>CM049431.1:12798338-14048338 GCA_026929855.1 Poa annua
TAATAATATTGATAAATTAACTCTGATGGCTGAGAAAACTTTAATTACATGAAAAAATAACAGAAAGAAAGAAAATATATTGGCAGGTTATTTCAGAAGCAACTGACCCAAAAATTTCCAAGAGAAGTGAAACTTCTTCCTCAGATGGAGCTTCAAGAATCTGTTTACAGAAAATATTAACAGTGTTTAGCGTTAATCTGAGTGACAACTAATAGTAGACTTATGCAATTGGAAGTATGGACTGGTATCAAAAAAAGAAAAAATCGCTCAGATATATTGTTAACTAATAATTAAGTGGACAGGGCAGGATGGTTGCGCCAACTCACCATGGATTGTGTAATATCTTCAAGTGCCTGGCTGTACAGGAACACATCACGGAAGTTCATAGGTGCTCCCTCAATATCAGGATCATAAAACAAAGCCTGCTCCCAACAGTTCAGTTTGTGTAACTATATGAACTCAGGGAAGTTCAAAATATAACTAAGATAAAAGGACTTGACTAAAACCAGTCTCTTCTCAAAATAACTAGGCCAAACACACACAAAAATAAACAAAAATCAACAAGAAACACACAAACTCACCATTGGTGGTTTTAAAACATCCAATTCGTCTGCAGAATCATGATGGTCAGCATCCTTCAAATCTGAGCCGGCGAGTTCAGCATCAATGTCTTGTAATGCTCCCAACCAACGCCTTAATAATTCAACTCTTTCACCCCCATGGCATGAAACTGCTGCCTCTTCCAAGCGCATTACTGTTTTTTTGAAACTTTTGAAGCTCTGTGCGCCCTGAGAATCACACAGTAACCGGCGATTATTAAAAATGGAGGCAGATGAACATGCAGAAATAGTAGTCAATCTAAAGTTCTACACTACACATTCTAATACCAATATATATTCGTTTCTAATCGTAAAGAACAAGATTTGCATGATCCTGGCAATCCGGACATCTAATCTGCAACTAATGCCCCTCTAAAAGGCTCCAGATGTCATACATCCACACTACCCGTGGTCAGATCAAGCCTCAAAGTGGAGACTTCCTGCATTCCATGTATTCAATCTGCCACCATGGTCAAATCAAAGCTAGAAAACACAAGTAGATCAACAGAGTCCTTTATTTATGATCTGATCCGTCATGACTCATGAAAGACCATGATGGTTTTGGTGGATGACCCCTCCCTCATTTTCTACTAGCTATATGCTCGTGAGGTGAAGTTGGACTACACTATTCCATTCCTCAAGCCAAAAGTGAATCGTCAGATTTGTAGCTAACGTCTTATAGGCCCAGTTCTTTTGGGGGCTTCTCTGCTGCTTCTCGGTAGAAATAAGCTCAAGCCCAAAAGAACTCGATTTTAAGCCGTTTCCTGGGGCAGCCAGTTTTAGCAAATCCTTCACGGTGGAAAAAAGCCCGGGTACCCCAACTTCCCGCAACCGCAGGGGGCTTCCCGAAAGTAAGACGAAGCGTTATCTGGCGTTGCCCTTATTTCACATGATATTTACGTCCCATTGCCACCGCCTAGCTGTTTATTTTTCCCAACCGGTACCTGCCCTATTGTGTGCTCTTTTCTTCTCTCTCGTTCACGTGTCCCGTGCTAGGGTTCCTCCTCTGCCGCCGCCGCCGCACCTGCCGGCAACTCGCCGCTCCCACGGCCGTCCGCCTGCCTCGAGCTCGAGCCGCCATCGCCATGCTTCTTCCGTCGTCACCCACCTCATCCTGAGCTCGGTGGCCTCCGTTCTGCTGCGGCTGTTTGCTTGTGCCTCACGCGCGTGCTGCTGAGGTTGATTTGCCGGCCTGCCGGAGCCCGCAAGCTACCTCCCACGTCTGGCCGCCCGTCACCACTGCTAGAGCGCTGGTTGTTGCTGCCCCTACCTCCGGCTGCGTTGCTGCATGCTTAGGTCGATTTTCTAGCTGGGATTCCACCGGGTCAGCATGACTGCTTGCCCGCCAGGTGCTTGTGCTTATTCCCAACCAAGCCTGCGTTGTAGTTTTCTTTGGAATCGAGCAATGCACGTGTGGCCGGCATTATATATTAAACAATATTGTTAATAATGTAATCACTAGATGGAGAAAGGCAATGGATATTTTTTTGTACACATTTTTAAAAATGTTTCCTCATATATAATATGTTAGCATATTGAAGTTTGTGCAAATGAATTCCTATGTGTTTTACATGTGGCCAGGACCTCAATTCCTGCGTGACAAACATTTCGACATGTTTGATGGTGGAGGGTATCTTCAACAGGAGAGTGCTTCATATTTGTGTCGCCTATACTTATTTCATATTCAGCACTTAATATGACGGTTCGAAATATTATATTATAATCATTCATGCAAAAACAACATAAACGGACTCAAAATTTGTTAAGACAAAACATAAATCTATTAAAGGGCGTTACAGACTTTTCATTATACAACTCAGACAATAAGCCATGACAGCAGAAGCCCAAAAGAACTGACTGTAGTTTTTGGTTAGCTTAAATTCACAGCTGCTTTTTTGCACAGCTCTACTCAGTGTGGCTTATGCACAAGCCGAAGCTCAAAAGAACTGGGCCATAATCAGTCATCTCCCGATTCCTGAAACCACGACCACTTGGCCATGGACTTGCTCTGGGCCGAAAATGCCACTCAAGAATCATGAGTGCTCTAAGGAAGAGCAGAGCAATATTCTTGTGTGCCGGTCGAATCGAAACTCAAAAGGCATAAGCAAAAGCTAAATAGCGAAAAACTCGTCCACACGATTAGAGGAATCGTATACTCATATTGAAGCTCTTCTCAGCCCTCCAATTCGAGGCAAAACAAGCTAGGGCACTAACATTTCTAGGTCGTCGCATGACACGAATTAAAGCTTGGATTCATAAACTAGCGCACCGCGTTCATAACATTGGCGCGCAGATGCAACGAATTAGCCCCCTCAGACAGCCCGCACCCACGCTTCACGCGCCACGGGAAGCCGGATTCGGACTCGGCCAGTCCGGGAGCCCGAAAAGGGCGCCGGCGAGGAGGGGGTGAGGAAGAGGGGGGAAGGGGTCCGAAGAGCTCACCCCGCGGTCGTGCAGGATGTCGGAGACGGCCTGGCCGGCGTGGTGCGCGACGGCGTCCGCGTATCCCTTGACGGCGCGCGCGACGCCGCTGCGGCCGCCGGCCTCCACCGCCCGGCTGACCGCGCTGCGCAGCCACGACGACATATCCCTTTCCGTTGAGCTCTTCCCGCGTGGAGGCGAGGGCGAAGGGCCTTGGGCTTCACGGGCACCGACCACGAGGTTGGACGGCGGCGGCGACGACTTCAAGTGGAGTGGGGACTACGGCGAGAGCGGAGGAGGGCGACGTGCTCCCCTGGATTTGGGTTTTGGACTCTTCTCTCCGCGTGGTTTGTACTTTTTTTTCTGGTTAAATTAAAAATGGCCTTTTGCAGAACTAATGGTATTTTTTTTGAGAACTATGAAAGTACGCACGTAAACCCTACCCTATGAGCACCTCCGAGAGACTGGTCCAGCAGATCTTGAGTTTGACGAAGTCACCACACGCGTCTCGTTGTTGACGGACACGTCACCTACAACTGAAAGCATAGCGGTGGATAAATTCTGAAAAATTCAGGAAAGTGTGAGCACCTGTTTCAAGTCTAGAACTTGAACCTGGGTGGGCTAGTTCCACCACAAGGAACCAACCAGCTTAGGTAGACCCACTTCACAAACTAATGGTAAATCTGACCTTTTGGCAAAACTATTTTCAATCAGGCAGTGAGGTTCGAAGTCGACCTTGTATAGTGAAACGAGCTAGGCCCTTGTAAGATTAAGCTCTGATAACAACCGTGCTATTGGAGTGCTTAGACGCTCCACAACTCTCCAACATAGATGTACTTTATAAAAGGAACTACGGGAAACATTGCTCATGTTCATCTTCTAGGATAACCGTTGTGATTTTGGTTGGAGGTCTCCTGCCGCAAGAATCTGCGAGGAGGCGAGATCCCGCCATCCACCGTTCAACAGGAGGGGTTTTGCCCGCCACATCCTTCGATGGTGTCACGGAGTTAGAGGAGAGGGAGGGGTGGACGCGTCGACTAGGGTTTCGCCTGAACCATTGTGTTGACTTAGGTGCAAATCAACATGCGAGTCGAAAATCGAAAGAAGAAAAAAGTTGAGAGTCACGATTTGTCATCGAGGTCAACAAAGGGGTAATCCCGATGATTTAATTTCAACATTTGTATGTTGGATTTACGTCCAAGTTGAGCTTGGCCGTGGTGGTTAGGTACATGTACTACTTCATATATATAAACGTACACAAGTATGAAGTGTGTTTTTCACGAATTGTGGAGCATTTTACATAAAACACATTTGTGCGGTGATGGATTAATGTGCAGCCCTCAGCATACATCCATCTGAGAGTGGGGAGAAAACTTGATTTCTGAAACTTGAATCCGAAATCCGACATGTATAGTCCCAATTCTAAAACAAATTGAGCACGTTTAAGGTGGCAGGTCTCAAATTCGAAATTACTTCAGATAATTTAGGCTTTAAGCCCAAACGTCTCAGTAGCCTAAAAACCTGAAATATGTTTTTTACCGTAAATCTCGTTTTTAGGTTAAAACTCAAATTATGGTGAAGTGTGTTGTGACTTGTGAGTCTTGAGAGTTGAGAGCGCCCCATTTATTCCCAGCCCAACAACCAAGCCATATAGGAAAAAAATTATTACATCCTGATCCCTAACCGGTTTCTCCCGCAAGCGTAGGCCCATAGCTACCCCCCCTGATATGTGAATCCAAGTTGTTGCGTACGCAAAGTTATCACTGCTCTGCGCACCCCTCTGATTTGACCCGGACGTCGTGGGTCGATCGTAGCTCCTATCTGATTTGTTTTTTGTTCCTGCTTTTGTTACTTTTTGAATTTATTTTAATTTTTACTTTTTTCTGTTTCTTTGTGTCTCTATTAAAATCAAAATAAAAGATTGTAAAAAAAGAAGGAGGAGAGAAATAGTACATGTAATTGGGCCGCCTTCAGAGCTGGCCCATGAAGCAGCCGCTGATACTCCTGCTTCAACCAGTCGCTCCCTCCCCGCCGGCAAGGCAACGCCCAAACGCCCTTTCATCCGGCGAGCTCAGCGGCGCCACCCGCCACCGCCACGGCCCCGACCTCCATGCTCGTCTGATGGCAGGCGCGGCGCCCTCAGCCTCCGCGCGCCACATATCCCACACGCAATTCATCGAGCACCTCCGCCGCGCCGCCCGCGCGCGCGATGGCGAGCCCCTCCACGCCTGGGCGCTCAAGTCCGGCGCCGCCTCCCACGCGCCCGTTTCAAACTCCCTCATCACGTTCTACTCCTCCCTCCCGCGACCCCTCCTCCCCGCGGCGTTCGCCGTCTTCGCCGACATGCCCGTCCCCACCCGTGACGTTGCTTCCTGGAACTCTCTCCTCAACCCGCTCTCCCGCCACCGCCCCCACGCCGCGCTCTCCCACTTCCGCTCCATGCTCTCCTCCCCCGCCGCCATCCTCCCTTCGCCGCACTCTTTCGCCGCGGCCTTCACTGCAGCGGCGCGCGCACGCTCGGTGTCCGCGGGAGCCGCCGCCCATGCGCTCGCTTGCAAGATCCCCTCGGCCAGTTCAAACGTGTTCGTATCCACCGCCCTGCTCAACATGTACTGCAAGCTGGACCTCGCTCCTGATGCCCGGAGGGTGTTCGACGAAATGCCGGACCGGAATGGCGTGTCCTGGTCAGCCATGTTGTCGGGCTATGCTGCTGGAAAATGCTCCGAGGAGGCCTTTGAGCTCTTCCGGCTGATGCTTGAGGAGTGCCCGTTACAGAAAAATGAGTTTGCAGCCACAGCCATCCTTAGCGCAGTTAGTGTGCCACTGGGTTTGCCGATGGGGATACAGCTGCATGGGTTGGTTGTGAAGGATGGGTTCGTGGGGTTTGTAACCGTTGAAAACTCACTTCTCACGATGTATGCAAAGGCTGCGTGTATGGATGCAGCGTTCCATGTGTTTGAGTCGTCTAAGGAGAGGGACTCGGTCACTTGGTCAGCGATGATCACCGGTTATGCGCAGAATGGGGATGCAGAAAGTGCACTCAGTATGTTCTCACGCATGCATGCTGCAGGGTTCTCACCAAATGAGTTCACTTTTGTTGGGGTACTTAATGGGTGCAGTGATACGGGAGCGTTGATGGCAGGGAAACAGGCGCACGGTTTGATGTTGAAGCTTGGGCACGAGGTGCAGATATATGTGAAGAGCGCACTGGTTGACATGTATGCCAAGTGTGGCTGTATTGATGATGCAAGGGTAGGGTTTGATCAGATGTATGAGCTTGACATCGTCCTTTGGACCGCGATGCTTACCGGGCATGTGCAGAATGGAGAGCACGAGGAAGCCCTGAGATTGTACTCCATGATGGACAAAGAGGGAATCATTCCCAATAACTTGACTATAGTTAGCGTTCTTAGAGCATGTGCTAGCATTGCAGCATTGGAGCCAGGGAAGCAACTGCACAGTCAAATCTTGAAGTTCGGGTTTGGTTTAGGCACTTCTGTTGGATGTGCCTTGTCCACAATGTATTCAAAATGTGGGAACCTTGAAGATGGCTTGGCTGTCTTCAGAAGGATGCCTGACAGGGATGTAATTGCATGGAACTCAATTATTGGTGGGTTTTCACATAATGGGTGTGGCAATGACGCACTGGACCTGTTTGAGGAGATGAAGCTAGATGGCACTGCTCCTGATCATGTAACATTCATCAATGTATTATGGGCTTGCAGTCACATGGGTCTAGTTCACAGAGGATGGATTTATTTTAGGTCAATGACCAAAGACTACGGTTTAACTCCTAGACTGGATCACTATGCGTGCATGGTTGATATGCTTAGCCGGGCAGGGATGCTAATGAAAGCAAAGGATTTCATAGAGTCAATACCTATTGACCATGGAACTTATTTGTGGGGTATAGTACTAGGAGCATGTCGTAGATTGCGGGATTTTGATATTGGAGCATATGCAGGTGAACGACTAATGGTATTAGGTAGCGAGGAGTCCTCAGCATATATATTGTTGTCAAACATCTATGCTGCCCAGAGAAAATGGAAAGATGTTGAGCGGGTGAGACATCTGATGAAACTTCGGGGAGTTAGCAAAGATCCAGGATGCAGCTGGGTCGAGCTTAACAGCCGAGTTCATGTGTTTGTTGTTGGGGAGCAGCAGCATCATGACATGGAAAATATAAATGCAGAGTTGAGAAGGCTAGCTAAACACATGAAGGACGAAGGTTACTGTCCAACATCTAAATTTTCATGGGACGAGGAGTTCGATGCACCAGAAGAATTTCACGAGGAAGATCAATTGGAACATGAATTGGTATCAGCACTATAGCTGATATCCTGAACTACAAGAACAGTAGGAATGTTGACTGTTTTAAGCTCGGCCAAGTGCACGGTTGAGGGGTATAATTTAATTTTTGAAGCTCGGCCAAGTTCTCTGGATGGCTGGATGGTTCAGTAGGCAAGGAAACTTATGCTCAGGTCAGTTAGCAGCTTCATTTCTTCATGGTTTTTATCCTGATTTCTGACTGACAATGTACACATTCTTGTATAAAGTTGATCACGGTGTCATCAAATTGTTTCATGGTGAGAATGTGTGGTATCTGTGGTTCTTGTGGTATACAGGTTAAGGTTGTCTGCGGATTTTTAAAATATTTTTTTGCTTACTATTTATAGAGCTGATCTTATTTAGAAAACATTGTTACATTCACATGATTGGAGTCAAAGACTGTTTACTAATTGCATATGATCGGGTACAGTAATACTTGGACATTACAGTGGGTGTGGTGTGACTGGTGTCTTTTGGTGATGACATGAACGTCTGTTGCACGCTTGGCTTATTTATTAGAATGTTTGAATAAACAACATGAACTTGAGCAGCATACTAAACAGGTTGACCTTTGGATATTCAGGTAGAAGTTGGTGGTCAGACTCTTGGCAAAGGAGTTGGACTAACATGCGAAGAGGCTTACCTTCAGGTTAGACACCACATAGTGAAGACTCTTACGTATGCACATTTAAATTCTTTTTCAATTGTATATTAGTTTCTTAGTCTGATCTCCTTGTTCCTGCATGCAGAAGAAGTTTGGAGGGTACGGCAGCTACCCCACGGGAAAGCGGCGGGTCAACAGATGCACCAGCCAGGCCCAGCACGACGAGGTGATCAATTGGTCCGAGGCTGAGGTTTTTGTCTCCTTTGCACTCTTGCAGGGAAAGAACCACATGCACTGTTGGAATACCATGTAAATTCACCAGAGCCTAGGCCATCGTCTTATGATATTCTTATGTCTGGAAAGAACAAGGGATTTCCGGTGAGAATGACCAAGGTAGAACGCTTCAAACTACCAGCCGAGCAAGCAACTTCTAACTGCGTTGTGGATGCTGCTTTATTTATGGGCAGATCATTTTGAGTTGGTTGAGGACCTAATGGCACCTTCTCCATCCTGGCAGTCTGGTCAGTAGTCCTGGAACTGCCCTTTGTTCTGTTATTCATATAGAGGATGGTGCAGCTGATAAAGTTGTACATGATGAGAAAAACAAAAGTTAAAAAGGAGCCGACAGAACTATGTTTCTTGGATCCAATATACCTTTGTAGGAGGCTTCACTTTATCGTGAAATTCTGGAAACCGAGCCTGACTCTTTTAAACGGGAGCTTCAGAAAGTTGTGGCCAGTCGTTTGGTTTTGCCAGATATTTGCAGGTCATATATTGATATCATTGAAAGGCAGCTTGAAATCGATGACTTATGTATGTCTTCGCATGTGCTATTAATTCATCAAGTTAATGTTTGAGAGCTAATTAGTGTCTTGTTCTCTGACTGAGCAGTCTGACTGAGAAGCTGGTAATCTGTTGGAATTTAGTGGTGATGGTGATCAGGAGGTCATGATTTTGGATAAGAAAGAAGGTTTTTTGAACATAGACCTTGGAGCACTCCCTTTGGTTAGGAGAGCAGGCTTTAGCAACTGGTTACAGGACAGTGTTTGTCATCGGGTACAAGGAGAGGTGGGCTCCTTAAGTGAATGCCAGGTACTTGGAACATAATATTTTGCTTCTGACTGGTGATAACGTACAAGGTGCTTTATTAGATTCACCAATTGACTGGAAAAGGTACCTAGGTTTAGTCATGCGGTATCAGTTATCTCCAGAGACATCACTTGATATGTTCATTTATTTATTTAGTAGGATGTGTATTTCTTGTTTTTCGAAAGACCTAGGTAGTGTGTTCTTGTTCATGTCTTCTTTAAGAGCCCTGCTCTCATGTTCCTTTTAGCTTGAATATCAGTGAGAATTGCACTCCTGCAATTTTGACACCATATATGGATGGGATCATTAGCAAATTATTTGTTCTTCAGGTATGCATCTAAGTTGCCCAGTGTTACTATCTGTATCGGTAGAAAATATGTTAGACTTTTCATGCTATTTCCCAGACTTGGAAGCTTTAGCATCGTCACATGTAACTGCTTTAGTACAAGTCAACAACTACATTCAATATCACATCTAATGGGATGTAACACTTATTTCATGTCTTAGTGATATCTTTAAATTATTTATCTGTCTTTCAGATGTTCATTACCTTGTTTTCAAAACTGGTGCTCTAAAATGTTCGTGTACATGGTTGATTGCAGACAAGTAAGGAGTGGTTTTGCAGTGTTATTTGGGCCCACTCGGTATTCAGCAGCTTTGTCGAGTGTCCCGGCACGACAAAGCGCCGATATGTTGCCAGTGGCACTTTTTTCAGTGTAGTGGTCCCAAAACAAACCAATAAAATCTACAAGATGAGAAAACATGGATTATGCAGTTGATATCAGATGAGTGACCTGCCTATCAGAAGAGACAAGTTTGTTTCTGGTCCTGAACATAACTTCAGAATGCACTGAGTAGATTTTTTTAGCAAATGAATGCACTAAGGGCATCTCCAGTCGCCCAACGTCCCCCAAGAGGCTTTTTTTAGCGCCGGCGCGAGCAAAAAACCACCAGCCGCCCCCAGGAGACGATTTAGCGCCGTTTTTGGCGCTGTCTCGCGCCGGTGAATCCAGGCCAAACCCAGCTTCCTGGATTCCGTCTGGGGGGCAAAAGGCGTGCGCGGGCAAGACTTGTCAGCGAGAGTGGGCGATTTCCCTCCATAATTTTGAGCCTCCTTCCTTTTTTTCCCCAAATAGCTCGCCCACCCGCCCGATCCTGACATTTTCCCCCAGTTCAGGTCGTGGCCGCCATGACTCCCACCAAATTCACCGGCCCCCGAGCTGCAACCACCACCGCCGCCCTCGCCGCTCTCCCCGCCAAGAAGCCGCGCAAGCTGAGAGAGCTGAAGCAGAAGCCGCCGGGCATGAGCAACAAAGAATGGATCGCCGAGCAGGAGCGTCGGAAGGGGGAGAACAAGCAGCGGCAAAGAGAGCTGGCCGCGGGCAAAGCTGCCGCCGAGGAAGAAGAGGAGAAAGAGGAAGGGGAGGAGGAGGAGGATGAAGATGTGGAGCCGCCAACTCCGGCCGCGTCTGCGGCGCCGCCGGCCAAGCGTAGGGGTGGCATGCTGAAAAAACATTTCTTAATCCCTAGTGTTTTGAGTGTTAGTTAACAATACCAATGATGTACTAATCCTATTGCTAAGTATTTCAGTTTGTGTGAGTTGCATATCACATATCCCAAAGCCAAAATGTAGAGAAAAAAAGTTTCTGGAATTCTTCCCAGAATCGGATTATTGGAACCGGAAATTTCCAGGATCGGAAATTACGGGTCTCCTATACCTAACAGAAAAATGACTAAGGAAAAATCAGAAAATGGTTCTGACTTCAACCGGAAATTCAGCTCAGAAATTTCACTGACTCGGAATTTCCGAGTCACCCTCAGAAATTTGGCTAAGTCAAGATCAGAAAGTGGTTCTGACTTCAACCGGAAATTCAGCTTGGAAATTTCACTGACTCGGAATTTCCGAGTCACCCTCAGAAATTTGGCTAAGTCAAGATCAGAAAGTGGTTCTGACTTCAACCGGAAATTCAGCTCGGAAATTTCACTGACTCGGAATTTCCGAGTCACCCTCAGAAATTTGGCTAAGTCAAGATGTCAAAGTGGTTCTGATCTCAACCAGAAATTCAACTCGGATATTTCTCAGACTCGGATATTTCGGGTGACCCGGAATTTCCGGGTGTCACTTATACCAGAATTTCCGGGTCCCCGAGGCAGCCAACGGCCAGATTTTGGGAGGGGGTATAAATACCCCCTCACTCACTCAAGAACAGCTAGCTCTCAGATTTTCTCTCTCCTACTATTCTTGAAAGCTCAAATCAACAAGATCTCTCAATCCCTCCACCCAAATTCGTTGATCTTTGGAGGATTGGAGGAGAAGGCCCGGATCTACATCTTCACCGAAGGGATTTGCATTTCCTTCCCATTCACTTGGGGATTCCGTGACTAGGGTTTCCGGTGGGAAAACCTAGTTCACCATTGTTGTAATCTTGGTGTTGCCTTGACCTTTTGTGGTCCTTGACCTTTTGTGGTCATCTTGAGAGCCCCCAATTAAGTTGTGGGTGCGTGCCTCAAGCGTTTTTAAGGGATTCGATCTCTGCCCTAAAAGGGGATCAATAGTGGAAGGTGGACTCGCAACCTTTGTGGTTGATTTTATCGGAGAAGAAGGTGAGCCTTTGTGGCGTTGCGGCTAACCTGTTGTGGTAGCGCACACCTCTCGTAACGAGACGTACACCCTTGGGTGGAACTCGGGATTACATCTTCGTCTCCGCGTGCTTCGCTCGGTTCCCCTTATCTTTGCTCCCTTACTTGCTTGTCTTGTTAGCTTGTTTATCTTGTTATTGATTAGATTGTCATTTAGGTAAATTCACCGTAGTTGCATATCTAGAGAATTTACCTTTGTGTTGAGCCTAAATTTGAAAAGACCTAAAATTTGTAATAGCACCTATTCACCCCCCCCCCCCCCTAGGTGCCGGATTCCCGTTCAATTGGTATCAGAGCCTTGTTCACTTTTAAGGGCTTAACCGCCCAAGTGTAACGATGACGGAATCCGATGCCGAGAGGGCCGCCCGTGAGAAATTAGAGGCGGAGAAGGAGGCGTTAGCCAAAGGGGCAACCATGGCCGATCTTATTGATTGAGATCGTCCTTGGAGGCCCAACTTCTCAAGATGAATGAGATGCTCATGGCACTCTTGAAGTCTAAGGAGCCCGTGGCTACTTCTCCCTCTCCTCCTCCTAAGGAGCATGCTGAGAACTCTAAGGAGTCATCTTCGGATGGGTCCAAAGATGTTACTCCGAGTGTTTCCCTCGGGAAGGCGGAAAAGGATGAATCACCTAGCTCCTCTAACAACCCCAAAGGAGAGGAATTTCATAATGTCAACCATAATTACTCTCCTAACCCTCCTATCCCTCACCCTCATGTAAACTTTAGAAGTGATCCTCCTAAACTTAAACCTACTCATTTCTCTCAATGGCAATTTCTAATGAAGTCTCATCTATGTAGTGCCTCCATTGAGCTATGGCGCATCATTGAAGAAGGATACAAGCCCCATGATCCAACCAACTTGACAAGAAGAGAGGTGGTTGATAGCCAACTCAACGCCACCGCTCTTCATCAACTCCAAATGGCCGTTGGAGAGAAGGACATGGCGCTCATTCAACAATTCTCCACCGCCAAAGAAGTTTGGAATGCTCTTTCCGACATCTTCGTCGGGAATGAGAGCATGAAGAAGAACCGGTATGATGCCTTATGCAATGAGGTGGAAGGGTTCTACAAGTTGGATGGAGAAAGCCACGAGGACATGTACCGGAGGTTGGTGTTGGTTGCCAACTCCTTCAAGAACCTCGGGGCGGTGTACATTGATTATGCTTGGATCAAGAGGAAGTTTGTGACCGCTCTCTTGCCCTTTGAGGAAACGGATTTGAAGACACTCCAAGGGAGACATGACTTCGCAAAGATGACATCCAATGAAGTCATGCAAGAGATGACCGCATACAATGTGGCCTCCAAGATTGCACAAGATGCAAGAGCTAGAGCCATAGGGATGCACAAGCATGCCTCAATTGACTTGAAGGCCACCGTTTAAGAAGAGGATGAAGATGAGTATGATGATCAAGTCGAGCTATCTAGTGAGACTCTCTCAAGTACTCTTACTCAACACATGGGTCTTGCGGCAAGAACGTTTTGGAAGAACACCGGAAGGGCCAAAGCGAGGATTGACAAGAAATTTCCATCCAATGGAGGAAAGTCATTCAACAAGGTGAGGCTTTGCTATAATTGTGATGACAAAAGCCACTTTGTTGCAGATTGCCCATGGGAGAGAAGAGAGGATCATGGTGGGAGGCTCGTGGCCAAGACGAAGGGCAAGGGGCCCATGCCCATGAAGAAGCCCTACTTCAAGAAGAACCAAAAGATTGTCTTGGTAACTCAAGAGCAATATCCCACCGATGATGAAGATAGTGACAAGGAGGATACTCCAACGCAAGTGGCCGCATTGGCCATTTCTTCCACACCTCCGTCACTCTTCTCCTCACCAAACAAGAGCCCCATCATCAAGAATCCAAGATATCTCATGGCAAAGACATCTGAGGTAAAATTGTCCCCCACCTCCATATCTCATGACATTGATGATGGTATGAGCCTAGAAGTCAAGGAAGAAATTATTGCGTTTAATAAATTCATGACTAACTTGCAAGGAGAAGGAAAGAAACACTTTGGCTCAATTATGAGTCGTATAGGTGAGCTTGAGGATGAGCTTGAATTAAAAGGTGAGATTGAGAGAGAGGATGCACACGCTAAGGTGTCCCTCCAATCCTCTCTCGAAGATGAACAAGAAGCTCATGCTCTCCTTAAGGAGCAACTTGCTAAGATCACTAAGGATCGTGATCTCTACTTTGCTAAATGTAAAATTGTGCAAAATGAAAAGTCCGAGCTTGTAGTTGCTCATGCTAGACTTTGTGAAGACGTCGAGTCACTTGAAAATACTCAGAAGGTATTGACAAGTGATCACGAACGTCTCCTCAAGTCTCGTGATCAACTCCAAACTTGGATATCTATTCTTGAGAAACCTAGTACTTCTACTCCTTTGAATACTAATGCAAATGTTGTTAAGGATAAAGCTAGGATCTTGTTTGTTCCCTCCATGGCAACCGAGCCCAAGACCTCCCTTGATAAAGGCAAGGGGACACTCACTAATCCTCTTCATGAGCGAGTGCCCCACAAGGGTAAGGAAGGTCTATTCTATGTTGCTAAGGAGAAGAAGAAGATCAAGAAGAAGACCAAGCCCACACAAGCCAAGAAAGATGACATTGCGAGTGGAAATGCCACAAGGGGCACTCCCACTCGTGATGCCTTTACGGGCATATCTAACCCCAATTATGCCTTATATGTTGATCATTATGGGGATGTCTATGCTAGATACATTGGTCCCTTTGATGGTTATATTGAATATGCTATTTGGGTTCCAAAGACCCTTGTTGCTAACCAAAAGGCACCCATTGCAAAATGGGTACCTAAACCAAAGAATTGATTGTGTGTAGGGCCTTGCTTCCGGAGGATCGAAATGGATAATTGATAGTGGGTGCACTAGTCATATGACCGGAAGCAAGGAGATTGTAACGGAGTTGAAGCCCAATGATGATCAAATGACCGTTACATATGGTGACAATTCAAAGTCTAAGGTAATAGGGCTCGGCAAGGTGGTAGTGGCACCGGACATCACACTTGTGAATGTTTTGCTTGTCGAGTCCCTTGGTTTCAACTTGATCTCCGTCCATTCTTTAACTTGTTTGGGTTATACCGTTGTCTTCGAAAAGGACATGGTTATCCTCATGCGAAGCAAGTCTCTCAATGTGTCTTTCGTTGGGTACATTGAGAATGGGCTCTATGTGGTTGACTTCTCCGGAGTCACCACTTCCCATACAATGTGCCTATTCGCAAAGGCGGACTTGGGTTGGCTATGGCATCGCCGACTAGCCCATGTCAACATGAGGACTTTGCAAAGTCTCCGCAAGGGTGGCCATATCCTAGGACTAAAAAACCATATTTCTTTTTCGAAGGATCGGATGTGTAGGGCTTGTGTTGAAGGAAAAATGTATGACATTCACCACCCAAGCAAGACCATCATTTTCTCAAAAAGGGTTTTGGAGCTTCTCCATGTTGACCTCTTTGGTCCCATTCCGGAAGCTAGTCTTGGTGGCAAGAAATATTGCTTGGTGATTGTTGATGACTATTCAAGATACACATGGGTTTTCTTCTTCAAGTCGAAGATGGAGACTCAACAAACTATCATCGACTTCTCCAATGAAGCTCAACGTCAACACAATGTCCCTATATTGGTGATAAGAAGTGACAACGGGTCCGAGTTCAAGAACTACACCTTAAACGAGTTCCTTAGTGAAGAAGGGATCAATATTCCGCTGCTTATACTCCCAAACAAAATGGTGTAGCCGAAAGGAAGAATCGCACTCTTATTGAGATGGCAAGGTCAATGATGGCCGAGTTCAAGTCCCCTCACAACTTTTGGGCCGAAGCTGTCAACACCGCTTGCCATTCATCCAACTGACTCTTCTTATGCAAAGGACTCATGAAGACCCCCTATGAAGTGCTCACCGGGAACAATCCCAATATCTCTTACTTCCGAGTTTTTGGTTGTAAGTGTTTTTATCTCATCAAAGGTGTTCGTTTAGGCAAGTTTGAATCTAAGTCTCTTGAAGGGACATTTGTGGGCTACGGGTCAGAATCCCACACTTATAGAGTCTATGATAAGGCCTCGCGCATAATCATAGAAACTTGTAGTGTGGTGTTCGAGGAGAATGACGGCTCCCTTGTGGAGCAAAGTGGTGTTTCTGTTGTAGGTGATGATCAACCTCAAGATGCTATCCGAAGAATGGGGTTGGTAGTCCACCGCCCCGTTGAACTCTATTATGAGGTTGCTCAACAAGGATCAAGTTCTTCACAAGTGGTGGCCACCCCAACACAAGAAACACCCATCAACAACACCGTGCCCAATACGCCTAGCCAAGAAGAAGCACAAGATTCTCCAGCTGCTCCTGGTATTTCCGGAGGGCCGGAAAATCCGGTTCAAACTGGAGTCGGAAATTCCGGTGATTCGGAATTTCCGGTCCATGAACCCGGAATATCCGGTCCTGCTGACATTCCCGGTGGCAGCTCGCAGCAAGGCCAAGATCAACCCTCTCCTTCACCGATGGACATCACTCCAATGGTTGATCAAGGCCATCAAATCTGTCAAGGCGGAGACATGAATGATCAAGATGATCAAGCGATTCCTCCCACCACTCGGAGGGAAATCGAGATCCGCCGTTTGAATAGGGTTGGCACCTCAGAAGAATTAAGAGCTCTATCTCTTGACAAGGTGCTTGGTGATGTGAGAAGCAAGGTCTATACCCAAAGACAACTTGCAAGTTTTAGTGAACATCAAGCTCACATCTCCATGGTGGAACCCAAGAAGGTCTTTGAAGCTCTTGAAGACAAAGATTGGCTTGATGCTATGCATGAAGAGCTCAACAACTTCGAGCGCAACAAGGAGTGGAAGTTGGTGGAAAGACCCAAAGATTGCAGCAATGTTATCGGCACCAAGTGAATTTTCAAGAACAAGCAAGATGAACAGGGCATGGTGGTGAGGACCTATGCGCCCGTGGCTCGACTTGAGTCAATTCGTATTCTTCTTGCTTATGCCTCTCATCATAACTTTAAGTTGCAACAAATGGATGTCAAATCCGCTTTTCTAAATGGTCCACTAAATGAACTTGTTTATGTTAAGCAACCACCGGGGTTTGAAAACCTCAAGTATCCGAACCATGTCTACAAGTTGGATAAGGCACTCTATGGCCTTAAAAAAGCCCCACGAGCGTGGTACGAGCACCTTAGAGAACTACTTGTAGACCGTGGATTCCAAGTTGGGGAAATCGACCCCACACTTTTCACTAAGAAAGTTAATGGAGAGCTTTTCATTTGTCAATTATATGTGGATGCCATTATATTTGGATCGACTAACAAAGCATTTAACGAAGAATTCTCTAAGCTTATGACTGATAGGTTTGAGATGTCTATGATGGGTGAGATGAAGTTCTTCCTCGGATTTGAGATCAAACAATTGAGGGAAGGAACGTTCATCAACCAAGCAAAGTACATTCAAGACATGCTCAAGAAGTACGAGCTGCTTGAGCTCAAGGGTGCCTCTACCCCAATGCAAACCAAATGCCACCTTGAGCTCAACCCTAAGGGTAAGGATGTGGATCAAAAGGTATACCGCTCCATGATTGGATCTCTCCTCTACCTTTATGCATCTAGACCGGATATAGTGCTAGCCGTAGGAGTGTGTGCAAGATATCAGGCGGCTCCTAAAGAAAGCCATGATATGACGGTCAAGAGAATCTTTAGATATTTGGCTTATACCCCAACCTTTGGATTGTGGTACCCCAAGGATGTAAATTTCTCATTATGTGGGTACACGGATTCCGATTGGGCGGGAGATCAAGATGATAGGAACTCAACCTCCGGCGCTTGTCAATTTATTGGGAGGTCCTTGGTAAGTTGATCTTCTAAGAAGCAAAATTGTATATCTCTCTCCACCGCCGAAGCCGAGTATGTTGCCGCCGCAAGTTGTTGCACTCAGTTGCTATGGATGAGGCAAACTTTAAAGGAGTACGGAGTCGATTGCGACAAAGTGCCTCTTCTATGTGACAACGAAAGTGCCATCAAGATTGCTTACAACCCGGTGCAACATTCAAGAACCAAGCATATTGAGATCCGCCATCATTTCATAAGAGATCATGTGGCCCGAGGAGACATTGACTTATTATATGTGGGCACAAGGGATCAATTGGCGGATATCTTCACGAAGCCCCTTGAGGAAGGAAGGTTTTGTTTTTTGAGGAATGAGCTAAATATCATTGATTCGAGGTCCTTAGCTTGATCGCTTGCACACTCACCTTGGGCGTAATTGCATCTTATCTTGTTTAGATGTAGGCATGGAAATAGGGGGAGTGCGGTCCTAATACATTGGACCATCCCTCCCCCCATTATGCCGATAGCAAGTGTTCTTTTATCTCTATATTCATTCTTATGACTAATGAGCTAAAACGACGAGTATTGGTTATGTACCCAAGATACATCTTCGCGGTAACATGCCATACACTCCTACATGATGGCCTCGTCCACCGACCTCTTCTCTTTGAAGAGTTGATTTTATTTGGAGCTTATTGTTGCTATTTGCCCTCCTTTTCATGCATGTGGGAAACCTACTCAACTTGGCGCTTTATGTTTCGTTTTGGTAGTTGTGAGTTGAGTATGGTGTACCAATGACAGTTTGGAAATCTATCCCAAGCCTACTTCCCCCTGAAAACATTTCTCTCTATTGCACACAAGTCATCCATTTGAAAACTGAGATTTTAGTTCAGCAGGTCGGAATATCCGGTTCATTTATGAATCGGAATATCCTGTGACTCAGAATTTCCGGTGTAAGTTACACTCAGAATATCCGGTCGGGCGGTTTGTCCAAAAATATAAGGGCAGGCTCGGGGTGAAGGGCTCATTCGTGCCCTTCTTCCACCCCCGACCTCTCTCTCCTCCAACCGCCACCCCTGCTGCTCCAAGATCCCTCCGGAGCACTCCGACCGCCGGGGAACCTCTTTCACGGCCGGATCTGCTCCTCCTCCGCCCCGGGAACTCACTCCTCCAAGCAATGGCCTCAATGGATGAGGGTAACTTCACTTTTCCTCTTCCTTATGTGCTTGCACTAGGACTTGATGTGGAGTTATTTGTTTCAATATTGCTTGGTAGAGATTGTTCCTAGCACTATTCCCTGCCATCTACATACATTAGTTTTGCATTGTGTTGGATCGATCTAGTTTTAGACCGAGTCAATCTTAGATCTGCACTGTTTCTGTCTGACTCAGAATTTTTGACTCAGTCTGACTCTGAATTTCCGGTCCCCCGGAATTTCCGGTTATGTCTGAATCGGAATTTCTGAGCCAAACACTGCAGTTTTAAGATTAACTCATGTTTAACTACATATGATTCATCAAATGCCTACCTAATGTGTGTGTAATCTCCTAACTTGTGTGCACTTACCTTATGCTACCTACTATGCTCAAATTCACAGGTTATAGTGGGAGTCCGTCCGCTGGGGCATCAAGGAACACAGCAAGGGCACCTGTTCACAAGAACCCTGTCAACAAGGGTAAGGGTCCTGCCTCCTCCAGCAATCCACCTATTCAAAGGCAGAAGAAAGCTGTTGCTAGCAAGCCACCATCCAAGAAAAGGAAGAATGCTCCTATTCCTCAACGTCAGAACTACTCAAAGATGAACTCGGTTGAATACTCTCAGCTCAGACAAGGGGATTGGTACCTTAGGCCAAGGGACAACTCTCTGGATGATCACAACTATTGGTGCCAAGAGCAAGAGCACATACTCGTGGACCTCTACCTCTCTCTGTCGAAGCCCATTCGGCCTATGCATCCGTTTGATCTTGCAACTCTGCAGAAGAAAGCCTCCTTTGTTGAAGCTATTCATATTGTCAAGACTATGGGCTTGGAGAGGCTGGTGCTCACTCGTTGTCTTTACAACTCTCAGCTTGTGATGCAGTTCTTTGCCACCCTAGTGATCAAGGGTGACTCAAAGAAGACTATGAAGTGGATGACTGGGGAATCTTTCTGTGAGTCCAACTTTGAGGAGTTTGCCAAGGTTTTGGGCTACAGGTTTGATGGTGACAATCCTCAAGGCTATCGCATGCACCACCCTTACAAGCTCAACAAGAAGCAAACATTGCACTTATATGGTGAGGGAGCCACCCCTGGCAATTCTCGAGACTTGCTTCCACTTTATGATGTTCTTGTGCGCATCCTCCGTGAGAACATTGCACCAAGTGGTGACAACAACGACAATGTGGTGACCCCTCTATGCAACTTGCTCCTTCATGCCAACCGCATTGTGGAGGACCCTGGTTCTGATGAAGACTGGAGTGTGGATGTTATGGATTACATCTACAATGAGATGTATGAAGCCATGACCACCAGGGTCACTATTCCCTATGCTCCTTACATCATGAAGCTCATCAAGTTCAAGTTTCCTGACTATAACTTCAGCAATGATGAGATGGAGCCGCATGACTTCAAGAAACTTTATGAGAAGAAGACAGTGGTCAAGCCCCCTCCTAGGCCTTCTACTAGCTCAGCTCAGGGTGGATCTTTCATGGGTGATGCTAGAAGGGCTGCTGCTCCCACTTATGTCCCAGCCACTCATGCGAAGGTAAAGAAGCTGAATTGGTTCCAACGCAACGTCTTGTGCATGAATGTAGACATCCGCAAGGAGCAATACACTGCCTACAAGGATCGCCGTCAGCTGGCCTACAAACAAGACTTGATCCTTCATCATGCGTCTGGCTCTCCTGCTCCTGCAGAACTCTCTGATCCCCTTACCTTTGCTCAGTGGAACCAAGGTTTTTTGGCTCCGTGGACTCAGATTGACCATGACCTTGGCGGCAGCTCGTACACCACTGGACATGATTATGATGATGAGGAGGAAGATGATGATGAGGAGGCAGAGTATGAGGAGGATGATGAGGATGATGATGATGCTGATGATGATGAGGAGGAGGAGGAGGAGACCCCCTCGGACTGAAGACCTTCATGGGACGTAGCATCGCTCCTCTTCCTTTTTGGCGTTTAGATGCCAAAGGGGGAGAAGTTGCTCTAGTAGGACTTCGGGGATTTGCAAGGGTTCGGGCACAAGCATATGCGTTTACCATTTATTTGCGCTTGTGTCCATTTATCTTGTTTGAAGTTATTTGTTGAACTCTTTTATTTTCTATGTGTGATGACTATGTGTATTGAGACAATTATGCTATCATTATCCTATGGTTGAGACTTCAAATTTATTGTGTTGGTATTCTCTTCATATCCTATATACACAAGGTATGAAAATCTATCTAGTCTCAAATGCTACCATAACCTTACATTTTGTCTCTTTTCTACTATGTGATATCTTGTGTTTGTTGTTATAAAATTGCTCCTATCGTTTATCATATTGTGTTGCTTACATGCACTTGTTTAGGGGGAGCCATTTTCTGTCAAAAACATGATATTGCATTTTGTTTCTTTGCAAATCTTGGTATTGTCATCTAACACCAAAAAGGGGGAGATTGAAAGAACATTTCTTAATCCCTAGTGTTTTGAGTGTTAGTTAACAATACCAATGATGTACTAATACTATTGCTAAGTATTTCAGTTTGTGTGAGTTGCATATCACATATCCCAAAGCCAAAATTTAGAGAAAAAGAGTTTCTGGAATTCTTCTCAGAATCGGATTATTGGAACCGGAAATTTCCAGGATCGGAAATTCCAGGTCTCCTATACCTAACAGAAAAATGGATAAGGAAAAATCAGAAAGTGGTTCTGACTTCAACCGGAAATTCAGCTCGGAAATTTCACTGACTCGGAATTTCCGAGTCACCCTCAGAAATTTGGCTAAGTCAAGATCAGAAAGTGGTTCTGACTTCAACCGGAAATTCAGCTCGGAAATTTCACTGACTCGGAATTTCCGAGTCACCCTCAGAAATTTGGCTAAGTCAAGATCACAAAGTGGTTCTGACTTCAACCGGAAATTCAGTTCGGAAATTTCACTGAATCGGAATTTCCGAGTCACCGTCAGAAATTTGGCTAAGTCAAGATGTCAAAATGGTTCTGATCTCAACCGGAAATTCAACTCGGATATTTCTCAGACTCGGATATTTCGGGTGACCCGGAATTTCCGGGTGTCACTTATACCGGAATTTCCGGGTCCCCGAGGCAGCCAACGGCCAGATTTTGGGAGCTAGCTCTCAGATTTTCTCTCTCCTACTATTCTTGAAAGCTCAAATCAACAAGATCTCTCAATCCCTCCACCCAAATTCGTTGATCTTTGGAGGATTGGAGGAGAAGGCCCGGATCTACATCTTCACCAAAGGGATTTGCATTTCCTCCCCATTCACTTGGGGATTTCGTGGCTAGGGTTTCCGGTGGGAAAACCTAGTTCACCATTGTTGTAATCTTGGTGTTGCCTTGACCTTTTGTGGTCATCTTGAGAGCCCCCAATTAAGTTGTGGGTGCGTGCCTCAAGCGTTTGTAAGAGATTCGATCTCCGCCCTAAAAGGGGATCAATAGTGGAAGGTGGACTCGCAACCTTTGTGGTTGAGTTCATCGGAGAAGAAGGTGAGCCTTTGTGGCGTTGCGGCTAACCTGTTGTGGTAGCGCACACCTCTCCAAACGAGACGTACACCCTTGGGTGGAACTCGGGATTACATCTTCGTCTCCGCGTGCTTCGCTCGGTTCCCCTTATCTTTGCTCCGTTACTTGCTTGTCTTGTTAGCTTGTTTATCTTGTTATTGCTTAGATTGTCATTTAGGTAAATTCACCGTAGTTGCATATCTAGAGAATTTACCTTTGTGTTGAGCCTAAATTTGAAAAGACCTAAAATTTTTAATAGCACCTATTCACCCCCCCCCCTCTAGGTGCCGGATTCCCGTTCACATGCCCCCTCATCCTCATACCCATCCCCAGTTCACCGGCTAGGGCCAAGCATCCGCGTCGCCATCGTCGTCGCCGCACTGGCGCGCGTCTCCATGGTACTCACCTGGGTACGCCGACGGCGAACTCCCTGGCGGTTTTGACCCCCAACGTCACCTTCCCCATCATCCGTCCATGATGTACGTCGGCTCGTCGGGTTACGCGCCTTCGCCGCTGCTGCGCCGCTCCCCCACTTTCGGGGCGCTGTCCATGCTCGGGATGCACAACGAGAGCATGGACTAGATCATCACCACAGGCTCGGTGGCGGCAGCGGCATCCCCGGGCTTCCTGTCAGCACCGGGCGGGGAATTACCCCCCAGGTGGCATCAATTACGGCGGCGTCGGCACGGAGGAGGCCAAGGAAGGAGGGGAGGAGACGCAGGTTGCCGAGGGTGAGGACGAAGGGCCGGCCAAGGAAGGCGACACGGGCGGCCGTCGTCCCAGAAAGAGCTCCCAGGCAGCGCACCCAAAGCCGCCTGTCGAGCCTCGCAACAAGTGGACGAGCAGGGAGGACGTCCTCCTCGCCGAGGCATGGAAGTCGACCACGCAGGACATGATCTACGGCGCCAACCATGCCATGGACAACTACTGGAAGCGCGTCAAGACGACGTACGACGAGCGCCGCCTGATCGACCCCGACTTTGCCGGGTGCCTGACAGAACGCGGCCAGAAGGCGATGGCCAACCATTGGGCGCTCATGCAGACCGCCTGCAACAAGTGGCATGGCATACAAGAGGAGGTCAAGCACAAGCCGAAGAGAGGGGCGAACCGGGAGATGGAGCTCTGCCGGATGTTTGAGGCGTACAAGGACGACGAGAAAAAGGGCTTCAAGTACCTTCACGTCTTCGTCGTCATCGAGGGGTGTGAGAAGTGGGCCGAAACACGCCGCTCGCTGGCGAAGGCCGGCAAGGACTATGTCCTAGACGCGCCGGTTGCAGGTGCTTCGGATGGTCGTCCCCATGGGCAACAAGAAAGCCAAAGCGGCGAGGGAGGCCGCGCCGGCTGCGGCGAAGCTACATGCGTCAATCGAGACCTGCATCGTCGACGCCCAGGCCCACACCGCGAAAAGGGACGAGACCTCCCAACAGCGGTGGGCGGCGGTCATGGACAACTCCAAGGTCAAGCTCGACCTCCTCAGGACCGGCACCGAGGCGAAGAAGAGAAACCACGACCTCGTCTTCCTCGTGAGCGGCAGTGACCAGACACGATGGACCCCGAGGTAAGGGCATGGTTCATTGCGCAGCGCCGCCTCATCCTCAGGGACATCAGCCGGCCGGCCACCAGCCCATCAAGCTCGGCGACGCCGAACGTTGAGCCTGCTGCGACGACCACGACAGCGACGCCCGTCGTCGACCTCGTGACCGCCGAGGCGAAGAACGCCACAACTGCTGCGACTGCCATCGACCTGGAGGATGTCATGCATGTCGTCGACCTCGAGACCGTCGAGGATGCCACTTCAAGATCGGCGCCAGCTCCGACCACCACGCCCATCTATGATGTCGGCCTCTGCCTGACTGCCGAATACGGCCGTAATCGCTCAACTCTGGCGTTTTTGTATGATCGCAACTGTGGCCGCTGGATCGCCGAACTCGGGCTATTTTTTGAGGGCGGGAAGGACTTTCAAATTTATGTTCCATATGTTTTTCTACGTGCGCCGAACGGCTGGTGAAGGGCCCCCCCCCCCCACCCATTCCCACACACACAGGATTTGGTTAGCGTCGGTGTTAACGTTAAAAAGCGTCAGACCGACACCTGGGGGGCGAACGACTCGAGATGCCCTAAGTACTTGTACACGGGAGTTCAAACTCTTTGTTACTCAGGTTACTACCTTGTTTGAACTCCTCTTTCACAAATGGCATAGCACGAGCATGCGCGCCCTTGACTCTGCGCACATGTTATCACCAAGATTTGAACCCGACTGAGTGGAACTTTACTCCAGCGGTACCCCGTACATGATGATAGAATTTTATATGAATTTTATATAAAAGATATTTCCCATCTCGAATTCCAGCTACGCAAAGCTCTAAAGATCAAGGTCCTGGGCTTGGCAGCAGTGGAACGCGCGCGCCGCCGGCAGGCCTCCAGACTGCTCTGGCTGCGTGCGGGCGATGCCAATACCAAGTTCTTCCATCTCAAGATCAATGCGCGCCGTCGAAAAAACTTCGTCCATCAGTTTACCTCGCCGTCCGGCGTACATGTGGACCACGATGACAAAGCCGCGGCCCTCCTGAATCACTTCACCGAGATAATGGGCACCGCCGAGCCACGCATGCACTCGCTGGATTGGGAACAGATACATCTACCCACCATGCCTGCTGCCGGCCTCGACAACCCCTTCTCCATCGTAGAGATCTGGGAGGCAGTGAAGGACTCCCCGGCAGAAAAGGCGCCGGGACCAGACGGCTTCACCGGCGTGTTCTACCGGCGTTGCTGGCATATCATCAAGCAAGACATCGCCGCAGCGTTCCACCACCTCTTCAGGATGGCACCTGGGAACCTCAAGTCACTCAACAACGCTCTCATCTGCTTGTTGCCAAAGAAGGAGAGAACGAGCTCCATCAACGACTTCAGGCCGATAAGCCTGATACACTCATTCGGCAAACTCTTCTCCAAAGTGTTGGCACGACGCCTCTCCCCGATCATGGGTCAACTGATCTCGCCGGCACAAAGCGCATTCCTAAAATCGCGTTGCCTGCACGACAACTACATCTTCGTCCGCAACCTCTCAAGAAATCTGCACAAGAAGAAAAAGCCATGCTTGCTACTGAAATTGGATTTCAGGAAAGCTTTCGATTCAATCTCCTGGAGCTACGTGCTGGAGCTGATGCAGCGGGTGGGCTTCCCGGCACGCTGGCGTGATTGGATCGCGATGATGCTTGCCGCCTCCTCCTCGACAATCCTCCTCAATGGGGTGGATGGCTCCTGTTTCGCGCACCGCCGAGGTCTACGGCAGGGCGATCCGCTGTCGCCGCTGTTATTCATTCTAGCGATCGACCCTCTGCACCATCTACTGGAACGTGCCACCGCGATCGGCGTCCTCTCCCCGCTGCCTCTGCGGGAAGCAAAGCTACGGGCGAGCCTCTACGCGGATGAGGCGATCGTCTTCATCAACCCGGTCCGCGACGAACTCGCATCCATCTTCCAAATTCTGCAACTCTTCGGTGAAGCGACAGGACTTCAAATCAACATGGAGAAATGCTCCATATCCGCCATCAGATGCGAAGATCTGGACCTCGACGACATCCTCCAGCCTTTCGACGGGGTCCGGGCACCTTTCCCAATTAGGTATCTCGGACTGCCGCTGTCGTTGGGCAGGCTGACCTTCGTGCAACTTCAACACATCCTTGATCGCGGGCGAGCCAAGCTGGCCGCGTGGAAAGGGCGCTGGATCAATGCGGGAGGCCGCCGCACGCTCGCGGTGTCGTTGCTCTGCTCTCTCCCAGTCTTTGCCATGACGGCCCTCAAACTCCCGCAAAAATTCCTCAAGGATTTCAACAAAATCTGCAGGCGTTTTGTCTGGGACATCGAGGAAAACGAGATCGCCGGCGGCAAATCCAAGGTGGCCTGGTCCAAGGTGTGCTCGCCATAGGAAAATGGGGGTCTCGGCCTCGCAAACCTTGAGCTCTTCAGTCGCGCGCTTCGGCTGCGTTGGCTATGGTTCGAGTGGCGCGTTCCGGACCGACCTTGGGTAGGCATGCCGCTGTCGTGCGACGCGGCTTCTGTTCGCGGTAGCAACCCGCGTGCAGATCGGCAACGGCCGCACAGCTAGTTTCTGGGACGCGTCCTGGATCGGCAATATACCTCTCCGCCAACAATTCCCACTGCTGCACGCGGCCTCGCGCAGGAAAGGGAGGAACGTCTTTGACGCGCTCCGCGAAAATCAGTGGGTTCACGACCTTCGCGCGGGCATGTCTCCGCAGGCAGTGCCGCAATTCCTTCAAGCATGGGAGTTGCTACGCACGATTGGATCGCAGCTGCAGCCGGAGGTCAGTGACTCCATCTCATGGACACTCACGGCTGATGGAAACTACACCACCAAGTCAGCATACGCAGTACAGTTCGCCGGGCGCCAGCAGACATCGATGAAGGCCGCGATCTGGGAAACTTGGCTGCCGCCGAAAATCAGGTTCTTCGCTGGCTGCAGCACCAAAACAGGCCGTGGTGCGCGGATCGGCTTTCAGCGACGCCGGTGGATCAACGAGTACTTCTGTCCGCTGTGCGTTCGTAACTTGGAGACCTCGGCGCATCTGTTTTTCGAGTGTCCCTTCGTCACCACCATTTGGAACTCGATATCAGCGTGGCCGAGCTGCTCAAGCCTTCGACATGTAATCGGGGCACCATCCACCTCCGAGGCCTGGAGCAGGACCATGGACAAGACACCGACCAAGGCACGCAAGGGCGTCAGCTCCATCTTCGCGCTGACCTGTTGGTGCATTTGGCGGGAACTGAACGAGAGGATCTTCAGGCAAAAGAGAGCCACGCCTCAGCTCCTGGAAACCTGGATCAAAGACGAAGCCCGGGGCTGGGCTTTTGCAGGTGCGAAGGCACTCAGAAAGCTTCTGTGGGAACCGCCTTGAACTGTTTAAAAGTTGTTTTTCTTTTCTTTCAGTTTTCCTTTTTACCTCTTTATTTTTCGTTTAGTTTCACCTTTTGGTGCACCCTGTACCCTTCTACCTGCTAATCAACGGAGCCAGCATTTGCTGGAACTTTCAAAAAAAAAATTATAAAATATACTCCGCAACAATGATTTGAATTTTATATGAAATTTGTGCGCACATTGACGAGTTGTTAACTCGACAAGTCCCAGGGTTGTGCACCCCGGGTTGATTGATGGGGAGAGAGATGAGTGCAAGGTGATCACGACGGCTGACAAGCGAGGTTTACCCAGGTTCAGGCTCCCGGAGGATAACACCCTACTCCTGCTTGTCTGGTTATTGATGCGAGTAGCGATTACAATGGCGAGATTGCGATCTCGCTAGGGTTTGTCGTAGTGGTTCTGAACGTGTCCCCTAGGACGGGCAACCCTCCTGTCTTTATAGGTAGCCAGGTCTCGGGTGGTTGATACAGATACGGTAGGTTACAAGACCTAACCGAGTTGGACTAGGGCACAAGGTACCCCGAGTGGGCCTTCCGCGGGCCTTTCCATCCTTGGCGCGGCCCAGGTAGCATCATCGTGGGCTACCCGCAAGGTAGCCCCACGTCAGTAGCCCCCGAGTGCTTGGTCGAAGCGTAGAGTCGGACAAAGGACTCCTTCTTCCTGGACGCGCCGTTGGATTGCTTGATCTTGAGCTTGAACTCGAATTTCTTCAGTCGAACCAGCCACTCCCGATGGGAGTAATCTGTGCAGTCGAATTATTTTGCCTTCATCTTCTTTGCGAAGCTTGCTTCTGCTCAGTCTGCTTTTGTCTTACTTGTTGGATGGATTCGGCTGCTCGAGCTTACTGCGTTGCCACTCGAACGGTTTCTTCGGATGTTCGGGTCGTTGGCCGATCCTACCTTGCTGATTTCGGCTGCGAAGCCTACTACTCGAATGATTTCTTCGAGTTTTTTTGGTTGATTTTGGAGCCGTTGGCTTGGTGACGTCATCGATGACGATTCGTTGCACGCCTCTGCGCCCGATGGGACGTGACGTGGTGGGCCCCGCTGTCAGAGCTGACCACGGTCCGCAGTTGTCACGTCTCCGAAGTGGGCGCGAAATCTGCGCGGCACGATGACGACGTCTCGGTTCCCGTGCGTAGTGGAGGGAGTTGGCGGCGACGGTTGGTTTCTCCGTGCGACACGTGGACGGATGGATGCTCTCGCTCGGAGCCATTGCCTGATGGACGGTTGAGATGCCGATCCTCGAGGAATAAGTACCGCGCTTTGACTTTTGGGATGTCATCTTCTCCAATCCATTCTTGCCTTTCTTCTCCTCCTGCGCTCTGCCATTACCGCCACCATCCCGAGCTCCCAACACTCCGTCCGCGCACCTTGCGACCTAGGCGATGGGCAAGCCGAAGAGCGTCGCTGGCTCCTCCGCCGCCGCTGACGACGCCGGGGTGATGAAGAAGCCCGAGGGTGATTGGCAGAGGTCGTCGACGAAGAAGAGCGATGTGGAGCTGCTCCGCGCGCAGGGCATGCTGCCGCCCGCCGACCAAGTCCAGGTACGAGTCCCTGGCAAGGAGGTCTTCCCCACTCCTCGCGATGGGAAACACGTTTGCTTCGCGGACTTCATTCCGCGAGGCTTCGGGTTCCCCATGCACGATTTCGTGCGTGGTCTCCTGTACGCCTATGGGGTTCAGATCCACGATCTGACCCCCAATGGCGTCTTGAGCATCGCGGGCTTTATCGTGCTCTGCGAGTGCTTCTTGGGTGTCGCGCCCCACTGGGCACTGTGGAAGTCGCTCTTCCTCGTTCGCAAGAACGTGGGGAAGAGTGGGCTGACCTTCCCAGTGGGCGGCTTCGGAATCCAGGTACGCGGTGACACCGCGTACTTTCAGATGAAGAAGTCCGACTCCGTCCAAGGGTGGCGCCGGAGATGGTTCTACGTCCAGTCGAACGACGACGGACTGGACGCATTCGACAGCAAGCGCGGACTGCGGAAGACTGGCGCCTGGGCGCACCCACTGTCTTTCGTGGAGAAGGAGGCTGTGCGGCCCCTGCTGTCCCTGCTGCATGAGCTGACTCAGACCCTTGGGCGTGATGCGGGTGGCGTCTTTCTGATGGCCACCTTCTTCCGTCTTCGGGTGCAGCCGCTCAGCGCCCGGCCTTACCCGATGTGGGCCGCCGAAGGCGTCAGTGCCAAGCCGCTGGAGGACGAGGAGGTGGAAGCTTGCGTCAGGTCCATCACCAACCTCCGAGCCGCGGATACGTGCAACGTCAGGTGCCCCATTTCTCCTTACGGGCCCTCGAACCCCGTTTCTGAGGTAAGTCTTTTATTGTCTTCTCTCTGACCTTGTTCGACTTGAGTCTACTTTTCTCTCTGATTTGACTTGTGTCTATTTGCTTCAGGGCCGAGATCTTTTCGTCAGCTGTCCTCCCCTCCCTGAGAACGGACCCGACGACGAGTCGAGGTTTGTCGAAGAGGATGATGAGGACGAAGAGATTCCCTCCGCGCATTCTCCCCGCGACGAGGTGGAGGAGGAAGATGAGGTGGAGGAACCCGCGAGGAAGAAGCGGAAGCTTCCGAGCCGCGGCGAGTCTGCCACTGCGTCGTCGCCTGCCCGGGGCGTGGACGCTGCTGAGGAGGAGGTCGCCGTGACGTCTCCGGGTGCTCGTTCTTCGGGTGGCTGGGAGGAACCTCTGAACGTTCCCCCAGTCAGCTCCGCGGCGCCACACTCGTTCGCGCGGATGCCTTCGCCTTCCCTTGAGAGCTACGATGACGCCGGCACCCCCAGGTTAGTTCCTTTGTAATGTGTCCATCTAGTTGTACTTTGCAGTTTGGCCGTTATATTTGATTCGACTGGTGTTCTTGGTTTTGCTGCAACCATCGTTCGGATGATGTTAGCTCCCCCCTCCGGGACGTGGAGCTCACATCTGCCCCTTCGGCTGGCTTGAGGACGCCAGTGGTGGTGGAGAAGGTGCATGCTGAGCCTGCCGGTATTGCATCTACTAGCCGCGTGCTTCCTTCTACTACGGAAGACCTTGAACTCCTGGACCACGTAAGTCTTGCATGCTTCTTCTTTGTGTTCTTTGATTTTCATCGGGTGCGCGATCAGCGCTCCCGATGGGAGTAGCCCCCGAAGGTGTGGGTGACTAGTATAGTCGCCCGCAAATTTATTGACTTCGTGCTTTTATTGCAGCCTTACTATCGCCAGCAGCTCGACGCAGCCGCAGCTTATGTTCGCCTGGAGAAAGAGAGGGACCAACTGCGTTCCTCGCTGGACCAGGTTACTGGGCGGGTTGATGAGCTTGAGAAGGCTCTTCGCGAGTCCCAAGATCGGGAGCTGGCTCGGGTCGCCAAGGAGAAGACTCAAGTTGGTCGTCTCCTTTCGCTAGCCGGCGTGCTCGGGGGTGAGTTTCGGCTTGATGCCTACTGAATCTTTGTTCTTTTTCTTGATCTGACTTTGAATTTTCGCGCAGAGACTTGCGGTGGAGCTCCTCCCGAAGATGCGTCGAGTGACACGGTTGACCTTGCGGCCGCTGTTGGCTTCCTCGACCGGGTGTGCGCCTACGCTTCGGACGCGTTGAAGAAGTCTTTAGCCGCGCTGCAGAAGTCGACTGGAGCTCTGGCCGTGGTGCACCAAAGCATCTTCCCGGGTGACCAGCCGCCGGCGACCGTGGATGCCTTGGCTGCACCGTTTGAGGACGCGACTACTATCGCCGACTTCACGCGGTCGCAGACGGTACGCGGCTCCGAGCTCACCTTCCAGCTCCTATTAGGCCACCAGGTCCCCGGTGACTTCGAGAAGGTCGTCAGCGGTTTTCCTCGCAAACCCGACGGCCGGACCGCGTCGCTGAGTGGCGTGAAGGAGCGCGCCTCGCAGCTAGCTGCGCAGCTTGTGGCACTCTTCGAGAGGGCCCTTGTTAAGGCGACTGAGGCGGCAGCTCGGAAGGGCCGTTCCCGGTCGCAGTCCGCGGCCTTAGAGTAGGCATAGTTGTAGGAGTGCGGCAGTTGCCGCGATCTGTACTTTGAACTTTACTATTGTAATGAACATTGCCCTGTCGGGTCTTTTGGTCTTTGATATTGACTTTGCTGGTCTTTATTTTTCCTGAGTTGATTTGTGCTTCGCAGTCGCCTGATTGTATTGACTCTGCGTATCCCTGGCAGAGTGCTACGTGCGATGATGCTCCGCCTTCTCCGGTGGCCGTGCCGAGTGGCGCGGCTTCTTCTTCGGGGGCTCGCCGTCGTCGGGCGGCGCCGGCTCCTCCACGCAGTGCCAACGATCAGCGGATAATCACATTTTTGAAGAACAAGGTGGCGGAGCTTGAGGCGACCCTGAAAAATACGGAGCGGCTGCTACAACGTTCTCAGTCGCATCCCACGGCGGAGTTCTCGCGACGTGAGGACTTTTTGCTTGGGGAGATCGACCTGATCAGTCGACAGCTGCAAGGTACGTATCCTCTTTTTGGCGGCTGTCGTCCTTTTGCGGCTTTCCTTCTCATTTTTAGCGCATTTTGTGTGCGCAGACGTCAATCCCGACTGGGAGGCTGAGCGGGTTCGCGTTGAAGAGCGAGTCACCCGAGAGGCGTCCGGCAACTCGTACGAAGCTCGGCAGTTTTGGGTTAGCCAGTCGAGGGGGCGCGTCCTTGCCACCATGCTTGATCGCACGTGGCGCGCTTCGTTTCTTCTGGAGAGCTGCCGGAAGACACTTTGGCACATTAATCGTGTGTACTTCCCGCATAATGCGCAGCCGAACGGGTTGTCTGCTTTGCTGGAGAGGTTCCGCGATGGTGAAGGGTTGAAGGAGGTCGTCGACGCCCAACTTGTGGCTGGTGCGAACGCTGCGTTGGCATACGTCCGGATGCACCGGCCACATCTTCCGCTTGAGCGGGTGCTTGAAGGCCTGCCGAGTGATGATGACTTCGACGAGACTCTGGCTGCTGCGCGTCGGATTATCTGGCAGGTTCAGGACCTGAGCGAGCGTCTTGTAGGGCCTCTTGATGCACCGAAGGCTGAACCTGCAGTGTAGAGTAGCTGTCGTCTGCTGCGCAGGGTTAGCTATAGGGTGGCAAATGTTACTGTGTAAGTATGACAATTGATAAATACTCTAGCGATGTAAGAGGTAATCTGTTTTACTCGAAAGGAGTGCTTGATTTGGGCTTGTGACCTGTTTGGCGCAGTCGCCTAGAGTGCTAGGCGGCGACCTAGGTTTCTCAAGTGTGACCTGCGTGCCGCAGTCTCTGATTATATCAGGTGGCGACTTAGGATTTCTGCGACTTGACCTGTATGGCGCAGCCCCCGAGTCGCTCGAGTGGTGGCCTAGGATTTTAGCGAGGACCTGTATGGCGCAGCCCCCGGGTAGGTCGAGTGGCGGCCTAGGGTTACAAGTGTTACCTGTTTGGCGCAACCCCCGAGTATGTCGGGTGGTGACCTAGGATTTGGAACTTGACCTGTGCAGCGCAGCCCCCGAGTAGGTTCGAGTGGCGGATGAGGATTTTTCTTGGGGTTCCTGTTTGGCGTAGCCCCCGAGTAAGTCGGGTGGTAGCCTAGGGTTACAAGTGTGACCTGTGTGGCGCAGCCCCCGTGTGTGGCGGGCGGCGCCTTAGGATTTTGGACTTGACCTGTATGGCGCAGCCCCCGAGTCGGTCGGGTGGCGGCCTAGGATTTTTTGGCTTGGCACTTGTATGGCGTAGCCCCCGAGTGGGTTGGGTGGCGGCCTAAGGTTTTATTTCAACCTGTGTGGCGCAGCCCGCGAGTGGTTCGGGTGGCGACCTAGGATTTTTGATCACGCTTGTATGGCGCAGCCCCCGAGTGGTTCGAGTAGCGGCCTAAGCTTTTATTTCAACCTGTGCGGCGCAGCCCCCGAGTATTTCGAGTGGCGGCCTAGGATTTTTCGTCTTCCTCTGAGTGACAGGTAAGGAGACAGAATTTCTTCAAATCACTTTATTGATTCTTGCGAACAGGCCGCCTCGTTAAAACCCTTCCAGTCCCCTTAGGTACCCTGGTAAGGGAAAGAGTGCGTCTGAAACCTGCCGCGCTGGTTTTCTTTGTACAATGGCTGTTTTGAACTAGGCATAGAACCGGCGGAGTTGTGCTACGTTCCATGGATTGCTACAGTCTGCTCCTGTCTTCGAGTCCTTTAGGCGGTAAGCTCCACTGCCTATTGCTTCTGTTACGATGTACGGGCCCTCCCATGGGGAGGCTAGCTTGTGCACCTTCTTTTGCTTGAGTCGAAGAACCAGGTCGCCTGCAACGAACGCTCTTGGTCGCAGCCTCCGAGTGTGATAATTGCGCAGGTCCTGCTGGTACACGGCTGATCGTGCCAGGGCGATGTCTCGCGCTTCATCCAGGGTGTCTCTGCTATCTTCGAGTGCCTCCTCTGCTTCCGACTCGTCGTAGGCGACTACTCTTGGTGCGTCGAACTTGATGTCGCAGGGGAGGACCGCTTTTGCACCGTACACCATGAAGAATGGAGTGTACTGGGTGGATCTATTCGGCGTTGTTCGCAGGCTCCAGAGGACCGATGGAAGTTCTTCCACCCATGCGCCCGCTGCGCGTCTCAGGGGCACGCGCAGTCGTTTCTTGATGCCGCTACAGACGAGGCCGTTGGCTTTCTCCACCTGTCCGTTGGACTGCGGGTGCGAGACGGATGCATAGTTGAGTTTGATCCCCTGCTCTGAGCAAAAGTCCTTGAATTCTTCGGCTGTGAAGTTTGAGCCGTTGTCGGTGATGATCCCGTTTGGTACCCCAAACCTGAAGATGATTGACCTGATGAAGTTGACCGCTGTGGACGCAGTCGAACTTGTGATGGGCACGGCTTCGATCCACTTTGTGAACTTATCGACTGCGACCAGGAGGTGAGTGTGACCTCCGGGTGAGGATTTCTTCAGCGGGCCCACCATGTCCAGACCCCATTGGGCAAAGGGCCAGGCCAACGGTATCGTCTTGAGTTCTGATGCTGGGGCGTGTGGCTTGTTGGCGAATTCCTGGCACCCTGTGCATTTCTTCACCAGCTCCTCGGCGTCCTGCATGGCTGTCAACCAGTAGAACCCGGCGCGTAGTGCCTTGGCCACTAGTGCCCGACTGCTGGCGTGATGCCCGCAGATACCCGCGTGGATGCCGAGTAAGATGGCTTGGCCGTCGACTGGATCTATGCACCTTTGCAGGATTCCTGAGATGCTTCTTTTGTAGAGTTCTCCGTTGATGACGGTGAAACTTTTGGAGCGCCTGATGATGCGCTTTGCTTCGACTGGATCTGCTGGCAGCTTCTGATGTAGTATGTATGCCAGGTATGGTCCTGTCCATGTGGCTTCGACTAGCATGACCTCCATGGGGACCTTGTCTTGGCTCGGCGGGTTGGCATCGCCTTTCTTTGTTTCGGTGCTTGCTGTACTCTGAGTCTTGATAGATCTCTGCGTGATGCACTCGAGGAAGACGCCGGGTGGGACTGGCACCCTGTCTGAGCCCATGTTAGCGAGGACGTCGGCTTCCTCGTTGCTTTCGCGGCCAATGTGGCGCAGCTCGCAGCCGTCGAAGTTTCCTTCCATCTGATTGTAGAGGTCTCTGTAGGCGATCATGTTGTCAGCGACGGCGTCGCAGGACTTCATGGTTTGCTGTACCACCAGGTAGGAGTCTCCGTAGATCATGAGGTGCGTGGCGCCGCAGTTCTTGGCCATCCGCATACCGTGGATTAGGGCCTCGTATTCGGCTTCGTTGTTGGACGGCTTTGGGAAGTCCATCTGTAAGACATACTTGAGCTTGTCGCCTTTGGGGGAGATGAGCACGACTCCTGCCCCGGCTGACTTGAACTTCTTCGAGCCATCAAAGTACATTGTCCATGCGTTGGACAGGTCGGGGACATTTGGTAGCTGGGCTTCTATCGACTCGGTTGTGAATTCTGGGAGGACTTGGGCCTTGATAGACTTCGGGTGAGCATATTTCAGCCCCCATGGTCCTAGTTCGACAACCCACTTGGCAACTCGTCCTGTCGCGCGTTGGTTTGTGAGGATGTCTGCTAGTCCAGAGGAGCTTACCACCGTGATCGGGTGCTCGGAGAAGTAGTGGACGACCTTCCTGGAAGTCATGAAGACTCCGTATGCCAGCTTCTGGTAATGAGGGTAGTTCTGCTTGGACAGGGTGAGTACTTCGCTGAGGTAGTAGACTGGCCTCTGCACCGGGTGGTTGTGCCCTTCTTCTTCGCGTTCGACTACGAGCACCGTGCTAACCACCCTGTTCGTTGCTGAGACGTATAGGTACAGTGGCTCGTTTTCCAGTGGTGCCACGAGGACTGGAGAGGTTGTCAGTGTTTTCTTGAGATGGTCGAACGCGTCCTGCGCCTCTTGTGTCCACTCGAACTTGTCTGCCTTCTTCATCAGTTGGTAGAAAGGTAAGGCTTTCTCTCCCAACTTACTAATGAACCGGCTGAGAGCTGCGACTCGGCCAGCTAATCGTTGCACCTCCCTGAGCTTGGTCGGTGCTGGCATTGTGAGGATGTTTTGCACCTTCTCGGGGTTTGCTTCGATTCCTCTTGCAGATACAAGGTACCCTAGTAGCTCTCCGGCTGGTACGCCGAACACGCACTTCTCTGGATTGAGCTTGATCTGATATACGCCCAACGCAGCGAAGACCTTGCGCAGGTCGTCGACTAGGGTATCCTCCTTTCGTGTAGTGACAACGATGTCGTCGACGTAGACTTGGACAATCTGCCCGATTAGCCCCTTGAGGCACGCTTGCATTGTCCGCTGGTAGGTGGCACCTGCGTTCTTTAACCCGAACGGCATCGTCTGGTAACAAAAGACGCCGTCGGGTGTGATGAAGGCAGTCTTCTCCTCGTCTTCGACTTTCAGCCTGATCTGCTGGTATCCTGAGTAGGCATCCAGAAAGGATAGGTGTTCGCAACCTGCAGTCGAGTCGATGATCTGGTCTATCCGCGGGAGCGGGAAGTGGTCCTTGGGGCAGCATTTGTTGACTGCGGTGAAGTCAACGCACATGCGCAATTTCTTCGTCTTCTTTTTCTCAACTAGAACCGGGTTGGCGACCCAGTCTGAGTCCTTGATCTCTCGGATGAACTTGGCGTGAAGTAATCTGTCGACTTCCATGGTGATCGCGTCTCGTTTGGGTCCTGAGAAGCGTCTCATGGATTGCTTGACTGGCCTTGCGTCCTTGTGGATTTTTAGAGAGTGCTCGGCGAGTTCCCTGGGTATCCCTGGCATGTCAGAGGGTTGCCATGCAAAGATTTTCCAGTTCTCACGTAGGAACTCGACGAACGCGCCTTCCTATGCGGGGGTCAGGCTCGATGAGACCTTGACCGTCTTTCTACTGTCAGTCGGATGGACTTGGTGGGTGACAGTGTCGTCATTCGTGTTGAACGCTGCGTCTTTGGCAGGCTTCTTGCGAGCTCGGCTGATATGGCTTTGAAGTGCTCTTCGACGCCAAAGGACTCGGAGATCTTGGCGAACTCGCGGTCGCAACTGTTGGAGAGCCCAAAGTCACCGCGGACGGTGATCACTCCTTTCGGCCCGGGTAACTTTATCATCAGGTAGGCGTAGTGGGGTGCCGCCATGAACCTGGCAAAGCTTGGGCGTCCGAGGATGGCGTGGTATTGTGACTTCCAGTCGACGACCTCAAAGTCTATCGACTCCTTCCTGAAGTGCTCGGGTGTACCGAGGATGACGTCGAGTGTGATTGTTCCCATGGGCGTGATTGCTTGCCCTGGTACTATGCCGTGGAAGGTGGTCTCCGATTCCGGCAATTTCTCTGTCGACCTGTTCATTCGCCTGAGGGTATCGGCGAATATGATGTTGATGCCGCTGCCCCCGTCCAGGAATACCTTCTTCAGGCTGTAGTCGCCGATCAAAGCCTCAATCACGAGTGCGGCGTGCCCGGGTCGGACTACCTCCGCTGGGTGATCTGCCCTGGAAAATGTGATTGGTGTCTCCGACCCGCGCAGGTAGTCTGGTACCGCGCGCGGGCTGTTGATGGCTTGAAGTACTTGGCGTGTGATGATCTTCTGCCTCCTGTTCGACGGGGGTCCTTTCTGGATCATGTTCAACTGTCCCCGTGCGGCTGGGTACGCGTCGGCTGCCGCCGACGGACCTTGTTGCTGCTGCTGCTGCGGCTGGGGGAACGCTCCTGCCGCCTGTACTTGATTGTTGTTTGCGGGTGCTGCCTGGATGGCTAGCTGTGGTGCCGCTTGTATGGCCTGCACCGGGGCGATGATTTGCTGCATGGCATGGTAGATCTTTCTTGCTTTGCGGCAATCCTTCAACAAGTGGTTTGAACCCCACTTTCCTGTTGCGGGGTTGCGGAACGAGTGATGCTTACAGGGTTGCATCAGTTCCTCTGCTGGGGTCAGCGGGCGCTTCCACTCGCGTTTCTGACTTCCGTCATTGTGGTCGATGTTGCTGCTGCCACGGTTGTACTGACTCGAGCTGGGCTGCTGACTCTGCTCGTACTGTTGGCTGTTGTCACGCTTTTCCTCGCGGGGGGTTTCGTACCCTGCCGCTACTAATTCGATTGAGTCGTGGGTGTATCGTGCCTTCTTCTTTTGACGCGCCTCGCGCCAGTTGCTTGTTTCGCCTTCCTTTTTGGGAGAAGTTTCGCGGACATAGTCCTCTCCTTCGGCCCATTGGTTGGCTGTCTTCATGAGTTCTATTGTGGTCTTCGGCTGGAGCCTACCGAATTCCTCCCGGAGGTCGCCGCGAGCGACGCCATGCATGAAAGCGTCCATCACTCGATCCTCTGATACGGGTTCCATGGTATTGCGGAGGAGTGTCCACCTCTGGATGTAAGAGCGGAGCGACTCGTCCTTCCCTTGCTTGCAGGCCTGTAACTCGATGTAGGTCGTTGGCCTGGCGAATGTTCCTGAGAAACTCTTGATGAAGTTATCTTGGAATTCCTCCCATGTTCGGAAAGAGTCTTTGGGTTGGCTTGTGAGCCACCCGCGTGCCGAGTCTGTCAGCATGAGCTGGATGTACTGCATGGCTGTAGTCAACGTTCCGCCTTGACAGGTGCAAGCGATGAGGTAGTCCTCGAGCCATAGCTTTGGGTCTTGCTTCCCGTCGTATTTTGGTGTGCCCGCCGTCAACTTGAAGCCTTTAGGCATGCGGGTGTCGCGGATGTTGAAGGAAAAACATGATGCGCCACACGGCTCGAAGTCGCGGTCGGCGTGGTCGTTTGCGTGTGCCACGCTAGCCGAACGTTCCTTGCGGTTGCGGTCCACCGTCTTCTGTGTCAGGACGTCACGGAGGTCCTTGACTGCTTGTCGCTGCGCCGCTGGGATGCCCGACGTCGTTGGCTCAGTCGCTCTGTTGCTTGGCCCCTTGGCCGCCAGAGCCTCTTCGATTGCCCTTATGGAGGCGATTTGTTGTTTGTGGAGAAGGGAGCGCGCGTCTCCCTCCGGTGGCTGCGTGAGCCGGAGGTATGTCTCGACTGATATCAGGGCGGCATTCGCCGTCTTCGGGACGGGTATCCCATTCTCGTCTTCGGTGACGAAGGACGAGTCCAAGTTGCGGGTGAGCCTTGTTCGATCAGCTTCTGCCATGTGGGGGACACGGGCTCTGGTTCGCCGTGCTCCCTGATTCACCTCTGTGGAGGATGTGAAGGAGAGGGCAGCTCGCCTGGCACTCGATGCATCCGCGTCCCTTTTGCGCCTGAGAAGTTCGGCTTTTTCGGCGCGAATTCGTTCGCCTTCCTTGCGTAGCAAGTACTGGACCGCCAGGTGATCGTCTCGAGGTGCGTTGGGTGGCGGGAACGTGCCCTCGTCCACATGCTTCATGGCTTGGATCGCCATATCGCGCGTGATGACAAGTTTCGTCTGGTCCGGCATGTCCACCTCCAGTGGGTATGCGGGTTCGTCTTCGTCGTCATGCGGCGTTGTGCCAGCCGTGAAGACTTGCTTGGGGTAGGCATGAATTGGAGAGTTGGTGCTGCCGCTGCTGCTTCTGTCACCCGCTTCTTGCTCGGGGTCGAAAATTGCTGCAACGTGGCGTGCGGCGTACTCGCTGTCGCGTCTCTTCGCGATTGTCCAGGTGCTCACACTCGCCGGGGCGAGTGCGATTGGCGTGGGGTAGACTTGGGATTTCCACGAAGACGAGGGCGCGCGCGACATGGTTGTCGGACGCGGGCCCCCGGTCGGCCGCGCGGGTGCGACGGTGGAGGTGGATCTTGACTTGATCGATCGCGCGACCGAGGTTGGTGTAGCGGACTCGATTCGCGCGGTCGTTGCCGAGATTGTTGTTGTAGACGTCCTCTTCGCGGGTACAGCTGGCGCGACCCCTGTGGGTGCGACAGATGCGATCTTCGCGGGTTCGTCGGTCGCGATCTCCGCGAGTGCGGCAGATGCGATCTCAGCAGGTCCAGCGGGCGCGATCTCCGCGGGTGCAGCAGATGCGATCTCAGCGGGTCCAGCGGGCGCGATCTCCGCGGGTGCAGCAGATGCGATCTCAGCGGGTCCAGCGGGCGCGATCTCCGCGGGTGCAGCAGATGCGATCTCAGCGGGTCCAGCGGGCGCGATCGTCGGCGGTTTTGGAGACGCCGTCGCGTGTAGCGCAGTAGTCGTAGACCTGAGTATACCACGACTATCTATGCAGCAGAATATGGAGCCGAAGGTAATGTGTATACCTTTGTCCAGATCGGCGTACGCCGATTGATGAGTTGGCGAGTGGACGACGTACTCGAAGGAGCCGAATCGGATCGACTCCCTGACGGCGGATGCGCCGATCTTCGTTGCGGATGGAGCCGGTGCGACCATCATCCTAACACTTGTTGACTTTCCCACAGACGGCGCCAATTGACGAGTTGTTAACTCGACAAGTCCCAGGGTTGTGCACCCCGGGTTGATTGATGGGGAGAGAGATGAGTGCAAGGTGATCACGACGGCTGACAAGCGAGGTTTACCCAGGTTCAGGCTCCCGGAGGATAACACCCTACTCCTGCTTGTCTGGTTATTGATGCGAGTAGCGATTACAATGGCGAGATTGCGATCTCGCTAGGGTTTGTCGTAGTGGTTCTGAACGTGTCCCCTAGGACGGGCAACCCTCCTGGCTTTATAGGTAGCCAGGTCTCGGGTGGTTGATACAGATACGGTAGGTTACAATACCTAACCGAGTTGGACTAGGGCACAAGGTACCCCGAGTGGGCCTTCCGCGGGCCTTTCCATCCTTGGCGCGGCCCAGGTTAATAGCATAACGGATGCACACAACTAAAACAAAGAAAAATTACAAAAAAGAAAAGTCCCGCTACAACAACCAGATACTCGACACAACGACACTAACACCACCAAAACAACACCAGAAGTCCAACACTCCAAAAGCGACGCCTCCAAGAAGAAAACAATGTAGAATCACCGTCGTCCCGATCAGAGATCCTAGGTTTTCACCCTGGCAGGGGCGGATCCAGGATTTGAGTATAGGGGGGCGAAGGCCAAAAACAATTACCCATAAAGAGGTATAACAAGAAATATACCAGTTTTGGGATGACTTTAACTAGTTCCCGGTAGTGATAGATGACCCAATATTTCTTTCAGAATTTTACACTATCAATCATATCAGGATTGAAATCATTATATACAGTAGGTTGTTATGTTGAAGTCCTTATATACCGTATATATATTAGAATCCTATCTCCTCAGTTGGATTTATTTTTTAGTCAAATATTTGGTGGTCGAAACTCAAAACAACCGGATTAAAGTAATTACTAAATACTAAATACTAATTGGCCATGCCATCCGTGCAACTCTTCTAATACTAAATAATCAATAAACTATTATAACTAGCAAATCAAATTAGAGTAGTAGCTTGCTGGATTCAATAATAAAACTAGCACGTAGCAACTGAAGAATACAAACAGTAAAATACCTTGGGCGATCGACCTAGGAATTGTGCGTGCGGTGCGGCAGATCGTGATCATCGGCTCATCCATAATGAATAGAAAACAAAGACAATAACTGTCGCATCTTTGCTAAATATTCACAACATTGTCGCTTGAGTCCGTGTGATTTTGTTTCCGACGGTGGCAGCAGCCGCTTGAAATAATACAATCGAGTAGATGAAATCGTGGGATGCGAAACCTAGCGGAGCAGCAATCGATCGATTGTATAGGTACTTGCTATTGTGGCCTTTGGCGCTTGGCTAATTTTTTGGGGCCTGGCAACGACTAGGATAGTAATTAGGCCTTGTCCAGCGCTATTTGCCGGATATTTAAGATTAATACACCCATGCAAGTTTACTGGACCCTGCTACTTTCCGTTGAGGGGGGCCGGACCATGGGGTGGCCAGGCCACCGCTCGCCCCTCCCTGGATCCGCCCCTGCACCCTGGAGAAAATTCTCGCTCATAAAACAATACCTTTATCAAGACAATTGTCATGCACAACCAGCGAAGGTTAGACCTTGGGTTTTCACCCCGTAAAGATTTTTTTTTTGACAAACACAGTACAACGCAAACGCTTATATACACGCGCACACACTCACCACTATGAACGCACGCACGCACACCCTACCCCTATGAGCACCTCCGAGAGACTGAGCCGGCGGGTCTTGAGAATGACGAAGTCACCACAGGCGCCTCGCTGTTGACGGGAATGTCGCCTCCCACTGAAAGAATATTCCACCTAAATGAGAAACATCAGCGCCAAACCTGGGGTTTGAACTCTGGTAGGCTAGGGATACAACCATCATCCTAACCATCTTGTCACAGGCACATCTTGTCACAGGCAAGTTCTCTTCACCCCGCGAAGACTGTGAACCTCTCCTATGATGTCGCCCCCACTAACAGTCGCTGCTATGATTCCCATCTTACCAAGCTAACTTCTCATCGCTACAAAGAGTCAATCCACCATCAAAATTCCTCGTATCCCTACTTTCATGACATTCTCCGCATCTGACTTCACCATGAATCGTCGAATACAAATCTCGAGACGGTAACAAACAGCAGAGCTTCACAACAAGAGAGTGCAATGGGAATAAACAAACATAGTAGCAGATTGCACGTTTTGTTTCTTATGAAAAAAAAAAGAAGCTAGCGAATACTCCCTCCGATCCATATTAATGGACTCAACTTTGTCTAGATACGAATACATCTAGTCTAAACACTTAACTAGATACATACGAATCTAGACAAAGTTGAGTCCATTAATATGGATCGGAGGGAGTACATGAATCCAATCAATATTAAAACCCAAAGCCTTATTCTCGCGCGCGCGTTATCTGGCTGAAACGAACGGGCGCATAAGACGACAACACTTCTCGCCCTCACTTCAAGCCTAGATCGACGCGCTCTGCTTCTCCCCACCGGCATTCTCAGGTGCGCCCACCGACGGCCTACCTCCGCCGCCGCGCGCCCTTCCCCCCGGCCTACCTTCTCCATGTATTCTCCGTCGCCGGTGAGTCCTTCCCTGGCTACACACCGCTGCCCCAGCCCCGCTGCAGAGCTCGCCAACGGTTGTCCCGCCGAGGATCTACCTCAAGCCGCTGCCCGGTTGCCCGGACTGCTCCCACTGCAGAGCTCCCCGGCGCGGCGACCTTAGACTGGTACTGGGCGCATTGCCCTTCCCCGAGTGCGTCCTGACATGGCGGGCGTCCCATCGCGTGGCCGAATCGAAGATTTACCGAGCGGCGAGTGTGTGGCTCGCGTCCATGGCTTACTGTTGTGTATTGGCCGCCACAATCCTCTCCTGCTGGAGATTGGGACTATCTCCACATGGGATTCACTACAGCAATGTTGATTCATGGCATTGCTAGCTCTGCTAAATGATCAGATATGTACTTGTTTTGCTGGCTTATTCCGTAGGTGTAGGTCAAACCTATGTGCTAATCTCCTACAGCTGAATGAAGTTGATTGGAATTGCTTGTCAAAATGTTAAGTGGCTTTGGCTTTTAGTTTCTGTGGATTGGCTTATAAATGTTGTGAAGCTACCTCCCGACACATTCAAATTGTTGTTATGTCTCGTAGTTGCTTACCACGTTATAAAGTAGTCTCAATGCACATCAAAATCTACCGTTATTATGAACTTGTTGCCTAAGAGCATATACTTTTGCTTAATGCTAGTGTCTTTGTTGTCTAAAATATTTTAATTGTTGCTCAACTCTACAATTTCTTGCCTAACTGCATATATTATTTGCGTTTAGAAAAACTGACTTTTTTAAAAAATTGTCATGGAGTTGCGTACAACAAAAAATTATCTTATCACATACCAAAATTGCTTAGCGTCATAGTGGAGTTGCATTAATGCACTAAAATTGCTTATCGGCGCAGTGGAGTTGTCTCATCGCACCATTTTGTTGCCTAAGTGCATAATTATTTGCTGAATGCTATCGTCTTGTTGCCTAAAAAATTTATTAGTTGCTCAACTCTATAATTTTTTGTGCCGAACTGCATATATTACTTGCTTTTATCAAAAATGACTTTTTTTACTTGTCATGGAGTTGCTTACATATCTTATCACACACCAAAATTCCTAATCGTCGTAGTGGAATTGGCTCAACATATGACAAAGTTGCTCAATTATATCAATTTTTTGCTTAACTTAGCAGTGCTTTCAGGCAACTAAATAGTGCTTTCCGGCAACAAAGTATTGTTTCATGCATTTGAGGCAACTAAGTAGTGTTTCATGCATTTCAGGCCGGGACTCCCCTTTTTAAAAAAAAATGCATTTCATGTAAAAAAAAGTAGTGTTTAATGCATTTAAGTTGTGTTCTTAGGCAAGTTTAAACCATTGTTTATGCATTTTCGAATTATGACAGTAAGCCATTATGCCGTGTGATTTTCTTCTTTGAAAGGGGTTTTAGGCAATTAAAATCATAAGTGAGGCAATTTTCTTGGTCGAGTGGGCATCTTCTTGCCTAATTTAATGTATGCTCACTTTTGAATATCTAGGGCAAGTAATTATGTAACATTGTAGGCAACTTTTTAGTATGACTTGCCTTTTTTCAAATTGTTTTAGGCAACTAAATTATGTTTTCTGATAGGTGGTCTTGAAATTCTTTTCAAAGGCAACTTTTTGTTTGTTGGATCAGTACGAAATGGTGGTTTATTGCACTTGTTTCACTCTATAAAGTCATCTGCTAGGAATATTTGCTTCTCGGTACACTTGGTACATTGACCAACTTGGTACACTGATTAGGCAAGTTATTCCCTTGTCTTCAGCATTTTCAGCCGAATTCCCTTGTGTGTGGTGTAGCTACAAGTTTTCTGTATGCGTTAGTTTCTGTTTGAATTTTGTGAGGTACCATGGGACATCTCTTTTGCCCAGACTTGTAGTAGGATTTGCCAAATATGTAGTACGAGTTGCCAGACATATCATACGAAGTTGTCAAACGTGTATCAATACTTGTTGATACTGATGACGGTGGTGACCAATTTGTTGCCTACAAATACGAGCTAAAGGTGATTGTTGAAGCGATAGCCGAGTGTGCGGCCGTCGGGGCCACACCCACTTCTCCGATCTTGCGGCTTACCGTGTTGCAAAGTTGCTACCGCAGTGCGTAAACTTGCCTACCAATGTTGCAAAATTGCTTCGTTTCGTACCTAATTTGGTTTGTATTATTGTGTTAGTTGTCCTGGAGTTGCTTCCGACAGTTTGTAAAATTGCTTTGGCGCCAACAAATGTTGTTTTCACCCACAAAAATTGCTTGGTGGCGCCCCAAATATTGCTTAGGCGCCTATAGAAATTGCTTCGGCACCACAAATGTTGCTTCGTCGCGCAGAAAAATTGCTTCATTGCCCGCGTAATGTTGTTTTCATCTCCAACAAACGTTGCTTACTCACTCATAAAAGTTTCCTTTTTGTCGCCCACAAATGTTGCTTCTAGTACTGGTACTTGTCATTTATTGTAAAGTTGCCTAACGATGTTGTCATGTTTATTGATTGCACGCTAAAAATGGTTTTCCTCATACCAAAGTTGCCTACACATGTTGTCGTCTTGCTTTATTTCACACTAAAGCTAGTTCTCTTTGTACTAAAATTTCCTTTTAATTCGTGATGGAGCAACATTTATTTGCGACAAAGAAACTTCTATAAGATTGTAAGCAATCAAATTGTCTAAATTGAGCAACGGTTATGTACTATTATGCAAGAAACATACAAAAGTAGACAACAAAGCATTAAAAAATATTTTGGGCCAAATTCAAACCAGCCACTCTTTTTTATTTCTCCACTTTCATGTCTAGCCCAAACGAGGGCCCATCTAAAGGCTTGGTCATCACTCATTTTACACCGAGTGTCCCAGACAGCCTTACGTGGTTGTCTTCCCCACTCCCTTGCTGCAAGCAATCTCCCCTGCTCCAATTCCCCACAAAAAGCCGAGGCAGCCCTCGTGTTCACTGAGGCCTGGAATTTCGCTAGCCGATAAAGTGAGGGAGCTCGAGAAGTTAGAGCTTTGGGCCTCTTGGAGTGCTGGGTTGGGGGGTCGTGCGTGTGCGGATGTGGGCGTGCGCTCGAATGCCGGCGAATCGGACAAGGCTGAGGCTGTCGGGAGCAGAGGGAAGAGGGAGTCGAACGAAGCTAGGCTGTGGGGTTCGGGTAGCGGACGGTGGCCCTGTACGCGCCGGAGCTAGGGGGACTCCGTGACGGCAGCAGCGCGCGAAGCCTTCCCTGACGGCGAGGAGGACGGGAGCCGGCAGGAGGTAGGGGATGAGGCGGAGCGGATGTGGTGAATGTTTCCTTTTTGGGCGGGCCGTTGGGTACAGCAAACCAACGGCCGGCCGTTGGCTAGTCGGGTCCATATTAAAATGTGGCCGAGCTACCGAGTTTACAAGTAGAATCCGAATGCTCTATTCTCAAACAAACAAAGAAGGCATCGTTAGGAGCGCCACAATCTAACGGAAGCAGCCGCCAAACCCACGTCGTGGAGCTTCTTGAAACCATGGCTTCTGTAGCGCCTCCTCTGCGGTAAGCCGCTTCGCCGGGTTGCTCTCCAGGAGGCCGCTGAGCACCTCGAAGCCGGCGGACGACAGCTTGCTCCAGGGAAACCGGCGCCGAAGGCGGCGGATGTTCCCGTCCCCTGTCAGCTGGGACTTCCACTCCTCGGCTATCCCCGAGTACTCAGGCCACTCCTTGATCCCTTTCATGCCGACGATGCCAGCCACCTTCCCCATGATCTTCTTGTCGGAATCGCCGCTGAAGGTGGGCATGCCGGTGCCCGAGAGGAGCTCGGCCATTATGCAGCCGAGACCCCAAGTGTCGACGCGCTCGTCGTACTGGCGCGAGCGGAGGAGGAGCTCCGGCGCGCTGTAGGGCGTCAGAATTATCACCTCCGGCTGCGTCTTCTGGCCCCGCTCTTTCATCCGGGACATCCCGAAGCCGCCGATCTTGCAGAGGATACTGTCCTCCTTGAGCTCGCCGTCTTCCTTGACCTTCACCTTCACGTCCTCCGTCCCGTCGTCGAGGATCACGTTCTCCGGCCTGATGTCCAGGTGCATGATGCCCTTGCCGTGCACCGACTTGACGCCCTCCAGGAGCTGCTTCATGATCTGCCGCACCTCGGCCTCCCGGAACCTCCGATGACGGCCGGCACGGCGCTCCATGTAGCGGCGTAGGTTGATGCGGCCGGCGTATTCCATGACGATGAAGGAGTCGCCGTTGGAGACTGCGGGGACGACCTTCTCGCGGAGCTTCACGATCGAGGGGAACTCCTCGCACGCCTTCAGGCTTCTGCACTCCCGCATGACCTCCAGGAGGCCGGAAACGATGAAGCCGTCGTCGCCGGTCGCGCTGAGCCGCTTCACGGCGACGATCCGGTCGTCGTCGGTGTCCCACGCTCTGAACACCTCCCCGTTGATGCCCTCGTCCAGCTTCTCCAGCCGTTCATACCGCCTCATGTAGTGAGGCCAGGCAGCCTGGTGGCTCCACGAAGACGCCATCACCTACCACAGCCGATGGACTCGCGCAGCTCCAAATCTCCAATCGCTAGGGAAGTAGAAGTGCAGCGAGTTGAGGTAGATGGTGCCACTTATATACCGCCTACCTGCCCCTAGACTCGAACTTCTACTCCGACTCGGAGTCTGTCAAGATCACCGATCTGGCAGCGCTCCTTCGATCTGTGTTCCCGTCCGGATGGAAATCAAAACGTGTGGACTGCCTACCTGGAATCGAACTCCGTCTCCGAGCCGAAACTGACGAGATGCGCAGGTAGAAAAAAAAGAAAGACGAGATGTGCGTGATTATTTCTCAAACAGATCGATTTCAAACTCGTGTTAGCTAGGTCATCCTAAACTTTGAACAGATTTGAAACGCTTGAACCGTTGTTGGGTGGAATTGACCTGTAGTCTTCATATAAACTTTGAGTGCACACCTTTAATTTCATACACATTTCGCATGCATCATTATTGTTCACTGGAATTGAACTCCAATCATAAAAATGACGAGGTATGCATGATCAACTTTTGTGAAACAACCTCACAAAAAAAAATCGCAGCTAGAGCTCATCGTTGGGGGTCCTGCGAGCGAGGATGGCGCTTCTCTGACACGTGGGCAGCGTTCTAGGAAGCCGGGGCGGTGGCCCATAATCGGCGGGAGTTTGTGCAAGGCAGGGGTTGCGGCTTGAGGTGTCGGGACTACTGCGGCTTGCGAAGGAGGTGGATGGCCGGCAACACCGCTGCTTGTTTTGTCGCTTCTATCTCTTCACGACAGGGTCGACCTCAGGGTGAAAGCCTTGCTCCGACTTAATCAGGGCTAACGATGGCGGTACTTCCGGACCGCGTTCTCCTTCCTGTCGATGTCGTTATGAAGTCTCGATCCCAACTGGTGTGGGTGGCCCTATGATCTCCGGGTTGAAATTTTAAGCTCCATCAAGAGAAGGCGGTTGTGATGGGTGCATCACAACCTTGTGTTCACATGGGAGGTTCTTAGCCGGTGGTGCAGCTGCCCTAGACGGTGGCGGTAAACCGAGAGGGCAGCTAGGGGCGGAGCAAGGATTTTGCTATTGGGTATGCCGTATATAAAATTATTGTCCATTTCGGTAAAATTTATTTAGAAATTCGATAAATAAATAAGATTTAACAGAAAGATGAAGTACAAAAGGTGCATAAGTTATCGTACAAATAGTTTAAACCCCATACTAATAGTTTCAAGTATGTTCAAAATAAACATAAACTACTATTTCTTTGACTTGTCTTGCTTACCTTCCTTAAGTTCATGAAAGTATGCGCTATGATACTATTTTCATCCTCTCATAGAAAATATCCCGCTTAATGTATGTGACTAGATAATCATCGAATAGATTGTCACTCATCTTATTTCTTAAGTCATTTTAGAAGAAAAAACTTTCAACACTCGTTGTCGCCATCGGTAAAACCAATACCAATAGATGATAGGAGTATAATATCTATACAAACATAAACAATATGGATAATCATAAAATATATGCTCGCGATCAATTGTGTACTTATCAGATCAGCCGGCGAAAACCTTAAGGTTGAGGCGTTGTGCGAACGACGTTTCGGGCTGTCATGTCAAGTGTTGCGTAATTCTGAATGGGCGCTTCGAAGCCACTTCTCTAGTTCTTGTCTCATCTCCTCTTCATGGCTGATGATCGGGTGAGATCTGTGGCGGCCGGCGGCATACAGTGGTACGGGCATAGCGCGGTGACGGCGTACAGTGGTACTGCACTACTGCCTATAGTCGCCACTCCGCGACTTCAAGATGCGAGGATCTTGGGGTTTTGATTAGATCGATACGATTTGTGGAAATTCAACTCCACAACACATGCGAACCCATCAAGCATCGTTACCGTCGAAAGTTGCTGGACCAACAGTGATGATGGTTGGTGGGTTTGTACTGTAAAAAATCTCCTGACTAGCGCAAATCATAAAACACAACCAACGGTGACGATGGTTGGTGGGTTCACACGTAGTTGTGCAATTACTGTGTTGTAGGTTTTTTTTTTTCCTTCGCTGTATAATCAAGATGGACGGTTTACACATTGGTCAACTTTTTTTTTCCTATCTAGTAGTGCTTGGTTGTATGGCTCGGTTGCAGGTATGAGAGTGGATACCCGACATATCATGTGGCTCCGCCACTGACGACATCCTCGGGCTCCCACATAGCTATGGTCCTATGGGGCGAGGTTGTGGCCTAGTGCGATTTGAAAGGCGTCCTAGTATTGGGCGGGAAGCAACATTGTCGGCTCATTCGTCTTTAGACAATATGTTGTTCTTATTTGGTTGCTACACCGTGGCGGCCCAAAATTTGGTGCTTCGTTGGTGCTCTATGGGTGTCATCTTGGTAAAGGTGCATTTATATAAAAAATCAAGTTACGAGGATACATACACACTTAACTTACATATCTGAAGAGATAGAATAAACCTATGCAAAATATCAACGCTAAGGATGGAAATGGGCAGGGTACGGGGCGGTAGAGCAATACCATATCCATACCCGTGTAGTCAATGGGTATAAAACTTTACCCATACCCGTACCCACGGGTATGAAACTTTACACGTTTTCGCTGGTTCGCTGGTTGATACATGTCGTAACCCTTTGTGATCTATAAATTGTAAGATTTTCTGAATATTTCATAATAAAAGCAATAAAGGTCATATGCATCACCCTGATGCATGCAGAGGCTAAGGCGCCCCTTTTCTAAAAAAATGAAACTTTACACGTACCCATACCAAGCGGGTAGCCATACCCGTTAGGTACCCAACCGTAGATCAAATAGTATACATGCTACATGTAATTTTATATTCATCAATAACACAATGATAAAAGGAAAAAATATTTTTCTCAACTCATTATATATATTTGAGTACATGATTATTATCTCAACTCAAATTGATAATTGATGAAAATTTTACCATAGGTTTATAAACTCACGAGAATGAATATTATATCGATATATAAATGGGTAGGGTTCAAGTATACCGGGTACGAGATTATACCCGTTTCCTACCCGTGAAATAATGAGCCGTGGGTATAAAATTGTACCCATACCCTATCTATGCAGGTACGATACCCGTGAATATCCGTACCCATGGGTAAAATTGCCATCCTTAATCAACACCTACCCCCTCTTTTGACAACACCAAATTGAACATCAGAGGGACGGAAGACATATCACCTCTTCACCTGATCTCGATGCGGTATGTCGGGACGGCAACCCTGGAACTAAAGGTGTGTTTGTGGTATTCGGTGGACCAGCATCGTGTAGACGACGAGATCTGCATGCTTGTGCGGTTTTTGGCTTTATTTTCCTTATTATTAACAAGTTAATAGTTTGTGTGATTTTTGGACCAGGTTCAGCTCTACTCTACTTAATCTAATCGAGTTGACGGAGATCGACTGCATTGTCCTCTAAAAATAACGGCTACCGTAATGCATCGACAAACAAACTATTTCATTGTTCAAATAATAAACTATTTCATGGGCCCGCAAGCAACACGATGCCTACATTTGGCCCAAGCACCACTCGCTTGCAACAATCAAGCGGAACCCTACGCCACTGCTCAGCTCAGTGCTCACCCGCTTCCCAAATCCTCGTTCCCCATTTGCCAAATCCAACCAAGATCCCCTCTCCTTCGCAAGTAAAAAAAACAGATCCTCGCCTTCGCCACCCCGTCCAGTCCTCCCGTCCACCGGCGGCCATGGAACCGCAACCGATCATCGGCCACAGCCTGAGTGATATGCAGGCCAAGATGGAGCACGAAGGCATGGATCCCCGGACGCTGGACATGGGCACAAACCTCATTCTCTTCTTGGTATACAACTACCTCCCTCGCCCGCCTGTCACCGCCAACGCCACTCCGTCGCTCTCCGGCGCGCCGCGGGTCCCCGGCGGCGTAGATCGCATCAGCCGTCTCCCCGATGCTGTCCTTCGCAACATCGTCTCGCGCCTCCCCGTCAAGGACGCCGCGCGCACCGCCGCCATCGCCTCGCGCTGGCGTCCTCTCTGGCTCTCTACGCCACTCACTCTCGTCGACAGCCACTTGCTCCCGGGCTGCGGCGCGGAAGGGCCGTACACCGTCGGCGCCCCCTCTCCGCGCGCCGCCACAGACGCCGTGTCCGCTGTCCTCGCGGCGCACCCGGGGCCCTTCCGCTGCGTCCACCTCACCTGCACCACCATGAACGAGCACCGGGGCTAGATGGCGCGCTGGCTCGACGCCCTCGCCGCCAAGGGCGTCCAAGAACTCGTCTTTGTCAACCGCCCGTGGCCGATCGACCTGCGCCTCCCCGCCACGATTTTCAGCTGCGCGTCTCTCACCCGCCTCTACCTCGGAGTCTGGAGGCTCCCCGACACCGCCGCCGTACCGCGCCGCGCCACCTTCCCCAACCTCCGGGAGCTTGGGCTCTGCTTCAGTGTCATGGAGCCATGGAGGACCGGGACCTCGCATTCCTGCTTGACAGAAGCCCCGTTCTGGAGCCAGACCGGAGTGCGCCTCCGCGTCATCAGCCACAGCCTGCGGTGCGTCCAACTCGGCTTGACCTTCTTGGAGGACGTCCACGTGGTGGATGCCCCTCGCCTCGAAAGGCTCTTTCAGTGGACAACTACCAGCGGCCAGGACGGTAGCGAGGGTAAGACGCGCAGATCCTTGATCAAGATTGGCCATGCACCCAACCTGCGTATCCTGGGATACCTTGTGCCAGGACATAATGAGATCGAGATTACCAAAACTGTCATCGTGGTATGTACATACTATGCAGCGTAGCTAGATTTTAATTTACATCTGTATCTATGTACTACATTTGGGAGTAGGTCATCACTAATTGTGTCAATTAATCTCCATTTGGGTGCATTGCAGGCTGGGAGCAAGGAGAAAATTGTCCCTAGTGTCAAGATGCTGGCCATAGAGGTGCCATTTGGGTTGCGCAGTGCTCTCAAGAAGGTTCCTGCCTACCTCAGAAGTTTTCCAAATCTCGAGACGCTCCATGTCCAGGTAAATTTGCGTTTTTTTCTTAGATAAAAAGGTGGATTTAATCCAACTTAACTCCACTTGCAGACTTGCTGCATTGATCATTTTGCATTAGTAGTACTTATTTATCTAACATTGACAAAAAATCACAATAGGATTATAATATTTGCGGCTGCATGATATAACCACATGTATATATTTGTTCCCCGATCTCATTTGCAGTCCCGGACAGCTGTAGAACCCACTGGCAAGGTCAATCTCAAGTTCTGGAAGGATGGCGTTCCCATTAAATGTGTCGTGCAGACCGTGAAGAAGGTGTTCTTCTATGAGTTCCAAGGGTCCAAAAGCGAGGTTGCTTTCCTAAAGTTCATCGCTGAGAGAGCTCGGGTGCTGGAGAAGATGGTGGTTGTGGTGGCCAATACATGTTTCTCTCCGGGGGATGATCTGAATGCCAAACTGAAGCCTCTGACCAATGCAAAATGGAACAGAGAAGGTTGCAAACTTCAACTCTTGAAGAGCCAAAACACTGATGGGGGAGGTCCAAGTTTCTGCCACCAACTAGCATCTGATTTTACGTGTGCTGACCCTTTTGACCATATCTACTATCAAGAAATCTTTCTGAATGTTCAAGTTAACTAGTAGCACTGTGCTTAGCTTGGAGAAGACTACTAGCACCTAGACTTTTGTCGGAGTTGGAGCAGATAAATACCCTGCATTTCATGGATTTCTCTAGCAAGCTGTGGCATGTTTTCATCTATCATTATTATGTCACACATTTTTTGCTAATTAAGTATTATGTGGATGTATGCTACAATCTGTCATATCGTTTGTGATGCATTTTCCTTATGTATGTTCCTTGGAAATCCCTGGTTTATCTTACTTTATTTTTAGGCTTTACCTTTGTCTGTACTCTGTACCTTGCTAGTCAAATGACAACACCAGCTCTATTGCATTGTGCAGTTATTGATGTTAGCATGATTTGTTTGACATACATAGGTCCTAGTTAAGTACTCTGAAAATTCCTGTGGAATTCCTCCAGTTCATGCTGTGTTGCCATGATCGTTGCACCACCTGAATATTATTTATCCAGGTTTGAACTGCATGTCATATATGGCTATTGCTTACGTGAATTTTTGTTTGCTTGAAGTTATTTAGTTTATCTTATTCTGCCTTGTGTGTTCTCGCACTAGCAGTACTCTGTTTATTATTGTTCCCAGTCTTGTGTTAGACTAAACGGTAAGCAGCGCGGGCTAAACCTACCCAAGACGCAATGCCTATCATTTACCCCAGTCTTACTTTATGAAGCTTGGTTATTTTGCTTATATGGTTCTTCCTTGTGTGTTCTCGCACTAGCAGCCTTTGAACACCTTTGCCTGGACGATTTTAGTACTCACTCTATGATGTGCATATAAAGATTCAGGTTATATAATGCCCTAGGAGTTAGTACTGCTAGGTTACTTCAGATGCTTGTCTGCTCCAAGCCAATTAGTAATGCTAGCACTTAGTGGAGGAAATTTAACAGCTATTATCCTAGTATGATTCTTGGACTCGATGCATCAAATTTGATTTCAACACAAAGCTTCGCCACTCTCGCAGAAGCTCTAAATGGTACACCTGGATGACATTAGGGAAGATCTACCCGTCCTGCCAGTTTCGTGGCGTAGTTCATGTAAGGGTTGGAGTGGTGCAAAACGACCTTGGGTACCCTCCCCGCCGGCTGCCACTCCGGCACCGGCGTGCACTGCTCTGCTCTCCCCGGTGCTTCATGGCGGCCCTGACACTCAACTTTGCATGTTCATGTATGCATGTAAGGAGGCCTACACACCCATGTAGCACTTGCCATTGCGAGAGCATCATCTTTTTTCATGTTCATGTATTAGATGAACCTTTTTGTACATTTGTACACACGCTGCAAAACTTCTTTCGGATTGGTGGTAGTAGTTTCCAGGATTCGTTACTTTTGTGCATGCCACAATACAAACTATTTCCAATAAAAATTTGCAAGACCGTAGAATATGTCATTATCAACATCTCATATTGTTTTCAGAATTTTGGAAGACTTCAAAATGTCGATTTGATTTTTTCAAAAAAGGGTTTCATCAATCATGGAGTCCGTTCCCCAAATGAACTTTCGGCCTTACACACCCATGTTCTTGTAACAATTACCGGTATCGTGCAATAGAGGTAATGGCATAAAATCATATTGCAGCTATGTTCATGTTCAAAAGCATATTAAAATGTGTTAACATATTAGAGCAAAGGCCTAAACTAATCTCTTTATCATCTCCCCATCTTTTTTAACGATAAAATGGTGTATATAATTGACAAAGGTGTTTACATTTTATAAAAAGAGTCCTAAAAAATATAAATTACAACTTAGCCCTTGATTTAAGCAAAAAACACCCTAAAAAGGCAGGAAGGTGCTTGCACTGGAGATATCATCAAAACCACAAATAGCGGGAGTCAAACTCGTATCCCCACTTAGAACAACGGTCGGAGATGCAGATGACTCCGACACCCCGAGAAATTACCTAGACCAGCTACCATGGATCCCTCCAAGCCTCACCCTTGCATCCACGGTCGGCCAAGAGGGAGAAGGAACATACCAGAGCGGAAAATGGAGCAACGACAACGCTTATTGCAAGAGCTCGAGAATAGTTTTTTAAGATCGCCTTCCACCCCGGAAGCGTGTCGAAGAAGCCGTCCCGATCGTCCGGCGCCACGTCAGGACGCCAAATTATAGAAGATCGAGCCAGCCTTATTGACGGAGATGCTGACCGCGGATGGACCGCCAGCATAAGCTCAATGGAGCCTCGCCGGATGACAACTTTTGTCAAGACGTGTCATAGCTTATCTAGCTGATGAGATCTGGCGACCTACTCCTAAACGTCACACGAGTTAGGCTTCGGTTCAGGCCGAGAGTGAGTCGCTCTCAATTACTATAATCCATTTTTTCTAACTCGCTCCTCCTTCATCTAAACTGCATATGTGATACGTCCACATCTGTCAAACATGTCATTCCTCTGGATTCATCATAGCTCATATGTCTATCTCCTACGCCAACTTTGATGACGTTTCCTATCAGTTTGATCTCTTCCACCACCGATCCATCTTTCTCCTTTCATCATACGTTTTTCTTATGAGACTGTCTTTATCAACTCAAGACCGGTTCTTTCAAGTTTCCTTTTCACATCTTTCCGTTCAATATCGTCCTACTATGATGGACCAACGCTCTTTTTCTTTTGTTTGTTTTATTTACTTGTGCCCGTTTCCTTGTCTTCCTTCATACTCCCTCCGTCCACAAATAAGTGTCTCAAGTCTCTTAAAAAGAAGATGTATCTAGACAAATGTATTTGTGGACGGGGTGAGTACATTCTTATAAAGGTGTCGTGTGGACTGTCCACCAGACCAAAATAGACATTTTTATCCAAAGCAAAAAGAGGAAGGAAAAAAGGACGAGAGCAACGTGAGGTATCAATATGTTTTGGAGTTTCGGTCACGCATAGGCATATTAGTGGTTGAGCCAGGCGTATGAGATTGGTAAAGGAGTGTAACATTCATCCAAACATATTTACTCCACACAACACGATTAAGATATCTTCATCGCCATGTCTTCTACTTGTCGTGTTAACGTGTCCGTTGAATAGGAGTGTTTTCTATCGGTTTTGCTAATTCTTAGTTGGGCTAGGCACTCTTTAGATTGAAGTATTTTCATAGGAATATCGAAAAATCCAATCCATAAGGATTTTCGCTAAGGAATCTATTTGGATCAAAGATATAATATCTCAAAAATTCTTATGGATTGCATTCGTACACTCCAATTTCATAGGAATTTCAACATCCACTCTGTCCTCTTTTTACACTTGTTCACGTAGGATCGATCCATGTTTTCTGTGTACCATCCAAATGACCATTGATGTAGATTTTCTTTGTTTTGTAATCTTTTGTTTTGCACCTGTAATCCTATCAAATTTCTGTGTTTTTTTTTCAGTTTTAATCATGTGATCCAAAGAAACCCTTAGCGGTCAATTAAGTACTACGCTACCGTGTTTCACATCGTGGTTCATGCAATTATGCCTTGTAGGGTGAGTTACAACCGAGGGCCTCTTTTCATTGAAGGAATTTCATAGGAATTTTGGAGGATTCCAATTCATATGAATTTTTCATAAGGAATGCCTTTGGATCATATGATTGAGCCACCAAATTTCTAAGTATTCCATTCATATACCCTCTATTTCATAGGAATCTGAAATTACCTCAAACCTCATTTTAATTTTAATTTGTGAAGTCCAATGCACTCACACTCTACCTCTCTCTACTCTCTTTCTCATCAATTTTCTGTGTTTGTTTCATGTGCATCATCAGAAGACATCGTTTACAAAATTCATGTGTTTTAAAATCCTATAAAAAAATGAAGAGCATGATATGTCAATCCTATGTTTTTCCTATTCTTATGTTTTAAATTTTCTGCAATCAAAAGAGGTCCCAAAATTTGTGTTGTTGCAAGTAGGGTTGTAGCTCGACTGTTGAATTTCTTCATGATTCATGCCAAATATAAGTTACAACATGAATTACAGTTAATGTTTGATGACATCATCTGGCTAAAAAAATAAACTAATTATTGTTATATTCAGAATTAATCGCACCCTTTAGACCTCTTTAGATTGTAGGAATTTAAAAAGATTTTCATAGGATTCCAATCCTTAGGAACTTTTCCTATAGGATTTCTATATTTTTTCTATTCATGTGTTTTTTAACCCTGTGACGAGGCCCTTAAACATAAACCGCGTTTTCAAATACCAAACCGCGTTTCGGGGAGCTTTGGCTGCCATTTGGAGCAGAGCAGAGCAAACCTTCTTCACTCGGCCAGCTCACCCACTCACACCTCTTTAATGCATCTTCCCACCAGCACCCCTATCCCTGCCACGTGGGCCAGCCCCCAATTAATTAATGGCCAGCTCCTCCTGCTAGCTCAGAAAACCTCCAAACCTGCCTTGCCGTTCCCACTCGCCAGACCCGTTCCCTTCTTCCTCCCACACAAACTCTCAGCTGAAAATCCGCCAACCTCAGCTGAGCTCCATCACCGTCACTCCGGGTCTTCATCAGCGCGCGTCCAGACAGCCTAGCTAGAATCGGATTTTCGTCTGGCCGCGTCGCTTAAAAGGCTGCTCGCCCGCGGTGCCTTCTTGTTTGCTTCCGTCCGCGTTGTTCTTGGGCAGAGGCGGCGGTGCTCTGCTTCTTGCTCTCGCCACCTTCCTTCCCCGGCCGCCTGGTGGTGGAATTTAATTTCCCCCCTTGGGGCAGGAGGGAAGGAGCCATTCTACTGCTTGGAGCTGGAGGCAAGGCAAACCTGCAAAGGTAACCCCCTTCCTCCTCTGCTCGGTTGGGGAATTGTTGTTTGGGATTTTATTTCGTTTCCTGCGTGGGTGCTGGAGGAGGAAGATCGACCTGCGCTGACCGTGTTCTTGTGGGACTGACTACTGTGCAGATCCAGCTCTTGGTGGCGTGCTCCTCGTTGGGTCCTCTCTTGCTTGCTTGCCTTATAAAGGTTTCTGCTGCTAAGCATCCGGCAGTAGCTTCTCCTCCCTCCCTGTCGACCGCGCAGATAAATTTGGCGTCTTCTTTACATATGCTGTCCCCCGAATTCCTGAGTGCCCTAACAGCCTGAAATGGCCTCAGTTTTTATGGCTTTCGGTTCTGCAAGAATTTCACCATCTATACTACCAGTCTCTTCAACTCCTGTAGCTCCCTCCTTTTGCTAGCACTGGTTGTTGGCTGTCTCGCTGATTCTTTCTGCAATTCATGGCCCTTGTACCCTTGTAGCCCCAGTTCCCATTTGGATTCATCATGGGTAGTGCCACTGTTGAGCAAAAGATAGCTCTGCTCCTCTTTCTTGGGAGCATCAGCTGGGCTCTCCTTGGTGCCTGCAATGCTGAATTCACCCCTGCAGACAACTACCTCATCAACTGCGGCTCCACGGGCGACGCCACCGTCGGCCAGAGGGTCTTCGTGGCTGACACTTCCGGGCAGGCTATATTGACATCCGATCAGAGCATCGCCGCGAGCGGTTGGGCCCCGGGTTCCGACGGTGCCACGCTGTATCAGACTGCAAGGGTGTTCACTGTGCTGTCGTCCTACTCCTTCAAGATGAAGAGCCGAGGCCGGCATTTTGTCCGGCTGCACTTCTTCGGTTTCAGATACCAGAGCTATGATCTCGCTGCGGCCAAGTTCAAGGTGTCGACGCAGGATACCGTGCTCCTTGAAAACTTCACTCCGCCGAGCGTCTCCCAGGGCCCGATGGTCAGGGAGTATTCGCTGGATGTTACCCATGATATGCTGATTCTCACATTTGTGCCATTGGGGAACAGCATGTCTTTCATCAACGCGATTGAAGTCATATCGGTTCCTGATGATCTCATACGTGACTCTGCACAATCCGTGAACCCTTCAGGCCAGTATCTCGGCCTTGCAGCGCAGCCATTTCAGACCTCTTACAGGATTAATGTGGGTGGAAGGATGCTGACCGCTGAGAATGACACTCTCTGGCGTTCATGGGATACTGACCATGACTTCTTCCTAAGTTCCACTGCCACTCAGCTGGTTACTTACCAAGGGAAGCTGAATTACCAGGAAGGAACAGCCACTGAGGAGGATGCACCGGACAGTGTGTACAACACTGCAAGGCAGTTGGTCACTCAGAATAATACCAGCTCAGCATCCAACATGACATGGCAATTCAACGTCGACGAGCGTTCAAGCTATCTGATCCGGTTCCATTTCTGTGACATAGTGAGCAAGGCTACGTATTCCCTCTACTTTGATATTTATGTGGATGGCTGGTCAGCGACACAAGATCTTGATCTCTCAGATAAAGGTTTTGGTGCCTTGGCTGTGCCGTACTACACGGATTTTGTCTTGAAATCAAGTGATCCTTCTGGTAAGCTAACCGTCAGCATTGGGCCTTCCAGTTTGCGTAATGTGACGCCAGATGCCATCTTGAATGGCCTGGAGATCATGAAGATGAACATCAGTACTGGAACTGTTGCAGTTCTGCCGCCACGACCATCAAAGAGGAAGTGGCCTATTATATTGGGCACCGTTCTCGGATGTATTGGTGCTGCTATTGTTGCCGCTGTTCTCTGCTTTGTCCTTAGAAGAAAGAAGGCGAAGAAGCCGCGGCGGGCACCGACAAGTCGACCTTCAAGTATTTGGTCACCACTCACTCTCAATGGTCTTAGCTTCCTTAGCACAGGTACCCGAACAACGAGCCGCACCACTCTTACATCTGGCACCAATAGTGATGCAAGCTACCGAATTCCTTTCGGAGTGCTGCAAGGGGCGACAAATAACTTTGATGAGCAGATGGTCATCGGAGTTGGAGGCTTTGGGAAGGTATACAAGGCAGTTCTTCAGGATAGCACCAAAGTCGCAGTAAAGCGGGGCAACCACAAGTCTCACCAAGGGATCAAAGAATTCCAAACAGAGATCGAGCTGCTATCGGGTCTGCGACACCGTCACCTTGTGTCGCTCATCGGATACTGCGATGAGCAGAATGAGATGATCTTGGTGTATGAGTACATGGAGAAAGGCACCCTGAAGAGTCACCTGTATGGCAGTGACATGCCTTCTCTCAGCTGGAAGAAAAGGGTGGAGATCTGCATAGGGGCTGCTCGGGGGCTCCACTACCTGCACACCGGTTTCGCAAAGTCGATCATCCATCGAGACGTCAAGTCAGCAAACATCCTCCTCGACGAAAACCTCATGGCCAAGGTCTCTGATTTCGGTCTTTCGAAGATGGGGCCTGAACTGGATCAGACGCATGTTAGCACAGCAGTGAAAGGGAGTTTCGGGTACCTTGACCCTGAGTACTACCGGAGGCAGAAGCTGACCGATAAGTCAGACGTGTACTCCTTTGGTGTGGTCTTGCTGGAGGTGATCTGCGCGAGGCCGGTCATTGATCCGACGCTTCCAAGGGACATGATCAACCTTGCAGACTGGGCTATCAAGTGGCAGATGAGGGGAGAGCTCGGTGAGATCGTCGACCAACGGATCACTGGGACGATGAGGCCCGAGTCATTGAGGAAATATGGTGAGACGGTCGAGAAATGCCTCGCCGAGTACGGCGTGGACCGCCCAACCATGGGAGACGTCCTGTGGAACCTGGAGTTTGTGCTTCAGCTGCAGGAAGCCGGCCCTGACATATCCAATGTCGACAGCATGAACCAGATTTCTGAGCTACCTTCGGATGCCAGGAGGGTAGGCGCCCTGGAGATCGGCGCCGCAGACGAGAGCCACGTTAACATCGATTACTCCCAGTCCCAGATGTCAACCAACGATGCCTTCTCACAGCTGATCAACACTGAAGGGAGGTGAACTGGACATTTTTTTCCCTTGTTTTGACAGCTAAGGAAGTTGATAAAAGCATATACTATTGAGCAAGAGAAAAGAATGTTTTTTCGGGAAGAAAAAACTAGAAAAGAGACGCACGCCACTTGCCCATACCGTGTATTGCTTCTTCCCTGATGCATAATTGTGCAAGTTCTGAATTGCATTCAGGCCTTCTTTGGACTAATTGATGATCTGTTAGAAGTTCGTTTCCTTTTCTTTTGTGTATCATATTCAATTGCTAACTGAGCTGCTTGGAACAGATGAATTTTATTGTAAAATATTAGTAGCTCTCATGAAGTTCACAGGAAATTGTTCATTCCTGGAGGTACTGGAAGAACAATCCATCATGGAGGATGGTGCCTGTTTGTTCTTCAATCGCGACACTCAAACGAGTGTAATACGCATCGTAAACGATATGCCAGCATAACACACATGCACAACACGCATCGAAATTCCACACATAAACTTTCATGCCCCGACATTGTCGACTAACATTCAGGAGAGTTTGCTCCATGAGACACAGCAACAAGATTTCAGGTTCAGGGTGCAGTGTGGACTGCCGGTGTTTGCCATGAGACGCAGCAACAAGATTTCAAGTTCTGGATGGAGTGCGACGTTTGCCATGAGACACACCAACAAGTTCATGATGGAGTGCGGTTGCAAAATCATGCCTAGGGGCTGGGGCTACGGCCGTTGGTGGCTGGGCGGGTGTCGCGGGCCGGGCTCTTGGTGTTTCCTCTCGGACTGTGATATGAACCGTTACCTTCAGCCTGCTCCCTTGGTGGGTGGCTCTTGCCATTTGGTGCTAGGCTCTTGCCATTTGGTGCTGGGCTGCGGTTGTAACCGGAAGGTGAAGCGCTCCACCTAGGGCTGTAACTGGAGCTCCTTGGTCGCCTTTCCTCACGACCAACACCACCACCCTCCTTCCCTGGAGAAGTCATCTCCTCACGACCAGCACCACGGCCATTCCTTCTTGGAGAAGGCGATCTACTGTTGGTAAGAAAATACAAAGTTAGATGATCAATAATAATATTGGAAAATCAACTCAACAGGAAGAATGGGAAAAACTGAGAGCACTCCTGTAACAATTCTACTGCAGCTGTCAATTAACTTCTATGCATATTTCAGTAGCATCCATCATATTATGGGACTTACCACCAATAAATGAATGACTTATTATCCAGCAGAGCATAAGCAGAAAGTTGGTCAGTACACATTCAGTAGCCACATAGCAACATAAAGCAGTAGCAGACATGAATGTCAGACTAACAGAGGTAAGACTAATTGGCTGAAAGGTAAACCTATTGCAGTTGACCAAATTTTAGTTGGAAAATTACCATAATAGTATTTCATGCGTCGAATGCTAATGCTAACAAGAATTGGACAATTGCAAAAACACCAAAAAGTCATCCTGGCAACAAGGTTCAAATCAATGAGACATTGCTCATGTTTCATACCTGTAACTCTTATGGCTCCTGCTGTAACTCCTGCTTCGGCTCCTTTCACGACGAGGTGATGGGGAACGTGAGTAGCTTCTTCCACGCCTGTATTTGCAGAAACTATATATCAAATGTGCACTAACAAAAGGTCACATCACAAGGGAGCTCACTAAAGATTGCAAGGAGTTACGTGAGATTCTTAGGACTGTTCTTGCAGTCTCTTTCGATGTGACCCTTTTCTCCACAGCGATAGCACTTATTCTTCCAGTCGCCAGCATTACAGTCACGTGCCCAGTGCCCTTCCATCCCACAGTTAAAGCAACGGCCAGAGCCAGGAGGGGGTCCTCTGCCCGTGTAATCACGGGAACCTCCTGGACCACGCGGGGTCTAGAAAATCAACACTAGCTTATTAACTGAAGTTGGAAGACAGCAACACTGAAAAATACAGCAAAGGTGCAACCAACAAGGAAAAAGTAGTACATCCTAGACTGTACTGAAAGAATGTATACTACTGTAGTGGCGAAATATGTACATAGCCTTTGGGCAAATGTTACAGCACGAGCTTACCCCTTTTGCAAACTCAACAATGATGCGGCTCCCATCAACCTCTCGGCCATCAAGCTCATATCTTGCTTCATCTGCATCCCGGGGATCACTAAACTCCTGAAACATGATCCAGCAAAAAGAACAATTAGGGGTGGGTTCAATATGAACAATATAATGAAGTAGACAATTAGCTTGACATTCCAGGGGAAGAACATGGAAGCGTGAGGTGTAAGAGGTTAATACTTACAACAAAGCCATAATCATACTTTAGGTCCACATATCGCACTCTGGAAATGGTTGACAAAAACATGTTAGTAACACCAATGCATCACCAGTCACCATTTGTCAGTCAAACTAAACATCAACTCATAAAATACACAACAAATTTTCTTCAAAACAAAACACCAAAATCATCTGTGAACTTGACCAATAGACACCAATTTCCACCAAAAGCATCCCCTCCCACCATGGACACCGAGGTTGGGTAACATTCCCTCAATACCTTCAACAAGATTATCCAAGTCAAAGCTCTAATGGTTTGTCGACATGTGATGGCAGATAGGCAACACCTTACAAGCTTGACATTATGACATGATAATATGCATTCAAGACACAACCTTCGCGGAAAAACCTTGTTAGAGGGAAGATAAGAAACCTTGCAGCTGGACATTTCAAACTGCTAGTCTCTACCCACAGGAAAGTCGATAATCAGTAAACAGCGTTAACATTTCAATGTCGCTGCACCAAGGTCAGTTGCCTTACAATAGATTTTGGTGACATGTACTAACTTGTTTACTGTTACAGAGTTTGAACTAATTTTACATGCGTTCAGACCCTAGTAATTGGCTCAGATCTCAATATATGCAGCATCAATCAGGCCGAAACTGGTCTTGGTGTCAATGCACCTTCGTCCACTTATCGTTAGAAAAGATATTATGAGGAAGTAAAGCCATGTTCGGTAGACCAGAAAAGATAACATTGTGAAGTGCTGATGTAGCGATGTGACACCTCTTCCAAATGGTAAACCTAGCAGAGCCTATTTATAGAACTGGTTTTGATATTCTGTTATCAGTAGTAGCAATCTAGACTCTAGGCTGTACAAATTAAAGCAAGCTATGTTCAGTAAGTATATGTTTTCCAGATCCCACAAGAAAACTTGTCGAATCAATGGGTGCACAGAAGGCATAAATTCAGATCCAAGTTTCTCACCTCCCATATCTGCCAAAAAGGTGCTCAACATCCTCAGTCCGAGTGTGCTTAGAAAGATGGCCCACATACAATTTGGTGTTACCACCATGACGATCAGACCGATCGTAACGGTCAGCATAGCGATCGTAACGGTCGTCGTAACGGTCATAGCGGTCATCGTACCGATCACCATACCGACTCATCTTGAACTGTAAGAAAAACTGAGAGCATCAACACATACACAACATTGTATAACATAAACAAATTAAGCATGCAAATGCACCTTGTTCAGTATACTCAGTGATCAACATCAAGACGCTTCTATAAATTTTCATACAAACGGCAGGGGAATGACATCTAAATAAATATTCCCAATGTTTCTGGAGGGGAATAGAACACGCCAGATAACACAAACATTACTCAAGTACAGTGAGTGCTTTCATAAAATTTGCATGAAAGGAACAGTGGGTTCGCATCGAAATGAACCATTCCCTGTATATCAGGAGGGGGCGAATACACTAGTCAACAGGAGAATAATTCTATTACAAAAATGCACCTTCATGATTCGCAACAAGTACATTACATGTCAAAAAAAATCTCAGACAGCACACAAGAAAGATTGTGCACATCTCTTCAGAAGGACATACATCAAACATGCAGCAAGAAACATGTGTATAGACACAAATGTACCAATTATCTGTATATATTAATCTATCTATTCAGAAAAGAAGACACTTGGATGGATTTTCTGTACAGGCGACAGTGGAATTGCATCAAATAGTCTACAGAATTAATTCCTCCTGAAAATCAAAGCACCCTTCGCAACAGTATAGCAACTCAAACGACGGACTTCTCTCGCATACCAAGAAGATAATTTTCGAACTTCTCGTTTGAGATGACCATTCAGATCACCGCCAATCAAACAGCACGAAACCTTAACACCCTAAAACCCTAGCGCGAATCTTTCCCAAATCTCCAAAAAAGCTATCCTGCGCAAAGGACGAAGGGCCCCTATCTACAAACTCCTGACGAAGAACAATCTTTCGTCGTTTCCACCATGCATGATCACGGCAAACCCAAAAAACTGCAGCCGGAAGACGCGCAGTGCGCGAACAGAATCAAGCCAAGACACGCGAACTCCCGCCCTCCCATGTCGACCGCGACCGCGCGGAACGGGAGAACGCCACGCGGGAGCGGGAGCGGAGAAGCAAGCGCAGGCGAGGCGGCAACCCGAACACCAGGGTGGATTACGCGCGCACGAGCCGAGCGGCGGAGGAAGCGAAAGGAGAATCGCGCGGGAGAGAAGCTGAGGTTGCATTGTCTACTTACCCCGCGAAGCAAGCGGCGGACGGGGGCGGCGGCGGCGTCGCGAGAACCCTAGCCCGGCGACAAGACGGAGACGGGGACGGAGAGGGAGAGGCGCCGGCGGCGGTGGTGGGGTACTTATGATGGCCGTGTGGGCTTGGGCCTTTTCGACGGTAGTGATTGGAGTAGTCGAGAGATGGACGGTCCGGGTAAGGCCTGCGGTACCCGTGGTCCAATTGTCGTCTTGCTGGTAGGTCCCGACCCGCAGCGTCACTGGAACAGGGGCCCACGTGGTGTACATCAGGATTTCCAAAATGTATAAATAGCAACAAAAATGTACTATTATACGTGCAGTCTCAGAGAGTCACAGGAATTACAAATATGTACAGATACAAATAAATAAAATATACTCCCACATGTCTGAATTAAGTGTCGTAGAAACATAACTACTCAACGCTGAAACATCGGCAGACTTTTCGGATCAAAGAGAATATGTTTTTTTTCTAAATAAAAAATATATGGCATAATACTGTTGAAACAAAGAAAAAAGTCATATACACTTAATTAAATGGGGTTGACGCAATGGGAATTTATTTTCGAATTTAATTCAAAGTAAATCATATGAAAGGTTACTATGGTTTATAATCTAAGAACCAAATGAGTTACATATGAAAGATTCATAACAATTTGATTGCCACACGCTCTATGTTTGGTAATGCATTTTTAGAATTACGCATTTTAAATGCTCTTGTATTCTGTGACGTTGAGTAATGAAAATATTCAAGCATATACTGCCAAATTACAAAAAATGCGTAATTACTCTATCACCTTTCATAAAATATGCAAGCATATGCACAAATAAATAAAAATAGATGCAAAAATTAAGTATTATTCTATCACCACCCACACCGTACTTAAAAAACTTCATTAATGAAAGTTTTCATATGGTGACAACTAAGGGTGGACGCGAGCCAGAAAAAGCCGAGCTCGTGTGAGCCCGAAAAAGCTTACCATTTTCGGGCCGAGCCAGGATCAGATCATACCTCCAACTTGATGCAAACTGAAATGGCCCGAATTTCACTCTAACTTGGTGCATCTCACAGGCCATAGGCTCAAGTCACTGGCATGTGGGGTCATCTTCCCCGAGAGTGGTAGCGTGCCGCATGTTGTGCGGTTGAGGAGGCAGTTGAGCATGAGGCTAGGAGCGGTTGCATGGGATGACTTTGCAAGATGGCCCGATCATACAACGGCGGCTCCAGGAATTTGACACTGGCTATTCATCCCCAAAAAATTTTTTACTCTAACTATATACTATATGATCCCAATCACATAACAATAGCAATATAAGGATAAAACAATAGTAGCTTAACATCAATTGTAATATTTCAGTTTATAAACCCATAACGACATGAATACATGAACAAAGGTACCTTTTGATTGATAAAGTGATGATCTTCCATATTACAATATAACTTTGCGGTCGCCTTGTTGGAAGCGATTGATGATATCCTCATCCTTGACTTGCTTGAAGAATTCCCTCTCAGTAAATATAACCAAACAATGGTTCAAATAGTCATCACCCATTTTGTTCCTTTGCTTATTCTTCAGATAGCTCATTGAAGAGAATATCCTTTCAACCTTAGCAGTGGCTACTGGCAGAATCAATACAAGCTTAAGAAGTCTGTAAACAGTATGATATAAATCATGCTTCTTTGTCTTCACAAGCATAACCGAAAGCTCACACAGATTGGTCAAGTTCTGAAACTTTTCATCTCTACGCACATTAGCAACATACATGTTTAGTTGCCAGGGGAGTCTTGCGAGTTCATCACTTGTAAAATCAGAAGCATAAAACTTTGTAGCAAGCCTAACCAACTTCTTTTGATCATAAGCAGCAAAGAGATTAACTGGACTAAATGCAGCCATGCAAGTAAGTAGCTATGTGTTTACCTCATCAAATCTGCTATTCAACTCACTGATTTGCCTATCAATGACACCCACAAACATATCAATCTTGAACCGGTGGTAATTGGTCACACCATTACACAAACCTCTTCTAGGCCGGCCAACGGGAGAGTATGGAGCCTCCATATCAACCACTTTGATCTTATGTTTTGTACAAAAAGATGTGACCTTTATGAGAAAATCATCCCATCCAGGATCGGACCGCAAAGCCGTCAAGTAAAACTTTGTGTCATCAACAAGCTCAATAGCACGAACAATATCTTCATCTTGCTTTTGGAACGCTTTAGACAACACTTCCGCGTATCCAAATATTTCTTGCATCAAGTGTGCCATGAAAACAAACTCAAATGATCGAAATGTTGTCTCTATGGATAGAGCCGCTTGTGCCTCTGCAGCATGGTACTCATCGCCAATCTTTCTAAAGACTCGTCGTAGTGCACCGTACATAGAGATGACGCCGTTCACAGTTCTAAAGTGAGAGCCCCAACGTGTATCACATGGCCTTCCCAAAACCATTTCCTGATTCAGCCCGGTCCCTGTTTCTACTTCTTCCAATTCCAATGCATCAATGAGTTCTTCAGCCTGAGCTATCCGAAGCATTCTCATCTTTTTACAAGACATGCCAAGAGCACTTAACAAGTGCGCAAGCTGCATCACCACTCTCCTTTGCAACAGCAACAAGAGTCAACTGTAGTTGATGGGCAAAACAATGAACATAATAGGCAGAAGGGGACTCATCCATGATTAGTTTTTTCAGACCATTAGCATTACCTTTCATGTTACTAGCTCCATCATATCCCTGCCCACGCGCCATAGAAAAGGTCAAATTGTAGTTCAAGAGCATTTTCTGAATTGCAGCTTTTAGTGTTAAAGAGGTAGTATCTTCAACATGAGCAAGACCAAGAAATCTGACAACCGCCCTTCCTTTTTTATCAACATAACGCAAGCAAACAGCCAACTGTTCATTCTGATACACATCACTAGACTCATCTGCAAGTATTGCAAAATGATCACCATCAAGATCTTCAATGACTAGTTTAGTAGTCTCTTGTGCACAACATTTTATCACTTCTTGTTGTATATCATGGTGAATCATCATGCAGTTTCGTGGAGCATTCTTGAGAACAACATTGTCAACCTCTTCAAAATTTCCGGCTAGCAGATTTAGAAGCTCAAGGAAATTTCCATTATTTAGTGAGTCTTCACTTTCATCATGACCTCTAAATGCCAAGCCTTGCTGCAACAGATATCTCACACACTTGAGTGTCCATGTCAAACGTTGTTTATACAAAGCCTTGTACTGTGAGGTGTTTGAAGCAAGAGACTCTCGAATTGATGTTTGTGGTGTAGTGAACCTATCATACTTCTTCTGAGCTTGAGCATGAGCACTTGTAACCTGACCTTCATGTTTCATCAACCTCTTCTTCATGTTCCAATTATTAAATCCTTTATTCACAAAAGCATCTCCACCAGGACATCTTGCTTTCTCCTTGAACAAATAGCAAACGAAGCAGAAAGCTCTATCTTGTTCCACACTATACTCAATCCATGAGAATTCTTTTAACCAAGCATGACAAAAACGACGCTCACTTCGAGGAACGGGATCGAGGGTCACCACTCCGGGAAATGAGGTTCAAGGAGGGGTGTACATCTTCGGGCGCGAATTTGGGACATGGGTCGGGATCCTCTTAATTTTGGGTCTATGACCCCGGTTTGATAAAATGAGTCAGTATTTACAACTTTCGTTGAGCATTCTCCGTGAATTACGATGGTTCTGGTCATTTTACCATTGGTATTTACCTAAGGGTCCGTATGTCGACATATGGGCCAACGCCAGCCAACTACCATATCAGTTGAAGTCGAGGCATCTCATCTTCTTCTTGCCTTCCCACAATGAAGACATCCCGAAATCCTTCGCTTGTTCCCGTGATCCAGTCTAGCGGTTGACGAGGGTGTAACTCGGCAAATCTCAGGGTTGTCCACCCCGGGTTGATTGAGGGGGAGAGAGATAAGCGTTGGTGATCGCGACGGCTGACAAGCGGGGAATTTACCCAGGTTCAGGCTCCCGGAGGATAACACCCTACTTCCTGCTTGTCTGGTATTAATGGCGAGTGGCGATTACAATGGCGAGATTGCGATCTCGCTAGGGTTTGTGGCGGATGTTGGCGTGTGCTTGAGACGAGCGACCCTCCTGACTTTTATAGGTAAGTTAGGTCTCTGGTGGTCGATGCCGATGGCAATTACAGAGATGGCAGGTTATGAGACCTAACCGACTTGGACTAGGTTACACAGTACCCCTAGTGGGCCTTCTGTGGGCCTTCTCAAGCTTGGCGCGGCCCAGGTAGCCTCACCGTGGGCTAGTCGAAAACTAGCCCCACGTCAGTAGCCCCCGAGTGCTTGGTCGAATCGTAGAGTCGGGCAAAGGACTTCTTCCTCCTGGGCCCGCCGCCGGATTGCTTGTTCTTGAGTTCGAACTCGCTTTCCTCAGTCGAACAGGACACTCCCGATGGGAGTAATCTCTGCAGTCGAATTACTTTGCCTTGGCCTTCTTGTGAAGCTTGCTTCTATTCGGCATGTTGGCTTACTTGTAGATGGATTCGGCTGACTGAGCTTACTCAATTTTCTTTGTCACCCGAATGATTATTTCGGGTTCTCGGATCAACACCCTGTCCTACTTGGTTGCTTTCAGCTTTGAAGCTTACCAATCGAATCGTGCATTCGAGTTGTCTTGCTGACGAGGTGTTAACTCGACAAGTCCCAGGGTTGTGCACCCCGGGTTGATTGATGGGGAGAGAGATGAGTGCAGGTGGTCACGACGGCTGACAAGCAAGGATTTACCCAGGTTCAGGCTCCCGGAGGATAACACCCTACTCCTGCTTGTCTGGTTATTGATGCGAGTAGCGATTACAATGGCGAGATTGCGATCTCGCTAGGGTTTGTGGCGGTGGCTATGAGCGTGTCCTTTGGGACGAGCAACCCTCCTGGCTTTATAGGCAGCCAGGTCTCGGGCGGTTGATGCCGATGGCAACTACAGATATGGCAGGTTATGCTTCCTAACCGACTTGGACTAGGTTACATGGTACCCCGCGTGGTCCTTCTGTGGGCCTCCACGTACTTGGCGCGGCCCAGCTAGCCTTATCGTGGGCTACCCGAAAGGCATCCCCACGTCAGTAGCCCCCGAGTGCTTGGTCGAAGCGTAGAGTCGAGCAAAGGACTTCTTCTTCCTGGACGCGCCATTGGATTGCTTGATCTTGAGCTTGAACTCGATTTCTTCAGTCGAATCGGCCGCTCCCGATGGGAGTAACCTTTGCAGTCGAATTACTTCGCCTTTGTCTTCTTGTGAAGCTTGCTTCTATTCGGTCTGTTGGCTTACTTGTGGATGGATTCGGCTGCTCGAGCTTACTCGGTTTTTCTTTGTCACCCGAATGATTTCTTTGGGTTCTCGGATCATCAGTCGATCCTACTTTGTTGGTTTCAGCTAAGAAGCTTACTACTCGAATCACTCTGTCGAGCTGTTTCAGTTGCTTTTGGAGCCGTTGGCTTGATGACATCACTGGTGACGATCCATTGCACGCCTCTGCGCCCGATGGGACGTGACGTGGCGGGGCCCGCTGTCAGAGCTGGCCGCGGTCAGCAGTTGTCACGTCTCCGAACTGGGCGCAAAATTTGCGCGGCATGATGATGACGCCTCGGTTTTCGTGCGTAGTGGACGAAGTGGGCGGCGACGGTTGGTTTCTTCGTGCGACACGTGGACGGCCGGATGTGTCTGCTCGGAGCCCTTGTTCTGTGGACGGTTGAGATGAAACTCTTTCGAGGCATAAGTACTGCGTTTTGATGCGAGGGCCTTCATCTTCTCCAATCGTTCTGGCCTCCTTTTCCTCTGCGCTCTACCATTTTCGCCGCCATCCAGAGCTCCGTGCTTTCTGTGCGTTCACCTTGCGCTGCCTCGCGGCGCCATGGGCAAGCCGAAGAGCGCCGTTGGCTCCTCCGCCGCCGCCGACGAAGCCGGTCTGATGAAGAAGCCCGACGGCGACTGGCAGAGATCGTCGGTGAAGAAGGCAGAGGTCAAACTCTTCCGCGCTCAAGGTCTTCTTCCACCTGCTAAACAAGTCCAGGTACGCGCTCCGGGTAAAGAGGTTTTCCCCACACCCCGCGATGGGGAACGCGTTTGCTTCGTGGACTTCCTTCCGCGGGGCTTCGGGTTCCCCATGCACGATTTTGTGCGCGGTCTCCTGTATGCCTATGGGGTTCAGATCCACGATCTGACCCCCAATGGCGTCTTGAGCATCGCGGGCTTCATCGTGCTTTGCGAGTGCTTTCTGGGTGTCGCGCCCCACTGGGCACTGTGGAAGTCGCTCTTCCTCGTTCGCAAGAACGTTGGAAAGAGCGGGTTGCCGTTCCCCGTGGGCGGTTTCGGAATCCAAGTGCGCGGTGACACCGCGTACTTCCAGATGAAGAAGTCGGACTCCGTCCAGGGGTGGCGCAAGAGATGGTTCTACGTCCAGCCGAACCAGGACGGCCTGGGTGCATTCGACAGCGGACGTGGGCTGCGGAAGACGCAAGCCTGGACGCACCCGCTGACTGCTGTGGAGAAGGAGGCCGTGCGGCCTTTGCTGGGCCTGCTGCGCGATCTGACCAAGACCCTTGGGCGCGAGGCGGGTGGCGTCTTCCTGATGGCCACCTTCTTCCGTCTACGGGTGCATCCGCTCAGCGCTCGGCCTCACCCGATGTGGGCCGTCGAGGGCGTCAGCACCGAGCCACTTGACGATGAGGAGGTGGAAACCAAAGTAAGGTCCATCACCAACCTCCGAGTCGCGGACACGTGCAACGTCAAGTGCCCGGTTGCTGCTTACGGGGCATCGAACCCCGTTCCTGAGGTGAGTCTTGGCTTGTTTTCCTTTTGTCTTGACTCGACTTGCGTCTACTTTCTTCTTGATTCGACTTGTGTCTACTTGCTTGTGACGCCCGAAAATCGGTACTATGTAGATTTAAGCGATCCCGCCAAAATCCGCATAATAACGATTTTAGGTCGCCCACCAGACATAATGTGCACGCCGAAACATGCGCATTATGTGGGTGGAATTGTGATAACATTACAACAGTTCCGATACATCCACAAATACAACAGAAGATATAATACAACAACGACTCGGACGAGTCAAGATACAAATGATACAATACAAAGATACAAATGACAGCGGAAGCAAGAAAGTATCCGACTACGGATAAGATGCAAATTGGACTAAGAGTCCTGAAGATAAGCAATGGCGCCATATCCCTGCCCAGCCAAGCCGGAGGGATTCCCAAGCTAACGTCATCACACTTCAAACCTGTTAACTGCACATAAAGCACATCCCAAAAGAGGGTCAGGGCACTCCCTGGCAAGCAAAACCGACTTGCCTACTTTCTACACCATCTCCCAAAATATAGGGGAGGTGGACTTAGCGGCAGCAGCACTAGCAACCTAAAAAGACATGCTACAACTTCCGTCTAATCAGAGAGGGATAAGAGAGCGCATAAGATAAACAGCTACTACTAACACCAATCATAACCCATTCTCGGATTAACCCCCTCAACCAAGTATGAGGAAGCAATTCGGGAAAACTCACACAGTGAACAAATTTTAGTTACCAGTTATTGTGAAAGTAATTCTATATTACTAGTCAGGTTAATTAACAATGATTAGGTGTAAGTTGTCTATGATCTTGTTAGCCAGCATCATCACCAAGTCGTCCATAACCGTGGACACGGCTCATCGATAAGATTATACCCTGCAGGGGTGCACTACTGGACCTGTACTCGTTCGATCAACCCCAAAAGCAAGCCAGAAGGTAGGGCATCTCAACACGGCAAATCTCTTCTCTACAACTCATCCAGGGAACCGCATGATTGTGTGCACGGCTAATCAGGTCCAGTGCCCGCGGGATACGACCTTCATAGCACTCTAAGAACGTGCCACCCTATATGAGAATCGACTACTCCATCATCATGAGATCGTTAGGTAACCATATGCATGCATCAAATGGAGAGCCCGAACTACTTGCGGCGCCCTGGATAAGAAGCGGATTAGATCGAAGCCGCGGGGGGCTCCATAGGGCCTCCCACAAGCGGTTAGTGCGCTCAAAATTGGATCCGAGGACAAGAACTGAGTTCCTAGGTCGACACTTAGCAGAACAAAGCACCTCGCAAGGCGTTCCGCCGGTGCCTTATCTTTTAATTATAATACCCCAATATAGAACAACATTTTATTAAGGTAGAATAACCTATCATGCTAAGCAGGTGAAATTAAATAAGACATAAAGACGACTCGCACAAACAACTCTAAGCATGCGCTACGACTCGCAAGGCCAACAGATAAACATGCAACAGGTATTAGGATATGGGGATAAAGCTGTATGGGCTGCAGGATAAACATGTGATGGGATCGCAGTTCAAGAATCGATAACTAGGGTAGCAGAGATCAACGGCAGGAATGAAAGACAATGTATAGGTAAACAAGCAAGCTTTGCTTGCCTGGAATCCCGCATGGAAGCAGATCTTGTCGTTGCTCACACATCTCAACGTCTTATCCGCGAAGAAGCAACAAACACTGGAAAGCGTAAAAGATGCATTTTACAACTACGGCAGAAGATTCAGCATGATCATACGAGAATGATGCATGGCATGGCAACATGCAACACAAAGCAGGTAATCCAAATTAATCGGGAAAGCAACCCCGACAATAATTATTTAGGTGCAAGTTATTTATTTACCAGCAATATTAAATGTTGGTTAACATGGTAATACATGGCATGGGTGATCTAATTAAATTAAATGGAAATAGGGCATTATATAAATAAAGCCCAACACATTCCATATTTAATTTATTTAGTTGCAATTAACAAATTACACTAAGCAATTAAATAACAGATGCAAAATGACATACAAATGGCATATTAATATTCATTACATTTTTCTGATAAATAAACATATAAAGATTATTTTATTTGGAGTTATAGAATAAAAGTTATTAACATTTTAGTTATAGGGTTTTTTCTGCAAAAGACAGGGACCTGTCTGTGATTGAAAACTTGCTGGTGGGCGCTAAAGTACTAAAACCGAGAAGGTAGGGTCCTCTGTGCAAAACTGCAGGCGCAGGAACTCCCCTGACTTTTCGTACCAGAGGGCACCCTACACCAGAGGCTGTCAAGCGGGCCCGTGCGCCACGCGGGCTGTGTGTGTGCGGTGCGGGCTCCCGCGGTCACTGACCCGTGGGGCCCGCGTGTCAGTGAGTGGAAAAGAAAAAGGGTGGGGTTTTCCGGGGAGCTGGGGATCGAACCCACGATCTCGTGCTAGAGAGCGATGGCTGCGCTAGCCACTAGGAACAGGCGGTGTTGGTGTTAGGTACCGCGTTACATCGTTTTTAAAAGGAAAACACAAGCGAAAACGACTGACGAAACTGAATCTCGACGAACAAGTTTCAGTCTTGCGGACGCGACAACGACGACGACTGGAGCGAGCGCTACTCGCACCCCTGCGGTTCCAGGAGAACGAGGATGCAGGTGCGGTGTGTGTGCGGTGCAGGGTGCAGCGAGGTGCAGTGCACAGGGGGGCGAGGAACCGAGAAAAAGGCGGAGCTTAGAGCTTCGGCCATGGCTATGGCGGTCGGAGGAGAGGGTCGAGGACCAGTCCGACGAACCCGACCGAGAAAAGAAGAGGGGAAGGCGGGGATGGAAAGAATAGCTCACGTGGAGGGTGCAGATGTCGCCGTTCGTGCTTGGGGAGGTCCACATGCAAAGAATTGCGACGGCGGAGGTCGCCGGCCGTGGCGGAGACGGAGACGAGGGCGACGGACTCGGGACGCCCCTGCTCGATTTAGTCGCGGAGGATGTCGAGGACGTCGAGGTGCAGGTCCTTGGTTCCTCCGAGGGGCTTCGACGGCACCCGAGTGGCGGCGCAATGCCGTGGTCTCCGACGATCTCTCGGTGGAGAAGAAAGAATAGAGGAGATCGGAGGGGAAGAAGAAAAAGGAGGCGGCGGCGCGAGGGGTAAAGAGGGAGGAGCTAGGGTTAGGGCAGAGGAGGAGGGGGCCGGGCTAAGTAGGGGGAGGAGGAGCACGTGGTGGGGATCACCATGGAGCTTTTCTTCTCTGCTTTTCTTCTCTGCTTTTCTTTCTCTGTCCTTTTCTGCTCTTTTGACCGTACCGAGGTGGGAGGAGAGGAGAAGTGGGCTGGATTGGTTCGGGCTGGGCCAGGAGGAGAGGGAGATGGCCCAGGGAGGTTTTTCTCCTCCTCTGAAATTTATTTCTTTTATTTAATCTTTTCGGTTTTGCATTTAACACAACTAGAAAAAGAATTTGCATAAAGAAACTTTATAAAATAGTTTTTGTTTTAGATAGCCAATTTAATAAATTAGTTTTTTAACATTTTTAAAAGATTTGAAAATAACACATTTTTAATTAATTTGAAATGCATTTAAATTTAATTGTGGAAATTGAATTTAAACGCAACAAATTAAATTAATGAGATGCAATGCGATGCCATGTCGATGCAAAAAGAAAAACTCACGAAAACAAAAGGGGATAAATCCCGGGGCGTTACATTGCTTCAGGGTCGGTCTTTGCTGATCAGCCTTCCTCCTCTTCCCGAGAACGGACCCGACGACGAGTCGAAGTTTGTCGAGGAGGAGGACGACGACGAAGAGATTCCTTCCGCACATTCTCCCCATGAAGAGGTGGAGGACGAAGATGAAGAGGAGGAACCCGTACGGAAGAAGCGGAAACTCCCGAGCCGTGGCGACTCTGCTACTGCGTCGTCACCTGCTAAGTATGTCGACGTTACTCTGGAGGAGGCCGTCGCGACGTCGTCGGGTGTGCGGTCCTCGGGTGGCTGGAATGAGCCCTTGAATGTTCCTCCAGTCAGCTCCGCGGCTCCTCGTTCGTTTGCACGGATGGCGTCGCCCTCCCTGGAGAGTTACGACGACCTTGAAACCACCAGGTGAGCTTCTTGATGATTTGTTTCCTTCGAGTTGTGTTTTGTAGCTGCAACGTTTGAGCTGACCAGTGTGCTCGTCTTCGCTGCAACCATCGTTCTGGCGAGGTTAGCTCCCCCCTTCGGGACGTGGAGCATACATCCGCCCCTTCGACTGAATTGGGGACTCAGGCGGTGGTGGAGAAGGTGCGTGCACAACCTGCTGGTGTTGCATCGTCGAGTCGCGCTCCTCCTTCGGCTTCAGAGGACCCTGACCTCCTGGACCACGTAAGCCCTTTGCGCTTGCACTTGTACTCTTGAGTTTTCATCGGGTGCGCGATCAGCGCTCCTGATGGGAGTAGCCCCCGAAGGTGTGGGTGACTAGTATAGTCGCCCGCAACTTTATTAGCATCTTGCTTTTGTTTCAGCCGTACTACCGTCAGAAGCTTGACATAGCCGCGGCCTATGTTCGCCTGAAGAAGGAGAGGGACCAGCTGCGTGCTTCTCTGGACCAGGCTACTGGGCGGGTTACTGAGCTTGAGAAGGCTCTGCATGAGTCTCGAGAGCGGGAGCTGGCGCGGGTCGCCCAGGAGAAGACTCAAGTCGATCGTCTCCTCTCACTCGCCGGTGTTCTTGGGGGTAAGTTTCGGCTTAATGCGTATTGTGTCTTGATCTTTTTATTTGTCTGACCTTGAATCCTTTGCGTAGAGATTTGCGGTGGAGCTCCTCCGGAATACACGTCGAGTGACGCGGTTGATTTGGCGACCGCTGTCGGCTTCCTCGACCGGGTCTGCGCTTATGCATCCGACGCGCTGAAGAAGTCCACAGCCGCGTTGAAGAAGTCGACTGGGGCCCTCACCGTGGTGCACCGGAGCATCTTCTCGAGCGACCAGCCGCCGGCAGCCGTGGACGCCCTTGCTGCGCCGTTTGAGGACGCGACCACCATCGCCGACTTCACGCGGTCGCAGACGGTACGCGGCTCCGTGCTCACCTTCCTGCTCCTCTTAGGACATCAGGTTCCGGGTGACTTTGAGAAGGTCGTCAGCGGCTTCCCTCGAAGACCCGATGGTCGAATCGCGTCGCTGGGTGGTGTGAAGGAGCGTGCTACACAGTTGGCTGTGCAGCTTGTGGCACTCTTCGAGAGGGCCCTTGCTAAGGCAACTGAGGCGGCTGCTGCCCGGAAGAGTCGCTCCCGGTCGCAGTCTGCAGCCTTAGAGTAGATGTAGCGTAGGAATTTGGCAGTCGCCGTGGTCTGTACCTTTAAACTCTTTGCCATGTAATGAATATTGTCCTGCCAGGTCTCTTGGCCTTCAACAATTCTTTTGCTAGAACTGAATTTCTTTCTGCCGAGTTTATCTTTGCTGCAGAGTCGTATGATTGTATTGACTCAGCGTATTCGTGGCAGACTGTCGTGCGCGGTGGTGCTTCTTCTCCTGCGACTGAGCCAAGTGGCGAGGCTTCTTCTTCGGGTGCTCGCCGTCGTCGGGCGGCGCAGGCTCCTCCACGTAGTACAAATGATCAACGGATAATCACGTACCTGAAGAACAAGGTGGTTGAGCTTGAGGCGACCCTGAAGAATACTGAGCTGCTGTTGCACCGTTCCAGGTCGCATCCTACTGCAGAGTTCTCACGACGTGAGGATTTTTTGCTTGGGGAGATCGATCTGATCAGTCGACAGCTGCAAGGTTGGTATCCTTTTGGCGGCTGCTATCTTTGCTGTAACTTGCATGTCTTGACTTGCAGTTTACGCATGCAGATGTGAACCCGGATTGGGAGGCTGAGCGGGATCGCTTTGAAGAGCGAGTAACCCGAGAGGCGTCCGGCGACTCCTATGAAGCTCGTCAGTTCTGGGTGAACAAGTCAAGGGGACGCGCCCTTGCCACTATACTTGATCGTACATGGCGTGCGGCTTTTCTTCTGGACAATTGCCGGAAGACACTCTGGCATATCAATCATGTGTACTTCCCACATAACGCGTAGCCGAACGGGTTGTCCGCCTTGCTGGAGAGGTTTCGCGATGGTGAGGGGCTGAAGGAGGTTGTCAACACCCAACTTGTGGCTGGGGCGAATGCGGCGTTGGCATACGTTCGGATGCATCGGCCGCATCTTCCGCTCGATAAGGTGCTTGATGGCCTGCCTGGTGATGACGACTTCGACGAGACCTTGGCGGCTACGCGCCAAATTTTCAGGCAGGTTCAGGAACTAAGTGAGCGCCTTGTAGGTCCACTCGATGCGCCGAAGGCCGAGCCTGCAGTTTAGAGTAGCTGTCGTCTGCTGTACAGGGTTAGTTATAGAGGGCAAATGTGCCTGTGCGAGTCGCAATGTACTAGATTAAAAATACTTGCGAGTAATGAAAATTGAACTGCTTGCTCGGGAGTGTAAATGCCTGTTTTGATTTTCGACCTGTTTGGCGCAGTCGCCAAGTATGTTAGGCGATGGCCTAGGTTTTTCCAAGTGTGACCTGTATGTCGCAGTCTCTGACTTAAACAGGTGGCGACTTAGGATTTTTGTAACTTGACCTGTATGGCGCAGCCCCCGAGTTGTTCGAGTGGCGGCCTAGGATTTTTGCTAAGGCCTGTATGGCGTAGCCCCCGAGTAGGTCGAGTGGCAGCCTAGGGTTACAAGTGTTACCTTTTTGGCGCAGCCCCCGAGTATGTCGGGTGGCGACCTAGGATTTTGGACTTGACGTGTACAGCGCAGCCCCCGAGTGAATTCGAGTGGCGGGTGAGGATATTATGATAAGGCCTGTATGGCGTAGCCCCCGAGTAGGTCGAGTGGTAGCCTAGGATTACAAGTGTTGCCTGTTTGGCGCAGCCCCCGAGTATGTCGGGTGGCGACCTAGGACTTTGAACTTGACCTGTATGGCGCAGCCCCCGAGTGGGTCAGGTGGCGGCCTAGGATTTTTGATTTATGCTTGTATGGCACAGCCCCCGAGTAGTTCGGGTAGCGGCCTAAGCTTTTCTTTCAACCTGTGTGGCGCAGCCCCCGAGTAATTCGAGTGGCGGCCTAGGATTTTAGCTTCCTCTGTGTGAAATGTAAAGGAGACAGATTTTCTTCAGATCACTTTATTGATTCTTGCGGACAGGCCGCCTCATTAAAACCCTTCCAGTCCCCATAGGTACCCTGGTGAGGGAAAGATTGCATCTGAAACCTGCCGCGCTGATTTTTCTTGTACAATGATTGGGTTGAACTAGGCGTAGAACCGGCGGAGTTGTGCCACATTCCACGGGTTGCTGCAGTCTGCTCCCGTCTTCGAGTCTTTCAGGCGGTAAGCTCCGTTGCCGATTGCTTCTGTCACGATGTACGGGCCCTCCCATGGGGGGGCGAACTTGTGCACCTTCTTCTGCTTGAGTCGAAGAACCAAGTCGCCTGCAACGAACGCTCTTGGTCGCAGCCTCCGAGTGTGATAGTTGCGCAGGTCTTGTTGATACACGGCTGACCGTGCCAGGGCGATGTCGCGTGCTTCATCCAGGGTATCCATGCTGTCTTCGAGTGCCTCCTCTGCATCCGACTCGTCGTAGGCGACTACTCTTGGTGCGTCGAATTTGATGTCGCAGGGGAGAACTGCTTCTGCACCATACACCATAAAGAATGGAGTGTATTGGGTGGATCTGTTTGGCGTTGTTCGTAGACTCCAAAGGACCGACGGTAGTTCTTCCACCCATGCGCCCGCTGCGCGTTTTAGTGGCACGCGCAGTCGCTTCTTGATGCCGTTGCAGACGAGGCCATTGGCTTTCTCCACTTGTCCATTGGTTTGCGGGTGCGAGACGGACGCATAGCTGAGCTTGATCCCCTGCTCTGAGCAGAAGTCCTTGAATTCTTCGGCTGTGAAGTTCGAGCCGTTGTCGGTGATGATCCCATTCGGTACTCCAAATCTGAAGATGATTGACCTGATGAAGTTGACTGCTGTGGATGCAGTCGAACTTGTGATGGGCATGGCTTCGATCCACTTTGTGAACTTATCGACTGCAACCAGGAGGTGAGTGTGACCTCCGGGTGAGGATTTCTTCAGCGGGCCCACCATGTCCAGACCCCACTGGGCGAAGGGCCAGGCTAATGGTATTGTCTTAAGTTCTGATGCTGGCGCGTGTGGCTTGTTGGCAAACTCCGGGCACCCTGTGCATTTCCTTACTAGCTCCTCGGCGTCCTGCATGGCTGTCAACCAGTAGAACCCGGCTCGTAGTGCTTTGGCCACCAATGCTCGACTGCTGGCGTGATGCCCGCAGATACCCGCATGGATGTCGAGTAAGATGGCTTGGCCGTCGACTGGATCTACGCACCTTTTGCAGGATTCCTGAGATACTTCTTTTGTAGAGCTCTCCGTTGATGACGGTGAAACTTTTGGAGCGCCTGATGATGCGCTTTGCTTCGACTGGGTCAGCTGACAGCTTCTGATGCAGTATGTACGCCAGGTACGGTCCTGTCCATGTAGCTTCGACTAGCATGACCTCCATGGGGACCTTGTCTTGGCTTGGCGGGTTGGCATCGCCTTTTGTTGTTGCAGTGCTTGCTGTGTTCTGAGTTTTGATGGATCTCTGTGTGATGCGCTCGAGGAAGACGCCGGGTGGGACTGGCACCCTGTCTGAGCCCATGTTAGCGAGGACGTCGGCTTCCTCGTTGCTTTCGCGGCCGATGTGTCGCAACTCGCAGCCGTCGAAGTTGCCTTCCAACTGGTTGTAGAGGTCTCTGTAGGCGATCATGTTGTCGGCGATGGCGTCGCAGGACTTCATGGTTTGCTGTACCACCAGGTAGGAGTCGCCGTATATCATGAGGTGCGTGGCGCCGCAGTTCTTGGCCATCCGCATGCCGTGGATCAGGGCCTCGTACTCGGCTTCGTTGTTGGACGGTGTCGGAAAGTCCATCTGCAGGACGTACTTGAGCTTATCGCCTTTGGGGGAGATGAGCACAACTCCTGCCCCGGCTGACATGAATTTCTTGGAGCCGTCGAAGTACATTGTCCATGCGTTGGACAAGTCGGGGACATTTGGTAGCTGGGCTTCTATCCACTCAGTGGTGAATTCTGGGAGGACTTGGGCCTTGATGGACTTCGGGTGAGCATACTTCAGCCCCCATGGTCCTAGCTCGACAACCCACTTGGCGACTCATCCTGTCGCGCGTTGGTTTGTGAGAATGTCTGCTAGTCCAGAGGAGCTTACCACCGTGATCGGGTGCTCGGAGAAGTAGTGGACGACCTTCCTGGAGGTCATAAAGACTCCATACGTCAGCTTTTGGTAATGCGGGTAGTTCTGCTTGGACAGGGTGAGGACTTCGCTGAGGTAGTAGACGGGCCTTTGTACCGGGTGACTGTGCCCTTCTTCTTCCCGTTCGACTACGAGTACCATGCTCACCACCCTGTTTGTTGCTGAGACGTACAAGTATAACGGTTCATTTTCCAGTGGTGCCACGAGGACTGGAGAGGTTGTCAGGGTCTTCTTGAGATGGTCGAACGCGTCCTGCGCCTCCTGTGTCCACTCGAACTTGTCCGTCTTCTTCATCAGTTGGTAGAAAGGTAAGGCTTTCTCTCCCAACTTACTAATGAACCGGCTGAGAGCTGCGACTCGGCCGGCTAACCGCTGCACCTCGCGGAGTTTTGTCGGTGCTGGCATTGTGAGAATGTTCTGCACCTTCTCGGGGTTCGCTTCTATTCCTCTTGCAGATACGAGGTACCCTAGTAGCTCTCCGGCTGGCACGCCGAACACACACTTCTCTGGGTTGAGCTTGATCTGGTATACATCGAGTGCGGCGAAGACCTTGCGGAGGTCGTCGACTAGGGTATCCTCCTTTCGGGTCGTGACGACGATGTCGTCGACGTAGACTTGGACGATCTGCCCGATTAGCCCCTTGAGGCACGCTTGCATTGTCCGCTGGTACGTGGTACCTGCGTTCTTTAACCCGAACGGCATCGTCTGGTAGCAAAAGACGTCGTCGGGTGTGATGAAGGCCGTTTTCTCTTCGTCCTCGACTTTCAGCCTGATTTGCTGGTAACCTGAGTAGGCATCCAGGAAGGACAGGCGCTCGCAACCTGCTGTCGAGTCGATGATTTGGTCTATCCGCGGGAGCGGGAAGTGATCCTTGGGGCAGCACTTGTTGACTGCGGTGAAGTCAACGCACATGCGTAGTTTCTTCGTCTTCTTTTTCTCCACTAGGACCGGGTTGGCGACCCAGTCCGAGTCCTTGATCTCTCGGATGAACTTGGCGTGCAGTAGTCTGTCGACTTCCATGGTGATCGCGTCTCGCTTGGGTCCTGAGAAGCGTCGCATGGATTGTTTGACTGGTCTTGCGTCCTTGTGGACTTTCAGAGAGTGCTCGGCGAGTTCCCTGGGTATCCCTGGCATGTCAGAAGGTTGCCATGCAAAGATCTTCCAGTTCTCACGTAGGAACTCGACGAGCGCGCTTTCCTATGCGGGGGTCAGACTTGACGAGACCTTGACCGTCTTTCTGCTGTCAGTCGGATGGACTTGGTGGGTGACGGTGTCGTCGTTCGTGTTGAATGTTGCGTCCTTAGCTGGCTTCTTGCGAGATGGGAAGACGGTTTTGTCGTTGTCGGCTGATATGGCCTTGAAGTGCTCTTCGACTCCGAAGAACTCAGAAATCTTGGCGAACTCGCGGTCGCAACTTTTGGAGAGCCCGAAGTCGCCGCGTACGGTGATTACTCCTTTCGGCCCGGGCAGCTTTATCATCAGGTAGGCTTAGTGGAGTACTGCCATGAACCTGGCAAAGGTTGGGCGCCCGAGGATGGCGTGGTATTGTGACTTCCAGTCGACGACCTCAAAGTCTATCGACTCCTTCCTGAAGTGCTCGGGTGTACCGAGGATGACATCGAGTGTGATTGTTCCCATGGGCGTGATTGCTTGCCCTGGTACTATGCCGTGAAAGGTTGTTTCCGATTCCGGCAATTTCTCCGTCGACCTGTTCATTCTTCTCAGGGTGTCGGCGAATATGATGTTGATGCCGCTGCCTCCGTCCATGAACACCTTCTTCAAGCTGTAGTCGCCGATCAAGGCCTCAATCACAAGTGCGGCGTGCCCGGGTCGGGTTACCTCGGATGGGTGATCTGCCCTGGAAAACGTGATGGGTGTCTCAGACCCGCGCAGGTAGTCTGGTACCGCGCGCGGGCTGTTGATGGCCTGAAGTACTTGGCGGGTGATGAGCTTCTGGCGCCTGTTTGACGGGGGTCCCTTCTGGATCATGTTCAGCTGTCCCCGTGTGGGTGGGTACGTGTCGGTTGCTGCCGACTGGCCTTGTTGCTGTTGCTGTTGCTGTGGCTGGGGGAATACTCCTGCCGCCTGCTCCTGGTTGTTGTTTGCGGGTGCTGCCTGGATGGCTAGTTGCGGGGCCGCCTGTATTGCTTGTACTGGAGCGATGATTTGCTGCATGGCTTGGTATATCTTTCTTGCTTTGCGACAATCCTTCAGCAGGTGGCTGGAACCCCATTTGCCTGTCTCCGGGTTGCAGAACGATTGATGCTTACAGGGTTGCATCAGCTCCTCTGCTGGGGTCAGTGGGCGCTTCCACTCGCGCTTCTGGCTTCCAGCATTGTGGCCGATGCTGCTGCTGCCACGGTTGTACTGACTCGAGCTAGACTGTCGACCTTGGTCGTACTGTCGACTGTTGTCGCGCTTGTCCTCACGGGGGGTTTCATAGCCCGCCGCTACTAGTTCGATTGAATCGTGGGTGTAGCGTGGCTTCTTCTTTTGGCGTGCTTCACGCAAGTTGTTTGTTTCGACCTCTTTCTTGGGGGAAGTTTCGCGGACGTAGTCCTCTCCTTCGGCCCACTGGTTGGCTGTCTTCATGAGCTCTATTGTGGTCTTCGGCTGGAGCCTGCCGAATTCCTCGCGGAGGTCACGGCGAGCGACGCCGTGCATGAAGGCGTCCATTACCCGATCTTATGAGACGGGTTCCATGGTGTTGCGGAGGAGTGTCCATCGCTGGATGTAGGAGCGGAGCGACTCATCCTTTCCTTGCTTGCAGGTCTGCAACTCGATGTAGGTCGTTGGCCTTGCGAATGTTCCCGAGAAACTCTTGATGAAGTTATCCTGGAATTCTTCCCATGTTCGGAAAGAGTCTTTGGGTTGGCTTGTGAGCCACCCGTGCGCCGAGTCCGTCAGCATCAGCTGGATGTCCTGCATTGCCGTAGTCGACGTCCCGCCTTGGTAGGTGCAGGCGATGAGGTAGTCCTCGAGCCACAGTTTTGGATCTTGCTTCCCGTCATACTTTAGTGTGCCTGCTGTCAACTTGAAGCCCTTAGGCATGCGGGTGTCACGGATGTTGAAGCTGAAGCATGCCGCACCGCACGGCTCGAAGTCGCGGTCAGCATGGTCGTCCGTGTTTGCCGCACCAGCCGAGCGCTCCTTGCGGTTGCGATCCACCGTCTTCTGCGTGAGGACGTCGCGAAGGTCCTTGACTGGTTGCCGCTGTGCCGCTGGGATGCCCGAGGTTGTTGGTTCGTGCGCCCGGTTGCTTGGCCCCTTGTCCGCCAGCGCTTCTTCAATTGCCCTTATGGAGGCAATTTGCTGCTTGTGGAGAAGGGAGCGCATCCCCCTCCGGTGGCTGCGTGAGCCGGAGGTATGCCTCGACTGAGATCAGGGCGGCGTTCGCCGTCTTTGGGACGGGTATCCCGTTCTCATCTTCGGTGACGAAGGACGAGTCGAGGTTGCGGGTGAGCCTGGTTTGATCGGCTTCTGCCATGAGGGGAACGCGGGCTCTGTTTCGCCGTGCTCCTTGGTTAACCTCCGTAGAGGATGTGAAGGAGAGGGCGGCTCGCCTGGCACTCGATGCGTCTGCATCCCTTTTGCGCCGGAGTAGGTCAGCTTTTTCGGCGCAGATTCGTTCGCCTTCCTTGCGTAGCAAGTACTGGACCGCCAGGTGGTCGTCTCGAGGTGCGTTGGGTGGGGGGAACGTGCCCTCGTCCACATGCTTCATGGCTTGGATCGCCATGTCCCGCGTGATGACAAGTTTAGTCTGGTCCGGCATGTCCACCTCTAGCGGATATGCGGGTTCTTCGTCGTCCCCATGCGGTGCTGTGCCGGCCATGAAGACTTGCTTGGGGTAGACTTGAGTCGGAGAGTTGGTGCTGCCGCTGCCGCTTCTGTCGCCCGCGTCTTGCTCGGGGTCGAAAATTGCTGCAACGTGGCGCGCGGCGCAGTCGCTGTCGCGTCTTCTCGCGATCGTCCCTGTGTTCACGCTCGCCGGGGTGAGTGCGATTGGCTTGGGGTAGACTTGGGATTTCCACGAAGATGAGGGCGCGCGCGACGTGGCTGTCGGGCGCGAGCTCCTGGTTGCCCGTGCGGGCACGACAGTCGAGGTAGATCTTGGGGTAGTGGACCTGATCCGCGCGGCCGTTGCCAAAATTGTCGATGTAGTCGACGTAGATGCGATCTTCGCGGGCGCAGCGGGCGCGCTCTCCGCGGGTGCGGCAGATGCGATCTTCGCGGGTGCGGCAAATGCGATCTTCGCGGGTGCAGCGGGCGCAGTCTCCACGGGTGCGGCAGATGCGATCTTCGCGGGTTCGGCGGGCGCGGGGGTTGCCGATTCGGGTGACGCCGCCGCGCGTAGCGCGGTAGTCGTAGACTTGAGTATACCACGACTATCGATGCAGCAGTATATTGAGCCGAAGGTGATGCGTATACCTTTGTCCAGATCAGCGTACACCGAGCGGTGGGCCGGCGGGTGGAGGACGTACTCGAAGGAGCCGAAGCGGATCGACTCCCTGGCGGCGGATACGCCGATCTTCATTGCGGATGGAGCCGGAGTGACTATGATCCTAGCACTTGTTTGACGTTCCCACAGACGGCGCCAATTGACGAGGTGTTAACTCGACAAGTCCTAGGGTTGTGCACCCCGGGTTGATTGATGGGGAGAGAGATGAGTGCAGGTGGTCACGACGGCTGACAAGCAAGGATTTACCCAGGTTTAGCCTCCCGGAGGATAACACCCTACTCCTGCTTGTCTGGTTATTGATGCGAGTAGCGATTACAATGGCGAGATTGCGATCTCGCTAGGGTTTTTGGCGGTGGCTATGAGCGTGTCCTTTGGGACGAGCAACCCTCCTGGCTTTATAGGCAGCCAGGTCTCGGGCGGTTGATGCCGATGGCAACTACAGATATGGCAGGTTATGCTTCCTAACCGACTTGGACTAGGTTACATGGTACCCTGCGTGGGCCTTCTGTGGGCCTCCACGTCCTTGGCGCGGCCCAGGTAGCCTTATCGTGGGCTACCCGAAAGGCAGCCCCACATCACTTGCTGTTTCACATCTTCTTCAGATCCGTTGGCTTGATGACATCAATGATGACGCTCCGTGGCACGCCTCTGCGCCCGATGGGACGTGACGTAGCGGGGCCTACTGTCAGTGTTGACTGTGGTGAGCAGTTGTCACGTCTCTCCGAACTGGGCGCGAAAATTTCGCGGCACGATGATGATGCCTTGATTCTCGTGCGTAGTGGACGGAGTGGGCGGCGACGGTTAGTCTCTCCGCACGACACGTGGATGGCTGGATAAAGCTGCTCGGAACAGTTTCTTGGCGGACGGCTGAGATTAATTTCTGCAAGGCATAAGTACTGCGCCGCAGCGCGAGGGCGTCATCTTCTCCAATCATCTGGGCCTCCTTTCCTCTGCTTTCTGCCATTCTCGCCTTCATCCAAGCTATGTGCCTTTTGTCCTCCCACCTTCTACGATCCCTCGAAGCCATGGGCAAGTCGAAGACCGCCGCTGGCACCTCCGCCGCCGCCGCCGGAGCCGGGTTGATGAAGAAACCCGATGGCGACAGGCAGAGGTCCACGGTGAAGAAGACGGACCTCGAGCTGCTGCGCATGCAGGACCTCGTGCCACCGACGGATCAGGCCCAGGTACGTGCCCCTGGCAAGGAGGTGTACCCCGCGCTTCACGAGGGGGAGCGCGAATGCTTCGTGGATTTCTTCCCACGGGGCTTCGGGTTCCCTCTCCACGATTTCGTTCGTGGTCTCTTGTATGCCTATGGGGTTCAGATCCACGATCTGACCCCCAATAGCGTCTTGAGCATCGCGAGCTTCATCGTGCTCTACGAGTGCTTCTTCGGGATCGCACCCCACTGGGCGCTATGGAAGTCGCTCTTTCTTGTTCGCAAGAACGTTAGGAAGAGCGGGTTGACATACCCAGTGGGCGGCTTCGGCATCGAGGTGCGCGGCGACACCGCGTAGTTTCAGATGAAGAAGTCGGACTCCGTCCAGGGGTGGCGGAAGAGGTAGTTCTACATCCAGTGGAACCAGGACGGCCTGGCGCAGTTCGACGGCGAGCGCGGGTTGCGGAAAACTCGCACCTGGTCGCACCCGCTTGCAGAGGAGGAGAGGGAGTCCGCAAGGCCGCTGCTGAGCCTGCTGCGCAACCTCCTCAAGACCCTGGGGCGCGAGTCGGGTGGCGTCTACCTGATGGCCACCTTCTTCCGGCTTCGCGTCCAGCCGCTTGGCGCTCGGCCCACCTGATGTGGGCAGTCGAGGGCGTCAGTGACCAGCCACTCAACGACGAGGAAGTGGAAACCAAGGTGAGGGGCATCACTAACCTCCGAGCCGCGGACCTTTGCAACGTCAAGTGTCCGGTTGCTGCGTACGGAGCAGCGAACCCTGTTCCCGAGGTGAGTTCTTGATTTATTCTTTTCCTGGCTTGCTTTTTTTTTTCTGTTTCTTGAGTCGACTTGGCTTTGCTTGCTGCAGGGTCGCTCTTTTCTGGTCAGCCTTCCTCCTCTCCCAGAAAACGGACCCAGCGACGAGTCGAAGTTTGTTGAGGAGGAGGGTGACGATGAAGACCTCCCGTCCGCTCTTTCTCCTAACGAAGAGGTGGAGGACGATGATGAAGAGGAGGCACCCGCACGGAAAAAACTGAAGCGGCGAAGTGGTGGCGATTCTGCGACTGCTTCGTCGCCCACGAAGGATGCGGGTGTTGATATGGAGGAAGCCGGCATGTCCTCGTTGGGTACCCACCACGACTGGGACGAGGCCTAGGTCGTTCCCCCTGTCAGCTCCGCGCCGCCGCGCGCGTTTGCGCGAATGCCTTCACTCTCCGTGGGGAGTGACGATGACCTCGAGACCACCAGGTGAGTTACCTTTTGCCCTGCTTCCCTCGGGTTGTAGTTTTGAGTCTCAGTCTTCAAGTTTAGTTTTGTCTTCTTTGCTCCAGCCGTCACTCTGGCGATGTCAACTCCCCTCGTCGCGAAGTGGAGCACACATCTGCTCCCTCGACAGAGTTGGTGACGCAAGTGGTGATCGAGGAGCGTGCTCCGGCTGGCGGCTTCGCGGCACCGAGTCGTGCTCCTCCTTCGACTTCGGAAGATGTCGATCTCCTGAACCACGTAAGTCTTGTTTTGTTCTTGTAGTCTTGAAATTTCATCGGGTGCGCGATCAGCGCTCCCGATGGGAGTAGCCCCCGAAGGTGTGGGTGACTAGTATAGTCGCCCGCAACTTTATCAATTTCTTGCTTATTTTGCAGCCGTACTACCGCCAGCAGCTTGAGGCAGCCGCTGCTTATGTTCGCCTGGAGAAAGAGAGGGACCAGCTGCGCACCTCTCTAGACCAGGCTACCAAGCGGGCTGAGGAGTTGGAGCTGAAGCTCCAGGCTCAGGCGGAGCTTGAGAAAACCCTGCACGAGTCCCAAGAGCGCGAGCGAGTGCGGGCCATCCAGGAGAAGACTCAAATCGACCGCCTTCTCTCACTCGCCGGTGCCCTTGGAGGTGAGTTTTCGGCTTTGACGCCTACTTGTACTTGCTTTGCTCTTTGCTGACAGTTGTTATTTTTGTCCAAAGAGATGCGGTGGCGCTCCTCCGGAAGGTTCGTCGAGTGACGACGTTGACTTGGCGACCGCTGTCGGCTTCCTCGACCGCGTCAGCGCATATGCATCCGATGCGCTGCAGAAGTCGACTGCCGCGCTGCCGAAGTCGACAGGAGCGCTCGCGACGGTGCACCGCAGCATCTTTTCGAGTGACCCGCCGCCGACTGCCGTTGATGCCCTTGCCGCTTCGTTTGAAGACGACGCGACCACCCTCGCGGACTTCACTCAGACACAGACGGTACGCGGCTCCGAGCTCACCTTCCAGCTTCTGCTAGGCCATCAGGTTGCTGGCGACTTCGAGAAGGTTGTTAGCGGCTTCCCTCGAAGGTCTGATGGGCGGACGACATCTTTGAGCGGGGCGAAGGCGCAGGCTACACAGCTGGTTGTGAAGCTTGTGGCTACCTTTGAGAGGGCTCTCGCCAAGGCGACCGAAGTGGCTGCTGCCTGGAAGAGTCACTCCCGGTCGGAGTCTGTTGCCTAGGAGCCATTGTAGTATAGATTTCCAGTAGTCGCGGTGGCCTGTACTTTTGTCTTTTGCTTGTAATGACTGATGTTCTGTCGGGTCTTCTGGCCTTGAACAATATTTTATGCCGAAATTGACTGTTTCTTCCCATCGTCTTTTGCTTTTGTTGAGGAGTCGCCTTTTTGTATTGACTCTGTGTATTCCTGGCAGACTGACGTGCGTGGAGCCACTCCCACTGCTGCGGCGACTAGCGCGAGTGGCGAGGGCTCTTCTTCTTCGGCTGTGCGCCGTCGTAGATCAACGCCTGCTTCGTCGCGAAGTACAAACGACCAACGAATAATCACCTACTTGAAGAACAAGGTGGTTGAGCTTGAAGCGAGTCTTAAGCGTGCCGAGCTGGAGTTGTAGCGATCCAAGTCGCACCCTGCTGCGGGGTTCTCCCTGCGTGAAGATTTTTTGCTTGGCGAAATGGATCTGATCAGTCGACAGCTGCAAGGTTGGTATATTTTGTGGCTTGCTTTCTTCATTGAAACTTGCCTGTTATGACTTTTATCTTCTGGATGCAGACGTGAACCCAGATTGGCAGGCTGAACAGGCTCGTGTTGAAGAGCGGGTCGCCCGGGAGGCGACTGGCGATTCACACGAGGCTCGCCACTTTTGGTCGAACAAGTCTAGAGGGCGAATCCTCGCGTGCATGCTTGATCGGACTTGGCTGGCTTGTTGGAGAGGTTTCGCAGGGTGACGCGCTGAAGGAGGTGGTCAACGCCCAACTCGTCGTCGGGGCAAATGTGGCGCTGGCATACGTCCGGCTGCACCGGCCGAACCTTCCGCTGGAGAGGTTGATGTGTGGCCTGCCTGGGGATGACGACTATGCCGACTGAAGGGAATATGCCCTAGAGGCACTTAATAAACATAGTTTATTGGCAATATCCCAATCGTTCATTGTATGTTTTATACCATGCTATAACTGAATGGGTTACGGTGCAGAAAACAATAATTTTTCTAGCGTACGAAACCCTAACTAGCCAGGATCTATCTATCTAGTACATGTGATAACGGTGGCGGAACGGGTTACATTACCTTCATGTAGACCGATAGCGGGGATTACGCTCCCGCACAAGCGTTGACGATGAAGTCGTACGTAGCCGACCTCGAGGTCGCAGAGAACTTGCCGCGATGATGAAGTCGATGACGCCGGGGTGTCGACGATGATCTGCGTCGACGGGCGTCGGGCGGAAGAAGGCGGGGCGCCGGCACCAGGGGTGGTGCGCCGGCGGCAGAGGGGAGGCGGCGCGGCGGCTGCAAAGGGGGGGAGACGACGTCGCCCAGGCTCCTCAAAAGAGTTACCTCCGAGCACTCACAAACATACGGAGCTTAGCGACAACCCCCGGTCATTCAGATCCAGCTGAAATCGCAGGGGTAGATCTTATCTGGAATCCCGCAGAGCAACGGTGCTCAGTGGTATAGCTTAGGTGGAGAGAGGGGGCAAAACGAGCGGAGAAACAGCTCGGCCGGCCTGCAATACAATTAATTGTATTTTCCAATGAATTAATCCAATTAATATGCCTTGCTATATAAAGGGGGGAGGGGGTGTGCAAACTCCCTAGCTCCCCCATGTGGGACTAAACAAAGGAGAAGGGGAGGGGTTCGGCCCCCACATGGGCTGGCCGAACCAGCCATGGGGCCCACCCCCCCTTGGTGGTGCGGCTCCCCCTCTTGGGCCCTCTTAGGGCCCATGTAGGTGGGAGCCCCCTTTTTCCTTTATTTAATTAATATTGAATTAATATAAAATATAATTAATTAATCATTAATATATTTAAATACTATTTAATATCCCGTGACTCCGAAAACTCTTTCGGACCACCCGAACAACTTTCGGACATTCCTGGAACCATTCCAGACCTCCCCGGAACTCCTTCCGGACCACCGGAACTCTTTCCGGATCATTTCTCTCTCTCCAACAAACACCTATATTATTCCAGAACTTATCTCCTAGTGTCGCTAAGACCTTAAGTTTGTTACGCTACGGTTCGAGAACACTCCAGACATGGTTGAGACACTCCGCTCACCAATGACCGTCAGGGATACCTGGATGTATATGACAGCCCCTGTGCATTCTACGAATATCGTCGTTGAACCATAAATATGACATTCATTCCCTTTGTCTCTGCGATACTACCTTGTCCGAGATATGATCGTAGACACACCGATGTCTTTGTTGTATCTCGTTACCGACGAAGTTATTAACTCGTCTGCGATATTACATCTCCATGACCTAGTCATAAGCTGCGCAGCTATATAGATGCAATATCATCGAGTGGGCCCAGAGTATCTTTCCATTACAAGAATGAACAAATCCCGCTCTTGATCCTTACGTCTTGATGCTCTTTCGGAGTACCCAAGATGGACATCGTTATTGTCATGCTATATAAGACACAACGTTTGATGCTCTACAAGCACCCCTACGAAGCATCAATAAGTACGGTCTCACGGTCTAAGGAATAAGCTATCATAATCTTATCTATTGCAAATGACAAACATCGTAATACGATCTTATTGCAATACTTTGCGTATGTCCATCATCTTATTCAACTAACAAGATGACCCCATTGTCAACCGACGTCATTGTCCTTGATCGGGAATCTCGATCAACTGTTGCCCAATGGACTAGCTCATATAGAGGCTTGCTAGGCACCTGTGTATCAATAATTCCGATTAATACAGTTATAGCATAATATACAAACCTATTATAAACTTATGAGATAATGAAATAAATACTACTTATTTATTTACCTCTAGGGCATATCTCCTTCAATAACTGTATTAAGCGAAAACATTAATACAAGTGTGGTAGATAAAACAACCAGGTCCCTAGTAGCCTCTACTAAGACTAGTTTTGTTGCGCGATTGATGATCGAGATTTTCCGATCATAGGGCATGGCGCCGATCGGCAATGGAAGTCATATCGTTAGGTGTAACGATGTGATGGACATACCCAGTATTTATAGGACATAGTCATTACGCCTTAAGACCGTGAGATCAACTCTTATTGTTATCCCTGGAAGATACTTTGGTCGCACCAAACGTCATATCTTATATAGTGTGACAATGATAGGTGATACTTTTGGGTATCGGAAGGGGGTAGTTGATACGAGGGGTAAACAGGGGGATTTGTCAGTCCGCATAGCCGGATAGATACTCTAGGGCCCACTCGGTGAGATTATGTCAAATGAGTTTGAAAACATGTGACTAGGTCACCAGCTGACATAATATCATAGACGAGTAGAAGATAGCGATGTCGGTGACGAGATCATGCTAGGTATGGAGATATCTGAGAATGATGCTCGGACACGCTAAGTATCGCCATGACAAAGGGTTTAAGACTAGACGTCCAGGTTTGATAGATGAAAGTCATTCGTTATATCACAGGGATTAATTCATGGGGTCCAGGCCTACGAGTTAGTCGTCGATCATAGAGGAGTCTTGATCGTACATGTTATTATATCGAACCGCTAGGGTAACACACTTAAGGGGTTTTGACAAGACAACCGGAAAGGAAAGAGATCACCGGGAGCGTTCCAGGAGGGGTCCTATGGAGATCGGGCAGCGCCGAAAGAGTTTTCGGAGCTAGGAAAAATTATCTATATTAGTGTAATTAATATGCAAATATGATTTTATATATTTATTTTCGAATTTATTTAGGCTGATTTCCCTTAATGGACCTTCTGGTCGAAAGAAGGCCCAAGAGGGGGGGAATCCCCTTGGGGATTCGGTGGGGGCTTGGGTGGCCGACCCGGGTGGGCCAAGAGGCCCACCAGGGGGCCGGCGCACCATGGCTGGCCGCACCAGGCATGTGGGGATAGTCCCACATTGCCTGGTGAGGAGGTTGGCTCCCCCCTGGGAGACTATATAAGAAGGGGCACCCCTGGCCTTTTAATTCACCAATTATATCCCAATTTCTCTCTCGGTCTCTTGGTTCCCTTGTCGGAGCCGCGCCGAGTAGAGGAGGGTGATCTCTTCCACCATAGCCCGCTGCCGCGCTGCTGGTGTTCCGGTCCAAGTCTTCCGCTGCTCGTCTTGGACTGGAGCTTCGGAGGCCGTCGTCTCCACCGTATGTGTGTGATGCCCTGCGAGGTGCTGCGCTAGCGGTACTCGGAGGCCTACTTCCTCCACCCGACCTCGGGGTCATCTTCATCGTCTTCGTCGCGCCGAGTTCTCCGCGACCTAGAGGTCGGCTACGTCGTCTTCGTCGTCAACGCTTGTGCGGGAGCGTAATCCCCGCTATTCGGTCTATGAGGGTATGTATTCCGATCTCCGTCGTACTACTATATCTGCATAGTGTAGATCTTGGTTAGTTTAAGGATATCGTTGCTAGGAAAAATTTGTTTTCTGCACACGATCCCCTTCAGTGGTATCAGAGCCGATCTATCGTAGATATAGTTGTACGCTGTTAGAACCCGTGTTCTGCACGGGGGCACCGTTCCTGTTATTTGCTACCCTCTAGCGTGCACTTGTGATTCCAGCGGCATCGAGTTGATGAAGTGGCCCGGACCGACTTTACGCGTACGCTTACGCGAGACTGGTTCCACTACTGACATACGGCTTGTACCGTATCTGTGGCTGGCGGGTGCCTGTTTCTCTCTCTTTAGTTGGCTTTGTATTTTCAATGGAGGGCCCGAAAGGGATGCTTAAACCTGCAATTATTGGATCGTTGTTGTGGTCATAAGGTTCGTACGTATGAAGCGGTTCTATTTACGAAAGCCCCGAGCCAGGTAAAATATGCAAAAGATAAAATAGAAGCGCCTAACTTTATTTTGCAGGGGCTATGTGATATGGTCAAGGTAGGTTTATTAAATTGTTTATAAACTGCGGGCGCCAAGAAGCCCATGGCGCAATGGACTATATCACATTGCATTACATTTGATGTTTTGTGTGCATCTTATATTGTGTGATTATATATATAGTATATATTAGTTACGCGGCGGTAGCTATATAAGATGATCCCTTCAAAATACCACTAGTGTTCTCCCTCCAACGCACACCACCAAGAAAGTTCTACGTTATGAGGCAGGCCGTGATGATCGGGTGTCAGACATCTCGTCGTTCGCATACAGTGGGTGTAAGCCATGTTGCACAAGCGTCAGCGTGGAGGTTTTTGGTGGCGAGCCTAGCATATTCAGAAATATGGCCTCGGAACAGGGAGACCGAAAGGTCGAGCACGAGTCACAAAATTGGTGTGGCGGACATTTGTCTACTCTTGAAGTTGTTCCGCCAGCTTTGATGATGAGGGGTGGTTCAATGGTTGGGGGTCGTGTAATCGCTTAAACGACCAGGAGGGATGTTCGTTTGAGTGGGAGTTCGGATAGTTATTTTCTAAAATAGTAGAACTCAGAATATAATGAACAGAGTCTGTTTTGCAAACCTTTGTAGATATTAACCATTGTGATAGCATCTTTTCAAATTAGGCGCATTCCTGCGATTGAGAAACTTAAAAGGTTGGGTCCAAACTTCATAGTTTCATGCTTTAGCTTGAGGATACTCCTTGTTTAAACCGTTAGCTCTTTGTGTTACAATACCCGCTAGGAGATAAACCCGGAGATTCCGCTAACAAAAGATAATTTTGATTATCGGATTTTGTGCGGATGATATCATCATAGTCCAGTGTATGCTATGATCTCTGCCATAAAGAACCAACGGTGTGTACGAGTTTTTGGATCGCGAACATATGATATGGTCGCTAAACTCGGGGTACCCCAAACGTTGGATTGATGAAGTTTATCAGTATGTTGACTGATCGTCTTCTCAACCAAGATGGAAGAGAATACACACATTGAGGGAGCACGTGGCGGTCATAACTTAATGACATATGTTCATGATTAATGAACATTGAGACGCCTCGCTCAGCTCAATCACTGGATGACAGACATCGTTGCCAAGTGAAATCCTCTGTCATAGACTATGTCATGTAAGGGGAATCGTTCACCTTCATGGTTCTTGATTACGGTGGAAGTATCAAGAAAATGAAACAGATCGCCGGAAGTCATCAATGATGATGGTGTATATGTGATATACATGTTATGAATGTTTTAGCTGAGCAAGTACTCACAGTAGTGACTAAGTTTTGAACTAGTCATGTTTTGTGAAAACCAGGTTTACTGCTTGAGAAGCTTGAAAGGATGAGGCGACATTGCGTGTTGATAATGGCAATCAAGTTGTTGTGATGGCCATAGACACTCTCCCTCTAGATCTACCATTTGGGTAAATTCTTTATGATCGCCTGTTAGTATGATCGTTACAAGTGTGTCTCCTCTAGCGTGACACTTGTTCATACATGATAGTGACAAATTGGTGTCCTATATTTATGAAGTAATGATCATATGCCGATTTGAATTTAGATGGTAGAAGCTCCCACATTCATAATATTAATGTCAAAGGATACAAACTTAATAAAGACACCACATATGTGTGGCACTACCGTTTAGTCATGTCAATGTTATATGCATTAGCTCCACACTGGATGGACCTACAAGTCCTAAGATTTGATCTTTTGACACTTGCAAAATAACTGTGACACCGTTTTCGGAAAGCGGGCATATAACTTATTGATAGTCATACATAGAGATGTATGTGGTTCAATGAAGTAATTGACGGGTAGTGGAGACCTTTATTTCGTGAACTTCACTGAACGTTTTTTTTTAGAGAGCACACGAACGCGTACCGTACTTTTATAGAAGGCAGAATAAGTTACACACCATATTTTCCCTGCGCACAAGGAAAACAGAGGGCAGAAGAAACTCCAAACATAAACTCCCGAAAAAACGCACACCTAACTTCTCGCGGCATCAGTTGGGCCTCCGTCTCCTATCTGCCGCACAACGTGCTTCAGCTGCACTTCCTCGACCACGAGCGAGGCCACACGAGCCGGCTGGAATTGCTGATTCGCGTTGTTATGCTCCCTTCCATTCCTCTGTTTCCAGAGGTACCACAGGCCAGTACAGATTGTACTGTCCACCATCTTCTTCAATCTCCGACCCGGCTGCCTCTCCCGTTGCTCTTTCCACCATAGCAGCAAGGTGTGGTCTGATCTGGGCGCCGCCGCAGCTAACCTCATCTCCTGGAAGCATCGATGCCAAGTTTCTCTCGCAAAAACACACTGCACGAGGACGTGCTCGGCCGTGTCCTCCTCCTGCAAGCACACAAAGCAAGCTGAGGTGTGCGGTAGCATCCCGTGCCGGAATTTCCTGTCGGAGGTCCAGATCCTGCTCTGAATCGCCAACCAGGTAAACATCTTGCTCTTCGGCGTCGCCCTACACCTCCAAATCGGATCCGCCATTGGGAATCTTACTTCCCCTTGCATCAACATCCTGTAGGTGGAGCTGACCGAGAATGTCCCTGTTGGTGTCCATGGCCAGCTGAACTTGTCCGTCTCCTCCGCGTTCCTTGGCGCCTGGGAGACCGCAATCCAAAGATGGATGAACTCGTGTGCGGCCTCTCCCTCCACCTCTCCCGTCACGTCCGAGATCCAGAGGTGATTTTGCAAGCCTTGCTTCACTGTCCTATGATTGCGATTTCTTGTACTGACCATTGCTGTCAGCGCTGGCGCAATGTCAACCGCCCTCCGGCCATCGATCCATTTATCCCTCCAGAACAACAATTGCGCCCCGTCTCCCACTGCGATTTGCACTAAGCTGTCGAACACATCTCGGGCGTCAGTGTCTCGTAGCATAGGGAGTCCTTGCCACGGTCTAGACGGATCAGTCCGTCTTAGCCACTCCCACCGCACCCGCATCGCAAGCCCATGGACTCTCATGTCCTTCACTCCAAGGCCGCCGAACTCCTCGGGTCTACAGATCCTGTGCCAGGCCACAAGGCATTGACCGCCACTTGCTCTGTCTTTGGCTGCCCAAAAGAAGCCGCGCATGCTCCTCTCCGCTTCCTCTATGAGCCAAATTGGGGCCTCCGCGACAAGCAAATTGTGAATTGGCCTCGCCGCCATGACGGACTTCACCAGCACCAGGCGCCCAGGTCGTGCAATCAGGCCACGCTGCCACACCGGGACGATGTTGATAGTGGCGTCCAGCATGGGCTGCCACTCCGCCCGTGTGAGAGGGCGTAGAGCTAACTGTAACCCCAGGTATCAAATCGGGAACGGTAGAATTCTGCAATTTAGCGATCTCTCCACGATCTCCTGCTCCTGTTCACCTCCTCTGATCAGCGTGGCCGAGGATTTTGTGTAGTTTACAACGAGGCCAGAGGCTTGCCCAAAGCTATGGAGAATCTCCTTGATTGCCGTCAGGTCCAGCTCTCTCGGGCTGACGAACATCACAACATCATCCGCGTATGCAGACACGCGTTGCGCCGGCGAGCAATTCGCGATTGGCGACAGCACCCCAGCCTCCACCGCTCGACAAACCAGTAGCGTGATTACCTCCATTGCTAACACAAAGTGTTGCGGGGACAGTGGGTCGCCCTGCCGCAGCCCTTGGGCATGCCAAATCTTCCTCCCCGGAACTCCATTAACAAGAACTCGTGTGCTCGACGTCCGCAGGGCAATTGCAATCCAGTTCAGCCACTCCTCCGGGAAGCCCATCCTCCTCAGGACTTCGAACAGAAAGGCCCAGGAGAGAGAGTCGAACGCTCGTGATATGTCGAGTTTGAGTAGAACTCCTTTCTCCTTCCTCCTGTTGATTTTTCTTGCAATCTGTCGGACGAGGATGAAATTGTCGTGAAGGCACCTCCCCTTTATAAATGCCGATTGATTCGTGCTCACCAACTGGCCCAGCTTCGGCCGTAACCTGTTCGCGAGCACCTTCGTGAAGAGCTTGGCAAAGCTATGAACAAGGCTTATGGGCCTGTAGTCGCCAACTTCCTCCGCGTCAGGCTTCTTGGGGATTAGAGTGATGATTGCTCGATTTAGCTTTCCGAAGGCCCTCCCATCCCCAACATAGAGCTTGAAGAACGCCGCCATGATCTCCGGCTTAATGATATGCCAAGCTCTCTTGTAAAAAGCTCCAATGAAACCGTCGGGTCCAGGCGCGCGGTCCGCCGGGATCTCCTTGATTACCTCCCAAACTTCATCCTCCGTGAATATGTTGCTCAGGTCTGCCAGATCATGCTGCTCCATTCCAATTGCCGACAGATCAATAGTGATGTCTCTGTTCTGCACCTGTCCCAGCAGGTTTTGGTATGTTTGGTAGAATATCTCCTCCTTCCTCCGCTGCTCCGTGATTAACTCTTCTCCATATTTGATCGCAGGTATGAAGGTTTTGGTTTTCCGCCCATTGGCTACAGCGTGAAAAAGCCTTGTATTAGCATCGCCCTCCTTCAGCCAACGTATCCTCGATCTTTGCCGTCCCATCGTGCGCTCCAGTGAAGAGAGACCCAGAACAGTTAGTTTCAGGGTCTTGCGAAGCCACCACTCACCATCGAACAACGACCGATGCTCCTGTGCAGAATCCAGCATGTGGATGATTATGTTGGCTATGGCCAATTGCAGTTTTATGTTTCCGATCTTCTTATCAGCCCAGGACTGCAGGTATGTCGATAGATTCCTGAAGCAAGCGTCCAGCTTCGAGAAGGGGTCAACAATCCCGGGATCGCACTTCCATCCCTCCTTCACCGCGTCGTCGAAACCGTCAAGCTTGAGCCAAAACATCTCGAATCTGAACCTGCGCTTCGGCCTGTGAGCTCCATTGAACGTTAAGTGCAGCGGTGTGTGATCTGAAACTCCAGAAGATAGGACTTGCAGGATGGATTCGGGATTGTTGAGCTCCCAATCAATGGACACCAAGGCGCGATCTAGCCGTGACATCGTGGGCTCCCTGCGTCCGTTGCTCCATGTAAACATGCGCCCGTGCATGTAAAGCTCCTTAAGCTCCTGATTACTGACGAAATCTCTGAATCGAGTCATCGACGCACGATCCAGATTGTCGTTATTTTTCTCCGCTGCGCGTAGTATCATGTTAAAATCTCCAATGACCAACCATGCTCCAGGGCACAAACTGCGCCTCTCCGTCAGCTCCGTCAGGAAGATGGCCTTGTCGACTTGGCTTTGCGGCCCATAAACCACAGTGATCCACCAAGGATTGCCACTGTGATCGTGTACCTCTCCAGTTATCGCATGGGTATCTCGCGAGATGTTTGTCACCTGCAGCACCTCTGTGTTCCAGGCTAACAGGATTCCACCTCTAGTCCCAGTAGCAGGCAAGTAATCAAAGCCGTCAAAAGACGGGCCTAAGCATTCATTGACCACGAACCGGTCAATCGTCTCCATCTTAGTCTCCTGAAGACAAACTAGGCTAACTCTAAGCGACTCCACAAACAGCCGGACTGAATCACGCTTTGCTCGATCGTTAAGCCCACGCGGATTCCAGCTGAGCACTTCTGGGTTACAATCCATAAAACTAGCTAAGGGAAAACTCCACATGCATGCATAACTATGCATGCACACAAATCTCCACTTGCCCCGACGAGAGGAGCTCATGTGGGGGCGGCATTGTCTTGCCAAAAATGGAAGCAAGCACATTTAGGTGCCCCTCACGGATCGGCGAATCGAAGAACTGCTTCAACTCCTGGGCAGCACCCTCGTTGGCCTCTAGCTCGAGCGGTGAAACCCCCAGCGCCTTGAGCAGAACTGCTTCAGCCGCCGACGCCTTCTTGACTGGCTTGCTCTGAGGCTTTGGCTTTGGCACCGGCGTTAGTCTGTCGCTACGCCGCGGTGTGAATGGCTCTGCCTCCGGCCGCAACGAGGACGCCCTCTCAACCTCAAGCAGCAGCGGCGGCGCGAGAGAATTGAGGATGCGGCTGCAGAAGGACTTCATGCGTCCCCAGGCCACCACCTCCGCTGGGTCCACCAAGGCCTGCGACGCAACAGGAGCATCAGCCGGACCCGCCCCCGTTACGTGGGCCTCAGCCATAGCCTGATCCGCCCCAGCCTTGCGGGCCTCAGGCGGGTCCTGCTCCGCCACAGCCTCGCGGGCCTCAGGCAGCACCTGATCCACCACAGCCCCGCAGGCCTCAGGCAGGCCAAGGCCCACCTCGCCAGTAGCAGGCCTCGAGATAAAGCGCACCTGATCCTCCTTCCTCCCAGCTCCCTCCACACTGCCCGCTGAGATGGAAACAGCAAAGAACTGGTCGGTCGACCCCGCCACTCCCTCGTGTGGTGCCGCTGGCTCTGTCGGCGTCGCGACAGGAAGCTCCAACGGTCCCATACTCTTCTCTCTGGCTGGCTCTCGAACCACCGAGATCACCTCCGCCTCGGTCATCGCAGCAGCTCTTCTGTCGCGATCCTCCTCGGGATTGGGGTCCGCAACAAAAGCAGCATTGTCGGCTCCCAAAAGCCGCGCCCCATAGGCCGGTGCAGCAGGACGCTGCACACTCAACGTTCTCCCCACGGCAGGATTCAAACCCAGAGCACCTTTCGCCGCAGTGGGCCTTCCACGACCCCTTTTCTCCATTGGCGGGATGCGCCAGGACAAGTCCCGCGCCGCCACCTGGCAGTAAGACCGCCTTTGACCGCTAGAGCCCTGTGGGGCCCCAGCACGTGCTCCACGCTGGTCCGGCACACCCAGCTTCCACGGCGGCCGCCTCGAAGTCCTGCCGCCGCCGCCGCCGGAGAAACGATCATCCGGGATGCCGCTTTGCCCACTGCCAGAGGACGGCGGGATCGCCGCGAACCATCTCTCCTCCGGATCGACAGCATCCTCCGTCCTATCCACATGCACCAAGACCTTGTACTTGAGCAGCTTGATCTCCTTCCTCGACCTCGCCGGCGGCGAGCCCCGCGACGCACCCGAGAAATCCCGAGCCGGTGACGGAGTGTCATCATCTTGAACGCCTGGCTCCGGGATCGCCAAGGTCTTCGCCGGCGGAATCTTGTCGAGCGACGAGGTCCAAGCCGTTACCTTGAAAGTGGCCAGGTCCTCACGCGACGCCGTCTCCGCCGCCACCTCCGACACGAAACAAGAATCACCGAGCACCTCTTCCATCACCTCCCGCTCCCACGCATGAGGAGGAATTCCTCCAATCACCAGCTCCACCTTAGAACTCCAAGCCTCCATGGTTGCCTGCGCCTGCCGGTTCCAAGGTCGACAGAACAGGGAGATGCCGCCACCCAGCTCCAAGGACGGCCGTCGTGCCATCACTTGGTTCCTCATGTCAGCCGACTCGAAGACGAGGAGGTAGTCCTCTGGCCGGAACGAATGCACAGAGAACCCATCGCTCGGAAGGCTGAGCACACGCACCATCTCCTGATGGACCTGACCGCAAGGGATCGCCGGACGTCCACAGCCCACACGCGCCACCACCGCAAAGCGCAGGCGCCGCTCCAGATCATCCATCACCCGGGAACGCCGCACAACACAAAGCGGCGCCTCCTCCGCTTCCTGTCCATCCAACGCCAGGACCCGCTGGACCGGTGCAGCAACAGGGTGCAACGGCAGCAGTTCACGGAGCTGGGGCACAACTCTGGCCACCGGCGCAGCCGCAGGGTGCGACGGCAGCGGCTCGCGGAGCTGGGGCTCTCCCCTGGCATCCGGCGAGTGACGCCGTGCTAGCTTCGCCAGGGCCTGGCGCCTGAACTCTTCCTCCGACAGCGGACTCCGCGGCCTCGAGCACTTGCACGACTCGTGCCCATCCTCGCCGCCCCTGAAGCAGAGAGGCTTCCCGGTGCACTCCATCTTGCGGTGACCAGGCTGCCCGCACTTGAAGCAAAGCCCCCACCACGCTGGGTCCACCTCCCGGCGCGCGGTCGTGAAAACCGCCAGCTGCGCCGCCTTGCGCCGCCTCCAGAGCGCCTTGCACGACGGACGTGGGTCCTGCCACCCGAGCCTGTCCTGAGCACGCACGCGACCCCCCGCCACATCTGCCTCCGCAGCCGGAGCTGACGCCGAGGCCTCTGCACGTGTGGGGTGCGCTGGGCTAGGATCCAGCGAGCGCTCCGGCGAGGACAGACCCAAGCCCGACACCACCGGGTTCTCCGCCTGCCGCGAGCCTGAGGAGACCGAGGCAGGGCTCACCGCACGCCACCGCCGCCCCGCCGCCGCTCCTGTGGCGGATCCAGCCGAGGAAGATCCAGCCATGCGTTGATGGTTTCTTGTCGTAGATTCATTTGCATCCTCTCTTAGGAGGAAGTTTGATACTCAAGTTCTCACTGAACGTTTTGAGTATAGCTTGTTGAGAATCGTGCATTTCGGTGTATGTAAATCAATGAAGTACTTTAACGTGTAGTGGAAGTCTTTATTTCATAGACTTCATGAATATTCCGAGTAGATATATGGATATCCACTCCGGGGAATGTTAGTCTGAGTTCAGAATGAAGTAGGAAATAAACTTAACAAGAAAATCAAATTCCCGCGATGTAGATCGAGGAAATGAAGATTTGAGTTATAATGTTGGCACATCATTAGAAGACTTGTGAGAAGAGTTCCACAAATTACATCGCATGGAACACCATCGTGTCATGGTGTGTTAGGACGTCGTAATCGCACCCTATCGGATAGTGTGTGGTAAATGAATCTCTCACCGAATTAATTGTGAGCATTAGAGTCATATGGTAGAAACGTAAACACTCACGTTAGCAAATAGGGAAACCATTTGAATCCATGGAGACAATACCATACGAGTAATGGCATGGCTTTTAGCCTGGATTGTCGTTTCAGCAATTTAGTGTTTCGATGAAATCGAACCTAAAATGGATTAATCTTTGTAGTATACCCTACCTAAAGAGTTAGTTGGGTACATGTCTCACGACATAGGCAAAATCTTTGTCGGGATATACCTTGCGAAAGAAATAGTTTCTTGTCCGAGGGTATAAGTGAGAAAGAAAGTAGAGCGAGACGAAGTTGGTGAACTTCCTCTCCAGACATCAAAGTGGCGCAATCGAAAGTGTTTTCGGTGTACGGCTCCACAGCTTGAAAAAGCTGATGATTCAAGATCATGATGTTCTGAGCTCATACTAAGAGCGTAGGCATACGAGGTTGTGTTCCACACTGTGTTTTACGACAATCTTGTTATGAAGGTCATATTAATGGAATATGATAGACCTACGAACTACGAAGAAGAGATGGTGGACCTAAATCCGAGAAATGGCTATGAGTCATTTGTGATCCGAAATAAAATCCATATACGATTACCAGGTATTGACTTGGGAGATCTTCTTGATGGCATCTCGGATGTTAATAGTATATTGAATTTTATGAGAGAGTAGACATTGAGCAGATTCGATTTGTCGTGAAACAGTTCAGACAGACCACATGAGAGTTTGTCTAAAGTGGCGAAGCCTAAATCTATTCTGGGTCGTTTAGCAATTACTATAATTTCGAATGAGAAATTGATAGATGGATGAGAAAACCATGGTTCTTAATAGTGTCATTAAGAATGGTTTGTAATCCTGAGGATGCTAAACATGTATGCAAACTTCGGTGGTCCATTCATGGGCTGAAGCAAGCATATCGGCGCTGGAATCTTCACTTTGATAATGTGATCAAAGGATTTTGGAGTTGTCCAAAATAGTTGAAGAAACCTACATTTGCAAAGAAGTGAGTGGGAGCAAAGTAGCTTTCCTTGATCTTGTATGCGGAAGGCATATTTGAGTGGGAGCTAAGTAGCTTTTCCTTGATCTTATATACGGAAGGCATATTTGAGTGGGAGCTAGGTGTCATTCGTGATTTGGTATGTAACAACATATTGAATGACACAGATCCTCTAGTAGAGTGTAAAGGATTATTTAAGTGATTAAATTTTCTATGAAATGAAGTTAGGAGTATTAGGCATCCGATTTATAATTGTATAGATCAGAAGGGGCTTAATAACATTAGGTCGGAATATTTACTAAGTCAAGATTCTGAAGTGTTTCAGAATAGGACAAGTGAAGAAAGAGGTTCTTGCTTGTATGACTAGGTAAAATATTAAGTTTATCTTGGCTTTTTCAGTGACAGAAAATGATGTTCGGCATTCTCAATGTATCACACATAGAGTCTATCAGGCTGAAAGCTCGACTTGGTGTGACCCGAGTTCTTGGTTGAAGAACAGGTTCTAGAGTTATCCTTTTGTGGATCAATGAACAAACGTTAAGTTTATTCTTCAGTGTCTATGAGAACTGAAGATAGGTTTTCTAGTAACGGGTAAGAGTGGAATGGCAACTTGCCGTAAAGCGGTTACGATGATGCAAGTTATTACACTGACCCATACGACTAGAAATCTCATATAGGAGATGTCCTTTATTTTGAAGATAGACATGGTTAGTTTGCGAAGTCGCATATGAATGCACTGTCGCATAATCTACATAGGTATAGAAATATATCGCGACTTTAGAAGTAGCAAGTGTGATTGGACTGAGCAGTTTTCTGAGCGTAGGTGGTCCCCTTAATGTATCTCTTAGACTTTTAAGGCGCATGCTACGCGAATGCTCGAGTCTCACTCCATCCACTGGGATATATTTCACCGTCATCGTAAGATACAGGTTGATGTCAAACTAGGTGACATAGAAGTGTTGCAAAGCACATATAGATCTCAATGTGTGAGTTCTATTGACTGTATTCCTCTTCCACGAGGCGAGCAGGCACCAAGATGCTATGGGTGTTGAGCTTTTACCAAGTTGTAAACTAGATTAAGTGTTACTCTAGTGCAAGTGGGAGACTGAAGGGAATATGCCCTAGAGGCACTTAATAAACATAGTTTATTGGCAATATCCCAATCGTTCATTGTATGTTTTATACCATGCTATAACTGTATTAAGCGAAAACATTAATACAGGTGTGGTAGATAAAACAACCAGGTCCCTAGTAGCCTCTACTAAGACTAGTTTCGTTGCGCGATTGATGATCGAGGTTTTCCGATCATAGGGCATGGCGCCGGTCGGCAATGGAAGTCATATCGTTAGGTGTAACGATGTGATGGGCATACCCAGTATTTATAGGACATAGTCATTACGCCTTAAGACCGTGAGATCAACTCTTATTGTTATCCCTGGAAGATACTTTGATCGCACCAAACGTCATATCTTATATAGTGTGACAATGATAGGTGATACTTTTGGGTATAGGAAGGGGGTAGTTGAGACGAGGGGTCAACAGCGGGATTTGTCAGTCCGCATAGCCGGATAGATACTCTAGGGGCCACTCGGTCAGATTATGTCAAATGAGTTTGCAAACATGTGACTAGGTCATCAGCTGACATAATATCATAGACGAGTAGAAGATAGCGATGTCGGTGACGAGATCATGCTAGGTATGGAGATATCTGAGAATGATGCTCGGACACGCTAAGTATCGCCATGACAAAGGGTTTAAGACTAGACGTCCAGGTTTGATAGATGAAAGTCATTCGTTATATCACAGGGATTAATTCATGGGGTCCAGGCCTACGAGTTAGTCGTCGATCATAGAGGAGTCTTGATCGTACCTGTTATTATATCGAACCGCTAGGGTAACACACTTAAGGGGTTTCGGCAAGACAACCGGAAAGGAAAGAGATCACCGGGAGCGTCCCGGGAGGGGTCCGATGGATATCGGGCAGCGCCGGAATAGTTTTCGGAGCTAGGAAAAAGTATATATATTATGTTTGATATTAATTAGTGTAATTAATATGCAAATATGATTTTATATATTTATTTTCAAATTTATTTAGGCTGATTTCCCTAAATGGGCCTTCTGGTCGAAAGAAGGCCCAAGAGGGGGGAATCCCCTTGGGGATTCGGTGGGGGCTTGGGTGGCCGACCCAGGTAGGCCAAGAGGCCCACCAGGGGGCCGACGCACCATGGCTGGCCGCACCAGGCATGTGGGGATAGTCCCACATTGCCTGGTGAGGAGGTTGGCTCCCCCTTGGGAGCCTATATAAGAAGGGGCACCCCAGGCCTTTTAATTCACCAATTAATTCCCAATTTCTCTCTCGGTCTCGTGGTTCCCTTGTCGGAGCCGCGCCGAGTAGAGGAGGGGGATCTCTTCCACCATAGCCCGCTGCCGCGCTGCTGGTGTTCCGGTCCAAGTCTTCCGCTGCTCGTCCTGGACTGGAGCTTCGTAGGCCGTTGTCTCCACCGTATGTGTGTGACGCCCTGCGAGGTGCTGCGCTAGCGGTACTCGGAGGCCTACTTCCTCCACCGGACCTCGGGGTCATCGTCTTCGTCGCGCCGAGTTCTCCGCGACCTAGAGGTCGGCTACATCGTCTTCGTCGTCAACGCTTGTGCGGGAGCGTAATCCCCGCTATTCGGTCTACGAGGGTATGTATTCCGATCTCTGCCGTACTACTATATATGCATAGTGTGGATCTTGGCTAGTTTAAGGATATCGTTGCTAGGAAAATTTCTGTTTTTTGCACACGATCCCCTTCACCGACACCTTGGCGGCTGCGCGCCAAATGATCGAGCATGTTCAAAAGCTGAGTGAGCGCCTTGTAGGCCCACTCGACGCGCCGAAGGACGAGCCTGTAGATTAGGGGTAGCTGTCTTCTGTTGCACAAGGTTAGTTATAGGGGGCGAATTTGCCAATGTAAATGACAATGTATGAGGTTAAAGGAGTTCTCGAGTAATGAGAATGAAACTAGTTGCATTACTGTGCGAGTATCTGTTGTGGGCGCAACCCCCGAGTACCTTGGGTGACAGCCTAAGTCTGTGTTATGAACCTGTGTGGTGCAGCCCCCGAGTTCTTTGAGTGACTTCCTAGGATTTTTCAAATGAGACCTGTATAGCGCAGTCTCCGAGTGTGCCGGGTGGCGACTTAGGGTTTTAGGACTTGACCCGTATGGCGCAGCCCCCGAGTAGCTCGGGTGGCGGCCTAGGATTTTTCGAGTGAGGCCTATATGGCGCAGCCCCCGAGTGGTTCGAGTGGTAGCCTAGGGTTTTTCAAGTGTTACCTGCGAGGCGCAGCCCCCGAGTGCGTCGGGTGGCGACCTAGGAATTTTGACTTGACCTGTGCGGCGCAACTCCCGAGTAGATCGGGTAGAGGCCTAGGATTTTGTGAGTTCTGCCTGAACGGCGCAGCCCCCGAGTGATTCGAGTGGCGGCCTAGGCTTTTTCAAGTGTTACCTGCGAGGCGCAGCCCCCGAATGCGTCGGGTGGCGACCTAGGATTTTTGACTTGACCTGTGCGGCGCAACTCCCGAGTAGATCGGGTAGAGGCCTAGGATTTTGTGAGTTGTGCCTGTATGGCGCAGCCCCCGAGTGATTCGAGTGACGGCCTAGTCTTTTATTTCAACCTGTATGGCGCAGCCCTTGAGTGATTCGAGTGACGGCCTAGGATTTTTGTTTGCCTTGATTGAGAAGGTAAAGTGGACAACATTTTCTTGAAATCACTTTATTGATTCTTGCGAACAGGCCGCCTCATTAAAACCCTTTCAGTCCCCTTAGGTACCCTGGTAAAGGAAAGAGTGCGTCTGAAACCTGTCGCATTGACATGCTATCCTTGGTACAATGATTGGGTCGACTAGGCATAGAACCGACGAAGTTGTGCGACGTTCCATGGGTTGCTGCAGACTGCTCCTGTCTTCGAGTCCTTCAGGCGATAAGCTCCGTTGCCGATTGCCTCTGTCACAATGTATGGGCCCTCCCATGGGGATGCGAGCTTGTGCACCTTCTTCTGCTTGAGGCGGAGGACCAGGTCGCCTGCGACGAAAGCTCTTGGTCGCAACCTCCGTCCATGGTAGTTGCGCAGGTCTTGCTGGTACACGGCTGATCGCGCCAGGGCGATGTCGCGGGCTTCATCCAGGATGTCCATGTTGTCTTCGAGTGCCTCTTCTGCATCTGACTCGTCGTAGGCGACCACCCGTGGTGCGTCAAACTTGATATCGCAGGGTAGAACCGCCTCTGCACCGTACACCATGAAGAATGGAGTGTACTGGGTGGATCTGTTAGGCGTGGTTCACAAGCTCCATAGGACTGATGGCAGTTCTTCCACCCATGCGCCTGCTGCGCGTCTCAGCGGTACCCGCATGCGCTTCTTGATGCCGCTGCAGACTAGGCCGTTGGCTTTCTCGACTTGCCTAGTGGAATGCGGGTGCGAAACACACGCGTGTTTAGCTTGTTGCCTTGATCCGAGCAGAAGTCTTTGAATTCCTTGGCTGTGAAGTTCGAGCCGTTGTCCGTGATGATCCCGTTTGGCACTCCGAATCTGAAGATGATGGACCTGATGAAGTTGATCGCTGATGATGCAGTCAAACTTGTGATGGGCGCGGCCTCAATCCACTTGGTGAACTTGTCGACGGCGACCAGGAGGTGAGTGTGTCCTCCAGGTGAGGATTTCTTCAGCGGGCCCACCATGTCCAGCCCCCATTGGGCGAAGGGCCAGGCTAGCGGTATTGTTTTTAGCTCGGACGCCGGCGCGTGTGGCTTGTTGGCGAACTCCTGGCACCCGGTGCATTTCTTTACTAGATCTTTGGCGTTTTGCATAGCGGTTGGCCAGTAGAACCCGGCTCGCAGCGCTTTGGCCACCAACGCTCGACTGCTGGCGTGATGCCCGCAGATACCCGCATGGATGTCGAGTAGGAGGGCTTGGCCATCGACTGGATCTATGCACCTTTGTAGGATTCCTGAGATGCTTCTCTTGTAGAGTTCTCCGTTGATGACGGTGATGCTTTTGGAGCGCCTGATGATGCGCTTTGCTTTGACTGGGTCTACTGGCAGCCTCTGGTGCAGTATGTATGTCAGGTATGGCCCTGTCCATGTAGCTTCGACTAGCATAACCTCCATGGGCTCCTTTTCTTGGCTTGGCGGGTTCGCGGTGCTTGTTACTGGTGTGGAGGGGATTGCTGCGGGTCGAGTCTTGATGGACCTCTGCGTGATGCGCTCGAGGAAGACGCCAGGTGGTACTGGTACCCTATCTGATCCCATGTTGGCGAGGATGTCCGCTTCCTCGTTGCTGTCGCAGCCAATGTGTCGCAGCTCGCAGCCGTCGAAGGTGCCGTCCAGCTGGTTGTACAGGTCTCTGTAGGCGATCATTTTGTCGGCGATGGCGTCGCAGGATTTCATGGTTTGCTGTACAACCAGGTAGGAGTCGCCGTATATCATGAGGTGCGTGGCGCCGCAGTTCTTGGCCATCCGCATGCCGTGGATCAGGGCCTCGTACTCGGCTTCGTTGTTGGAGAGTGTTGGGAAGTCCATCTGCAAGACATACTTCAACTTGTCGCCTTTGGGGGAGATGAGCGCAACTCCTGCCCCAACAGCCTTGAATTTCTTGGAGCCGTCGAAGTACATCGTCCATGCATTGGACAAGTCGGGGACATCTGGTAGCTAAGCTTCTATCCACTCGGTAGTGAATTCTGGAAGGACTTGGGCCTTGATAGACTTCGGGTGAGCGTATTTCAGCCCCCAGGGTCCTAGTTCGATAACCCACTTGGCGACTCGTCCTGTCGCGCGCTGATTTGTGAGGATGTCTGCTAGGCCGGAGGAGCTTACCACCGTGATCGGGTGCTCGGAGAAGTAGTGGACAACCTTCATGGAAGTCATGAAGACCCCGTATGCCAGCTTCTTGTAGTGCAGGTAGTTTTGCTTGGACAGTGTTAGAACTTCGCTGAGGTAGTAGACTGGCCTCTGGACAGGGTGACTATGCCCTTCTTCTTCCCGCTCGACTACGAATACCGTGCTCACCACCCAATTTGTCGCTGAGACGTATAGGTATAGTGGCTCGTTTTCCAGTGGTGCCACCAGGACTAGGGAAGTCGTCAAGGTCTTTTTGAGCTGGTCGAACGCCTCTTGCGCTTCTTGTGTCCACTCGAACTTGTTCGTCTTCTTCATCAGTTGGTAGAAAGGCAGGGCCTTCTCACCCAACTTACTTATGAACCGGCTGAGAGCTGCGACTCGGCCGGCTAATCGTTGCACTTCCCGGAGTTTGGTGGGTGCTGGCATTGTGAGTATGCTCTGCACCTTCTCAGGACTTGCTTCGATTCCTCTTGCGGAGACAAGGTATCCCAGTAACTCTCCGGCTGGCACGCCGAACACACATTTTTCTGGGTTGAGCTTGATCTGATATGCGTCGAGTGCCGCGAAGAGCTTGCGGAGGTCGTCGACTAGGGTGTCTTCTTCTCGGGTCGTGACGATGATGTCATCGACATAGACTTGGACAATTTGCCCGATGAGCCCTTTGAGGCATGCTTGCATGGTGCGCTGATATGTGGCGCCAACGTTCTTCAACCCGAAGGGCATCGTCTGGTAGCAAAAGACACCGTCGGGTGTGATGAACGCCGTTTTTTCTTCATCTTTGACTTTCAGCCTGATCTGCTGGTAGCCTGCTGTCGAGTCGATGATCCGGTCTATCCGCGGGAGCGGGAAGTGATCTTTTAGACAACATTTGTTGACTGCGGTAAAGTCCACGCACATGCGCAGTTTCTTCGTCTTCTTCTTTTCCACCAGGACAGGGTTGGCGACCCAGTCTGAGTCTTTGATCTCTCGGATGAACTTGGCGTGCAGCAGTCTGTCGATCTCCATGGTGATCGCATCTCGTTTGGGTCCTGAGAAGCGTCGCATGGCTTGTTTGACTGGTCTGGCGTTCTTGTGGACTTTTAAAGAGTGCTCGGCGAGATACTTGGGTATTCCTGGCATGTCAGAGGGTTGCCATGCAAAGATTTTCCAGTTCTCACGTAGAAACTCGACGAGCGCGCTTTCCTATGCAGGGGTCAAGCTTGATGATACTTTGACCGTCTTGCTGCTGTCAGTCGGATGGACTTGGTGGGTTACGGTGTCATCATTTGTGTTGAAGGCGGCGTCTTTGGCTGGCTTCTTGCGGGGTGGAAAGATGGTCTTGTCGTTGTCGACTGATATGGCCTTGAAGTGCTCTTCGACCCCAAAGAACTCAGAGATCCTGCTGAACTCGCGGTCACAGCTGTTGGAGCGGTCGAAGTCGCCGTGCACAGAGATTACCCCTTTGGGTCCAGGCAACTTGATCATCAGGTAGGCGTAATGAGGTACTGCCATGAACCTGGCAAAAGTTGGGCGCCCGAGTATGGCGTGGTACTGTGACTTTCAGTCGACGACCTCGAAGTCAATCGACTCTTTCCTGAAGTGCTCGGGTGTGCCGAGGATGACGTCGAGTGTGATTTTTCCCATGGGCGTGATTGCTTGCCCTGGTACTATGCCGTGGAAGGTGGTCTCCGACTCCGGCAACTAATCCGTTGACTTGTTCATTCTTCTCAGGGTGTCGGCGAATATGATGCTGATGCCGCTGCCTCCGTCCATGAATACCTTCTTCAGGCTGTAGTCGCCAATTAGGGCTTCGATAACCAGAGCGGCGTGACCGGGTCGAGGTACCTCTGACGGGTGGTCTGCCCAGGAGAATGTGATTGCTGTCTCTGACCCTCTCAGGTAGTCTAGTACTGCGCGCGGGCTGGTGGTAGCCTGGAGGACTTGGCGGGTGATGAGCTTCTGGGCCCTGTTCGAAGGGCGTCCTTTTTGGATCATGTTGAGCTGTCCTCGCGCAGTCGGGTATGCGTCCTGCGCCGCCGTCTGGACTTCATGCTGCGACTGCTGCTGGGGGAAGCTCCCAGCAGCTTGTGTTGTGTTGTTGTTTGCGGGTGCTGCCTGAATAGCGAGATGCGGAGCTGCCGGCAGTGCTTGCACGGGAGTGATGATTTGCTGCATAGCCTGGTAAATCTTGCGTGCTTTGCGGCAGTCCTTCAGCAGGTGGTTGGCACCCCACTTGCCTGTGTCCGGGTTGCGGAACGAGTGATGCTTGCAAGGTTGCATTAGTTCTTCGGCTGGAGTCAGCGCGCGCTTCCACTCGCGCTTCTGGCTTCCATCACTGTGGCTAATGCTGCCGCTGCTGCCGTTGTACTGCCCCGAGCTGGATTGTCGACCCTGATCATATTGGCGACTGTTATCTCGTTGTCTTCACGGGGGGTTTGATATCCCGCCACTACTAGCTCGATTGTGTCCAGATTGGTGAAACGTTGTTTCTTCTTCTGGCGTCCGTCCCACCAGTTACTTGTTTCGGCTTCCTTCTTTGGAGAGGTGTCGCAGACGTAGTCCTCTCCCTCCGCCCACTGGTTGGCTATCTTCATGAGCTCGATCGTGGTCTTCGGCTGGAGCCTACCAAATTCCTCGTGGAGGTCGCGGCGAGCGACGCCATGCATGAAAGCATCCATCACCCGGTCTTTTGAGACGGGTTTCATGGTGTTTCGGAGAAGTGTCCACGGCTGGATGTACGAGCGGAGCGACTCGTCTCTTCCTTGTTTGCAGGCTTGCAACTCGATGTAGGTCGTCGGCCTTGCGTATGTTCCAGAGAAACTTTTTATGAAAGTATCTTGGAATTCTTCCCAGGTTTGGAAGGAGTCCTTGGGCTGCCTGGTGAGCCACCTACGCACTGAGTACGTGAGCATGAGTTGGATGTACTGCATTGCCGTAGTCGACGTCCCGCCTTGGCAGGTGCAGGCGATGAGGTAGTCATCGAGCCACAAGCGTGGGTCTTGCTTCCCGTCGTACCTGGGGGTTCCCGCTGTCAGCTTGAAGCCCTTGCGCATGCGGGTGTCGCGGATGTTGAAGCTGAAGCATGCGGCGCTGCACGGCTCGAAGTTGCGATCGGCCTGTTCGTCCAGGTTCGTCGTGTCAGCCGAACGCTGACTGCGGTTGCGGTCCACCATCCTTTGCGTAATGACGTTGCGAAGATCTTCGCCGGGTTGGGCTTGTCTTAGTGGCTGCACTGTCGGGACCCCTGATGTTGCTGGCTCGCGGGCTTGGTGCTCTCGCTCTTCACGTGACCGGTTGTTTGGCGCCCTGGTCGCCAGAGCTTCCTTGATTGCCTTCATGGACATGATCTGCTGCTTGTGGAGAAGGGCGCGTGCGTCTCCCTTTGGTGGCTGCGTGAGCCGAAGGTATGTTTCGACTGCTATGATGGCGGCGTTCGCCGTTTTGGGGACAGGTATTCCGTTCTCGTCCTCGGTGACGAAGGACGAGTCGAGGTTGCGGGTGATCCTGGCTCGATCGGCGTCCGTCATGAGGGGAACACGAGCTTTGTATCGCCGTCCTCCTTGGTTAACTTCCGTGGAGGAAGTAAACGAGATGGCAGCCCGTCTGGCACTCGACGCATCCGCATCCCTCTTGCGCCTGAGCAGCTCGGTCTTTTCGGCGCGAAGTCGCTCGCCTTTCTTGCGTAGCAAGTACTGTACTGCCAGATGATCCTCTCTAGGTGCGTCGGGTGGAGGGAACGTGCCATCGTCGACATGCTTCATGGCCCTGATCCCTATGTCACGCGTGATGATGAGTCGTGTCTGGTCAGGCATGACCACCTCCAGTGGATATGCGGGTTCCTCGTCGCCTTCTGGGGGCGTTGTGCCAGCCATGAAGACTTGCGCGGGGTAAACCTGGGTAGGAGTGTTTACGCTGCCGCTGCTGCTTCCGTCGTTCGAATCTTGCTCTGGATCAAAAATTGCTGCTACATGGTGGGCATCGCAGTCGTCGTTGCGTCTTCTTGCGATCGTCATCGTGGTCGTGGAAGGAAATTTTGCAGTCGCCGGAGCGAGTGCGATTGACTTGGGGTAGACTTGATGGGCCCACAAAGATGCGCGCGATGCGGCTGTCGGCAGCACGTCCTTGGTCGCACGCGCGGGTGCAGTCGTGGTTGAGGTAGATCTTGACTTTGCCGGCCGTGCGACCGAGATGGTTGGAGTACACTCGATCTGCGCGGCCGTTGCCGAGGTTGTCGATGTAGTCGACGCAGGTACAATCTTCACGGGTGTGGCAGATGCGACTCCCGCAGTGGGTGACGGCTATTGCGGAGCGAGGGTGACCGATGTGGGTGCTGCAACGCGCAGTTGCGGCGGACATGAATATTCCGCGATTGTCGACAAAACAGTATATGGAGCCAAAGGTGATGTGTATACCTTTGTACAGATCGGCGTACACCGAGCGGTGGGCCGGCGGGTGGAAGGCGTACTCGAAGGAGCCGAAACGGATGGGCTCTCGGGAGGTGCAGACGTCGATCTTCATTGCGGATGGAGCCGGTGCGACCATGATTCCAACGCTTGTTGTGTCTTACCACAGACGGCGCCAATTGACGAGGGTGTAACTCGGCAAAAATCCCAGTGTTATCCACCCCGGGTTGATTGAGGGGGAGAGAGATAAGCGTTGGTGATCGCGACGGCTGACAAGCGGGGAATTTACCCAGGTTCAGGCTCCCGGAGGATAACACGCTACTTCCTGCTTGTCTGGTATTAATGGCGAGTGGCGATTACAATGGCGAGATTGCGATCTCGCTAGGGTTTGTGGCGGTTGTTGGCGTGTGCTTGAGACGAGCGACACTCCTGACTTTTATAGGTAAGCCAGATCTCGGGTGGTCGATGCCGATGACAATTATAGATATGGCAGGTTATGAGACCTAACCGACTTGTACTGGGTTACACGGTACCCTAGTGGGCCTTCTGTGGACCTTCTCAAGCTTGACGCGGATCAGGTAGTCTCACCGTGGACTAGTCGAAAAGTAGCCCCACGGTCTCTTTAAGGACTTACCATAGTGATAATGTAGGCAACAACAACGAGTAAATAGCAACAACGGTGTGAGGCTTAACATATGGTCGGCCGCACACTGTGCTTGTCGTACCAATCAATGTGAGACAACGCACACGGCGCGTGGGCGAACTGCAGTAGGATGTCTGATATGACCTCCTCCTTGTAGTCATTAGGAGTCAGCAACCATCAAACGGAGTTCATGACCCAGCCTCGACCTCTTTGACCCCGAATCTCAATCGATCGATCACGGGTCGTGGAACGCGGCGGCAATCACAAACACAAACAAAAAAAGTACCTAGAATTGATTTGACCGCTATACGAGCATCTCTCTCAGCATCATCATTTTTTTCTTTTGGCTAATTCACCTTTATAATCGTGCCCAGCAAAGACCATTGCAGCAAAGGTTGTGATTTTACATAGACCTTCTTGATGATGGCAGAGTAAAAAGGTTTGTCTGCTTTGATCTTTCTTGAAAAATCATGCAAAACTGACTTGCATGGTAACAAATCCTAAAAGATAAAGGAAACAACATAATTTTGGTAAAACAGCAAAAAAAATCAAAAGATCACCAGTACGCACAACAAACTGATGAAAAATCACAAAAAGAGTACCTTATCAATCAGTTCTATCATGTCTAAAAAGTTATCCTCATCTCTTTGAATCAAGAAATTATATGCAACCTGTGTTGCATCTTGCTCGACGTCTTCCTTAAGGACATGGTTTTGTGCTGTTGAAAATTGTTGCCCATCCACCTCAACGGTACAACTGAATTTGCAAGGAGTTGGTACACCTTCAGATCATGTTATAAACTGGGTAGTTCTTGTATTTCTTCAATGAAAATTTTTGTAGCTGAATTTTATGAGAAGAATTATCTACATGAAAAAAACACTGATTAAAAGTTGTAAGATAAGAGGCAACATCATGCTATGAACGATCGTACAGTGTAGAAAATAACATAAAATAAAAACCTGAAAGACAACTCATATAAGTTGCAACTAGATGGCCTCGATGTCTCAAATTAATAAGGCTACCGTCAAGAGCACAAGAGCATGTAGACAACTCATTGCTTATAAGGCAATCTAAAGTTTTACTAGCCGCCACAAGGTATGGACCCGTTTCCGGCTCTATGTGCCTGCCGAGGACCAAAAATAATTTTTGGAGCCGAGGTGAGTTAAATAAATATAATTACACTGAACTTTTTATGCTTTCTTAGTTTTTCACCATGTTATGGTTTAAACAAATATATGTTATAATAATTGTTAGAATGGTTAATTACATAATTTATTTTATTTTTTCATTATATATTTATAATGTATATAGAAATAAAATTATATATGAGTTATGCAAAAAGGTTGTTCCTTCAAAAGTATTGTTCTTAGCAAGCTACAAAATCATCTGAAATGCGAAGAAAAAGCAAAAAGACATGGCTCCTTGATATTTTTACAATTGATGAACTACCAAGCGTATATGTATACTAATATTTTTATTAGAGAATACAATGCATACATCCTAGCAAAATATCCTAAGAGAGGCGTGCAACATATGTAAGAAAATATATAGAAAGTTCTAGAATAAGATTGAGCACTTAACATGATCCGTTTTTACTTGGACAAATGTGCCTTACAAGTTACCGTGGGTCTAATAATAATCTATCTATTTATAAAGGACAACACAATCACATCGTTTTCAGCATCCAGACATTGTTCATCGCTATTTTCTTCTAATCAGAATGCGCCACGTCATCCTTTTTACAGAAAAGCACCCCGAAAAACTACTATGTGCTCCAAGGTCCACAACTAACAACAGCGAGGGACTTTTTTGCAATTATCAATAAGTTCATATGCTTTTCTGCAAAACTGCTGGCGTAGAATCCCCCCTCCCTGCTCTCCTCTTCCTCCCGTGACCCCGCAGGTCGCCATGCACCACCGTCGTTCCGCGCCTCCCCGCTCCGATCCACGGGCATGGCGAGCTTCACCATCATGTGCTTCATCGCCTCGCCGGCTATTACGTCCTCGGACGGCCGGAGTCGGCTGCAATCTTCTCTAGTTTGTCGCCGCCGTGCTCTGGGTCCGCCGCCACCAAATTGGTCGCCGCCGGCGACTCTGACGACCAAACGGCACGGCGCGCGACCCGTTCATCTCGGCGCCTCTCCCTCTCTCGCATATGCGTCGTCTCGAGACCGGGCGCGTGCGCCGCCCCACAACGCGGGCTCCGCGCTGCTGGCCGCGTCCGCCCCGTGCTGACGTCGAGGGCTGGCATCAGCACGGTGAGGCCAACGCGTGGGTCCCACATGTCAGAATTTTTTCAATTTCAGACACAAAAACAAATAAATCATATCTTTTTAAATACAACTCACAAAAATACTAAAAACAATTCAAAATTTACAGAAAAAATGTCTTTACATCCAACCCAACCCCAAGCATGTTTAAACAATTTTTTAAAAAAGTAATTGCACTACCCATTACAGTGTCTCAACAAAATCTAAGTCAACTAAAAAACTATTACAATAACTAATATGACTACGTGGTACAACTAATTTTCTTATTTCAGCAACTATATAAAAAAAATTATAAACACAAATTCCTAACTTTCATACCATGATTCACGCAAATATATAATCATCAAATTCTAATTCAGTTAAAACCAAAAATACATGAATGACATAAGACTTCTCGGTGCAACTCATATTCGGCACAAAAATGACTTTACAATCAATATGCCTACACGCGATAAAAAAAAGAATGGCTCCCACCTCGGCTCTGGGCGACTCCAAGGGCGATGACGCCGCCGCCACCATCTAGGGCCCCTCCGGCGGTCTTTCTCCAAGGACTAGCGGGATGGATCCCCTCACTGATCCTTCATCCATCGCTCATTCATTGGATTTTTCCATCGGCCATCATTTTCGATCTAAGGTTCGTGATCTTTTCTCCATCTCGGTCAGTCCGATCTTTGCGTCCCACCGGTTCTTCTTAGTGGTTTCATTTGGCCGCGCCTCTTTCCGTTTGGATGAGATCAATGTCAGTCTGGCCCTCTCGGCATCTTTGGGGGTTGCTTTTGATGAGATTGGCACGACTCGTTTGGCTGATCGAGTTTTCAAGTTTGCTGTCAGTTCAAAGGCTGTGGGTTTCATGATTCATAATTTGAGATCTGTCAAGTGTCCTCAGTTTACTTGTTACTTTCATCTTTGGGGTAAAGGAGGTCCGAATTGGCAGTTGGAGGAACAGCGTTGGTTAATCGAATCATCATCTGAATGGTCTACTCAAGGAGTTTCACGTCGATCTCGTTTTGCTTCTGAAAATCATGCACCCCATGATCCTCGTGTTTCGAAGGTTTTTCATCGGCTCCATTCTCAACTTGCACCTTCAAATATTGATCCGTTACCTAATGTATTGACGGGGGCAAATTCAATCCCACTTGGAGTCAGATCACTTGATCAAGCTAATCGATCGAATCAGATTCAGTCTAATTGCTCAGCTCATCAGGAGAGATATCTGATTGAGCGGGAATCGCGCATTTCGCTTCCTAATCAGTTACCCAGACTACAATGGCTGCCTGTTTCTCGGCCCGTTGAGGCTAAGTCCCCTGTTGGCCCATCTAGCCCCTCATTGGCAGCCCATCAGGCCTCTCAGCCAAACGTGTTAGCAACAAACTCTGTTTGCTCCCGTTGCCTTGATTATCGCCACCTAAGGATTCATTGCACTAATCAGATTCGTTGTCGATCTTGTTGGAATTATGGTCACCTTGCCAAATTTTGTTTTTCCAAGCATACCTATAAAAGGAAATATCGGGCAGTTATCAAACAGAGTCCTCTTATTACACCTGATACACAGCTTGTCAACTCGTCTCCCCAGATTGAGAAAACCCTCGACTCTGCCGTTGCTCCCTGTCCCGGTGTCTCCGCTGCTCTGCTGACGCTATCTGGCGTAGGCAAAACCATGGCTAACTACCCCTGTGATCCTATCCCTCACCTCCCACCTGGCTCTGGCATCATCCCCTTCAACAACCTCCGTCCGCAGCGTGGCTATGTTGTGCTTGGAGGCTCCTTCCCGGAGGTTTGTGACGACTGGGCGATTATCAGATTGGAACCTGAACCTAGCTGGGATCAGTTTGAAGGTACCTCTGCATTGCTTACTGATTACTTCCATCAGAGAGGTTTTGAGTTTCGCCAGATTAGTCGTTGTGCCATGGGAGCTGCATTGGTCCGCTTTGATGGTGTTATTGACAGAGATAGTGCTATTAGAAACAATCCATACTTCGTTGGTGATACTGTCATTAGAGTGATTGAACATGATAGGGGACTGAACTATCGGTCTGCAACCTTTACTCATGATGTGTGGATAATGCTGCTGAATTTCCCACCTGAATGTTGGAACCTAAACTCGATTGTTACTACCTTTGCACCCTATGGTCGTTTTCTGATCTGGAACCGTGATGAGGAGAACAAATCACGAATTCTGGTGAAGATTAGGACGTTTGACCTTGAGAGTATTCCAGGCAGCATTGTGGTGATTCAGAACTTCAGTGCGGATGGGCAAGGTGGTAGCTGGTCCTGTCCCTGTCATCTGCTCAATACTCATATGCTTGGTGTTGGTGCTGGAGATGAAGACCTTCTCCCGCCTGATGGACAGAACCCTCACCCTATTCCTATTGTGGTAGATGGGTTTGCCATGTGGCATGCTGAGAATGAAGGTCAGGAACCTGTTGATGTCCCAGTTCAGAATAACGATGATCCTGTTCTTCAGACACCCCCACAGAGCCCTGTTGCCCATGCAAATGTTCAGGAAGGATTTGCACCTGAGATAGATCAAGCAGATGTGGCTCTTGATCAGGAAGTTATGTTGCAGGAGCATGACCCAGTGGAGGCTGCTGAAGATCTACCTTTTGCTGGCCCCAATGTCCAAGATGTGTCTGCTGCTATTGGGGATGAACTGCATTTACCTGTTAATGCTGCAGAACAGTCTAATGATGTTGCAGAGTCTTTTTCTGCTTCAGTACAGAATGTTGCAGCTGCCCAGCCCTTGCCTCCACAGAACTATCTTGCTGCAGTTCAGAATTTGCTAACCACCACTTCTGTCTCACCAACTGATCTCCTATCTGCTTTATCTGACAATATAGTTGTGGGCACATCTTGTCAGATTGTCGAGGTGGATACAGATGGGTCTACTCAGAGCAAATGCCTCCTTCACATCAAAACAAAAGCTGCCATTCCTAAACCTACTTCTTCGGTACAACTTACTGAACTTGAGGATGAGGGAACTATCATGGTCCCTGCTTCTGTCTCTGTCAGGAAGAGAAAGGGTAAAGCTCCTTACACTACTGATTTAGTTAGGAGGAGCTCCAGGCTAGCTAAAGTCAAGGATGGATTCAAGGATGTCAAGGATGCTGAGGCATTTGCCAAGGAACATGTTAAAAAATACACTGCCTCTGTCATTGATTCTGAAGGGGCTACACCTCCCCACCTGCCTATTGATCTGCTACAGTCCATTGCTACTGGGCCCTGCCAGATGCATCTTGATGATGTTTCTGATGATCACCTCAACTATGATAGTACCAATGATAGTGTGGAATGAAGCTACTTCATGCTGGGGTCTGGTCCTTTCTGATGTGCACAGTCTGTTTCCAAGGATCTATTTTGTGGTCGTTTTTATTCTGAACCTTAAGAGTCATTGGCATGTAATAAGACTGTATTTGGCTTTACGTTGTGCAGTGAACACTTGTCTTGTGTCTGTGTGTGGTGGCAGTTTTGTGGTGATGTGTGAGGATCTCGTGTCAGAACAGTACTCGTTCTCTTATTCTACTTTGTTGGTGATCAGTTGGTGTTCTGTTATCTTGACCTGGCAGTTATGTTTCTGGTGGTCTTGTTGTTTTGCATGTTATGGGCATTTTAGGCTATGCGTTATTTCCTTTTTCACATGCCTTTGCTATCTTACATGCAAACTGAGCTTTTTAACTCTGCTCAGTGCTCACTCCCCTGCTTTGGTTTATAATGAGTAGAAAATGGATTATCTTAGACTGGAATTTACGGGGGATTAATTCCCAATTAAGGTGGAATGACATCAGGCAAAACATAGAGGAATCAAATTGCAACATCATGTGTTTCCAAGAAACTAAAAGAGAGAATTTTGATCTGTCTTATATCAGAAACTTTGCGCCACGACGTTTTGATCAGTTCATCCACTCTCCGTCTATGGGTAGTTCTGGTGGTCTGATTATTATCTGGAACAGTCATTTCGTCAGAGGACAACAAATTAGTATCTCTCGTTATCATATCACAGTGGAATTTTCTTGTAATATAAGTGGTCATATTTGGTATCTTACTAATGTTTATGGACCCAACCAGCCTGACGAGAGATCCTTTTTTATCAATTGGCTGCTTAATCTCGATTCCTCACCAATGGATAATTGGATTATTATGGGCGATTTTAACCTGGTTCGTGGTCCAGAAAACAGGAACAGGCCAGGTGGAGATGTTAACAACATGATTGCTTTCAATAGACTGATTAGCCATCATGATTTGGTTGAAATTCCTTTGAAAGGTAGAGCATTTACTTGGAGCAATATGCAAAACCCACCACTTTTGGAAAAGCTTGACTGGGTTTTCACATCTGCATTTTGGACATCAAACTTTCCAAACACTATGGTTAATCCTCTTGCTAAATTATCTTCTGATCATGTCCACATGCAAGTTCAGATTGGAATTGACATTCCTAAATCACGGATCTTTCGGTTCGAGGAGCAATGGATAAACTTTCATGGTTTCAAGGAGACTATCACACGGAATTGGCATAATCATGGTCTCTTCAAAAATGCTGCTCAGGATATAACTGCCAGACTTAAGCACCTCAGATATGGGTTAAAAAAATGGAGTAAAAGTTTATCTCAGCTAAACAAAATTATTGACTCTTGTTGCTTTGTGCTTGCCTTGTTAGACGGTCTGGAAGATCAAAGGAGGTTGTCCATCCCTGAAATCAATTTCAGGAAAGCTATTAAGACCCATCTCTCAAAGATCCTAGAGGCCAAAAGAATCTATTGGAGGAATAGGGCTAAGATTAGATGGGCCAAGCTTGGTGCTGAGAATACCAGATTCTTTCACACCTTTGCAACCAAAAGCTTCAGAAATAATTTTATTGCCAATATCACTACTGATGATGGGCGTATTGTTTGTGATCATGAGGATAAGGCAGCTATTTTGTGGCATGCATTCAAGAAGAGAATTGGGTGTTCTGATACTCCTGAGATGTCTTTTGATCTTCTGAACCTAGTAGTACCTAACAGCCTCATTGATTTTTCTGCCTTAGAAGCTCCTTTTACTGAAACAGAGATTGATGGGATAGTGAAAGAGATGCCTACTGATAAGTCACCTGGACCTGACGGTTTTAATGGAGCATTTCTGAAGAATAGCTGGGAGCCTGTGAAGGAGCAGTTTTATTACCTTTGCTTCAAGTTCTATGAGGGTAATTTGGATATCACTAGCATTAATTCTGCTTTTATCACTCTGATCCCCAAGAAACCCAATCCTGAGGGGGTTAATGATTATAGACCAATTTCTTTGGTGAGTATCACTCTTAAACTTATCACTAAGCTCTTGGCCAATAGAATGCAGAAGGTGATTGTTAGAGCTTTACATAAAAATCAGTACGGTTTTATCAAGAGCAGAACCATACAAGACTGTCTTGCTTGGGCTTTTGAATATATCCACCTTTGCCATAAGTCAAAAAAGGAAATCATTATCCTTAAGCTTGATTTTGAAAAAGCTTTTGATAAGGTGGAGTATAGTGCAATCCTTCTTATGTTGGAACATATGGGATTTGGGGAAAAATGGATTGGCTGGATAAAATCAATCTTATACTCTGCTTCTGCTAGTGTGCTCCTAAATGGTGTGCCAGGGAAAAAAATATTTTGCAAACGTGGTGTCAGACAAGGTGATCCCCTTTCACCCCTGCTTTTCGTTTCTACTGCTGAGCTCTTGCAGTTTGCTATTAATGAGGCCTGGAGAATAGGTGACTTGGATCTACCTCTTGATAGCTCTTTTGGTTTGGACTACCCAATTATACAATATGCAGATGATACACTGCTGATCATGCCAGCTTGTAATATTCAGTTAAGCAGACTAAAAGTATTGCTGGATAAGTTCTCCTCCTCCACTGGTTTAAGGGTGAATTACTCAAAGTCCTCTCTGGTGCCTATTAACATCCTGGAGCAACAGAGTCAGGAACTTGATCAGACCATTGGCTGTCAGGTTGAATCCCTACCTTTTACCTATCTTGGTTTACCACTAGGCACTACTAGGCCTAGGATGGAGGATCTGCTTGGCATTATACAGAGAATTGACAGAAGACTAATTGGGATTGCTGATACACTCTCATATGATGGTAGACTTATTGTTGTTAAATCCATTATATCGGCCATTCCGAATTTCGCAATGTGCACCTTAAAGCTGCCTCTGGGTTTCTTGGATTATGTGGAAGGAAATACAAGAGGCTTCTTCTGGAGAGGGAAGGATATTCACAAAAAAGGAAAATGTCTGGTTAAATGGGATACAATATGTAAACCTAAAAAGGCTGGAGGCCTTGGTGTTCTAAATCTGAGGACTCAGAATTGTGCCTTGCTGTTAAAGCACCTTTTTAAGTTTATGAACAAAGCAGATGTGCCATGGGTTCAGCTCATTTGGCAGGCTCATTATGCCGATGACAAGGTCCCCCAAAATTCTAACCCTTGTGGTTCATTCTGGTGGAAGGATTGCTTGACACTTCTGAATACCTTTTTGGAGTTAGCCTCTGCTATACCTGGTGATGGTAGTACTATTCGACTGTGGTTAGATAATTGGTCTGATGATCTTTTGCGAAATAAGATGCCCCATCTCTGCTCATTTGCGAGGAATCGGGAGATTACCTTAAAACAAGCTTTTGCTATACTCAGCGATGAGAATATCTTTGATATGTTTCATACTCCTATTTCTCTTATAGCAGCTCAACAATGTGTTGACCTTCAGACTACTCTCCTTAGTAGAGATGGCATATCTGCCCCCGATCAGTGGGTGCTCTCACCCTCTCACAAATCTTATTCCAGCAAACGGGTCTATGCTACACTTTCAACTCCAGGTCTGGCTCCTATACCCATGAGGTGGATATGGAAATCATGTGTTCTCCCAAAGCATAAAATTTTCTTTTGGTTGCTTTTGCAAGATAGATTGAACACAAGATAATTGTTGGGAAGAAAAAATTTCATCATTGAATCTTATGATTGCATTCTCTGTTCTGATGGTGGTTTTGAGGATTATAGACACCTCTTCTTTGACTGTGATTTCAGCCGTAATTTCTGGTGGAAGCTTAACATTGAATGGAATGCTGATCTTGATCTTATGCTTATGTTGATAGAAGCCAAACGAAGATACAATTTGATTTCCTTCAAGGAAACTCTCATAGTTGGATGCTGGGCGATATGGACGCACAGAAACAGAAGTATTTTCGATAATCAGGAGATTGACCTAGATGTTTGCTTCCTGGATTTTATTTATTGTTTTAAGCTTGTGATGCACAAAGCTAAGCCATCTCTTAAGGAGGGTATGACCCAATGGGTTGACACCTTATGAACACCTACTCTGCAATATTTTATTTTTGTGAATGAGAAAATAGAAAATGAGGCAGTAGGGGTTTACCCTACTGTTTTGCGCTTCAAAAAAAAAATATGCCTACACGCATGTTCAAACAGTTTCTCCTCGAATAAAATTGTAATAAACATTACACCTTCTTATATTAACTGTAAATTTACTGAAAACATCAAAATTGCCGAATGTTCAGACTTTAAATTTGGTTTCCTCCACGGGCGCGGCATGGCCACGCCAACTCCACTAGTAACTTGATAATATGTCGCTAGTTTATTTTTTAACGGAAATTGCATTTCTTATAAGAGAGTGGATTTTGTACTCGCACTCATGGATATGGGACATATCGGAGCCATCCATTCTGTTCTCCATATTAGTGCTAGTAAAATATGCTCTACTTTTAAATTTCATTATGTCCTATCGGTACATAGTACCATCAAGTTGTTTATGTATAGTCCACTACTCTTTTTTAGCTTTCATTCTCCCCATTCTTTCTCTCTCTCCTCTCCCTTCCTCCCGATGGCAGGAACCTGGACGCCTAGCCGCCCCGCCACCGGCAGCCACGCCCACGCCTCCCCGCCTCTGAGCAGGGCGCGCCCAGGCCCCCGTATGAGCTGTTTCTCGCGGTCCAGATGGGCGTCAATTTGCGTGACACGGACGACGGCCAGTGCCATGCGACGACCAGTGCGAGCAGTGGAGGTCGCCGATCCCTACGGCACAGGCGTACACAAATTGGTGCTTCTTTTCCAGATTTCCCACCCCGTGATGGATCTCCAGCTGCTCCAGATCGGTTGCAGTTCTGAATTTTTTATCCAAATGTTCCTGATTCTCTTTCTCCGCCATTGTTGTCCACCGTGAGCTTCTTTATCGCGGTCAACGCTCCTCGTCGAAGCAGCCTCCACCGCGAGCTTCTCCGTCCTGGTCAACGCCCCTAGCCAAAGCAGCTGGTCAGCGAGAGCACAGCGCCGCAGATCGTGGGTGTCTTGCGCTAGCGAGATCTCTGCTGATTGTTGTCTCTCCGGATAGCGGGAGCTGACGACCTCCTCCCATACTCCCGTCGTCGAGGAACGCGAGCTGTTCCTGCAGGTGAAGATCGTCGAGACTCATCGGCTCGTCCCGACGCCTACCATCACCTCCGTCGCGCCATTGCTCACAGGGTGGCTTCTCGAGAACGTCGGAGGCAGGCCCCATGACGAGGGCGGGGAGACCGAGAACACTGTTGGACGAACACATCATTCATGGAGCTCTCCTTCAGGCGTCTGTCTTCTCAGAGCCATCGACGCACCCTCCGTTGCGTTCCGTCCTCATCACCGAGCTCGCCGCCCGCGACCTCTCGTTCCGTACCATTATACTGTTTCATCTAATTCATCTACAAAACATTGATACATCATAGTCAGCACTGGCTTTATCAATAATAGCAGCCAAATAGACATCATAAAATATTAGTTGATACACCATACTGAAAAGCCCAATCTTGACACTGGCTATATAAATATAACAGCCAAATAGACATCATAAAATAGTGTATGCTGGACTAATATAGGCTAAGCAAGATTTTGTAATGCCCTGATCAATATGGTGGCCAAATCGACATAACAAAAGATTATATAGCATCCATGTTTGACTGGTAAAGGCTAAAGCCTAAAATTCATTGCAATGAAAGCGTATACTGGTACCTTCAGATGCCATTGTTGTTGCTGGGTGGGAGGAAGGTTATTAAACACCTGTCTTGTCCGCACCGCCCTTGCACTCAGTCGCCATGGAAGGCTAGTGTCTATGGTCAGACTGGAAGGGCTGCTACAGGGACTGCTTGGGTCATATTTTTGGTCAGCGCCAACGTCGATGTAGAAAGTTATTAACCTCATAATTCAGGCTGAACAGGGCACAAAAAATGGTTAGCTGAATGGAAGAGAAAAGGAGAAAGATATACCCAGAGCTGCACACCTTCACTAACCTTTTCTTTATTTCCATATAATTTATCTAAATCGATTTTGAGGGCTCAAACTCCTACAGAAAATGCTATGCAATTAGTTTGCCTGCTCCATTTCGTATGATTGAGCTGAATCTACTCAACGTGTAATTTAGTGAACATAAGTACTGGAGTACCAGCAACTCTAATTCGCTAATAATCCCTCTAGAGAAAATTATGGACAAACCGGTGAGTTATAACCAAATCCTAGCTGAAGGAAACTATTTTTGCAGCTGGACCGAAGCTAAATTGCAACTGCAAGAAGCTAACCCTAACTCTAGAGCACACCAGAAGAAGAAGTAGCAGTGGTACTACCTTTGTGGTGGGGCTGAGTTGAAGATGCGGCTCCGGCGAAGGCCATCACCGGGCGCCGCGTCGTCCTTACGCCGGTCCAGCAATGAGGGGCAGCAGAGGCGAGGCAGCGCGGGCGCAGGCGGGCGGCGGAGAAGAGGCGCGGCGAGCTCGGGCGGCCTTCGAGGCTGAGAAGAAGAAGAGGGCGGCCGTGGTGACCACACGCAAGCGTCGGCGTGAGCAGGGGCTCGGGAAGGCGTGAGCTAGATGGCCTTGTCCTCCTCCGGCGCAAGGAACCAGCGGCGACGACGAGATCGCGAGAGAGAGGAGAAGGAGAAGTCTGCGCCTGGCTTTTTTCAGAGGAATCCTTGTGTTTGTCGGTTGTTACGGATAGGCCCTCCGTAGCGAGGAATTGTGGAGCGCGGGGTAACGTTTCGATTTGCCAGAAACTTTTCTATAAAACAACCGCGGTGACCGGTGGAACCGGGGGTTACCGGCCAGCGATCGGGCAACGTGGCGCGTGCGGATTGGTGGAAAGTCGCCAGCTACAGTATTTCCGGTTTTGGGGGGCGATGTGGCCTCATCTTGGCCGTCCGTCCCGCCGATTGGACGGCCAGTGAGAAAAGCGCGTCGTGGACGGAGAGGAAGCCAATCGTTCCAACTTTCATATATAGGGTAATAGTAGAGATACAAGTGTTGGCGTGTCGCCGGCGCTAGGTGTTTTTCTTGTTCAGGGACCGGTATCTTGGCGGCCACGCATGGGCGGGAGCTTGGGGGGAAGGATGTCACAGAAGTTTCTTGATGGCCACGGATGCGAAGAACAACCACAAGCTAAACCATAGAGTGGCTGAATAGTGAGCCGTTGACAGTTGAGGCGTGATGACGAACGTGAGTGTGTGCCATGTCCAAACATTGAGCTTCTTACCAAGCGTATGGTTAAGACGATGGTGATTATACTGTATCCACCGACAGTTGTGATTAGAGACGAGACATGAGACTGAACCCTCACTATACTGTTGGGGTCATATGGGTATTAGAAGTGACGTAGGAAGAGGTTCGTCGGTACAATTTAAAATTCGTGCAAATAAAGTTTCTCGAAAGCACATGATCATTTCTCTTCTTTGAGATGGAGACGACATTTTTGTGAATACTGAGATCGATAACTTTATCATTGGTAATACTTGATCCGCTGACTCAGTTTTTCGAAGATACTCATACACGTAGAGAGTGTGTGCGTACGTTCAGAAGTATATGTGAGTGTATATGTTTATACTGTATTTTTTTAGGAAACAACACTGAAGTCTTCTTAACAAGAAGGGTCGTGAAGGACCCAAAATCAAATTCAAAGTACACTTCACATGTAGGCATAAAAATACCAAATAAGTAGAGGTAGAAGTTTTGAATGGAAATTGTCTTTGTCTACGCCCACACCATATCCCAAAACGAGCCTTGACGGGCCCGATAAGAAAAGCCACGCTAGCTCGTTCCTCGCACGCGGTCGCGGCGTGGGAGCGTATATTTATTGGCGAAAGTCCGAGATGAGGGCAGCACTCGCGGCAGCAGCAGCAGCAACAGCAGTGGCGGCGCCTACCCCCGCGCGACTCCTTCTCGTCTCCGCCCGACGGGCTGCTCCGCGATTCGGTGAGTCCTCGATTCCTCCTCCCCAATCCCGTCCGGTGGCCGTCCCCGCGTCGCCCGGTGTTGCGAGGTCCGATTTTGCCGCAGGGTTTATGGTGTTGTGTCGGTGCGATTGTGGTGAATTTGGGGGTTTGTGCCGTGCCGTGCCCTGCAGATTTAGACGGAATGGCGGATTATCTGGTGGGCTTTGCGATGGGTTAAGAGTGTATCTACGATGCGTAAAATTGGTTTCCCCTGGTTCGTGTTTAGCACTGAAAACTAAATTGGTTCGGTCTGCTAGATTCTGTTTGTCAATCGGCGAACCAGGGTTCTGAACTTTAATCCATTCTTAGCACTTGAGTGCCTGCGAATTTACGCACATCTTCTAGAATTCGTGGTGAAAGGACCGCAGTTTATTCCCCACTTTGCTCAACAGAACATGTTAGGTTTATATATTGTAGCGCTGGGGGATTCGTGGCCAGAACTTCAGTTCCTAGTGCATTTTCTGCTGCCCAATATAGGCCTATTTGCTCATTCTATGATGCCTATCTAGCTAGGTCACTGTAGAGCATCTTCCTCCACAAGGGGACTGAGGAGCCGCTGCTACGCTTCCACCACCATGGGAGACGAGACCTCCACTTCCACCTCTGCCCAGGCGCAGGAACCTGCAACGCTGGTGAGCATTGGATTGCTGGTTCTGGAGATGATGATATTCTTGAGTGTGTTTTGCCCCTGCTCACTTGATTGAGATTGTGACGACTCAAACATATTGCTAGGCCGTGCAGGGAGCTGGGAGTGTCAAGCAGCAGGTCTCCAACTTAGTGGCTTTGTCACTCCGTGCCACGGTGCCTGAAGTGGATGTAGAAACTGTGGTTGAAGTTTGCACAACAAACTTCGGAGACTACCAGTGGTATGTTGCTGGCTTCTTGCATTGCCTGCTGTGTCCATTTCATTTGACAGATCTGAAATCTTAGCATTCATTTTCAATGTGCTCATCAAGTGCTTGCATGTAAACCATATGCAGCAATAACGCAATGGGATTGTGGTCAAAACTTAAAGGATCTGGGACAAGTTTCAGGAACCCTAATGCCATTGGACAGGTTAGAACGATCCTACTCCCCCCGATCAGAAATGATTGACACAGATTTTTCTAAATACAGACGCATCTGTACATATTAAGTGTGTAGATACATCCGTATTTGAGCAAATCCGTGTTAACCGTTTCCGTCCGGAGGGAGTATCTTATTGGAGCGCTTGATGATTTACTTTAAGATCTCATGGGCCAGGAGCATTCTTTCATAGGTGCCACAGCCATTATTTCCTTGTATGTTCAATTTTCTTTTCTCATGCATGCTGAATTTTTCACAGGCCATTGCCGAGAACCTGCCTGCTTCTGATGTTATTGAATCAACCTCTGTAGCTGGTCCTGGGTTTGTGAATATTGTATTATCCAACAGCTGGGTGGCAAAGGTCTGCTTTAGATGGTTTACCTGCAAGCTTTGCATCTATGGTACAACAATTCTTTCGTGCTAAACGCAAACGAACTACATTGTTGCAGAGAATACAAGATATGCTTGTAAATGGTATCAAAACTTGGGCACCAGTTCTGCCGGTTAAGAGGCTAGTGCTTGATTTTTCATCCCCAAATATTGCAAAAGAAATGCATGTCGGGCATCTCAGGTCAACAATCATTGGAGACACCCTAGCACGTATGTTTGAGTTCTCAAATGTCAACGTTCTCCGACGCAATCATGTGGGAGACTGGGGTACACAGGTAACAACCTAGGTGATGCTTCTTGCTGCTGAAAATTGCTAGTACAAACGTATGATTCTTTAATCTGCCTACGTATTATTGGTTCATAGACAATGTGATTTAAGCACATCAACTCATTTTTTCCTTCGGGGTTAACCCTTTTTTGGCTTGCATCCATTACTAGCTTCATGTACCTTCATTTTTGGCACACATTAATGCATTAAAAGGTTCAATTGGTGTGATTCTTCGTGAAAGGATCTGTTGATGCTATTTTGTATGAGATCTGAACACGCTACCTAGTACCCTATGATGTACTTTGATAGTCTGATAAATAGAGCCTGTTTCCACTCCACTTCACAATACAATATTTTTTGTTATCCAATCACTATCGTGTTTTCCTGTAGCTCTTTCACCACTTCTTGTAACCTTGTAGTTATGTTGTACTATTAATATCTATGCTTTTCCTGTCTACTAGCAAAAACTTAGATTACAGTTGTGATGTGATGTGCTGGAGAATTTGGTGCCTTGGTATAATGCCTTAGCAGAAATATCTACTTCTTGTTCTCTAGGCACTAGTAACTGTTCAAATTTTGTCGATATGGAGGTCTTAGAGCATCCATAACATGCCGCTTAAAAGCAGACACCAGTACTAATCCTGCGTGCCTTATATCTTGGGCGCCGGGCGCTAAAGCTGCCGCCCGATGCTAATTAATAATTTGACTCACGCGATGTGATAGGAGGCGTGTGGAAGCGTCTCAAACATGAGCTCACCGTTGCCAGGGAGGGCGCTTAACTAACTATTTTATTATGTTTGATTTATTTTAATTCTTAAGCGCCCAATTAAGCATCGTTACATTGTGGTTGCTCTTATAATTTAAACAGATTTTTTGCTTCGCGTACTAAACTTTTTTCGCCTTTGTTCACACAGTTTGGAATGCTCATAGAATTTCTATTTGAGAAGTTCCCGAATTGGGAGGAACTTGGCAGCCAGGCCATTGGCGACCTCCAGGTAAGGTGTTGTTCCATGCATACTACTGTAGTATAATGTGGGTAAAATGCATATAAAGACATTGCTATAGGTATTATCTACATGTTCAACTAGGCATATAAGCATGCATGGAGTTCGGTATTAGATATTCATGTAAGAAGCTATATGGTCAAAAGAAAACTAAATTATGAGTTAGATTTAGAGGATAATTTTTTGCTTGAAAAAATAAATCATAATGCTCAGATAGGCGTACCACTTATTTGGTATCCTTAATTTAACCAATTCCTGTAACATACAGTGATTCTAGCCAGGCATGTGATACTATTGTTTTGAATACTATGTTTAATTGGATACCTCTTATATCGCTTAGCTTGAGCAGTAAGAGCCATGCTATCATCACACTGCATATTGGATTTCCGTCTTGGTTGCTTGTTCTCAGCTACCCAGTTACCTGCTAACCTTCCTCAAAGTCCTTGAAAGTACATTTCTGAAATTTAAATAATTGGAGCCCATGAAACAGTGCGCGACAGAAAATCTGAATTGGTTACCATTAGCATACAGTCAGGATAAAATAACTGTAAATAACTGAAGCATGTTATCTAGATATATGTTCCCTACTTGCCTCTAGGTGCACGTGCATTAATCCCATTTGATTTAGGTCGAAACTAGTGCTTGTTTTGCTCCGTCTTAGAATTTCTGATTTGGTAAACAAATGATCATGTTTCATTTTGGTTATTTGCTTCAGCTTTTCTATAAAGCATCCAAAGAAAAATTCGATAATGATGCAGAATTTAAAGAAAGGGCTCAACAAGCTGTCGTTCGGTTACAGGTTAGTTGACCTTTCTTATATGTGGAGTCGGGGAAGATTGTGGTCTTCTCTCAGTCTCTTCTAAGGAATATATACAATGCAGGGAGGGGAGGAGAAATATCGTTCTGCTTGGAAAAAGATATGTGAAATCAGCAGGAACGAATTTGACCAGGTTTACAAGCTCTTAGATGTACAACTTGAAGAAAAGGTAGTATCACTTTCTACTGATATTTGATTTAATATTTTAAGAAGCTACCTAGCAAAAGTATTAACAGAACATGCAATCGGGAAGTGTTATGTTAATTGGGCTTTAGATGAAGTGAATACATCTTTTTCTAGAATGTCTTCCCTATGCAAAATGAACTACTGTGCTTTGTAAAACTAAAATGTGTGCAATGTTTGTTGACTAGCAATTTTTTGCTCAAAGACCTAGGATTTTCTTTCTCCCATTTGAACCATAATGAAGAAGATTCTGTCGAACATTCGAGTTGATTCACCCTGGCGTATTTTTTCATTGTTGTATGAACTCAAAGATAAAAAATTCTACAACTGCTACCAAAAGTTTACAGTTAGCTTCACTTATTAATTGGTATGCACCCTGATTTATCAAACTTTTCATATTACCAGCTAATATTTGTGGAAAATTTTAGAATATTCAGAAATATCCTTTTCTCTGTGGAAGTCATTTTTGTACTTCTTAATCTGCAGCTGTTCAACTGTAATCATTCTGATCTCTGATCATCTCCTTGTGTTCTATCACTTGCCATTGAATTGTTATATACATGTTATCAGTCTCTTCCTCGGAAGCAACCCCAAGAAGGTTATTAGTTTAAGTTTACGGTGAGAATCAAAGCTAATTTCCCTTCTAATTATTCTCACCTTTCAGGGGGAGAGCTTTTATAATCCTTACATTCCACAAGTTTTGGAGGGATTGAGTAACCAAGGTTTCATCAAGGAAAGTAAGGGTGCTCGCGTAATTTTCATTGAAGGACATAAAATCCCTTTGATTGTGGTTAAAAGCGATGGTGGCTTCAACTATGCCTCAACAGACTTAGCTGCTCTTTGGTTCGTTACTAAATAATATCTGTCTTGTTTTTTCTAGAACTCATCTTTCTGGGTTCTTATTTAGCTGTTTTCTGTAATCTAAGAATATATTTCATATTTTATGTTGTCTGGTTTGTTGTTGTGGTAGAGTTTGTGAACTTAGACTTTTCCTTTTGTCTTTGCCTTTATAAAGGTACCGGCTTAATGTTGAGAAAGCAGAATGGATAATATATGTAACAGATGTTGGTCAGCAGCAGCACTTTGATATGTTTTTCAAGGCAAGTACTAAGTATCATTTATCTTCATTCGAAATATGTTATTGTGATATTGATACTAGTTCATTCTTTATATCAAGAAAACCATTTTAGATCTTTATATCCTAAAAATTAAATCTTCATTGTTTCTTGCTTTGATGGCATTTCATTTGTCTTCTGTTGCAGGCTGCCAGGATGGCTGGTTGGCTCCCAGATCCAAATGAGAAAAAGTTCCCGAAAACAAATCATGTTGGGTTTGGCCTTGTTCTTGGGTCAGATGGCAAGCGCTTCCGAACTCGTAGTACTGAGGTTGTTCGGTTGGGAGACCTACTTGATGAGGCTAAATCTCGAAGTAAATTAGAACTTGAACAGCGTCTAAAGGACAATGGTAAGCTGTACAAGTACGGGATTTCGTTTGCTTCTTTCATTAACCCTTCAGGTTAATATGATATGGTTTTGTTCAGGTAAAATTGTTGACTGGACTGAAGAAGAATTAGAGAAAACTTCAAAGGCAGTAGGATATGGTGCTGTCAAGTATGTACTCAGTTTTCTTCATTGAAGACAAATTTGTTGGACTGAAATGAAATAACTAAGCTTTTAAAATCCTAATCTGATCAGTATTCTCACGTTTTTTCACCTTCAATATAGGTATGCAGATCTGAAAAACAATAGATTGACTAATTACACATTTAGCTTTGATCAGATGCTAAGTGATAAGGTACTTCTAAATTCCACATTTATTTACTGAATTATTCATTTATTTGACATTCTTCACCATTTATCTGTTCTCAACTGCTGCAATACCATACTTCTATACACTATATGCTCTGTATTCAATCTTGTACTGATTTGATTTCTTTTACTGGCATAACTTTTATGATCATTCTTTTGCATTAATGGAAAATTTATTCATGCTTCTGAACCAGTCATCTTTTCTCTTACTCTTGTTAATCGTTATTTACATCCTCATTTGGTATGTGAACAGGGAAACACTGCTGTCTATCTTCAGTATGCTCATGCTCGTATTTGCTCCATTATACGGAAATCTAACATGGATCTGGAAGATCTAAAAGTGGTAATACTTGTTAAATTTATGAGCCAATGCTTTGAATTCTATAACTTTTCACCATAAATTAATTTGGCCATCAGACAGGGATTAAATTGTGACTTTTTTGTTCTCAGAATGGAAACATATCTCTTGACCATCCAGATGAGCGTGTCTTGGGACTGTATCTTATTCGTTTTGCAGAGGTATGATTGACAATATTAACTAAATTATTCATTCGATCAACTAGCCCAGAATCAGCCGAAAACTTTAATCTGGCATATTGTTGAGCAGTGAATGACCGCATTAATTAACAAGCATTTCCATTATGTGCTAGGATTTTAGTAACTTTCTTGGTTCAAATAAGGTATATGTAACCTGATATGATGCTGTACACACATCCTAAATCCCATGAATTTTGAGAGTCAACCAAAGTGCGAAAGTGGATGTTTCACATCCCGCCTCGAAGTTTACTACCTTTTGGTTTTATCCCCTCCTAGGTTACGCGAAGGTGTTTGCTCTATCGTGTTGTCAAAGTGCCAGTAGTTTAGACATGGCAACTTTTTGGCTTACATGGCTACCAGTCGACAAAAGTTTCACAACCCCACATCTCTTCCCTTATCCCTCTCCCTCCCTCGCCTTTTCCTGTGCTCCCAATCGCCCAATCCTGTGCTGCAGCTAGGTGGTAACGGCATGATGTCTGGCGTGTGAAACCGCAAACTCTTTCGAGCTCCACGTCCATGACATACAATTTAGCTACCTCCCTATCCAGGTTTCTTACATGTTCAACAACATGCTCGAAGTGTAGATTGCTGGAGAAGTGGTGGCAGAGACACGTGCACCTCCACGTGGCACTGACAGAGTGATTGGTGAGGGATGGCACTGCCAGAGTGTTCTTAGCACGTTGCTGCTGTGCGTTCCTTCCTACTTCCTTATAGGGGCCTAGCCCTCTAGGTCGATCTTTCCAACTGCAGCTTCATGACGAGACACGTCTGCTCGTCTTTCTACCGCCCACCATGTGGGAGTCCACCAGCATCGTGATCCCTCACCTCACGCTCTCCACCGTCCAGGCCTCAATAGGCAGACACAGCATAAAACGCTTGCTGGAGCTTGGCATGTGGATCTCCTCCTTTGCTGCATCAATGTGTATGCTGCTACCACCTACCAACAACGCTGTGCCATTCTTGGCCCTCAGCAGAAGCTCCAGTGTGCCATGGATGGTGTCTTCTTGTTTATCTGGACCAGAGCAACACTGCCATCCACTGGTGCCCCCTCCCATTCTGGATAGGTGTGCCTGGGAGGTGACGGCGGCAATTTAGAAACGGATCAAACAAATCGTACATTTTCAATTGTTAATTGCACAACCTGCTGCTCCCATCAGTCAATTAGTAAAGCATTGCGGCTCTGTATTGTCTTTTTAAGCAAATCATGTATGACATTAGTTGTGAGGGATCTTGTCCTCTTTTCTATTGATTTATGTGCTGCTATGTGTATCAGGTTGTTGAAGATGCATGCACAAATCTCCTTCCCAATAATCTGTGTGAATACCTATACAATTTATCTGAAATGTTCACAAGGTTCTACACCAATTGTCAGGTACACTTCTCTCAGTTTCCGTCGCTAAACCTGCCACCCTCCTAGTTCTAGGTAATGAGATTTAACCCTCGTCTTCGTTTACTCCACAGGTGGTAGGATCACCGGAGGAGCCAAGCCGTCTGCTGCTCTGTGAAGCGACTGCGGTTGTCATGCGACAGTGCTTCCAACTGCTAGGGATCACGCCGGTTTACAAGCTGTGATTGACCACTGTTTGATCCTTACATGAAACGTCTGTTTTCACACAAACCTTTCTACATGGTTCCAGTTTTTCGTCCTTGTAACCTAGTTGGCGCCGTTAACACACTCAAAACGATTGCCTCATTTGAACACTAAAGCATATTGAAATTGCGCAGCAAAGGATAACTTTTTTTTTGAGTGCGTGCCCATTGCCTCGTCATCTGCTATCGTGCCTTTCATATGTGTTTTGCGGCAGCTTCTTGATTGATGCTGGTTAGCGCAGCAGAGCTGTCGACCTGTTGTGGTACCCACGGTCGTGTGTCTGTTTCTGTGATGCTTGTGTTGGATTACACTTACTGGGCTAGCGAGACATTGCTGCTATGGTGCTAATACAAGTTTGGCAAGCTCGACGCCCTCGATCGGCCTAACCAAAGTGAAGCAAGCTGGAGCTCCCGAAGCCGTGTATTTTTGGGGCACGTGTGCACGTTGAGCACGTGTGGTCTTGCTGGTGTCCGGTTTGCAAAGACGTGCTGCACGGCTTCCATTAATCGCATCTACCTCCGGTGGTCGACCGAACACTACATATACGCGCGCTCTGATAGCTACCTCCGTTCATCACTTCACTGCAGTCAGCTATAGCGCCTCACCTCTCCTAGACACGCTCTTCGCTGTTGTTCCTGCGACTGCGAGAAAAATACTCAGCTCTGCTCCTGAGAGAGAGAAAGAACTATAGAGGAAAGATGATGGCGGCGACGACGAGCAGAGATGTGAGGATGCCGCCGGCGCCGAAGCTCCGGAAGCCGTACACGATCACGCGGCCGCGGGAGAGGTGGACCGACGACGAACACGACCGCTTCCTCCACGCCCTGCACATGTGAGTCACCTTCTCCCATGTCTCACTGCTGCTCACCTGCTCTGCTCCACTTGTAACTCTGAACTGACGAGAACACATTTTTCCCTTTGGGCTGCAGGTTCGGTCGCGACTGGAAGATGATCGAGGCGTTCGTGGCGACCAAGACGAGCGTGCAGATCCGCAGCCACGCCCAGAAGCACTTCCTCAAGGCCCACAAGCTCGGCCTCGGCGCGTGCCTACCACCGCCGCTCCACCCTCGCCGCGCCGCCCTCCTCCGCCAGCACCACCCTCCGCCGCCGCCGCTCCACACCGACACGCTGGTGCCCAACATGGACTGGGCGGCGTACGCGTACGCGTCGCCTGCAGAACAACCTTGCGTCCCGGACCTTCAACACGAAGCGCCAGCAGGCGGATCATCGTGGCCGGAGCACGGCGGCGCTTTCCACGACGGAGAAGAGCTGACCATCGAGCTCCCGCTGTCTCCGGGTGACCCACGGTTCGCCCTGGTCTACCGGTTCGTCGGCGACCTCTTCGCCTCCGACGATGCTGGCCCGGTGGAGGCGCGTCTTCAGAGTCTGCAGCTGCTCGGCGTTGATCCCATCGTCGTGGACACGGTAAGCACTACTTCCCGCATTGCCATGATCGGGCTAGCCATTATCATCGATCACCTAGCTTGCTGGCCTGCCTCTGACTTGTCTTTTCTCGTGCTTGGTTTGAGCAGATCGTACTGGTGCTGAGGAATCTCGAAGCTAACCTGTGTGCCTAAGACTTGCCGGAGAGGACTGGATGTGTAATTGTGTACTGACCACAGTTGTGGGTGTTGAAGGAATGAACAAACAATTTCATACGCGATAGGTTTCTAGTTTCTTTTTTTGATTGAATCTAGATAGGTTTCTAGTTTCATTGAATTCGTTCATTTTATGTTAGTTAAAACTGATTCATGGTGCCATGCCAAGAGAGGTGTACATGTTCTTGTGAAAATACAAACCGGTGGGAAAATTCAACTCCATAAGAGGATGTCCTCCTCTTATCTCATACGTCCAAAATGCTTTACCAACCATGACTAAATGATCAATGAATTTTTAAATATTAATGCATTATCATTAATTTATGGGCTAATATAACTTAATTTTAGATTCATGTACATGCATTATCCAAAGTGCTTTACCAACCGTGTTCTTGTACAAATACAAACATGTGCAATTTTTTTTTTTGCGTGAACCGGTCTGGCTTCACACCCTTTACATAAATCTTGCCATTTTGCGGTTTTGGCACTTTGACTGGCTCGGAAAACTTAGAAATACAGAATAATGCAAGAAAACATAGTGCCATAATCTTTTTAAAGAATTTATTTTCTAGAAAGAATAGAGCGTAATTCAAGAATTTTTTATATACAAACTCTATCTCTGAGAAATTTGTAAGAAATGCAGAAACATTTCATGACATATACTCTCTACGTTCTAAAGTAGAAAAGATGACAAGCAATCTTCATGGTTAAGATTCACATTGTCTCTACGAATCCTGTCGACGACGCCACCCACCAAACGGCGCTCCCGTCCTGCACAAGTCCATCATGTTACGTCTGACACCAAGAATTTGCTAGCCCTTGCTGCTGAGACTCACCATTATCGTCTGCAAATCGTTCTACCTAAGTGTCCTTCTAGGTGAAATCAACTCTATGAATGACGCCATGTGAGGAAACAACGCCACACACAATAAATTTTGATAGCCACATACGTAACATTTTTCTTGCATAAAAAGAAAAAAAGGTGGTTAACAAAGTCGCACGAGCGTAGGTTCCATACCACAATTTCGACACGTGGCTCGTTAACTCCTAGGCACGAAAAACAGATTACCCACTAGTGGCAAGGGACAAAAAAAAAAGATGATACGTGAGGAGGCAAGATTAATATGTTTTGTGTTTTAATGGTCAAAAATGACAAATACGCAGTACAGTATGAAAAATTTAGTTAAGTCGGGGGCCATGGCCCCTCCACTAAGCTATGCCAGTGTTGCCTACCAAATTACTCGTCATCGTCAAGTCCAAGCCAAACTCAGGAAAAGTCGATAGAAAAAAAAGACGACCCAGAATCTCCCTGACCGACCGGTGGGCCCATCCCGCACCGAATTAAATATTCCAGGCTCCCACCACCTATAAATACCGGCGGCCCTCTGCCCTTTCCCTCGAAGAAGCAGAGGCAATCACCCAGTCCTCATTTCCTCACAGGGGGAAGAAGCGGTTGCGTGTCCGCGGAGAAGAAAGGGGAGAGAGACCAAACCCTTCTCCTCTCGTCCTCGCGCCGGCGGAGAGACGGAGGGAGGAGGAACGAGGCCACGGACCGCCCGGACGCGAGACGCCCCCGCCAAGGTAACGCCGCCGCCTCCTCCGATCCCCAAACCCCGCTCAATCCCGTCGCGTGCGTGCGTCCGATTCGGTGGGGCAGGGGGCAGTTGGTTGGTCTGATCGGCGGTTTCTCGGCCGGGGAACTCCTTTTCTGGAGCCTGATCGGCGCCCGCCCGCGGGTGGATTTCCGCGGAGAGGAGGGATTTGAGGACGGATTGATTGTGGGGGGATTTTGAGGGCGATGGTGGTTTCCCGTCGACGTCGCCTTCAAATCGCCGGGATGGGCGTGGCCTCGAGCGGTGCAGATGGCTGATTCTGCTCCCGGATTGGGCGGAGCCGCCCATGATCTGCCGCGGCGCCCTCTTCTTAATGCTCTGCCGCGGCGCGGCTTGTTTGGGTCTGTATGTACTCGGGAGGACCTGTCTGCGTCGAACACTACAAGCTGTGATCACCTTCGACTTGCATGTTTGACCGATTAATTGCATTTCAAGCTGTATCATCACCATCCGCCTGGTATTTGACAGTAATAATACCTTTTGTGAGCTTTTGGTGAATTGGTATCTGTGAGACGTGAGGAACACCATCGTGCTTCAGCTTATAGCTCTGTCGATAGTTTCCTTCTCTATTGGACTTTTCAGGACGTTGTTGTCACTCCAATCGGTTCCCCTGTTGGATAAGGCGATTCATTTGAAACAGGCAAGCACGGTCCAGATAAACGAGAAATACTACTCGCAAGCCTACTGTTCTGTACTCATTATTGGTTGATGTCAAACAAGCCGTGTTCTCCAGCACTCTTTGATTGCCTATGATCGCTTTACAAGCAATTGCATGTCATCCATCCGGCTACTTGCTTGTGGTCATCTCATTCAACCATCCTTCCATCTACTCGCTTGTGGTTGTCTCATTCCCTTTATACTTATTAATACCCTTCAGTGGACTGGTCATTCTTCATATTACCACTGTGTTTCAGCCTCTATGTATCGTTCTGTCCAGCTTATGCTTTCAGACACTAAATCGGTCCTGTTCGATGAGTTCAGCATCTTTTTTCCCCCTAATCTTACCCTTTAGCTCCTACTCTTGTAGTTCTGAAAACCCGTACACAATTGACCTGCCAAAGTGCCGACTAAAGCCTTTGGACCTTATTATTGTTTCTAACAAGAAGTACATCCATGAAAGAGTTACTTGAGATCATGAATTTGTAATCGAGAACTTTTTTATTTCTGTTAATTTTTTGAAAGAATAAGAATAGTTGCATCTTTCATTGATCCCAAGTGTAAGGTCTGGAAGTGCCTAGGCGTGAGTGTTCAAATATATTGGCTAGCCCTTTTGATCAGTTCATACTTTTGGTTCAGTTGGCTAGAGCATGAATTCGCCCCAACCAGTAAAAAGATATATGTTTTTTCAATTCAAAATGTCCATACTCACATTTTGATCTGGTCAGTGGTCACAGGTTGTTGTATTACAAGCGTGAATGATAAGAATACTCACACTAGAAGTTATATAATGGAAATGTAGTTCATGCTATATTTAACATCTGAGTGATCACAAATGTAAAAATCATTTGGTAACTGGTATGCATAACTCGTGATATATCTCAGCCTTCAAGTGTACCTTCGTCCTGCAATGCTTGGACCGTTAGATCATGGAACCCTTTGATTCTTCCATTCACACTGGTTGTGTACAAGTTCTATCCAACAGAGAATACAAGTTGTACAACCTCAGCTCTACCTTAGAAGCAGAACTGTTCTATATGTTAAGGGCACACCACTGTTATCCTTTCCCTTGTTGATTATCCATGAAATTCTACATCACTTGCACCGTGTCTTCTGCATCTTCAGGTATTCCTTGTTGAAATTTTGAAGACTATATATACAGTATTTTAAGTTGTCGGAAATGGCACACAAACCATTATTTCTTATGGAAATGCAGGTCATAGTGAGATTTGGCTTTCAAAATAGCCCACGTCCTTGAAAGCAGTGACTTAAGATTCGCTAGAGTTGGAGTTCAATCTGTGGGGACATGATTCAGTTCCGTTGTTTGTTTGACTTCAAATTGGGCAAATGCGGGATTTAGGTTGGGTAAGAGTTGCCATTTCCTCCAATTATCTGTTGGTCAGGCACCCAGGTTAGTTAATACTTCCAGTCATCCAGAATTACTATAGCTACAGATTCAACCTGGCAAGTTGGAAGCTACCACTGCCTGGTGATAGTACTACCACCTTTTCTTGGGGACAAACCCTTTGCGTTCATCTCCCTTGCCTTTAGATTCGATGGGTTTGTCGCTGGCCTTCCTTTCTTCTAGCTCCTTCAGTTTATGACTTTTCCGACTAAATCCTGAAACAAGGGAGTTTGTTAATTATTCTGGAGGATTATAGCTTTTGATTTATCCAGATATTACTATAATCTGAATCTTTCTTCTCTGCGTGTTAGTACTTTTCATTTGGACTAAGATATTAATAATATTGCAGGTACTAGTTGATCTTTCAAAGTAACGGAGATTTTGTTTTCTTGTTTGACTTCTTGATTTACCAAAATGAAGCTATGGTCAAACAAATCGGCGTTTTGGGCTTATTGATTCATGTTGCCAGTGCTACTGCTGCAGCAGCAAACGGAAGAGCTCTTCCAGTTGATCTATACCATTTGAGCTTTGAGGACCCTGTTTGGCCTAAAAGGGCAAATGCTCAAAATTAATGTGTGTTGTCCTTAGGGTGAGAGAAGGCGGCACCTCTTGCAAGACTGTAACATGAACACTATTCTTAAGCATACAAGTCAGCCCCCCAATGTGGTTTTTGGAAGTGGCGCCCCTTCCAGGAACTGGATAAGCGTACCCTAACAGCTGCCACACTTGGCACATAGTACGTTTAGCCTATTGTGGTTTGTTTCGTGAACTAATGGACCAAGCATGACGGTATATGAATAAATGGTCATTGTTAATATGTGTAGAAGGATTCATGATCGATGTGAGTATTAATTGGAGCAGTGCAAGCATGCACTTCATACAAGAACCATCAATTTGCCTGTCATTGTTTGGATGATTAATTTACCAATAGACATGTGTAAAATCTGGAAAAGTAGCATAAGACCTAATGGTCCCTACCGAATTAGTTGGACCGAGGTGCTTTTCAAAGATGAATTCAGCTTAAGACTTAGAACTGACTCTGTGATGAGGGTAGCTGGACCCTTGAAACAAGCTCAGTTCCTGTGGTGTTGAGAGGATGCATTTGCAGATAGCCATTTGATGGGAATTGAAAGGAGAGAAAGGTTATTCAAACATAGATCAGTTGACGAGGTTGGAAACAAGATGCATCCACACATAAACGGAACAAAAGGGATGACCAACTTCGTGGAGGAACCTTACCAATAGCCCGCATCTGGTATCCATTTACATGGGCCATGTTTCTACCTGACATTCTATGACCACCCGATGATGATATTTTATGGGTCGTCGGAAGCTGATAGCTAGGATTACACATTTGTCTTAGACATCGAATTATGTTGTTTTGTTTATCGAATTGTGTATGCTATCTATCTCTCCCATGACATAGCTCATTGTGATAAGAGCTCATCTCATACTATGTAAAGGTTGAATTTTCAGTCAGATATTTCTTATACTTGCTAGAATGTAAATAATAGCTGTACTATTGGAAGAGTGCTATCACCAATGTTCAGTGTAGATCAGTTCCAACTTCATTATCTAGTTGCTATATTATCATGATTACCTATGCTTACCATAGGTTTTTGGCCGTTTGAGTTTTCTTATTTTACCTACTGTACACCAGAGGTTCTGGTCTTATCTATTTTACCTGGCTTGGCAAAATATATTTCTACAGGCAGTTTTTCATGGTTCATACTCAAGTATTGGTAATTTTTGCTGTGTAACCAATATCATGTGTCTTATCACTTGGTGAGAAGATATCTGTAGTCTTGATATGCTGCTTTGTACCTTGTCTAAATCCTGTATGAAGTTGGAAGTATAAATGTCTTATCATATAAAATTGTACACGTAGTGTGGATAGTGCTTTTGACTTACCATCATGAAGTCAAAATATCTTTAAAAATCCTTGTATCCATAATTTGCTCGCAAATAATTGCCAAAATATATGTTTCTTTACAAGTATGTATTCTCTATCATTTCCTTAAATCTTCTATGAAACAATCAGATTATAGAAAGCTGCAGTCAATTTTATCTGTACAATTTCAACATGGACTGTAGATGGTGTATATTTTTTAGGTACCTAAATACTTAAGTGGATAATGTTGTCTGGAGTAACATTATCAGCATAAGATATGTATCAAACAATGTTGTTTTAAAACTCTGGCAACAGGAAAATTCAGCCGCCACAAATAAAGTTTCAAATAGATGAAGTTTTCCAACTGTTTTAACAAGTCCTGTAGTCTATTTGCTACTTTCGAGCTCCTGGTGCTGTCATTACCCAAGCTATGCCATTATACTCTGCTACTTCAGTTGAGTGACTGGTTTTTCCAGCAACAAATGTGGCACAAAAGATTGATAGGAAAAACCATTGGCATTGCCTTCTCTTGTTTAAATAGGTAAATTATAGTTTGTGGTAAAATATTTTTAGATTTGTCTCTATTATCTCAGCATCATTTGAATCTTTTTTCCTTTGGTTTGATATGTGTCATATGTTTTCTGCAAATGAATAGTGGAAATTAGCTCAGCACTATTTCAAAGAGATATATAACTCTACATGAGAAAATATCTTCTACTGTAAGGATGACTTGTGAGGACTGGTGGCATATCCTTAACATATTGGATATTTGCTGTATTTTCCAACTTAGTGATCTTTGTGTTGGGTCTGAGCAATAATGCCCAAAAAGGTTGGATGAAGGTGAAGCCCCATGAGGAGTAGCTAGTGTGTGTGTGAGCTTGTGTTTGATCTTGTTTGTCTTTGTTCCTGCCACTTGCTGCTTAACTCTTCTATCTATTTGCTTCTTCTCTTGAGATGTGGAAATTGTTGTTTGCATGTTCTCTAAAACTAGAATGCCCAGTTAAAGAACTGCATATGATTGAATCATTTGACTTTGGACATCTCCGATCTGTGTGACTCTAATGTCACATCTCACAGTTGTAAGGTTTGAAATGCTGTATTTTGCCCCTGAGTTTATGCAGTTTTTATGTTGCATAGTCACTTGCCTTCAACTTTCCATTTTAATGCCAAGCAACTTGTTAAGCTTAAATACTAATCTTATTCCTCAAAATTTCCAGATTAAGCAAACATCTGATCAGACTGTACATGTGTCATGGCTGGGCATCAGTATAACAATTCCCAGATGTCCAGAATGGATCATATGAACCAGCCACACAATGAACCTCCGCCTTTTGGTACATGAACTTAACTAGCATACTGTTTTTATTATTCATTTATCTGAATTTTGGTCAATTTATTCAGTTGTACCTTGTTTATCTCAGGTCAGAAGTTATTTATTCCTCCTAGAAGTGATACACCTAATGGAACTGGACCGTCTGGTTATGGAGGTACATCAGTAAGATCAAATGACATTCCTTCTTCAAGCTACACTGGACAGTCTTACAGCCAGCAGAGTGGAGCCCCTGGAACCTTTCATGCTTCCCATGCTGTCTATCCTCCTGCCGGAAGCTCTAGTAGCGACTATGCACCATACAGTACTCAACAGCCTATAAGCTATCCACGTAGACCTGAGGATAATTTTATGCATGGATTCCATGTGGATGACAGAAGGGTTGCATTGAAGCGGAGAAATCCCGTCACACATCCAGTGGATGGCGTCAGTGCTGGAGGCTATTATCCTGGCAGTTCTTCCAGTAATCAGTTCTCTGGTTACATGCCTCTGAATCCGGTTCCTACCCCTGAATCACGTCCTCCACAAGTAACTTCAAACATGGGGACAAGCCACTGGAACGATCATCACTTTGTTAGTCACGAAGCATCTCAGAGGAATGTGAGGGGACGCTATGATCATAATTCTGTGCATTCAGAGTATAATCCATCTACAGCTTACCCGTCAAGCAGCATTCATGTGCCACCATACCATCCAAATGCAAATATTCCATTTGGAAGTGCACCTGTACAACGGGATAGAGCTCCTTTATCTCTACCTCCAAGAATTGTTCCCCCAGGTTAGTTTCAATTTCTGTCATTTAAGCAGTAGCCTTGCTTTAATCTGATGTGTTTCCATGGGTTTCTTGCACTGTTCTTAAAGATGTAGGGTAGTCTGGTGAACTAGTCGTATCTTATATGTTAGATGGATGGAATAATCGTGGTCCGTCGATATCATGTTTGAGGAAAATAGATGTGAAGGAGGGAGTTCTCCTCAGTGTACTTTTGAGCAGGGGGCGAGAAGCAATGGTTTATTCATCCCACAGGGTCTAACCAAGGTTTGCTCGGAGCACACACAGCAGCCCCACTACCGCTGAGGAGCTCAGTTCTTAGGACATTATATTCGGGTCTTTGTCGTACACTACTAGCTTCAAGCATAATATTTGCTTCCAAATTTCAACTATATTCCAGTTCTTTATGAAATATTGGTTACCTGCCTGGTAAATGGTATATACCATTTCATTGAATTTAATACTGTTCGAGATTTTCAACCTTCCAAGAAATTAAGAAATTTCTCTCTTATCCTCCAGGGACAGATGGAAGCAGTAGCATAACATTCAGAGAGAGGTCATATTGTTCTGCTTCGCAGAGCACCAATAACGGTGTGGCTGTGCCAATACTTCCTGTTCTTGGTACTTCTGACAGTGCATCATTTGCTCACGGTGGATACGCTCCTAGATCAGCTCACCATAACACTGTCCACAATTATCTTCCGCCAGCTTATGTGATCTCTTCCAACTCCGGGGCAGTCCGGTGTGAGCCTGCTAACCCCCGCTATCAACCTTCAACCCTGGGCTATCCTCCTGCAACCTCTGCAGCGTCATCAAGTGTCCAGCCATTGCGTGCTGAAGTTGCTGCATCTTTGAGACATCCAAGGCATGTTTCTGTTGGGCACGCTGGTAGTGCAAGGAGCAGAAGGATGAGGGATTCCTATCGTTCCTTCCATCCTTTGATGATTGAGGAGAATAACTTGGGAAGATCGGCAGCCGAGGTAGATAACGTCTTTGTACTCTTCAATATTGTTCCAACATACTGCACATTTGACATTGTATCTAACTTAGCTGCACTCATTTTGAAGCGGTTTATGATGCTGGATCAGTTAGTCATCCACGAATCAAGAGAAGCATTTGATCCTCACTGGGACATGAGACTAGACATTGATGACATGAGCTACGAGGTAGGAAAAACTGATCTAGGCTCTTATTGCCTACTGTCTGCAGCAGCATCAAATTGTTCTTGAAACAAATGCGATTTTTTATGTTGGTGTACAGGACCTCCTGGCTTTGGAAGAAAGAATAGGCAGTGTCAACACTGGCCTGGCAGACGAGAAAATATCGGGCTGCGTGATGGAGCTAGCCTGCCGCAGCTCTTATGCTAATACACATAATGATCAAGATAACGAAAGATGTGTGATCTGCCTGGTAAGATGAAACTCTTGTGTAACATAATTGCCAATAATGTTATATCACACACCACGTTCCTATAAGTTTGTTCATTCATGACTGCTTGCTTAGGAGGAATACAAGCACAAGGACTCCCTCGGAAGGCTGAAATGTGGGCATGACTTCCATGCCTGCTGCATCAAGAAGTGGCTGGAGGTGAAGAACGCCTGCCCGGTTTGCAAAGCTGATGCCGCAAACGTGACTACCTGAGGGACCAAATGGTGCATCCCTCCTCATTTATCCTAGTTCAGGCCAGATTTTATTTATGTCTTCTCAAGTTGGTTGTGTAAATAAGTAGTCCCAAAGTCAGAATTATTTTGTGAGTCGGCTGTGAACTCAAACACCTCGAGCTGTCCAATGTAAGTAAATCTTTAAGCAAATTATCATTAGTTGTCCAAAGCGTCTGATTGCCTTGTGAGTCCTTCTTTTTCTTCTTCTCTAGAGGGTTTTGCAGATTGCAGTTCACATTTCAAGTTTCTTCTCATGATTGATCAGCCGGCCGTTAAGAGGTTGTTCTCCTGCCAGCTTCGCCTCTGCTAGCAAACGGGATGGTTGGGGGTTCAGAATCAGTTGATACCACATCTGATCTCATCGAGCTGCTTGCTTCTTTGGTTTTAATTTCTTCAAGCTTTGCATGGCTGACGGATGCACCACCCTCCTGACCAGATGGTTGGGTCCGATGTTAGCATCTACAATGTGATGAACAGTGTGATGGCCCTAGCATCCGTTTGATCAGACGGCCTCGATGAATGTCCTCACGTGAGAGCCGTGAGATGATTGCCCGCCTTACAGCTCGGAAAGGCGCTTCCAGGCTGCACGACTGAGTGTGATCTTCCAGCCAACGATGGATAGATCACTGTCCCAAGATAAACAGTCGTTATGTCGCCCCAGAGAAATCAGCTTAACTGTATGTACCAGAAAATGAGATCCCAACCCTTAATTGACGTACCTAAGTTTTGTAAAGGTTTCTCTAGTTTCTAACCATTTGGATAAAGAAGCAAACAAAATCACCCCCACCTCACTCTTTGTATACCTGTCAAAAAGTCACACAAACATTTTGTCACTGTTGCAATGCACGTTTAGCATGGCTAATGGTGCAGGTCTTTGTTCCCTGATTAGCACCCATTTGAATAGCAAGAGTGAAGCACGTGAAAAAAAATACATAAACATGAGATAAGAAAAAGTGGTATATCCCGATGCACATGAAAGTTACATCTTAGGATAGAACTTGTGACCATGTTTTGATGTTACACAAATGAGTAAAAGAGGTCCTAATGGATGTAAAAATTCCTATAGAACTGTCTCAGCAACAAAAAGAACGATTCCTTGCTTTCAAAAAAGAACGATTCCTTGGTGCTCTAGGAAATTAATCCATGAGAATTTGGCAGCACCAAATCTAGTTTGTCCAAAAACCATATAGGATTTTTTTCAATGGATTCCTTCCCAAAAATGTGAAGGATCATAAATCTGTAAAAATCCTGTAAATTCCTTCAATCCAAACAGGGCTTTATTTTGTCCCAAAAAAGACATGAGCTGATGTTTTCCTTTTTTAAAAAAGTGTGTCACAACATGTAACTAGACAACAGTGATTAGTGGACATGGTTCTAACCTCTTTTTTCACCCTTAGGGCATGTACAATAGTTTAGACACTGCTGTCTGCAGTATATCTCCACATCAGCTATAGACAGGACCGAGAACATCTTGTACAACGGAGTGACTTTTGGCTGTCTGTACCACAACCCGATCGTTCGGTTATTTTCCTCCACGATCGAACTGGGCCACGAGCCACACAACTCCACGATAAGCGACGCCCTCCGTACAACGGATACACGGCCGTCGGTAATCAGCGATTCATACGGGAATAGACTGTCTATATTTCTATAGACGGACGCAGTAGTTATTAGTTACTTTTTCTTACAGGTCATCAAATTTCGTACGTGGAAGATGTTACAGACGGCTGACTGTGTACCATTGTACATGCCCTTAGAACTTAGCATTATAATTGTCGCTTTGGACTGCATCAGACCCAACTTGCAGTACTAGATCAGATTCAGTTAGCAGAAGGGTCAGTCAAAACCCCACTAATTAATACTTAGCTGCTCCATGAAGCAACCAAGGCAATCCACCTGTTAATGTTCATTCCATCTCACCCTAGTACCCTACGTACATCATCTCCATAATTAACCATCTGATCCCACTTCCATTAATTGTATCACCATATATATAGCACAGCAAGCTCGCAGTAGTAGCACACACAACAACAAGAAGAAGCTAGCAAGAAGCACAAGGCAATGAGGAAGCAAATGCGATCCATGGTGGTCACCGTTCTGCTCGTCCACCTCTCCCTATCCTTAACCGCCCTGTCCGTGCACGGCCAGACGGCCGCGGCGGCGCCGGCGCCGGCAGCGGCCCCTGCGAAGTCGATCAGGGCGGTGCTGACCAAGGCCGGGCAGTTCACCAAGTTCCTCCAGCTGCTCAAGTCCACGCAGGAGGAGGATCAGATCGATAGCCAGCTCAAGGGCAAGGCCTCCGGCGGCGCCGGCTTCACCATCTTCGCGCCGACGGACAACGCCTTCACCACGCTCAAGGCGGGCTCCCTGAACGCCCTCTCCGACCAAGAGAAGACGTCGCTGGTGCAGTTCCACGTGCTCTCGCAGCTGCTCCCCATGGCGCAGTTCGACACGGTGAGCAACCCACTGCGCACGCAGGCGGGGGACACCGGCAGGGGCAAGTACCCGCTCAACGTGACGGCCGACGGCAGCGGGAGGGCGAACATCTCCACCGGCGTCGTCAACGCCACCGTCGACAGCACGCTCTACGCCGGCGACAAGCTGGTGGTGTACCAGGTGGACAAGGTGCTGCTGCCGTGGAAGCTCTACGGGCCGCCCGTGCCCGCGCCCGCGCCGTCCCCGGCGGCGGACAAGGACAAGAAGAAGAAGGCCGGCCAGGTGGCGGTGGCTCCGGCCGATACCTCCACGGCGTCGGAGGCGGCGCCTCGCGGGATGCGGGGCCTCGGCGGCGGTCTGTGCGGGGTGGCCGCCGCCGTGGCAGCCGCGTGGTGTGTCATGTGACGAGGAAGCGATGTGTTGCCATGTCATGCACTTGAACGTTATTTTTTTTTTCGTCGAGATACGACAGTCCACACTCCACAGGTACTGAAATTGATCTGTTGCTCTGGTGTGGTTTTTGTTTCTATTTTCCGTTGCTATTGCTCCTTGCAAAATGCGCGCTTCCGACTTTGATCCTTTTAAATTTTCGATTATAATGGGTGTGGTACAGTATTGATGGCCGAAGATCCTCACATTGTGCTCTTTTTCAAATCTCCCTTGAGACAAGCGCTACCATAGGTTATGTCCACCGAGTTGCATATCGAAAGAACTTACTTTGTTGTTATCCGTAAAATGTTAAGAGTATAAACATTGTGGTCGCCTATTCACCCTCCCACATAGTCGATCTCTTTAATCTTTCAAACAATGTTTGAGGCGTGGTTAGCTCGTTAGGTCCTACGGCAGGTCCTACTTCTGTCCTCGCTGTAATCTACTCCGTCCGTAACAAATTATAAGGCGCCGACAGTGTATATTTTTTTTGAGAAACAGAGTACAACGTAAGCGTTTATATACACGCGCACACACTCACCACTATGAACGCACACACGCACACCCAGTGGCGGAGCCAGCCAGTTCATGGAGCCCGACAAAGCTGGCCAATCGTTTGCCCACCATGTATTAGCACTAATTACAACGCTTAAACTAATTATTAGTGCACACTCGCCGAACGAGGCTGGGCAGCCGCCTGGGGTCGCCGGGAGCTGGCTCTGCCCCTGCGCACACCCTACCCCTATGAGCACCTCCGAGAGACTGAATCGGCGGGTCAGGTCTTGAGATTGACGAAGCCACCACAGAAGTCTCGCTGTCGACGGAAAAATCGCCTCCCACTGAAAAAATATCCGCCTAAATGAGAGACACCAACGTCAAATTTGGGGTTTAAACTCTGGTTGCCTGGGGATACAACCATCCTCCTAAATTTGTTATAAAGGAAGTACTAAACTCTCAGTTTTGTTCTACCTCAATAAATCTTGTTCAGGTGGTCCTTGTGCCCCATGGACATTAAAAAATATATACATTTGTTAAAAACCACATATAGTATTGTTTTGTTTTCGTTTCCTTCTTATATATTGTTAACTAGAAGAATACCTCGCGCATTACAGCGAGAATTTCATTAAAAACTTTTTATAAATGAAAATGTGTAAGATACATGATTTTTCTTACAGAAATACACACACAAGGGCAGATGTGAAATTGTTTTGTATATGACGACAAATACTTGGTGACATGGACAATCGTATGGCTAAATAAAAAATGCCCTGGATAGGTTGTTGTACAATATATTATATTTAACGTATTTAAGTGGGATATGACATGCATAGTTCATTGGCTAAGAAAATGGATACTGTGGATAGTGGGGTATGCCATTGATGAATGATTGGCTAAAAGGGTTGATGACGTGTATAACTTACATGTTGAAAAATAAAATAATCAATACATTTTAATTTGTTTTATAAGAGGTATTGATCTGCACGGGAGCTTCACAACATCTCATCTTCATGTGAGAACATTAACACTAGGTTACTACCACTAGAAATACGTAAAGTTGCAATTGGTTATTGCCAAGAAAAGAAATTTCCGCCAAGATGGACATACCACGTCGGTAAACTGGTGCAAAAATAATGCTATTGTGAACACTTTTTCTTTTGCAGTCTCGTAGAGTATTGACACAACACATATTTTTTGTGCTATATGCTATTACTATGTTATTTCTTGCAATATCTCACAACAAAAATCTTATTGCAATAGTGCTTCAACAACTAATTCGTTGTGATAAGCCATTTTGATTAGAAAAGATCAGCGTCATGCCCTTGTTAATCAACAGCACATACTCATGCAAAACTATAAAAGATAGAAGTATAATCTACGAAATGATGATAGAGGATTGTGTTTTTTTCTGAAGGGAAATACTGCAGGGAGACCCTCACAGCCTTTTATTGCATGGCAGAAAAGATTACGGTTATTTACAACTTACAGCCTAGGACTGAAAAAAAGCTTACCTAATTACCTATTTACAAAGTTACTGATCCAAGTATCTAAGCTAGGCAAAACTGAGCCCTTAACTCTATGCTTAAGCAAAGAGATGTCATAAACAAAAGTGGCCTTCCATCCTTAAAGGATGGTCTAATGTTTTGAAGATCCACCCATTACGCTGCTTCCAAATATTCCAGCAGGTAAGAATAACAAACTCAGTAAAACAAGGTCCAAAGAAGTCTTTCTTTGCATGTATAAGTCTCCCAGCCAAGGTATCCGAAGTCCACTCAATATAAAGATAATTCCAAATCCGAGAACTATACTGGCACTGAAAGAACAAGTGACACAAGTCTTCTCGTACACCAGCATGACAACGTACACAGTCATTGTCATTAGTGACCTGCCAGTTCCTTCTAAGCATCATATCCTTAGTGTTTAATCTGTCATGCAATAGAAGCCAGGCAAAAACCTTATGTTTGGACATACATTTGGATTTTCAAATCCAAGTAGAGGGTTGATGATTCGGGGTTGATTGAGACTGTAATTGATAGAACCCCTTTGAGGTGTAAGTCTCTTTTTTGAAATTGCAAATCCATCGATCATCCCCTTGCTCAAAATTGACCCGTGACAGAAGATCAATAAGCACGTTGTATTCCTCGAGAGCTTCCACAGAAAGTGGCAGATGAAATCCATAAGAGTACTAAGGTAGCGTCATGAACTCTCTAACTGAAGCAAGCTTATCCTTGGCAAAAGAGAATAATCTACAAAATTGTAAAGATAGCGGAGTACTTTGCCAGTTGTCTTCCCAAAAGAGCACTGACGATCCTGACATCACTTTACAGCTTGAGATGGACCTCCAAGTATCTGTCAATAGTAAGATTTCTCTCCACCAAAAGGAACCACTTAGAACCACACCATGTGGTACCGTTTCATAATAATATGAATCTCTGATCAGCTTTACCCAAGGCAAATCGGCATTATTGTTGAATTTATCCAAATGCTTCAGAAGGAGTGCCATATTCTGAACCTGCAGGTTAATTATACCTAGTCCTCCTTTCTCCTTTGGTCTGCATACCATATCCCAAGCTGCCAGGGAATTTACTCTGTGTTTGCTCTTATCTTTCCTCCAGAGGCATCTCCTTCTAGCCTTGTCAATTATCTCAATGATTGCTTTTGGAAGTACCAATATACATATGAAGTAGGTTGGCAAAGAGGACATAACTGAGTTACTCAGAACCAGACTGTCACCATACGAGAGGAAAGTTACTGTTGCAGATAACCGCCTCTCAATTGTATCAACCAAGGGAGCCATATCTCTGATGGTAGGTCTGGTAGTGCCCATAGGTAAACCAAGGTAAGTAAAAGGCATAGTAGCTAGCTGACACTCCAATACTTGAACCAATCCCAAAGCTTCAGTGTGATTCAGATTTATAGGTATCATGGAAGACTTATGGCAATTCACTTTTAGTCCAGTAAAATTAGCAAATTCATCAAGTAATTCCTTGAAGACTGTCATCTATTCTAACATCCCAAAATTTTCAAAAATTTAAAACTTTGCATTCATGCATCATTCATCATATAGGCATGACATTTAAATCACATAAGGACTAAATAAAAAATCAATTATAAGTTTAAATAAATTATAATTCCATAAAGTTGTTTATTTGTACTCCTTATAATATTCCTTTGTATACAATTATTTGATAGACAAGTATGATACTAAAAGGTTCTAAATTTAATAAGATTTCCAAAACATATTTTTATGAATTTTATGAAATGATTTGGTTAAGTTTAAAAATCATATTTGAAATCAGGTTTGAAAAACAGAAAAATATTTGAATAAAAATAAACTGCTTTCCGAGTCATTTGGGCCGAGGCCCGCAACTATCTGCCGCGCGCCGCACTACGCAACAGCCCGCCAGCGGCCCAGCCCCCTCTCTCGCTTACGCAGACAGGTGGGACCCACATGTCATCACCCCCGCAACACTGTTTCTTCCCCAAATCACGCCCGACGCCGAACGAATAACACCCGATTTGATTTCGTGTAATTGTGGCGATTTACTACTCCGTTTGCAACGCCTCTTTCTCCTACTAAAAGCCCTCGAGCCCCTCTTCCATTTGCCCCAAACCATTCCACCCAAGAGCCACCAGGATGCACGTATTCATCTCCGGAGTCCCGTGGTGGCCGTCGGCAAGAACTCCATTTTCCGGTGAGCTAAGGCAAGACCGCGTCCTCTTGTCACTCCCTCTCGCTTCCTCTCGTCCATGCGATGCCTTTTGACACGGATACGCGATGTTTCCCGCAGCGCATCGTCGGGTTCGACCATGTCCGACGGGATCCGCCGCCGCGCGCAACTCTGACGAGCTCTTCGGGGAGACGAGGAAGCACCGGTCGCCGCCACCTCGCCATCGTTTCCATCTCGACGTCGTGCACCCCCTGGTGAGCTCCGCTCTCCCCCTAGGGCCGTAGAACTTCGCGAGCGCGAACGCCGGCCATGGCTCCACCGCGTCCAGCGTGTCTCCGGTGACTCGCGCCGCTCGCGTTTGGTCAACACGTTCTGAACCGTTGGATCTAGATCCAACGGATCTGTTTTATTTAATTTTCCGTATCGGTAGATTTATCCGGAGCGTCCGTTTTAATTGAGATCGGAGGGCTCACGAACGCGATCCGAGTCGAAGCGGTACGAGCGAATCAGATCGCGCCGCGTGGCCTTTTATTTTTCTTTTTTCGATAGAATTTCAGAAATTAAAACAAAAAACTATTAAAACTTGCAAAATTCATAACTTTAAATCTGTAAGTCCAAATTTGATAAATTTTATATCATTAGAAAGCTCTGCTCGTTTAGTTTATTATTATATCATTAGTTTGTCATTTTAGTGTCTTTGAAATTGCGAAATTAACAGATTGACATTTTGTCTATTTAAATTCATAACTTAAATAATAATTTTTTTTCACATAAATCCAATTGTATTGGAATTGTAATTTTGTTCTCTGTCCAGAAAGTGCAACATGAGTTTTAATTGAAATTTTCATACAAGAACTAAATAATTTGAGTGTAGGACTTAAATTGACTATAATTATTCTCTATATTTTAATAGTTAAAATTGATAATAAAATGTTGATCATTGCTTTTCATGCATTAAATAAACAGAGAGAATAAAATGATAATAAGTTGTTTTGGTTATGTTCATAACATATCATGCATGCATACATATTTATGCTTTGCTGTTTTAAGTGTTGCGTGGTCTGTTTATTTATTTTTGTGTTGTTTGTTGCTAGATTGTGAAGAGGAGGAAGGAATTCCTTGTGATTGTTATTCTTGCTGTGCTTGTTCCTCCAGTTACCAAGGCAAGTGACGTTCATGAACCACCCATTATTTTCCTATATGCATTAGTAGAATATTTTGAGTGGTGTGCATGATAGGAAATCTTTTGTTATCTTATTAATGCTAAGTTAGTTTTATGCTATGCAAATTCCTAGTAGTGTGTAGCCATCCTTTACCTTGCAACCATTTTAAAAGTTTATTAGATGCTTAGCAATGCTATAAAATTGTTTACATGCCTAGTTATGGAAAGATTTTCGAAGTGTTAAAATTAAAATGCACACCTGGGTGGATTGGTTGGTATGGTTTATGTTGAGTGGCTATTTGGGACTATGCTGGTGGTTGTCTTTGCCTATGATGAATTTTATTCTACTTAGTGTCATGAGCATGGTGGTTTTCACCCAAAAGTGCACTTGTGGATGGCCACCCAGGAACAAAGAGATTACTAAGTCCCTACAAGTTTAGATGCTTCCCGTGCAGCCTTTTGACAATGAGCTCTGTCTAGAACAATTAAGTTGTGAGGGTTCAACCTGTCAGCTTGACAAGCATATGTAGAATTGGTAGGTGGAACGGGTCTTGCTAGTATGGTTGAATTATTCTTCTGAAAGTTCTTGTCTCAATTCTCTCCTTTCCTTAATGCACTCCGCGTGTATAGGATGTCTGGGTTAACTGTGTCTAAAGGTGAAAGTGCACAACCTCTGCAGAGTCAACAATCTGAGTACTTAGCCGTGTCCCCGGTGATGGAATACTTCGAGCAGCTGGACAATGATGGATGGAAGAATCTCAACACCATTTTCTTGAAGAAAAATTTGACTAAGGAAAGAAAAGTTGGTGCGCTTGGGCTTCATACCTTGGTGCCAAGTCTTTGGAAATAAAAGTGTTTCTTAAAAGATAGGAGAAAACTTGCTTTCTGCAAAATAGGCTCCAACTCCACCAAGCCAAATATGCATATAGATTCTAGACTTGTAATTTTATATCCACCATAGTCACTTCCAATACTTCATTGTATTGACCTCCTTCGGGGGCTGCATATTCAAATGTGCAGGTACTTCAGATGATGAATAAGTTTGGACTCAAGTCTACACCCAACATGTCTGCCTGTGGCGCATGCTTGAAGATGAGACTCATTGCTATTTTGATTTTGTTGTGAACTCTGAATATTCTAGCTAGCCTTCATGGCTATGCACTTTGTAATGAAGCTATACTTAGCTATTTTTGGATCTCATTGTAGTAATTTGATACTTATGCAATGATACTTTATATTTTGTGCTGTGGTGCTGACAGTGATTCAGGGACTAGCACTTAACACAGGTGTTCCAACTTTATTAGAAGTTGGGGCACTACAAAATGGTATGAGAGCAAAGTGTTGCATGTAGGTTCGAGCCCTTATGATGGGTTAAGCCCCTTTTTATCATAATATTAGCATCTTTGAAGTATGTTGGATCCTAACGGCATAGTGAGATGAAGCGGCCCGGAGACTAACCTTACATGTCTGTGTACATGATACCTGTTCCACAATTATAAGTGGCTGGCTGGGTGTCTGTCTCTCTCACTATAGTGATTATCCAATTTAAAAAGAGTTGTTAATAATATTGATCACCTTGTAGAGTAAAACTGATTTTTTCTCTAAGTATTTTGCACATCAGGACTAGTACTTCTTGTCTTATGTTTCTATTTTGATAATTTTTACTCTTGTAACTTAGGATGTCGTTCTTCATGTATCAAAGCGCGGAGGACTTTAAGGACATGCGTTTTGGAAGATACCTTCTGAGATAGTGGAAATACTGGCGCTCCCAACACCCATCATCAAGGCAAGTCAGCTGAAGCATGTAACATCCCAACATTTTATAATGTTCAAAAATCACAAAAATTTAAAACTTTTGTTTTTGATTAAAATAAAATATTAAAATGCATAAGAAAACCAATTATAAATGACTTCAAACATATTAAAAGGGTTTAATAATTCAAATATCTCAGTTTAACAAAATGTTCAAAAGTTATTTCCAATTAAACATTACATTATCCATTGTATTTCAAAAACCTTAATATGTAATTTGACAAATGTTTTATAAAGTACAAACCATTTTATTTTAAGTAAACAGTTTACTTATAAGTAATTGATTTCAACCACTTAGCCTTAGCTATAAATAAATTAAAATAAGAATTACAAGTGTTATTTTAAACTATTGAAAACATTGTCTATTTGCCAAAAGATTATTATTCATTTACCTGAATTCAAAACATAGTTTGGATAATACAAGTCTATAGTTTATAACTTTAAAACCTCATAGATTTTATAATTACTTAACAACCCAAATAAACATTTCATTAGCTTAAATGATTTTCATTTTTTTTGAAACATAAAATGACTTTCATGAATATATTTTCTATATAAGAAATGAATTAAATCAAAAATATTTTCCAAAGTTGTTATAAGGTTTTCAAATGATTTATCATAATATAAAACTTAATGGTGCACAAAATAAAATTGAATTAAAACTTGAATCCATTATAATTTGTATTACTTTCAAAATATTTATATTCTATTACTTTACTATTATGCCAAAACAAAAATGATTGGTTACTAAAAATGAGTTTTAAATAACTTAATATCAACCATATAACATTGTGGTAATTTCATAAATTTAATTTAACCCCTAATGAATTTATTAATATCAAAGTTGACCTAAATGAGAAAAATTGCATTTTATGAAGAATTCAAATTTATTAATTTTAAAAAGTTTTCAAAACATGCCCACAAATATTCTAAAGCCAAGAGATGATTTTTACAAAATTAAAGAAACTAATTTGAGGTTATTTGGATTCATAATTTAGAAGTTATTTAAAAATCCAAAAAACAGAAAAAGGAAAAGAACAAAAAAAAAGGGGCTAGCTGGGCCGAGCCCAACATCTCTTCCCCGCGCACGCGGACAGCAGCAGCCCGCCAGCGGCCAAGGCCTCTCTCTCGCAGCCAATGAGGTGGGTCCTGAAGGGGTTACGGTGCAGAAAACAATAATTTTCTAGCGAGCGAAACCCTAACTAGCCAGGATCTATTTATCTAGTACATGCGATAACGGTGGCGGAACGGGTTACATTACCTCCATGTAGACCGATAGCGGGGATTACGCTCCCGCACAAGCGTTGACGATGAAGTCGTACGTAGCCGACCTCGAGGTCGCGGAGAACTTGCCGCGATGTCGGAGTCGATGACGCCGGGGTTGTCGACGATGATCTGCGTCGACGGGCGTCGGGCGGAAGAAGGCAGAGCGCCAGCACCGGGGCTGGCGCGCCGGCAGCAGAGGGGGGAGGCGCGGCGGCTGCAGGGGGCGAGACGACGTCGCCCAAGCTCCTAAATAGAGTAGCCTCCGAGCACTCGCAAACATACGGAGCCTAGCGACGACTCCCGGTCATTCAGATCCAGCTGAAATCGCAGGAGTAGATCTTATCTGGAATCCCGCAGAGCAACGGCGCTCTGCGGTATGGCTTAGGTGGAGAGATCCCCCTTTCCTCAGCTCGGCGCGGCTCCGACTTGGGAACCACGAGATCGAGAGAGAAACTGGGAATTAATTGAATTTCCTATGAATTAAATCAATTAATATGCCTTGCTATGTAAAGGGGGAAGGGGGTGTGCAAACCCCTTGGCTCCCCCATGTGGGACTAAAGGTTGGGGGGGTTGGTGCGCCCCACCATGGGCCGGCCGAACCCCCATGGGGCCCACCCCCCTTTGTGGGGTGCGGCTCCTGACGTGGGGCTACCTTGCGGGTAGCCCACGATGAGGCTACCTGGGCCGCGCCAAGGATGGAAAGGCCCGCAGAAGGCCCACTCGGGGTATCTCGTATCCTAGTCCAACTCGGTTAGGACTTGTAACCTACCGTATCTGTACCGACCACCCGAGACCTGGCTGCCTATAAAGCCAGGAGGGTCGCCCGTCCTAGGGGACACGCACGCTCAGAACCACAAATCCTAACAAGTGCTAGGATCATGGTCACGCTGGCTCCATCCGCAATGAAGATCGGCGCACCCGCCATCAGGGAGTCGATCCAATTCGGCTCCTTCGAGTACGTCATCCACTCGCCAGCTCATCAATCGGTGTACGCCGATCTGGACAAAGGTATACACATCACCTTCGGCTCCATATTCTGTTGCATCGATAGTCGTGGCATGCTCAGGTCTACGACTACCGCGCTACGCGCGGCGGCGCCATCAAAATCGCCGACCACCGCGCCCGCTGGACCCGCGAAGATCGCATCTGCCGCACCCGCGGAGATCGCAACCGCTGGACCCGCGAAGATCGCATCTGCCGCACCCGCGGAGATCGCAACCGCTGGACCCGCGGAGATCGCACCTGCCGCACCTGCGGAGATCGCAACCGCAACACCCGCAAAGATCGCATCTGTCGAACCCGCGAAGATCACATCTGTCGCACCCGCAGAGGTCGCGCCAGTTGCACCCGCAAGGAGGACGTCTACAACGACAATCTCGGCAACGACCGCGCGAATCGAGTCCACTACGCCAACCTCGGTCGTGCGGCCAATCAAGTCAAGATCCACCCCCACCGTCGCACCCGCGCGGCCAACCAGGGGCCCGCGTCCGACAACCATGTCGCGCGCGCCCCCATCTTCATGGAGATCCCAGGTCTACCCCAAGCCACTCGCACTCGCCCCGTCGAGTGCGGGCACATGGACAATCATAAAGAGACGCGACAGCGGGTGCGCCGCGCGCCACGTTGCCGCAATTTTCGACCCCGAGCAAGAAGCGGGTGACATAAGCAGCAGCGGCAGCACCAACTCTCCAATCCATGCCTACCCCAGGCAGGTCTTCATGGCCGGCACAGCGCCGCATGACGACGAAGACGAACCCGCATACCCACTAGAGGTGGACATGCCGGACCAGACGAAACTTGTCATCACGCGTGATATGGCAATCCAAGCCATGAAGCATGTAGACGAGGGCACGTTCCCGTCACCCAACGCACCTCGAGACGATCACCTGGCGGTCCAGTACTTGCTACGCAAGGAAGGCGAACGAATTCGCGCCGAAAAGGCCGAACTTCTCAGGCGCAAAAGGGACGCGGATGCGTCGAGTGCCAGGCGAGCTGCTCTATCCTTCACATCCTCCACAGAGGTGAATCAGGGAGCACGGCGAACCAGAGCCCGTGTCCCCCACATGGGAGAAGCTGATCGAACAAGGCTCACCCGCAACCTCGACTCTTCCTTCGTCACCGAAGATGAAAACGGGATACCCGTCCCAAAAACAGCAAACGCTGCCTTAATAGCAGTCGAGACGTACCTTCGGCTCACGCAGCCACCGGAGGGTGACGCGCGCTCCCTCCTCCACAAGCAACAAATTGCCTCCATAAGGGCAATCGAAGAAGCTCTAGCGGCTAAGGGGCCAGGTAATCAAGCTCACGAACCAACGACGTCGGGCATCCCGGCGGCGCAGCGACAGCCAGTAAAGGACCTTCGAGACGTCCTGACACAGAAGACGGTGGACCGCAGCCGCAAGGAGCGCTCGGCTAACGCAGCACAGGCGGACGACCACACCAACCGCGACTTCGAACCATGTGGTGCGGCATGCTTCAGTTTCAACATCCGCGACACCCGTATGCCTAAAGGCTTCAAGCTGACGGCCGGCACACCAAAGTACGACGGGAAGCAAGACCCGAAGCTATGGCTCGAGGACTACCTTATTGCTTGCACCTGCCAAGGCGGCACATCGACCACGGCAATGCAGTACATCCAGCTCATGCTGACAGACTCTGCACGCGGGTGGCTCACAAGCCAACCCAAAGATTCTTTCCGAACGTGGGAAGAGTTTCAGGACAACTTCATCAAAAGTTTCTCGGGAACATTCGCCAGACCAACGACCTACATCGAGTTGCAGGCCTGCAAGCAAGGGAAGGACGAGTCGCTCCGATCGTACATCCAGAGGTGGACACTCCTCCGCAATACCATGGAACCCGTATCAGAGGACAGGGTGATGGACGCCTTCATGCATGGCGTTGCTCGCCGCGACCTCCGGGAGGAATTTGGTAGGCTCCAGCCGAAGACCACAATAGAGTTAATGAAGACAGCCAACCAATGGGCTGAAGGAGAGGACTACGTCCGCGAAACTTCTCCCAAAAAGGAAGGCGAAACAAGCAACTGGCGCGAGTCGCGTCAGAAGAGGAAGGCACGTTACACGCATGACTCAATCGAGTTTGTAGCGGCGGGCTATGAAACCCCCCGCGAGGTCAAGCGTGAGGGCAGCAGACAGCACGAGCAAAGCCGACAGCCCAGCTCGAGTCAGTACAACCGTGGCAGCAGCAGCATCGACCACAACGATGGAAGCCAGAAGCGCGAGTGGAAGCGCCCGTTAACTCCGGCAGAGGAACTGATGCAACCATGTAAGCATCACTCGTTCCGCAACCCGGCAACAGGAAAATGGGGTTCAAACCACCTGTTAAAGGATTGCCGCAAAGCAAGGAAAATCTACCACGCCATGCAGCAAATCATCGCCCCAGTACAGGCCATACAAGCGGCACCGCAGCTAGCCATCCAGGCAGCACCCGCAAATAACAATCAAGTGCAGGCGGCAGGAGCGTTCCCCCAGCCGCAGCAGCAGCAACAAGGTCCGCCGGCAGCAGCCGACGCGTACCCAGCCGCACGGGGACAGTTGAACATGATCCAGAAGGGACCCCCGTCGAACAGGAGGCAGAAAATCATCACACGCCAAGTACTTCAAGCCATCAACAGCCCGCGCGCGGTACCAGACTACCTGCGCGGGTCGGAGACACCAATCACATTTTCCAGGGCAGATCACCCAGCGGAGGTAGTCCGACCAGGGCACGCCGCACTCGTGATTGAGGCTTTGATCGGCGACTACAGCCTGAAGAAGGTGTTCCTGGACGGGGGCAGCGGCATCAACATCATATTTGCCGACACCCTCAGGCGAATGAACAGGTCGACAGAGAAATTGCCGGAATCGGAGACCACCTTCCACGGCATAGTACCAGGGCAAGCAATCACGCCCATGGGAACAATCACACTCGACGTCATCCTCGGTACACCCGAACACTTCAGAAAGGAGTCGATGGACTTCGAGGTCGTCGACTGGAAGTCACAGTACCACGCCATCCTAGGACGCCCAAGCTTTGCCAGGTTCATGGCGGTACCCCACTACGCCTACCTGATGATAAAACTACCTGGGCCAAAAGGAGTAATCACCGTCCGCGGTGACTTTGGGCTCTCCAACAGCTGCGACCGCGAGTTTGCCAGGATCTCCGAGTCCTTCGGCGTCGAAGAGCGGTTCAAAGCCATATCAGCCGACAACAACAAGACCGTCTTCCCGGCTCGCAAGAAGCCTGCCAAAGACGCAGCGTTCAACACGAATGACGACACCGTCACCCACCAGGTCCATCCGACTGACAGCGGAAAGACAGTCAAGGTCTCATCAAGCCTGACACCCGCATAGGAAAGCGCGCTCGTCGAGTTCCTACGTGAGAACTGGAAAATCTTCGCATGGCAACCTTCTGACATGCCGGGGATACCCAGGGAACTCGCCGAGCACTCTCTGAAAGTACACAAGGACGCAAGGCCTGTCAAGCAATCCATGCGACGCTTCTCGGGGCCCAAACGAGACGCTATCACCATGGAAGTCGACAGATTATTGCACGCCAAGTTCATCCGAGAGATCAAGGACTCGGACTGGGTCGCTAACCCGGTTCTAGTTGAGAAAAAGAAGACGAAGAAACTACGCATGTGCGTGGACTTCACCGCAGTCAACAAGTGCTGCCCCAAAGACCACTTCCCGCTCCCGCGGATAGACCAGATCATCGACTCGACTGCAGGTTGCGAACGCCTATCTTTTCTGGATGCCTACTCAGGTTACCAGCAGATCAGGCTGAAGGTCGAGGACGAAGAGAAGACAACTTTCATCACACCCGACGGCGTTTTCTGCTACCAGACGATGCCGTTCGGGTTAAAGAACGCAGGTGCCACGTACCAGCGGACAATGCAAGCATGCCTCAAGGGGCTAATCGGGCAGATCGTCCAAGTCTACGTGGACGATATTGTCGTCACTACCCGAAAGGAGGATACCCTAGTCGACGATCTACGCAAGGTCTTCGCCGCACTGGACGTATACCAGATCAAACTCAATCCAGAGAAGTGCGTGTTCGGCGTGCCAGCCGGAGAGCTACTAGGGTACCTTGTATCCGCAAGAGGAATCGAAGCAAATCCCGAGAAGGTGCAGAACATACTCACAATGCCAGCACAAACGAAGCTCAGGGAGGCGCAACGATTAGCCGGCCGAGTCGCAGCTCTTAGCCGGTTCGTTAGTAAGTTGGGAGAAAAGGCCTTACCCTTCTACCAACTGATGAAGAAGTCAGACAAGTTCGAGTGGACGTAAGAGGCGCAGGACGCATTCGACCATCTCAAGAAGACACTGACAACCTCTCCGATCCTCGTGGCACCACTGGAAAACGAGCCGCTCTACCTGTACGTCTCAGCAACAAACAGGGTGGTGAGCACGGTGCTCGTAGTCGAACGCGAAGAAGAAGGGCACAACCACCCGGTGCAGAGGCCCGTCTACTACCTTAGCGAAGTACTCACCTTGTCCAAGCAGAATTACCCGCATTACCAGAAGCTGGCATACGGAGTCTTCATGACCTCCAGAAAGGTCGTCCACTACTTCTCCGAGCACCCAATCACGGTGGTAAGCTCCTCCGGACTAGCAGACATCCTCACAAATCAGCGCGCGACAGGACGAGTCGCCAAGTGGGTTGTTGAACTAGGACCATGGGGGCTGAAGTATGCTCACCCGAAGTCCATCAAGGCCCAGGTCCTCCCAGAATTCACCACTGAGTGGATAGAAGCCCAGCTACCGAACATCCCCGACTTGTCCAACGCATGGACAATGTACTTTGATGGCTCCAAGAAATTCAAGTCAGCCGGGGCAGGAGTCGTGCTCATTTCCCCCAAAGGCGACAAGCTCAAGTACGTCTTGCAGATGGACTTCCCGAAGCCGTCCAACAACGAAGCCGAATACGAGGCCTTGATCCACGGCATGCGGATGGCCAAGAACTGCGGCGCCACGCACCTCATGATCTACGGCGACTCCTACCTGGTGGTACAGCAAACCATGAAGTCCTGCGACGCCATCGCTGACAACATGATCGCCTACAGAGACCTCTACAATCAGATGGAAGGAAACTTCGACGGCTGCGAGCTACGCCACGTCGGCCGTGAAAGCAACGAGGAAGCCGACGCCCTAGCTAACATGGGCTCGGACAGGGTGCCAGTCCCACCCGGCGTTTTCCTCGAGTGCATCACGCAAAGATCCATCAAGACTCAAGGTACAACAAGCACTGCAACCACAAAAGGCGATGTCAACCCGCCAAGCCAAGACAAGGTCCCCATGGAAGTCATGCTAGTCGAAGCCACATGGACAGGACCATACTTGGCATACATACTGCATCAGAAGCTGCCAGCTGACCCAGTCGAAGCAAAGCGCATCATCAGACGCTCCAAAAGTTTCACCGTCATCAACGGAGAACTTTACAAAAGAAGCATATCAGGAATCCTGCAAAGGTGCATACATCCAGTCGACGGCCAAGCCATCCTACTCGACATTCACGCGGGTACATGCGGACATCACGCAAGCAGCCGGGCACTGGTGGCCAAGGCGCTACGAGCCGGATTCTATTGGCTCACAGCCATGCAGGACGCCGAGGAGCTGGTGAAGAAGTGCACAGGGTGCCAGGAATTTGCTAACAAGCCGCACGCCCCAGCATCGGAGCTCAAAACAATACCACTAGCCTGGCCCTTCGCCCAATGGGGCCTGGACATGGTGGGCCCGCTGAAGAAATCCTCACCCGGAGGTCATACCCACCTCCTGGTCGCAGTCGATAAATTCACAAAGTGGATCGAAGCCGTGCCCATCACAAGTTCGACTGCGTCCACAGCGGTTAACTTCATCAGGTCAATCATCTTCAGGTTTGGAGTACCTAATGGGATCATCACCGACAACGGCTCGAACTTCACAGCCGAGGAATTCAAAGACTTCTGCTCAGAGCAGGGGATCAAGCTCAACTACGCGTCGGTCTCGCACCCGCAGTCCAACGGACAAGTAGAGAAGGCCAATGGCTTAGTCTGCAACGGCATCAAGAAGCGACTGCGCGTACCCCTAAAACGTGCAGCGGGCGCATGGGTGGAAGAACTGCCATCAGTCCTCTGGAGTCTGCGAACAACGCCGAATAGATCCACCCAATACACACCGTTCTTCATGGTGTATGGTGCAGAAGCGGTCCTCCCTTGCGACATCAAGTTTGACGCACCAAGAGTAGTCGCCTACGACGAGTCAGAAGCAGAGGAAGCACTCGAAGACAGCAGAGACGCCCTGGACGAAGCACGCGACATCGCCCTAGCACGATCAGCCGTGTATCAGCAGGACCTGCGTAATTATCATACTCGGAGGCTGCGTCCAAGAGCGTTCGTGGCAGGCGACCTGGTTCTTCGACTCAAGCAAAAGAAGGTGCACAAGCTCGCCTCCCCGTGGGAGGGCCCTTACATCATAACAGAAGCAATAGGCAATGGAGCATACCGCCTAAAGGACTCGAAGACAGGAGCGGACTGCAGCAACCCGTGGAACGTAGCACAACTCCGCCGGTTCTACGCCTAGTTCAAAGCAAGCATTGTACAAGAAAGTCAACGCGGCAGGTTTCAGACGCACTCTTTTCCTTACCAGGGTACCTGAGGGGACTGGAGGGTTTTTAATGAGGCAGCTTGCTCGCAAGAATCAATAAAGTGATTTGAAGAAAATCTGTCTCCTTTTTCCCGATACTCAAGGAGCTCAAAAATCCTAGGCCGCCACTCGAACCACTCGGGGGCTGCGCCATACAGGTTGAAATAAAAGCTTAGGCCGCTACCCGAACCACTCGGGGGCTGCGCCATACAGGCACGCCAAAAATCCTAGGTCGCCACCCGAACCACCCGGGGGCTGCGCCATACAGGTTGAAATAAAGCTTAGGCCGCCACCCAACTTACTCGGGGGCTGCGCCACACAAGCACAGAATCAAAAATCCTAGGCCGCCACTCGACCGACTCGGGGGCTGCGCCATACAGGTCAAGTCCAAAATCCTAAGGCGCCGCCCGCAAACCACGGGGGCTGCGCCACACAGGTCACACTTGCAACCCTAGGCTACCACTCGACTCACTCGGGGGCTACGCCAAACAGGACTCAGAAAAATCCTCGGCCGCCACTCGAACCTACTCCGGGGCTGCGCTGCACAGGTCAAGTTCCAAATCCTAGGTCACCACCCGACATACTCGGGGGCTGCGCCAAACAGGTAACACTTGTAATCCTAGGCCGTCACTCGACCCACTCGGGGGCTGCGCCAGACAGGAATCATTCAAAAACCTAGGCCACCACTCGAACGACTCGGGGGCTGCGCCGCACAGGTCAAGTTACAAATCCTAAGTCGCCACCTGATAGAATCAGAGACCGCGGCATACAGGTAACACTTGTAAAACCTAGGCCGCTGCTTAGCACACTAGGCAGATGCGCCGCACAGGTCGCAAACCGAATCAGGCACCCTCACTTTCGAGTAAACAGATCAATTCTCATTACTCGAAAAAGTACTGTAATCTGTTACATTATATTTACACAAGCATACTTGCCCTCTATGGCTAACCCTGTGCATCAGACGACAGCTACTCTAAACTGCAGGTTCAGCCTTTGGCGCATCGAGAGGACCTACAAGCCGCTCGCTCAAGTTCTGGACTTGCCGGATAATCCGGCGCGCAGCCGGCAAGGTCTCGTCGAAGTCGTCGTCACCTGGCAGGCCTTCAAGCACCCGCTCAAGCGGAAGATGTGGCCGGTGCATCCAAACGTACGCCAACGCCGCGTTTGCTCCAGCCACAAGCTGGGCGTCGACGACTTCCTTCAGCCCTTCGCCATCGCGGAACCTCTCCAGCAAGGCAGGCAACCCGTTCGGCTGCGCATTATGCGGGAAGTACACGCGGTTGACGTGCCAAAGTGTCTTCCGGCAGCTCTCCAGAAGAGAGGCAGCACGCCACGTGCGATCGAGCATGGTGGCAAGGACGCGCCCCCTCGACTTGTTTACCTAGAACTGGCGAGCTTCATAGGAGTCGCCGGACGCCTCTCGAGTGACTCGCTCTTCAACGCGAGCCCGCTCGGCCTCCCAATCGGGATTAACATCTGCGCACACAAACGGCAAGTCAGAAGGAGAAGGACAAACAACGGTGAAGGCAGCCGCCAACATGATACATACCCTGCAACTGCCGACTGATCAAATCCATCTCTCCAAGTAAAAAATCTTCGCGACGCGAGAACTCCGCCGTGGGATGCGACTGGGAGCGCTGCAACAGCCGCTCCGTATTCTTCAGGGTCGCCTCAAGCTCTACCACCTTGTTCTTTAAATAGGTGATTACCCGCTGATCATTTGCGCTGCGGGGAGGAGCCGGCGCCGCCCGACGACGGCGAGCACCCGAAGAGGAAGCCGCGCCGCTCGGCCTGGCCAAGGGAGACGGTGGAGCATCATCGCGCACGGCACTCTGTCAGGAGTACACAGAGTCAATACAGAAATGCGACTGCCAAACACAGTTCAACTCAGAAGACAGAAAAATCAGCAAAATCAGTGCTGAAGAGCAAAAGACCCGACAGGGCAATATTCATTACAAACATGAAGTTCAAAATACAGGCGAAGGCGACTGCCGCATCCCTACAACTACGCCTACTCTAAGGCCACGGACTGCGACCGGGAACGGCCCTTCCGAGCAGCCGCTTCAGTCGCCTTAGCAAGGGCCCTCTCGAAGAGTGCCACAAGCTGCGCAGCCAGCTGCGAGGCGCGCTCCTTCACGCCGCTCAGCGACGCGGTCCGACCATCAGGTTTGCGAGGAAAACCGCTGACGATCTTCTCGAAGTCACCTGGTACTTGGTGGCCTAAAAGGAGCTGGAAGGTGAGCTCGGAGCCGCGTACCGTCTGCGACCGCGTGAAGTCGGCGATGGTGGTCGCGTCCCCAAACGGTGCAGCCAGAGCGTCCACGGTCGCTGGCGGCTGGTTGCCCGGGAAGAGGCTCTGATGCACCACGGCCAGAGCTCCGGTCGACTTCTCCAGCGCGGCGGAAGATTTCTTCAGAGCATCCGAGGCATAGGCGCAAACCCGGTCGAAGAAGCCAACCGCGGTCGCCAGGTCGACTGTGTCACTCGACGCATCTTCTGGAGGAACTCCACCGCAAGTCTCTGCGCCAAAATTCAAAGTCAGGACAAGAAAAGAGACGAAGACTCAGTAGGCGTCAGGCCGATACTCACCTCCAAGAACAGCGGCGAGTGAAAGGAGACGACCGATTTGAGTTTTCTCCTGGGCGACCCGCGCCAACTCCCGCTCTTGAGACTCACGAAGAGCCTTCTCAAGCTCATCCACCCGGCCAGTAGCCTGGTCCAGCGAGGAACGCAGTTGGTCCCTCTCCTTCTCCAGGCGAACATAAGCCGCGGCTGCGTCAAGCTGCTGGCGATAGTATGGCTGGAAATAAAAAAGAGCAAGGTATCAATAAATTTGCGGGCGACTACACTAGTCACCCACACCTTCGGGGGCTACTCCCATCGGGAGCGCTGATCGCGCACCCGATGAGAAATCAGAAATACAAGAAAAACAAGAGAAGACTTACGTGGTCCAGGAGCTCAAGGTCCTCGGCAGCCGAAGGAGGAGCCCGGCTAGACGGGGCCAGACCGGCGGCCTCAACGTGCACCTTCTCCACCACCGCAGGCGTCTCCAGCCCAGTCGAAGGGCCAGAAGTAAGCTCCGCGTCCCGAAGGGGAGAGCTTACGTTGTCAGAGCGGTGGCTGCACCAAAATCAAGAACACAAGACAACTAAATGACGAACCTGCAAAGTACTACTCGAAGGGCACGTTGCAAAGAAACTAACCTGGGGGTGCTGGCATCGTCGAAGCTCGACAGAGAAGGCGAGGGCATCCGCGCGAATGACAGAGGCGCTGCGGAGCTGACTGGAGGAACATTGAGAGGTTCCTCCCAGCCACCCGAAGATTACGCACCCGGGGACGTCGCCACGGTCTCCTCCTCAGCAACATCCACGCCCCTGGCAGGCGACGACGCGGTGGCAGACTCGCCGCGACTCGGAAGCTTCCGCTTCTTCTTCGCGGGTTCCGCCACTTCGTCTTCCTCCTCCACCTCATCGCGGGGAGAATGTGCGGAAGGGATTTCTTCGTCCTCGCCCTCCTCCTCGACGAACTTCGATTCATCGTCGGGTCCGTTCTCAGGGAGAGGAGGATAGCTGATGAACTGATCCCGACCCTAAAGCAAAGTAGACGCAAGTCGAATCAAAATGCAGAGTAGACTCAAGTCGAAGAAGTACAAAAAGAGAGCAAGATCAGACTCACCTCAGGAACAGGTTTCGCGGCCCCGTAAGGAGCAATGGGGCACTTGACGTTGCAGGCGTCCGCGGCTCGAAGGTTGGTGATGGACCTGACGTTGGCCTCCACCTCCTCGTCATCCAGCGGCTTGGAGCTAACGCCCTCGGCGGCCCACATCGGGTGGGGCCGGGCCCGGAGTGGCTGCACCCGAAGGCGGAAGAAGGTGGCCATCAGAAAGACGCCACCCGCATCACGCCCAAGGGTCTGGGTCAGCTCGTGCAGCAGGGTCAGCAGGGGCCGCACAGCCTCCTTCTCCACGGCAGACAGCGGGTGCGCCCAGGCGCCAGTCTTCCGCAGTCCGCGCTTGCCGTCGAATGCGTCCAGTCCGTCTCCGTTTGACTGGACGTAGAACCATCTCCGGCGCCACCCTTGGACGGAGTCCGACTTCTTCATCTGGAAGTACGCGGTATCACCGCGCACCTGGATGCCGAAGCCGCCCACTGGGAAGGTCAGCCCACTCTTCCCCACGTTCTTGCGAACGAGGAAGAGCGACTTCCACAGGCCCCAGTGGGGCGTGATGCCCAGGAAGCACTCGCATAACACGATAAAGCCCGCAATGCTCAAGACGCCATTGGGGGTCAGATCATGGATCTGAACTCCATAGGCGTACAGGAGCCCGCGCACAAAATCGTGCATGGGGAACCCGAAGCCACGCGGAATGAAGTCCGCGAAGCAAACGCGCTCCCCATCGCGGGGAGTGGGAAAAACTTCTTTGCCAGGGACTCGTACCTGGACTTCGTCCGCAGGTGGCAGCAGGCCTTGCGCGCGGAGCAGCTCGACATCGGTCTTCTTCGTCGACGACCTCTGCCAGTCGCCCTCAGGCTTCTTCATCACCCCGGCGTCGTCGGCGGCGGCGGAGGAGGAGCCAGCAGCGCCCTTCGGCTTGCCCATTGCCTAAAGTCGCAGGGTGCGTGGACAGATTGCTTTGAGCTTGGAGCGGCGGCGGCAATGGCAGAGCGCAAGAGGAGAGGGAAGGCAAGAATCGTTTGGAGAAGATGACATACCAAAGGACGAGGCGCAGTACTTATTCCTCGCGGATCGGCATCTCAACCGTCCATCAAGCAGGGGTTCCGAGCGAGACCATTCGGCCGTCCACGTGTCGCACGGAGAAACCAATCGTCGCCGCCAACTTCCTCCACTACGCATGAGAACCGAGGCGTCGTCATCGTACCGCGCAAATTTCGCGCCCACTTCGGAGACGTGACAACTGTGGACGTGGTCAGCTCTGACAGCGGGACCCACCACGTCACGTCCCATCGGGCGCAGAGGCGTGCAGCATAACCGTCATCAGTGACGTCACCAAGCCAACGGCTCTGAAATTAACCGAAGAAACTCGAAAGATTCATTCGAGTGGTAAGCTTCACAGCTGAAACGATCAGGGAAAAGATCAGACAGTGATCCGAGCACCCGAAGTAACCTTTCGGGTGGCAAGACAGTAAGCTCAAGCAGCCGAATCCATCCAACAAGTAAGCCAAAGCAGGCCGAATAGAAGCAAGCTTCGCAAGAAGAAGTCAAAGTAATTCGACTGCACAGATTACTCCCATCGGGAGCGGCTGGTTCGACTGAAGAAATTCGAGTTCAGGCTCAAGATCAAGAAATCCAATGGCGCGTCCAGGAAGAAGGAGTCCTTTGTCCGACTCTGAGACTCGATCAAGCACTCGGGGGCTACTGACGTGGGGCTACCTTGCGGGTAGCCCACGATGAGGCTACCTGGGCCGCGCCAAGGATGGAAAGGCCCGCAGAAGGCCCACTCGGGGTATCTCGTATCCTAGTCCAACTCGGTTAGGACTTGTAACCTACCGTATCTGTACCAACCACCCGAGACCTGGCTGCCTATAAAGCCAGGAGGGTCGCCCGTCCTAGGGGACACGCACGCTCAGAACCACAAACCCTAGCGAGATCGCAATCTCGCCGTTGTAATCGCTACTCACATCAATAACCAGACAAGCAGGAGTAGGGTGTTATCCTCCGGGAGCCTGAACCTGGGTAAACCTCGCTTGTCAGCCGTCGTGATCACCTTGCACTCTCCTATCTCCCCATCAATCAACCCGGGGTGCACAACCCTGGGACTTGCCGAGTTAGAACCTCGTCAGCTCCCCCCTCTTGGGCCCTCTCAGGGCCCATTTAGGTGGGAGCCCCCTTTTTCCTTTATTTAATTAATATTAAATTAATATAAAAATCCCATTAATTCATAATTAATATATTTATATATAATTCAATATCCCATGACTCCGAAACTATTTCGGAACCACCCGAACAACTTTCGGACATTCTCGGAACCTTTCCATAGCTCTCCGGAACTCCTTCCGGACCACCGGAACTCTTTCCGGATCAATTCTTTCTCTCCAATAAAAACCTATAAAATTCCAGAACCTATCTCCTAGCGTCGCTAAGACCTTAAGTTTGTTACGCTACGGTTCGGGAACACTCCAGACATCGCCGAGACACTCCGCTCACCAATGATCGTCAGGGATACCTGGAAATATATGACGACCCCTGTGCATTCCACAAATATCGTCGTTGAACCATAAGTATGATATTCATTCCCTTTGTCTCTGCGATACTACCTTGTCCGAGATATGATCATAGACACACCGATGCCTTTGCTGTATCTCGTTACCGACGAAGGTTATTAACTCGTCTGCGATATTACATCTCCATGACCTAGTCACAAGCTGCGCAGCTATATAGATGCAATATCACCGAGTGGGCCCAGAGTATCTTTCCATTACAAGAATGAACAAATCCCGCTCTTGATCCTTACGTCTTGATGCTCTTTTGGAATACCCAAGATGGACACCGTTATTGTCATGCTATATAAGACACAACGTTTGATGCTCTCAAAGCACTCCTACGAAGCAACAATAAGTACGGTCTCACGGTCTAAGGAACAAGCTATCACACTCTTATCTATTGCAAATGACAAACATCGTAATACGATCTTATTGCAATACTTTGCGTATGTCCACCACCTTATTCAACTAACAAGATGACCCCATTGTCAACCGACGTCATTGTCCTTGATCGGGAATCTCGATCAACTGTTGCCCAATGGACTAGCTCAAATAGAGGCTTGCTAGGGACCTGGTTGTCTATGTATCACACGTGTATTAATAATTCCGATTAATACAGTTATAGCATAATACACAAACCTATTATAAACTTATGAGATAATGCAATAAATACTACTTATTTATTTGCCTCTAGGGCATATCTCCTTCAGTCTCCCACTTGCACTAGAGTACAAATAAACCAGCTGCATTTTACGTTATCAGAATCCCTTATCAAATAAGAATCATTTGATAATGCTTGCTCGTCGAAAAGTGTTACTGCACAATCCATGATTGTACATGCTTTTGCGGTTCACTGGTATCAACTTGTTTGATATCACCATGTTGTCTAACAACATATATGCAAATACCGTAACTAAGTGAGACTTCTGCTTCCCAGCGCTTACTCTGATTATACTAACCAGATAACTGCCCTGAAAAACACACTCAGCCATGCAGAGCCCCCTGTAACAATTACAAACTCGCGATATCTACATACTTTCACACCAAGGTAGAAAACTTGACATTCAAATGTCAATCCTTTAACTAACGCACTTCTACTTCCAGTAAATTCCAAATTTACTTTCATAACTGCTCTTATTCCAAGAGCATCGGTTATATTTCATCGAGCAGATAATATGGTTTCTGTATGATGTCTAATATTACATAATAGACCCACATGTCATACAACCATTACTTTCATGCATCATTACTCTTAATGATCAATTGGATTTCATAGGACCATCCTATTGATTCTAATCTGACTCCTCAGATATAATCCAAAACAACTCGACTAACTATTTTAAAATTCCCGTTCTATTTCAAAATAGACACTTACTTTCAAATAGTTTCACAACTTCATCCTATTCTATTGGTACAGTTTCATAATGTGTTAACTACACAAAATGAATTCGACTCCCACTCAAATTATGTCTCCACATATTTGACAACACACGCTCCCACTCAAAAACGTGTTATCCACATATTTGAGTTCCTGAGCTTCCACTCAAAAATATGTTCCATACATATTCCACCTGAGTAAACTAACTTTGACTCCCACTTAAATCGACATTTTGGTTAAACCAAAATCATTGATCTACTATCAATTCGAATTTAATACAAACTACAGTATTACATTAATACAAACCCCTCAGACTTCAAGCATGTCTACATAGATGTAGTCAACAAATTTGATCTTGTCCAAGACACATTTCTCGACAAGACATGCTACCGCGTCTTTCTTATAGTCACATTTCTCATACAACTCCTTATATGACGATTAAACAATCTTATTCCTCTAATAAGAATTGCAGCAACAATTACTCTCTTAATCCTTTCAAATGCAACTTTGGATTTCCAGGCCGAAGAGCCTTTGTTCGTATTCCGATACTTTCTCAACTTTCTTTGTATTCATATAGTGCACCTTGATCTATCAACAAGATCTGAAATACTTAATACAGTGCTGTGACCTGACAGCAATATTAAATGTAACGACACTTTAATTAGAAGTTTCTTTCATGAAAATATTATGATCTTTATGAAGAGGATTGCAAGTAGAAAACACATTTCTAGTCTCCCTCACTTCTTATCACTAAACTTTCATTAGCAGACATATACTCTTTGGAACATCTTCCAACATAAGTCTGACACTCTATTCCAAACTTCTAATTTCAATCCATAAACCATAATTCGAAAAGTCATCTTTTCTCGGAATTACACAGACAACAAACTGAACTTTGTTTCTATTTGGTTTTGGAATACACCCTCATCCAATGCGAGCAATCTACAAAGAACTACTCATGTATATTCCGAATTATCGCATAACCATATACATGTCGACACTACTGTCGATCCTACGAATTCTCGTTGAGAAATACATCTATTTTCTAAAGTGGACATCGACTATAATGTTTCGAACGTATTAGGAGATTCTAAGACTGATTCTGACAGGCCACACTTTATTAAAAATGGAGCATGATTATAATTCCCCACATATCACTATACATGACATTATAATTATGTGAAGCAAATCACCACAAGTCTCTTGTGTTGAAAACATAATTCAAAATACCGTCCTTTGATCGAATTCTGTGAATATAATGTTCACAAATGTTTCTTCTGAAAAACCCCATTTGATCTATTATCAAATTAATCTCAGACTCCACGATTCATCGGGCAAATACTCCTATATGCCAAAGTCATGGAGGAATTCGGATCAATCAATAAACACCATTAATTAATCATTTTAAAAATGATACTCAATTAATTTCCGCCAGTATTGCAACTTCAATGCTTGATTTCAAGCTTAATCAACTCAGCACTCGAAATACTTAAACGGACCAAAAACATCCATTACTTCTTTCATTGCTTTTATGACTAAACTCGAACGGTGTTTTATTCTAGCAATAGAACCTTTGTTCATGGGACAAGCTATTTTATCATATCTACAATTATGAATACTTATCATACAATCAATGTAACTGAGATGTGGAAACTTTATTCATAAGATAAAACAACTGACTTGTTCCATAACATAAAACAACAGACTTTGTCTTATTACATGAATAACTTTGTCTTGTAACAATCAAGACACACACACTCGCTCACTATTACAAAAGATCGTATCAAAAACTATTAATGATAACTATGATAACTTGAGGACGTGAACACCAAAAGGCCATCAACTCCTTGACTACCAGCTTCAGCGCCTCGTCACATCAAACTGCGCCGCATATGCGTGATAATCAGGACCTGTTTCATAAACAGAGCAATTATCAAAATTTCATCACATTCCATGGGCGAATTCATAATACTGCATATATCAAATATATACCTGAAGCATCGAAGATATCTCCTTCGATGGAATCAACTTTCAGAGCCTGGAACTCACGTATGAATACGTAGAAGTTCATATCGTCGGCTTTCAAAATGTACTTACGCACATGCTTCTCATAGCTAGGAGGTAGAGATATCAGGACAATCCGAATGGCGCAAGAATCCGCCATCCAGTAATCGAAGACCATCGTCAGCTGGAAGTAGATGTCATACAATCTCTTCAAATGTGTCTTCAGACAGGTATGCTCCTCCATGTGAATGGTCTGGAACATTCTAAGCTGCCTGAATTGCTCACGCTTTAATTCATCCCCGAAGTGTGTCTTTATCGCATCCATCATGACGCTTGGCTCCTTGCGTCGAAACATCTCTTTCAACTCGGGTGCCAGGCATACGGTCATGGTGATCTCCACTTCAATGAATATGTCTCGACGTTTACGGAAATCATCTTCCTCCTCCTCGCTTGCAGAATCTCCTGGTCCTTCTCCTAAAGGTTCATCGAGAACATATAGAATGTTGTTGTGTTCGAGAATGTTTCTAAAACCCCTGTACCATCTGATGAAGTTGGACCCGTCGGCTTCTAATGTAGCATCCGGGCTCTTGAGGAAGTAACCGAAGTATAGTTGCGTAGTCTACAGATGTGATCGCAAAAGAGGTAAGATTAAGTTTATAATATGTAGGTGAGTTTTAGTCCTATAATCTCATTATCAAAAACACACCACACCAATATTATTATCCCTAAAATAATAGCGGCGATGACACGACCCCCATCCACTACACCACCCCCGATCATCACGGCCGGCAGCGCAGCTTCAAAGGTGGACATAAAATGTCGATCATAACTCTATGACTCGTGCTCGATCTTTCGATCTTCCCGTGTTCCGAGGCCATACCTCTGAGTATGCTAGGCTCGCCAATCAAACCTCGAAGACCTGCGCGTGCAACATGGCTTACACCCACTGTATGCGAATGACGAGATGTGTGACACCCGATCATCACGGCCTGCCTCATAACGTAGAACTTTCTTGGTGGTGCGCAACGAGGGAGAACACAATTCTGGTATTTGTTAGGGATCATCCTATTTATGATGCTACCGTTGTATATCTAGCATATAAGCAATCAATAGGATGCACACACAACAGCACACAATGATGATGCAATGAAGTGCGATGTGACATGGTCGATGCGCCTGGACCTTCATGGCGCCATGTGCTGGCCCCCGGCGCCCCGGCATGGCTCCGAGTCTACAGAGCCCTCCATTGCCTCCGACAGTACGAGTAATATCAAAACTTACCGTAACCATGTCACATAAAATAACGCCTCTGCAAAACAAAGTCAGACGCCTCTAGCTTTATTTAGTTTTACAAGTTTTACGTGGCAAATAGGCTTATTCGTAAGAGAATCGCTTCCCTACCTACGAATTTTGTACCACAACGTCGATCGTATAATTGCATGTTTAAGCATCCCTTTCGGGCCCTCCATTGAAAATGCTTTGCCAACTAGAGAGAGAGAAACAGACACCCGCCAGCCACAGATACGGTGCAAGCCGTATGTCAGTAGTGGAACCAGTCTCGCGTAAGCGTACGCGTAAAGTCGGTCCGGGCCGCTTCATCAACTCAATACCGAAGGCATCGCAAGTGCACGCTAGAGGGTAGCAAATATAAGAAAGACGCCCTCATTCAACATGAGTTCTAACCGTACCAGCAGTACTACGCATAGATCGGCTCTGATACCACTGAAGGTGTTACGGTGCAGAAAACAATAATTTTCTAGCGAGCGAAACCCTAACTAGCCAGGATCTATCTATCTAGTACATGCGATAACGGTGGCGGAACGGGTTACATTACCTCCATGTAGACCGATAGCGGGGATTACGCTCCCGCACAAGCGTTGACGATGAAGTCGTACGTAGCCGACCTCGAGGTCGCGGAGAACTTGCCGCGATGTCGGAGTCGATGACGCCGGGGTTGTCGACGATGATCTGCGTCGACGGGCGTCGGGCGGAAGAAGGCAGAGCGCCAGCACCGGGGCTGGCGCGCCGACAGCAGAGGGGGGAGGCGCGGCGGCTGCAGGGGGCGAGACGATGTCGCCCAAGCTCCTCAATAGAGTAGCCTCCGAGCACTCGCAAACATACGGAGCCTAGCGACGACTCCCGGTCATTCAGATCCAGCTGAAATCGCAGGAGTAGATCTTATCTGGAATCCCGCAGAGCAACGGCGCTCTGCGGTATGGCTTAGGTGGAGAGATCCCCCTTTCCTCAGCTCGGCGCGGCTCCGACTTGGGAACCACGAGATCGAGAGAGAAACTGGGAATTAATTGAATTTCCTATGAATTAAATCAATTAATATGCCTTGCTATATAAAGGGGGAAGGGGGTGTGCAAACCCCTTGGCTCCCCCATGTGGGACTAAAGGTTGGGGGGGTTGGTGCGCCCCACCATGGGCCGGCCGAACCCCCATGGGGCCCACCCCCCTTTGTGGGGTGCGGCTCCCCCCTCTTGGGCCCTCTCAGGGCCCATTTAGGTGGGAGCCCCCTTTTTCCTTTATTTAATTAATATTAAATTAATATAAAAATCCCATTAATTCATAATTAATATATTTATATATAATTCAATATCCCATGACTCCGAAACTATTTCGGAACCACCCGAACAACTTTCGGACATTCTCGGAACCTTTCCATAGCTCTCCGGAACTCCTTCCGGACCACCGGAACTCTTTCCGGATCAATTCTTTCTCTCCAATAAAAACCTATAAAATTCCAGAACCTATCTCCTAGCGTCGCTAAGACCTTAAGTTTGTTACGCTACGGTTCGGGAACACTCCAGACATGGTCGAGACACTCCGCTCACCAATGATCGTCAGGGATACCTGGAAATATATGACGACCCCTGTGCATTCCACGAATATCGTCGTTCAACCATAAGTATGATATTCATTCCCTTTGTCTCTGCGATACTACCTTGTCCGAGATATGATCGTAGACACACCGATGCCTTTGCTGTATCTCGTTACCGACGAAGGTTATTAACTCGTCTGCGATATTACATCTCCATGACCTAGTCACAAGCTGCGCAACTATATAGATGCAATATCACCGAGTGGGCCCAGAGTATCTTTCCATTACAAGAATGAACAAATCCCGCTCTTGATCCTTACGTCTTGATGCTCTTTCGGAATACCCAAGATGGACACCGTTATTGTCATGCTATATAAGACACAACGTTTGATGCTCTCAAAGCACTCCTATGAAGCAACAATAAGTACGGTCTCACGGTCTAAGGAACAAGCTATCACACTCTTATCTATTGCAAATGACAAACATCGTAATACGATCTTATTGCAATACTTTGCGTATGTCCACCACCTTATTCAACTAACAAGATGACCCCATTGTCAACCGACGTCATTGTCCTTGATCGGGAATCTCGATCAACTGTTGCCCAATGGACTAGCTCAAATAGAGGCTTGCTAGGGACCTGGTTGTCTATGTATCACACGTGTATTAATAATTCCGATTAATACAGTTATAGCATAATACACAAACCTATTATAAACTTATGAGATAATGCAATAAATACTACTTATTTATTTGCCTCTAGGGCATATCTCCTTCAGGTCCCACCTGTCATCTTCTTCGCTGCAACGGCTCCGCCCCCAATTCACGCCCCGACCTCGCCGAGAACGGCAGAAATCAATTCGATTGATTCCTGGCGTTTTACTCCTCCTTTTACCCCGTGATTCCCTCCTACTAATACCCCTCGATTCCCTCTCACGTTTGCCCCAAACCTTTCCACCCGAGAGCCCCTAGGCTGCCCACACACGACCCCGCCATCCCACCGCTGCCGCCGGCGAAAAGCAGTCCGTATGACGAACTCCGGCCACCCCGGACCATCTCACTTCTCCCCTTCGTTTTGTTTTGTTGTTGAGCACCGTTGTGACAAGGTTTAGTAATTTTTCTCGCAGCCATTCGTCGTGTTCGTCCTCGCCCGAAGCTTGCCGCCGCCACGCGCAACTCCGGCGAGCCATTGCGGGAAGCAGAGGATGCTCCGGTCGCCGTCACCTCGCCATCGCCTTCATCTTGATGCCCTGCACCCTCGGGTATGTTCCGTTCATCTCCGTAGGTCGTAGAACGTCGGGAACGCGCGACGCCGGCAATGGCACGGCCACGGTTAGGTCACCGGAGACGACTCCGGCGGGCCGCGCCGCTCTGTTTTGTTCTCAGCCGTTGGATCTCGATCGTACGGCCAGGATTATATCTTCTTTAAACCGAATCGGTACGCTGACTCAGTGGTCCAGTCAGCGCCCACGTGGTCGACACGTCAGCGGCCACGTCGCTGCCCAGTCAGCGCTGACGTGTAAATGATTTTTTTCGATTTAATTAAATGGCACTTTTGCAGAAAAGCCCCTGTAACTTAGAATTGTTATAACTTTTTACTCACATATCCAAATTCAAATATTTTTATATATTTGGAAAGCCCTTGACATGTAGATTATTTTAGATCTGTTAGAGTTCAAATTGACTTAATTTAAAATATTCAAATTTCAAATGGTGAATTTGAGTATTTTTGTCATAACTTTAAATCTATAAATTCAAAAATTGCAAATAAAATTGTTTTAGAGACCTTGGCATATTTGTAAATTGATGCCACTGCTATAAAATATTTTTGAGTAATATTTGAATGAATTCATAGTTATATATTTAATTTGAATAGTTTGAGTACATAACTATTAATAAAAATATTATTTTTGATGAAATCAAATTGCTATAAATTTTATTAAATGCCCCCTGTCTATTAACACTATTATTAAAAAATTTGTTATAAAAATTTAATCATAGAAAACTTTAATCTTATATTTATTCCTTTTATTATATTTTCCAAAAATAGAAATTAATTAAATTGCATTTATAAACTCATGCATATTTATAAAGAAATCACAAAAGTTATTTTGATGCTTTCTTGAGATTAAAAAGTGAATTTCATGCATAACTTATTTTATTATATAGTTATACTCCTTATAGGAAAACCTCTTCATTATTTTCTAAGTTAGGATTATTTTCAAACTTAGTATTTTAGTAAAAATGCTATGCACTAGACACATAGTATTTTCAACATGGAGCTTGAAGACCAATGAAGGACTTAGCCAATACAAGACTCCAGAAGAATCTCCAAGAAGTAGAAGCACTTAGAAGAAAAATCAAGAGGAAGTTCATGAAGACCAACCAGAAATATTTTCTAAGTCTTGCTCCCTCTCTCTTTCATTTCTCCTTTCTTCTCTTAGACCTTTTGAAGAGTAAGTTAAATCCAAGACCAGCCTAGGTGATGCAAAAATCATCAAGTCTGAAGATTATTCAAGTCTACCAAGAATTCAATCAAGACATCACCAAGGAGACTATTACAAGTCTGGAGATGAAGCCTGGAAGACAACTACATCTTTCTTTCTATCTTTCCCTCTTTCCTAGTCTTGTCTTTCACTTTAGACTTAAACAATTTTTGATCATGATATTATCATCTTAATGTTTGTTGGATCCTAGTATACAATTTACGAAGAGTTGTTAATAATTGTTGATCACCTTGAAGAGTAGACTTAGTATTTTCTCTAAGTATTTTGCACATCATGGCTAAGCCATTTGAGTGCTTATTCTAGATAAATTTATAACAAAGTTATTTTGTCCAACTTCTGACCTTAGCCTTAGTCATTTTTGACCAACACATTTCCTTGAATTAACTTAAAAGATTTTTCATGACATGACATGCATTTCTAGTCCTTAGAAATAATTTGCATATCATGCATGACATGTTTTCCTTAGAAGTTTTATGAAACTTGTTTGTTCACTAGATATGAGCATGTATGTTTGATGATTGTTGTTTGTTGTTTGCTTATATTGTTTAGATTAAACGGAGAGCAAACGTTCGTTGTTGAAAAGAGTTCGTGAACAACGACAACATTCAAAGGCAAGTGGCACACCCCCATAAAATATTATCTTTCTATGCATGAGTAGATTATTTTTCTATAAGCATGTGTAGGATAGTATTGCTATGCAAGCCATGTTTAGACTTCCTTATTCATGTGTCTAGGTTCCTATGAAAATACTTAGTAGAATTGTGATGCTACGCAAAACTATTTTGATGAAATGTTAAATTCTACTAAGTTATAATCAAACACCAAGGTGGAATTGGTTGCTTGTCTGTATGAGTTGAGTGTTGTCCCCAGGGGATTTACCTGTGGGATATTCACTTGTGGATGGCCACCCAGGAACAGAGGAATCTAAAGAACTCCGAGTGAAGATTGCTTCTCGTGCAGCCATTGCCAATATGGGCTCTGGCTTGATCAACTAAGCTGCGTGGACTCGCCCCGGCCTGACAGGTGGAGGTAGTGGTTTGTAGGTGGAGCGCGTCAGGCCAGAGTGGGAGGGAAAATGCTTCTGAAAGATCTCGTCTCATTCTTCTCCTTTCCTTATCACAAATGATGTGTATAGGATAATTTAGGTTGAATGGGTACAATGGTGAACGTGCACAACCTCTGCAGAGTTAAAATCTAAGTACTTAGCCGTGTCCCCGGTACGGACAATTTGAGCAGCTGATCACGGACGTCAACGGAGGATTCCACCATTCCAACTTCAGAAATAAAACTTGATGGGTGAACAAGGGAAGATGAGATTATGGTTTTCATGCCATACTTGTCTTGATTTGAAGAAAGTGTTTTCCAAAGAGATAGGAAAAATTGGCTTTATGCAAAATAGCCTTGAACCCCACCAGCCAAATATGCATATACGCTATTAGAGTTATTCCAATAAGTGTCCACCATAGTGTCACTTGCCAGACTCCATTTTTAATGGAATCTGACCCACGTTGTTGCAATATTTTTCTTATTGCAGATTTGATCAGATGACGACTGAGGTTTCGTTTAAAGGTTTCGAGTCTACAACCAACATGTTTTCACCTGTGGCAACATGAAGTTGATGGAGACTCACTGCCATTGTATTTCCGCTGTTTACTCTTTTGAAGCTAGCTTTATGCTATGCAACCTGTATTGAATATTTTGTAAGTCTGGATCATCGATGTAATAAAATTGATACTTTGTTGTGATATTACATCGTAAACTGTGTGTGCAAACGAATCGATCCAGGGATTTGCACTATACACAGGTATCTGCCTTATTTTAAGTGCATGTACGCTACAAAGCACTTCAACAAAGATGACTTATGGGGAGTTCCACCTTTTTCAACATGGGCGCCAGACTGAACCCAAGACCGAAGACATCCAGTACAAGATGATTAGTGACTCCTTGGAGAAAGGACTCATGCAGGAGCTAATTGGACGTCTTTGTGGGCAATACCAAGACGAGTTAAAGGACCACTATTTTTCTATCTTGGGCAAACGTGATGAAGATGGGATACCCTTCCTTGTGAATGAGGAGGACAAAAGCAAACCAGATCCTTTGCACCCATATCTTCAAGACTTAGAAATTCACCTTTGGCATCTAGAAGAGGATAGACGTGAAGAGTTGCTAAGGAATGATGAAATAGTGGCCCAAGTCAAGGAAGCTCAAAAGAAGATTGGCACCCAAGAAGAAGTGGCCGACGCTCAGGAGGAGAAATTCCGGGCACATGAGAAGAAGTTCCAAAATCAAGAGAAGAGAGTTAGAGACAAGAACAAGGAGATTAAAAACTTGAAGGATGAAATTCTGAGCAACGAGGTTGAGTTCGAGGCTGATCGTGATCTGATAGAGACTCTGCACCGTGAGAAGAGAATGCTACAAGAGAAGAATGAAGCCCTAGAGAAAGAAGTGATCGAGACTCTGCGCCATGAGAAGGCTATGCTATAGGATAAGAATGAAGCCTTAGAGAAGGAAGTGAGCGAGTATAAGGAGATCCTCATGAAAGAAGGCATCACCATCGAGGAAGTCGAAGAAGATGAAGGAGATATCATGGAAGAAAATATTTAACTTAGTAGTTGGACCACCATGTTTTACTTCACGTTTAGTTCGTCGTTTTAAAAACATTGATCTCAAACTTGTGGTATGACAATGTTAGAATGTTTTGGTTTGCAGACTTGGTCGTTTTATTTAATCTACCCACATTGTTTCATTTCCGAGTTGCTAAGAAAGAAAAGTTTTAAGTTGTTTGTTGATTGTGGATTGCTTGACTTGATTGTTTTGTGCATGGGTAGGATTTCCTTCTTTTAGTTCTATCTATCTTTTACTCATCCATGCTAAAAAACCCACAGATGCCTCCACGTCGTGATCCCAACAACAATGATGCTATGCAGCAGTTGATGGCCGCTCAAGCCCAGCTGATGACTATGATGACTCAGTTCATTGCTGCAACCAACAACAACAACAACCACAACAACAACAACAACCCGCCACCTCCACCACCACCACAAGTGGACAAACTTGCCTGATTCTTAAGGCTTAGGCCAAACAAGTTCTCTTCTGCTACAGAACCTATAGTGGCAGATGAATGGCTCCGCTCGGTCAACAAGGACTTAATGACTTGTGAATGCTCTGAGGCAGAGAAAGTGAGGTTCACTACACACCTGTTGGAAGGACCCGCTGCACTGTGGTGGGAGACTTATCAAGTGACTCATCCTCTAGAGGACCTGACTTGGGATGCTTTCAAGGAAGGTTTTCGCAATGCTCACATTTCCTCTGGATGAATCCGAAGAAGGAAGAATTCCGCATCTTGAGACAGGGAGGTAGAACTCTGAAAGAGTATATGGATGACTTCTGCACACTATCAAGGTATGCACCAGAAGACATCGACACTGATGCTGAGAGGAAAGAAAAATTCCTCAATGGACTTAAGGGAGAACTGAAGATACCCTTGTCTGTAGCCTATGCTCCTAACTATCAAGCTCTGTTGGATCAAGCCATCACTTTGGACAACAACATAAGAAAGGAAGAGAACAGGAAGAGGAAGTTCAGTGCAAGTAAGGTTCATTCTGAGGGAACACACAAAAGGCACCACGTAACTGAAGGCAGTGGGCATAAATCATGGAATCACTCCAACAACGGTAGTGGCCAAAAGTATCATGGTCATAACCATAATGGAGGATACAAAGGAAACAATGGAGGATACAAAGGAAATAATGGAGGATTGAAGGGAAACCATCACCATGGCCATAACCGTGGAAATGGTCATCGCCGCCTTAACTATGAGGGGAAGAAAGACTTGTCTGATGTGACTTGCTTCAAGTGCAAGAAGACGCGACATTATGCAACTGACTGCCCAGAGAGGAAGGCTGATGAAAATTTCAAGCCCAATCCTTTCCAGAAGGGGCAAGTGAACCACATCAATGTGGAAGAAGTTCATGATGAACCTGATGCTGTGATTGGTACGTTCTTGATCAATTCTTTTTCAGCATTAGTATTATTTGATACTGGAGCATCGCATTCATTCATATCAAGAGCTTTTGTAAACAAACATGGGCTAGCTGAGGAAGGCCTAGGAAAACCTATTAGAGTAAGTTCACCAGGAGGAGAGATGATAGTAAATTCTGGGTGTAGGCAGCTAGATTTAAAGATTGGAAAATACCTTTTTCCAACGGACTTTGTCATCCTAGAAACCCAAGGCTTGGATGTTATCATCAGAATGGATTGGATGACCCGTTTTGAAGGAATCATAGACTGTGCAAATAGAGCTATCACCCTCACCACCCTAGAGAAACAAAAGATTAAATTCAGATCAACTTTCAAACTTAAGAAAGTTAGGCTAAATTCTCTTAAGGGGGTTAGCCTTGGTGATGTGCTTAGTGTCAAGGAATACCTAGATGTGTTTCCAGAAGAACTACCGGGAATGCCACCCGATAGAGATGTGGAGTTTCTCATCAAACTAAAACCGGGTACTGGACCAATAACTAAGAGACCATATCCTATGGCCGTCGATGAGCTGAAAGAGCTCAAGAAGCAACTGGAGGAACACATTCAGAAAGGATTTATTTGTCCAAGTTCATCGCCATGGGGAGCACCAGTTCTATTTGTTAAAAAAAAAGATCAAACCCAGAGGCTAGTCACGGACTACATGTATATAAATGAGCAAACTATCAAGAACAAGTACCCGTTACCCAAGATTAATGAACTATTTGATCAACTGGAAGGTGCTTGTGTTTTCTCCAAGATTGATCTTTGATCAGGTTAGCTCCAAATGAAAGTTAGAGAAATGGATATACCAAAGAAAGCGTTTGTTACGAGATATGGCTCTTATGAGTACACAGTAATGCCTTTTGGATTAACCAATGCTCCAGCCTATTTCATGAATATGATGAATAACGTGTTCATGGATTTTCTGGATAAGTTTGTGGTAGTTCTTATCGATGACATTTTAATCTACTCCAAGAGTCACAAGGAACATGAAGAGCATTTGCGTCTGGTATTGCAGAGACTACGTGAACATAAGTTGTATGCCAAATACATCAAATGTGAGTTTTGGTTAAAACAAGTCGGATTTCTAGGCCATGTGGTATCCAAGGAGGGTATAGCAGTGGATCCTGAAAAAGTTTCTGCTGTAACCAATTGGGAGCCACCAAAGAATGTGGGAGAATTACGTAGTTTTCTTGGTCTAGCAGGATACTACCGAAGATTCTGAAGGGGTTCCGGTGCAGAAAACAATAATTTTTCTAGCGTATGAAAGCCTAACTAGACAGGATCTATCTATCTAGTACATGTGATAACGGTGGCGGAACGGGTTACATTACCTCCATGTAGACCGATAGCGGGGATTATGCTCCCACACAAGCGTTGACGATGAAGTCGTACGTAGCCGACCTCGAGGTCGGGGAGAACTTTCCGCGATGACGTAGACGATGACGCCGGGGTGTCGACGATGACCTACGTCGACAGGCGTCGGGCGGAAGATGGTGTGGCGCCGGTGGCTGGGGGGAGGCGCCGGCGGCAGGGGGGAGGCGCAGCGGCTGGGCTGCAGGTGGGCGAGACGACGTCGCCCAGACTCCTCAAAAGAGTCGCCTCCGAGCACTCGCAAACATACGAAGCTTAACAACAACGCCCGGTCATTCAGATCCAGCTGAAATCGCTGGGGTAGAACTTATCTGGAATCCCGCAGGGCAACGACGCCCGGTGGTATAGCTTACGTGGAGAGAGGGGGCAAAACGGGCGGAGAAGCAACTCAGCCGGCTTGCTACAAATTTAATTTTATTTTCCAATGAATTAATCCAATAAATATGCCTTGCTATATAAAGAGGGGAGGGGGTGTGCAAACACCTTGCCTCCCCCATGTGGGACTAAACAAAAGAGAGAGGGGGGGGGGGGGGGGGGGGGTTCGGCCGAACCCTCCAAGGGTTAGCCCCCCTCCTTGGTGCGGCTCCCTCTTGGGCCCTCTCAGGGCCCATGTAGGTGGGCTGCCCCCTTTTTCCTTTATTTAACTAATATTAAATTAAATAAATATAATTAATTCATAATTAATATACTTAAATACTATTTAATATCCCGTGACCCCGAAACATTTTCCAGACCACCCGAACAACTTTCGGACATCCCTGGAACCATTCCAGACCTTCCCGGAACTCCTTCCGGACCACCAGAACTCTTTCCGGATCATTTCTCTTTCTCCAACAAAATCCTATATTATTTCATAACCTATCTCCTGGTGTAGTTAACACCTTAAGTTTGTTACGCTACGGTTCGAGAACACTCCAGACATGGTTGAGACACTCCGCTCACCAATGACCTTCAGGGATACCTGGATGTATATGACGGTCCCTGTGCATTCTACGAATATCGTCGTTGAACCATCAATATGATATTCATTCCCTTTGTTTCTACGATCCTACCTCGTCCGAGATATGATCATAGACATCCGATGTATTTGGTGTATCTCGTTACCGACACAGGTTATTAACTTGTCTGTGCTATTACATCTTCATGACCTAGTCATAAGCTGCGCAGCTATATAGATGTAATCTCACCGAGTGGGCCCAGAGTATCTTTCCGTTACAAGAATGAACAAATCCTGCTCTTGATCCTCACGTCTCGATACTCTTTCGGGATACCCAAGATAGACACCGTTATTGTCATGCTATATAAGACACAACGTTTGATGCTCTCAAAGCACCCCTACGAAACATCAATAAGTACGGTCTCACGGTCTAAGTAATAAGCTATCATATTCTTATTTATTGCAAATGACAAACATCGTAATACGATCTTATTGCAATACTTTGCGTATGTCCAGCACCTTATTCAACTAATAAGATGACCCCATTGTCAACCGACGTCATTGTCCTTGATCGGGAATCTCGATCAACTTTTGCCCAATGGACTAGTTCATATAGAGGCTTACTAGGGACCTGGTTGTCTGTGTATTACACGTGTATTAATAATTCCGATTGATACAGTTATAGCATAATACACAAACCTATTATAAACTTATGAGATAATGCAATAAATACTACTTATTTATTTGCCTCTAGGGCATATCTCCTTCAGTCTCCCACTTGCACTAGAGTACAAATAAACTAGCTGCATTTTACTTCATCAGAATCACTTATCGAATAAGCGTCATTTGATAATGCTTACTTGTGGAAGAGTGTTACTCTGACATTCTGTACAATACATAATTTGTGCGTACTTTTGTGATTCATTGATATCAACTTGCTTGATACCACCATGTTATCCAATAACATATATGCAAATACCGTAACTAAGTGAGACTTATGTTTCCTAGCGCTCACTCTGATTATGCTAACCAGATAACTGCCTTGAAAACACACTCAGTCATATAGAGCTCCTTGTAGCAATTACAAACTCGCGATATTACATACTTTAACACCTATGTAGAAAACTGGACATTCCAATGTCAATCTAATAACTAATGCACTTCTACTTCCAGTAAATTCTAAATTTACTTTTATAATTGTTCTTCTTCTAAGAACATCGGTTATATTTCATCGAGCAGATAATATGGTTTCTGGATGATGTCTAATATTACATAATAGACCAACATGTCATACAACCATTACTACCTTGTATCATTACTTTTAATGATCAATTGGATTTCCAAGGACCATCCTTTTGATTCTATTCTGACTCCTCAGATATAATCCAAAACAACTCGACTAACTATTTAAAATTCCCGTTCTATTCCAAGTAGACACTAATTTTCAAATGGTTTCACAACTTCATCCTTCTCATCTATTCTACTGGTACAATTTCACAATGTGTCATTTACACAAGATGAATTCGGATCCCACTCAAAAATATGTCTCGACACATTTGAGAACACGAGCTCCCACTCAAATATGTCTCCACACATTTGAGAACACGAGCTCCCACTCAAAAATATGTCCCTCACATATTCTACCCGAGTGAACTAACTTTGACTCCCACTTAAAATCGACATTTTGGTCAAACCAAAATCATTGATCTCTTATCAATTCGAATTTAATACAAACTATAGTATTACATTAATACAAATCCTCAGACTTCAAGCATGTCTACATAAATGTAGTCAACAAATTTGATCTTGTCCAAGACACATTTCTTGACAAAACATGCTTTCATGTCTTTCTTATAGTCACCTTTCTCATATAACACTTTATATGATGATTAAACAATCTTATTCTCCTAATAAGAATTGTAGCAACAATTACTATTTTAATCCTTTCAAATGTAACTTGGATTTTCAGGCTGAAAACAGTCTTTGTTCGTATTCTGATATTTTCTCAACTTTCTTTGTATTCATAAAGTGCACCTTGATCTGTCAACAAGATCCGAAACACTTAATATTGTGCTGTGACCTGACAGCAATATTAAATATAACAACACTTTATCCAGAAGCTTCTTTCATGAAAATATTATGGTCTTTATGAAGAGGATTGCAAGCAGAAAACAACTTTCTTGTCTCCCTCACTCTTAATCACCAAACTTTCATTTGTCGACATATACCCTTTGGAACACCTTCCAATATTCTACTTTTATGAATATAGGTCTGACACCTTATTTCGAGCTTCTAATTCCAATCCAGAAACCATAATTCGAAAAATCATATTTTCCTCGGAACTACATATACAACAAACCAAGTTTTGTTTCTATTTGGTTTTGGAATACACACCCATCCAATGCGAGCAATCTACAAAGAACTATTCATGTATATTCTGAATTATCGTATAATCATATACATGACGACACTATTGTCGATCATACGAATTCTCGTTGAGAGAAATATCTATTTTCTAAAGTGGACATCGACTATAATGTTTCGAACATATCAAGAGATTCTAAGCAGATTCTGACAGACCATACTTTATTTAAAATAGAGCATCATTCTAATACCCCACATATCACCATATATGACATTATAATATTGTGAAACGAATTTTCACAAGTCTTTTGTGTTGAAACCATAATTCAAAAATATTGTCCTTTGATCGAATCTTGTGAATACAATATTCATTAATCTTTCTTATGAAAAACCCATTTGATCTCTTATCAAATTAATTTCAGACTCATGATTTATTAGGCAAATACACATATTTACCAATAATCATAGAAGAACTCGGATCAAGCAAAAATCACCTTTAATTAATTTAATAATCATTTGAAATGACTCTTAATTAATTTCCTCTCGTATTGACACTTCAATACTACATTTCAAACTTAATCAATTCGGCACTCGAAATACTTAAATGGACCAAAATTATCCATTACTTCTTTCATTGCCTTTATGACTAAATTTGATGGTGTTTGTTATTTGGACACATAATTTTATCATTCCCGCTATTATAAATGTATATCATACGCATAATGTAATTGAGATGTGATACAAATTACTCATAATATGAAACAACTGCTTTGTTTCATAACATAAAACAACTGATTTTTTCTATATGAATAACTATGTCTTGTAACATTCAAGACACCAAACTAGATCACACTCTCACTATTACAAAATGTCTTATAAAAAACTATTGATGATATTTAATATGATATCTCGAGGGCGTGAGCACTACTGGCCATTAACTTGCCATCACTTGTGCACTGTCACGTCACACATCGCTGCATACGTGTGATAATCAGGGACTGTTTCATAAACAGAACAAGTATCAAATACTTTTCATAAAGTATGAGAAGAATACATTTATATCTTCGTATATCAAATATACCCGTAGCGTCGAAGAACTCTTCTTCGATGGAATCAACTTTTAGAGATATGAACTTGTTCACGAACGTGAAGAAGCTCATCGTGTCTCTATAGCATATTCACGCACATGCTATTCACAGCTAGGAGGCAAAGCGCAATCTCTATTGCACTGGAGTTCGCTATCTAGAAATCGTAGATATTCGTAAGCCTGAAGTAGATGTCATACAACTTCTTCAATTGAGTCTCCAGACAGGTATGCTCCCCATGTGAATGGTCCGGAACTTTCTAAGATGTCTGAACTGCTCAAGACTCAATTTATCTTTGAAGTGTCCTTTGATCGCATCAATCACGACGTATGGCTCCATGTGTTGAAACAACTTTCAACTCTGGTGCTAGGCATACGCTCATGACGACCTCCACTTCTATGAAAATATCATGATGCTTACGGAACTCATCATCTTCCTCCTTGCTAACAGAATCATCTGGTTTCTCTCCTAACTAATGTTCTAGGACATATATAATGTTTGTTGTGTTTGGAGAATGTTTCTAAAACCAATGTACCAGCTGATGAAGTTGGACCCGTCGGCTTGTAAGGTAGAATCCGGGCTCTTGAGGAAGCAACCGAAGTGTAGTTCCGTAGTCTCCAGATGTGATCGCAAAAGAGGTAAGGTAAAGTTTATAATATATGTGAGTTATAGTTTATAATCATATTATCAAACAAAACCCCACCAAAATTATTATTCCTAAAATAATAATGACGATTACACGACCCTCATCCACCATACCACCCCCGATCATCACGGCCGGAAGCACAACTTCAAAGGTGTACATAAAATGTCGATCACAACAACTCTGCGACTCATGCTCGATCTTTCGATCTTCCCGTGTTCCGAGGCCATATCTGCATATGCTAGGCTCGCCAATCAAACCTCGAAGACCCTGCGCGTGCAACATGGCTTACACCCACTGTATGCGAACGACGATATGTCTGACACCCGATCATCACGGCCTGCCTCATAACGTAGAACTTTCTTGGTGGTGCGCAACAAGGGAGAACACAATTTTGGTATTTGTTAGGGATCATCCTATTCATGATGCTACCATTATATATATAGCATATAAGCAATCAATAGGATGCACACACAACAGCACACAATAATGATGCAATGAAGTGCGATGTGACATGGTCGATGCGCCTGGACCTTCATGGCGCCATGTGCCTGGACCCCGGCGCCCTGGCATGACTCCGAGTCTACGGAGCCCTCCATTGCCTCCGACAGTACGAGTAATATCAAACTTACCGTAACCATGTCACATAAAATAACGCCTCTGCAAAACAAAGTTAGACGCCTCTAGCTTTATTTAGTTTTGCAAGTTTTACGTGGCATATAGGCTTATTCGTAAGAGAATCGCTTCCCTACCTACGACTTTGTACCACAACGTCGATCGTATAATTGCAAGTTTAAGCATCCCTTTCGGGACCTCCATTGAAAATGCGTTGCCGACTAGAGAGAGAGAAATAGACGCCCGCCAGCCACAGATACGGTGCAAGCCATATGTCAGTAGTGGAACCAGTCTCGCGTAAGCGTACGCGTAAAGTCATTCCGGGCCGCTTCATCAAACTCAATACCGAAGGCATTGCAAATGCACGTTATAGGGTAGCAAATATAAGAAAAACGTCCTCATTCAACATGAGTTTTAACCGTACCAGCAGTACTACGCATAGATCGGCTCTGATACCACTGAAGGGGTTCCGATGCAGAAAACAATAATTTTCTAGCGTATGAAACCCTAACTAGCCAGGATCTATCTATCTAGTACATGTGATAATAGTGGCGGAACGGGTTACATTACCTCCATGTAGACCGATAGCGGGGATTACGCTCCCGCAAAAGCGTTGACGATGAAGTCGTACGTAGCCGACCTCGAGGTCGCGGAGAACTTGCCGCGATGACGAAGACGATGACGTCCGGGTGTCGACGATGACCTGCGTCCACGGGCGTTGGGCGGAAGATGGTGTGACGCCGGCGGCTGGGGGGAGGCGCCGGCGACAGGGCGAGGCGCAGCGGCTGGGCTGCAGGTGGGCGAGACGACGTCGCCCAGGCTCCTCAAAAGAGTCGCCTCCGAGCACTCGCAAACATACGAAACTTAACAACAACCCCCGTTCATTCAGATCCAGCTGAAATCGCAGGGGTAGAACTTATCTGGAATCCCGCAGGGCAACGGCGCCCGGGGGTATAGCTTAGGTGGAGAGAGGGGGCAAAAGAGGCAGAGAAGCAACTCGGCCGGCTTGCTACAAATTTAATTGTATTTTCCAATGAATTAATCCAATAAATATGCCTTGGTATATAAAGGGGGGAGGGGGTGTGCAAACACATTGCCTCCCCCATGTGGGACTAAACAAAGGATAGGGAGGGGTGGTTCGGCCGAACCCTCCACGGGCTGGCCCCCCTCCTTGGTGCAGCTCACTCTTGGGCCCTCTAAGGGCCCATGTAGGTGGGCTGCCCCCTTTTTCCTTTATTTAACTAATATTAAATTAATATAAAATATAATTAATTCATAATTAATATATTTAAATACTATTTAATATCCCGTGACCCCGAAATATTTTCCGGACCACCCGAACAACTTTCGGACATCCCTGGAACCATTCCAGACCTTCCCGGAACTCCTTCCGGACCACCGGAACTCTTTCGGGATCATTTCTCTCTCTCCAACAAAATCCTATATTATTCCAGAACCTATCTTCCGGTGTCGTTAAGACCTTAATTTTGTTACGCTACGGTTCGAGAACACTCCAGACATGGTCGAGACATTCCGCTCACTAATGACCGTCAGGGATACCTGGATGTATATGACAGTCCCAGTGCATTCTTTGAATATCGTCGTTGAACCATAAATATGATATTCATTCTATTTTTTTCTACGATACTACCTCGTCCAAGATATGATCGTAGACATCCGATGTCTTTGTTGTATCTCGTTACCGACAAAGGTTATTAACTCGTCTATGCTATTACATCTCCATGACCTAGTCATAAGCTGCACAGCTATATAGATGTAATCTCACCGAGTGAGCCCAGTGTATCTTTCCATTACAAGAATGAACAAATCCCGCTCTTGATCCTTACGTCTCGATACTCTTTCGGGATACCCAAGATGGACACCGTTATTGTCATGCTATATAAGACACAACGTTTGAAGCTCTCAAAGCACCCCTACGAAGCATCAATAAGTACGGTCTCACGGTCTAAGGAATAAGCTATCATATTCTTATTTATTGCAAATGACAAACATCATAATACGATCTTATTGCAATACTTTACGTATGTCCATCACCTTATTCAACTAATAAGATGACCCCATTGTCAACCGACGTCATTGTCCTTGATCGGGAATCTCGATCGACAGTTGCCCAATGTACTAGTTCATATAGAGGCTTACTAGGGACCTGGTTGTCTGTGTATCACACGTGTATTAATAATTCCGATTAATACAGTTATAGCATAATACACAAACCTATTATAAACTTATGAGATAATGCAATAAATAATACTCCCTCCGTTCCATAATCCAAGAGCTATAGTTTTTTGACAACTGTTTCAAAATGAATGGGCTTCGACTATTTTTGCTGCCTCCCCGCATGCACAAATTGAGTGAAATCCCTGAAAATATGGAGTTTGTTTGATCGCTCAGCTAACTTTCGAGAAAAACTAATCGCTATTTCCATCTAATCTAACTACCGCATGTAGCATCTCAACAGAAAACAAATGTGCGCTAATTACCGTGCAGAAAAACTATAGCTCTTGGATTACGGAACAGAGGGAGTACTTATTTATTTGCCTCTTGGGCATATCTCCTTCAGATTCATTGAAAACTTTTCCTAGATTGCCAAAGCCTTAACGGAATAGTTGAAAAAGGAGAAGAAGTTTGAGTGGACTGAGGCTTGTGAAGCCAGTTTCCAGGAATTGAAGAAACGTCTAGTTTCAGCTCCAGTTCTATGCTTACCTGATTTAGAGAAGGAATTCCAAGTGTATTGTGATGCTTCACGCCAAGGTCTTGGAAGTGTACTGATGCAAGAAGGCAGAGTGGCATCATATGCCTCCAGACAGCTCAAGAAACATGAAGCAAACTACCATACCCATGATCTCAAATTAGCCTTAGTAGTACATGCTCTGAAGACATGGAGACCCTATCTGATGGGAAAAAGATGTGAAGTATTCACTGACCACAAAGGTTTGAAGTATATTTTCACTCAAAAAGAATTGAACATGAGGTAGAGAAGATGGTTGGAACTTATCAAAGATTATGATGTTAGTCTCCAATACCATCCGGGAAAGGCTAATGTAGTAGCAGATTCCCTGAGTCGTAAGGTGTATGTGAATGGCCTCACGACAGGAGAAATACCTGAGGATTTATGTAAGACATTCAAGGACCTCAGATTGGAAGTGGTACCAGAAGGTTTTGTAGCTTCATTAGTAGTGCAACCAAATTTGATGGACAAGATACGCGAAGCTTAGAAGGGAGACAAAGATATAGAAGAAATCAAAGTCAATCTGAGAGCAGAAAAAGCTAAGGGATTTCACAAAGATGAGCAAGGAACCTTGTGGTTTGAAAAACGTGTATGTGTGGCCAATGATCTTGATCTTAGGGAGTTAATTCTGCAAGAAGCCCATGAGACACCTTATTCCATTCATCCGGGAAACACTTAAATGTATATGGATGTAAAGGAAAGATTTTGGTGGAACAATCTGAAGAGGGAAATAGCAGAATATATCGCAAAGTGTGATGTATGTAGTCGAGTAAAAGCAGAACATCAAAAGCCAGCAGGACTTCTAAAACCTTTGAAAGTGACGGACTGGAAGTGGGATTCTATCGGAATGCAGTTCATCACCGATTTACCAAGGACCAAATCGGGTTATGATTCTATTTGGGTTATTGTTTGCCGTCTGACAAAAATAGCTCACTTTATACCAGTGAAGACCACATATACAAGTGCTAAATTAGCTGAAATTTACATGAAAATAATTGTGTGCCTTCATGGCGTTCCCAAGAGTATCTTGTCTGATAGAGTGTAGCGTACCTGCACTTTAAATAAGGCAGATACCTGTGTATAGTGCAAATCCCTGGATCGATTCATTTGCACACACAGTTTACGATGTAATATCACAACAAAGCGTCAATTTTATTACATCGATTATCCAGAATTACAAAATATTCGATACAAGTTGCATAGCATAAAGCTAGCATTGAAAAAGTACACATCGGAAATACAATAGCAGTGAGTCTCTATCACTTTCATGCTGCCACAGGCGAAAACATGTTGGTTGTAGACTCGAAACCTATAAACGAAACCTCACTCGTCATCTGAACAATCTGCAATAAGAAAAATATTGCAACAACGTGGGTCAGATTTCCATTAAAAATGGAGTCTGGCAAGTGACACTATGGTGGACACTTAATGGAATAAGCCTATATGCATATTTGGCTGGTGGAGTTCAAGGCTATTTTGCATAAAGCCAATTTTTCCTATCTTTTTAGAAAACACTTTCTTCAAATCAGGACAAGTATGGCATGAAAACCATAAATCTCATCTTCCCTTGTTCACCCATCAAGTTTTATTTCTGAAGTTGGAATGGTGGAATCCTCCGTTGACGTCCGTGATCAGCTGCTCAAATTGTCCGTACCGGGGACACGGCTAAGTACTTAGTTTTACACTCTGCAGAGGTTGTGCACTTTCACCTTTAGACTCAATTTGTCCGAGAAATCCTATACACGCGGAGTGTATTATGGAAAGGAGAGAATTGAGACAAGAACTTTCAGAAGAAGAATGCAACCATACTAGCAAGACCCGTTCCACCTATCATCCCCCTACATCTGCTTGTCAAGCTGACAGGTTGCACCCTCACAACTTAATTATTCTAGACAGAGCCCATTGTAAAAAGGCTGCACGGGAAGCAATCGTCACTCGGAGTTCTTCAGATTCCTCTGTTCCCTGGGTGACCATCCACAAGTGCACTCTCAGGTTGACAACCCCCATGCTCATGGCCCCAAGCATAGTAGAAACTACCTTAGGCAAAGACAACCACAAGCACAGTCCTGAGTAGCCACTCAACATAAACCATTCAACCAATCCACCCAGGTGTTTCATTAACTTAGTGGATGTGTACTCCCAGGTTGACAACCACCATGCTCACGGCCCTAAGTAGAATAGAAATTCATCCTAGGCGACGACAACCATGAGCACAGCCCTGAGTAGTCACTTAATATTTTGTAAAACTTTTCATCAATTGCATAGCATCAATATTTCTGCTAAGTATGATATAGGAACCTAGACATAGGAGTAAGGGAATTCTACACAGGTTTAGCATAGCTATACTATCCTACACATGCATATAAAAATACACTAAGTAATGCATATAGAAATAATAGGAAGTTTATGAGGTGTGCCACTTGCCTTTGTACGATGTCGTTGTTCACACACTCATTTCCACAAAGAACGTTGCACTCCGTTTAACTATACAATGAAATAACACAACAAATAAACAAACAAGTTCACAACATAAGGCATACAAAAACAAAAATACAAAACAAAGTCTCCACATTAATTAGGTCAAGCTTTATCACATAATTCAATATGCAAAAAGAATTGATGTGATGAATAATGGTTTTAATGGGCTGATCTTAAATAGAAATTTATCACACATTAATTTGGTCAAAAACATTTAAATCAAACTTAATGGTCTTAAAAGGCTTTTAATACCACTGAATTACCTTAAAACACTTTTAAGACACTTTAAATGTTCTATCATCAGTTTTAATTGTTTTCTATAATTACAATTTTATTCAAAACTTATAAACAATACTACTGGTCATAAAATATAGTTTGTGACATTTTGCAAAAAGAAACATATTAACATTATTCCTAGGATTAAAGTATAACAAAAATACTTAAATTACGCCTCTGCTTTTTAAACCATCAAAAATAATGCTCAAAATTATTTTCTAACAGGGGCATAAAACTACACATATTTTAAGGTTTCTAAAACTATTTTATTTGCAAAAATTGTATTTATAGAATTAAAGATATACCAAATTTACTCAAATTGCTCATTTGCAATTTAAATAAATTTAGACTACAAAAAAAATGTAAATCAACATAACCAAAGTATTCTACATGTCAGGGGCTTTCCAATGATATTTAATTTACAAAATTTAACCTCATAGAATTAAATCAATACCTAAAACAATGTTTTACACGTTTCTGTATATAACAAGTTAGTGCACGATTAAAATACAAGTTTTTATTGTACCACTGTATTCTACACGTTCATACGATTCCATAGACTACAAAAACATTGAAAACGGAGTTACGGTTGAATTGATATGAATTTCTAAAGTTTGACTAAAATCTGTCCTAAGTCAAATCCGAAAATAAAAAGGTTTTGACACATGGAAAAATTTGTAAGGCCAAAATTATTTGTTTGGACATAACATGGTGGTCTCATCTAATACATTAGAAATGTTATACGGATACGATTAGACTATTTTGAGAGGCTCACCGACAAGAACGATTAGCGCCTATGTCGTAGAGAGAACATGACGCGGTTAGATGAGGTGGTCGATGTTGACGGTCAAACACGACCTCCGGGAAGTAGTTGATGAAGTTGCCGTAGATGTGCACACGGACGAAGCAAACACCATGATGCGGTTGATACGACGAAGGAGATGGTGTGGTCGGCGTCATCGGTTGCGTACTGGGACAGCGTGACCGGAGTCTCGGCGGCGGACGACGCTCTCGGTCGAGCGTGTTCTCGAGGATTTGGCATGCGGGAAAATTGGCAAAAATTAAATAAAAATGCAGGAAGACACATAGATCACGTAGGACATCATGCATGGCAAGGCCTCACCTCGTCGGGATCTTGCGTAACGCTGCAACGTTGCTCGGGCTTCGTGGTGTCGCGACCAACTGCGATGAAATGATGCAAAACCATGTCCTGGACAAAGGCCTTGATGAGGGGAATCCACTGGTGCAAGGAATCGTGTAGGGGATCATCGTAGAAGACAAGATCTGACGATGAACTCGGTTTGGGGCTGAGCTTGGCATGGTTGGTGCGAGCTGTATAGGCATCCTTTAGGAAAAGTATGAGGATGAACGTGATGGAGGATGCAGAGGGGCACGAAGTGACGCGCTCGGATTTTTGTGAGATGGTCTGAGGAGGGAGATCGGGATGTGAATGTCTACGGGTGGCATTTGGTTCACGAGGTCAGTGTGCATGTTTAAGGCAATGAATTTGGAAATAAACTCCCGGGATGGAATGCCCATCAAATATGGAGTAACTTTCGTGTTGAAGTTGATGAGAAACGGCCACGAAATTGATGAGGAAATCGAGGAGGAAGAGAAACACGTTACTGGTTCAACGCACGTACATACGTACGCTCGACCTCTCGAGGAAGAAGACCGGCCCATGGGTCAAGATTCGGCCCAGCTAGAAATAGAAGAAAAAAGAAGAAAGAAAAACGGGCTGCGAGCGGAGAAAGGAAAAAAAAAGAGGGGTGCGGTAGCAGCTTGCTGGGCTTCGGCCCAGTAGGCCTGTTCTTTTTTTTATTTTTTTTATTTTTACGTTTATCTTTTATACTTTCTGATTTTCTTATTTATTTCATATCTTTTGATTTAAGTGTCCAAATAAAGTCAAATAAATTTCTAAAAATTTGTAAAAGCAATATGTTTGTGTTAAACCGGTTGTGGGTATGTTTTGAACACTTTTCAAAAATAATAATTTCGAATTATTGATTAAATGCAATTTGAGACTTTATGTCAAATTTGCAATTATGACTTAATAAAATTTATTTTTCTGCTAAATAAAATGTATACAAATACAACACTTATATAAGTTTAAAATTAAGTTATTTAAACTCATTTTACAATATTAAATAATTTTTGGCTTTAGTACAATATTAAATAACATCACACATTTATTTAAAATGAAAAGGGAAATATAATGTATTCATTTTTAATTCAAAATATTTTGTGCACCATTAAGTTTTATATTAAGATAATTCAATTGAAAACTTCATAAACAACTTTGGAAAAGATTTTAGATTTAATTCTTTTCTTATATAGAACATATATATTCATGAGAATCATTTTATGTTTTGAAAATAAATGGAATTCATTTTAAGCTAATGAAATGTTTATTTGGATAATCCATTTATTATAAAATTATATGAATTTATTAAAATTATAAACTATAGGGTTGTAATTTCAACACTAAGTTTTGAACTTGTTGAAAGAATGAAAAACTAATTGACAAATAGATCATGTTTTAAATAGTTTAAAAAGAACACTTGTAAATATTATTTTAATTTATGAATAGCTATGGCTATGTGGTTGGAATCATATACTTATGAGGAAACTATTTATTTCATGAAATTGGTTTGAAAGTTTGTCAAACATTCATCAATTTACAGATTAAGGGTTTTTGAAATACAATGGATAATGTAATGTTTAATTGGAAATAACTTTTGAAAATAATGACACATTGGGAATTTTGAAATAATAGACTTTTTCAAATTGGTTGAAGTCTTTTATAGTTAGTTTTCTTATGCATTTTAATATTTATTTTAATCAAAACAAAAGTTTTAAATTTTAGTGATTTTTGAACATTCCAAAATGTTGGGATGTTACATAGAGGAACCCAGTTCACATCTCATTTCTGGAAACAGTTGCATGAATCTCTCGGAACCAGGTTGGAATTCAGCACGACTTTTCACCCGCAAACGGATGGTCAGACCGAGAGAGTTAATCAGATTCTAGAAGATTTGTTAAGAGCTTGTGCACTCGATTATGGATCTAGCTAGGATGATAATCTACCTTACGCTGAGTTCTCTTACAATAACAGTTATCAAGCCAGCATTGAGATGGCACCATTTGAAGCCTTATATGGAAAGAAATGCACTACCCCACTGTTGTGGAGTGGTGTAGGGGAACGGAGTTTCTTTGGACCTGACATAATCCAGGATGCTGGAGAGAAGGTCAGACTAATGAAAGACAGATTGAAGATAGCACAGTCACGACAAAAAAGCTATTCAAATTCCAAACGAAGAGAAGTCATCTATGAGGTGGGTGATAGAGTTTATCTTAGAGTGTAAAAAGGTTTGGAATCAAACGAAAGTTAGCATCACGATTCATTGGACCAGTCAAAATTCTTTCTCGCAAAGGTGAAGTGGCATATGAGTTGGAACTGCCAGAAATTCTATCTGCGGTCCATAATGTGTTCCATGTCAGCCAATTGAAGAAATGTCACCCCGAGATGATGGGAACTCCATTAAAGGATACTGTACCCCTCGAGGAAGTACAATTGGAGAGTGATCTCACCTATGAAGAGAAACCCATCAAGGTATTACAGACAACAGAAAGAGTCACTCGTAACAAAACCATCAAGTTTTGCAAGGTTCAGTGGAGTCACCACACCGAGGAGGAAGCCACATGGGAACGAGAATATGATCTTCGAGAAGGCCATTCTCACCTATTTGTTGACCTTTCCGAAGCTAGAGGGCGAGCTTCCTCTTAAGGGGGTTAGTCTGTAACATCCAAATTTTTTCAAAAATTTAAAACTTTGCATTCATGCATCATTCATCATATAGGCATGACATTTAAATCACATAAGGACTAAATAAAAATTCAATTATAAGTTTAAATAAATTAAAATTCCATAAAGTTGTTTATTTGTACTCCTTATAATATTCCTTTGTATAAAATTATTTGATAGGCAAGTATGATACTAAAAGGTTCTAAATTTAATAAGCTTTCCAAAACATATTTTTATGATTTTTTTTGAAATGATTTGGTTAAGTTTAAAAATCATATTTGAAATCAGGTTTGAAAAACAGAAAAATATTTGAAAAGAAATAAACTGCTTTCCGAGTCATTTGGGCCGAGGCCCACAACTATCCGCCGCGCTACGCAACAGCCCGCCAGCGGCCCAGCCCCCTCTCTCTCGATGACGCAGACAGGTGGGACCCACCTATCATCACCCCCGTAGTGCTGTTTCTTCCCCAAATCACGCCCGACGCCGACCGAATAACGCCCGATTTGATTTCGTGTAATTGCGGTGATTTACTACTCCGTTTGCAACGCCTCTTTATCCTACTAAAAGCCCTCGAACCCCTCTTCCACTTGCCCCAAACCATTCCACCCGAGAGCCACCAGGCCGCACATATTCATCTCTAGAGTCCCGCGGTGGCCGCCGGCGAGAACTCCATTTTCCGATGAGTAAGGCAATGCCACGTCCTCTCGTCACTACCTCTCGCTTCCTCTCGTCCATGCGACGCCTTTTGACACGGTTACGTGATGTTTCCCGCAGCACATCGTCGGGTTCGTTTACGTCTGAGGGGATCCACTGCCGCACGCAACTCCGACGAGCTCTTCCGGGGAGACGAGGAAGCACCGGTCGCCGCCACCTCGCCATCGTCTCCATCTCGACGTCACGCACCCCCTAGTGAGCTCCGTTCTTCCCCTAAGGCCGTAGAACGCCGCGAGCGCGAACTCCAGCCATGGCTCCGCCGCGTCCAGCGTGTCTCCGGTGACTCGCGCCGCTCGCGTTTGGTCAACGCGTTCTGGACCGTTGGATCTAGATCCAACAGATCTATTTTTATTTAATTTTCCGTATCGGTAGATTTATCCGGAGCGTCCGTTTTAACTGAGATCGGACGGCTCACGATCGCGATCCGCGTCAAAGCGGTACGAGCGAATCAGATCGCGCCGTGTGGCCTTTTATTTTTCCTTTTCGATAGAATTTCAGAAATTAAAACATAAAACTATTAAAACTTGCAAAATTCATAACTTTAAATCTGTAAGTCCAAATTTGATAAATTTTATATCATTAGAAAGCTCTGCTCATGTAGTTTATTACTGTATCATTAGTTTGTCATTTTAGTGTCTTTGAAATTGTGAAATTAACAGATTGGCATTTTGGCTATTTAAATTCATAACTTAAAAAATAAAAATATTTTTCACATAAATCCAATTGTTTTGGAATTATAATTTTGCTCTGTGTCCAGAAAGTGCAACATGAGTTTTAATTGAAATTGTTATAAAAGAACTAAATAATTTGAGTGTAGGACAGAGAGAATAAAATGATAATAAGTTGTTTTGGTTATGTTCATAACATATCATGCATGCATACATATTTATGCTTTGATGTTTTAAGTGTTGCATGGTGTGTTTATTTATTTTTGTATTATTTGTTGCTAGATTGTGAAGAGGAGGAAGGAATTGCTTGTGATTGTTAATCTTGGGGTGCTTGTTCCTCCTGTTACCAAGGCAAGTGACGTTCATGAACCACCCATTATTTTTCTATATGCATTAATATAATATTTTGAGTGGTGCGCATGATAGGAAATCTTTTATTATGTTATTAATGCTAAGTTAGTTTTATGCTATGCAAATTCCTAGTAGTGTGTAGCCATCCTTTACCTTGCAACCATTTAAAAAGTTTATTAGATACTTAGCAATGCTATAAAATTGTTTATATGCCTAGTTATGGAAAGATTTTCTAAGTGTTAAGCTTAAAATGCACACCTGGGTGGATTGGTTGGTATGGTTTATGTTGAGTGGCTATTTGGGACTATGCTTGTGGTTGACTTTGCCTAGGATGAATTTTATTCTACTTAGGGGCATGAGCATGGTGGTTTTCACCCAAAAGTGCACTTGTGGATGGCCACCCAGGAACAAAGAGATTACTAAGTCCCTCCAAGTTTAGATACTTCCCGTGCATCCTTTTGACAATGGGCTCTGTCTAGAACAATTAAGTTGTGAGGGTTCAACCTGTCAGCTTGACAAGCATATGTAGAATTGGTAGGTGGAATGGGTCATGCTAGTATGGTTGAATTTTTCTTCTGAAAGTTCTTGTCTCAATTCTCTCCTTTCCTTAATGCTATTTGCGTGTATAGGATGTCTGGGTTAATTGAGTCTAAAGGTGAAAGTGCACAACCTCTGCAGAGTCAGCAATCTGAGTACTTAGCCGTGTCCCCGGTGATAGACTACTTCAAGCAGCTGGACAAGGATGGATGGAAGAATCTCAACACCATTTTCTTGAAGAAAAAATTGACTATGGAAAGAAAAGTTGGTGCGCTTGGGCTTCATCCCCTGGTGCAAAGTCTTTGGAAATAAAAGTGTTTCTTAAAAGATAGGAGAAAACTTGCTTTCTGCAAAACAACCTCCAACTCCACCAAGCCAAATATGCATATAGATTCTAGACTTGTCATTTTATATCCACCATAGTCACTTGCCAATACTTCATTGTATTGACCTCCTTCGGGGGCTGCATATTCAAATGTGCAGGTACTTCAGATGATGAATAAGTTTGGACTCGAGTCTACACCCAACATGTCTGCCTGTGGCGCATGCTTGAAGATGAGCCTCATTGCTATTTTGCTTTTGTTGTGAACTCTGAATATTCTAGCTAGCCTTCATGGCTATGCACTTTGTAATAAAGCTATACTTAGCTATTTTTGGATCTCATTGTAGTAATTTGATACTTATGCAATGTTACTTTATATTTTTTACTGTGGTGCTGGCAGTGATCCAGGGACTAGCACTTAACAAAGGTGTTCCAACTTTATTAGAAGTTGGGGCACTACAGCTATCCAGGATCAGTTGGTAGAACAATTAAAGTGTCATCCGCATACTGAATAATTGGGTATTTCTCACCTACTGGGATTGGCAATGTAAGTCTCCCCTCAGCCAGAGCCTGATTTACAATGCTCTGCACAGCTATCCAGGATCAGTTGGTAGAACAATTAAAGTGTCATCCGCATACTGAATAATTGGGTATTTCTCACCTACTGGGATTGGCAATGTAAGTCTCCCCTCAGCCAGAGCCTGATTTACAATGCTCTGCAAGAGATCACCTCCAAGAACATATAACAGGGGTGACAATGGATCTCCCTGCCTAACACCCCTTTTGTAGTGAAATTGTTTCCCTGGAATCCCATTCAGTAAAACTGAGGAGGTCCGAGAGGATAAAATCTCTTTAACCCATTTGATGACCTTGGGAGGAAAACCTTTCATTTCAAGGATTTTAAGGATGGCCTCATGTTCAATTGTATCAAAAGCCTTTTCAAAATCAATTTTGAAAACCACCACCTTCCTCTTAGACTGCTTACACTGATAAAGATATTCAAAGCTCCAAGCCAAACAATCCTGAATTGTTCTGCTCTTAATTAATCCATACTGATTCTCATGGACACATCTAGTGATAACCTTCTGTACTCTGTTGGCTAGGATTTTTGTTAGAAACTTGAGACATGTATTTGTGAGTGATATAGGCCTGAAATCATTCACTGTCTCAGGGTTTGCTTTTTTGGCACTAACGTGGTGAACGAGCCATTTATGTTTTGCAAAGAACACTGATCGCACATATTAATAAGATCTCCTTTTATGTGAAGGGGTTCCGGTGCAGAAAACAATAATTTTCTAGCTTATGAAACCCTAACTAGCCAGGATCTATCTATCTAGTACATGTGATAACGGTGGCGGAACGGGTTACATTACCTCTATGTAGACCGATAACGGAGATTACGCTCCCGCACAAGCATTGATGATGAAGTCGTACGTAGCCGACCTTGAGGTCACGGAGAACGTGCCGCGACGATGTAGACGATGACGTCGGGGTGTCGACGATGACCTGCGTCGACGGGCGTCGGGCGGAAGATGGCGAGGCGCTGACGACTGGGAGGAGTGGCGCCGGCGGCAGGGCAGCGGCAGGGCTGCTGGGTGGGCGAGACGACGTCGCCCAGGCTCCTCAAATGTGGTGCATCCGAGCACTCGCGAACATACGGAGCTTAACAAGAATCCCCGGTCATTCAGATCCAGCTGAAATCGCAGGGGTAGAAGTTTTCTGGAATCCCGCAGGGCAACGGCGCCCGGCGGTATAGTTTTGGTGGAGAGGGAGGGCAAAACGGGCGCAGAAGCAACTCGGTCGGCCTGCTACAAATTTAACTGTATTTTCCATGAATTAATCCAATTAATATGCCTTGCTATATAAAGGGGGAGGGGATGTGCAAACACCTTGCCTCCCCCATGTGGGACTAAAGAAAAGGAGGAGGTGGGTGTTTGACCAAGCATGGGCTGGCCGCACCATGCTTGGGCCCCACCCCTTCCTTGGTGCGGTTCCCCCTAATGGGCCCCAATTGGCCCATTAGGTGGGCTGCCCCTTTTTTCTTTATTTTAAATTAATATTAAATTAATATAAAATACTATTAATTCATAATTAATATATTTGTATATTATTTAATCTCCCGTGACTCCAAAACATTTTCTGAACCACCCGAACATCTTTCGGACATCCCTGGAACCCCTCCAGACCTTCCCGGAACTCCTTCCGGATCATTTCTCTCTCTCCAATAAAATCCTATATTATTCCAGAACCTTTCGCAAGGTGTCGTTAGACCTTAAGTTTGTTACGCTACGATTCGAGAACACTCCAGACATGGTCGAGACACTCCACTCACCAATGACCGCCAGGGATACCTGGATGCATATGACGTCCCCTGCGCATTCTACGAATATCGTCGTTGAACTATAAACATGATATTCATTCCCTTTGTTTCTGCGATACTACCTTGTCCGAGATATGATCGTAGACATCCGATGTCTTTGTTGTATCTCGTTACCGACAAGGTTATTAACTCGTTTGTGATATTACATCTCCATGACCTAGTCACAAACTGCGCAGCTATATAGATGCAATCTCACCGAGTGGGCCCAGAGTATCTTTCCATTACAAGAATGAACAAATCCTGCTCTTGATCCTTACGTCTTAATACTCTTTCGGGATACCCAAGATGGACACCGTTATTGTCATGCTATGTAAGACACGACGTTTTATGCTCTCAAAGTACCCCTACGAAGTAGCGATAAGTACGGTCTCACGGTCTAAGGAATAAGCTATCATATTTCTCATCTATTGCAAATGACGAACATCGTAATACGATCTTATTGCAATACTTTGCGTATGTCCATCACCTTATTCCACTAATAAGGTGACCCCATTGTCAACCTACGTCATTGTCCTTGATCGGGAATCTCGATCAACTGTTGCCCAATGGACTAGTTTATATAGAGGCTCACTAGGGACTCTGGTTGTCTCTGTATCACACGTGTATTAATAATTTCGATTAATACAGTTATAGCATAATACACAAACCTATTATAAAATTATGAGATAATGCAATAAATACTACTTATTTATTTGCCTCTAGGGCATATCTCCTTCAGTCTCCCACTTGCACTAGAGTACAAATAAACTAGCTGCATTTTACTTCATCAAAATCCCTTATCAAATAAGTGTCATATGATAATGCTTGCTTGTGGAAGAGTGTTACTCTGACAATCTGTACAATTTATAATTGTGCGTTCTTTTGCGATCCATTGATATCAACTTGTTTGATATCAACATGTTATCTAATAACAAATATACGAATACCGTAACCAAGTGAGACTTCTTTTTCCCAGCGCTTACTCTAATACTGATAACCAGATAATTGTCTTGAAAACACACTCAGTCACAGAGAACTCCTTGTAACAATTACAACCTCGCGATATCTATATATACTTTTACACCTATGTAGAAAACTTGACATACCAGTGTCAATCTAAAAACTAATACACTTCTACTTCCAGTAAATTCTAAATTTACTTTTATAACTGTTCTTGTCCTTAAGAACATCGGTCATATTTCATCGAGCATATAATATGGTTTATGTATGATGTCTAATATCACATAATAGACCAACATGTCATACAACCACTATTACCGTGTATCATTACTCTTAATGATTAATTGGATCTCCAAGGACCATCCTTTGGTTTTAATCTATTCTGACTCCTCAGATATAATCCAAAAACAACTCGACTAACTATTTAAAATTCCCGTTCTATTCCAAATAGACACTAACTTTCAAATAGTTTCACAACTTCATCTTTCTAATTAATTCCACTGGTACAATTCACAATGTGTCATTTACACAAGATGAATTCGACTCCCACTCAAATTATGTCTCCACACATTTGAGAACACGAGCTCCCACTCCAAAACATGTCATCTACATATTTGAGGTTCTAAGCTCCCACTCAAAAATATGTCCTTTACATATTTTACCCGAGTGAACTAACTTTGACTCCCACTTAAATTCACAGTTTATCTCGACATTTTGGTCAAACCAAAATCATTGATCTCTTATCAATTCGAATTCAATACAAACTACAATATTACATTAATATAAATCCCACAGACTTCAAGCATGTCTACATAAATGTAGTCAACAAATTTGATCTTGTGCAAGACACATTTCTTGACAAAACATGCTTCCACGTCTTTCTTATAGTTTCTTTTCTCATATAACACTTTATATGATGATTAAACAATCTTATTCCTCTAATAAGAATTATAGCAACAATTACTATTTTAATCCTTTCAAATGTAACTTGAATTTTCGGGCTAACAAGTCTTTGTTCGTATTCTGATATTTTCTCAACTTTCTTTGTATTCATAAAGTGCACCTTGATATTTCAACAAGATCTGAAACACTTAATATTATGTTGTGTCCTGACAACAATATTAAATATAACAGCAATTTATTTAGGATCTTCTTTCATGAAAATATTATGATCTTTACGAAGAGGATTGCAAGCAGAAAACAATTTTCTAGTCTCCTTCACTCTTAATCACCAATTTTTCATTTGTAGACATATACCTTTTGGAACACTTTCCAATATTCTACTTTTATGAATATAGGTCAGAGACCTTATTTCAAGCTTCTAATTGCAATCCATGAACCATAATTCGAAAAATCATATTTTCCTCGAAATTACATAGACAACAAACCAAGTTTTGTTTCTATTTGGTTTTGGAATACACTCTCATCCAATGCGAGCAATCTACAAAGAACTATTCATGTATATTCTGAATTATCGTATAATCATATACATAACGACACTATTGTCGATCATACGAATTCTCGTTGAGAAAAATATCTATTTTCTAAAGTGGACATCGACTATAATGTTTCGAACATATTAAGAGATTCTAAGACAGATTCTGACAGACCACATTTTATCTAAAATATAGTATGATTATAATACTTCACAAATCACCATATATGATATTATAATATTGTGAAACAAATTTCCACAAGTCTTTTGTGTTGAAACCGTAATTCAAAAATATTGCCCTTTGATCGAATCTTGCGAATACGATATTCACAAATCTTTATTCTGAAAAACCCCATTTGATCTTTTATCAAATTAATTTCAGACTCATGATTTATTATGCAAATACACTTATTTACCAATAATCATAGAAGAATTCGGATCAAGGAAAAATTCACTATATAATTAATTTAATAATCATTCGAAATGACTCTTAATTAATTTCCTTTCATATTGACTCTTCAATACTAATTTTAAACTTAATAAATTCGGCAAATGTAATACTTAAATAGATCAAAGTATCTATTACTTCTTACATTGCCTTTATGATCAAATTCGATGGTGTTTGTTCTAGTAACAAAATCTTTTATTCCTTGGACACATAATTTTATTATTCCCGCTATTATAAATGTATATCATACGCATAATGTAATTGAGATGTGATACAAATTACTCATAATACAAAACAATTGCTTTGTTTCATAGCATAAAACAACTGATTTGTTATATATGAATAACTATGTCTTGTAACATTCAAGACACCAAACTAGATCACACTCTCACTATTACAAAATGTCTTATAAAAAACTATTGATGATAACTAATATGATATCTCGAGGGCGTGAGCACTACTGGCCATTAACTTGCCATCACTTGTGCACTATCACGTCACCCATCGCCGCATACTTGTGATAATCAGAGACTATTTCATAAACATAACAAGTATCAAATACTTTTCATCAAGTATGAGAAAAAACATTTATATCTTTGTATATCAAATATACCCGTAGCGTCGAAGAACTCTTCTTTGATGGAATCAACATTTAGAGATTTGAACTTGTTCACGAACGTGACGAAGCTCATCGTGTCTCTATAGCATATTCACGCAGATGCTCTTCATAGCTAGGAGGCAAAGCGCAATCTCTATTGCACTAGAGTTCGCTATCTAGAAATCAGTAGATATTCGTAAGGCTGAAGTAGATGGCATACAACTTATTCAAATGAGTCTCCAGACAGGTATGCTCCCCATGTGAATGGTCCGGAACTTTCTAAGCTGTCTGAGCTGCTCAAGACTCAATTTATCTTTGAAGTGTCCTTTGATCGCATCAATCACGACATATGGCTCCATGTGTTGAAACAACTTTCAACTCTGGTGCTAGGCATACGCTCATGACAACCTCCACTTCTATGAAAATATCATGATGCTTACGGAACTCATCATCTTCCTCTTTGCTAGCAGAATCATCTGGTCTATCTCCTAACTAATGTTCTAGGACATATAGGATGTTTGTTGTGTTAGAGAATGTTTCTAAAACCAATGTACCAGCTGATGAAGTTGGACCCATCGGCTTCTAAGGTGGAATCCGGGCTCTTGAGGAAGTAACCGAAGTATAGTTCCGTAGTGTTCAGATGTGATCGCAAAAGAGGTAATGTAAAGTTTATAATATATGTGAGTTTTAGTTTATAATCATATTATCAAACACACTCCACTGAAATTATTATCCCTAAAATAATAATAGCGATTACATGACCCCCATCCACCATACCACCCCCGATCGTCACGGCCGGCGGCACGGCTTCAAAGGTGGACATAAAATGTCGATCACAACAATTATGTGAGTCATGCTTTATCTTTCGATCTTCCCGTGTTCCGAGGCCATATCTGCATATGCTAGGCTCGCCAATCAAACCTCGAAGACCCTCTGCGTGCAACATGGCTTACACCCACTGTATGCGAACGATGATATGTCTGACACCCAATCGTCACGGCCTGCCTCATAACGTAGAAATTTCGTGGTGGTGCGCAACAAGGGAGAACACAATTTTGGTATTTGTTAGGGATCATCCTATTCATGATGCTACCGTTGTATATCTAGCATATAAGCAATCAATAGGATGCACACACAACAACACACAATCAAATGATGCAATGAAGTGCGATGTGACATGGTCGATGCGCCTGGACCTTCATGGCGCCATGTGCCTGGCCCCGGCTGTAGTGCCCTTGCTTAAGATAGCAATGGCACTTATGAATAGTGCGGAAGACTTGGATCACATAAGTCTCGCAATTTCCAATAAGATGAAATATCACAGTACGATGTCATAATCTATTACAATACGAGACGAATGATCCAAAAACAGATAATCCTTACAATTTTGCATAGCTGAAAACGCTAGCTGAATAAATAGTTCACACTTTATTTCAGAGTTTAAACGCAAAACAAAAGATAGCATGGAGCTACAGCATCTCCATGAAGCCACTGGCAGATCATGTTGGTTGTAGCTCAAAGACGACCCCCTTACTCCTCATTCGGACATTCTGCAAGTTTTAGTTGCAGCCCAGCTATAAAGGGCCAGCACAATTGAATTGTGGTGGCAAGTGACTTTGATTTGTAATATTCTACTAAGCTATATCTATATGCTTATTTGGCTGGTGGAGCTCAAGGCTATTGCGTAAAGCAAGTTTTCTCCTACTTTTGATAAACAATTTTCTTAAATCAATATCTTCTCTTTCAGAGACATCTCGAGACTAGTCCATGTCTCCTACCCCTGTTCACCCAACCAAGTTTTATTAAGAAATTGGGATGAAGAGATTTTCAGAACACAACCTTGTGTAGTTACTCAAATTGTCCGATGCCGGGGACACGGCTAAGATCTTAGGTTTTAACTCTCGAGAGGGTGTGCACTTTCACCATTAGACTTAATCAACCCAAACTATCCTCTACACTCCTTTAGTGAGAAGGAAAAGGAGAAGATCAAGACGAGACTTTTCAGAAGTTGCTTTCCCATGATCATACTAAGAGATTACCACCATCCTATCAACTCTACCACCATCAATCTCTTGACCCAGGTCCACATCAACTTACTCCATCAAGACAGAGCCCATATTGACCAATGGTTGCACGATAAGCAACTAGACTCAGTGAAAACTTAAATCTCATAGCCCTGGGTGGCCTACCACAAGTGAGCAACTCAGGTTAACACCGCATATCATGGCCCCAAGTAAGTGGAAACTATCTTGGGCGAAGACAACCATGAAACTTGGCCCTGAGAAGCCACTCAACTTGAAACCTCCTCGATCGACCCCAATCCACCCAGGCGTTAAATTAATTTAGTGGAAATTTTCATTTATCACATCAACCATAAAACAATCATTTTTGCAGCAGGTACTTCCACTAAATTATAATAGGGGTCTAACTGGAATTTCTAAGGGGTAACCTAACAGGTTTGCATAGCATACTACAACTCTCCCAGAAACCTATCATGCATACTACTTTTGCAAATACTGCTTAAAACACTAGGTATGCAATAGAATAAAATAGTAGGTGTTTTATGAAGTCACTTGCCTAAAGAAAGTTGTCGTTTCTCACACACTCTTGTCCAAGTCAAAAGTTGCTCCCCGTTTCAAACTATATAGTAAAAGGGCATCCAATAAACAAGCAATTCAACAATACACAAAACAAATTGAAACATACAGGCGTAATAAGGCCTAGAAGTGGATTTGGTCAAGGGTGTCACATAATTCAATATGCAAAATGAATTTATGTGATTGCGTTTAAGGTATAGTCAAAAGTCAAATTGGACATTTTCAATTTGAAAAGATTGAAAGATCACAGGATCCAAATGAAATGGTCTTTAAACGAAGAGATCCTAAGATGGTTTAATCATAATTTAAGAGCAAGGTTCAAGATTTTACAACAACTATCCATATTTAATTTCTTTTACTTAAGGTTATGTTTTCAGAATTTTAAATTTAAGCAAATTCATATTCAAGAATTTCTTAATTTATCATATCTAACATTTTTAAATCCCAACTGAAAAGTTCATAGTATTAAAAATACAACTTAGTTATTTGAAATGGCATAATGTTTTAATTCACATTTTTAGTAACACCTAATTAACCAATATCATTTATATACACTTGTAAATGAATTAAAATCATTTAAAAGGTTTTAAATAAAACTTACTTATTAAAGTTATGTATTATATTAATAAACAGGAATTTGAGCTTTCTCTAGACTGGGACAATTATTTATGTCTTTGGTGCAAAGTAATAAATTTTTAAATTAATAAACTTTATAATGTGCTAGAATAAATCAAATCAAGTCTCATGATCTTTAAATTCATTTTAAATTATTCAAGCATTATTTATAACAAAATTTTATAAATGGGGTTAATAGACAGAGGGCTTTTAATTAAATGTATAGAAATTGGATTAAATCAAAAATAATGTTTGTATTAAAAGTTATGTCAAAAATAGCCAAACTATTCAAATTAAACACACAACCATTTAATCATCAAAATAATTCTCAAAATTATTTTATAACAGATGCAACATATTACACATTTTATAAAGTTTCTAAAACAATTTTATTTGCAATTTTTGAATTTACAGATTTAAAGTTATGACAAAAATACTCAATTCACCATTTGAAATTTGAATATTTTAAACTAAGTCAAATTTGAATTTTGGCAGATCCAAAATATTCTACATGTCAAGGGCTTTCCAAATATGTAAAAATATCTGAATTTGTAATAGTGGTTAAAAAGTTATGATAGATCTAAATGGCAGGGGCTTTTCTGCAAAAAAGCTAATTAATTGAATTAACTAAATTAAAATCCACGCGGCGCTGACTGGGCTGCTGACGTGGATCTGACTGGGCGCTGACGAGGCAACGACGTGGCAAGCTCCTATTCGTCGATACCGGTACACTTAAGTGATCAAACCGGAGCCGATGGATCAAGATCAGACGGTCGGGGTGGGGGGGGGGGGGTGGTCATACCGGGCGGCGCGGGGTGGCCGGAGCAGATGGAGGACGCGGCGGCGCGATGCTCGGCGAGGACGGCGGCGGCGCTGCGAGGCTTCCCTCGATGCGCGGATTGCCTCCCCGGATGCGGCGCTTCACGGCGGAGGGATTGGTGGCGTCAGCGTCGACTTGACCGTCCTGGTGGAGGCGTGGAGAAGCGGCCGAGGTGGCTCGGACGTCGACGAGCTCCGGTCGCCTCCTTCCTCGACAAACGGCTGTGGAAGAGGTGCGTGGAAGGGGTTAGAAGGTGCGCGCGGCCACGGCGAAGAAGCTGGACACGGTCTAGGGCAGGGAGGTGGCCCACCTCGCCGGGAAAAAGGGAGAAAGGAAGTTATTTAAACTTATATTCCATTATTACATAAAATTTAGCTTAAATAGATTATTAAATCACATATTATACCTATTTGAAATAAGCAGAGAAAAAGTAATGTAATCAGTTTTTAATTTAAAGTATTTTGGGCACCATTTTATTTTATAATCTGATAACTCATTTGAAAACTTCATAACCACTTTGGAAAAGATTTTAGATTTAAAAATCATAAAAATATACTCCTGAAAATCATTTGATGTTTTGAAAATAAATGAAGATCATTTAAGCTAATGAAATGTTTATTTGGATAATCCATTTATTATAAAACATATGAAGTTATTAAAGTTATAAACTATAGGTTGTAATTTCAACACTATGTTTTTGTACTTAGTGGAAAAATGACAAACCAACTGGCAAATGGATCATGTTTTCATTTATTTAAAATAACAATTGTAAATACTATTTTAATTTATGAATAGCTATGGCTAAGTGGTTAAATCAAATACTTATAAGGAAACTTTTTATTATAATGGTTTGAAATTTTTGTAAAACATTTGTCAAATTACATATCGAGGTTTAATAACTACAATGGATATTAAATTGTTTAACTTCAATCAACTTTTGAAAGTAATGATCTTTCCAAGATATTTGAAATATTAAATCTCTTCAAGATGCTTAAAGTCTTTTATAGTTGGTTCTCTTATGCAATTTAATATTTTATTTAAATCAAAACAAAAGTTTTAAATTTTTGTGATTTTTAAACATTCCAAAATATTGGGATGTTACACCGGCGCGCCGGCATAGCTCCGAGTCTTCGGAGCCCTCCATTGCCTTCGACAGTACGAGTAATATTAAACTTTTCGTAACCATGTCACATAAAATAACGCCTCTGCAAAACAAAGTTAGACGCCTCTAGGTTTATTTAGTTTTGCAAGTTTTATGTGGCATATAGGCTTATTCGTAAGAGAACCGCTTTCCTACCTACGAACTTTGTACCACAACGTCAATCGTATAATTGCATGTTTAAGCATCCCTTTTGGGAACTCCATTGAAAATGCTTTGCCGACTAGAGAGAGAGAAACCGACACCTGCCAGCAACAAATACGGTGCAAGCCGTATGTAAGTAGTGGAACCAATCTCGCGTAAGCGTACGCATAAAGTCGGTCCGAGCCGCTTCATCAACTCAATACCGAAGTCATCGCAAGTGCACGCTAGAGGGTAGAAAGTATAAGAAAGACGTCCTCATTCAACATGGTTCTAACCGTACCAGCAGTACTACGCATAGATCGGCGCTGATACCACTGAAGGGGTTCCGGTGCAGAAAACAATTATTTTCTAGCATATGAAACCCTAACTAGGCAGGATCTATCTATCTAGTACATGTGATAACGGTGGCAGAACGGGTTACATTACCTCCATGTAGACCTATAGCGGGGATTACGCTCCCGCACAAGCGTTGACGATGAAGTCGTACGTAGCCGACCTCGAGGTCGCGGAGAACTTGCTGCGACGATGTAGACGATGACGCCAGGGTGTCGACGATGACCTGCGTCGACGGGCGTCGGGCGGAAGATGGAGAGGCGCCGGCGACTTGGGGAGTGGCGCCGGTGGCAGGGCTGCTCGGTGGGCGAGACAACGTCGCCCAGGCTCCTCAAATGTGGTGCCTCCGAGCACTCGCAAACATACGGAGCTTAACAACAACCCCTGGTCATTCAGATCCAGTTGAAATGGCAGGGGTAGAACTTTTCTGGAATCCCGCAGGGCAACGGCGCCCTGCAGTATAGCTTTGGTGGAGAGGGAGGGCAAAACGGGCGGAAAAGCAACTCGGCCGGCCTGCTACAAATTTAATTGTATTTTCCATGAATTAATCCAATTAATATGCCTTGCTATATAAAGGGGGAGGGGGTGTGCAAACACCTTGCCTCCCCCGTGTGGGACTGAAGAAAATGAGGAGGTGGGGGTTCGGCCAAGCATGGGCTGGCCGCACCATGCTTGGGCCCCACCCCTTCCTTGGTGCGGTTCCCCCCTAATGGGCCCCAATTGGCCCATTAGGTGGGCTGCCCTTTTTTATTTATTTTTAATTAATATTAAATTAATATAAAATATTATTAATTCATAATTAATGTATTTGTACATTATTTAATCTCCCGTGACTCCGAAACATTTTCCGAACCACCCGAACATCTTTCGGACATCCCTGGAACCCATCCAGACCTTCCGGACCACCGGAACTCTTTCCGAATCATTTCTCTCTCTCCAATAAAATCCTATATTATTCCAGAACCTTTCTCACGGTTTCGTTAAGACCTTAAGTTTGTTACGCTACGGTTCGAGAACACTCCAGACATGGTTGAGACACTCCGCTCACCAATGACCGCCAGGGATACCTGGATGCATATGACGGCCCCTGTGCATTCTACGAATATCGTCGTTGAACCATAAACATATTATTCATTCCCTTTGTTTCTGCGATACTACCTTTTCCGAGATATGATCGTAGACATCCGATATCTTTGTTGTATCTCGTTACCGACTAGGTTATTAACTCGTCTGTGATATTACATCTCCATGACCTAGTCACAAGCTGCGCAGCTATATAGATGCAATCTCACCGAGTGGGCCCAGAGTATCTTTCCATTACAAGAATGAACAAATCCCGCTCTTGATCCTTACATCTCAATACTCTTTCGGGATACCCAAGATGGACACCGTTATTGTCATGCTATGTAAGACACAACGTTTGATGCTCTCAAAGTACCCCTACGTGAAAGAACATTTCTTAATCCCTAGTGTTTTGTGTGTTAGTTAACAATACTTATGATGTACTAATAGAATGCTAAGTATTTCAGCTTGTATGTGATTTATGCTCATATGCATCAAAGCCAAAATGCGAAGAAGAAGTGATGAGGACATCCCTAGTTCTTTACCATCTTCTCCTATTGATGATGTTGTTGTACACGACACAACTAAAGGTGTGAGGATTGGACCAATGACAAGAGCTAGAACCAAGCTACTTGAGCAACAGGTGAACTCACTCTTAGTTGAATATGATGTTTGTGTTAATGAGAACTTTATACTGCCTAAGTCTATGCATTTATGTATGATCAGATTTATTAATAACACACGCATTGGAGGAGGAGACAAGCTACAGCAAGGAGAAGAACAACCACTAATTTCCAATGTCAGCAAGTGCGCGAGGGAGGAGAGGGAGGCCGGCGCATCAGGGCATTGAAGGAAACCACTCGTTTGCACGTTAGAGGGATCAAGTGGCGCACTAGGACATAACGTATGAAGATATTAGTCTAAGGTGCAATGCATTAGGCCTGCGTGCCATGTTTAAGGTCGAACCCACCATGGGTCGGTTTGTATCAGTTTGAGTCGAACCAGGTTTGGGTTCAGATCCGAATTGAGTCCTAGTTTCGGCCAACCCCTTTTAAATAGCCAAGGGCTGCGCCATAGAGAGGCAGACCACGTTTAACATAAATCCTAGATCGAATTTGCTCCAAGCATTCATCTATATTCGAGTTCCTCTGTGTTGCGCTCAGGAATTCAACCTCTCCACTGTGTTGCGCTCTGGAGATTATTATCCGAAGTTTGAGTGTGATCTGTTGTTCCACTGGGAATTAGTAGATTGCAAAACCGCTTCGTGGTCGGCGGCTACGTTGCAACGGTGTGAGGCGTCGCGAATATCCATTGGGTTGAAGAGCTGTTGCATTGGCAACGGGGGAATAACCGGAGAGTTCGCCGGAATCTTGCAAGTTATCTTCCACCATCATCCATCCACCCATCGCTCGCTGAGAAGATCAGGCAACCCCTTATCATCTTGGTATCAGATTTCCAGTGTTTACTCGGTGAGCATCCACATATCCATCCCGTAGATTTACTGTTTTCGTCCTATACAGATAAAGCCAAAAAAAATTAATATTAGGTTTAGCTCTCGCCAGAACCATAGATTGCATCGGATCACAAGTTGTAGTGCTGGTCGGTTTTTCCTTCGCGTACCTTGTCTTGTCCGAGTCGTAGAGGTCTAGGTTCTGTTCGTTTCTTTGTGCAAGTCGAGTTAGAGTCGTAAACAGAAATTTCCCAAAACAAAACAAAAAAAAGACGTTGAGTCCGAGTTTGAGTTTGTTTCCGAGTTCTTCCTGTTTTCGTTTTGTTACCGAGTCCATATAGAGTTCTTTTTCTTTTCCGTTTGACAAGCTTAGAAAGCCTTTCTTTTGGTGTAGGAACTTACCCACGAGACTAGCTTTTCCTTGTTCTTGGGCTGCTCAATTAGGAAAGTTTTTGTGTGCACCCGTTCGGCAGTTTTGCAAAATTTTACTGTAGCTACAGTGTCACGAAAGTTGACTATTTTGCTGGTTTGGAAACATAGAAAAGAAGTACAAAAAAAAGAGCCAGCGAATTAAAGACACAAGAAGCTAAAAGTTTGTTGCTATATCCCGACTTGTTGAACCTGTTTGCGGTGTTGTTTCTCTAGTAAATTTGAGCAATCTTGTGCCCTAATACTTTGAGCTTTTGCTAGTGTCTCTCTCATGCATTGTGACACTCTTGTTTCATAGTTGCTTTGCCACATTTATCTCCACCGTGTGCGTTTCCTGTGGTGTCATACGATCAGCACTAGGATTTGTAATTTGGTGTAGTTAGGTATCCCTGCCAAGCTCCACTTAAATACCCTGGTTTTGTTGTGTGACACTTTGACACCCATAATATTCGCATCACCGCCTCCGTCCTGTCCTACGAGCGGTAAGCTTTCGCTATTCACTTTGGAACGGTAAGATACACAATTTCTTTCGGTTTACAGTGAGTTGAGAGTTTTCCACCCACATATATATATAGTCTTGTGTACACTAATCATGTCTTCAGCGGATGATAGCGTGCTGCAGCAAAGGAAGGAGGCAACAACAACGGTTACTTGGCAAGAATATGAGGCTCTCTGTGATCATTTAACCCGTCAAGTCAACATTCAGTGTGACAAGATACAAAGTGATTTGGCAAAAACAGATCATAAGCTTGAGGCTGTCCTGCAAGCAGCTAATGATTTAGCGACCACATTAACGCAAATACAAACCAACCTTGCCACCTTGACTCGTGCTATGCGCACGTTGACGCAACGCAACAACCAGCCAGTGGATGATGAAAGTGTCCAGGCTGATCACGACGAGGAGTTTGATGCTGCAGAGGAGAATGGTCCTGCTAGGATGCCGCATGCCAATGCCGGTCGTGGCGTTGTTCGTGGTGGACTTCATGGTCGTGGGTTTGCACCTGTTGGTGCGCGTCGTAATTTTGTTCCTGCCGGACATGATAATGATGATGTTCTTGCCAAGCCAAAATTCAGCATTCCTAAATTTGAAGGCTCTATTGACGTAGAAGAATACATCGATTGGGAGCTGAAGATGGAAAAACTATGGCGTTTGCATGAGTGTCCTGAAGATAGAAATATCAAGCTTGCATCTTCTGAGTTTGATGGTTATGCTTTGCTATGGTGGGACGGACTTGTGAATGCTCGGCGTGATGCTAATGATTTGCCAATTCGTTCTTGGCAGGAGATGAAGAAAGAGATGCGTCACCGTTTTATTCCTCGTAATTACATCCGTTCTTTATATAACAAGTTGCAGAATTTGAGGCAAGGTACCCTGTCCGTCGATGAGTAATACAAGGAGATGGAGATGATCATGCAGCGTGCTAAAGTGCGTGAAGAACCTGAACAAACAATGCAGCGTTTCTTATCAGGTTTGAGTGTTAATATCAAGCGGTCATCATCAATATGGAGATGTACAAGATTTATTGCATCAAGCACGTGAAGCTGAGTTACAGTTGGCAGAAGACGCCAAGTATGCACCCCGGCCTGCATGTAGCCGAGGACCCTTTACACCACGCGTGACACATGCTGCCGTGGCACCGATACCCGCGTCCGTGTCCCGTGGTTCTACACCTGCTGCATCCAAATTCAGTTCGGCTGCACCTACGCCTAAACCAGCACATAATCCTGCTGTGAATGTTGGTTCATCCGATTCTACAGCCCGTACTCGTGATATGAATTGCTACACTTGTGGAGGAAAATGACACTTCAAGAAAGATTGTCCAAACCGCAAGGTTATGTTAATCAACGAGGAGACCGGCGAGTATGAGAGTGGTGATGAAGTGGAGGCCGAACCAGCATATGTGGAGGAGAAGAAGGATGGTTCTTGCTATGCCGATGTTGTTCGGTTACCGTCCATTGTTTGCACGCCTCGAGTTTTGAGCGTTACACCAAGTCCTGCGGAACAGCGCTGCAATTTGTTTCAAACAAGAGCTGCTGTTGGCAATGGAAGGTCGTGCAAAGTAATCATATATGGTGGTAGTTGCCACAATTTAGCTAGTAAAGAGCTATGTCAGAAACTGAATCTAAAATATTTGCTGCACCCGCATCCATATTATATACAGTGGTTGAGTGATAGCGGAGAGATGAAGATCAACCACATGGTGCGCATTGACTTTTAGATTGGACCATACAAAGACACCGTGGAGTGTGATGTGGTTCCAATGACGGTGTGTCATTTGTTGTTGGGTCGTCCTTGGCAATATGATCGTGATGTTCGACACAATGGGTGCTCTAACACATAACAACACAATTGGCTTGGTAAGGAGATCATCTTACGTCCTTTAACTCAATTGGCCAGACGAATGAAGAATCAAGAAGAAGCCGGCGCCTGGAGAACTCCAACCTTTCTGGGGGCTAATGTTGGGAATATATCAACTAGGGGTATCTCCAACATGGATCAATCCGGCTAGTCCAGGGTGGCCCAAGGGTGGTAAGGCTGAAGCCTGCCGGGCGGCCCAGATAGCCGACGTTCAAGGAAGTAGGCGGACGGTCCAAGAAGGCGTAAGGCCGAAGCCCATCAAGCCACCAAGCCCAAGACGGAAGGCGACAACTAAGCCGGCTAGGTCTAGGACTCTGATTACTTGCCGGACAAGTACTTGCCTTGTATCCTGGGGTCTGGCCGCCTATATAAGCCGGCCACCAGGAAGCCTTTAGGGCACGCTCCAATACGCATCATACACATTGTAACCTGTTCACGGCTATTGCCTCATAGTGAATTATAGCAGCACGTAGGATCTCGCCACCGCTGTGGGATCCGAAGCTGGGTAAACTCGCCGTGTTCAATCCCGTCCTCGACGACACCAACCTTCTTCCCCACAATCCATACGTAGGCTAGAGGACCCCCGTCTCCTATCAATTATGCCGATACTACGACAGTTGGCGCCCACCGTGGGGCATAAGGTTCCTGGCGTCACGTTCCAGGCGGGAACACTTGGCGGCGTGGGAAAGCAGATCGCCGTCGGTCGCGTCACAAGGTATGGCGGCCACAACTACGTCAACTCGGATGAGTCCTGGCTCCCGGCGGACGACCACCTTATCGGATGCGCAATCGTACCGATCGGAGGGATCAACGTCTTCATCGGGTATACGCCAGAAGCGTACGGCCTACCGCGTTTCTACAACCCCACCCACCAACCCTTCGACCAAGCAGTCGACCGGCAAGATGGATCTGAATCCGCCTTCTCCCAGGAGTCGGCGGAATCTGATTTCCACTTCGTCGGAGTTGTCGGACTGGGATCCGACTCCCAGCCGGAAAACAACGATCCTGAATCAATCCTTCCTTCTCTCCAGGAGGATGCGATGTCAGACGCCGGATCCAGACCTACCGTTCATGTCAACGTAGACTCTGACTCTGATGATGATGCTAGTCTCTTCGAAGAAAGGATCAAAAGCCGCTTTTCCAGTGATAATCCGGCTCCCTCAGAGGGAACATCAGATACTGATATGCCTGACAAGCTGGCTATGATGGTTGTCATCGGTCACGAGTCAACCCCAGTTGCTTCTGAAACGCAAAACAAGCCGGCGGAAGACGCCGGCGACACCACTGCCGGTCAACTCATTGAAAGTTCCGACAAGGTGCGCGCAAAGAAGAAAACTGGCCTCGAGAAAGGCGGCAGCAGCAAACCCACGGATTTGCTCTCCGTCATCAAAGAAGTAGACGAAATAATGAACACTCCGGTGAATAAAGACACCCCACTCGACGAAGTGGAAGAGCTTAGGATTAACATGCTTAAGCACTCTGACTTCCTGCGAAAAAGAGAGGAGCACGTTGAGAGCCTTGCGAAGAAGATCGAGAAAGAACAGGAGAATATGTCGGCTAAAACAAGCCGGCAGCTCTTCGAGCAAAAAAGGTCATCAAAAAACCGCCGTGACAAGGAGTCACCAACGCATGCAACAACAGCGGCTCAAGATCTCGGGTTCGACTGGCGCTCGGCACCACATCGCGTGGACAAAAGGGGAGATGTCGTCTTCTGCACCCCCATCCTTAACGCCACCGCCGCGCTAGACACCTTAGACGACAAAACTTACACGGCGGAGGAGAAGCTGTCCAATGCAAGACACTTCGTGAGCAAGGCCCTCGAACAACAAGCTCGCGCTGACTCCTACGACCACATGGCGGATGCTCGCGGGGGAGACCTAGAGTCCAAGTCAGGAAAGTGCAAAGCCGCACCTGGCGCTGACCCTGAGGGCCCGTCCGGCTCCAGTAGCCATGGCGACAAAAGGAAGGCAACGCCACCTCCAAAGAAGACGCCACCGCCAAAACCAAGGCGGGACGAGAATTCAAGGACAGGAAGCAGAGGAGACCTGTGTAGCGTACCTGCACTTTAAATAAGGCAGATACCTGTGTATAGTGCAAATCCCTGGATCGATTCATTTGCACACACAGTTTACGATGTAATATCACAACAAAGCATCAATTTTATTACATCGATGATCCAGAATTACAAAATATTTGATACAAGTTGCATAGCATAAAGCTAGCATTGAAAAAGTACACAGCGGAAATACAATAGCAGTGGGTCTCCAACAACTTCATGTTGCCACAGGCGAAAATATGTTGGTTGTAGACTCGAAACCTATAAACGAAACCTCACTCGTCATCTGAACAATCTGCAATAAGAAAAATATTGCAACAACGTGGGTCAGATTCCATTAAAAATGGAGTCTGGCAAGTGACACTATGGTGGACACTTAATGGAATAACTCTAAAGCCTAGATGCATATTTGGCTGGTGGAGTTCAAGGCTATTTTGCATAAAGCCAATTTTTCCTATCTTTTTGGAAAACACTTTCTTTAAATTAAGACAAATATGGCATGAAAACCATAAATCTCATCTTCCCTTGTTCACCCATCAAGTTTTATTTCTGAAGTTGGAATGGTGGAATCCTCCGTTGACGTCCGTGGTTAGCTGCTCAAATTGTCCGTACCGGGGACACGGCTAAGTACTTAGTTTTACACTCTGCAGAGGTTGTGCACTTTCACCTTTAGACTCAATTTGTCCGAGAAATCCTATACACGCGGAGTGTATTATGGAAAGGAGAGAATTGAGACAAGAACTTTCAGAAGAAGAATGCAACCATACTAGCAAGACCCGTTCCACCTATCAACTCTACAACTGCTTGTCAAGCTGACAGGTTGCACCCTCACAACTTAATTATTCTAGACAGAGCCCATTGTCAAAAGGCTGCACGGGAAGCAATCGTCACTCGGAGTTCTTCAGATTCCTCTATTCTCTGGGTGGCCATCCACAAGTGCACTCTCAGGTTGACAACCCCCATACTCATGGCCCCAAGCATAGTAGAAACTACCTTAGGCGAAGACAACCACAAGCACAGTCCTGAGTAGCCACTCAACATAAACCATTCAACCAATCCACCCAGGTGTTTCATTAACTTAGTGGATGTGTACTCCCAGGTTGACAACCACCATGCTCACGGCCCTAAGTAGAATAGAAATTCATCCTAGGCGACGACAACCATGAGCACAGCCCTGAGTAGTCACTTAACATTTTGTAAAACTTTTCATCAATTGCATAGCATCAATATATCTACCAAGTATGATATAGGAACCTTGACACAGGAGTAAGGGAATTCTACAAAGGTTTAGCATAGCAATACTATCCTACACATGCATATAAAAATACACTAAGTAATGCATATAGAAAATAATAGGAAGTTTATGAGGTGTGCCACTTGCCTTTGAATGTTGTCATTGTTCACAAACTCTTTTCAACAATGAACGTTTGCTCTCCGTTTAATCTAAACAATAATAGCAAACAACAATACAACAATCAACAAACAACAATCATCTAACATACATGCTCATATCAAATGAACAAACAAGTTTTGTAAAACTGCTAAGGAAAACATGTCATGCCATGAACATCTTTTAAGTTAATGCAAGCGAAATGTATGTCAAAATGACTAAGGGCTAATGTCAATAGTTGAATAAAATATTTTGTTTTATATCATCTTGAATAAGCCATCTAATGGCTTTGTCTTGATGTGTAGAAATATTTAGAGAAGATACTAAGTCATTTCTTCAAGATGATAATATCATGATCAAAATTTGTTTAAGTCAAATGTGAAAGACAAGATTCGAAAAGAGGGAAAAGATAGAAAGAAAGATGTAGTTGTCCTCCAGGCTTCATCTCCAGACTTGTAACTTTCTTCTGGATGATGTCTTGATTGAACTCTTGGTAGTCGTGATGAATCTTCAGACTTGATGATTCTTGTATCACCAAGGCTGGTCTTGGATTTAACTTAGTCTTCATGAAGTCTCAGAGAAGAAAGGAGAAAAGAAAGAGAGAGGAAGCAAGACTTAGACAATATTGCTGGTTGGTCTTCATGAACTTCTTCTTGATTTTCTTCTAAGTGCTTCTGCTCCTTGAAGGTACTTCTGAAGTCTTGTTTTGGCTAAGTCCTTCATTGGCCTTCTAGCTCCATGTTGAAAATCCTAAGTGTCCAGTGCATAGTACTTTTACCAAAATACTAAGTTTGAAAATAATCCTAACTTAGAGAAAATGGGGGAGGAGTTTTCTTATGGGAAATATAACTACTAAATACAATATGATATGCATGAAATGCAATTTCAAATCACAAGAAACATAATACTAATTTTTTTGTGATATTTATAAAGTATGCATAAAGTTATAATTGCAATTTAATTAGTTTCTAATTTTGCAAAATATAACAAAAGGGTTAAATATAATTATTAGAGTTTATGTGATTAAATTTTATAACAAAGTTTTGTAATTAGTATTAATAGACATAGGGGATTTAAATAAATTTTATAGCAATTGGATTTATTCAAGAATAATGTTTATATTAAAAGTTATGTTGAAAATATTCAAACTATTCAATTTAAATATATAACTATGAATTCATTCAAATATTACTCAAAAATATTTTATAACAGAGACATCACACTACAAATATTCTAAAGTTTCTAAAACAATTTTATTTGCAATTTTTGGCATTATAGATTTAAAGTTATGACAAATATACTCAAATCTTCCATTTGAAATTTGAATAATTTGAACTTAGTCAAATATGAATTTTGGCAGATCTACAATATTCTACATGTCAAGGGCTTTCCAAATATATAAAATTATTTGAATTTGGATGTGTGAGTAAAAAGTTATAACAATTCTAAGTGACAGGGGTGTTTCTGCAAAATTGCCATTTAACTAAATCGAGAGAAATCATTTTACACGTCAGCGCTGACTGGGCGCTGACTGTGCGCTGACGTGGCACGACGTGGTGCTGACTGGATTAATTCATTGGATCTGGGCCGTCAGATCTGGATCTGGCGGTCCAGATCTAATCTTACCGATTCGGTTACGAGTTCTAATCTCGGCCGTAGAAAAAGGATCGGACGGCTTACAGAGCTTTGACCAAATCAGGGCGGCGCTTCTCGCCGGAGACGGAGGATGACGGCGGCGCGGGCTCAGGCACGGACGGCGCAGGCGTTGGGGTGGCTCCCCGGATGAACGGAGGCTACGACGACGATCGTGGCGCGGCGGCGGAGATGATGGAGGTGGTGGCCATGAGCAGTTCGTCCTGGAGCGGATAGAACGCACGGGTGGAGGCGGGGATACTCCGGCGAGCTTCGGTCTAGCACGGTGTGCTCGAAGAGCTGCGTACAAAAATCGAAGGAGAGGATTAGGAGTTGCGCTCGGGCACGAGGAAGAGGATGGGGAGGTTCTCGGGCTCGTGCGGGGGCTTACCACTCCAGGAATCGAAGAACACGGCGGCGGGGACAGTGGACTCCGGCGAGCTATTCTCGCAGCCTGGCGGCGTTATAGAGAGGGAAAACAGAGGGGAAAGGTGGAGGAGGGTCGGGGCTACAAATAGGGCAGGAGAGGGAGAGGTTTAAAGGCCTTAATCGCACGAATCAGTGCGAGTAATCGCCGGCGGTTTTCGGTCGAGGCGTGGTCTGCGGGAGGAAGACGATGCTGGCGTCAGCATGACGTCAGCGATTTTTCTTTTCCTTTTTCTGATTTTCCATTTTATTTATATCTTTTGATTTATAACTCCAAATGATGTCAATTAAATTTCTAAAAAATGTAAAATTATTATCTTTGTGTTAAACCAGTTGTGGGCATGTTTTGAAAACTTTTTAAAATTATGAAATTTGAAATATTGGTTTAATACAAATTTGACACTTTATGTTAAATTTAAAACTAGGGTTTAATTAATTTTATTTTTGGCTAAAATAAATTTATCAAAATACAACACTTATATAAGTTTAAATTTAAGTTATTTAAACTCATTAAATAATTTTTGGCTTTAATAGATTATTAAATATCATATTACAAGTATTTGTAATGAAAAGAGAAAATGTAATGTAATCATTTTTAATTCAAATTATTTTGTGCACCATTATATTTTATATTATGATAATTCATTTGAAAACCTTATAACAACTTTGGAAAAGATTTTTGATTTAATTCATTTCTTATATAGAAAATATATTCATGAAAGTCATTTAATGTTTTGAAAATAAATGAAAATCATTTAAGCTAATGAAATGTTTATTTGGGTTGTTAAGTAGTTATAGAATCTATGAGGTTTTAAAGTTATATGCTATAGACTTGTAATATCCAAACTATGTTTTGAACTCAGGTAAATGAATAATAATCTTTTGGCAAATAGACAATGTTTTCAATAGTTTAAAATAACACTTGTAATTATTATTTTAATTTATTTATAGCTAAGGCTAAGTGGTTGAAATCAATTATTTATAAGTAAACTATTTACTTAAAATAAAATGGTTTGTACTTTATAAAACATTTGTCAAATTACATATGAAGGTTTTTGAAATACAATGGATAATGTAATGTTTAATTGGAAATAACTTTTGAAAATAATGACACATTGGGAATTTTGAAATAATAGACTTTTTCAAAATTGGTTGAAGTCTTTTATAGTTAGTTTTCTTATGCATTTTAATATTTTATTTTAATCAAAACAAAAGTTTTAAATTTTAGTGATTTTTGAACATTCCAAAATATTGTGATGTTACAACCTGCCACCTCCAGCCCAGCCAAGACGCGACAATGGCGGTAGCCGGGGCAACGGACTGCCGCCTCGAAAGGATGCCGGTAACGACCCTCCCAGGAGAGGTCGAAGTCGGTCTCCGCAACGTAGCACCGACAGCAAGAGGAAGGAGGCGGCAGAAGGGCCCAGGCGCAGCATAAGTCGGGCAGCGCAGGACGAGCCAGACGCAAACAGAGGCGCACAGCAGCTCGATCCAAAAGACGCGCGACACCGCCTACAAGACATAGCAAGAGGAAAGGAGCCGCTATATTCTGGTCCAAAGTGCTTTGGCGACGCCATCCGCAGAGAGCCGTTCCCTAAGGACATGACATCAGTGTCTAAAAATTGTTCTAGGTACAACGGCCTCGTTAAGCCAGATTCATGGCTAGCCGACTATGCCATGGCCATAGAAATTGCCGGCGGAAGCAGCTATATTGCCGTCCGTTACCTACCTCTCATGTTGGAAGGCACGGCAAGGGCTTGGATCGACAACCTTCCTGAAAAGTCTATCCATAGCTGGTACGACATGGAAAAGGTTTTCTCCCAGCACTTCCAAGGAACATACAAGCGTCCAAATCCCTACACTGATTTGCAACGCTGTATCCAAAAGCCGGACGAAACCATGACAAACTTTGTCAGCCGTTGGATATCCGAAAAAGCCAACTGTCATGGTGTTTCGGACGCGCAGGCTATCCACGCCTTCTACACGGGCCTACAGAAGAATTCCTTGCTCCGTCATCGGCTCGTCCGCGAGAAAATTACGGACCTTGGCGAGATGCTCAACCTAGCCGCCCAATATGCGGCGGCGGATGACGACGCCCGGGACGATGATCCAGACGTCAACATCATGCCAAAATGGAACAACAAGCGCAAGCAGGCGGCGGATGACAAAGCCAGACCTTCCAACGAGGTAGCTGTCGGCTTCCAAGGGAATGCCGGCAAAAATAAGTGGAAGAATAAGAAAGATAATCGCGACGCCGGCTCAGGTCCTAAGGCGGCGCGAATCACTTATGAGCAGGCAAAACTTTTGCCATGCCCTATCCACGCCTCACTTGGCAAGGTCAACCATATGCTTAGCGAGTGTCGTTTCATGGACGACTTCAAAAAGGACCCCACAATCGGCTGGAAGTCAAAGAAGTCAAAGAAGAACGACAAGAAAGACAACAAGGAGGATGAGGATGACGACGACATGTCTGACTCAAGCGAGGATGACGTGGCCGCCAAGAAAAAGAAACCATATCCGAAGGTCAAAGAATCTCTCGTATGCTTTGTCGGCACACCTTCGGCTAAGGCAGATAAGGCGGAGATGCGCGAACTCAACGCGACAATGCCGGACGTCCCTCAGTATTTGAACTGGTCGGAAGCAACGATCACTTGGGACCGGTCCGACCACCCTGATCACGTTCCCCACCCAGGCAAGTACGCCCTCGTCGTCGATCCCATTGTCGACAACTTCAGACTCACAAAGGTACTCATGGATGGCGGCAGCAGCCTCAACATTCTGTACTACGACACACTAAGCCGCATGAACCTGTCAGAGGATCAGTTGGACCACAGCAACCTCACTTTTCACGGCATAGTGCCCGGTAGGCAAGCAAAGTCAATGGGGAGCATTAGGCTGAAGGTAACTTTCGGACCAAAAGAGAACTACCGCTCAGAGTTCCTCCGGTTCGAAGTTGTCCCCTTCAAAAGCGCCTATCATGCAATCTTTGGACGACCGGCTTTCGCCAAATTTATGGCAAGGCCGTGCTATATATACATCAAGCTTAAAATGCCGGGGGAAAACGGAACTATCACGATTTCCGGCAACTTTAAGAAAACCAAGGAGTGTGAACGTAGTATGGCTGCATTCGCAGAAGCCGTCATCCACAAGGAAGAACTCGCACTACTTAGGGCGGATTCAGACAACTCCATGCCCAAGCCAAAGATTGATGTCAAGAAGACCTTTGAAGCTTCAGAAGACACCAAAAAGGCGGACCTCATCCCAGGTGACAAGTCTAAGCAAGTTGTCATCGGCTCCAACCTTGACAGCAAATAGGAAGGCGCGCTCGTCGAGTTCCTCCGTGAGAATCGTGACATCTTTGCATGGTCGCCATCCGACATGCCTGGTGTATCGAGGGAAATAGCCGAGCACTCACTCAACGTCATAAAAGGATCTAAGCCGGTGAAGCAAGGTACAAGACGCTTTGGAGATGAGAGACGTAAGGCTATAGGAAAGGAGATAAATAGGCTGAAGGCCGCCAATTTCATAAAAGAAGTTGTACACACCGATTGGGTGGCAAATCCGGTACTTGTTCCAAAGAAGAATAGAGAGCTGAGGATGTGTATCGACTATACCGGTGTTAACAAGTGTTGCCCAAAGGATCCCTTTGCGTTGCCTAGAATTGACCAAGTCGTAGACTCCACAGCAGGCTCCGAACTACTTTGTTTTTTGGACGCCTACTCAGGATACAGCCAAATCAAGATGAGGGTGTCAGATCAATTGAAACCATCTTTCACCACTCCATACGGGACTTTCTGCTACATCACGATGCCTTTTGGCCTGAAGAATGCAGGGGCAACATACCAGCGCTGTATGCAAAAATGCCTGCACGAACAGATCGGCCGCAATGTTCACGTCTACGTAGACGACATTGCGGTGATGTCGAAAAAGAAGGCGGATCTCCTAGAGGATCTGGAAGAAACTTTTCAAAATCTCCGAAGGTACCAAATGAAACTCAATCCCGCCAAGTGTGTTTTCGGCGTTCCAGCCGGCAAACTACTTGGATTTATCGTCTCAGAACGAGGGATCGAGGTTAATCCGGAGAAGATCAAAGCCATCCAAAGCCTATCCAGAGCTACTTGTCTGAAGGACGTGCAACGCCTAGCCGGATCGGCGGCGGCGGTCAGTCGCTTCATAAGTCGCCTAGGGGAAGAGGCAATGCCTCTCTATCGACTATTGAAGAAATCCGACAACTTTGAGTGGACAGCAGAGGCAGATGCCGCCTTACAACAACTTAAGGAGGCCCTCATATCCGCTCCGATATTGGCAGCACCTCGATCACAGGAACCGATGCTGTTGTACATCGCGGCAACAGGAGCTGTTGTCAGCGTTGTCTTGGCTGTGGAAAGAAAGGAAAACGAAGCCGCGACGTATGAACAACGACCGGTCTACTTCATCAGTGAAGTATTCTCCGCCTCCAAGCAGAGGTATCCGCATTACCAAAAGCTGGCTTATGGTGTATTCTTCGCCGCCAGAAAGCTTAGGCATTATTTCCAGGAGCACACAGTGACAGTAGTCAGCAAGGCACCGTTGGGAGACATAATCAACAATGCAGAGGCAACAGGTCGAGTTGCCAAATGGGGCATCGAGCTTGCCGCCTTTGATATAGTCTATAAACCACGGACCGCCATTAAGTCTCAAGCGCTTGTAGATTTTGTCGCCGACTGGACAGAAGCCATGGAGGAAACGACACTCCCCGAGTCAGAATATTGGGTCATGCACTTTGACTGATCAAAGATGCTCAAAGGATCGGGGGCTGGAGTCGTTCTACGCACGCCTAAAGGTGACAATCTTAGCTACGTGTGCCAAATTCTCTTTACAGCAACCAACAACGTTGCCGAGTACGAAGCTTTGCTACATGGGTTACACGTGGCAAACGACCTCGGCGTCAAAAGAATCCTCTGTTATGGCGACTCAGATTTGGTCGCGCAACAAGTAAGCGGAACATGGGATGCGAAAAGCGCAACAATGGCGGCATACAGAGCCAAAGTTGACGAATTCTCAAAAAACTTCGCGGGCTACGAAGTCCGGCATGTTCCAAGAGATGAGAACGAGGCGGCAGACACACTTGCCAGACTAGGGTCAGAATGCAAAAAGGTACCAAAAGATATTTTCCTGTAACATTTGCAAAAGCCATCCATTAAAGGCGCCGATTTGATGGACCCCGATGCAGAAGAACCGGTAGAAGTGGCAAGTCTCGCTGTCTACTCGATACAGCCGGATTGGACTATCCCATATCTCGATTTTCTAATCGACAGCAAGTTGCCGGAGGACGATGAGGTGCTAAAAAGGCAGATCATAAGGCGAGCCAAGGCATTCACGATAATAAAAGGCGAGCTATATAAGCGAAGCACGTGCGGCATCTATCAGCGGTGCATACAGCCAGAAGAAGGCCAGGAAATTCTGAAAGACATACATATTGGCACCTGCGGGCATCACGCTTCCGCCAGGTCCATCGTGTACAAAGCTTTCCGCCAAGGTTTCTGCTGGCTTACCGCCAAAGAAGACGCCGAGAACATCGTAAAAACATGCAAAGGCTGCCAGTTCTACGCTCGTCAACCTCACTTACCGGCACAAGAACTCAGGACAATTCCAATCACCTGGCCGTTCGCGGTCTGGGGCTTAGACATGGTGGGTCCCTTCAAGAAGGCGAGTGGTGGGTATACCCACCTATTGGTCGTTGTCGACAAGTTCACCAAATGGGTCGAGGCTAAGCCGATCAGCAAACTTGACGCACGAACAGCCGCCAATTTCCTCTGGGGAATGATCTCTCGTTTTGGAGTTCCACACAACATTATCACTGATAATGGCAGCAACCTATCTCAAGGCGACATAGAAGAATACTGCAGTGATCTGGGTATCCGGCTTGATTTGGCATCCGTGTCACACCCTCAATCCAATGGACAAGTAGAGCGTACAAACGGCCTAGTCTTATCAGGACTTAAGCCTCGTCTTGAAGCTCCATTACACAGGGCAGTCGGCGCTTGGGCACATGAGTTACAGTCCGTACTATGGAGTTTGCGCACAACGCCAAACATGTCTACCGGCTACACTCCTTTCTTCTTAGTAAATGGCGATGAGGCGGTGCTACCTACCGACATGAAATACGATTCCCCAAGGGTTCAAGCCTACATCGAGCAAGACGTAGAAGGTGCAAGACAGGATAGCCTAGACCTGCTAGACGAAGAAAGAGATGTCGCTCTACATCGCTCCGCCTTGTACCAGCAACAACTTCGCCGCTATCATAGCCGGAGAGTGCGGAAGCGAAGCTTCAGAATAGGTGACCTGGTTCTCCGCCTAATTCAAGACAAAAAAGGCTTGCACAAGTTATCCCCGCCATGTGAAGGACCGTTTATAGTCGCAAAGGCGCTGCTCAATGGTTCCTACTACCTGGCCGACATCCGCGACGAAGAAGAAAAGAAGAGGCGCAAGAAGGCAGCAGGAAAAAGAGGAACCACGCGCAAAAGAGGCATTGACGATCCGTTTGAACAAACAAGACGGCCTTGGAATATTGAGCAGCTACGTCCTTTCTACACTTAGCAATTTATAATTGTAAAAAGTTATATATGATTATGAAATAAAAGTCTATGATTCCTCATCTGTGTTGAGAAGCATGCCATCTTTTGTCTTTTCTTGCAATCATATTTCCCCTATGTATCTAAGTTACCTATTTTTCTAGCTCTGTGCAAAGGTTCAAACTAGTAGATACTTGCAGCTTTCGAGCCAACCTAAAGCAAAAATAAACTTTTTGCGCCGCCTAATTCCTTTACCTCTGATTACTTATATGTGGTTCGCCTAGTAGTATGTCTTTGACACCAACATGTTGGCTTTGGTTTCTGATCCTAAACGCATGGCTTAGCCCTGGTTGTTTCAGCTAAAGTTACCGGCTGAGGTTCGTCAACATACAAAAAGTCAAACATATAGGTCAGGGTAAAATTAAGGCGGGCCATATAAATAAGGCAAAATAAAACTTGTCTGCTAGTTTCCCGCCTAGTAGAGCAACAACAAAAGTATATACAAATATTACAAGTTAAAGTTGCATTGTTTCAGGGGCTGGCAAAGCATGTCAGAAGGAGGCAAGGAAAGGAAACTACGGCTCGGGGGGGGGGGGGGGGGGGGCGTCTACATCAGGCTTGGGGGCTGACAACTTCAGCCCCAGAACTGTCACTCCCCTCCGCCTCGGCCATGCCGGCAGCTCCAGCTTCCCCTGCGGCAGGCACAGGATGGCGTCGGTAGAAGATCGAAGTATCCACCATGTCGGCAACACGCGTGGCGTAGCCTGCAACGCTGTCCAGAACAGCGGCCGGCTCGATCTCGCTGCCGTCTTCATATGTAGACGGCATGCCTTCGGTGACGGCTTCTATCTCCGCCTCGGGGTAGTGCGATATGAATAGTCCAAGCGCAGTCTTGGCACCACCCCGCGCCGCCGACTTCAGCGAGCTCTTGTGTAGCTTGGTAGCCTGCTCCAACATGTTGGACACGTCGCTGAATTCGGTCGGTTCCTGGATGCCGGAGGAGATGAAGAACTTGGCGGCAAACCGCTTGGACGCTGCCAAAGTCTCGGTGATCAGCTCGCCTAGACGCGCAAGGCGATCCAGGCGGGGGCTGACAACCTTGTCGTCGCCTAAACCGGCGGGAACTGTATCAAAAATGAAACCATCAGTTTGGCTCAGGCTAAGCAAAATGGCAAAATCAAATAAGGAGTGAGAAATTACCAAGGGCCGAGTTATGGAAAGCGGACAGCTCAATCATATGAGCCGCCAACGCGTCCTCAGCAATTTGGGCGCGAGAAGTCTGCTTGGAGATTTCCTCGGCAGCCGTCTTCTCCGCCTCCGCCAACTTCTTGCGCAGGCTATCCAGCTCACAAGTAAGCTGGCTAGATTCCTACGCAAATTTCAGCTGCTGGGCCTCCATCTCCTTCTGCTGCTCCTCCTTCATCGCCAAGTTGGCGGCCGCCAAATCGGAAGCTTCATTCATAAGAGCTTGCATATCAGTGGACGCCTTCAGTATATCCTGGGCATGGTCTAGCAGTTCTACAAATATTGATTTGCTAACTAAATGATTGACGGCAACATAAGTTGAAAAGATGGCTGAAAGCAAAAAAGATCAACTCTACCTTCATCTTTTTTGCGGGCCGCCTCCAACTCGGCAATCCGCAGGTCCTTGGCCTCGCAATCCTTCTTCAGAACGCGGCACCGCTGGTTTATCTCGAATCGGGAGGAGATAAGCTCAACGTTGGCGGACAAGAGGCCCTGCAGGAAAAAGCAAAGGCATAAAACATATTGTCGAATAACCACTAAGCCGGCACCCAATATTTTTGGACCTGCCATCTAAGTGCTCGGGGGAAAGACTATGTATATGCCAGAGTTATAAAAACTTACAGACAGGTCGCCCTCCAAGTCGGCGAAGGCCTGGGAGGTGAAGTTGGCAAAAGCCAAGGCTGACTCCTTGGCCTCCTTAAAGGTGGACCAAGGGTCCCTAACTTTGCCGCCTCCTGCAGTCGGGGCTGCCCTCTGGGACCCGCCGGCAGCCACCTCCAGCAACTCCTCCTTGGCGGCACGCGATTGGACGGCTTCATCGGCCGTAGCCTCAGCCAAAAGAAGGGGAGTCTTGGGTGTGCGGTCAGCGGAGAAGTTCCTTGGCGGCGCGCCAGAAGCCGGAGTCTGGGTCTGGCGACGAGCATCGCCCATAAAGCTGCCGGCCCGGGGCTGGGGAGTTGGCGGCATGGTAGCAGGCGAGCTGCCTTGAGGCCGCTTTCCCTTGGAAAGGAGCCTGGTCGGCAACCGGGAAGTTGCGACCCTTTCCCTGTCAATAAACAGCAATCACAGTCAGTTGGGTGCCAGTATTAAAGAAGCTCGTCGACTATTAAAGGCAGAATTGAGTACCTTCGGGGGATGTTAATCCCCGTGTTCTCGTCAAGGTTGACGAGAACCGGCTCGGTAGCCGTTGCGATCCGTTTCTTCCTCTCGGCGATCGCCGTAGAGGAAGCTGCGCCGGATGCTTTGAGCTTCTTGGTCTTCCCGGCTTCCGACTCGTAGAAGTCGGGAGCCAGGTCATCCTCCCCCAAGTCGGAGATCTGAGAAAGAAGACAAGTATTAATGGAACTCAAGTTAGCCGGCGAAGCTGTCAAAAAGGGGCAAGAAGCAAGATGTCTACCTCGATGGGAGGGTTGTCGTGGGTATGCATGGGCACGCCCTCCACCGCCTTCACCAGCCCCGCCTTGACGAGGCTGCGGAGCCGGAACGCCAGGTCGGCGACCGTCAACCTCTCTTCGCTTACACGGAGAGAGGCCGTGGCAGTAGGCGAATACTGACACATTTTGTGCGGGTTGTACCGCAGGGGGAGAATCTGCCGGCCGAGCCAGCAGATGACGGTGTCCACCCCGTCCAGCAGGGGGGGAGCCATCGTCCGGGTGAGGAATTCAATCCGCCTTTGGAAAAGGCGGAGTTCCTCCGTCAACTTGGGCACCGCCTCGTCCCAGCATGGCCTGGGCATAGGCGGCGCGTTGACAAAGTCCGGGACGCCAAATTGACGGCCCGGAGCTGCCATATCTTGGCAGTAGAAGAACGTGGAGGTCCCGCCCTTGACGGATTCAAGGTATTGTATCTTAGGATACCATTGGCGGCCCTGGCGGCAGTTAAAAGTGACACTGCCACAGGTTGCCATCCCGCCATCCGGCACGGTCTGACGCCGGCAACAAAAACAATATATGAAGAAGTCTAAACTAGGCCTAATACCTAGATAGCCCTCGAATAGAGCTGTGAAGCCGGCTAAGACTAGAATGCTATTGGGCGCTATATTGTGGGGCTGGATCCCATAATGATCTAGCACCTCGCTAAAGAAAGCGGAAGGCGGAAGCGCCATTCCCCTAACTATGTGGGACGTGAGGATTACCCGTTCCCCGGCTTTCGGAGCCGGGATTACGTCTCCCAAGGCGGGTCTCCACCGGCAATCCTCCCGAGTTGGGAGGTAGCCAACGGCCTCCAGGTCTTGGAGGGTCTCCTCGTCGACGATGGAGGGAAGCCAGTAGCGTGACCCGAGGTCCGCCGCTTCCTCTTCCTCGTCGGCCGGAGCGCCTCTCGCCGCCGCCGCCGCGGCTAAGGGTGGAGGAGCCGAAGAGACCGACGTCGGCTTGCGCGCGGCGGGAATGTGAGAAGCGACGGCGGTGACATTGCCCGTCGCCACCGTCACAAGACGCGACGCCGCGCCGCCCATCGCCGCCGCGGACGAGGTGTCGGATGTAGGACCGCCGGACGCCGCAGAGGGGATGTTTTGACCGGTGGACATCGCCGTGAGCGGAGGTCACCGGAGGAGGACGCTCGCCGGAGTTCGCTCGGAGAAAGGTGCGGGAGAGCGGGAGAGCAAGGGGTCGAGGAGTGCAGGAGCTGGGGTGCCGAAATGGACCGCTCGGCTCCCTATTTATAGAGTCGGGCGTAGCTTCCTGTGCAACGGTGTTTTTAGTCGGACACGTGTCCAACATCCACTGCAGCGCATGATCGCACGATCTCCACGCCTCCCCTTTTTCCGCGATTTTGTGATCATGGTGAGATTTTCGCTTAGGCCAGTTTCAAATTGTCGTGAGCCGCCTAGCGATATCCGAACAAATATTCCCGGCGAACTATCGGTTAGCCGTCTTTTCCCATGTTGGATAAAGGCGGACGTGTGCCAACTTCAAGACACACTTGCCCCCTTTTTTGATTTTCAGAATGGTTCAAGTCCTGCAGCCGCAAACATTGGCAGATGAAGTATCAAGAAGAAGTCGGCGCCTGGAGAACTTCAACCTTTTTGGGGGCTCATGTTGGGGATATATCAACTAGGGGTATCTCCAACATGGATCAATCCGGCTAGTCCAGGGTGGCCCAAGGGTGGTAAGGCTGAAGCCTGCCGGGCGGCCCAGATAGCTGACGTACAAGGAAGTAGGCGGACGGTCCAAGAAGGCGTAAGGCCGAAGCCCATCAAGCCACCAAGCCCAAGACGGAAGGCGGCAACTAAGCCGGCTAGGTCTAGGACTCTGATTACTTGCCGGACAAGTACTTGCCTTGTATCCTGGGGTCTGGCCGCCTATATAAGCCGGCCACCAGGAAGCCTTTAGGGCACGCTCCAATACGCATCATACACATTGTAACCTGTTCAAGGCTATTGCCTCATAGTGAATTATAGCAGCACGTAGGATCTCGCCACCGTTGTGGGATCCGAAGCTGGGTAAACTCGCCGTGTTCAATCCCGTCCTCGGCGACACCAACCTTCTTCCCCACAATCCATACGTAGGCTGGAGGACCCATGTCTCCTATCAATTATGCCGATACTACGACAAAGTACAAGAACTTCTCGACAAAGGTTATATTCGTGTGAGCTTGAGTCCTTGTGATGTTCCTGTTATTTTAGTTCCTAAGAAAGATGGTACATGGCGCATGTGTGTAGATTGTAGAGCAATTAATAACATTACTATTCGCTATCGTCACCCTATTCCACGGTTGGATGACATGCTAGATGAATTAAGTGGTGCTGCTATTTTCTCTAAAATTGATTTGTGTAGTGGTTATTATCAAATTAGGATGAAAGAAGGTGATGAATGGAAAACTGCCTTTAAAAAAACTTGGTTTATATGAGTGGTTGGTGATGCCTTTTGGTTTAACTAATGCACCTAGTACTTTCATGAGATTAATGAATCATGTTTTGAGGCATTTCATTGGAAAGTTTGTGGTGATGACATATTAATTTATAGCCACAACGAAATTGAACATATTGATCACATTCGAAAAGTTTTGCAAGTGCTGCGAGATAATAAGCTTTATGGTAATCTTGAGAAGTGCACGTTTTGCAAAGACAAGGTCATATTTCTGGGATTTGTTGTTTCTAAGCATGGGGTCGAGGTAGATGAGTCTAAAATTGAAGCAATTACAAATTGGCCTATTCCCATGAATCTTAGTCAATTGCGAAGTTTTCTTGGTCTTGTTGGATTTTATAGACGTTTCGTACGAGACTTTAGTGCTATTGCTGCAGCTTTGAATGATCTTACTAAGAAAGGTGTTCCTTTTGTTTGGGGCGCTGCCCAAGATGCTGCATTTGATGAATTGAAACGTTGTTTGATTTCTGCACCTTTGCTTATACTTCCTGATTTCAATAAACAATTTGATATTGAATGTGATGCTAGTGGCGTTGGAATAGGAGGTGTGTTGATGCAAGAGGGCAAGCCGATTGCATATTTTTCTGAAAAATTGAATGGTGCACAATTGAACTATCCTGTTTATGATAAAGAATTGTATGCTCTTGTTCGTGCTCTTGAGGTTTGGCAGCATTATTTTTGGCCAAAAGAATTTATCATACATTCTGATCATGAGGCTTTGAAATTTTTGAAATGCCAAACTAATATCAATAAACGTCATGCTAAATGGATGGAATTCATTGAATCTTTCCCATACATCATTAAATATAAGAAAGGCTAAGATAATGTTGTTGCTGATGCTCTTTCTAGGAAGAACATGTTATTGTCAGATCTAGATATTAAAGTTCCTGGTTTGGAGACTTTGCGTGATTTATATGCTTCCGATACTGATTTTGCCACTGCCTTTGCTAAGTGTTCCGATGTGAAGGCGTGGGAAAAATACCATATGCATGATGGATATTTGTTTAGAGCTAACAAGTTATGTGTGCCCGAGTCGTCTGTGCGTTTGCTATTGTTACAGGAATCACATGGAGGCGGCTTGATGGGTCACTTTGGACGTGAGAAGACGTTGTTAATGTTGGCTGATCACTTTTATTGGCCACGGATGAGGCGAGATGTGGACAGGTTTGTAAAACGTTGTATCACTTGCAACAAGGCAAAGTCCAAATTAAAGCCTCACGGTTTGTATACCCCTCTTCCTGCTCCTACTATACCATGGGAAGATATAAGCATGGATTTTGTGTTAGGATTGCCTAGGACCAGTAGAGGACATGATTCTATTTTTGTGGTAGTGGATCGTTTTTCTAAGATGGCTCATTTTATTGCCTGCCACAAAAGCGACGATGCGTCGCATATTGCTAATCTGTTTTTCAGGGACATCGTGCGCATACATGGAGTACCGAAGACGATTGTTTCTGACCGTGATGTGAAGCTCATGAGCTACTTTTGGAAAATACTTTGGGGAAAGTTGGGGACGAAGCTGCTGTTTAGTACAACTTGTCATCCCCAAACTGATGGCCAAACGGAGGTGGTGAACCGCACACTTTCGGCGTTGCTGCGGACAATGATCAAGAAAAATCTGCGCGTGTGGGAAGAGTGTTTGCCGCATGTGGATTTTGCATATAACAGGGTTGTACACTCCACCACGTAATTGTGTCCGTTTGAGGTGGTGTATGGTTTTAAACCCATTACACCACTTGATTTGCTGCCGCTTCCAATTCAAGAACATGTCAACATGGATGCATCGAAGCGAGCAGATTTTGTGAGGAAGATACACGAGAAGACTAAAGAGGCCATCGAGAAGAAAGGAAAGTACAATGCTGATCTTGTTAACAAGAAAAGAAAGGAGGTGATTTTTCAGCCCGGCGACATGGTTTGGGTGCATTTTCGCAAGGACAGATTTCCGGTTCATCGCAAGTCTAAATTGATGCCACGTGGTGATGGTCCTTTCAAAGTTCTTGCCAAGATAAATAATAATGCATACAAGAAAGAACTTCCTACATCTGAGTTTGGTGTGAGCAATACGTTTAATGTTGCTGATTTGACGCCATTTGCTGGAGAAGACCTTGACGCGTCGAGGTCGACGCCTTTTCAAGGGGGGGAGGATGATGAGGACATCCCTAGTTATTTACCATCTTCTCCTATTGATGATGTTGTTGTACATGACACAACTAAAGGTGTGAGGATTGGACCAATGACAAGAGCTCGAACCAAGCTACTTGAGCAACAGGTGAACTCACTCTTAGTTGAATATGATGTTTGTGTTAATGAGAACTTTATACTGGCTAAGTCTATGCATTTATGTATGATCATATTTATTAATAACACAAGCATTGGAGGAGGAGACAAGCTACAACAAGGAGAAGAACAACCACTGATTTACAATGTCAGCAAGTGCGCGAGGGAGGAGAGGGAGGCCGGCGCATCAGGGCACTGAAGGAAATCACTCGTTTGCACGTTAGAGGGATCAAGTGGCGCACTAGGACATAACGTATGAAGATATTAGTCTAAGGTGCAATGCATTAGGCCTGCGTGCCATGTTTAAGGCCGAACCCACCATGGGTCGGTTTGTATCAGTTTGAGTCGAACCAGGTTTGGGTTCAGATCCGAATTGAGTCCTAGTTTCGGCCAACCCCTTTTAAATAGCCAAGGGCTGCGCCATAGAGAGGCAGACCACGTTTAACATAAACCCTAGATCGAATTTGCTCCAAGCATTCATCTATATTCGAGTTCCTCTGTGTTGCGCTCAGGAATTCAACCTCTCCACTGTGTTGCGCTCTGGAGATTATTATCCGAAGTTTGAGTGTGATCTGTTGTTCCACTGGGAATTAGTAGATTGCAAAACCGCTTCGTGGTCGGCGGCTACGTTGCAACGGTGTGAGGCGTCGCGAATATCCATTGGGTTGAAGAGCTGTTGCATTGGCAACGGGGGAACAACCGGAGAGTTCGCCGGAATCTTGCAAGTTATCTTCCACCATCATCCATCCACCCACCGCTCACTGAGAAGATTGGGCAACCCCTTATCAAGAAGTGGTTCTGAAATTGTTCCAGGAACCGGAATATTTGAGCCGGAAATTTCCAGGGCCGGAATTTCCGGTTCACCAGAACTTCACAGAAAATGGCTAAGTCAAGGCTGAGAAAGTGTTCTGATCTCAACCGGAAATTGTGATCGGAAATTTCCATCTACTGGAATTTCCAATTGCATCCAGAAGAGTTCAAAGAAAATGGCTAAGTCAAGGTTGAAAAAGTGTTCTGATCTCAGCCGGAAATTGTGATCGGAAATTTCCATCTACCGGAATTTCCGATTGTACTAGAAAATGGCTAAGTCAAGAATAAGAAGTGTTCTGATCTCAACCGGAAATTGTGCTCGGAAATTTCCATTCGCCGGAATTTCCGAGTGCACCTTGAAGAACATTGGAGAAAACTGCTAAGGAAAGAAGAGGAATAGGTTCTGACTCCAGCCGGAAATTCCAGTCGGAAATTTCAATTCTCCGGAAATTCCGAGTGACCGGAATTTCCGGTGATGACTTATACAAGAATTTCTGGGTGGTCCACACAGGCAACGGTCAGAATTGGGGAGTGACTATAAATACCCCCTCACTCCCTCTAGAACAGCTAGCTCTCAGATTTTCTCTCTCCTACACTTCTTGAAAGCTCAAATCATCAAGATCTATCAACCCCCCCACCCAAATCCGTTGATCTTTGGAGGATTGGAGGAGAAGGCCCGGATCTACATCTTCACCGAAGCGATTTGCATTTCTTCCCCATTCACTTGGGGATTTCGTGGCTAGGGTTTCCGGTGGGAAAACCTAGTTCACCATTGTTGTACTCTTGGTGTTGCCTTGACCTTTTGTGGTCCTTGACCTTTTGTGGTCATCTTCAAAGCCCCCAATTAAGTTGTAGGTGAGTGCCTCAAGCGTTTGTAAGGGATTGGATCTCCGCCCTAAAAGGGGATCAATAGTGGAAGGTGAACTCGCAATCTTTGTGGTTGAGTTCATCGGAGAAGAAGGTGAGACTTTGTGGCGTTGCGGCTAACCTGTTGTGGTAGAGCACACCTCTCCAACGAGACGTACACCCTTGGGTGGAACTCGGGATTACATCTTCATCTCCGCGTGCTTCACTTGGTTCCTCTTATCCTTGCTCCCTTACTTGCTTGTATTGTACTCTAGTTTACCGTTGTATTCTTTAGCTTGTCATATAGGTAAATTCACCATAGTTGCATATCTAGAGAATCTACCTTTGTGTTGAGCCTAAATTTGAAAAGACCTAAAATTTGTAATAGCACCTATTCACCCCCCCCCCCCCTCTAGGAGCTGGATTCCCGTTCAATTGGTATCAGAGTCAGGTTCACTTTTAAGAGCTTAACCGCCTAAGTGCAACGATGACGGAATCCGATGCCGAGAGGCCGCCCGTGAGAAATTAGAGGCGGAGAAGGAGGAGTTATCCAAAGGGGCAACCATGGCCGATCTTATAGATATGAGGTCGTCCTTGGAGGCCCAACCTCTCAAGATGAATGAGATGCTCATGGCACTCTTGAAGTCTAAGGAGCCCGAGTCTACTTCTCCCTCTCCTCCTTCTAAGGAGCACGGTGAGAACTCTAAGGAGTCATCTTCGGATGGGTCCAAAGATGTTCCTCCAAGTGCCTCCCCCGGGAAGGCGGAAAAGGATGAATCACCTAGCTCCTCTAACACCCCCAAAGGAGAGGAATTTTATAATGTCAACCATAATTACTCTCCTAACCCTCCTATCCCTCACCCTCATGTAAACTTTATAAGTGATCCTCCTAAGCTCAAACCTACTCATTTCTCTCAATGGCAATTTCTAATGAAGTCTCATCTATGTAGTGCCTCCATTGAGCTATGGTGCATCATTGAAGAAGGATTCAAGCCCCATGATCCAACCAACTTGACAAGAAGAGAGGTGGTTGATAGCCAACTCAATGCCACCGCTCTTCATCAATTCCAAATGGCCGTTGGAGAGAAGGACATGCCGCTCATTCAACAATTCTTCACCGCCAAAGAAGTTTGGAATGCTATTTCCCACATCTTCGTCGGGAATGAGAGCATGAAGAAGAACCGGTATGATGTCTTATGCAATGAGGTGGAAGGGTTCTACAAGTTGGATGGAGAAAGTCATGAGGACATGTACTGGAGGTTGGTGTTGATTGCTAACACCTTCAAGAACCTCGGTGCAGTCTACATTGATGACGCTTGGATCAAGAGGAAGTTCGTGACCGCTCTCTTGCCCTTTGAGGAAACGGACTTGAAGACACTCCAAGGGAGACATGACTTTGTGAAGATGACATCCAATGAAGTCATGCAATAGATGACCGCGCACAAGGTGGCCTCCAAGATTGCACAAGATGCAAGAGCTAGAGCCATAGGGATGCACAAGCATGCCTCAATTGCCTTGAAGGCCACCATTGAAGAAGAGGATGAAGAGGAGTATGATGATCAAGTCGAGCTATCTAGTGAGACTCTCTCAAGTACTCTCACCCAACACATGGGTCTTGCGGCAAGAACGTTTTGGAAGAACCCCGGAAGGGCCAAAGCAAGGATTGACAAGAAGTTCCCCTCCAATGGAGGAAAGCCAAGCAACAAGGTGAGGCTTTGCTATAATTGTGATGACAAAAGCCACTTTGTTGTAGATTGCTCATGGGAAAGAAGAGAGGACCATGGTGGGAGGCTTGTGGCCAAGACGAAGGGCAAGGGGCCTATGCCCATGAAGAAGCCCTTCTTCAAGAAGAACCAAAAGATTGTCTTGGTAACTCAAGAGCAATATCCCACCGATGATGAAGATAGTGACAAGGAGGATACTCCAACACAAGTGGCCGCCCTAGCCATTTCCTCTACACCTTCGTCACTCTTCTCCTCACCAAATGAGAGCCCCATCGTCAAGAATGCAAGATGTCTTATGAAAAAGACATCCGAGGTAAAATTGTCCCCTGCCTCCATATCGCATGAAATTGATGATGGTATGAGTCTTCAAGTCAAGAGTGAAATCATTGCTTTTGATAAATTCATGACTAACTTGCAAGGAGAAGGAAAGAAACACTTTGGCTCAATTATGAGCCGTATAGGTGAGCTTGAGGATGAGCTTGAGTTAAAAGGTGAGATTGAGAGAGAGGATGCACACACTAAGGTGTCTCTCCAATCCTCCCTTGAAGATGAACAAGAAGCTCATGCTCTGTCGTAGTATCGGCATAATTGATAGGAGACGGGGGTCCTCTAGCCTACGTATGGATTGTGGGGAAGAAGGTTGGTGTCGTCGAGGACGGGATTGAACACGGCGAGTTTACCCAGCTTCAGATCCCGCAGCGGTGGCGAGATCCTACGTGTTGCTATAATTCACTATGAGGCAATAGCCGTGAACAGGTTACAATGATATGATGCGTATTGGAGCGTGCCCTAAAGGCTTCCTGGTGGCCGGCTTATATAGGCGGCCAGACCCCAGGGTACCAGGCAAGTACTTGTCCGGCAAGTAATCAGAGTCCTAGACCTAGCCGACTTAGTTGCCGCCTTCCATCTTGGGCTTGGTGGCTTGATGGGCTTCGGCCTTCCGCCTTCCTTGGACCGTCCGCCTACTTCCTTGTACGTCAGCTATCTGGGCCGCCCGGCAGGCTTCAGCCTTACCACCCTTGGGCCCCCCTGGACTAGCCGGATTGATCCATGTTGGAGATACCCCTAGTTGATATATCCCCAACATTAGCCCCCAGAAAGGTTGGAGTTCTCCAGGCGCCGGCTTCTTCTTGATTCTTCATTCGTCAATGTTGGCGGCTGCAGGACTTGAACCATTCTGAAAATCAACGAGGCATGTGTGTCCTGATATTGACACACGGCCGCCTTTATCCAACATGGGAAAAGACGGCTAATTTGAAATTTCACCGAACATATTTCTTGACGGACACCGCTTAGCCGGCTCACGACAGTTTGAAACCGTCCTAGGCGCGAATCTCGCCATGATCACAAATCACGGGAAAAGAGGAGGCGTGGAGATCGTGCGATCATGCGCCGCAACAGATGCTGGACACGTGTCCGACTAAAAACGCCGTTTGCACAGGAAGCAACGCCGGACCTGTAAATAGGGAACCGAACGGTTCATTTTTGCACCCCTGCCTTTGCTCTCCTCGGCCCCTTGCTCTTCCACTTTCCCGCTTCTTGCTCCGAGCGAACTCCGGCGAGCGTTCTCCTCCGACGACCTTCGCACGCGGCGATGTCCACCGGCCAAGACATCCCTTCCGCGGCTTCCGGCGGTCCGGCGACCGAAGCCGTCCCCGCGGCGGCGATGGGCGGCGAGATATCACGCTGTCGTGGTATCGGCATAATTGATAGGAGACGGGGGTCCTCTAGCCTACGTATGGATTGTGGGGAAGAAGGTTGGAGTCGTCGAGGACGGGATTGGACACGGCGAGTTTACCCAGCTTCGGATCCCACAGCGGTGGCGAGATCCTACGTGCTGCTATAATTCACTATGAGGCAATAGCCGTGAACAGGTTACAATGTGTATGATGCCTATTGAAGCGTCTGTCCTAAAGGCTCCCTGGTGGCCGGCTTATATAGGCGGCCAGACCCCAGGGTACAAGGTAAGTACTTGTCCGGCAAGTAAACAGAGTCCTAGACCTAGCCGGCTTAGTTGCCGCCTTCCGTCTTGGGCTTGGTGGCTTGATGGGCTTCGGCCTTCCGCCTTCCTTGGACCGTCCGCCTACTTCCTTGTACATCAGCTATCTGGGCCGCCCGGCAGGCTTCAGCCTTACCACCCTTGGGCCACCCTGGACTAGCCGGATTGATCCATGCTGGTTATACCCCTAGTTGATATATCCCCAACATTAGCCCCCAGAAAGGTTGAAGTTCTCCAGGCGCCGGATTCTTCTTGATTCTTCATCTGCCAAAGTTGGCGGCTGCAGGACTTGAACCATTCTAAAAATCAACGAGGCATGCGTGTCTTGATATTGACATGCGGCCGCCTTTATCCATCATGGGAAAAGACGGCTACCCGGCAATCTTGCCGAGCATTCTTCTTGACGGTTTCCACCTAGCCGGCTCACGACAGTTTGAAAACGGCCTAGGCGGGAATCTCGCCATGATCACAAATTGGGGGAAAAGAGGAGATCGTGCAATCGTGCGCTGCAACGGATGCTGGACACGTGTCCGACTAAAAACACCGTTGCACAGGGACCAACGCCTGACCCTATAAATAGGTAGCCAAACGGTCCATTTTCACCACCCTGCCTTTGCTCTTCGTGCCCTCTTGCCCTTCCACTTCTCCGCTTCTTGCTTCCGAGCGAACTCCGGCGAGCTCATCTCCTCCGGCGACCTCTGCGCGCGACGATGTCCACCGGCCAGAACCTTTCCACGGCGTCGAGCGGTCCGGCGACCGAGACCGCGCCCGCGACAGCGATTCGCGGCGCGATAACTCGTCCCGCGACGGCGGCGACGGGCAATGTCGCCACTGTCGTGAAGGGGTTACGGTGCAGAAAACAATAATATTCTAGCGAGCGAAACCCTAACTAGCCAGGATCTATCTATCTAGTACATGCGATAACGGTGGCGGAACGGGTTACATTACCTCTATGTAGACCGATAGCGGGGATTACGCTCCCGCACAAGCGTTGACGATGAAGTCGTACGTAGCCGACCTCGAGCTCGCGGAGAACTTGCCGCGATGTCGGAGTCGATGACGCCGGGGTGTCGACGATGATCTGCGTCGACGGGCGTCGGGCGGAAGAAGGCAGAGCGCCAGCACCAGGGCTGGTGCGCCGGCAGCAGAGGGGGGGGGGGGGCGCGGCGGCTGCAGGGGGCGAGACGACGTCGCCCAAGCTCCTCAAAAGAGTAGCCTCCGAGCACTCGCAAACATACGGAGCCTAGCGACAACTCCCGGTCATTCAGATCCAGCTGAAATCGCAGGAGTAGATCTTATCTGGAATCCCGCAGAGCAACGGCGCTCTGCGGTATGGCTTAGGTGGAGAGAGACCCCCTTCCTCAGCTCGGCGCGGCTCCGACTTGGGAACCACGAGATCGAGAGAGAAATTGGGAATTAATTGAATTTCCTGTGAATTAAATCAATTAATATGCCTTGCTATATAAAGGGGGAAGGGGGTGTGCAAACCCCTTGGCTCCCCCATGTGGGACTAAACAAAGGACATGGGAGGGGGGGTTCGGCCCCCACATGGGCTGGCCGAACCAGCCAATGGGGCCCACCCCCCTTTGAGGTGCGGCTCCCCCTCTTGGGCCCTCTTAGGGCCCATATAGGTGGGAGCCCCCTTTTTCCTTTATTTAATTAATATTAAATTAATATAAAAATCCCATTAATTCATAATTAATATATTTATATATAATTCAATATCCCGTGACTCCGAAAACTCTTTCGGACCACCCGAAGAACTTTCGGACATTCCTGGAACCATTCCAGACCTCTCCGGAACTCCTTCCGGACCACCGGAACTCTTTCCGGATCATTTCTCTCTCTCCAACAAAAACCTATAAAATTCCAGAACCTATCTCCTAGCGTCGCTAAGACCTTAAGTTTGTTACGCTACTGTTCGGGAACACTCCAGACATGGTCGAGACACTCCGCTCACCAATGATCGTCAGGGATACCTGGAAATATATGACGACCCCTGTGCATTCCACGAATATCGTCGTTGAACCATAAGTATGATATTCATTCCCTTTGTCTCTGCGATACTACCTTGTCCGAGATATGATCGTAGACACACCGATGCCTTTGCTGTATCTCGTTACCGACGAAGGTTATTAACTCGTCTGCGATATTACACCTCCATGACCTAGTCATAAGCTGCAGCTATATAGATGCAATATCACCGAGTGGGCCCAGAGTATCTTTCCATTACAAGAATGAACAAATCCCGCTCTTGATCCTTACGTCTCGATGCTCTTTCGGAATACCCAAGATGGACACCGTTATTGTCATGCTATATAAGACACAACGTTTGATGCTCTCAAAGCACTCCTACGAAGCAACAATAAGTACGGTCTCACGGTCTAAGGAATAAGCTATCATACTCTTATCTATTGCAAATGACAAACATCGTAATACGATCTTATTGCAATACTCTGCGTATGTCCACCACCTTATTCAACTAACAAGATGACCCCATTGTCAACCGACGTCATTGTCCTTGATCGGGAATCTCGATCAACTGTTGCCCAATGGACTAGCTCATATAGAGGCTTGCTAGGGACCTGGTTGTCTATGTATCACACGTGTATTAACAATTCCGATTAATACAGTTATAGCATAATACACAAACCTATTATAAACTTATGAGATAACGCAATAAATACTACTTATTTATTTGCCTCTAGGGCATATCTCCTTCAGTCTCCCACTTGCACTAGAGTACAAATAAACTAGCTGCATTTTACTTTATCAGAATCCCTTATCAAATAAGAATCATTTGATAATGCTTGCTCGTGGAAAAGTGTTACTGCACAATCCATGATTGTACATGCTTTTGCGATTCACTGGCATCAACTTGTTTGATATCACCATGTTGTCTAACAACATATATGCAAATACCGTAACTAAGTGAGACTTCTGCTTCCCAGCGCTTACTCTGATTATACTAACCAGATAACTGCCCTGAAAAACACACTCAGCCATGCAGAGCCCCTTGTAACAATTACAAACTCGCGATATCTACATACTTTCACACCAATGTAGAAAACTTGACATTCAAAAGTCAATCCCTTAACTAACGCACTTCTACTTCCAGTAAATTCCAAATTTACTTTCATAACTGTTCTTTACTCCAAGAACATCGGTTATATTTTATCGAGCAGATAATATGGTTTCTGTATGATGTCTAATATATACATAATAGACCCACATGTCATACAACCATTACCTTCATGCATCATTACTCTTAATGACCAATTGGATTCCAAAGGACCATCCTTTTGATTCTATTCTGACTCCTCAGATATAATCCAACACAACTCGACTAACTATTTAAAATTCCCATTCTATTTCAAAATAGACACTAACTTTTAAATAGTTTTACAACTTCATCCTATTCTATTGGTACAGTTTCACAATGTGTTAACTACACAAGATGAATTCGACTCCCACTCAAATTATGTCTCCACATATTTGATAACACGAGCTCCCACTCAAAAAACATGTTATCCACATATTTGAGTTCCCAAGCTCCCACTCAAAAATATGTTCTTCACATATTTCTCCTGAGTGAACTAACTATGACTCCCACTTAAATCGACATCTTGGTTAAACCAAAATCATTGATCTACTATCAATTCGAATTTAATACAAACTACAGTATTACATTAATACAAATCCCTCAGACTTCAAGCATGTCTACATAAATGTAGTCAACAAATTTGATCTTGTCCAAGACACATTTCTCGACAAGACATGCTACCGCGTCTTTCTTATAGTCACATTTTCATATAACACTATATATGACGATTAAACAATCTTATTCCTCTAATAAGAATTGCAGCAACAATTACTCTCTTAATCCTTTCAAATGCAACTTTGGATTTCCAGGCTCAAAAAGCCTTTGTTTGTATTCCGATATTTTCTCAACTTTCTTTGTATTCATAAAGTGCACCTTGATCTGTCAACAAGATCTGAAATACTTAATACAGTGCTGTGACCTGACAGCAATATTAAATATAACAACACTTTATTTAGAAGTTTCTTTTATGAAAATATTATGATCTTTATGAAGAGGATTGCAAGCAGAAAACAATTTTCTAGTCTCCCTCACTCTTAATCACTAAACTTTCATTAGCAGACATATACTCTTTGGAACATCTTCCAACATAAGTCTGACACTTTATTCCAAACTTCTAATTTCAATCCATAAACCGTAATTCGAAAATTCATATTTTCCTCGGAATTACATAGACAACAAACTAAGTTTTGTTTCTATTTGGTTTTGGAATAGACTCTCATCCTATGTGAGTAATCTACAAAGAACTATTCATGTATACTCCGAATTATCGTATAATCATATACACGTCGACACTACTGTCGATCTCACGAATTCTCGTTGAGAAAAATATCTATTTTCTAAAGTGGACATCGACTATAATGTTTCGAACATATTAGGAGATTCTAAGACAGATTCTGACAGACCACACTTTATTTAAAATAGAGCATGATTATAATTCCCCACATATCACCATATATGATATTATAATATTGTGAAACGAATTTCCACAAGTCTTTTGTGTTGAAACCATAATTCAAAAAATATTGTCCTTTTGATCGAATTTTGTGAATACAACATTCACTAATCTTTCTTTTGAAAAACCCCATTTGATCTATTATCAAATTAATTTCAGACTCCATAATTTATCGGGCAAATACTCCTATTTACCAAAATCATAGAGGAATTCGGATCAAGCAAAACACCATTGATTAATCATTTAAAAATGACTCTCAATCAATTTCCTCTAGTATTGCAACTTCAATACTGCATTTCAAACTTAATCAATTTTGGCACTCGAAATACTGAAATGGACCAAAAAATTATCCATTACTTCTTTCACTGCCTTTATGACTAAATTCGATGGTGTTTGTTCTTTGGACACATAATTTTATCATTCCCGCTATAAATGTATATCATACGCATAATGTAATTGAGATGTGATGCAAATTACTCATAATATGAAACAACTGCTCTGCTTCATAACACAGAACAACTGATGTGTTCTATATGAATAATTATGTCTTGCAACATGCAAGACACCAAACTAGATCACACTCTCACTATTACAAAATGTCTTATCAAAAACTATTGATGATAACTAATATGATATCTCGAGGGCGTGAGCACTACTGGCCATTAACTTGCCATCACTTGTGCACTGTCACGTCACCCTTCGCCACATACTTGTGATAATCAGGGACTGTTTCACAAACAGAACAATTATCAAACACTTTTTCATCATAGCGTCGAAGAACTCTTCTTCGATGAATCAACTTTTAGAGATTTGAACTTGTTCACGAACATGAAGAAGCTCACCGTGTCTCTATAGCATATTCACGCACATGCTATTCACAGCTAGGAGGTAAAGCGCAATCTCTATTGCACTGGAGTTCGCTATCTAGAAATCGTAGATATTCGTAAGACTGAAGTAGATGTCACACAACTTCTTCAACTGAGTCTCCAGATAGGTATGCTCCCCATGTGAATGGTCCGGAACTTTCTAAGCTGTCTGAACTGCTCAAGACTCAATTCATCTTTGAAGTGACCTCTGATCGCATCAATCACGACATATGGCTCCATGTGTTGAAACAACTTTCAACTCAGGTGCTAGGCATACGCTCATGACGATCGTCATTTCCATGAACATGTCATGATGCTTACGGAACTCATCATCTCGCTCCTTGCTATCAGAATCATCTGGTCTAATTCCTAACTAATGTTCTAGCACATATAGGATGTTTGTTGTGTTTGGAGAATGTTTCTAAAACCAATGCACCAGCTGATGAAGTTGGATCCGTCGGCTTCTAAGGTAGAATCCGAGCTCTTGAGGAAGCAACCGAAGTGTAGTTCCGTAGTCTCCAGATGTGATCGCAAAAGAGGTAAGATAAGTTTATAATATATAGGTGAGTTTTAGTTCTATAATCTCATTATCAAAAACACACCACACCAAGATTATTATCCCTAAAAATAATAATGGCGATTACAGGACCCTCATCCACCACACTACCCCCGATCATCACGGCCGGCAGCACAGCTTCAAAGGTGGACATAACATGTCGATCACAACAACTCTGTGACTCGTGCTCGATCTTTCGATCTTCCCGTGTTCCGAGGCCATACCTCTGAGTATGCTAGGCTCGCCAATCAAACCTCGAAGACCTGCGCGTGCAACATGGCTTACACCCACTGTATGCGAACGACGAGATGTGTGACACCCGATCATCACGGCCTGCCTCATAACGTAGAACTTTCTTGGTGGTGCGCAACGAGGGAGAACACAATTTTGGTATTTGTTAGGGATCATCCTATTTATGATGCTACCGTTGTATATCTAGCATATAAGCAATCAATAGGATGCACACACAACAGCACACAATAATGATGCAATGAAGTGCGATGTGACATGGTCGATGCGCCTGGACCTTCATGGCGCCATGTGCCTGGCCCCCCGGCGCCCCGGCATGGCTCTGAGTCTACAGAGCCCTCCATTGCCTCCGACAGTACGAGTAATATCAAAACTTACCGTAACCATGTCACATAAAATAACGCCTCTGCAAAACAAAGTTAGACGCCTCTAGCTTTATCTAGTTTTGCAAGTTTTACGTGGCATATAGGCTTATTCGTGGGAGAACCGCTTCCCTACCTACGAACTTTGTACCACAACGTCGATCGTATAATTGCATGTTTAAGCATCCCTTTCGGGCCCTCCATTGAAAATGCTTTGCCGACTAGAGAGAGAGAAACAGACACCCGCCAGCCACAGATACGGTGCAAGCCGTATGTCAGTAGTGGAACCAGTCTCGCGTAAGCGTACGCGTAAAGTCGGTTCGGGCCGCTTCATCAACTCAATACCGAAGGCATCGCAAGTGCACGCTAGAGGGTAGCAAATATAAGAAAGACGCCCTCATTCAACATGAGTTCTAACCGTACCAGCAGTACTACGCATAGATCGGCTCTGATACCAGAAAAGGGGTTACGGTGCAGAAAACAATAATTTTCTAGCGAGCGAAACCCTAACTAGCCAGGATCTATCTATCTAGTACATGCGATAACGGTGGCGGAACGGGTTACATTACCTCCATGTAGACCGATAGCGGGGATTACGCTCCCGCACAAGCGTTGACGATGAAGTCGTACGTAGCCGACCTCGAGCTCGCGGAGAACTTGCCGCGATGTCGGAGTCGATGACGCCGGGGTGTCGACGATGATCTGCGTCGACGGGCGTCGGGCGGAAGAAGGCAGAGCGCCAGCACCAGGGCTGGTGCGCCGGCAGCAGAGGGGGGGGGGGCGGCGGCTGCAGGGGGCGAGACGACGTCGCCCAAGCTCCTCAAAAGAGTAGCCTCCGAGCACTCGCAAATATACGGAGCCTAGCGACAACTCCCGGTCATTCAGATCCAGCTGAAATCGCAGGAGTAGATCTTATCTGGAATCCCGCAGAGCAACGGCGCTCTGCGGTATGGCTTAGGTGGAGAGAGACCCCCTTCCTCAGCTCGGCGCGGCTCCGACTTGGGAACCACGAGATCGAGAGAGAAATTGGGAATTAATTGAATTTCCTGTGAATTAAATCAATTAATATGCCTTGCTATATAAAGGGGGAAGGGGGTGTGCAAACCCCTTGGCTCCCCCATGTGGGACTAAACAAAGGACATGGGAGGGGGGGTTCGGCCCCCACATGGGCTGGCCGAACCAGCCAATGGGGCCCACCCCCCTTTGAGGTGCGGCTCCCCCTCTTGGGCCCTCTTAGGGCCCATATAGGTGGGAGCCCCCTTTTTCCTTTATTTAATTAATATTAAATTAATATAAAAATCCCATTAATTCATAATTAATATATTTATATATAATTCAATATCCCGTGACTCCAAAAACTCTTTCGGACCACCCGAACAACTTTCGGACATTCCTGGAACCATTCCAGACCTCTCCGGAACTCCTTCCGGACCACCGGAACTCTTTCCGGATCATTTCTCTCTCTCCAACAAAAACCTATAAAATTCCAGAACCTATCTCCTAGCGTCGCTAAGACCTTAAGTTTGTTACGCTACGGTTCGGGAACACTCCAGACATGGTCGAGACACTCCGCTCACCAATGATCGTCAGGGATACCTGGAAATATATGACGACCCCTGTGCATTCCACGAATATCGTCGTTGAACCATAAGTATGATATTCATTCCCTTTGTCTCTGCGATACTACCTTGTCCGAGATATGATCGTAGACACACCGATGCCTTTGCTGTATCTCGTTACCGACGAAGGTTATTAACTCGTCTGCGATATTACACCTCCATGACCTAGTCATAAGCTGCAGCTATATAGATGCAATATCACCGAGTGGGCCCAGAGTATCTTTCCATTACAAGAATGAACAAATCCCGCTCTTGATCCTTACGTCTCGATGCTCTTTCGGAATACCCAAGATGGACACCGTTATTGTCATGCTATATAAGACACAACGTTTGATGCTCTCAAAGCACTCCTACGAAGCAACAATAAGTACGGTCTCACGGTCTAAGGAATAAGCTATCATACTATTATCTATTGCAAATGACAAACATCGTAATACGATCTTATTGCAATACTCTGCGTATGTCCACCACCTTATTCAACTAACAAGATGACCCCATTGTCAACCGACGTCATTGTCCTTGATCGGGAATCTCGATCAACTGTTGCCCAATGGACTAGCTCATATAGAGGTTTGCTAGGGACCTGGTTGTCTATGTATCACACGTGTATTAACAATTCCGATTAATACAGTTATAGCATAATACACAAACCTATTATAAACTTATGAGATAACGCAATAAATACTACTTATTTATTTGCCTCTAGGGCATATCTTTCACGTCGCCCCCCGGACTTCCACCACGCGCGCGCCAGCGGCGGGTCCTTCAGCTTCTCCACCGACCACCGCGGCGATGACGACGGCAGGCGCCCCCGTCGACGAGGAAGAGGAAGCGGCGGACCTCGGGTCCCGCTACTGGCTACCTTCCATAGTCGACGAAGACGCCCTCCAAGATTTGGAGGCCGTCGGCTACCTCCCCACTCGGGAAGATTGCCGGTGAGGGGCCGCCTATGGAGACGTCATCCCGGCCCCGAGAGCCGGGGAGCGGGTAATCCTCACCTCCCATCTAGTTAGGGGAATGGCGCTTCCGCCTTCCGCCTTTTTTAGCGAGGTTCTGGATCATTATGGGCTCCAGCCCCACAACATAGCACCCAATAGCATATTAGTCCTAGCCGGCTTCACATCTCTTTTCGAAGGCTACCTAGGTATTAGGCTTAGTTTAGACTTCTTCAGATATTGCTTCCGTTGCCGGCAATAGACGGTGCCGGATGGCGGGCTGGCAACCTGCGGCAGCGTCACCTTCAACTGCCGCCAGGGCCGCCAATGGTATCCTAAGATACCATACCTTGAGTCCGTCAAGGGCTGGACCTCCACATTCTTCTACTGCCAAGATATGGCAGCTCCGGGCCGCCAAGTTGGCATCCCGGAATTCGTCAACGCGCCACCTATGCCCCGGCCATGCTGGGACGAGGCGGTGCCCAAGCTGACGGAGGAACTCCGCCTTATTCAAAGGCGGATCGAGTTCCTCACGCGGACGATGGCTCCCCCTCTGCTGGATGGGGTCGACACCATCATCTGCTGGCTCGGCCGGCAGATCCTCCCCCTGCGGTACAGCCCGCACAAAATGTGTCAGTATTCGCCTACTGACACGGCCTCTCTCCGCGTGAGCGAAGAGATGTTGTCGGTTGCCGACCTGGCGTTCCGGCTCCGCAGCCTTGTCAAGGCGGGGCTGGTGAAGGCGGTGGAGGGCGTGCCCATGCACACCCACGACAACCCTCCCCTCGAGGTAAATATCTTCTTTCTTGCCCCTTGTTTGATAGCTTCGCCGGCTAAAATTGAGCTCCATTAAACTTGTCTTTTTTTTCAGCTCTCCGACTTGGGGGAGGATGACCTGGCTCCCGACTTCTACGAGTCGGAAGCCGGGAAGACGAAGAAGCGCAAGGCATCCGGCGCCGCTTCCTCTACGGTGAATGCCGAGAGGAAGAAACAGATCGCGTCGGCTACCGAGCCGGCTCTCGCCAACCTTGGCGAGAACGCGGGGATTAATATCCCCCGAAGGTACTCAATTCTGCCTTTAATAGACGACAAACTTCTTCAATACTGGCACCCAATTGACTGTGCTTGCTTTTTATTGACAGGGAAAGGGTCGCCACTCCCGGGTTGACGACCAGGCTCCTTGGCAAGGGTAAGCGGCCTCAAGGTAGCTCGCCGGCTACCGTGCCGCCAACTCCTCAGCTCCAAGCCAGCAGCTTTATGGGCGACGCTCGTCGTCAGCCCCCGACTACGGCTTCTGGCGCTCCGCCAAGGGCCTCTTCCACCGACTGCACGCCCAAGACTCCCCTACTTCTGGCTGAGGCTACGGCCGATGAAGCCGCTCAATCGCGCGCCGCCAATGAAGGGTTGCTGGAGTCGACTGCCGGCGGGTCTCGGAGGGCAGCCCCGACTGCGGGAGGCGGCAAGGTCAGGGACCCTTGGTCCACCTTTAAGGAGGCCAAGGAGTCAACTTTTGCTTTCGCCAACTTCGCCTCGCAGGCCTTCGCCGACTTGGAGGGCGACCTGTCTGTAAGTTTTTACCACTCCGGCATATACATAGTCTTTCCCCCGAGCACTTAGATGGCAAGTCAAAAATAAAAGAATTTTTGACTGCCGGCTTAGTGGTTATTCGACAATATGTTTTATGCCTTTGTTTTGTCCTGCAGGGCCTTGTGTCCGCCAACGTCGAGCTTGTCTCCTCCCGAGTCGAGATAAACCGGCGCTGCCGCGACCTGAAGAAGGAGTGCGAGGCTAAAGACATGCGGATTGCCGAGTTGGAGGCGGCCCGCAAAAAAGATGAAGGTAGGGTTGATCCTCTTCGCCTTCAGCTATACTTTCGACTTATGTTGCCGTCAATCATTTAGTTAGCGAATCCATATTTGTAGAACTGCTAGACCACGCCCAGGATATTCTGAAGGCGTCCACTGATATGCAAGCTCTTATGAATGAAGCTTCTGATTTGGCGGCCGCCAACTTGGAGTTGAAGGAGGCTCACCAGAAGGAGATGGAGGCCCAGCAGCTCAAATTTGCACAGGAATCTAGCCAGCTCACTGGTGAGCTGGAAAGCCTGCGCAAGAAGTTGGCGGAGACGGAGAAGACGGCTGCCGAGGAAATCTCCAAACAGACTTCCCGCGGCCAAACTGCTGAGGATGCGCTGGCAACTCATATGATTGAGTTGTCCGCTTTCCATAACTCGGCCCTTGGTAATTGCTTACTCCTTATTTGATGTTGCCATTTTGCTTTAGCCTGAGCCAAACTAATGGCTTCGTTTTTGATACAGTTCCCGCCGGTTTAAGCGATGACAAGGTTGTCAGCCCCCGCCTGGATCGCCTTGCGCGTCTAGGCGAACTGATCACCGAGACTTTGGCGGCGTCCAAGCGGTTTGCCGTCAAGTTCTTCACCTCCTCCGGCAGCCAGGAACCGACCGAATTCAGCGACGTGCCCGCTATCTTGGAGCAGGCGACCAAACTGCACAAGAGCTCGCTGAAGTCGGCGGCGCGGGGTGGTGCCAAGACCACACTTGGGTTATTCATGGCGCACTACCCCGAGGCGGAGATAGAAGCCGTCACCGAAGGCATGCCGTCAACATATGAAGACGGCAGCGAGGTTGAGCCGGCCGCTGTTTTGGACAGTGTTGCCGGCTACGCCACGCGTGTTGCCGACATGGTGGACACTTCAATCTTCTATCGGCGCCATCCTGTGCCTGGCGGAGAAGGAGCTGGAGCTGCCGGCGCGGCCGAGGCGGAGGGGAGTGATAGTTCCGGAGCTGAAGTTGTCAGCCCCCAAGCCTGATGTACATGCTCCCCCGAGCCATATCTTTCTGTCCTTGCCTCCTATTAGCCTTATTTGTCGGCCCCTGAAACAATGCAACATTGACTTGTAATTTTTGTATATACTTTTGTCGCTGCTTTGTCGGGCGGAAACTAGCTGACAAGTTTTATTTTGTCTTTTTTTTATATGGCCCGCCTTAATTTTACCCTGACTTATATGTTTGACTTTTTGTATGTTGACGAAACCTCAGCCGGTAACTTTAGCTGAAACAACCAGGGCTAAACCATGCGTTTAGAAACAGAGACCAAAGACAACATGTTGGTGTCAAAGACATACTACTAGGAGAACCACATCTAAGTAATCAGAGGTAAAGGAATTAGGCGGCGCAAAAAAGTTTATTTTTGCTTTGGGTTGGCTCGAAAGCTGCAAGTATCTACCAGTTTGAACCTTTGCACGGAGCTAGAAAATAGGTAACTTAGATACATAGGGGAAATATGATTGCAAGAAAAGACAAAAGATGGCATGCTTCTCAACACAGATGAGGAACCATAGACTTTTATTTCATAATCATATTTAACTTATTACAATTATAAATTGCTAAGTGTAGAAAGGACGTAGCTGCTCAATATTCCAAGGCCGTCTTGTTTTCTCGAACGGACCGTCAATGCCTTTTTTGCGCTTGGTTCCCCTTTTTCCTGCCGCCTTCTTGCGCATTTTCTTTTCGTCTTCGTCGCGGATGTCGGCCAGGGAGTAGGAACCATTGAGCAGCGCCTTTGTGACTATAAACAGTCCTTCCCATGGCGGGGATAACTTGTGCAAGCCTTTTCTGTCTTGAATTAGGCGGAGAACCAGGTCACCTGTTCTGAAGCTTCGCTTCCGCACTCTCCGACTATGATAGCGGCGAAGTTGTTGCTGGTACAAGGCGGAGCGATGGAGAGCGACGTCTCTTTCTTCGTCTAGCAGGTCTAGGCTATCCTGTCTTGCACCTTCTACGTCTTGCTCGATGTAGGCTTGAACTCTTGGAGAATCGTATTTCATGTCGGTAGGTAGCACCGCCTCACCGCCATATACTAAGAAGAAAGGAGTGTAGCCGGTAGACCTGTTTGGCGTTGTGCGCAAACTCCATAGTACCGACTGTAACTCATCTGCCCAAGCGCCGGCTGCCCTGTGTAATGGGGCTTCGAGACGAGGCTTAAGTCCTGATAAGACTAGGCCGTTTGTTCGCTCTACTTGTCCATTGGATTGATGGTGTGACACGGATGCCAAATCAAGCCGGATACCCAGATCGCTGCAGTATTCTTCTATGTCGCCTTGAGACAGGTTGCTGCCATTATCCGTGATAATGTTGTGTGGAACTCCAAACCGAGATATAATTCCCCAGAGGAAATTGGTGGATGTTCGTGCGTCAAGTTTGCTGATCGGTTTAGCCTCGACCCATTTGGTGAACTTGTCGACAGCGACCAATAGGTGGGTGTACCCACCGCGCGCCTTCTTGAAGGGACCCAACATGTCTAAGCCCCAGACCGCGAACGGCCAGGTGATTGGAATCGTCCTCAGTTCCTGTGCCGGCAAGTGAGGTTGGCGAGCGTACAACTGGCAGCCTTTGCATGTCTTTACGATGTTCTCGGCGTCTTCTTTGGCGGTAAGCCAGTAGAAACCTTGGCGGAAAGCTTTGGATACAATGGACCTGGCGGAAGCATGATGCCCGCAGGTGCCAATATGTATGTCCTTCAGAATTTCCCGGCCTTCTTCCGGCTGTATGCACCGCTGATAGATGCCGCACGTGCTTCGCTTATATAGCTCGCCTTTTATTATCGTGAATGCCTTGGCTCGCCTTAAGATCTGCCTTTTTAGCACCTCATCGTCCTCCGGCAACTTTCTATCGATTAGGAAATCGAGATATGGGACTGTCCAATCCGGCTGTGTCAGGTAGACAGCGAGACTTGCCGCTTCTACCGGTTCTTCAGCATCGGGGTCCATCAAATCGGCGCCTATAATGGACGGCTTGTGCAAATGTTCCAGGAAGATATCTTTTGGTACCTTTTTGCGTTCCGATCCCAGTCTTGCAAGTGTGTCTGCCGCCTCGTTCTCAGCTCTTGGAACATGCCGGACTTCGTAGCCCACGAAGTTTTTTGCGAATTCGTCAACTTTGGCTCTATAAGCCGCCATTGTTGCGCTTTTCGCATCCCATGTTCCGCTTACTTGCTGCGCGACCAAATCTGAGTCGCCATAACAGAGGATTCTTTTGACGCCTAGGTCGTTTGCCACGTGTAACCCATGAAGCAAAGCTTCGTACTCGGCAACGTTGTTGGTTGCTGTGAAGTGGATTTGTAACACGTAGCTAAGCTTGTCACCTTTAGGCGTGCGTAGACCGACTCCAGCCCCCGAGCCTTTGAGCATCTTTGATCCGTCAAAGTGCATGACCCAATATTCTGATTCGGGGAGTGTCGTTTCCTCCATGGCCTCTGTCCAGTCGGCGACAAAATCTGCAAGCGCTTGAGACTTAATGGCGGTCCGTGGTTTATAGACTATATCAAAGGCGGCAAGTTCGATGCCCCATTTGGCAACTCGACCTGTTGCCTCTGCATTGTTGATTATGTCTCCCAACGGTGCCTTGCTGACTACTGTCACTGTGTGTTCCTGGAAGTAATGCCTAAGCTTTCTAGCGGCGAAGAATACACCATACGCCATCTTTTGGTAATGCGGATACCTCTGCTTGGAGGCGGAGAACACTTCACTGATGAAGTAGACCGGTCGCTGCTCACACGTCGCGGCTTCGTTCTCCTTTCTTTCCACAGCCAAGACAACTCTGACAACAGCTCCTGTTGCCGCGATGTACAGCAGCATTGGTTCATGTGATCGAGGTGCTGCCAATATCGGAGCGGATATGAGGGCCTCCTTAAGTTGTTGTAAGGCGGCATCTGCCTCTGCTGTCCACTCGAAGTTGTCGGATTTCTTCAATAGCCGGTAGAGAGGCATCGCCTTTTCCCCTAGGCGGCTTATGAAACGACTGACGGCTACCGCCGATCCGGCTAGGCGCTGCACGTCCTTCAGACAAGTAGGTCTGGATATGTTTTGGATGGCCTTGATCTTCTCCGGGTTAACCTCGATCCCTCGTTCTGAGGCGATAAACCCAAGCAGTTTGCCGGCTGGAACGCCGAAAACGCACTTGGCGGGATTGAGTTTCATCTGATACCTCCGGAGATTCTGAAACGTTTCTTCCAAATCCTCTAGGAGATTTGCCTTCTTTTTTGACATTACCGCGATGTCGTCTACATAGACGTGAACATTGCGGCCGATCTGTTCGTGCAGGCAATTTTGCATACAGCGCTGGTATGTTGCCCCTGCATTCTTCATGCCAAAAGGCATTGTAATGTAGCAGAAAGTCCCGTATGGAGTGGTGAAAGATGTTTTCAGCTGATCCGACTCTCTCATCTTGATTTGGTGGTATCCTGAGTAGGCGTCCAAAAAACAAAGCAGCTCGGAGCCTGCTGTGGAGTCTACGACTTGGTCAATTCTAGGCTGCGCAAAGGGATCCTTTGGGCAGCACTTGTTAACACCGCTATAGTCAAAACACATCCTCAGCTCTTTATTCTTCTTTGTAACAAGTACATGATTTGCCACCCAATCGGTGTGTACAACTTCTTTTATGAAATTGGCGGCCTTCAGCCTATTTATCTCCTTTCCTACAGCCTTGCATCTCTCATCTCCAAAGCGTCTTGTTGCTTGCTTCACCAGCTTGGATCCTTTTATGACGTTGAGCGAGTGCTCGGCAAGTTCCCTCTGTACACCAGGCATGTCGGAAGGCGACCATGCAAAGATGTCACGATTCTCACGGAGGAACTCGACGAGCGCGCCTTCCTATTTGTTGTCAAGGTTGGAGCCGATGACAACTTGCTTAGACTTGTCACCTGGGATGAGATCCGCCTTTTTGGTGTCTTCTGAAGCTTCGAAGGTCTTCTTGACATCAATCTTTGGCCTTGGCATGGAGTTGTCTGAATCCGCCTTGAGCAACGCAAGTTCTTCCTTGTGGATGACGGCTTCTGCGAAGGCGGCCATGTCACGCTCGCACTCCTTGGCTTTCTTGAAGTTTCCGGAAATCGTGATGGTTCCGTTTTCCCCCGGCATTTTAAGCTTGCTGTATATGTAGCACGGCCTTGCCATGAACTTGGCGAAAGTCGGTCGTCCGAAGATTGCATGATAGGCGCTTTTGAAGGGGACAACTTCGAACCGGAGAAACTCTGAGCGGTAGTTCTCTTTTGGTCCGAAAGTTACCTTCAGCCTGATGCTCGCCATTGACTTTGCTTGCCTGCCGGGCACTATGCCATGAAAAGTGAGGTTGCTGTGGTCCAGCTGATCCTCTGATAGGTTCATGCGGCTTAGTGTGTCATAGTACAGGATGTTGAGGCTGCTGCCGCCATCCATAAGTACCTTTGTGAGTCTGAAGTTGTCGACAATGGGATCGACGACAAGGGCGTACTTGCCTGGGTGAGGAACGTGATCAGGGTGGTCGGACCGGTCCCAAGTGATCGTTGCTTCCGACCAGTTCAAGTACTGAGGGACGTCCGGCATTGTCGCGTTGAGTTTGCGCATTTCCGCCTTATCCGCCTTAGCCGAAGGCGTGCCGACAAAGCACACAAGAGATTCTTTGACCTTCGGATACAGCTTCTTTTTCTTGGCGGCTGTGTCGTCTTCGCTTGAGATAGACATGTCGTCGTCATCCTCTTCTTCCTTGTTGTCTTTCTTGTCGTTCTTCTTTGACTTCTTGACTTCCAGCCGACTGTGGGGTCCTTTTTGAAGTCGTCCATGAAACGGCACTCGCCAAGCATATGGTTGACCTTGCCCAGTGAGGCGTGGATGGGACATGGCAAAAGCTTTGCCTGTTCGTAAGTGATTCGCGCCGCCTTAGGCCCTGAGCCGGCTTCGCGACTATCTTTCTTATTCTTCCACTTCTTTTTGCCGGCGTTCGCTTGGAATGCTACGGCTACCTCATTGGAAGGTCTGGCTTTGTCATCTGCCGCCTGCTTGTGCTTGTTGTTCCGCTTTGGTATGATGTTGACGTCTGGGTCATCATCCTGGGCGTCGTCATCCGCCGCCGCGTATTGGGCGGCCAGGTTGAGCATCTCACCAAGGTCCGTGATTTGCTCGCGGACGAGCCTATGACGGAGCAAGGACTTCTTCTGTAGGCCCGTGTAGAAGGCGTGGATAGCCTGCGCGTCCGAAACACCATGACAGTTGGCTTTTTCGGATATCCAACGGCTGACAAAATCTGTCATGGTTTCGTCCGGCTTTTGGATACAGCGTTGCAAATCCGTGTAGGTATTTGGACGCTTGTATGTTCCTTGGAAGTGCTGGGAGAAAACCTTTTCCATGTCGTACCAGCTATGGATGGACTTTTCAGGAAGGTTGTCGATCCAAGCTCTTGCCGTGCCTTCCAACATGAGAGGTAGGTAGCGGACGGCAATATGGCTGCTCCCGCCGGCAATTTCTATGGCCATGGCGTAATCGGATAGCCATGAGTCCGGCTTAACGAGGCCGGTGTACCTAGAACAGTTTTTTGACACTGATGTCATGTCCTTAGGGAACGGCTCTCTGCGGATGGCGTCACCGAAGCACTTTGGTCCAGAATATAGCGGCTCCTTTCCTCTTGCTATGTCTTGTAGGCGGTGTCGTGCGTCTTTTGGATCGAGCTGCCGTGCGCCTCTGTTTGCGTCCGGCTCGTCCTGCGCTGCCCGGCTTATGCTGCGCCTGGGTCCTTCTGCCTCCTCTCTCTTCTTGCTGCCGGTGCTACGCTGCGGAGACCGGCTTCGACCTCTCCTGGGAGGGTCGTTGCCGACATCTTTTCTAGGCGGTGGCATGTTGTTCCGGCTACCGCCGTTGTCGCGTCTTGGCTGGGATGGAGGTGGCAGGTCTCCTCTGCTTCCTGTCCTTGAATTCTCGTCCCGCCTTGGCTTTGGCGGTGGCGTCTTTTTTGGAGGTGGCGTTGCCTTCCTTTTGTCGCCATGGCTACTGGAGCCAGACGGGCTTTCGGGGTCGGCGCCGGGTGCAGCTTTGCACTTTCCCGACTTGGACTCAAGGTCTCCCCCGCGAGCATCCGCCATGTGGCCGTAGGAATCAGCGCGAGCTTGTTGTTCTAGGGCCTTGCTCACGAAGTGTCTTGCATTGGCCAGCTTTTCTTCCGCCGTGTAAGTGTTGTCGTCCAGGGTATCTAGCGCGGCGGCCGCGTTGAGGACAGGGGTGCAGAAAACAACATCTCCCCGTCTGTCCACGCGCTGTGGTGCCCTGCGCCAATCGAAACCTAGATCTTGAGCTGCTGTCGTCGCTTGCGTTGGCGGCTCTTTTCCACGGCGGTTTTTTGATGACCTTTTCTCCTCGAAGAGTTGCCGGTTTGTTTTGGCCGACATCTTCTCCTGTTCTCTCTCGATCTTCTTCGCAAGGCTCTCAACGTGCTCCTCTCTTTTTCGCAGGAAGTCAGAGTGCTTAAGCATGTTAAGCCTAAGCTCTTCCACTTCGTCAAGTGGGGTGTCTTTATTCACCGGAGTATTCATGATCTCGTCTACTTCTTTGATGACGGAGAGCAAATCCGTGGGTTTGCTGCTGCCGCCTTTCTCGATGCCAGTTTTCTTCTTTGCGCGCACCTTGTCGGAACTTTCAATGAGTTGGCCGGTAGTGGTGTCGCCGGCATCTTCCGCCGGCTTGTTTTGCGCCTCCGAAGTAACTGGGGTTGTCTCGTGACCGACAACAACCATCATAGCCAGCTTGTCAGGCATGTCAGTATCCGCTGTGCCCTCTGAAGGAGCCGGATTACCACTGGAAAAGCGGGTTTTGATCTTCTCTTCGAAGAGACTAGCATCATCATCAGAGTCAGAGTCTACGTTGACTTGAACTGTAGATCTGGATCCGGCATCTGACATCGCATCCTCCTGTAGGGCAGGGAGGATTGGCTCAGGATCGTTGTTTTCCGGCTGGGAGTCTGATCCCAGTCCGACAACTCCGACGAAGTGGAAATCAGATTCGGCTGACTCCTGTGAGAAGGCGGATTCAGATCCATCATGTCGGTCGACTGCTTGGTCGAAGGGTTGGTGGGTGGGGTTGTAGAAACGCGGTAGGCCGTACGCCTCTGGCGTATACCTGATGAAGACGTCGATCCCTCCGATCGGTACGATTGCGCATCCGATAAGGTAGTCGTCCGCCGGGAGCCAGGACTCATCCGAGTTGACGTAGTTGTGGCCGCCATATCTTGTGACGCGACCGACGGCGATCTGCTTGCCCACGCCGCCAAGTGTTCTCGCCTGGAACGTGACGCCAGGAACCTTATGCCCCACGGTGGGCGCCAACTGTCGTGGTATCGGCATAATTGATAGGAGACGGGGGTCCTCTAGCCTACGTATGGATTGTGGGGAAGAAGGTTGGAGTCGTCGAGGATGGGATTGGACACGGCGAGTTTACCCAGCTTCGGATCCCACAGCGGTGGCGAGATCCTGCGTGCTGCTATAATTCGATATGAGGCAATAGCCGTGAACAGGTTACAATGTGTATGATGCCTATTGAAGCGTCTGTCCTAAAGGCTCCTTGGTGGCCGGCTTATATAGGCGGCCAGACCCCAGGGTACAAGGTAAGTACTTGTCCGGCAAGGAAACAGAGTCCTAGACCTAGCCGGCTTAGTTGCCGCCTTCCGTCTTGGGCTTGGTGGCTTGATGGGCTTCGGCCTTCCGCCTTCCTTGGACCGTCCGCCTACTTCCTTGTACATCAGCTATCTGGGCCGCCCGGCAGGCTTCAGCCTTACCACCCTTGGGCCACCCTGGACTAGCCGGATTGATCCATGCTGGTTATACCCCTAGTTGATATATCCCCAACACACGCCCCGCGACGGCGGCGACGGGCAATGTCGCCACCGTCGCCTCTCAGACTCCCACCGCGCGCGCCGGCGGCGGTCTCCTCGGCTCCTCCCTCTTCCGCCGTGGCGACGGCGGCGAGAGGCGCTCCCGTCGACGAGGAGGAGGAAGCGGCTGACCTCGGGTCACGCTACTGGCTTCCCTCCATAGTCGATGAAGACGCACTCCAAGACCTGGAGGCCATCGGCTACCTTCCCACTCGGGAGGACTGCCAATGGAGATCCGCCTTATGAGACATCATCCCGGCTCCGAAAGTCGGGGAACGGGTAATCCTCACCTCCCACCTAGTCAGGGGAATGGCGCTACCGCCTTCCGCCTTCTTTATCCGCTCCAGCCCCATAACATAGCGTCCATCAACATCCTAGTCTTAGCCGGCTTCACCGCTCTGTTCGAGGGCTATCTAGGTATTAGGCCTAGTTTAGACTTCTTCAGATACTGCTTTCGTTGTCGGCGCCAGACTGTGCCGGACGGCGTACTGGCGACCTGCGGCAGCGTCACTTTCAAATGCCGCCAAGGACGCCAATGGTATCCCAAGATACCATACCTCGAGTCCGTCAAGGGCTGGACGTCCACCTTCTTCTACTGCCAAGACATGGCAGCGCCGGGGCGCCAATTTGGCGTCCCTGACATTGACAACGCGCCGCCTATGCCCAAACCATGCTGGGACGAGGCGGTGCCCAAGCTGACGGAGGAGCTCTGCCTTATTCAAAGGCGGATTGAGTTCCTCACTCGCACGATGTCCCCTCCCTTGCTGGATGGGGTGGACACCGTCATCTGCTGGCTTAGCCGGCAGATACTACCCCTGCGGTACAGCCCGCACAAAATGTTCAGTATTCGCCTACTGCCACAGCCTCTCTTCGCGTAAGCGAAGAGGGGTTACCGGCCGCCGACCTGGCGTTCCGACTTCGCAGCCTTGTCAAAGCGGGGCTGGTGAAGGCGGTGGAAGGCGTGCCCATGCACACCCACGACAACCCTCCCCTCGAGGTAAAAAGTCCTGCTCGTTGCCCTTCTTTGACAGCTTTTGCCGGCTAACTAGAGCCCTATCAACACTTGCCTTTTTTCTCAGCTCTTTGCCCTGAGGGAGGATGACCTGGTTCCCGACTTCTACGAGCCGGAAGACGGGAAGACCAAGAAGCGCAAGGCGTCCGGCGCGGCTTCCTCTACGGTCAACGCCGAGAGGAAGAAACGGACCGCATCGTCTACAATGCCGGTGCTCATCGATCTCGACGAGAACGGGGGGATTAACATCCCCCGAAGGTACTCATTTCCGCCTTATATAGTTGACGAATTCCTCTATTGCCGGCATTTATCTGATTGTGCTTGCTTTATTGACAGGGAGCGGGTGGCAACTTCCAGGTTGCCGACCAGACTCCTTTCCAAGGGAAAGCGGCCCCAAGGCAGCTCGCCTGCTACCATGCCGCCAACTCCCCAGCCCCAGGCCGGCGGCTTTATGAGCGATGCTCGCCGCCAGCCCCAGGCTCGGGCTTCCGGTCCGCCGCCAGCGACTTCTTCCGCGGGCCGCGCCACCAGTACTCCCCTTCTAACGGCTGAGGCTACGTCCAATGAAGCCGTCCAATCTTGTGCCGCCAAGGAGGAGATGCTGGAGGGGGTTGCCGGCGGGACGCAGAGGGCAGCCCCGGCTGCGGAAGGCGGCCGAGTCAGGGACCCTTGGTCCACTTTTAAGGCGGCCAAGGAGTCTACACTGGCATTTGCCAACTTCGCCTCCCAGGCATTTGCCGACTTGGAGGGCGACATGTCTGTAAGTTTTTCTAACTTTGTGGCATATACATAGTCTTCCCCCCCCCCCTGACGTGGGGCTGCCTTTCGGGTAGCCCACGGTAAGGCTACCTGGGCCGCGCCAAGGATATGGAAGCCCACAGAAGGCACACGCAGGGTACCATGTAACCTAGTCCAAGTCGGTTAGGAAGCATAACCTGCCATATCTGTAGTTGCCATCGGCACCAACCACCCGAGACCTGGCTGCCTATAAAGCCAGGAGGGTTGCTCGTCCCGAAGGAGACGCTCATAGCTACCACCACAAACCCTAGCGAGATCGCAATCTCGCCATTGTAACCACAACTCGCATCAATAACCAGACAAGCAGGAGTAGGGTGTTATCCTCCGGGAGCCTGAACCTGGGTAAATCCTTCCTTGTCAGCCGTCGTGACCACCTGCACTCATCTCTATCCCCATCAATCAACCCGGGGTGCACAACCCTGCGACTTGTCGAGTTAACACCTCGTCAATTGGCGCCGTCTGTGGGAACGTCAAACAAGTGCTAGGATCATGGTCGCTCCGGCTCCATCCGCAATGAAGATCGGCGTATCCGCCGTCAGGGAGTCGATCCGATTCGGCTCCTTCGAGTACGTCCTCCACCCGTCGGCCCTCCAGTCGGCGTACGCCGATCTAGACAAAGGTATACACGTCACCTTCGGCTCCATATTCTGCTGCATCGATAGTCGTGGTATACTCAGGTCTACGACTACCGCGCTACGCGCGACGGCGTCACCTGAATCGGCAACCCCCGCGCCCGCCGAACCCGCGAAGATCGCATCTGCCGCACCCGCGGAGGCCGCGCCCGCCGAACTCGCGAAGATCGCATCTGCCGCACCCGCGGAGGCCGCGCCCGCTGCACCCGCGAAGATGGCATCTACATCAACTACATCGACAATTCCGGCAACGGCCGCGCGAATCGAGTCTACTACCCCAACCTCGGTCGTGCGGCCGACCAAGTCAAGATCTGCCTCGACTGTCGCACCCGCACGGGCAACCAGGAGCCCGCGCCCGATAGCCATGTCGCGCACGCCCTCATCTTCGTGGAAATCCCAAGTCTACCCCAAGCCAATCGCACTCGCCCCGGCGAGCGTGAGCACATGGACGATCGCGAGAAGACGCGACAGCGACTGCGTCGCGTGCCACGTTGCAGCAATTTTCGACCCCGAGCAAGAAGCGGGCGACAGAAGCAGCAGCGGCAGCACCAACTCTCTGACTCAAGTATACCCCAAGCAAGTCTTCATGGCCGGCACAGCATCGCATGACGACGAAGATGAACCCGCATATCCGCTAGAGGTGGACATGCCGGACCAGACTAAACTTGTCATCACGCGGGACATGGCGATCCAAGCCATGAAGCATGTGGACGAGGGCACGTTCCCTCCACCCAACGCACCTCGAGAAGACCACTTGGCGGTCCAGTACTTGCTACGCAAGGAAGGCGAACGAATCCGCGCCGAAAAAACCGACCTGCTCAGGCGCAAAAGGGACGCGGATGCATCGAGTGCCAGGCGAGCGGCCCTCTCCTTCACATCCTCTACAGAGGTTAACCAAGGAGCACGGCGAACCAGAGCCCGCGTTCCCCACATGGCAGAAGCCGATCGAACAAGGCTCACCCGCAATCTCGACTCGTCCTTCGTCACCGAAGATGAGAACGGGATACCCGTCCCAAAGACGGCGAATGCCGCCCTTATCTCAGTCGAGACATACCTCCGGCTCACGCAGCCACCGGAGGGAGACGCACGCTCCCTTCTCCACAAGCAACAAATTGCCTCCATAAGGGCAATCGAAGAAGCTCTGGCGGCCAAGGGGCCAAGCAACCGAGCGCACGAACCAACAACCTCGGGCATCCCAGCAGCGCAGCGACAGCCAGTCAAGGACCTTCGCGACGTCCTGACACAGAAGACGGTGGACCGCAACCGCAAGGAGCGCTCGGCTGGTGTGGCAAACGCGGATGACCATGCTGACCGCGACTTCGAGCCGTGTGGCGCGGCATGCTTTAGCTTCAACATCCGCGACACCCGCATGCCTAAAGGCTTCAAGTTGACAGCTGGCACACCAAAGTATGACGGGAAGCAAGACCCAAAACTGTGGCTCGAAGACTACCTCATCGCTTGCACCTGCCAAGGCGGAACGTCGACTACGGCAATGCAGTATATCCAGCTCATGCTGACAGACTCGGCACGCGGGTGGCTCACAAGCCAACCCAAAGACTCTTTCCGAACATGGGAAGAATTCCAGGATAACTTCATCAAGATTTTCTCGGGAACATTCGCAAGGCCAACGACCTACATCAAGTTGCATGCCTGCAAGCAAGGAACATTCGCCCCGCTCCTACATCCAGCGGTGGACACTCCTCCGCAATACCATGGAACCCGTATCAGAAGATCGAGTGATGGACGCCTTCATGCACGGCGTCGCACGCCGCGACCTCCGTGAGGAATTCGGCAGGCTCCAGCCGAAGACCACAATAGAGCTCATGAAATCAGCCAACCAATGGGCCGAAGGAGAGGATTATGTCCGCGAAACTTCCCCCAAAAAAGAGGGCGAAACAAGCAACTGGCGTGAGGCACGCCAAAAGAAGAAGCCACGTTACACCCACGATTCAATCGAATTAGTAGCGGCGGGCTACGAAACCCCCCGTGAGGACAAACGCGACAGCAGCCGACAGTACGACCAAAGTCGGCAGCCCAGCTCGAGTCAGTATAACCGTGGCAGCAGCAGCATCGGCCACAATGATGGAAGTCAGAAACGCGAGTGGAAGCGCCCGTTGACCCCAGCAGAGGAGCTGATGCAACCCTGTAAACACCACTCGTTCCGCAACCCGGAGACAGGCAAATGGGGTTCCAGCCACCTGTTGAAGGATTGTCGCAAAGCAAGAAAGATATACCAGGCAATGCAGCAAATCATCGCCCCAGTACAGGCCATACAGGCGGCACCGCAGCTAGCCATCCAGGCAGCACCCGCAAACAACAACCAGGTGCAGGCGGCAGGAGCGTTCCCCCAGCCGCAGCAACAACAACAAGGTCAGTCGGCAGCAGCCGGCACGTACCCAGCCGAAAGGAGTAATCACCGTACGCGGCGACTTCGGACTCTCCAACAGTTGCGACCGCGAGTTCGCCAAGATTTCTGAGTTCTTCGGAGTCGAAGAGCACTTCAAGGCCATATCAGCCGACAACGACAAGACCGTATTCCCGGCTCGCAAGAAGCCTGCCAAGGACGCAGCGTTCAACACGAACGACGACACCGTCACCCATCAAGTCCATCCGACTGACAGCAGAAAGACGGTCAAGGTCTCCTCGAGTCTGACCCCCGCATAGGAAAGCGCGCTCGTCGAGTTCCTACGTGAGAACTGGAAGATCTTTGCATGGCAACCTTCTGACATGCCAGGGATACCCAGGGAACTCGCCGAGCACTCTCTGAAAGTCCACAAGGACGCAAGAACATTCAAACAATCCATGCGACGCTTCTCAAGACCCAAGCGAGACGCGATCACCATGGAAGTCGACAGACTACTGCATGCCAAGTTCATCCGAGAGATCAAGGACTCGGACTGGGTCGCCAACCCGGTCCTAGTAGAGAAAAAGAAGACGAAGAAACTACGCATGTGCGTGGACTTCACCGCAGTCAACAAGTGCTGCCCCAAGGACCACTTCCCGCTACCACGGATAGACCAGATCATCGACTCGATAGCAGGTTGCGAGCGCCTGTCCTTCCTGGACGATTACTCAGGGTACCAACAGATCAGGCTGAAAGTCGAAGACGAAGAGAAGGCGGCCTTCATCACACCCGACGGCGTCTTTTGCTACCAAACGATGCCGTTCGGGTTAAAGAACGCAGGTGCCACGTACCAGCGGACAATGCAAGCATGCCTCAAGGGGCTAATCGGGCAGATCGTCCAAGTCTACATTGATGACATCGTTGTCACGACCCGAAAGGAAGATACCTTAGTCGACGACCTCCGCAAGGTCTTCGCCGCACTCGATGTGTATCAGATCAAGCTCAACCCAGAGAAGTGCGTGTTCGGCGTGCCAGCCGGAGAACTACTAGGGTACCTCGTATCCGCAAGAGGAATCGAAGCAAACCCCGAGAAGGTGCAGAACATACTCACAATGCCAGCACCAACCAAGCTCCGGGAGGTGCAACGATTAGCCGGCCGAGTCGCAGCTCTCAGCCGGTTCATTAGTAAGTTGGGAGAGAAAGCCTTACCTTTCTACCAACTGATGAAGAAGACGGACAAGTTTGAGTGGACACAGGAGGCGCAGGACGCATTCGACCATCTCAAGACAACCCTGACAACCTCTCCGGTCCTCGTGGCACCACTGGAAAACGAGCCGATGTACTTATACGTCTCAGCAACAAACAGGGTGGTGAGCACGGTACTCTTAGTCGAACGCGAAGAAGAAGGGCACAGTCACCCGGTACAGAGGCCCGTCTAATACCTCAGCGAAGTCCTCACCTTGTCCAAGCAGAACTACCCTCATTACCAGAAGCTGGCATACGGAGTCTTCATGACCTCCAGGAAGGTCGTCCACTACTTCTCCGAGCACCCGATCACGGTGGTAAGCTCCTCTGGACTAGCAGACATTATCACAAACCAACGCGCGACAGGACGAGTCGCCAAGTGGGTTGTCGAGCTAGGACCATGGGGGCTGAAGTATGCTCACCCGAAGTCCATCAAGGCACAAGTCCTCCCTGAATTCACCACCGAGTGGATAGAAGCCCAGCTACCAAATATCCCCGACTTGTCCAACGCATGGACAATGTACTTTGATGGCTCCAAGAAATTCATGTCGGCCGGGGCAGGAGTCGTGCTCATCTCCCCCAAAGGCGACAAACTCAAGTACGTCCTGCAGATGGACTTTCCGACGCCGTCCAACAACGAAGCCGAGTACGAGGCCCTGATCCACGGCATGCGGATGGCCAAGAACTGCGGCGCCACGCACCTCATGATATACGGCGACTCCTACTTGGTGGTACAGCAAACCATGAAGTCCTGTGACGCCATCGCCGACAACATGATCGCCTACAGAGACCTCTACAATCAGTTGGAAGGCAACTTTGACGGCTGTGAGTTGCGCCACATCGGCCGTGAAAGCAACGAGGAAGCCGACGTCCTCGCTAACATGGGCTCAGACAGGGTGCCAGTCCCACCCGGCGTCTTCCTCGAGCGCATCACGCAGAGATCCATCAAGACTCAGAATACAGCAAGCGCTGCAACAACAAAAGGCGATGCCAACCCGCCAAGCCAAGACAAGGTCCCCATGGAGGTCATGCTAGTCGAAACCACATGGACAGGACCATACCTGGTGTACATACTGCATCAGAAGCTGCCAGCTGACCCAGTCGAAGCGAAGCGCATCATCAGGCGCTCCAAAAGTTTCACCGTCATCAACGGAGAACTCTACAAAAGAAGCATCTCAGGAATCCTGCAAAGGTGCGTAGATCCAGTCGACGGCCAAGCCATCTTACTCGACATCCACACGGGTATCTGCGGGCACCACGCCAGCAGTCGAGCACTGGTGGCCAAAGCACTACGAGCCGGGTTCTACTGGCTGACAGCCATGCAGGACGCCGAGGAGCTAGTAAAGAAATGCACAGGGTGCCAGGAATTCGCCAACAAGCCACACGCACCAGCATCGGAACTCAAGACAATACCATTAGCCTGGCCCTTCGCCCAATGGGGTCTGGACATGGTGGGCCCGCTGAAGAAATCCTCACCCGGAGGTCACACTCACCTCCTAGTCGCAGTCGATAAGTTCACAAAGTGGATCGAAGCCGTGCCCATCACAAGTTCGACTGCATCCACAACAGTCAACTTCATCAGGTCAATCATCTTCAGATTTGGAGTACCGAACGGGATCATCACCGACAACGGCTCGAACTTCACAGCCGAAGAATTCAAGGACTTCTGCTCAGAGCAGGGGATCAAGCTCAGCTATGCGTCCGTCTCGCACCCGCAATCCAATGGGCAAGTGGAGAAAGCAAATGGCCTCGTCTGCAACGGCATCAAGAAGCGACTGCGCATGCCCCTAAAACGCGCAGCGGGCGCATGGGTGGAAGAACTGCCGTCGGTCCTTTGGAGTCTGCGAACAACGCCAAACAGATCCACCCAATACACTCCATTCTTTATGGTGTATGGTGCAGAAGCGGTCCTCCCTTGCGACATCAAATTCTACGCACCGAGAGTAGTCGCCTACGACGAGTCGGATGCAGAGGAGGCACTCGAAGACAGCATGGACACCCTGGATGAAGCACGCGACATCGCCCTGGCACGATCAGCCGTGTATCAACAAGACCTGTGCAACTATCACACTCGGAGGCTACGACCAAGAGCGTTCGTTGCAGGCGACCTGGTTCTTCGACTCAAGCAGAAGAAGGTGCACAAGCTCGCTTCCCCATGGGAGGGCCCGTACGTCGTGACAGAAGCAATCAGCAACGGAGCTTACCGCCTGAAAGACTCGAAGACAGGAGCAGACTGCAGCAACCCGTGGAACGTGGCACAACTCCGCCGGTTCTACGCCTAGTTCAACCCAATCATTGTACAAGAAAATCAGCGCGGCAGGTTTCAGACGCACTCTTTCCCTTACCAGGGTACCTAAGGGGACTGGGAGGGTTTTAATGAGGCGGCCTGTTCGCAAGAATCAATAAAGTGATTTGAAGAAAATCTATCTTCTTTACCCTTCGTACAGAGGAAGCTAAAATCCTAGGCCGCCACCCGAACCACTCGGGGGCTGCGCCACACAGGTTGAAAGAAAAGCTTAGGCCGCTACCCGAACCACTCGGGGGCTGCGCCATACAAGCATAAATCAAAAATCCTAGGCCGCCACCCGACACGGTCGGGGGCTGCGCCATACAGGTCAAGTTCAAAATCCTAGGTCGCCACTCGACACACTCGGGGGCTGCGCCAAAAAGGTAACACTTGTAATCCTAGGCTACCACTCGATCTACTCGGGGGCTACGCCATACAGGTCTTCTCAGAAAATCCTCAGCCGCCACTCAAACTCACTCGGGGGCTGCGCTGTACAGGTCAAGTTCAAAATCCTAGGTCGCCACCCGGCATACTCGGGGGCTGCGCCAAACAGGTAACACTTGCAATCCTAGGCTGCCACTCGACCTACTCGGGGGCCACGCCATGCAGGCCTTAGCAAAAATCCTAGGCCGCCACTCGAACAACTCGGGGGCTGCGCCATACAGGCCAAGTTACAAAAATCCTAAGTCGCCACCTGATAAAGTCAGAGACTGCGACATACAGGTCACACTTGGGAAAACCTAGGCCGTCGCCTAACATACTAGGCGACTGCGCCAAACAGGTCGAAAATCAAAACAGGAATTTGCACTTCCGAGCAAGCAGATCAATTCTCATTACTCGCAAGTATTTTTAATCTAGTACATTACGACTTGCACAGGCACACTTGCCCTCTATAGCTAACCCTGTACATCAGACGACGGCTACTTTAAACTGCAGGCTCGGCCTTCGGCGCATCGAGGGGACCTACAAGGCACTCACTCGGGTCCTGAACCTGCCTGATAATTCGGCGCGCAGCCGCTAAGGTCTCGTCGAAGTCGTCATCACCAGGCAGGCCATCAAGAACCCTGTCGAGCGGAAGATGTGGCCGATGCATCCGGACGTATGCCAACGCCGCGTTCGCCCCAGCCACAAGTTGGGCGTCGACAACCTCCTTCAGCCCTTCACCATCGCGAAACCTCTCCAGCAAGGCGGACAGCCCGTTCGGCTGCGCGTTATGCGGGAAGTACACACGATTGATGTGCCAGAGTGTCTTCCGGCAATTCTCCAGAAGAAAAGCAGCGCGCCACGTACGATCAAGCATGCTGGCAAGGACGCGCCCTCTCGACTTGTTCACCCAGAACTGTCGAGCTTCGTAGGAGTCGCCGGACGCCTCTCGGGTAACTCGCTCTTCAACGCGAGCCCGCTCGGCCTCCCAATCCGGGTTAACATCTGCACGCATAAACTGCAATGTCAGAACAAGCAAGCCTCAGCAAAGAAAGCAGCTGCCAAAAGGATACAAACCTTGCAGCTGCCGACTGATCAGATCGATCTCCCCAAGAAAAAATCCTCACGTCGTGAGAACTACGCCGTAGGATGCGACCGGGAGCGGTGCAGCAGCCGCTCAGTATTCTTCAGGGTCGCCTCAAGCTCAACCACCTTGTTCTTCAGGTACGTGATTATCCTCTGATCATTTACACTACGTGGAGGAGCTGGCGCCGCCCGGCGACGGCGAGCACCCGAAGAAGAAGCCTCGCCACTCGGCTCAGCCGCACGAGAAGGAGAAGCACCACCTCGCACAACATTCTGCCACGAATACGCAGAGTCAATACAACCATACGACTGTGAAGCACAGTTAAACTCAGCAGAAATAAAGCCAGTTCTAGCAAAAGCACTATTGAAGGCCAAAATATCTGGCAGGACAATATTCATTACAGAGCCAGAAGTTCAAAATACAGACCACGGCGACTGCCAAAATCCTAAAGCTACGCCTACTCTAAGGCCGCTGACTGCGACCGGGAGCGACCCTTCCGAGCGGCAGCCGTCTCAGTTGCCTTAGCAAGGGCCCTCTCAAAGAGTGCCACAAGCTGCACGGCCAGCTGTGAGGCACGCTCCTTCACGCCACTCAGCGACGCGGTTCGGCCATTGGGTTTGCGGGGAAAGCCGCTGACGACCTTCTCAAAGTCACCTGGAACCTGATGCCCTAAGAGGAGCTGGAAGGTGAGCTCGGAGCCGCGTACCGTATGCGAGCGCGTGAAGTCGGTGATGGTGGTCGCGTCCTCAAACGGCGCAGCAAGGGCGTCCACGGCTGCCGGCGGCTGGTCGCCCGGGAAGATACTCTGGTGCACCACAACGAGGGCTCCAGTCGATTTCTACAACGCGGCTGCGGACTTCTTCAGCGCGTCTGAGGCATAGGCACAGCCCCGGTCGAGGAAGCCAACAGCAGTCGCCAGGTCAACCGTGTCACTCAACGCGTCTTCCGGAGGAGCCCCACCGCAAGTCTCTGCGCAAAGGATCCAAGGTCAGACAAAGAAAAAGATCAAGACACAGTAGGCATCAAGTCGAAACTTACCCCCAAGAACACCGGCGAGTGAAAGGAGGCGACCGACTTGAGTCTTTTCCTGGGCGACCCGCGCCAGCTCCCGCTCTCGAGACTCATGTAGAGCCTTCTCAAGCTCATCAACCCGCCCAGTAGCCTGGTCCAGAGAAGCACGCAGCTGGTCCCTCTCCTTCTCCAGGCGAACATAAGCCGCGGCTGCGTCAAGCTGCTGACGGTAGTACGGCTGAAACAAAAGCAAGATGTTAATAAAGTTGTGGGCGACTATACTAGTCACCCACACCTTCGGGGGCTACTCCCATCGGGAGCGCTGATCGCGCACCCGATGAAAACTCAAGAATACAAGTACAAGCACAAAAGGCTTACGTGGTCCAGGAGGTCAAGGTCCTCTGAAGCCGAAGGAGGATCGTGGCTCGACGATGCAACGCCAGTAGGCTCAGCACGCGCCTTCTCCACTACAGCCTGAGTCCCCAGTTCAGTCGAAGGGGCGGATGTATGCTCCACGTCCCGAAGGGGGGAGCTAACATCGCCAGAACGATGGCTGCAGCGAAACAAGCACACTCGTCAACTCAAACGTTGCAACTTCAAAACGCAACTCGAAGGAGACACATCATCAAGAAACTCACCTGGGGGTCCCAAGGTCGTCGTAACTCTCCAGGGAGGGCGAAGGCATCCGCGCGAAAGAACGAGGAGCCGTGGAGCTGACTGGAGGAACATTCAGGGGCTCATCCCAGCCACCCGAGGACCGCGCACCCGACGACGTCGCGACGGCCTCCTCCAGAGTAACGTCGGCATCCCTAGCAGGTGACGACGCAGTGGCAGAGTCGCCACGACTCGGGAGCTTCCGCTTCTTCCGCACGGGCTCCTCCACTTCATCTTCTTCATCCACCTCCTCGTGGGGAGAATGTGCGGAGGGAATCTCTTCGTCGTCATCCTCCTCCTCAACAAACTTCGACTCGTCGTCGGGCCCGTTCTCGGGAAGAGGAGGAAGGCTGATCAACAAAGACCGACCCTGAAGCAAGTAGAAACAAGTCGAATCAAGAAGAAAGTAGACGCAAGTCGAGCAAAGACAAAAGGAAAACAAGCCAAGACTCACCTCAGGAACGGGGTTTGATGCCCCGTAAGCAGCAACCGGGAACTTGACGTTGCACGTGTCCGCGACTCGGAGGCTGGTGATGGATCTTACTTTGGTTTCCACCTCCTCATCGTCAAGCGGATCGTTGCTGACGCCCTCGGCAGCCCACCTCGGGTGAGGTCGAGCGCTGAGCGGCTGCACCCGAAGACAAAAGAAGGTGGCCATCAGGAAGACCCCACCCGCCTCGCGCCCAAGGGTCTTGGTCAGATCGCGCAGCAGGCTCAGCAGGGGCCGCACGGCCTCCTTCTCCACAGCAGTCAGCGGGTGCGCCCAGGCGCCGGTCTTCCGCAGTTCACGTCTGCTGTCGAATGCATCCAGGCCGTCCTGGTTCGACTGGACGTAGAACCATCTCATGCGCCATCCCTGGACGGAGTCGCACTTCCTCATCTGGAAGTACGCGGTGTCACCGCGCACTTGGATTCCGAAGCCGCCCACGGGGAAGGTCAACCCGCTCATCCCAACGTTCTTGCGAACGAGGAAGAGCGACTTCCACAATGCCCAATGGGGCGCGACACCCAGAAAGCACTCGCAGAGCACGATGAAGCCCGCGATGCTCAAGACGCCATTCGGGGTCAGATCATGGATCTGAACCCCATAGGCATACAGGAGACCGCGCACAAAATCGTGCATGGGGAACCCGAAGCCCCGCGGAAGGAAATCCGCGAAGCAAACACGTTCCCCATCGCGGGGAGTGGGGAAAACCTCTTTGCCAGAGGAGCGTACCTGGACTTGGTCAGCAGGTGGAAGTAGACCCTGCGCGCGGAAAAGCTCCACATCGGCCTTCTTCACCGACGATCTCTGCCAATCGCCGTCGGGCTTCTTCATCAGCCCGGGTTCGTCGGCGGCGGCGGAGGAGCCAGCGGCGCTCTTCGGCTTGCCCATGGTGCCGCGAGGCAGCGCAGGGTGTACGGACAGATTGCACGGAGCTCTGGAGGGCGGCGAAAATGGTAGAGCGCAGAGGAAAGGGGAAACAGAGCGATTGGAGAAGATGAAGTCCCTCGCGTCAAAGCGCAGTACTTATGCCTCGAAAAGTCTCATCTCAACCGTCCACAGAACAAGGGCTTCGAGCAGACACATCCTGCCGTCCACGTGTCGCACGAGGAAACAAACCGTCGCCGCCCACTTCGTCCACTACGCACGAAAACCGAGGCGTCATCATCATGCCGCGCAAATTTCGCGCCCAGTTCGGAGACGTGACAACTGTTGACCGCGGTCAGCTCTGACAGCGGGGCCTGCCACGTCACGTCCCATCGGGCGCAGAGGCGTGCAACAGATCGTCACCAGTGACGTCATCAAGCCAACGGCTTCAAAATCAACTGGAGCAACTCGACAGAGTGATTCGAGTAGTAAGCTTCAAAGCTGAAACCAACAAAGTAGGATCGGCTGATGATCCGAGAAACCCGAAGAAATCATTCGGGTGGCAACATAGTAAGCTCGAGCAGCCGAATCCATCCACAAGTAAGCCAAACAGGCCGAGTAGAAGCAAGCTTCGCAAGAAGATGAAGGCAAAGTAATTCGACTGCAAAGGTTACTCCCATCGGGAGCGGCCGGTTCGACTGAAGAAATCGAGTTCAAGCTCAAGATCAAGCAATCCAATGGCGCGTCCAGGAGGAAGGAGTCCTTTGCTCGATTCTACGCTTCGACCAAGCACTCGGGGGCTACTGACGTGGGGCTGCCTTTCGGGTAGCCCACGGTAAGGCTACCTGGGCCGCGCCAAGGATATGGAATCCCACAGAAGGCCCACACAAGGTACCATGTAACCTAGTCCAAGTCGGTTAGGAAGCATAACCTGCCATATCTGTAGTTGCCATCGGCACCAACCACCCGAGACCTGGCTGCCTATAAAGCCAGGAGGGTTGCTCGTCCCGAAGGAGACGCTCATAGCTACCACCACAAACCCTAGCGAGATCGCAATCTCGCCATTGTAACCACAACTCGCATCAATAACCAGACTAGCAGGAGTAGGGTGTTATCCTCCGGGAGCCTGAACCTGGGTAAATCCTTGCTTGTCAGCCGTCGTGACCACCTGCACTCATCTCTCTCCCCATCAATCAACCTGGGGTGCACAACCATGGGACTTGTCGAGTTAACACCTCGTCACCCCCCCCCCCCCCCCCGAGCACTTAGATGGCAAGTCGAGTACATTGACTGTCGGCTTAGTTGTTTTTTGACGATATGCTATATGCCTTTGCCTTTGCCTGCAGGGCCTCCTGTCTGCCAACGTTGAGCTTATCTCCTCTCGATTTGAGATAAACCAACGGTGCCGCGATCTGAAGAAGGATTGCGAGGCCAAGGACCGGCGGATTGCCGAACTGGAGGCGGCCCGCAAAAAAGGCGAAGGTAGAATTATTCCTTTTGCCTTTTCGTCATCTTCCAATTTGTGCTGCCGTCAATTTTTTAGCTAGTGAATCCATATTGTAGAACTGCTAGATCACGCGCAGGATATACTGAAGGCGTCCACTGACATGCAAGCTGTTATGAATGAAGCTTCCGATTTGGCGGCCGCCAACTTGTTGATGAAGGAGGAGCACCGAAAGGAGATGGAGGCCCAGCAGCTCAAATTTGTGCAGGAATCTAGCTAGCTTACCGGAGAGGTGGATAGCCCGCGCAAGAAGCTGGCGGAGGCGGAGAAGGCGGCTGCCGAGGAAATATCCAAGCAGACTTCTCGCGCCCAAACTGCTGAGGACGCGGTGGTAGCTCATATGATTGAGTTGTCCGCCTTCCATAACTCGGCCCTTGGTAATTTCTCACTCCTCATTTGCTTTCGTCATTTTGCTTAGCCTAGACCAAACTGACGTTTTTATTTTTGATACAGTTCCTGCCGGCTTAGGCGATGACAAGGATGTCAGCCCCCGCCTAGATCGCCTTGCGCGCCTGGGTGAGCTGATCACCGAGACATTGGCGGCGTCCAAGCGGTTTGCCGCCAAGTTCTTCATCTCTTCCGGCAGCCAGGAGCCGTCTGAATTCAGCGATGTGCCCAATATGTTGGAGCAAGCTACGAAGCTTCACAAGAGCTTGCTGAAATTGGCGGCGCGGGGTGGTGCCAAGACTGCGATGGGACTCTTCATGGCGCACTACCCCGAGGCGGAGATAGAAGCTGTCACCGAAGCCATGCCGTCTTCTTATGAAGACGGCAGCGAGGTCGATCCGGCCACTGTGCTGAACAGCGTTGCCAGCTACGCCACGCGTGTTGCCGACATGGTCGACACTTCGATATTCTACCGGCGCCATCCTGTTCCTGCCGCTGGAGAAGTTGGAGCTGCCGGTACGGCCGAGGCGGAGGGGAGTGACAATTCTGGGGCTGAAGTTGTCAGCCCCCAAGCCTGATGTAGGCACCCCCCCCCCCTCCCCCGAGCTGTAGTTTATTTTTCTTGTGTCCCTTTCGACATGATTGTCAGCCCTTTCCTGCCCCTGAAACAGTACAAACTTAACTTGTAATATTTGTTTATATTTTTGGAGATGTTCTGCTAGGTGGGAAGCTAGCCGACAAGTTTTATTTTGCCGTATTTTATATGGCCCGCCTTAATTTTACCCTGACTTATACGCTTGACTGTTTGTATGTTGGCGAACCTCAGCCGGAAACTTTAGCTGAAACAACCAGGGCTAAACCATGTGTTTAGTATCAGAAACCAAATCCAACATGTTGGTTCCAAGGACATACTACTAGGCGAACCACATATAAGTAATCAGTGGTAAAGGAATTAGGCGGCACAAAAAGTTGATTTTTTGATGTGGGTTGGCTCGAAAGCTGCAAGTATCTACCAGTTTGAACCTTTGCACGGAGCTAGAAAAAAGATAACTTAGATACATAGGTTGTATATGACTGTAAGAAAAGACAAAAGATGGCATGCTTCTCAACACAGATGAGGAACCATAGACTTTTATTTCCATAATCATATATAACTTATTACAATTATAAATTGCTAAGTGTAAAAAGGACGTAGCTGCAATGTTCCAAGGCCGTCTTGTTTGCTCGAACGGATCGTCAATGCCTCTTTTGCGCTTGGTTCCCCTTCTTCCTGCCGCCTTCTTGCGCCTTTTCTTTTCCTCTACGTCGCGGATGTCGGCTAGGTAGTAGGAACCATTGAGCAACGCCTTTGTGACTATAAACGGTCCTTCCCATGGCGGGGATAACTTGTGCAAGCCTTTTCTGTCTTGAATAAGGCGGAGAACCAGGTCACCTGTTCTGAAGCTTCGCTTCCACACTCTCCGGCTATGATAGCGACGGAGTTGTTGCTGGTACAAGGTGGAGCGATGTAGAGCCACGTCTCTTTCTTCGTCTAGCAGGTCTAGGCTATCATGTCTTGCACCTTCTACGTCTTGCTCGATGTAGGCTTGAACTCTTGGGGAATCGTATTTCATGTCGGTAGGTAGCACCGCCTCCGCGCCATATACTCAGAAGCAAGGAGTGTTGCCGGTGGATCTGTTTGGCGTTGTGCGCAAACTCCAGAGTACGGATTGTAGCTCTTCTGCCCAAGCACCGGCTGCCCTATGTAACGGAGCTTCGAGACGAGGCTTAAGTCCTGAGAGGACTAGGCCGTTTGTACGCTCTACTTGTCCATTAGATTGTGGGTGTGACACGGATGCCAAATCAAGCCGGATATCTAGATCGTTGCAGTATTCTTCTATGTCGCCTTGAGACAGGTTGCTTCCATTATCAGTGATAATGCTGTGTGGAACTCCAAACCGAGAGATAATTCCCCAGAGAAAATTGGTGGTTGTTCGTGCGTCAAGTTTGCTGATCGGCTTGGCTTCGACCCATTTGGTGAACTTGTCGACAGCGACCAATAAGTGGGTATACCCACCACGTGCCTTCTTGAAAGGACCAACCATGTCTAAGCCCCAGACCGCGAACGGCCAGGTGATTGGAATTGTCCTAAGCTCTTGTGCCGTCATGTGAGGTTGGCGGGCGTACAATTGGCAACCTTTGCATGTTTTGACGACGTTCTCGGCGTCTTCTTTGGCGGTAAGCCAGTAGAAGCCTTGGCGGAAAGCTTTGGACACGATTGCCCTTGCGGAAGCGTGATGCCCGCAGGTACCAACATGTATGTCTTTCAGAATTTCCTAGCCTTCTTCTGGCTGTATGCACCGTTGATAGATACCGCACGTGCTTCGATTATATAGCTCGTCTTTTATTATTGTGAATGCCTTGGCTCGCCTTATGATCTGCCTTTTTAGCACCTCATCATCCTCCGGCAACTTGCTGCCGATTAGAAAATCGAGGTATGGGACAGTCCAGTCCGGCTGTATCGAGTAGACGGCGAGACTTGCCGCTTCTACTGGTTCTTCTGCATTAGGGTCCAACAAGTCGGCGCCCTTAATGGACGGCTTGTGCAAGTGTTCCAGTAAAATATCCTTTGGTACTTTTTTGCGCTCTGACCCTAGTCTGGCAAGTGTGTCTGCCGCCTCGTTCTCAGCTCTTCGAACATGGCGGACTTCATAGCCCGCGAAGTTTTTGGTGAATTCGTCAACTTTGGCCCTGTATGCCGCCATTGTTGCGCTTTTCGCGTCCCTTGTTCCGCTTACTTGTTGTGCGACCAAATCCGAGTCACCATAACAGAGGATTCTCTTGACGCCTAGGTCGTTTGCCACGTGCAACCCGTGAAGCAAAGCTTCATACTCTGCGACGTTATTTGTTGCTGTAAAATGAATTTGCAACACGTAGCTGAGCTTGTCGCCTTTGGGTGTGCGTAGAACAACTCCAGCCCCCGAGCCCTTGAGCATCTTTGATCCGTCAAAGTGCATTACCCAATATTCTGACTCGGGGAGTGTTGTTTCCTCCATGGCCTCTGTCCAGTCGGCGACAAAATCTGCAAGCGCTTGAGACTTAATGGCGGTCCGTGGTTTATAGACTATATCAAAGGCGGCAAGTTCGATGCCCCATTTGGCAACTCGACCTGTTGCCTCTGCATTGTTGATTATGTCTCCCAACGGTGCCTTGCTGACTACTGTCACTGTGTGTTCCTGGAAGTAATGCCTAAGCTTTCTGGCGGCGAAGAATACACCATACGCCAGCTTTTGGTAATGCGGATACCTCTGCTTGGAGGCGGAGAACACTTCACTGATGAAGTAGACCGGTCGCTGCTCACACGTCGCGGCTTCGTTCTCCTTTCTTTCCACAGCCAAGACAACTCTGACAACAGCTCCTGTTGCCGCGATGTACAGCAGCATTGGTTCCTGTGATCGAGGTGCTGCCAATATCGGAGCCGATATGAGGGCCTCCTTAAGTTGTTGTAAGGAGGCATCTGCCTCTGCTGTCCACTCGAAGTTGTCGGATTTCTTCAATAGCCGGTAGAGAGGCATCACCTTTTCCCCTAGGCGGCTTATGAAACGACTGACGGCTACCGCCGATCCGGCTAGGCGTTGCACGTCCTTCAGACAAGTAGGTCTGGATATGTTTTGGATGGCCTTGATCTTCTCCGGGTTAACCTCGATCCCTCGTTCTGAGACGATAAACCCGAGCAGTTTGCCGGCTGGAACGCCGAAAACACAGTTGGCGCGATTGAGTTTCATCTGGTACCTCCAGAGATTCTGAAAAGTTTCTTCCAAATCCTCTAGGAGATCTGCCTTCTTTTTCGACATCACCGTGATGTCGTCTACGTAGACGTGAACATTGCGGCCGATCTGTTCGTGCAGGCAATTCTGCATACAACGCTGGTATGTTGCCCCTGCATTCTTTAGGCCAAAAGGCATCGTGATATAGCAGAAAGTTCCGTATGGAGTGGTGAAAGATGTTTTCAGCTGATCCGACTCTCTCATTTTGATTTGATGGTATCCTGAGTAGGCGTCCAAAAAACAAAGCAGCTCGGAGCCTGATGTGGAGTCTACGACTTGGTCAATTCTTGGCAGCGCAAAGGGATCCTTTGGGCAGCACTTGTTAACACCGGTATAGTCAATACACATCCTCAGCTCTTTATTCTTCTTTGGAACAAGTACAGGATTTGCCACCCAATCAGTGTGCACAACTTCTTTTATGAAATTGGCGGCCTTCAGCCTATTTATCTCTTTTCCTATAGCCTTGCGTCTCTCATCTCCAAAGCATCTTGTTGCTTGCTTCACATGCTTGGATCCTTTTATGACGTTGAGTGAGTGCTCGGCGAGTTCCCTCGGTACACTAGGCATGTCGGAAGGCGACCATGCAAAGATGTCACGATTCTCACGGAGGAACTCGACGAGCGCGCCTTCCTATTTGCTCTCAAGGTTGGAGCCGATGATGACTTGCTTAGACTTGTCGCCTGGGATGAGGTCCGCCTTTTTGGTGTCTTCTGAAACTTCAAAGGTTTTCTTGACATCAATCTTTGGCTTGGGCATGGAGTTGTCTGGGTCCGCCTCAAGCAGTGCGAGTTCTTCCTTGTGGATGACGGCTTCTGCAAAGGCGGCCATGCCACGCTCACACTCCTTGGCTTTCTTGAAGTTGCCGGAAATCGTGATGGTTCTGTTTTCTCCTGGCATCTTGAGCTTGCTGTATATGTAGCACGGCCTTGCCATGAATTTGGAGAAAGCCGGTCGTCCGAAGATTGCATGATAGGCGCTCTTGAAGGGGACAACTTCGAACCGGAGGAACTCTGAGCGGTAGTTCTCCTTTGGTCCAAAAGTTACCTTCAGCCTAATGCTCCCCATTGACTTTACTTGTCTGTCGGGTACTATGCCGTGAAAAGTGAGGTTGCTATGGTCAAGCTGATCCTCTGACAGGTTCATACGGCTTAGTGTGTCGTAGTACAGGATGTTGAGGCTGCTGCCGCCATCCATGAGTACCTTTGTGAGCCTGAAGTTGTCGACAATGGTATCGACGACAAGGGCGTACTTGCCTGGGTGAGGAACATGATCAGGCTGGTCGGACCGGTCCCAGGTGATCGTCGCCTCGGACCAGTTCAAATACTGAGGGACGTCCGGCATTGTCGCGTTGAGTTCGCGCATCTCCGCCTTATCCGCCTTAGCCGAAGGTGTGCCGACAAAGCACACGAGAGATTCTTTGACCTTCGGATATGGTTTCTTTTTCTTGGCGGCCGCGTCATCTTCGCTTGAGATAGACATGTCGTCGTCATCCTCGTCGTCCTTGTTGTCTTTCTTGTCGTACTTCTTTGACTTGTTTGACTTCCAGCCAACTGTTGGGTCCTTTTTGAAGTCGTCCATGAAACGACACTCGCTAAGTATATGGTTGACCTTGCCAAGTGAGGCATGGATAGGGCATGGCAGAAGTTTTGCCTGCTCGTAAGTGATACGCGCCGCCTTAGGCCCTGGGCCGGCGTCGCGACTATCCTTCTTATTCTTCCACTTCTTTTTGCCGGCATTCCCTTGGAATGCGACAGCTGCCTCGTTGGAAGGTCCGTCTTTGTCATCCGCCGCCTGCTTGCGTTTGTTGCTTTGTTTTGGGATGATGCTGACGTCTGGATCGTCGTCGCGGGCGTCGTCATCCGCTGCCGCATATTGGGCGGCTAGGTTGATCATCTCGCCAAGGTCCGTGATTTGCTCGCGGACGAGCCGATGACGGAGCAAGGACTTCTTCTGTAGGCCCGTGTAGAAGGCATGGATAGCCTGTGCGTCCGAAACACCATGATAGTTGGCCTTTTCGGAGATCCAACGGCTGACAAAGTCTGTCATGGTTTCGTCCGGCTTCTGAATACAGCGCTGTAAATCCGTGTAGGTATTTGGACGCTTGTATGTTCCTTGGAAGTGCTGGGAGAAAACCTTTTCCATGTCGTACCAGCTATGGATAGACTTTTCTGGAAGGTTGTCGATCCAAGCCCTTGTCGTGTCTTCTACCATGAGAGGTAGGTAACGGACGGCAATATAACTGCTTCCGCCGGCAATTTCTATGGCCATGGCATAATCGGCTAGCCATGAATCCGGCTTAACGAGGCCGTTGTACCTATGACAATTTTTTGACACTGATGTCATGTCCTTAGGGAACGGCTCTCTGCGGATGGCGTCGCCAAAGCACTTTGTACCAGAATATAGCGGCTCATTTCCTCTTGCTATGTCTTGTAGGCGGTGTCGCGCGTCTTTTGGATCGAGCTGATGTGCGACTCTATTTGCGTCTGGCTCGTCCTGCTGCCCAGCTTATGCTGCGCCTGGGCCCTTCTGCCGCCTCCTTCCTCTTGCTGTCGGTGCTACGCTGCGGAGACCGACTTCGACCTCTCCTGGGAGGGTCGTTACCGGCATCCTTTCTAGGCGGCAGTCCGTTGCCCCGGCTATCACCATTGTCGCGTCTTGGCTGGGCTGGAGGTGGCAGGTCTCCTCTGCTTCCTGTCCTTGAATTCTCGTCCCGCCTTGGTTTTGGCGGTGGCGTCTTCTTTGGAGGTGGCGTTGCCTTCCTTTTGTCGCCATGGCTACTGGAGCCGGACGGGCCTTCGGGGTCAGCGCCAGGTGCGGCTTTGCACTTTCCTGACTTGGACTCTAGGTCTCCTCCGCGAGCATCCGCCATGTGGTCGTAGGAGTCAGCGCGAGCTTGTTGTTCGAGGGCCTTGCTCACGAAGTGTCTTGCATTGGCCAGCTTCTCCTCCGCCGTGTAAGTTTTGTCGTCTAAGGTGTCTAGCGCGGCGGCGGCGTTAAGGATGGGGGTGCAGAAGACGACATCCCCCCTTCTGTCCACGCGCTGTGGTGCCGTGCGCCAGTCGAACCCGAGATCTTGAGCTTTTGTTGTTGCACGCGTTGGCAACTCCTTGTCACGGCGGTTTTTTTATGACCTTTTTCCCTCGAAGAGCTGCCGGCTTGTTTTAGCCGACATCTTCTCCTGTTCTTTCTCGATCTTCTTCGCAAGGCTCTCAACGTGCTCCTCTCTTTTTCGCAGGAAGTCAGAGTGCTTAAGCATGTTAATCCTAAGCTCTACCACTTCGTCGAGTGGGATGTCTTTATTCACCGGAGTGTTCATGATTTCGTCTACTTCTTTGATGACGGAGAGCAAATCCGTGGGCTTGCTGCTGCCGCCTTTCTCGAGGCCAGCTTTCTTTTTTTGCGCGCACCTTGTCGGAACTTTCAATGAGTTGACCGGCAGTGGTGTCGCCGGCATCTTCCACCGGCATGTTTTGCGTTTCAGAAGCAACTGGGGTTGTGTCGTGACCGACGACAACCATCATAGCCAGCTTGTCAGGCATGTCAGTATCGTTGTGCCCTCTAAAGGAGCCGGATTATCACTGGAAAAGCGGCTTTTGATCTTCTCTTCGAAGAGACTAGCATCATCATCAGAGTCAGAGTCTACGTTGACTTGAACGGTAGATCTGGATCTGGCATCTGACATCGCATCCTCCTGGAGAGCAGGGAGGATTGACTCAGGATCGTTGTTTTCCGGCCGGGAGTCGGATCCCAGTCCGACAACTCCGACGAAGTGGAAATCAGATTCGGCCGACTCCTCGGAGAAGGCGGATTCAGATCCATCTTGTCGGTCAACTGCTTGGTCGAAGGGTTGGTGGGTGGGGTTGTAGAAACGCGGTAGGCCGTACGCCTCTGGCGTATACCCGATGAAGACGTCGATCCCTCCGATCGGTATGATTGCGCATCCGATAAGGTAGTCGTCCGCCAGGAGCCAGGACTCATCCGAGTTGACGTAGTTGTGGCCACCATACCTTGTGACGCGGCCGACGGCGATCTGCTTGCCCACGCCGCCAAGTGCTCCCGCCTGGAACGTGACGCCAGGAACCCTATGCCCCACGGTGGGCGCCAACTGTCGTAGTATCGGCATAATTGATAGGAGACGGGGGTCCTCTAGCCTACGTATGGATTGTGGGGAAGAAGGTTGGTGTCGTCGAGGACGGGATTGAACACGGCGAGTTTACCCAGCTTTGGATCCCTTAGCGGTGGCGAGATCCTACGTGCTGCTATAATTCACTATGAGGCAATAGCCGTGAACAGGTTACAATGTGCATGATGCGTATTGGAGCGTGCCCTAAAGGCTCCCTGGTGGCCGGCTTATATAGGCGGCCAGACCCCAGGATACAAGGCAAGTACTTGTCCGGCAAGTAATCAGAGTCCTAGACCTAGCCGACTTAGTTGCCGCCTTCCGTCTTGGGCTTGGTGGCTTGATGGGCTTCGGCCTTCCGCCTTCCTTGGACCGTCCGCCTACTTCCTTGTACGTCAGCTATCTGGGCCGTCCGGCAGGCTTCATCCTTACCACCCTTGTGCGACCCTGGACTAGCCGGATTGATCCATGTTGGAGATACCCCTAGTTGATATATCCCCAACATGCTCTCCTCAAGGAGCAACTTGCTAAGATCACTAAGGATCGTGATCTTTACTTTACTAAATGTAAAATTGTGCAAAATGAAAAGTCCAAGATTGTACTTGCTCATGCTAGACTTTGTGAAGACTTCGAGTCACTTGAAAATACCCACAAGGTATTGACAAGTGATCACGAACGTATCCTCAAGTCTTGTGATCAACTCCAAACTCGGCTATCTACTCTTGAGAAACCTAGTACTTCTACTCCTTTGAATACTAATGCAAATGTTGTCAAGGATAAAACTAGGATTTTGTTTGTTCCCTCCATGGCAACCGATCCCAAGACCTCTCTTGATAAAGGTAAGGGGACACTCACTACTCCTCTTCATGAGCGAGTGTCCCACAAGGGTAAGGAAGGTCTAGGCTATGTTGCTAAGGAGAAGAAGAAGATCAAGAAGAAGACCAAGCCCGCACAAGCCAAGAAAGATGACATAGCAAGTGGAAATGCCACAAGGGGCACTCCCACTCATGATGACTTTGCGGGCATATCTAACCCCAATTATGCTTTATATGTTAATTATTATGGGGATGTCTATGCTAGATACATTGGTCCTTTTGATGGTTATATTGAATATGCTATTTGGGTCCCAAAGACCCTTGTTGCTAACCAAAAGGCACCCATTGCAAAATGGGTACCTAAATCAAAGAATTGATTGTGTGTAGGGCCTTGATTCCGGAGGATCGAAATGGATAATTGATAGTGGGTGCACTAGTCATATGACCGGAAGCAAGGAGATTGTAACGGAGTTGAAGCCTAATGATGATCAAATGACCATTACATATGGTGACAATTCAAAGTCTAAGGTAATAGGGCTCGGCAAGGTGGTAGTGGCACCGGAGATCACACTTGTGAATGTCTTGCTTGTCGAGTCCCTAGGTTTCAACTTGATCTCGATCCATTCTTTAACTTGTTTGGGTTATACTGTTGTCTTCGAAAAGGAAATGGTTATCCTTATGCGGAGCAAGTCTCTCAATGTGTTTTTCGTTGGGTACATTGAGAATGGGCTCTATGTGATTGACTTCTCCGGAGTCACCACTTCCCATGCAATGTGCCTATTCGCTAAGGCGGACTTGGGTTAGCTATGGCATCGCCGACTAGCCCATGTCAACATGAGGACTTTGCAAAGTCTCCACAAGGGTGGCCATATCCTAGGACTAAAAGATCATGTTTCTTTCTCGAAGGATCGAATGTGTAGGGCTTGTGGTGAAGTAAAAATGCATGACATTCACCATCCAAGCAAGACCATCATTTATTCAACAAGGGTTTTGGAGCTTCTCCATGTTGACCTCTTTGGTCCCATTCCGGAAGCTAGTCTTGGTGGCAAGAAATATTGTTTGGTGATTGTTGATGACTATTCAAGATACACATGGGTTTTCTTCTTCAAGTCAAAGGTGGAGACTCAACAAACTATCATTGACTTCTCCAATGAAGCTCAACGTCAACACAATGTCCCCATCTTGGTGATAAGAAGTGACAATGGTTCCGAGTTCAAGAACTACACCTTGAACGAGTTCCTTAGTGAATAAGGGATTCGTCATCAATATTTCGCTGCTTACACTCCCCAACAAAATGGTGTAGCCTAAAGGAAGAACCGCACACTTATTGAGATGGCTAGATCGATGATGGCCGAGTTCAAGTCCCCTCACAACTTTTGGGCCGAAGCCATCAACACCGCTTGCCATTCATCTAACCGGCTCTTCTTTCGCAAAGGACTCATGAAGACACCTTATGAAGTGCTTATCGGGAACAAACCCAACATTTCTTACTTCCGAGTTTTTGGTTGTAAGTGTTTCTATCTCATCAAAGGTGTTCATTTAGGCAAGTTTGATTCTAAGTCTCTTGAAGGGACATTTGTGGGCTACGGTTCCGAATCCCATACTTATAGAGTCTATGATAAGGCCTCGCGCATTATCATAGAAACTTGTAGTGTGGTGTTCGAGGAGAATGACGGCTCCCTTGTGGAGCAAAGTGGTGTTTCCGATGTAGGTGATGATCAACCTAAAGATGCTATCCGAAGGATGGGGTTGGGAGTCCACCGCCCCGTTGAAGTTTATTATGAGGTTGCTCAACAAGGATCAAGCTCTACTCAAGTGGTGGATACTCCAACACAAGAAACACCCAACAACAACACCGTGCTCAACACGCCCAGCCAAGAAGAAGCACAAGATCCTCCAGCTGCTCCTGGAATTTCCGGAGGGCCGGAATATCCGTTCAAACTGGAGTCGGAAATTCCGGTGACTCGGAATTTCCGGTCCATACTGAACCCGGAATATCCGGACCTACAGACATTCCCGGTGGCAGCTCGCAACAAGGCCAAGATCAACCTACTCCCCCACCTCTGGACGTCACTCCAATGGTTGATCAAGGCCATCAAGACAATCAAGGCGGAGACATGAATGATCAAGATGATCAAGCGATCCCTCCCACCACTAGGAGGGAAATCGAGATCCGCCGCTTGAATAGGGTTGGCACCTCACAAGAATTAAGAGCTCTATCTCTTGACAAGGTGCTTGGTGATGTGAGAAGCAAGGTCTCTACCCGAAGACAACTTGCAAGCTTTAGTGAACATCAAGCTCACATCTCCATGGTGGAACCCAAGAAGGTCTTTGAAGCTCTTGAAGACAAAGATTGGCTTGATGCTATGCATGAAGAGCTCAACAACTTCGAGCGCAACAAGGTGTGGAAGTTGGTGGAAAGACCCAAATATTGCCGCAATGTTATCGGCACCAAGTGGATTTTCAAGAACAAGCAAGATGAACATGGCATGGTGGTGACGAACAAGGCAAGATTGGTGGCTCAAGGTTACTCCCAATTTGAAGGAATTGACTTTGGAGAAACCTACGCGCCCGTGGCTCGACTTGAGTCAATTCGTATTCTTCTTGCCTATGCCTCTCATCATAACTTTAAGTTGCAACAAATGGATGTTAAATCCGCTTTTCTTAATGGTCCACTAAATGAACTTGTTTATGTTAAGCAACCACCGGGGTTTGAAGACCTCAAGTATCCGAACCATGTCTACAAGTTAGATAAGGCACTCTATGGCCTTAAACAAGCCCCACGTGCGTGGTACGAGCACCTTATAGAACTACTTGTAGACCGTGGGTTCCCAGTTGGGGAAATCGACCCCACACTTTTCACTAAGAAAGTAAATGGTGAGCTTTTCATTTGTCAATTATATGTGGATGACATTATTTTTGGGTCTACTAACAAAGCATTTAACGAAGAATTCTCCAAACTTATGACTGACAGGTTTGAGATGTCTATGATGGGTGAGATGAAGTTCTTCCTAGGATTTGAGATCAAACTATTGAAGGAAGGAACGTTCATCAACCAAGCAAAGTACATTCAAGACATGCTCAAGAAGTACGGGTTGCTTGAGCTCAAGGGTGCCTCAACCCCAATGCAAACCAAATGCCACCTTGATCTCAACCCCAAGGGTAAGGATGTGCATCAAAAGGTATATCGCTCCATGATTGGATCTCTCCTTTACCTTTGTGCATCTAGACCGGATATAGTGCTAGCCGTAGGAGTGTGTGCAAGATATCAAGCGGCTCCTAAAGAAATCCATGATATGGCGGTCAAGAGAATCTTTAGATATTTGGCTTATACCCCAACCTTTGGATTGTGGTACCCCAAGGATGCACATTTCTCATTATGTGGGTACACGGATTCCGATTGGGCGGGAGATCAAGATGATAGGAAGTCAACCTCCGGTGCTTGTCAATTTATTGGGAGGTCCTTGGTAAGTTGGTCTTCTAAGAAGCAAAATTGTATATCTCTCTCCACCGCCGAAGCCGAGTATCTAGCCGCCGCAAGTTGTTGCACTCAATTGCTATGGATGAGGCAAACTTTAAAGGAGTACGGAGTCGATTGCGACAAAGTGCCTCTTCTATGTGAAAATGAAAGTGCCATCAAGATTGCTTACAACCCGGTGCAACATTCAAGAACCAAGCATATTGAGATCCGCCACCATTTCATAAGAGATCATGTGGCCCAAGGAGACATTGACTTATCATATGTGGGAACAAGGGATCAATTGGCGGATATCTTCACGAAGCCCCTTGAGGAAGGAAGGTGTTGCTTTTTGAGGAATGAGCTCAGTATCATTGTTTCGAGGTCCTTAGCTTGATCGCTTGCACACTCACCTAGAACGTAATTGCATCTTATCTTGTTTAGATGTAGACATGGAAATAGGGGGAGTGCGGTCCTAAAAAGGGGGAGTGTGTTTATCTCTATATTCATGCTTATGACTAATGAGCTAAAACGACGAGTATTGGTTACGTACCCAAGATACATCTTCGCGGTGACATGCCATACACTCCTACATGGTGGCTTCGGCCACCGCCCTCTCCTCTTTGAAGAGTTGGTTTTATTTGGAGCTTACCGTTGCTTTAGTGCTTTTGTATTCATGCATGTGGGAAACCTACTCAACTTGGCGCTTTATGAATCGATTTGGTTGTTGTAAGTTGAGTATGGTGTACCAATGACAGTTTGGAAATCTATCCTAAGCCCTTTCTCACCTGAAAGCATTTCTCTCTATTACACACAAGTCATCCATTTGAAATATGGAAGTTTGGTTCGGCTGGTCGGAATTTCCGGCTCCCCTGTGGATCGGAATTTCCGGTGACTGGGAATTTCCGGTGCAAAGTTACTATCGGAATTCCGGTGAATCGGAATTTCCGGTGTAAGTCACACTCGGAATTTCCGGTCGGGCGGTCTGTCAAAAAATTATAAGGGAGGCTCGGGGTGAAGAACTGTTTCCAGTTTTCTTCCACCCCCGACCACCCTCTCTCCAAAACCGCCGCCCTAGCCGCCCCAAGCTCTCCCAGAGCCTTCCAACCGCGGGGGGTCTCTTCCCTCGGCCGGATCTGGTTCTCCTTCGTCCCGGGAACCTTCTCCTCCAGGCAATGTCCTCAATGGATGAGGGTAACTCCACTTTTCCCTAACCCTAGGTGCTTGCACTTGGATCTAGATGTGGGGTTATTTGTTTTGAAATTGCTTGGTAGAGGTTGTTTCTAGTGTCATTCCCTGCAGTATATGTACATTAGTTTCGTATTTTGTTGGATCGATATAGTTTTAGACATATCTAATCTCAAAATCTGCACTGTTTCGACAAACCGGAATTTCCGGTCTGACCTGAACCAGAATTTCCGGTCTGAACCTGAAAACAGCAGTTTTCAGATTTCCTAATGTTTAGTTATATGTGATCAACCTAATACCTCTCTATTGTATGTATGCTCTCCTGGCTTGTGTGTATTCATCTTTTGCTACCTACCTATGCTATATTCACAGGTGATTCGAGTGGGAGCCCTACTCTCGCGGAGGAGAGTGGGAGGCTCTCGAGGTCTGTCATTCGGAAGATCCGTGGTAAAGGGCCAGCAGCCTCCTCCTCAAGCATACCAAGGCCAAAGAAAGTTCTCGTTAGCAAGCCCAAGTCCAAGAAAAGGAAGGAAGTCACCCCTCCTCCCACTGCTCGTCAGCCATACACTGAGATGTCGGCTGTGGACTACTCTCAGTTCCGTCAGGGAGACTGGTTTCTCAAGCCAAGGGATGAGACTCTGGATGATCGCAGCTTTTGGTGCATTGAGCAAGAATACGTCCTTAAGGACGTCTATTATACTCTCTCCAAGCCTATTCGCAAGATGCAGCCATACAACCTTCGAGCTCTTCAGTCCAAGGCCACTTTTGTTGAGGCTATTCATATTGTCAAGACCATGGGTTTGGAAAGGCTTGTGGTCACTCGGTGCAACTACAACTCTCAGCTTGTGATGCAGTTCTTTGCCACTCTTGTGATGAAGGGTGATTCGAAGAAGACCATCAAGTGGATGAGAGGAGACACTTTTTGCGAGTCTGACTGGTATGAGTTCGCCAAGGTTTTGGGTTACAAGTTTGATGGAGACAATCCTCAAGGTTACCGCATGCACCACTCCTACCGGCTCAACAAGAAGGATACTGCACATCTCTATGGTAGGGGTGCAACCCCTGGTCTTGCTCGGAACCTGCTCCCTCTCTATGATATTCTTTTGCGCATCTTCCGGGAGAACATTGCTCCAAGTGGTGGTAACAAAGACAATGTGGTGTCTCCTATGTGCAACCTGCTCCTCCATGCACACACCATTGCTATGAGCACGGATGAGACTGTGGATTGGAGTGTTGATGTGATGGACTATCTCCATAATGAGATGTTTGAAGCCATGACTTCTACAGGCACTATCCCCTCTGCTCCTTACATGATTAAGCTCATCAAGTCCAAGTTCCCAGAGCATACTTTCAGTGATGATGAGTCAGAGGTTCATGACTTCAAGAAGCTATATGAGAAGAAGACCGTGGATGTGCCTCAGAGTGTGCCCACCTCTCGGTCCACCAGGGATGGCTCCTTCATGGGAGATGCTCGCAGGGCTGCTGCCCCCTCTCATGCTCCCTCCACCTCAGGAAAGATGAAGAAACTGAACTGGTTCCTGTCGTGGTGGTGTCACGGCAGATGCCATAGGATGGCTAATTTGTGGGGCCGATGGACGTTGGTGGATCCGGGGAGGGATAGCGAGTTGAAGAACTCACACGGGGAGGATCCCGGTAAAACCGGAATCTCCCAAGAACACGAAACAAGAACCAAGTGCAGCAGGGAAGATCTAGCAAATACAAACAAATGCACGAAGGCACCAAGCACACGCACGATATACCCAGGTTCAGGGCCCTCGTGAGGAGGTAATACCCCTACTCCTGCCTTTCTTCTCTTTATATTGGTGGCACAAGAACTACAACTTGCTACCTGATCTCTCAAATGAGGAAGTATCAAGAACTAGATGAACTCAAGGTGAAACGGAGTAACTGCTCTAGGAGTAAATGCGACCGTAGTCTTGGCTCTGAGGTTGTTCTCTCTCCCGCGCACCCTAGTTCGTCTCGTCCCTTTTCTCAGGAGCAGTTATGGCGCCTTTTATAGAGTTCCGGCCGGGAGGGCCGGAAACCCTAATCTGCCTCGGCCCCACCGGACAGGCCTAGCCGGGATGCCGTCACCGGCTAGTGCGACCTAGTCGCCGAGCTATCCGGTGTAGCTCCTGCGTCATCATCTCGCTAAGGACGGCAGGCGTCGTCCTGCACCATCATTGTCCCCTTGTCAGAGACAGGACATGCCCTTGCCCATCCCGGATAGCCTTTTCCGGATTGCCGGACTAGGCATGTCAAGTCTTGTCGTACCGGCTGACGTGCTCCCGTGCCAGGCGGGAGGTGACCATGCTTCTGTGTCAGGCGGGAGGTGACCATACCTCCGTGCCAGGCGGAATGGTACTTCCCCCCGCTATACACGGGGAAGTGTGCTTCAGACCGTTGACGGTCTACCGGGAGCTCTCTCGCCGACTACCTCCTTCCTTGCCATTAGGAACCTGCTCTGCCTAAGATCGAGATCGACACGCACGATCCGGTTAGTGTATACCCGGGATACCTATCCGGTAAATCCGAGTACCCCATCACCCGGGAACCTGCTCGGTGTCCCGCGCCCGGGAACCTTTCCGGCGAGAGGTGCCTTTTGCTGCTGTCAAAAGGTCAAGCACTGCTGTTATCCATCCTAACTTACCGGGATCTGCCCCTACCCGGGGGGCAGCCCCCCGACACTAGTCCCCGAAGCTGGTGCGGCACAGCGACTCCGGATGATGTGCGGGATCAGCTTTAACAACAGACTTTCTTCCGAGAAGATATGGCCTCCTTTATTCCATGCCTAGATTAGCTTTTTCCGAGATCCTCTCACCGAGATGGTCTTAACCGGGAGGCGAAGCCTGCGACCGAGTAGCGCCATCTCAGCAAATCTTGACCATTAAATGCACGATGAATCCGAGACAACGCATCTGGCCCCACCCGACGTCCCGTCAGCGCAGAGTCGCACTCGAGTGCCTCTGCGCACGCACGGCGTCGTTTGGGTTCCCGCGCAGGGAGCCGCATCTGATCCGGAAACGAACCGTTGGGGCCCTGTAGCCCTCGGTGTGGCCGGATCGAGCGCTCCGGATAGCGCCACGTGTCCCGCGGCGCAAACAGATCCCACCCACGATCGTGGAGATCGTGGGCGGGAAGAACGGAAACCGCTCCGGAATCCCCCCCATAAATAGGGGACCGGAACGGTCTTCTTCTTCTTCGCACTTCCTCGTCTCCACCGTCTCGAACTCGCCGTCGCCGCTGCGCTTGCTGCCCGCACGACGTCTCGCCGGAGCTCGCGCCCCGCCGTCGCTCTCGCACTCCGTCGATCTTCTTGCTCACCGGTGAGTCTTCCCTTTCCACTCCGCTGCACTCCTTCGGTAGGATAACCGCCGGACTTCGGCCGAGCCCTAGCACGGGCACGGGTGCGCCGTCGCCGGCGACCACACTCGAGCGGCGCGCCCGAAGCGCACCGCGAAGGATCACCGTGGCATTAGGACGCAGATTGGTTATCCTCGCTCGTGCCTTACTTGAGTTTAGGAAGATCTCTTTATCCTTCCTTTAATTTTGATTATACGAGCCCTGGTAGATCTCGCTTCCCATGAACCCGGTAGCTTGTAGCAGTTTATGCCCCGACATCCTCATTTCGGATAGTCTAACTCCGACTAACCGTCGCTGCATCTGCAGAACAGCCCGAATACTTCCGCGTATTTCTCCGAGATGGCCGAAGAGCGCGCCCGGGGGTGTTGGGACGGATCCGAGACAACACAGTCGGATATTGATTGGTTGTATCGGACTCACCGGATTCCCCCGGAGGTCGAGTGCCGTCTACCGGGAGAGGAGGTTGCGCCGGAACCCCAACCCGGGGAATATGTGGTTTTCCTATCACATTTTGAGCGCGGGTTTGGGCTTCCGGCTAGCCCCTTCTTCCGCGACTTCCTCGACACATACAGCGTGCAACCTCATCACCTTCCCGCCAACGCCATCATGATGCTTTCCGTCTTCGTCACTTATGCGGAGGCGTACCTTGGCATATGGCCCTTTGTGGATCTCTGGGCCAAATACTTTATCCTCCGCCGGCAAGCCATCCCCAACCCGGATCAGAAGGTGAAGGACTTGGTCGACTGCGGAGCGGCCACCGTCATCCCTCGCACGGACTCCGGATTCCCCATCGTCAAGGGACTAGAGTCTTGCCGGAAATGGCAACGCAGCTTCTTCTACGTGAAGAACCGGGAGTCATTGGGGGATGGTCCGGGATCCTCGACCCCGGATTTCATTAATCTGCCGGAATTCGTCATGGGTCCTCCGCGCGAATTCGGTCGGTGGAAGTATCTTCCCGTCAGCGAGGAGATCGGATTCATGCACGAGGTCCTGCATGTGCTCGCCCAGGATATGACCGGGGATGACCTCCTGCGCTGCTTTATCGTTCGCCGGGTCTGCCCCCTCCAACACCGAGTGCACAAAATGTGTCATATGTCCGGGAACTATGACCCCACCCGGACCAGTATCCATGGGCTAAGCCACTCGGCGATCGTCCGTCGTGCCCGAGCTATTGCTCGGACGGAGATGGCGGAGGATTACGAATGGGGGGTCATAGGGGGATCCCGGAGACGACCGGTTAAGCAGGTGCTTATATCAGTCTTTCACGCTTACGCCTTCGTACATGCGCTCACCTGGGCACCGACACGACCTAACTTGTTTGCGCAGTTGTTCGAGCGTCAGCACGAAGAAGACGCCATCCACGTCAACGGGAATTACACCCCGGATTTCCCGAAGCCGGCCGTGATGCCGAGGGAGGATCCCGACGGCGAGGACCATCTCGCCATCCCTTTCGTTAAGGCCCCGGGTAATCCTTCAACCCCAGAGACAGTTTTGATTTCCTCGGATGATGATGAGATTGACTGCGAGATCCTTGACGTTATTGACGCTCTCCCTCTGAATTGGGCCTCAGCTGTGGTTCCGAAACCGTCAGCCGGGACCAAACGTGCCGAGAGCCGGAAGCGTGCGGCTTCCGACACCGATGGGGCTGAAGCCTCCGGCAACCCCCCCAAGAAGAGCAAACCGAGCAAAAAGACGACCGAGAAGCCTCCTCGGCGCCGGCAGAAGGGTCCTCCCCTTGTGGACTCCGGGTATGTCTCTCTTGCCTCATATTTTTTGACTTTGCTTTCTCCACAACTTTTATTAAGATGCTCTCTTTCAGCGAGGCGCTCGAGCTCCCGACACCCGCTGTTCCCCCTCCTCCGGGAACCCGGACTCCCAGCCCGGCTCGGGCCTCTCCTTCACCTCCTCGCCCTTCGGCCCGAGGAAATGAATCCACGGCCATCGGCACCGCACCGGCAAGCATCGCGACCTCGGATGCACCTCCGGTGATCGACGAGATCGCGGTGCCGGTTACGACTACCTCGGGAGAGGTTGCTCTTCCGGATAGCCCGCGTCGGGTTCTCGGACTGGAGACGGAGCTTGCTAGCCCTCGCCGGCAACCTGCGGCGAGTGGGGCCTCTCGGCCAGCCGCGCGCAAGGCCATCCCGGAGAAACAGCCTACCGCCTCCTCCCGGCCGGCAGAACCAATTCCCAAGTCTCGCGGCAAGGCTTCTGGGCATAAAACATCCTCTGCTTCGCCCGTAGCTGCTCCGACATCTTCCTCCCAGGATTTGGTGCCGCGCCCGGGTAAGTTTTCTCCATTACCACCACCTCCTGCCGAGATCCCTACTGCCGCTCTGCGGATGTTGCGCGCAACGGTCAGCTCCTTTTCATCTTCAGGATCTCGGGACCTTGCTGCTACCCGCGCTGCCGGCAGCTCCGGCATCCGGGCTGTTGATGATTTCAACAAGGCCTGGCTTGCCGCCGATGCTTCCGAGACTGCGGGGGACTTGCACGCTGCGGGTCCGAGCCGCAGCGCTCAAGCCCTGCACGCTCTCCAGGTGGCCGCGCTGGACGTCACCCGAATAAGCGAGGTAAACTTTTCTTCTTTTATCCAAAACACACCTGTTGCTTCCACCACCACTAGTCCCCGAGATTGGTGCTTAGTGCTCCAGATTCCACCGAATAGCAGATCACTAGGTTCCAATCTTAGAGAAAAAATTCAGGACTCGGACACCGAGTCCCCGAGATCCTCCTAACCGGCCTTTTTATTTATTTTTCCATACTGACTTTGCCTTCTTCGTCTTGCTATTAGGAGTGCAGCCACAAACGCCGCGACATCTTCAACCGGGTTCTCGCTGAACTCGGTCAGTCGAAGAAGTCCGAGGAGCGCTTCCGGGAGGAGCGGGATGCCGCGCGCCAGGTCTCGGTGGATCAGAAGGCCGCCCTTGGCACCGCGCAAGCCGAGATCACGCGCCTCAACGGCGAGCTCGCCAAGGCCCAGGCTGCCATGTCGGAGATGAAGAAGGGCTTCGTCGAGGCGAGCAAAAAGCAGAAGGAGACCCTCGACCAGTCGCTGGCGCGGGCTGAAAACACCAAGGTCGAGCTTGATCATCTCCGGTCTCGTTCCGATGCTTGGCTTGCCGAGCTCACCGTGCTGAACCGGGATCTCAACAGTGAGTAATCCGACAACTTTCCTCCACTGTTATTTCCTCTGTCTGCTGTTCCTCTCCTTGTGACTTAGTCGTTTTTGACAGCTCTTCTTTTTAAAGGAGAGTTCGAGCATTCCCGCGAAGCCGCCACCAAGGCTGTTGCCGCCGCCCGAGAAAAGCGCGCCGGGAAGGGTCCATCTCGGACGCCTGGGACATTGAGGATCACCTCACTGCCCTGAAGGCCCGGATAGTACCTCTTCGGTCTATCGGGACGGAGCTCCTCAGCGCGGCGATTCATGTCCACGGCGCCTTGTGGCCCAGCATCCGCGGTAAGCTCACGATCCCGGAGCTCTCGCGCGCCCTTCTGGGTGCCGGGAGTCGCCTGCATGCGTGGAAGCGTTCCGGCGCGCGGGCTGGTGCGGATCAAGTCTTGACCCAAGTACTCAGCTGGTACGAGGGTCTTGATTTGGCAGCAATTCTGCGCCTGCGGACGGTGTCGCCTTGGGTCACAGATCCGGCAAAGATCCGGGAGCGGCAAGAAGCGGCGCATCGCATTGCGAAGTGGGCCAGCATCCATGCCTTCACCGCCAGCACCGTTCCGTCCGAGTCTGAGTCGGATACTGAGGACTCCGAAGAAGATTATGCTGCTTCCGGCGATGGGGAGGAAGAGATCCTGGACGAAGATGACGCTGCTTCCGGTGCTGCGTCCGAGAAGGTGGCTTCCCGGGATGCGACATCTTCGCCGGTACCCGAGGTCACCGAGACCGAGGTGCATCCCGACTTCCCGAGTGGTGCTGCCGATGCTGAAGGTGAAGCTACTCCTGCTGCAGCCGGTATTGCTGCTCCCGAGGTCGTCGCTCCCGAGGTCGCCGCTCCGGAAGTTACTGTCGAGAAGCCTATTTCCCCCACTGCTTAAAACACTTAGCGGCAAATTCGTTAAATCCCCGGGATGCCGGGTGCAATATGTATCGTACATTTAATTTATACTCGTTTCACCGCGAACTATGTATTTGAAGAACTTATGTCAATGTACTCAGCTTTTGGTTCCCGAATTGCTTTTCATGTTTTACCGTACTTAGGTAATTTCTGCTCTTGTCTACCATTTCGGCGTTCGACAGTCGAGTCACGAAACTCCACATACGGCACATACACTACTTAAACAACCCGAGTTCCTACTAACCGAATTCCCGACATAAAAAACAACTAAGTAAAAACAAGCATGCCGAATAAGTTCCTTTTCCAAGTCCCCGAGACCATTTTCGTGTTCCCCACCTTTCCTCTCTTTGCTCTTGACTACCATTTCGGCGTTCGTCAGTCGAGTCACAAGATGATTTCACATGACATACATTACTTAGACTTTGAGAGTCAGATTCGGAACTTTCCCGGCATGCACACAATAAAACACAAGGCCTCTATCCGGCAGTCCCCGGGTACCTTCCCGGGGTGTCGGTAGGAAACAGTATATGAACCTGACAAAAAAGTAATAAAAGATGCATGCAACCAGGCAGTCCCCGGGTTCCTCCCGGGGTGCCTCTCTTTCATTAAATAGAACACCGAGATGTACATACACTGAGCCCTTTACGTGAAAAAGGGGCGAAGTAGAGCTACGTTCCATGGACGCTTGGTTTCCTCACCGGATTTGTCCATTACACCTTTCCTGGCCTCCTGTGCATCTACAAGGTAATAAGAATCATTGTGCAATGCCCTGCTTATCACAAAAGGTCCCTCCCATGGAGGTACAACTTATGCATTCCGGCCGTGCGTTGGATGAGCCTCAGCACCAGATCTCCCTCCCGGAACACCCTCGGGTGTACTTTCCGGTTATGATAGCGACGGAGGTTCTGTTGATAAATTGCCGACCGAGATAGTGCTAATTCTCTTGCTTCTTCGAGTAAATCCACATCATCTTCTCGGGCCTCTTTTGCCTCAATTTCGGTGAACATTGTCACTCTCGGAGAATCATACTGTATGTCGGTTGGGAGTACTGCCTCAGCTCCGTATACCATGAAGAATGGGGTGTACCCGGTAGATCTATTCGGTGTAGTCCGGAGACCCCATAACACCGCCGGCAACTCCTCTATCCAGCATCCCGGAGTTCTCAATAATGGTTCGATCAAGCGAGCTTTGATACCAGCCAAGACTAAGGCGTTAGCTCTTTCGACTTGCCCATTTGCTTCCGGATGTGCGACTGATGCTACATCTAGCCGGATTCCCTTCTCAGCACAAAATCGAGCGAATTCCCCCACAGCAAAGTTTGTTCCATTATCTGTGATAATGCTGTGTGGGTATCCGTATCTCAAGATGATGTCTTTCAGGAATTGCACAGCGGTGTGTCCATCGCACTTCCGGATTGGCTTGACCTCTATCCATTTGGTAAACTTGTCCACCATTACCAGTATATGTGTCATGTTGCCCCTTGCCGGTTTGAATTGCCCGACCATGTCCAAACACCATACTGCAAATGGCCAAGTGATGGGGATTGTCTTCAGTGCTGACGCCGGCATGTGTATCCGGTGAGCAAATCTTTGGCATCCTCCACATTTCCGGACAATGTCCTCTGCTTGCTGCAACGCCGTGGGCCAGTAGAACCCATGCCGGAACACTTTTGCCACTAGGGCCCGGGATGATGCATGGTGTCCACATTCCCCCTGGTGTATCTCCAGGAGCATCTCTTGCCCTTCTGCTGGTTCCACGCATCTCTGGAGCACCTCGGTGACACTTCTCTTGTACAGCTCTTGGTTAATGGCAGTGTATGCCTTTGACCTTCGCACTATCTGACGGGCTTCCACCTCATTCTCCGGGAGGGTTCCCTCCGAGATGTACATCATAATGGGCTGCGCCCAATCCGGGACAGGTCGTATCGGCGGCCCTGAGAGTTTTTGCCGGTGAGCTGTACACCGGCTTCCCCGCAGAGATCCGACTTCCGGTGTTGCTGGTGGTGGCTCCACCAGCCAGCTCCTCATTCACCATTCTTCCCTTCTTGCGCAGCTCCGCAATGCGCTTCTCCCGGGAGTCTATCTTGGTGAATCCGTGAGCAGCATTGTACTCCCGGAGGCTAACGCTGAGCTCGCGACGGATCTCGGCGATCTCCTTTGCCTCAGCGAGTAATACCTTCCGCTGCTCTTCCAACTCTGCCGAAGTGACCTGGGTATCTGCTCCGGCAACCACGGGTACAGCTAATTTGGCTACCAGACCCGAGAGGGGATCCGGACGGCGTCGCGGCTGGGACGACTCCGGATCACCACCTCGGGCCGCAGGTTTTTCCTGCGGAGGTTTGGCCAAACGGGGGAGACCGTCCGTATCGCCATCCGCATCCTGGTATTCCTCCTCAGTGGTTCCGATCATCATCACTGCGACGGAACTCGGGGAGCGATCGGCACGTAGACCCCGAGCTGCGCAGAGCGTGGGAGGGTCCTCAGCCTCCAGGACTAGGTCCGGGTAGCTACGGACAACCTCGGTGGCCACATAGGTGGTGAAACCACCAAAGTCAACAAGACATCCGTTGCCCGGGAATGGTTTGTTCCGGAAGCAACCTGCGTTGTTGGCGACGAAGTCCATCTCCCCTAGTCTTACGACCAGGCCCGAGAGAACCCGAACATCGAAACGAACTGGGGAACCCGTCCGGAGGTGTACACCAGCCAACGTCTCTGTCAGCCCCACGGTGGGCGCCAACTGTCGTGGTGGTGTCACGGCAGATGCCATAGGATGGCTAATTTGTGGGGCCGATGGACGTTGGTGGATCCGGGGAGGGATAGCGAGTTGAAGAACTCACACGGGGAGGATCCCGGTAAAACCGGAATCTCCCAAGAACACGAAACAAGAACCAAGTGCAGCAGGGAAGATCTAGCAAATACAAACAAATGCACGAAGGCACCAAGCACACGCACGATATACCCAGGTTCAGGGCCCTCGTGAGGAGGTAATACCCCTACTCCTGCCTTTCTTCTCTTTATATTGGTGGCACAAGAACTACAACTTGCTACCTGATCTCTCAAATGAGGAAGTATCAAGAACTAGATGAACTCAAGGTGAAACGGAGTAACTGCTCTAGGAGTAAATGCGACCGTAGTCTTGGCTCTGAGGTTGTTCTCTCTCCCGCGCACCCTAGTTCGTCTCGTCCCTTTTCTCAGGAGCAGTTATGGCGCCTTTTATAGAGTTCCGGCCGGGAGGGCCGGAAACCCTAATCCGCCTCGGCCCCACCGGACAGGCCTAGCCGGGATGCCGTCACCGGCTAGTGCGACCTAGTCGCCGAGCTATCCGGTGTAGCTCCTGCGTCATCATCTCGCTAAGGACGGCAGGCGTCGTCCTGCACCATCATTGTCCCCTTGTCAGAGACAGGACATGCCCTTGCCCATCCCGGATAGCCTTTTCCGGATTGCCGGACTAGGCATGTCAAGTCTTGTCGTACCGGCTGACGTGCTCCCGTGCCAGGCGGGAGGTGACCATGCTTCTGTGTCAGGCGGGAGGTGACCATACCTCCGTGCCAGGCGGAATGGTACTTCCCCCCGCTATACACGGGGAAGTGTGCTTCAGACCGTTGACGGTCTACCGGGAGCTCTCTCGCCGACTACCTCCTTCCTTGCCATTAGGAACCTGCTCTGCCTAAGATCGAGATCGACACGCACGATCCGGTTAGTGTATACCCGGGATACCTATCCGGTAAATCCGAGTACCCCATCACCCGGGAACCTGCTCGGTGTCCCGCGCCCGGGAACCTTTCCGGCGAGAGGTGCCTTTTGCTGCTGTCAAAAGGTCAAGCACTGCTGTTATCCATCCTAACTTACCGGGATCTGCCCCTACCCGGGGGGCAGCCCCCCGACAGTTCCAGCGCAACGTTCTCTGCATGAACATTGATATTCGCAAGGAACAATACACAGCCTACAAGGATCGTCGCCAGCTAGCTCATGATCAGCAGTTAATTCTTCACCATGCGTCTGGCTCTGCTGCTCCTGCTGATCTCACTGCTCCTCTCTCTTATGCTCAGTGGAACCAGGGTTCTATGGCTCCGTGGTCTTAGATTGAGAGTGACCTTGGTGGCAGCTCCTACTCCACGGGTTAGGCTTATGAGGATACTTCTGGTGATGAGTATGTTGATGAGGAGGAGGAGGAGTTGGATGAGGAGGACACCCCTTCTGATTGATGATCTCCATGGGACGTAGCATCGCTCTTCTTCCTTTTTGGCGTTTCGATGCCAAAGGGGGAGAAGTTGCTCTAGTAGGCACTTCGGGGATTTGCATGGGTTCGGACACAAGCTTGTGCGTTTACCATTTATTTGCGCTTGTGTCCATTTATCTTTTATCTTAGTTGTTGTGAACTATTTGTGATCATTGTGTGTGTGATGAGACTATCCGATGCTATCGTTTCTATCTATGGTTGGGACTTCAAGCCTATTGTGTTGGCATTCTCTTCATATCATATATGCACAAGGTATGGCCACCATAGCTTTGTATTGTCTCATTACCTCTTTTTGATACTATGTGCTACTCTTTGCAAAATTGCTCCTATCCTGTTGTGTCCTATTTCTTTTGTATGCACTTGCTAAGGGGGAGCCATTTTATCTAGAACATGATATAGCATTCATATTTTCTTTGCAAACCTGGATATTGTCATCTAACACCAAAAAGGGGGAGATTGAAAGAACATTTCTTAATCCTTAGTGTTTTGTGTGTTAGTTAACAATACTTATGATGTACTAATAGAATGCTAAGTATTTCAGCTTGTATGTGATTTATGCTCATATGCATCAAAGCCAAAAATGCGAAGAAGAAGTGGTTCTGGAATTGTTCCAGGACCCAAAATATTTGAGCCGGAAATTTCCAGGGCCGGAATTTCCGGTTCACCAGAACTTCACAGAAAATGGCTAAGTCAAGGTTGAGAAAGTGTTCTGATCTCAACCGGAAATTGTGATCGGAAATTTCCATCTACCGGAATTTCCGATTGCATCTAGAAGAGTTCACAGAAAATGGCTAAGTCAAGGTTGAGAAAGTGTTCTGATCTCAACCGGAAATTGTGACCGGAAATTTCCATCTACCGGAATTTCCGATTGCACCCAGAAGAGTTCACAGAACATGGCTAAGTCAATAATAAGAAGTGTTCTGATCTCAACCGGAAATTGTGCTCGGAAATTTCCATTCACCGGAATTTCCGAGTGCACCTTGAAGAACATTGGAGAAAACTGCTAAGGAAAGAAGAGGAATAGGTTCTGACTCCAGCCGGAAATTCCAGTCGGAAATTTCAATTCTCCGGAAATTTCGAGTGACCGGAATTTCCGGTGATGACTTATACCGGAATTTCCGGGTGGTCGACACAGGCAACGGTCAGATTTGGGGAGGGACTATAAATACCCCCTCACTCCCTCTAGAACAGCTAGCTCTCAGATTTTCTCTCTCCTACACTTCTTGAAAGCTCAAATCATCAAGATCTCTCAATCTCCCCACCCAAATCCGTTGATCTTTGGAGGATTGGAGGAGAAGGCCCGGATCTACATCTTCACCGAAGCGATTTGCATTTCTTCCCCCATTCACTTGGGGATTTCGTGGCTAGGGTTTCCGGTGGGAAAACCTAGTTCACCATTGTTGTACTCTTGGTGTTGCCTTGACCTTTTGTGGTCCTTGACCTTTTGTGGTCATCTTGAGAGCCCCCAATTAAGTTGTGGGTGAGTGCCTCAAGCGTTTGTAAGGGATTCGATCTCCTTCCTAAAAGGGGATCAATAGTGGAAGGTGAACTCGCAACCTTTGTGGTTAAGTTCATCGGAGAAGAAGGTGAGCCTTTGTGGCGTTGTGGCTAACCTGTTGTGGTAGCGCACACCTCTCCAACGAGACGTACACCCTTGGGTGGAACTCAGGATTACATATTCGTCTCCGCGTGCTTCACTTGGTTCCTCTTATCCTTGCTCCCTTACTTGCTTGTATTGTACTCTAGTTTACCGTTGTATTGCTTAGCTTGTCATTTAGGTAAATTCACCATTGTTACATATCTAGAGAATCTACCTTTGTGTTGAGCCTAAATTTTAAAAGACCTAAAATTTGTAATAGCACCTATTCACCCCCCCCCCCCCCTCTAGGTGTCGGATTCCCGTTCACTACGAAGTAGCGATAAGTACGGTCTCACGCTCTAAGGAATAAGCTATCATATTTAAATGACAAACATCGTAATACGATCTTATTGCAATACTTTGCGTATGTCCATCACCTTATTCCGCTAATAAGGTGACCCCATTGTCAACCGACGTCATTGTCCTTGATCGCAAATCTCGATCAACTGTTGCCAAATGGACTAGTTTATATAGAGGCTCACTAGGGACTCTGGTTGTCTATGTATCACACGTGTATTAATAATTCCGATTAATACAGTTATAGCATAATACACAAACCTATTATAAACTTATGAGATAATGCAATAAATACTACTTATTTATTTGCCTTGAGGGCATATCTCCTTCATTATGATGGGCCAGTACTGCTTAATGAAAAATCCAGTGAAACCATCTAGGCCAAGAGCCTTTTCAGGCTTAAGGAATTTCACCACATCATCAATTTCCTTCTGCTTAAAAGGTTCCCCCAACTCCTGCAGATTATCAACCGGCTGTATAAAGTCTGACAGATTTAAAGAACTGTCCAACTGATAAGATATTCCCATTCTGTTCTTATAACACAGCCAGAAAGCAAAAGCCTTTTCCTCATGTTATGTGATAGTATTACCATATGAATCATTAATTGATGAGATGGTGTTGTGTCAAAATCTCTCAGTAGCTCTAGCATGGAAATACTTAGCATTTTCTCCATTCAGCTTAACCCACCTCACAGTACACCTCAGACTGAACTCCAGTGAAGTGTGTGAGATGCACCTTCACAATATTCCTGAAGTTGAACTCTGGAGTAGTTAATTCTCTATCATCCTCTAGCTGATCAAAGAATAATGTCACCATATTACATTTCCCAATCAGTTCCTTAATATGTGATAATGTTTTCCCCCATTTTTTCAGAATAGGTCTCAACAGCTTTAGCTTGGCGGAGATGACACGTCGAACCTGCTGATTCCAAACCTGGCTTACCACATCCAAGAAACCTGACTGCTTTACCCAGTGGTTTTCAAACCTGAAAATCTTAGCTTTGGGTATTCTAGTTGAAATTCGAACCAACAAAGGGACATGATCTGATGTGGGTCTAGGCAGAGGAGCTACAGTAGTGTTTGGGTATTTCAGAATTCATGAGCTGCTAGTGGAAAACCAATCCAGTTGTTCAAGAAGTGGCTGCTCCTGCATATTAGACCAAGTATACGCTCTCCCTTTCAAATAGGCACTGAGCTCATCTTCAGACTTATTCTAGCAGAATTGTTCAGATTTTTTGCATTGATACTAAACATAGATTTTTTTGTTGTCAAGAGTCTTTGTCCATCCTTCAGGCTTATCGTCAGATTTTTTTTCATACGTAGATACTAAGCATGCTCTTTCATACGAGTAGAAAGTTTTTTCAGGATGTAAGTACGAAAGTTGTTATTTCACCACAGGTTCAGCATGGCAGCTGAACAGACCAATACATATATTAACATAGAATATCATAAATAAACCTCTCGAATTATTGGAAGACTGAACTTTCCACGAAAAGTTACACATATTTTCATCATTCTGCTATCCCTTCCCCGGCAACACACACATTTTTAACTCCTCTTCAGGACACAGAAACGTTAGAAGGCTATGAAAATGTGTGTGATCTTTCATCACATGCATTAGCATCATCACCATTTGTAAACCTGAAACGAAAGGTACAGTGAACATAGCAAGACTGCAGTAGTTAGCCTTGCACAAGGAGTCTAGAGTCTCAACTGCTGCTGCTTCAAGGCCCCCAATCCATGGGGGCCGGCCGCCCCCTCCCCGGTGGAGGGTGGCGGCTGCTATTGCTGCCTAGCTCAGCCTAGGTCTCTTCGAGCTGCAGCTCGGGCATTTGTACTGCTTTATGCTCTCCGCCTTCGCAGGAGTTATCTTCACGCACTTGCCGTGGTACCACCTCTCGCAGACGTCGCACCCGATCCAGAACTCCTCCGCACTGTATATCCCGCCGCATGTCCCACATAGGGTCTCGCTGTGGTCGCCGTCATCTTCATCGTAGCCTTCATCAGCCTCCCTGGCGTTATGTTCTACACGTGGTGGCGGTGGCACCTCACGTGCATGCTGGGAGACAGAATAAATCGTATGTAAGAGAAGGGATGAGGTCAGAACAGCAAAATAATATCTGTTACCTTGGCTGGCAGCTTATTTCTAGCGCTGTTGTCGATACCGCCTGATCTGTCCCTATCCTTCGGTTGTCTCATCTCTGAGATGACTTCATAAACGGTTGACAGATCATTCATCATGCCAAATAAACGTTTCCTGTTGGATTGCGGAGTGAAACAATAAGATAACATATTAACATAGTAACATCATGACAACTTACTCTTTACAACAAAAGGAAATGCTATAACAGGTCGCAGCAAACTCCCTTCTTTTGTATTTGCATTCACAGTGTTACTTAGACCATTATCAAACTGATTCGCAATTGCAAATAAATTGCATTACCTCATATAGTTGGATTAGGCCCAGACATGATCTAGTTTTTGTTATTGAATCCCACATAAAACACAAAGGAGAGATCAAGCCAAGGGCTGCTTATGATCGTGTGGCTACTAAGATATCCATAGGATCAGGACAATAATTATTGCTTAACAAAGACTCAGAACCCCACCGAGAAATTCCAAAGGTAGAAGTTCTATTTTTTAAAAAACAGCCAATTGCTCAACTAATAATTAAATTTGAATTTCGTAGGGGGTAAAACAATAAGATTCCACTTCACATAAGAAACCAACCTAGAGTCCTAGACTAATTGATCCCCACACCTAATTATTCTTCCTTAGCTTGTGTTTGTCCTTCTTCTATTCTTCAAATCCAAACAAAATATTCAACCAGTTCTCTCAAATCTCAGACTATCAAAAACCCTTGTGTGTCACCCTTCGACAGAGGGCAGTACTACTATGCATGCTAATGCCAAACGAAGAAATACAGGCTTACTTGTCATCATCTACAGCATACAAGTGGTTTTTAGTTGATGAACTACTAATGGTTAATTATCGATCGATCATGAAAACATACCAGTATTATGAGAACTCATATAGTCTTCAAATGCCCATGGTTTAAGACAGTTTATTCACGTGAGGCATTTATCATGCAAAACAAATGTACACAGTTGCTGCAGAGATCAATGACACACTATATTTTGCTTTAGCAAAAAGTACATCGCATGTTCAGCTGAACATGTTTTTCTTAGGGAGGGATGGAAAAATTTAGTGTTTAATCCATAACTGAGTCACAAATTTAGTTATCTAGATGTAATTAACTACCTGATCAAGGTTTCATAATATGGTAACAAGTCATACATATTAACAGAACAGTTTACACAAATAGAAATGGTTAACTAAACAGAACACGATAAACTATTGGTCTGCAAGACATCTCTATGCAGAAGCAATAAATGTTTGCAAAAACATATTTCAGATTTAATTACAATTGACAAAGCACCCTAATTGGGAAACGCAGTTTCGAGGGGAAAAAAGGCAGGCACTATGCCATTTAATTAACATTAGGAAAACCAAATAACAGCAGGTACTAAACTAACAGCAATTACAGGATACCAAAAGAAGCTCAAATTATTAATCCCTCAATGCTAGTCCCGTCAATTAAAACTCATGTCGACCAGGGTAAGAGTACCAAACATGGAAAAGGAAGGTAGCTAAGACAACTTGAGTAGTACAATGTCTCTTTAAGGATTATAAAGTTGGAAAAGTTTCTTACGGAGGAGATAACCAACAAAAAGACGACACTAGTATTATTAAAAACTACAGTCTACGAGCTGCCTATAAGTTCGCTTCCCCAGACCCCACAATGTAAGGGAGCTTTCGGCACTAGGTACGCCATTACATTCTACAGGTATTTGTAGAGACTATCACAAAACTCCAGACCCAAGTTCATTCACATAGCTACAGATTTAAGAAGATCCAATACCACATTTCTCCAGATTTAAGACTGAACCGTTGCATGCAATCATAATGACAAGCCCAGCCCGCATGTGATCCTCTGGATCCAACTCGAGCCGGTTACAGCCTAGATTGAACCTCTGTTGCAGGAAGGTGCAAGGCCAAGAGGCTAACAAGTTGACCAGGTGTGCTAGAATTGTTGCATATAACGGTCCGACCTTAAATCTAGAACATACAATTTTCTTATGTTTCAAGACAACTTTTGCATTAATGTGTTTTTAGAAGTTTTGCACAAAAGAAAAATACATCTTTGTGGAAAATACAAGGTCCAATTAAAAACTGAACCTAAAACTTGGCTTAACCTGGAACATTGTTGGTTCCATTAGAAAGAACACGTTTGTGGAGTATCACAGATTCACATCAATATTAACATTTTATGGCAATATTAATGAGACACCTTTTTCACATTAGCAAACACAATTATCCGTCTTCACTCATCACACAAGAAAGAACATATGATGTCAACATTGTTATTGGCTCAAGAAGAAATGTTTATTCTTTACATACATTTTGAAAAGTTAAGGCGGTACCAAACATAAGAGGGACTGAAAAAAACACAGATGTGTTCCTAAAAAACATAACTTTCTGACTTTCTGAGTTTATATACCGCATCATCCTCTACCTGGCCAGTTGGCACATCACAGACTATGCGGTTATAGCCTTATGATCAAAACTTAAATTCATTGGGATATTAGGTATGGTTGGAATTTTATATCAAAAATACAACATAAAAAACAATTAGATTTGCCTCATTTCATGGACAGTTAGCACAGCACAGACTATGCGCTATAGCCTTATGCAAAAAAACTTAAATTCATTCGGATCAAAACTACAACATAGAAAAACAATTAGATTTGGCTCATTTCAATGAAGTTAGTAATCATGGGTTTATAACCTTGATCTTTCTTCACTTAGGTATTTTTGCATTACTAGATGGAGCATGTAGACAAGAAACAACCATGATAGACTGTGTTAGATCTTCTTCTCCATGAGATCACAGAATAACCACTAATGAAGACTCATAACCCGGTACGTAATAAATAAAAAATTAAATTGAAACCAACCCACAGATCACCTTCACACACACGTAAATAACACAACAAGCAACAACTTGTTTCTATGAGCTAATAATAGAGTCCAGATTTAAGAATCTTAACATGAATGCCCTTAGATTCCCTACAAGATCCCAACAGGTAACAACTTGCCTCTATGAGCTAATAATAGTTTTCTAAACTGTGAGTAGGGATTGAAGAACCTTAACATGAATGCGTTACCCTAGTAGTGCAGCAGAAGCATATATACCTGTCGCTGCGTGTGAGGCGTGCCGCATAGTAGAAGGCGACGGATACGAGCCATGAGTCGGAGTGTACGGCGACGAGCGCGAGCCAGTCGGTGCGCTTCATCCCGTCGCGTGCGAAGTTGATCCCGAGCGCCGGCTCGGGGAGCTCGGTGGGCACCTCCTCCGCCGGCAGCGCCACCTCCCAGGCCTCGTTGGCGTAGCCGTACAGGCAGAGGTTCTCCTTATCTGCGGGACGAAACAGCGATCTGAGGAGGGGGCGGCTCGCGGCGAATCGAATCGGAAGAAACTGTAGCGCGGGGTTGGGGACTGAGGAGAGATCGCGGCGGGAGCTCACCTGGATCGCACTTGGCGTAGAAGTCCTCGACGTCTGCGGAGCAACAGAGAGGGGAGGGTTAGTTAGGGTCTGGGGTTTAGGGGGGCGGCGGGGAGGGAGCCGGAGCCGGAGCCGGAGCGGGGGGAGGAGGAGGGAGGCGTTACCGTTGGTGAGGGCGCGGAGGATGGCGGAGCGGCGGGCGCGGTAGTCCTTGTAGATGTCCTCGACGGTGCGGGGCGCGGAGCCGCCGCCGCCGCCGCCGGCTCCGGCGCCGGAGCGGCGGTAGGAGGCGTCCATGGCGGGGGACGGCGGGCGGCGGGTCTCGTGATCTCCGGCGAGATGGAGGGTGAGGTGATCGCGATGCGAAGCAGGGAGACGAGTGAAGAAGGAGTAGACGCACGGGTGGTGACGCGGAAAGAAGGGGGAGATGTGTAAGAAGGCTCAAGATTTTGCTCTCTTGCGTCTTGCTCCCTATCCTGTCCCTAGAAATGAATATAGTCGTATCTCCGTGCCTTCTTTTGGAAACCATTTCTTGTTGGGTGTAAACGCTCTGGATTTGGCTCTCAAACCGTGTTTTTTACCATTTATATTTGCTCAAACCGTGTTCCTTACCATTTATATTTTTCAGATTAGACATTTTTTTAATTGCATATGTTATCATCAATTGGTACAAACATTCCGCAATACCAAACAGAATATTACCACAATGTAACTCAGTTGGATGTGAACTTTAAAAAATGAGACGATTTCATATTGAATATGGTCAAATATAGCCGCATGATACAGGCACAAAAGGAGTTGCATTTCTAAAAAAAACATTCATATACAATAATATTTATGAGAACAACAACATGACAAATAAATGAACAAGTCATAACCTCATGAACCAAATTGGTCCATAGGGGTAAAGTGATGCAAAAGGACAACACGGGGCTAAGTACACGATGCACATGTTCTTCCTTAATCGAGTAACCTAGCAAAAAAAATGTTGTTCTATTATTGTTGGCCAAAGAATGGAATTTACCCCCACAAAATCATAAAATAAGTGTCATCTTAAATAATGGATTTTTCTATTTTCTTGGGTTATAGGTATGCTCTATGGAAAAAAACATGAGGAAGATTGAAGCATTGTATCTTTTTCGACAATCATATATTGCCCGATACAATAGAAAAAAGGTCTCTATACCTCTAAACCCATGAGAGACCGAAAACATAACACAATTTTTACACATTTTTGCCTTCAGAACTATGTATTCTTATGTGTTTCTAATCCAAGCAGTCCAATGTCGCGTCCGAGTGAAGTTTGTCTAGTGCGTCCGAACAGGGACCGGAGAGTTTCTCGTTCAACTCTTATTAGGGGGTGTTTTGTTAGGTCCCTAAGTCCCAAGATTGAACTTTGAACTAATCTAGTACTACTCCACATTCCATGGCAAAAGTGAGAAAAAATAGGAGATGAAACCCTTGCATAAGCCCAAAGATTACACTGCTATCATTTGCACCTCTCCATACATGCACGTCAAATACTTTGAGATTTATGATGCTTTTATATACTTTCTATGAGAATATTTTCAAAGGATTGAAAATCCAAATGTTAGCCAAGTGTTTTACCGTTTGAAGGCTGTACTCACCATAGATGGCTAGATTTCAATTGAAACCTTCATGGTGATCATGAAATAGCCAATAGATTGAGAAGGCTAGATATTACCTACTACATGTGAAGATCTACAATAAGTATGTCTGATAGCTCAAACTATCCGAGCGTCATGGAGAAACTTTATGTCATGGAAACGAATCTTTTGAAGCAAATTTCACGTCATATAACCTTTATATTCATTGATCAATTTCTGCAAAAAATTGTTATAACGAAAACATAATACACCTTACTTTTGAGAAACTGAGGGAGTGTTAGTGCAGATAACAAAGTTAGATACTTACTTTTACTGATCAGATTTTATACAAAACACTTTAGGCACACGACACTAGTCTTGGCTCTTGGAGGAAGGAGTTTTTTTAATGTGCCTTGTATATTAGTTAAAGAGGATATGTCATACAATATGACCCTTTTTAAGTCAATGGGCCAACTCCTTAATAGGGAAACTAAGCAAAGCCACAACATAGGTCTCAAAACAAAGAGGAACCAAGACCTTAGGCCTCAAAATTCTAACCAAAGCCACAACATAGGTCGTCGTTGTCACATACCATAACTCTCCTAATGATGGACATCGAAACATCGAACCACCATAGCACATGCAATACCTATAGAATACCAAACAACATTACATCTTTGTATTGTAAGTCTATTGCTTATGATGGAGATTTACATTGCACCAAACATAACAGTGGGGGACTACCATGATCTCTGTCGTAGGCGACGTCAATATAGTTGAGCGATGACCTTGCTCACAATTGTCAGAAAGAATAGATTGTTGAAGAAGACGATGCTATTGCGGATAAACCTGTGTGATTGTTCACGACAATAAGAACCGACCCGAAGAGTGACGACGGGGACACAATAACGCCTAACCAAGTGCCAACGAACGTGGTTGAAACCGAAGAGTTTAGACTTTAGACCACACCACCATCACATTTTCAAGCACCATGACACCAAAACCAAACCGAAGTAATATAACTACATAAATCTCCTTTCCTCTGCCTCCACATCGTCAAATTGATGAGGGGAGGTGGAGGGGAGCGACAATTGTATTTGAAGGTGGCGGCTAGGATTTGCCAATTCGACAGATCCGTGAGAAAAAGGTATAACTTGATGAATAAAAAAACTAGCAAAGATTTTAACTTCATTATGGTTAATTTTGGTCTCAAAACCGGCTTTGCAAACAGAGGCTTAAAAATTTTCAGTTAAGAGACCTTTTATTTTATTTTATTTTTGCCACTCTAGCTTTTGTCCATTTTGCTTTTGCTACTCTAAATTTTGATATTTTGGTTTTTCCCTCTCAGTTTCTGGTAATACATCAGTTTTGTCCTCTAAGGCAAAAGAAAATGAAAATGGTGAAATTTTATTTTGCTTGTACCCCAACTTTTGATGTTTTGCTTTGGCTTTTGCTCCTTAGAGAGGCAAAAGCAAAATGTCAAAATTTAGAGTGGCAAAAGCAAAATGGCTAAGAAGCTCCTTAGAAAGGCAAAAACAAAAATGTCAAAATTTAGAGTGGCAAAAGCAAAATGGCTAAGAACTAGAGTGGCAAAAACTAAATTTTCCCATCAGTAAAAGCACCCTGCCCATACCCCTAAAAAAAGTAAGCACCCTACCCTTCGTTGAACCGCAGCAGGCACACCGCCGACGAAAGAGGCAGCCAGCCGCCGCCGAGATCTGAGAGCCGAAGGGATCTGATCCCGACAATCCAGAGTCCGCCCGGAGGGAATCGGAGATGAATCTGTTCCGGCTAGCCGGGGACATGACCCACCTCGTCAGCGTGGTGGTGCTACTCCTCAAGATCCACACCATCAAGTCATGCGCAGGTAACTCGCATCCACATCTCTTGGAACCAGAAATACAAGTAGAATTAAACCACTGGAGAAAAATTATGTGCGTTTCTTTTAGTTTTATCTGCTGGTTTCGTGTATTGGGAATTAGGAGCGCTCGATACTGATGAGATGGTGGCTTGTGCGATGCACTTTTAGTTAGCTTGCGCCAGGAATTTGTTGATGGGGAAGGTAGATTTCATCTGTGATTGGACGTCTGAGCCGCGTCCGGAAGGATTGTTTTTGTCGAATTTGGATGTAGTAAGTGCGATCGGCCCTCTCTGCTATGCCAAATGTTATCCAACATGAAAGTTGGCTGACTTTGTGTTGTTTATCTCCAGTACAGTAGGCTTACCAGTGCTATAGGTCTAATGCGCTGGCTTTGTAAAATTTGTACCGCAATCCGCCATATGGTGGATACTCCAAAGCAAGGAATTACTTCTGTAGAGTTAGAAGAGTACGTGGAATCTTCAGTGCAGAAGAGTGGAACAGTAAGTTCCCCACTTATGCGTTAACATTGAATCATCAGTTGCATCAGCTGAAAAGAGAAAAGGAATTGGATACATGAATGGCGCATATTAGCTGCTCAAATACACTTATACACTCCTGACTCCTGTTCACTGTACCACCTGTGCTTCTTTGCTGAATCAAAGCAAGTACTGAAGGCCACTCTCAAAGACTTAAACAACAAAGCCATCGATGATTGTCAACCAACTCAGAGGGCGGCAAACCCAATGAACACTCAAATTGGTCGACAACGGTCAGGAACCTTGTATCTGAAGGAAGCAACTGCACCAATCTCAGGCGACTGCTGACCACACTGATCACCAATGTGGCAACGTTGCGGGGCCAGCCGCCCCATAAACTAAACCAGGGAACTTCGTGTGTCAATAATCTGTGATAAGAGATAATTTGTATATCTCATAAAAAAGAGATTCCGCGCTGCAGTTTGTCTTGATATGATTTGCCATAAACAGAACCAGTATATCCCAGATGAACACAACATGGTCAGGATCGTTAAAATGCAATAAGAATGGTAGAGTTATTCTATACCACATTCATGATTGTGTTGTCACCCAAGAATCTCACAACTCCCACTGCTTCATAGACTTAAAAACATAATAAGAATGGTAGAGTGTTCGCATACCACATTCATCAGGTAAGAATAATTACACTGCTTCCTAAACTTAGTTTTGTTGGTCTCTGTGTTTTCTGATTACACTCATGCTACTGGCACAAGTCTCATAAACAGTAAAAAATTGTTCCTTCTGCTTCCTAGACTTAGTTTCACCGCCTCTGCATTTACTATGGGCATAAGTCTCTGTTGGCACTTAGTTTCATGGGCCTCTGTATTTTATATTTTACAATTTCCTGCAGGCATATCTCTGAAGACGCAGGAGCTATATGCACTTGTGTTTGCAGCTCGTTACTTGGACTTGTTCGTTCATTTTGTATCTTTATATAACACTGTCATGAAACTGGTCTTCCTGGCGAGCTCTTTCACAATAGTTTGGTACATGAGACGGCATAAGATTGTGCGTAGAACATATGACAAGGATCATGACACCTTTCGCCATCATTTCATAGTGCTTCCATGTTTGGTTCTGGGCCTCCTCCTCAATGAAAAGTTTACTTTTAGAGAGGTCAGTTTTGTTGGTCCTACATTCTCACTATGATGCTGTTATGATAGCAAATCTTTAGTTTTCTAGATTGTAGTAGCATTTGACTTCTAGGTTGCACTGTTGTGATAATTTGTGCCATTAATCTGGACAGGTGATGTGGGCATTCTCCATTTATTTGGAAGCTGTAGCTATTCTGCCTCAACTTGTGTTGCTACAGCGCACGAGGAATATCGACAATTTGACTGCCCAATATGTCTTCTTTCTAGGGTAATGTCTGCTCCAGTTTATTTCAAGACACATTTTTTCTCTCCTTTGCACGGAAACAAATAAAGCCTAGGACTATAGTTAAGGTGTACGATAAAAGCTAAGTATAAATAATATATTGATCAATTTTACAATTGTGTTTTAGTATAGATTCCTTGGTTAATCATATGATTTATCTAATGTCATATTCTGGTATTCAATTATTATCTGGGGACCTCGTTTTCCTTTATTTTCCCTTTTATAGCTCGAGGAACGATGCTACTGCATAATTGTTTCCTAACATATTTACCCTGGTGGTGATGCAGTGCCTACCGTGTACTTTATATCCTTAACTGGATATACCGATACTTCACTGAACCCCATTTCGTTCACTGGATAAGTATGGACTTTATGCACCATACCTTCCTGTTCCTATAGTCGATGTGAGCATTACTCATTTTGTAACCGAGATTTTTTCAATGCAGGCTGGATTGCAGGTATTGTTCAGACTCTGCTGTATGGTGACTTTTTCTACTATTACATACTAAGGTATTCCCTTTGCTTTACTGTATCATTTCTGCACTAATATGAAGCACGAGTGGGTTCTTATTCCGTCAATCCATACAGGCCAGAACCAATGGGTAGCCTCTCACAGACTAATTGCCCACAAATGCAGAACCAGTCTCTTAATTTCCAACAATAATAATCCATTACATCTCGATTGCCTCCTGCATTCTATATTTTTGTTACGTTTCCAGCATGCGTTGTTACGGGCAGTGTTCCCCAGCCCCTTCTCCTGGTTGCCTTCCACTGATCATGCTCTCCAAACATTTTGCAGCTGGAAGAACAATGTGAAGCTAGAGCTGCCGGCCTGAGCTTTCTGTTCCCTTCCAAGATACACTAGGCTTTTAGACTTGCTTAACTTGATGGATAGATAGACATAATACAAAATGGGTTCCTGGCTTTCCCTGTTTCCAGTATTTTCGGAGAGAAAGCTAGGGGACCGTGTATCCTGTTAAAGGTAAGGAGCATATGATCAGCACCAGGATGTTCTGTGCAATGATACTCAATGTCGGTGTTGCTGTACTCCCTTTGGCGAGTGAATCTGATATGGTACTTTTTTTTATAGCGTGCAATGTCGTAATGTTCCTTCTAAGAAACTGAGCTCGCGTTCGCCATCCGTAGATCTGCCCTTAACTCCCGTTCTTGTCCAAGTCTCCCGGGGCAGGACCCCTTTGTTTCATTAACCATCATTCTCCCATCCTTCTCTTCTAAGCTAGAACTAGCTTAAATCAAGTCCTCGCTTTGTGTGGGTTCCACTCTCCTCTTGTGAAGTTGCTGCTACATAGAACCTGAGAACTAGAGTATATATATATATTTTGACCTAGAACTAGACTATTTCTAACATGCGTTTTGGCGTGTTTGCGCCAACCTCTTAAGTTTTTTCCAATGACGAAACCTCCCACTGCAGTCTACTCGAAAAAGAAATTTGCTCTTATTTTGTTTGTTTTTACTCCCTCCGATCTAGACGAGCGACATTTTTTTAATGGATTGGAGAGAGTAGCATTTTTATAGTCGTGTCCGACTCAGTCTCCACTTCGCATCCGATACAGCAGCGCCGCTCCACTCGAAACTAGGGTCCATTTAAACGGGCCATAATGCTAAGGCCCAACAAGAGTAAACTAGGCCGCCGTGTCATAGCAATATGCCGCGAAGATGCTAAAAAACAAAAAAAAGAGCAGGCTGCCGCGGCTGAGGGACGGCGACAATCTTCCGGCGGACAACGCCGCCGCCAAATTGAGCCATGCTGTAAGTCCGCCAGGACCGCAGCGAGAGATCCTGGGGCACCAGACTACGGAGGAGAGCTGTCTTGGGAGGGCTCGGTGACCTCGGTCGTCTACCGGCGGCTGCAACGGGCGACCGGTAAGTCCTAATCGCGGAACCCTCGACTTCGATGTCCTTTGGCTTTAGCAATACGGATGAATCGTGCTTAAGAGTCTAGGTTGTTTAGCTCAGCGATCGTATAAATTTTGCACTCGTGGTGACATGTCTTGGAAGATGCCCGTCCCAATTGCCTATATATATATATTTAAGATTCAGTGGAACTAAAACTCTTGCCATTGCCATCTTTCGAAAAGTATTCACGTCTGTGCAATAACGCTTCGAAGTATACTCAGTGGGAGTACTGTATACTGAAATATTTTGTAGTGGGTTGTTCCTATTTAGATATAGAAGATTAGTGAACAGAGGAAGTACTATTTATTTATATATATTTTTTGGTAGTACAAAGAAACAGGAAGCCGCTCTATTTCTATTAGCAGAAACCAAGTGGTCATTTTTCTATAAAAAAATCGAGTACATGTTTTATATGTAATACTCCTACAACGCATCATTATATTCATCTGCTGTTTCACATAATCTGTGTGAGACTGAGACCCAAATGTTTTCCACAAAGCATTAAAGCATAGAGGAATAAAATCTATCTACTCAAGGTAGTAATTTGAGTCAAAATGAAGGTGTTTGGAGGAAATATATTCAAAATGAGGCAAAAAGGAAACACCACAAGGTCCATAGGCAGCCCAATTACTGGAAACTAACAAAACAAGAGACACAACAATTGGCATGACCAATATTTTGGTAGGGTGAGCTGGGGCACAAACCTAACAGACCCTAAATACTTATGGGATCTGTTTGTCCCAAAATATCATCCTTGGATGTGTAAGAGATAAGTTGCAGAAAATACCTGTCTTACAATTATTATGGACCATGGAAGTCGCACAAATAATAACGGGATCTGTCTCTCCCAAAAGTATCATCCTTGGATGAGTCAAAGATAAGTACAGAAGATAGATGCTTTAATGCTTAGTTGCTTACACAGATTATGGACCATGGAAGCAAGTCTCAGCGGGTACCATAACTTAAACCTTAATAATCAGTACAGCTTAGCCTTCACACCTGGGACATACCCAAGTTTATGGTGAGTTTCCTGCAATAGCTTGAAGCAGTCTTGGCATTGGGGGTACTTCAAGTTCTAACAAACCCTCGAGAATTTGAACCACTTCACCCATGGTCGGTCGATTGTATTCGCTGTCTTGGATACACCAGCAGGCCACCTTGCATACCCTCTCAGCCTCCTCCAAGTTAACAGCACCAAGTAACTTGTCATCCAGTAAGCTCGCAACATGTCCCTCGAGAAGCTTACTTGCAACTTGGACTGGGAAATATGCTGAATGATCACTAGTGCTATAATGCTCTTTACATGTATTGTTACTTTTGCCTGATACTATTTCAAGCAACATCATCCCATAGCTGTACACATCCACTTTTTGTGTGATGGCCACTCCGCTGATCCACTCAGGTGCAAGATAACCTATAGTTCCTCTACATGTAGTCAAAACTCGGCTAAAATCCCTCCCTAAAAATTTGGCCATACCAAAGTCTGCGATTTTAGGTACGAATGAGGTGTCAAGAAGTATGTTTTGTGGCTTGATATCACAGTGTATGATACGCTCCCTGCAACTCTCGTGCAAGTATGCTAATCCTCTTGCAATACCAATGGCTATTTGGTAACGGACACTCCAACTTGGTACCTTTGTATTGCTGCGGAAGAGATGTGCATCAAGGGAAAGATTTGGCATGTACTCGTATACAAGTAGTCTCGTAGTGCCCTGGCAACAAAAGCCAATAAGTTTAACCAAATTGATGTGTTGGATGATTCCAATCGAACTCACTTCTGCTCTGAATTCCTTCTCTCCTTGGTGGACACCATCAAGCCTTTTCACTGCAATAGCTGTCGAGTCAGTTAGTAACCCCTTGAACACAGATCCAAAGCTCCCTCTCCCTAGTATCTGTGAGAAATTTGTGGTTGCATGTTGTAGATCAATGTATCTAAAAGCCATAATTCCATTGCCACCTTGTACATTGTTGTACATGCCAGTAACTTGCTTCCTCTTGCTCTTCCTTATCAGCAGAAACCACATGACAACTGTCAACAAACTCAAAGCAACAAGACTTGCAGCAGTGATAGCCAAAATTACCTCCTTTCGTCCCTTTTTATCCCTCCAATTTTCTGCCTCCTTGGCAGAGATACGAAGGTAGAGAACTTCTCCGTCACTACTAGTTCCAGTTTTATCACCTCCAAAGGTCAAGTTCTTCCATTGGCTTGCCTTCCAGGGTCGCTGCTGGACCGCGGACAGGCTCGCACGTCATGGCCTCCAACACCCGCCTCGCTGCCCCCTCTGTGATCAGGAGCCGGAAACCATCCTCCACCTGGTCCTGAGATGTCCTGTGGCTAGGCAAGTGTGGCACGAGATACTGGCTTGGCTCCGGTTCACCACCCCTGGCCCAAGCAACGAGAGCTCGCTGCTGGAATGGTGGACGCACGCAAAGCAGGGGACGCCGAAGCAAATGCGCAAGTGTTTGAGCTCCATCACCCTTCTGACGCCGTGGATGCTCTGGAAGCACCGCAACAGCTGCGTCTTCGAGAATGCCCAACCTTCGGCCCGAACTATCATCGACAGCGCCAAAGACGAAGCCAAGCTCTGGGCCAGAGCAGGTGCTCGCGGGCTGCGTGTAATCCTGCCATCAACCTGGGATGTGCACTAATTTGTTCTCTAGTTCATGCACTGAGCCTCTTAGGAGGATGTAGCAACACCCTATCTTTTCAATAAAATGAAACGCAAAGGTCCTTTGCGTTTTCGCTAAAAAAAGTTCCAGTTTTATCCTGTTTGATGTTAAGCAGGTCTTCGTACCATAAAGAGCAATTGTTGCCATAGGAATATGCAATGCAAGAGCAATCAAGCAGGCAAACTTGTGCACAATGGTCTATGCTCCCAACAGCTTCTGTATCCCTGGCCATTGCAGGCAGTGTAATTCCTGTCATGGAGTAGAACTTGTCTGTCGTAGCATTTCTGCGTTGGTTCCTGGTACCGCAGTCCAATGGCATATTCCTTATGCAACCGCCAGATCGATCCTCTATCTCCCAATCCTTTGGTGACCTTATTGAGAAGCCCTTCATGCAATCGCATACCTGGGCTGTGTTGCTGCTGCAGACTGTGAATGATCCACATGTAGCATAGACATCACATATATCGTTAGGCTGGGTGAAGACCGTCACCCAATCTTGTGAACTCTCAACCCAGATGAGTTGCTTTTCCTGTCCAGAGATGTCCAAAAGGCTAAGAGATATGAGATTCTCATCTACTAAATATTTTATGAAGTACTCCTCTTTGTCGTTGTTGACAAATTCAAACTTAAAAGGAGCGACTGGAGAGTTTGGAGACATTTGTGGCACCGAGTTGAAGTAGTGTCCGTTCCATTCCCCAGAAGACCAATATACTATGGAGGAGTTGCATAGTTTGTAGAGGAATTGGCCACGACCATTGGTATCTAATTCCACACAGTAACGGCCAGGAGCTGGATCAACCAAGCTCTTCTTGGAGACAAGGCGACGGTTCAGACCAGTGACCTTATCTATGCCTTGCTTTGCACCAGGGAGCAAACCATCAGTAGGGTAGTCAAAGCTCTGCCATATGGTGTTGGATGAGTTAGATGCATCTGTTAAGACAAGGTTACCATTGTCCAGGAGCACAACTGTAGTGTTCTTGGCTGTGATATTGGCACGAGTCGACCAAATTATCGATTTGGTGGCTTGATTCATGATGACAAGGTTACCCTGGTTGGAGATTGTGAGCTCTGACATTTCAAGGGCTACAACTGGGCTCACCCTGTTGGCAACCCATAGTGGGCTCAACTTGGGTATCTTGTCGAACCATATGCCTATGTACCAGTGACTAGGGGTCTGTTGGGAAGAGTACTCACTGCCTGGTTGGAAGAAGCCCAGCGCGAACTTCCCATTGCTTGAGACGAGTTTGTCATCGCCGGTGAGGCGCTCACCAGCTGAAATCGTGCTTCTTGCTGCTGAACATGGCCACATGGGGTGTGCAGGATGGAGAGAAGAAACACGAATAAGATGGCAACTATTGGCATTGCGATCAAAGGTTGGATGTGTTGCTGGGTCATGAATTAGTATCTAGAGAAGGAAGAGTCTTTATAAGACATGGCTGATGATATGGTGAGTAGTACTTCTAATTTGATATTGTGGCCAAGTTGTCTGGCTGTGGAGTGGACTAACTGCCAATAGATACATACATTCGTTGAAAAGTCTTGGATGCCACAGAAATCCCCTACAGCTGGACTGTAGAATAGTCTTACTGGTTGAAAAGTCTCCCAGAATATTTAGTTTGACTGTATTGACAGGAAGAAATGATAGAAATTCTGAACTGACCACTTCCACATGAATATTGTAGTCCATGAAAGAGGCACTTTGGTTTACTGAAACTAATTACGTATGCATCCCAATTGAGACAGGCCCCAAATTTGAAAATAATCATTGAAAACATAATTGATAGAAACCCTGGCATGTCATATTCCTGTGAAAGTAAGGTATATTCATGACCATTGAGTATTGTACAGAAAAGACGAGATGAATGACTCGTATAACAATTATACTTTCGCACGCCTTGTTATTTTGGTAAAACATATTTTCGCGCGCTTTTGCAGGGAGAATTGATATCATGATGTACGTCAATGAGCACATATTTTTTGCAGGAAAGGTTGCTATTTTGGTACCGTTCACAATTTTTTTCTAGGAGACTTGATAGGATGCCGCACACCAGTGAATATAGATATTCTCTCTCTGTTTTGCACGGAGCAGAACACATTCTGGTCTATATAAACTGGCGTGCAACGGTGCAAGGCATAGCCTCTTTTTGTTTTTTTGTTGTTCTTCTCTTGAAACTTTCCATAGTTAGATCAATATGTACATCTACTACCTGTCTATAGCCTGTATTGCCATCCACATGTGGTTTTTGTTGTTGTTAGCAACAATATCTGCTCTTGCTGTACATGTTGTTCGTATTATCTAATGTGAGTACTAGGCGTTGTCCGAACGACAGTCCGATCATGACACCACGTGACAATCCGAAGACTCTTTCCACTAGAAAAAAAACGAAATAAATTATGTGCCATTTCCTTCCCTGCACACGTACCGCATGACTGTGGCACTTGACTTGTGCATATATATATAAACCAAGTTCAGAATCTGCACTCTTCTTCTATACCAATATGCATATGAGCTATAGCTTTGAACAGTTCAATTGCGCTTACTTCACAAATCCATGTAAAATATTTTAAGATACTTCATACCAGGTGTTGGACTGAACAGCAACTATGTTCACGCAGGTGCTTAATTCAGTAGTCTAGCCTGAATGTCTAGTGATTGTTGTCTGTACATTGCAGTCTCATGACATTACAGGATATATCGGTGTAAATATTTTTACATTCGCAAATTACTTGCTCACTGCAGCTCGACGCCAGTTATGAAAAAACAGCTCACCCAAAATTGCAACCACTAGATGGGCACTGCACATTTATCACTATGGCCATCTAAAAATCCTGACCGTTCTAACCTACATTAGCTCCTCCTGTAAGCTCCTAGCACAAAACTGAGTTCTCTCCGTCTCAGAAATCAGAATTAAAGATACACAGCTCAGGTGTGTATATTTTCTTCTGTTTGAAAGTGAGCTCTCTATGCACACGACATAAGGTGCCTCGCCCACGGGTCTCCTATGGTATTGTCAGGCTCTTGTATGGTGGGAGAACAGGAAACCTTCTCACATGATCTTTCCTTGACCTGCAGTGTGACATGAGCCGCTCGTCATCCACCTCCCCTGTGTTTGATAACCGCACACCATAGTCCAGCAATCTCCTGACATCCCTTGAAATGGGGCTTTGCCACTGGCCGTCCCACCAAGCATGCGGGAGGAGCGGGGTTAAGGCACATTGGTGTGGCTGGCGAGGACAGCTCAAGGGTCCGGCATATCTGTTCCAGACATGGCCCCAGCCAACCTGCGTCGAGAGCCCATCGACCAATAGGTTGCTGTGGATGCTGCTTAAGAAGGTGAAGTTCGCACCTGAGGGCCTGTGACTTCCTAACACCTCAAAGTGCAACCCAAAATTACTCTGGGCTATATATGAAACAAAATAGGCTACATAATAGTTTTACCGATGGTAGGAGCAAAAGGATGTGTACCATGCCAATTAGCTGCAGCTAATGCCGCAACGAGCTGCGCATAGGTTGTTCCCACACGTCGATGTGCTCCAGTGACAACTGCGTGCCTGGCACTTGAGGCCAGAAAGAAATCAACAAAGGCTGCCCACCTCGGAGCTGATCCCCAGTCTTTTGAACGAAAACCCAGGGGCTGCACAGGAGAAGAATTTAATTGCAGAGAACACACATGTACTGGTTTGGATGCTCTACAAGTAGATGCAGAAATGCTTATACTTATATTGTGACTTTTAAGTGGATTGTAGCATAACTGCAGTACAAATCATGTTATTTACTTATTCTTCAACCGCAGTTGTTCAATGATCCAGAAAATATAGAGATCATGACAACTTCATAAAACAAAACACGATTCGAATGTGCAGCTTCACAATAGGCAAATAACACTGTGAATGCAGTAAATTTATGAAACACGTGTCAGTTGGTATGTCTGATCTTAGAGTCTCAGGTCCATGGTATAAACATAACATGCATTCCTCGAAGATTTCAGCAAGTAGCTATGACCTATCAGAGGATGTAGAGAAGGTCTTTCAGGTTACCTTATCGTTTCCGTTCATCTCTAGATCAATACTCTTGGCATACAATTTGTAATCAAAATAAGTTACCTGCCCACAACATATATGATAGTCATCCGGATATCAAAAATATCCAAATTAATAATTAAGAATATCTGAATCTAACAATGACCCACAATGCCCAGAGCGGCAGAGCCGTGCAAAGTTCATCCGAGAATTTTATCCAACCAAACAACTTACCTCTGCAAAATCACTGATCTCTTGCTTTAACTCGTTCACAAATGACGGCGTGTCTGAGATCAATGCCACCCGAGGCGTCCCCTTCAAACGAGAAATCTGTATAGCCCTCTGAATACAACTAACTGCAGCATTTCTTGCTCGCACTGGCCTAGTCACAAAATCAGTTATCTTCAGCTTCTCAAATCAAATGATGTGGAACAGTTGCACATAAAGATGATTCCATGATATAGGTGTTGACATCCTCATGCTGAACTATAATGTGCACAGGCTTTGCTCAGCCACTACCATCTGCATTACTTTGTCTAGCTTCTGAAATGTTCACTAATCATTACTCTCAAACTTCTGAAAGTTTTTTTTAAAACTATCCTCGTTGTTGCAAACACTGGGCATGAGACGGCATACTTGGTAGCATTTCTCACCAGAATGGAAAGGACTAAACCTTAAGCTCATAAACTTATACACCAGTAAGAAATAACCGGAAAAAAGGTCAACTTAGGTTTCGGTCCACAACTTAGGTAGGGAGTAGCATGTATCGATGCCACTGATCAACTAGATTTCTTGGCATGTGAACATGATGTCAAGAGTGTATGTTGTACAGTTACAACAGTTTCCGATAATCTATGCTGCATATAGTGTTTCATACCTATTGGCCATCATTCGCATGTGCAGAACAATATCTGGACTTGAACCGTTTGATGCCCACTGAACTGCTTTCTGGACTGTTTGGGAGGGAGATATGATCACCCGCATAAGTTCCCCAAATGTATTAGGTCTGGCATGAAACGAGCCAGGGGATTCAAAAAGTGTTGATGCAGCAGTTTTCATTTCGGGATGAACATTCTTCAGAAAAAACTGTATCCCAACTGCATCAGTTGTGCCATCAAACCTAGTGTTGTGGACATGTAACACCTGTCAGCATGCTTTATTCAGTACATTTGGTCAACAGAAAAAAAATTCTAAGCAACAAACAGAAAGTATAAATTGAAAAGTCGCCTGTTTCAGTGATATAATTAGTTTATGAATAAACATGAGTGAAATTTATTAGAACACAAAATAAAATAAAAACAATCCATAAGGTAATTGGATCAGCCCCCTGGAGAACGGGTGCTGCCCTATACAACCTGGCTATTTGAGTTTGTCTAGACAAAACTGCTGGGACGCCACAAAGAACTGAGGGGTCCAACTTATCTTGTTCCAAATGCAGATGGAAAACAAACGAATTTGTGAATAACATCTAATGGTTACATGGGTAACGAGTAGGGAGTAGGAACCCCTAGATATTTCACTTGACTTTGGTGCACCTAATGCATCGTATTCCTAATAATCTCTAAATTTTCTGCAAATTAGGAAAGTACTAAGAGAAGTCATGTGACAGGTGTAAGCTTAGAGTCTGAAACTCGACATACAGAAAGGTGGACTAAATTAAAATTACAAATACCCAATAATTCATTTAATGGTTTGCACTTCCTTCAGCAGTGTTTGGAGGTTCCTAGTCTTCGTTAAGGTCTATTGGGTAAGCATCGCGTCATTAAGTGTTTTTTTGTTTGCTTATAAATCTAGCCCCTGAATATATTAAGATTCAATAAACCATCATTTTAGCGAAAGACCTTTGCGTTTTATTTCATTGGAAAGGTCAATAAACCATCATTGCCAACACACTCTTTAAGTTACTCTGTAATATGATACCCGTCTCAAACTATATACATGGGGTACTGGGGTAAGGAACTAAGAACCTCCAAAAATATGTAACTATGAAGTAAACAAGATATAAATGGTTTAAGTACCTAACCAAGTAAACAATAGCCAAAAAAAAGGTTGTATTATACCAGTGCCTTCAACAAAGTAATAAGTGACTTGTACTCCAGATGCTAAGAGTCCAAAAGGATATTGCAAACAAACAGGTAAGATCAAGATTCTTGTACATGTGATGTGTGCTCATATCCTTCCTATGCTAGTTATCAAACTTTTTATGCCCAGAATGGAAAACAGAAAACATGATCAGGAATAGGAGTAGCAGTCACGAGTTCACAACATTTCATGCCTAGGTGTCCGCATGTTTATTTTACATAAAAATATGATAAATTTTGTTCTCATCAAACAGTAAATGCAGAATCGCAAAACAAAAGCACACACATTGACAGCTTGATGCACTAGCCAACACAACCAAAAGTCAGAACTGATGGAAAGGGCTAAGCAATTCACATAGACACCTCCTTACGTGTGACGCGGAAAGTCAACACGTGGAAACCAGAGAAGAGAGCGACGGCACGTGAATCTCACGTATGACACAAGAGGCCTATACGTGGACAAAGAGGGGGCAACACAACTTTAGAATAAACTGCAGAAACCAGGGCTCAAACTTGAGACCCTAGGGTCTCATACCATGTCATGTTTCATGCACTAGCCAAAGCAACCAAAAATGATGGAAATGGCTAGACAATCCACATATACACTTCAACAGATATGTTTGCCAAGGTATCCGACTCAAAGAAACGAAACAAGAGAGATCTGGAAAAAAATTGACAGTGGAAAACTTGATTATGAATTCATTGTTGTTATTGTACACTAAGGATCTAATTTGGCAGTCCAGACACAACAGTCAAAAGGAAGAACCAGCTTGAACAAGTTGGTAGGAAATGAAATGCTTAGCACTCATCGATTCAGGGTTCTAACTTCTAAGTAAATTTTGTCGCTATATCCACATTGCACAATTAGTTTCTCTAGTTCATTCTTACAAAATAGAGTAACCCTTATGTGTATGATATTCCCTACATATAAAACCACATCTAAATTAGCTCTTTTATTCTGACTGCAACTGCATACACACATGGCAATGCAAGTATAGTTGAGCCAACTTGTACATGGAAATTGGGGATTGACTAAAACCTTTGTATTTTCTACCAAACACCCCTTGAAATGATTTTTACCAAAAGTTTGGCAAGAGTAAAAAGCAAGAAATAGATCCTTGTGTTTGCAGAACATATTGAAAGCAAGAAACTGGACCACATCTGGAAGCTCACGCCACGGCAGAGCAAGAAAAAAATAACTGTAAAAAAGTGGAACTGATCTGTACTGGTTTGAAAATTTAGTGCTAACCAGATGATTGGATCTTTCCAGCTATTCCAGTCACTACAAAGGACATTTGTCTCTGATGGATTCTCAAAATTATCTACCCTCACATTCAGATCTCTACCATATGTTTGGGCACATCTGTTTTTCCGCCATAAATGCTTGATTTCTCCAATAGTAAAGGAGTGGTCAGTATAAGAAATGTACTGTCCAAACGGATATAATCCCCTGTGAAACAAAGAGACAAATGGTAAGAGGATGGTGAGCATCAAGAACTAGCATTTATATGCTCCATGTCGAAAAAACATTTGCCTCAAATTAGATTCAGAATGATTATGGCGCCTAAGTATATAAAAAACTGATTACCAAATTTTATTTCACTTGGAACCTAAAGACATGAGCAGGGAGCATCATACACAAAGAAGGAAAGTAGCTGAGTGCGAATGCATATGCCTGGTTTGACCGATGATCAGGGACCGGTTTAACATAACACCCAGAGCTGCTGCTGTTAGGATCTTGTACATTTCATTGCCAAACCCAGCTTCAGATGCCTTCCCCAAAACAAAGCCTTGTTTGCAGAAATCAATTGCAGGCAGCGATCTGACTCTCGCAGCTCCTGACAAGTTAATTGAAGAAGTAAGCATAACCTACGAACTACAAGTCTTTCTATTCAAAACTAGGCCGGCTAGCTGTGACCTCTTTGACAACATCAAGTTGTTATAGTCTAATTGCTTAGAAAAACTCAACGACGATATAAGTTCAGAAACGAAATGAGGCCGGGTTCAGATTCAGACACCAGGCAGTGTTTTGTTTTGGCAGTGAAATCCAGACCAGTTCCATGATTACAAGCAACACTAAGAGAATGAATGAAACAACAATACAACGCAACGGCATGCGAGATCGATGCATTACTTCGACAGACTGGGTCAGATTCGTGGGTGTCACGCACCGTGGAGCAGGAAGTGGAGCCTGATCAGCTCGCGGACCCGGAGGCTGGCCGCCTCTGTCGACGCACCGCCGGCGGCAACCTCCCCCATCCTCTCCACCGTCGCGCATGTAACCCTGCCGGCCCCTCCGAGCGCCGGTTTCTCAACATAGAGCTCTTCCGAGACGGCCGATGCGGGAGGCGGCTCGACGGAGGGATCTTCCGAGAAGGTGGAGAGGGGAGGCGGCTCGACGGAGAGCTCGTCCGAGGTGGTGGAGACCGGAGGCGGCTCAACGGAGGAGAGCTCTTCCGAGATGGGCAAGGCGGGGGACGAAGAGGAAGTAGGGCCGTGGTGGTGGTGGAGGAGGAAGAGAGCGGCGGCGGAGAAGGCTGCCAGGAGGAAGGTTCGCCGGAGTAGGAGCAAGAGCGGACGGCCCCGACGCCACCGCGGCATGAAGCTGGCTACCATGCGGGTGTGCGCTGCCTATGGATCTCGCCACGCTAAGATGAGAGAAGAAGGTGACGAAGCTCACGGAGAGCATTTCCAGTGGGTGTAAATTTGGAGCTCCATGTACACCTCCATTTTAAATGAATTTTCTTTTTTACACCTTTTCAGTTTTACAGCGGAAAGTGAGTATGTTCAAAAAGTTTTTATCTCTCTATTACATTTTAATAGTATTTTAAAGTATCATTCAATTTTTCCAATGGCTCTATATATTTTCTAATAGATTCTTATTTCCAACGGCTATATTTTTCTATCAGATTTTTTCTAACGACTATATTTCAGATCTATATATACACCAGAACACCACCTCCCACCTCTCCCCCAACATTTCTGGTTTTAACGTCTCTGATCTCTCATGATTTTCTCTATCCTCTCTCCCCGCAACACAATAATGAGTTGAAACACATTTTTTATAGATATGATCATGAATTGCCTCGTTATCTTTCTCTGACGATGATAAACTCATTGATGTCGCATTTTCCAAGCGCGAAGAGGAAGATCAAGGAAACATGCGACACCATGGCGGTGGTTCCAAGAATGTACGCGGGCAATCGGTTGAGAAAGAGATGTTCGATTTGTTCTTCTATGCAGTAACTATTTTGGAGAAGATTCTTGCTATCTCGAAAACTGTTTTTGGCGAAGGTTCTTCTTACAAGAAAATTAATTGTGGTCGAAGTTTGTCAAGTCGGGGACTAATACCCGGGATCCCGAAATGACCGACCCATGAAAGCCAGTAATCTAGAGTCTTGCAAGAAGTTTGTGTTGAAAGCTTGTGAAGTCTTTGGGGACCAATACCTAAGATCTCCAAATGAACAAGATGTTGCAAGATATACTTACAATAGGGGAGGAAAGAGGCTTCATTGATATGTTAGGGAGTATACTTGAATGTACTAGGTTGGAATAATTCCCAAAAATAACACGACATGTGTAAAGGCCCTGTGAAAGGGCGCGCAATGATCTTGGAAGCAGTTGCTTCACATGATCTTTGAATTTGACATGATTTATTTTGTTTACCAGGATCTAGCAATGTTCTCAAAGCTAACGGAATAATCTTCAGAAGTGAATATATCATCACTAGTTATCAGCATACAACGGGGTATTACCTTGCATTATATTTATCGTGGACAATATCGTCGTAGAAGTAAAGAACAAGTACCCTACCCCCCTGCCTTTTCCACTCTTATGGTGCTCCGATCTCTCACGAGCACGAACCCGAAGCAAACCTGGTAAAAGTTGGGATTTGAGGGATGTTCCATCCCAAAAAGGAGGGATATTTGTCATCAACTAAAAAATGCACAAATCTGGATCATCTAATAACAAGCAAGTTAACACATGGCATTTCTCCTACATTGTGCCGGTCCATTTGGCATCATCGGAGGCGAGGCGATGTGGTAAGACTAACTCAAACAAGTCTGGTTGTAAGCTTTGCTTGCGTAACCCATCGATGATTCGATGTTGTTGATCAATTAAGCGTGAGTTTTTTCTTGCAAACTAATTGGTTATACGATCCCTCACTTCTTCAATGGCAAACAAAGCAAATTTGGGAGATACTAGTACGCTCAACTCGAATCTCTCTTGCAGGGAGAGACGAAGATAGACAAAAAATATTATGTTTGTGAGGTCTAATTTTGCAAGCATCTAAACCAATTTTCTCAACACATAAACAAACTTTGAAAGGCTCTTTTGTCTTGGGCTTCTTTTGTGTCCGGTCGTAGGCTTCTGTTTCAGCACAAAACCCATGTGATGTCTCGCACTTGTTCACTACCCTGTGCTTGTGCTCCATGAGTTTTCATAGGAAGTTTGTGCGGGCGGTGGGAACCCATACCGGGTATACAAGGGTGTGGCGTCGCCAGATATTTTTGTCCATCAACAGTTTACTTGGCCGCCCTGCTAAAAACGTCCAACTGTCGGAAATTCCACATCTTCCGTCTCTCTACGAAAGAAAGAAAAAAAAAAGACCACCCCAGCCACATCTTGTCCTACAATACCTGTCGGTAGGACTTAGGAGGTAGCTTACAAACTAAGTGTATATCCCAAAATAAGTGTTTCAAGTTTGTCAAAAAGTAGATGTATCTAGACATGTTTTTGTCTAGATACATCTACTTTTTGACAAACTTGAGACACTTATTTGTGAACGCATTCATTTGACTTTTGATATTCAAACGATGTGGACGGAACGACTCAATTTCTTTTATGATGTGGATCATACTATATAGCCTAGCTCTAGGCGCTCTAGCATATACTTCCTCCGTTTTTAAATATAATTCTAAATATAAGATGCTTTAGACATTATACATGTTAACTAGATATACTCTTAAATAAGTGACATGTACACGGAAAATATGTATAGATACATTTTTTTTTGATTTTTTTTTTGGTTGCTCACCACCTATACCATGTGGTATGTATAGATACATATGAATCTAGACAAAGGTAAAAACATGTTATATTAAAAAATGGAGGAAGTACTGGTTCTAATTAACACTACCCATGTAATAGCGGTGGTCGATCGTCAATAGTATATGCTTATTGGATCCAATTAGCCAATCTATGTGCGCTGCAGGTGCACCCCTGAATTGATCCAGCACATTTTTTTTCTAAAGAGGAGGAGAAGCACGGAGCTAGGTGCAGGTCTGGAAAGAAGAAAGACGAAAGATGAAAGTTCCATGACGTCGGGATACATCTACGTACTTTAGTGCTGCAGTTGGCTAGCTTTAGCTACCGCGCCCTGAAAAGATATACCACTATCTGTCAAACAGTCTTGTTGATAACAAAAATAAGAAAGAAATTCCTCATTATGCATAAAAAGCTATTTATCCAAGCTATCATGCATGCATGGTGATTCATCCATGCAATGCAACAATGCAAAAAAGAACGGTTGCTTAGTTAGTACTATATGCTACTAGCTGGCTGGCAGACGGCAGTAGAGAGTAATTAAAGTGGTGTTGAGCAGGGTGCACCTCCATGCAAAAGGCGATCAAGGAGAAATATACCTACCAGCGGCCGGCCGGTGGATCAAAGGTTCTTTGTTATATGCTACACATGCAGATGTAGGGAATATATTCTGGTCGTGGTAGTTAGTTAGGTGCGTACTCCAAGGAATTTTAAGGAAAAATACTAGACCTCAAACGTCCACTCTTCTATGGACGGAGGGAGTAGTTGATGCCAAAAAACTTCACTTGCTTTTCTTGCGATCGACCAAGGAATTTTGTATCTGTACTTAGTTGTTCTCCCTCCGTTTTTAATACTGTAAAAGATGTTTTATGTGTTCTATATATTGTCTAAATGAGTAAACATTCACATTGAAATGTATTTAGTGTCTATAACGTGGATAAATGCAAAAATGGAGGGAGCACATAGGTATGTACGCGCTTTTCTGCATGATTTGGGTAGCCGTTTCCCAACGCCAAGCCAACCTGTCAGTGGATATATACAGGAGAAGGATAGTGTCCATCAGCTGTCAAATCCACTCACCCATGCTCCATGCTCTGTAGTCTGGGTCCTTTCCCTAACACCCCTTTATTATTTGTTATTATTAGTTCGCTACAAGCTGGTACACCCTTCGTACTTATTGACAAATGAAAATAATCTATTTTAAAACGAAGAAAGTATTATACTACATGAGTACATAGGTACATACACACAATGACACACAAGTTACACGTTCATGGAGCTAGCGAGTGTAGGAACAGAACAATGGTTAGTTTGATGAGCGCTGCATTTGCATAAGAAGCTACCTCGGGCGCTAGCTAAAGAAGAGGCTGACTGATTTGGTGGTCACATGGCGCCATGCGGGCATGCACGTGCAATCACAGCAGCTGTGATGAGTTGCCGTTTGTCACCGAGACCAGACGAGAGTATGTTTGCCGCCGGATATAGCTACCCTGCAGATAGCCGGCGACAACATCTCTCTCATTCTCATCCGCCCCCTCTCTCCACCATAGCAAGACTCGGAGAGCAGAGCAGAGATCGGTGGCGCCGCCGTCTGCTCCTGACCTGGGCCTGGTGGGCAAGCAAGCAGGCGACTCCCCGCTCTCTCAAGCTCAACCGACAGAGACTGGGTAAGCAAGTAGCTGTATTCTTTTTCACAACCAATTTACGAGTTCGTCTATGGCTTGTGTGTAAGGGAACCACCACCACCTTCTCCTCCTGTTGTCCCTTCTTCCCAACCTCTCCGATCCCGCACGGCGGAGGAGGGAGATGCGCCGGCCAGCCGGACGGCGCGTTCTCTGACGCTATAGCAACAACACGCTAACATACCTCCCCTGATATCGCATTCAACTCCATTCCTTGCTGGCATATATGGGAACCTCATCGGGTTCATTGCGACCCCAGACAACTGGGATAATACAAATACGTTAAAATTTGTACTATCTCACTTATATCATTTGCCCCACTTTCACACCCCTATAACGATAACCCCAGTTCCATCCCAACCCCACCGCTTCTTGGTCTTTCAGGGTTCTACCTAACCCCAGTTCCTAATGCATAAAGGCTTTTGCCCAAAATTCCTGGGCGGGCCATGGCCCAGGCCGGCCTTGCTGGAGCTCCGCCACTGCGAACCCTCACCATGTGCAATATTCCAATCCATTTGATCATAATAGAAGCTATTCATATGTATAGTGTTATGATTATCTAAGCCGCGCCTACCTCCTTCGGACGACATATCACTCGCTAGTTAACAAGATGATATCTACGTTTTGAAACTGACCCTACTTAGTACAAACGTGATCTATGCCTATATGTGACCGTTTGAATCCCTCAAATACAAGAAACAATATCCATGGAAAAAGTAGACACGTGAAATCCAAGACATTTCTTACATTCGATGTTTGTAGCATCGGTTAGCGGGGCTATGCCCATGTGATCTGTCTAATTGACGGCCCCGATAAGCTTCTTATTTTTCCATTATATTTTTCCTTTTAAATTTTCCTTCATTTGTCATTTCTGTTTATTTTCTTTATTTTGAAATTTCTCTTTTTATTTTTCACTATTGCACCTTTTATATCCATAGTAAATAAGTATGTAATTCCTCATTTTTAAAATATAAGATGTTTCAGATGTTACACATGTTTTATAGATATATATTAAAATGAGTGAACATATACACTAGAACATGTCTACATATATTTATATAAATGTGAATATGGATAAAGTCTAAAACATGTTATATTTAAAGACAGAGGGAGTATGAACTTTTTAACTTTGTGAAAACTGTACAAATATTTATTTTGAAGATTGTGAACAGTTATTTTGTATTGTATAGACATTTTTTCATATATGAATATTTCACGAGATACCTGGCAACCACCTTGACATATGCAGCAAAATCTACTACTAACATTTTTATACATCTCTCATAAATTGGGTTAGTTAAAGCTAAGAAGATATATTTCTAAGACAAGGTATTACCTATATGTGTAAGAAAAGGCGTTAAAATTACTACTCCCTCTGGTCCGGAAAACTGTCGTAAGTGCAGCTTTGAAATTGAACCGTGTAAATCCATTTCCTCCGACAGTTTTAATGGACCGGAGGGAGTAGTAGAGATTGGTGCATATGCCAAGGTGTTTGCCACTTATCTCTCTTTCCAACAAGTTATTTAGTTGTCGAACAATGTAATTACATGTTTTTCTAATTTTATGAAAAAAATGATAGGGTTGTCATTATTCTGCGAAAGAAAAATAAATCTCAACCAGTACCTAGCGTGAACTGTAAAAACCTGGTGCCCTGTTCCGCTCCGGTGACGGCGCGACCAACGTACCTGCTCCCCCTGCGCCGGGACCGAGCCGGCGGTCCCCTCGTCGGCGTTAATGGGAATGAAGGAGGGAGGTGGCGTGGCGAGCCCAGCCTCGACGGTAGACCGCGCAGATCTGGGAAGCCGTCCTCGCCTGCGATTTTCCATAGGCCAGCGTTGCCCGACACCGGCGGGATGGGATAGAAGACCAGATCCTCGTCTCGGCGGCTCACTGACGTTTCGCCGCTCCTCCCCCAAGGTGATTAGACGGTCGGCCGCGGTCGACATCTAGTCACTCGTGAGTGCACTTCATTTAGGCCACTGCGTATATATCTGCATGATGTTGATACATTCATTACTTAATTATGCTCTGGAGTCTTGATATCCGTAGCTTCCCTTCTACAGTACAAGATTGCAGACCTGTGGTGTATTGCCACTGCTACAGTGCTACTGCTAGCAAAGTGAGACTCGCCACAGCCCAGAGCCACCAAAAATCAGTATATCTTGTCTGTTGCTCTTTTATGAATGAAACCACTGCAAAAAATTAGTACTACGTACTCCCCAAAGATTACTGAATGGAAGCTACAATCACCACCACTACATCTTGCTCTTGTATGCACAAGTGTTCTCTGCATGCCGTACTATTACTGTCTTAGATTCTCAAGCTGAAGGAAACTCATGTGTCTATGTGTGTATATCTCTTTCTCTCATCTTCCTATATACAGGGGAGGCACTAGTATGAATGACATCCCCTGTGGCCAACAACCTTCAAGGAAGAATTGACGTTCACTCTCAGGAAAATCACTCGAATGCTGTATCCAGAACAAATTCTGCTGGCCTTCGAGTTGGCGAGCTCATGCTACCCAATGGCGATATCTATTCCGGCACACTCTCCAGGGAAATGCAAATACCAGAGGGCACAGGGCGGTACATCTGGTCCGGCAGCTGCTGCGTGTACGAGGGCGAGTGGAGGAGAGGGATGAGGCATGGCCAAGGAAGAACCCTGTGGCCATCGGGTGCCACGTACGTAGGTGAATACTCTGCCGGATACATGGATGGTGAAGGAACATATGTCGGCCCCGACAGCTCCTCTACTTACAAGGGGCAATGGAAGCTGAACCGCAAGCACGGCCTTGGTCTTCAGACGTACCCCCGTGGAGACATGTACCAAGGTTCCTGGGTTCAGGGGCAGATGGAAGGCCATGGCAGGTATACATGGGCAAATGGCAACAGTTATGTTGGCACCATGAGAAATGGGCTCATGTCTGGAAAGGGAGTCCTTACATGGAACACAGGGGACTCATTTCAGGGGAACTGGCTTGACGGCATGATGCATGGACACGGGTTGTATACGTGGGAGGACAGTGGATACTATCTTGGAACCTGGACCAGGGGATTCAAGGATGGAAATGGCACATTCTATCCTAAACATTGCAGAGTTCCCACGGCTCACGAGCTCTATATCGATGATCTGAGGAAGAGAGGTGTGCTACCTGACATCTCAACTATCCTTCAGCAATCCTCTTCCTCGGACACAAATGCCGGCGCGGATCAAGAGTCTGCCAGTGCTAGTTTGTCCAGTAACTTGAGTTTCGGGCGAGCGCCTTCAAAGAAACCGTCTTTACAGAGACGCTGGAGTATCGGAGTGGCTATCGAAAAAATCATCGGTAATGAATCAAGTGCAGGCTGTGAAGACATGGCTGGTTCTGACTTCCCTATACTCGAAAGGCAGTACGCGCAGGGTGTTCTTATCAGCGAGGTTGTGCTGAAGAAGAGCTTCTCGGATTCATCCAAGAAATTGAAGCGTCGCCAAAGTAAGATCGTGAAGGATATCAAAAGGCCTGGAGAGACAATCATTAAAGGACACAGGAGCTATGATCTAATGCTCTGTCTGCAGCTTGGTATCAGGTAAAGCATAATGAACAGGGCATCCTGGTTCCTTCTCGCTAGTTGTACATAGTCCCATTGTATTACATGGAATGATCTGATATATTAGTACATGTACTGTTCATTGCCTTTTAACCCATATGCGGAAGTGGACTGTGACATATGCCAAGTTACCAACGTAGCATAGCAGATCAGTTTTTTTTTTCACTGCCCAAAGGTAGTTCTGAATTTTCCAAGTCTTGGAAAGGTCACTGCTTTTGGCATTCTGAAGTAAAAAGTGTAATTATGGTAGAGAAGGGGCATGAAAGGATCCTCTTCATCGCTATGGAAACTAGCAGTGTGTTCTTTTCTTTTTGCTTTTCTCGACATGAGAGTGTCTTGGTGTGTTGTCGAATACCCAACTAATTTATTTTCTTGTGATCAGTAAAAGGTTAAATCTGTTTATACTACTCAGGTATACGGTTGGAAAGATTACGCCAATTGGAAGGCGTGAAGTGCGAGCTTCTGATTATGGCCCCAAAGCTAGTTTCTGGATGAACTTCCCCAAAAAAGGATCACGGCTTACACCTTCACATCATACTGTAGATTTTAAGTGGAAGGACTACTGTCCAATGGTTTTCAGGTTTCTAGCTTTCATGCTTCACTTTCCCTTTATTAAGAGTATATTGTTGATCACCATATGTTCTTCGCTGTTGAAGATTACTCTGTTGCAATCTCTCTGAATCTTATTCTACAATGGTCTTGATTGCTTATGAATTTGGAATTTATTGATTGCCTATGAACTCATACTATTTGAAGTTTCTTCGTTTTAGTAGTTAGTGAGACACCCTTGCAATATTTTCCTATTTCAGTACATAACAAGTCTAATTTCTTGTTTATTTTTATTACAGAAATTTGAGGGAGATGTTCAAGATTGATGCAGCTGATTATATGATCTCCATTTGCGGAAGTGATGCTCTTAGGGAGCTATCTTCTCCTGGAAAGAGTGGAAGTATCTTTTTCTTATCACAAGATGACCGGTTTATGATCAAGACCCTTCGGAAATCGGAAGTACAGGTTCTTGTTTCTGTCTTATACTTTTATGATAAGCACTATACTAATTCAGGTTAGTTTCATAGTTCAGTTATTGATCTATCTTACTGATTGAATCAAACCTATTCTTTAACTTGTTTATTTACATGTGCAACTGAGTTTTATTGACATGATATCTTCATGTAGGTTCTTTTGCGTATGCTTCCAGACTATTATCACCATGTCCATACTTGTGAGAACACACTCGTAACTAAATTTTTTGGTCTTCACAGGGTGAAACCTTCCAGCGGTCAAAAGGTAATGACTATATAATTACTGTTAATGCTTCTTTGGTACTCTCGTTTTTAAAATATGAAAAAATTGAATTTATGAAACTTTTAGTAACTTCGAGCAGTAGTGCATGCAAAACTTTGTACATTGGTCATGTCAGTATAATTTTATTGGATTTTCAAGGGAAGTTGTTTGATAATTAAAAACAAATCTGTATTTTCCACTAACACGTCAAAGTTACATACACTTTCCAAAGCTTCATATATTTATGAACAAGGGTAGTATATTTCTTTCATTCCTAAAAGGAAATTAATTTTCACATATATGATATATTCTAGCTACTTCCTTGACATGATGGTTGGTACTGAAACGTTGATTATGATTGTTTGTATTTGCAGTTCCGATTTGTAGTGATGGGAAACATGTTCTACACGGAACTTAGAATTCATCGAAGATTTGATTTGAAAGGTTCATCTTTGGGCCGTTCCACTGACAAAATTAAAATCGATGAGAACACGACACTGAAAGACTTGGATCTGAACTATTCATTTTATCTTGAGCCTTCGTGGCGGGATGCTTTGCTTAAGTAAGCATGTTCTCTCTGAGAAAAAACAGGTTATTCTGGCGACCAGTTTCCTGTGTGATAACATGTTCTACTCTTATTCTGTGTAGGCAGATTGAGACCGACAGCGAATTTCTAAGGAATCAGGGTATAATGGATTACAGTTTACTTCTTGGTTTCCATTACCGAGCTCGTCAAAACCTACAAAGAAGAGCATCATTTCATGGAAGCATTTTGCCAGATAAACTAACTGTTGTTTCAGAAGAAGGTGAGCATGCAATTGTATTTCCATTTCTCTCAGTAAGTCATCCAATTAATCCATTTATATTTTTTTATTGCTGGTTTGTTGATGTAGATGCGGTGGAGGATGATTCCACTTATAACTATCGAGAAGGGCTGGTTTTGGTGCAGCGGGGCAGCGACCAAAAGAGCAAAGTCGCGGTTGGCCCTCACATAAGGGGAAGCCGGCTGCGTTCGTCTTCTGCTTGTTTTGAGGAAGTAGATCTCTTGCTTCCCGGCACAGCAAGGTCAATCATTGATTCCTATCTAGTCAGTTCTCATGTTCTTCCAATGTTGATCACTTGATCTATGATTTGAGATGACTGAATTTGCTGTCAAATTGGATAGGCTTCAGATCCAGCTAGGGGTGAACATGCCCGCGAGAGCGGAGAAAGAAGAAAAACAAGAAGATGGGGAGAAATCGTTTCGTCGGGTGTATGATGTGGTGCTGTACATTGGGATCATTGATATTCTGCAGGGGTACAGCATGAGGAAGAAGATTGAACATGCATACAAGTCCATCAAATATAACCCCTTGTCGATATCTGTTGTCGAACCTCGATTCTACTCGGAGCGCTTCCTCAAATTCATTCACACCGTCTTTCCTCAGAACTCATCCGGCTAATGATTTGGCCTTATTTCCTTCTCTTTTAGGCAGAAAATTGTACAAAAAATCCAAGGAAAATGTGTTCTGCTGTACATGTGTAGGGCAAGAATAATTTTAAAACAGTTTGAGGAAATGCGTTTCACTGTATTCCTGTACCTGTATATGGTTGAAATATTTGTCAACCAACCCACCACGTATATGCGAACCCATCCGTGCATTATTTGTCATTCAGTTCATCCGCTACGTATTAGCTTAGCTAGCTGGGCTAGCGGCATTAATTCGTAACCACGCCTACACCCATCTGTAGATATCTTTTCGTATAAAACGTGATCAACGGGAGAATGATTCCTCTCTTCACTTTATCTTTTCATATAAAACATGGTCAACGGGGGAATGATCCATCTCTTAACTTTACGTTGTTAAGTAGGTGAGATGCCCGGTTTATTTGAGTATGCCTCAGCGCAGCTGGGACTTGAACCCGGGCCGGCTAGGCACGTACTCACAGCCTCTACCACTGAGCTAGCACTCAGTTCTCAGATATCTTTTTGTATCGTATAGACCCCAGCCCTATTTTGAACACCAAAAGGCACAAAACCCCACATGTAGATATCTTTTCGTTCTAATCAGTCCATCATGTATACGACCACTGAGCTAGCACTCAGTTCTCAGATATCTTTTTGTACAGTATAAACCCCAGCCCTATTTTGAACACCAAAAGGCACAAAACCCCACATGTAGATATCTTTTCGTTCTAATCAGTTGCATACGACCCAACAACTGAACAACACAAGCACTGGTCATGAGGCATAAAAACCCCCCTCCGACCTTATCCAACCGAACATGCTATATCGTTCACCAAACAATTCCGCATGATCTTCCTGTTGCACTTATTCTGATCTTACTCATACCCACCAGGAGACAAGGTGGAGGTTATACTTGATCTTCATCGTAGCTCAAAGAAGATGTACTACAGCCGAGCTTTCGCTAACACGGCGGGTTTGAAGCTCGCGATCCCGGTGATCTCTCTCCCAGTAACCAGGGTGTTGATGTCGTAGGTACCCTCATACGTGTAAATTGGTTCCAGATCACAGAATGCCTGCAACGGTTCAGATTGTTATAAGCGCCATGTTTACATGACAAAGCAAAACAGAGGACATATGATACTATGGCTAATAATTAGCCATTGAGAATGCTAAGAGGTACTTCTGTGCCATAATTCTTGTCAGGACCAACCAAATCTACAGAGAATTAGAGATGCTAGGTCCTTTTACCTTTGCTACCAGAAAATCAGCCAAGATTCCATTGCCCCCCAATAGCTCCCGACCTAGAGACACTACCTCCCTTGACTTGCTCGATATCCATGCCTGAATTCAATTGTTAATCAGTATATTGTATATGTCACAACACCTTATGCGATCTAAACAAAGAAGGTCATGATCATTTGCTAGCTACTTGTAATTTACATACCTTGCCTAAACTAGCATGGCCTGGTGTCATTTTGCCAGACTCATAGAGCTTGCACAGGCGCCAGCCAACTAGAAGCATGGCCTGGATGTTACCGAGCATCCGAACAAGCTTTTCTTGGTTGAGCTGAAAGGCTGCCAGTGGAGCTCCAAACTGCTTCCTTTCTCTCAAATACCTATCCAGTGGCAAATGTGCAAGTCAAACAGGTGTACATCGGTACAAAACAATGATTGTATGCACTGAAGGAGAGGTGAGGTTCAGACCGATGGCACATGTCGTAGACACCCATTGATATGCCAATTGGCTGCCATGCCACCATAATACGTGACATTGCGAGGACCTATTTCAGCAGTTCAAGAGTAAGTAAGAACTAGGATTACATGACCAAGCAGCCCGCTAACAGAGGGAGGGGAAGGTAGGCAGTGCCAGGTACCTTGCTTATATCCTGAAATGAATTGATGCCTGTCAGTCTGTCTTCTTCTGGGACAAATACTTTATCCATAAGAATATCGCCATTCTGAACCATTCTGAGTCCAATTTTGTTTTGAATTTTCGTGGCTCTTAAACCAGGAGCTCCCTTCTTCACAATGAATCTGGAGAAATGTATCAGATTCATCATACACAAGGAGGGTAGTTTGCATCACTTCGCAGACAACTTCATACTGGCATGTACATCATTTCAAAGTAAATGGAATCAACAGTAGTCCAAAACAAGATGATTACCCATTTAGTTGCTTTGTGTCTGCATTCCTAGCTAAAATCACGAGCACATCTGCAAACGTGCTGTTACCTATCCAGCGCTTTTGGCCATCTAATTGCCAACCGCCAGGTACCTTAAAAAACGAAACAAAATATGATAAGGCAATGGAGGAAAAGCTTTACATTTTCTCAAATAAAGTGATATAATATTAAACCTTGGTTGCAGAAGTTTTCAAGGAGCTTGCATCACTTCCGTAATCTGGCTCTGTTAAAGCCTACAGAAGATGAACATTCTTAGGAAGAGAATATAATAATAGCACATTGAATATTGTATATATATAAGCTACTGGATAATGTGACTGACCCAGCAACCAACAGTCTTAAACTGAGCTAATGATGGTAAGTACTTCTGCTTTTGGGCCTCTGATCCGCAAAGGGCTGTTATTGACACAAAAGCCAGAATTAAAACACGAGCTTAAGTATTAAAGTTGTTGATCAAAGTCTAACAGAATATAAAACATAATATTTTGAAATGCTTGCTAGCTTTACCAATTGTGGACATTGCCAAAGAGGAGTGCACTAGAATAAATGTGGAGCAGCTTGCATCGACACGTGCAACTTCAGCTATAGAAATAGCACTAGCCGTAATTGAGAGTCCTGGGCACCCATATCCCTGTAAAGTCACCAAATTAAAAAAATAATAATACAGATTCCAATACTCTACATGTGGGTCCAATCCAAAAATTCAAAGTATACTGAATCGAAGACTGAGTGGTTTGCACCTTCGTTGTGCTTCCAGCTAAGCCAAGAGTTGCAAGTTTGGGAATGGCATGATATGGGAATTCTGCCTTCTCCCAGTACTGCAAAAGAAAATTGTCAAAATTTATGACACAATCAGGCATTAGTTTAGCAGAATAGCTAGTAAAAACAAGAGTAGACATCCAAATATGACAAGACAGAGCTAGCAAAAGTATTTACTACAATGTTTCAGTAAGAAGACATATTGCACCGTGAAACTAATCAAAATTATATGCTACTTCCGAACATGAAACAGGTTGGAAAAAAAGCCAGCAGTAGCAACATACTTCGGTCATAATGGGTGCGATTTCTTTCTCTGAAATAGCGCGGACTTTCTTCCTAAGCGCTTTCTCCTCATCGGTCAGTAAATCATCAAGCTGGTAGTAGTCCGACACTGCAAGCAACAATTAATGAACTTTCAATAATATAACTGTCAAGGAAATTCATTCATACAGTAGGCTTATAAAGGCAGGTGTAAGATTGTGAAACAGGACGATTAACTGCTTTCATTGAATCATTTCTCTTTAATTCAGTGAGGGCTCCAAATCCAGCTACTCGTGGCAAGAGAATAACATGTCCATTTCAGCTGTAGGCAAAGTTTGCTAATAATCTCTCCGTGAAAGCGACCGATCCTATGACCAGTGTGATAATAATAGCTACGCAAGGACGAAGAGAACAGTGCGCCATCCTCTCCAAAGAGACAAATACGACAGTAGACCTAGCAATCTTTCTAACGATCATAGAAGTACACAATCTAACCAGCTTATGTGCAGCTAAAACCTGTAATTAAACTCCTCCAAAAAGGGTGATCTCAGAAAAATCAGAGGAAACAGGGCCGGAGATCTCACCGGCGGGAGGGAACAGGGACGCCGGCGTGGCCTGCGGGAACGCGAGCGCGACTTCCAGAGCCGGTAGCCCTACCTTCCCTCCGTTCTCTTCCCTTCCCTCTGCGCCGCCGCCGCCGCCGCCTGCACGACAACGAAATCAAATCCCCTGATAATAACAAATAAAAAAGGCGCGCGAAACCACAGCCCGTCGCGGAGCTCAGTCCGCCACCCACCTGGCATGCTCCCCATGGCCGCGGCGCAACCGAGGACTCGCGGATGCTGGTCCGGGGAGGGAGCCGAGCTGCTGCTGCTTCCGATCGAGGTGGGAGAAGAAGGGGGCGGAAGGAGAGACGGAAAAGCTTCAGAAGCTATCCAGCCATTTCGAGAGTTAATAAACGGTACGCTAACAGACTTGACCGGGCCCACATGCCAGTGGCGGAACAACTGAATTGCCTCATCAGCATGACGTGGCTTGGCGGGCGGTGACCGGCGCGGTATGGACTTGCGTGTGAGGCTTTGAGTCTGTAGGTCGTAATGAGGCTGGTCCCTGATGTCAGTGAAATTTAATTTCCTTCTTGTTTATATTTTGGTGTCTATATGTCCATGATCAGGTAAAAAAATTGTACACGCTCAATTTTTGTCTAGATTGTCAATATACATGGCAGCTAGTATATTCTCTCGAGCCATATGAAAAAATGGTCATCTACATGCTCTCTGTTTTCAAGCAAATTGTTTATATGCAAGTCGTCTACATTCTTGTTTCTCTATTTTTATTTGATATATTATGACTACAAGTTTATACTCTATATTTTATCTTCTATATTTTAATAAGGTCATCCAAATGTCTAAATTTGCATCAACGTTTGGACAAGTTGCTGCAAATTGTCTTTTGCCGTAGTGTCTTCCCAAGAGTTGCTTGAAAATGTCCGACCAAAGGGGATATACATTTTATCTTTTATGTACACTATCTAAGGGTGTGTTCGTTTCTGGAACCAGCTGGAACGGAATGGAACCGTTCCGCACCTGGAGGCTATTCTTGTGTTCAGTTGGGGCAAAGAACGGAATGGGTTGATTCCCCGAGGTGGAATATTCCTCATAGATCCGGAACGCACTCGTCCGGCCAAATCGGCCGGACCGAGTGGAACAGCTTCCGTCAACGCTAATCGCTACTCTCTCTTTCTCTCTCAACTCCCGCAGGAACGAAGCGTGGAGGTCGGAGGCCGCCACCGGCGGAGAGGCGCGTGGAGGCCACCGGCGGAGAGGCGCGTGGCCGGCAGCGGCGAGGCGCGTGAGCACGGGGGACGGAGGTCGCGGGGAGGTGCGCGAGGGCGGGCGTCGTAGGTCGCGGGGAGGCGCGCGAGGGCGGGCGTCGTAGGTCGCGGGGAGGCACAAAGGCGCGCGGGCGGTGGAGGCCGCCGGTGGCGGCGAAGCGCGCGTGAGTGCGGAGGCCGGAGGTCGCGGGCGCGATGGCCGGCGGCGGCGAGGCGCGCGGGCGCGGGGAGGCCGCGGGGAGGCGCGCGAGCGCGGGGTCGGAGGTCGCGGGAAGGCGCGCGAGGACGGGCGTGGGAGGTCGCGGGGAGGCGCGGAGGCCCGCGGGCGGCGGCGAGGCGCGCGTGCGCGCGGAGGCCGGAGGTCGTGGGCGCGATGGCCTCCACCGGCGGGGAGGCGCGGGCGTCGGAGGTCGTGGGCGGCGGTGAGGCGCGCGGACGTCCGGGGCCGGAGGCGGAGGCCGCAGGCGGCGGGGAGGCGCGCGCACGTCGGCGGCCAGAGGCGGAGGCCGCCGGCGGCAGGGAGACGGGCGGAGGTCACGGGCACAGGCACAAGCTCGGGGAGAAGCTGATCCCGTGATTTGGGCACTAATTAGGGAAATAAAGTATAAGAGTAAATAAAGATCTAATTAATTGGGTCTTTAAGCTAATTGGATTCCATTCCCTTCCGTTCTTCTAAAATCAACCGAATACAAAGATGGGATGGAATGGCATGGCATGGAATGGAATGGAACGGAACCATTCCATTTCGTTCCACTTCATTCAAAAAACGAACACTCTTAGGTTTGTAAAATTTGTAATTTTAAATGTATCCAGCGATTGGGATTGAACCAATACATCAAAAAAAATGCTCATCTGTTTACACTTTCGCCCTCTCCCTCTCCCCCCTCCTCTCTCTCTCCTAAATCCAATCCTTGAAGATTGAAAGTGCTTTATGAAGCTGTTTTTTAAAAGCCTGTGCGAGGAACTCAAGATCCAAGTGATAGACATGTGTTGTTCTCTTCTAGAGGGTGTGCGCCAACTACTTAGATGGAGAGTCACTTGGAATCAAAGATTTGGTTACCATATTAAAAATTCGGAGGGAGGAGGGACCGATTGGCCATCATACGAGGTCCTTAGTCAAAATAGGAAACATTGATCATTTAAAACATATTCTAGGAGGAAGAATTCAGCCCAAATTCAAACCGTCCAAGAAAAATTTGCCTGGCAAAATCAATCACCGGAAAGAACCTCAAAATTCGGAACCAGATTAGTAACAATGGTAATTCGACAGGTAACCAAATCGCTACTTGGAGTTCATCTTGTTGATTGTGAATGAGATAGAGCATATGAAGTTCGATGATCTCTTAATAGTGTGAAGACTGAAGATTAGTGTAAACGGATCAGATCCGATCGGATTTTGCCTTTATCATATAATGTACCATAATTTTTCATCGGATTCGGAGCGGATCGGATAATGACCGGATGCGGATTCAGATGTGGATATTCGTGATGGCGGATTCAGAGGCGGAAACGGAGCGGATTCAAAGTGGTAACAAAATTAATCGGATAGATACGTGTACAAGTAAATTGTCAAACCATACATACAAAAATAACTGTTCGATAACCTAATAACTAACAAAGTTGTAATTCATAGTCTTTACTATGACTATCCAAGTGAGATGTTGTTCGACTAGCGAACTCGGTAACTTACTAGTTACAAATTAAAATTATGCTATATTAGACTAGACATTTCGGTAGAAAATGGGATTATTTGGATTCAAACCATTGGATAATCCTATTTAAATTTCGGATAATCCATATTTTAGGTTATTTGACATACCATATCCTATACCATATCCGGATGTCATGTTCGGAATCGGATATGCTTATCCGTTGGATTTCTTAAAACCGGATATGGATTGTTGAAAACGGTTTCGAAATAGGATATGGTACGGAAATTATCCTATCCGTTTACACCCCTAACTAAGTGTCATATCTCAACTACGTAGATATTATCTTGCCCCGATACTTTATACCGATTGGAGGGAGTACAAAATATTCAGGGAGACCCCACGGGGACAACATCCAGAGGATCACGACAATGACATGGCGGCAGAACCATCTCTCCCACCTCCGGCCATACTCTCAACCCTTCCTCTTCCATGTTTCTTCCATTTCAGCACACTTGTCTTCGTATCCAGACCCTGTATTCTAAGGGTATGTTCGTTTTTGGAATGGGGTGGAATGGAATGGAACAGTTCCATTCCGTGAGCTCGTTCTTGTGTTCTTTTTGGGAATGGAGTGGAATGAAGTGGAATGAGGTGGTTTCAGAAAAGGGAATATTTGCTCAATATGCGGAACCGACCAGTCCGGCCGGACGAGGTGGAACGGAACATTAATCCTGGACGATTAACTCTAATTTAATCAACTTTAGCAACAATTAAGCAAGATTAAAGATAATTAATCAAATTTAGCATTAATTAATTAAGTTTAGCAATAATTAATCAAGTTTTATGCCGTTCTCATTCCATTCCATTCCACTCCATTCTAGAAAAGAACACAAGCATGAAACGGTCCCGTGACAATTTTTTGTATAAAAAGAACACAATAATGAAATGGTTCCATTACCGCGGAATGGAATGGTTCCATTCCATTCCACCTAGTTCTAAAAACGAACACACCCTAATTCTCTGAGTGAATCAAGTGGATCCCCGTTTGGCTGCTGACAAGCTGTTGCTTGATTTGAAGCTTGTACGTATCAGCAACTGCCTTCACCCTTCTTCGTTTGAAAAGACGAGAAGAAGGATTTCTTGAGTTATGGATCGTGTGTCGGTGCACGTGCACATAGCAGCAAAATTATATTAGGATCACAATCGGATGGTGATCTTCTCAAGATCTCGCCTTGTAAGCAAAATCAACGGGAATCCGAGAAGGGCAGGGCCCTACGTGAAAGCCGCAAAGTATGCGTGTGAGTGTGAAACTGTGAAAGGAAATGGCGGCTGCTGGCTGCAGCACACTACACGCCAATCCTTCTCCTGTGAGCCACAGTCTCGCTGAGCCTACTGTTCAACCCATCTGTCGGTTAGCCATAGATTCATCTCTCTGCTGACACCATCCCCGGGTAAAATGGTAAAATGGACAATGTTCTACAGTGGAACATTGTAATGTTATATCACAATCTTATGACTTTTTACTCACTAAAGAACGTTATTATCAGTTGCAAGATGGTAGGACAGACTACTGATCTTCTGCACCTTGTAATACGTCTATTTATGGCAATTCGAGAGCCAATTTGTTTGGAGGATGAAGTTGCGCGTGTGAATTCGACAATAAAAATTCAGTGACGACAGGACGATATCTACACTCTTGCAAATCCCAAGATAGACGACGACTGACATAGGATGAGAGCATGCCGGTCAAAAGAAGCAAGCCCCTGGTGGGGAACCAATGTGGAAAAACATTGTCCTTGAGTTGGCCAATGATAATTGGAAGCACATGCGCAATATATGATGAGGTGATCATGTGTACTAGCTCTCACAGTCACAGCCATATCCATCCATATCCAGGGCCGGCCCTGAGCATGTGCCTGAGGTGCAGCCGCACAGGGCCCTCGTTGGCCAGGGGCCCAAACCTAGATAAATATACCTATAGCTACGTACACAAATTTGGAAAGTCCGGCCGGCCGGCCGGCCCAGCTGCTTCACCGTATCAGCAGAGAAAATGAAAGGAAAGAATCAAGAGTTTCACTAGAAGAAACCACCACATTGAAGGCTATTTACGACCCGATCAGTGACCAGGATTGACTCCTCGTTCTCCTCTATCCTCCTGACTCCTCTTTCCCCTTTCTCAACGTCTTCACTCTCCTTCCTCCCCCAATGACGATGAGCCGGATTCAGATGATTTTGTTCCAACATTCAATTTCATATTATAACTTCTGTAGTTTTAGTGCAAGCTGGATGGAGTGCGAGCGGGAGTGGATAAATAGATCTTGTTATGCTATTGTTTGATAAATTTAGTCGCTTTTTCAATGAACATTAACAGTTTGTCACCAATAAAATAATATGTCTTTATCAAAAAATTAAAATTATAAGAAGTTTTTATAGTTTAGTGTGGCTATTAATAATTTAGAGAGAATTGTGTTCAATATATAAGTTGCTTTTGAAATATGAAAATGAACCAGTAGTATATAATGTTTTGTGTATAGGGCCCCATTTTTTATCTCGCACCAGGCCCGGGATTGCTCAGGACCGGCCCTGTCCATATCATTCTTCTTGCACTAGCTTGTAGCTCTGCTCACTTCCTAGTTCTTTCACTCCACACTCTCTGCTGTTATCAACTTCAGGCGACAGAGCATTCTTCATTTCAGTACAACTGACAGTGGGTAGCTAGAAGAGACTTGTTGCCTCTTGTTGAAGTGCTGATCCAGATCTCACTGGTGAGGAGACATGACATCGATGACTTCCACACGGCAGCCTCCTACGACCGCCGCGCCGGAGCCGTCGTCATCGTCCGGAAGGAGCGCGACGGAGGCGAGATCCCTGAAGGTTCACAGCGAGGCCGAGAGGCGGCGCCGGGAGAGGATTAATGGTCACCTGGCTACGCTGAGGAGAATGCTCCCCGATGCGAACCAGGTTTGCATTGCTTCAACTCTATTTCCTAGTATAGCATTTTTCTTAACTGAATTTGCCGCTGAAGCAAGTTCAGTTAAGCTGTTAAAGAAATTGGCAAAGACTACTTTGCCTTGCTGCAGTCCAAACAATAAGCTAGTAACATCGTCGCTGAATATCTATCTTGATATTGTGAGCAGATGGACAAGGCCGCCTTGTTAGGCAGTGTGGTGAACCAAGTGAGGTTCCTCAAGAGGAAAGCAACCGAAACCTCGGCACAAGCGCCGACGCTCATCCCTCCGGAGGCCAACGAGATCACTGTCCGGTGCTACACTGCCGCCGGCGACGACCAGGCCACGTACATTCGCGCCACCGTCAGCTGCGATGACCGGCCGGGCCTATCCGCGGGCCTCGCCGGAGCCTTCCGTGGCCTCGGGCTGAGGGCGCTGAGGGCAGAGCTGGCCTCTCTAGGAGGCAGGGTTCACCACGTGTTCGTGCTGTGCAAGGAGGACGACGATGTCGGTCCTGGCCCGAAGGCCTCGGAGGCGGCCGTCTGGCTGGCGTTGGCAGAGGTTGCGTTCCCGGAGATGGCGTTCGGTGGTAGCTCGTGGAGCAGCAAGAGACAGAGGATTTTGGAGGCCGGCTGCTCAGTCATGTACTCCGTATAGGTGTTTGTTTTCTTTTCTTCAGTTAGCTGTTTCCTGACGAAATGGAAAACAAATCTTTCCCAAATGGATGATGCAAAATGATTTTAGCATACCAAAAAGTTTGTTTTAGGGAACTATTTTTTCCTGCAAAAAAAATGTAAATAGAGCACCCGAATATTTGTGTTCTCCACAATTGCATATATGTTGAAATAAATATTGTCAAACTCATTTCAAATGAATTCAAAACAAATAAAACAAGAATAATACGTAATTAGTACATAGTTTACCAAGTTTTAGCATAACAATCAACACCAAAATTCATGAAACATGCATAACATAGAGTTTATCACATACAACATGAAACTAGTGGCCATGTTTGCCATTCCATGCGCGCCACTCATTGATGAGATACTTTTTTAAAAGATTTTGATGTTTGTCTCAAATGATACACTTCAAGAACGCCGCATGTTATGTATGATCACACAAACTGTCATGATATATAAAAAAACATATCTTATTATCAAAACCTAGCCCGTCCTCACATGATTGTAAATTGGGTTTGCAACACCCCAAAAGTTTATTCACATCTTTCTTAGCAAATTTGGCTTCACTTTTGCGCAACAAGCCTGGCCCCCAAATCCCCCAAAATTCCAAAAAATGGTGATTTTGTTTTCCATTTTACTGAGAAATAGGTATTGCTATACTCCAAAATAATTTATTTAATACAAAATATGCGTTTTTTTGTTTTGCATGTATCAGGCCGGGCAGACTGGGCTTGGGCATGGCTTTTGCAGGGCTTTCACAAGCCCGGCCCAAGGTTTGCGCAAGGTTTTTGCAGTACACATGCGATTTTTTTTTTTTGAGATTTACACATGCGATTTTTGACAGTAGATATGTTGTTCTTCCCGTGGGGAGATAACGAGATGAAGTTCTAGTTAATTCTGGACTATGAGTACGAGGAAAACAGTGTCTCTGTCGCCTGCTCACGCACGCTTGGAGTTCCCGACCGATCGGACCGAGGGCTAGCTTGCTGCATCTATTAATCAATTCGCGCCCAGATCGATTAGCATCGATATTGCGCCACGGAATCAACCAAGCAAGAAGATCAAGCGAGCGAGCCATCGTGTGTTGGTGTCATGGCGTTCCCGCCGTCGACGCTGCCGCTGTGGGCGCCTACACCGGCGTCAGGGTTTGACGGCCTGACTGTGGCGCCGTCGCCGTCGCCGGCGGTAAGGACGGGCACGGAAGACGACCCCGGAGTGTTTTTGACATGGGAGGACGTATGCGTCACGGTAGGCGGCTCCTACGGGCGAGAGCCGGTGAGCATCCTGAGCGGGATCAGCGGGCACGCCGGGCCCGGGGAGGTGCTCGCCATCATGGGGCCGTCGGGCTGCGGCAAGACCACGCTTCTTGATGCTCTCGCAGGAAGATTAGGTCCCGGGATGAACGAAGCTGGGGTGATTCTCATCAATGGCCGCCGGGAGAAACTCGCATTTGGAACCTCGGTAAGACCACAGATCCTCATTTGTTCTTATCGGCTTATATGGCGGGAGTGCATGTTATGATCTGATCGATGTCAAAAGAAACTTATACGTGCTTGAACTTCATCTGAACCTGAAGGCTTACGTGACCCAAGACATCGTGCTCATGTCGACGCTGTCGGTGCGGGAGGCGGTGTACTACTCGGCGCAGCTGCAGCTGCCGGAGACGGTCCCGGCGGCGAAGAAGCGCGCGCACGCGGAGCGCGTCATCCGCGAGATGGGCCTCGGCGACGCCATGGACACGCGCATCGGCGGACGGATCAGCAAGGGGATCAGCGGCGGGCAGCGGAAGCGGCTCACCATCTGCATCGAGATGCTCACCCGCCCCCGGCTGCTGTTCCTGGACGAGCCCACCAGCGGGCTCGACAGCGCCGCCTCCTACCACGTCATGAGCCACATCGCCAGGATCGCCGCCAGGGAGGGCATGACCGTCGTCGCCGCCGTGCACCAGCCCAGCGGCGACGTATTCGAGCTCTTCCACGGCCTCTGCCTGCTTGCCTACGGCAGGACCGTCTTCTTCGGAGATGCAGCTGAGGCTACCGAGGTGATCATGCTTCTCCTTTTATCCACTTCTTCTTTTTTCTCGTCATTTTTGGGTTCTTTTTCCTCCTAGGTACTCTACGTTTTAAATTAGAGAACTTCCATTTGTGAAAGAGATGATAGTAAGAAAATAAATAAATATAAGACATCTATATATGTTACTTTACATATAGAAGTTAGTAACACATAATAATGTCATATGTATGAAGCTAGTCTAAATAACTCCCCTGTATAACTAGCCTAAGGCCTCGCCTGGGAACGGGGTATTCGGACCGTAAAGGCCGGGTAATAATCTACGGACCTGGAGACGTACGTAAATTAAAGAAGAATCCGTCGTTTTGTTACGGACCGAAAATCTAAACAACAATCCAAGCAGGGCCTAAGAGGTGCACGAAGCTCGGTTTCTTGAAACCCATTTATGATGGGATATCATTCAATTTTCTTTTCTTGACTGTCTTCTCAAGCACGTCACCACGGTTACGTTAACCATGCCCAGACCCCGCAATTTCCCTCACCTGGTGAACCGTTCTAACCGCTCCCACTGGATCGCAACCGACATCTCCATGTGCCTCCACACCTTGTCGCCGCAGCCATCCTCCTAACCAAATTTGAGAACGAGTCTGGGCGGCTACACACGTTGCTCATCCCGGAGAGCCACTACCATGCTCGTCTCGGTTGGTCCGTATGCCAACGGTCCATCCGCAACTCGGTGGTAGCGTGAGCATGCTGAGCCAACACCGCTTGCATCCCATATGCTCCATGTTGGACATGGTTTGTCCATGGCACTTGGATTCAGGGAAGACGTTGGGGGCGGGCGGAAGTCCATCCTAGCGGCGGCAGCTGAGCGGCTGAGGCTGTACGGAGTGCACTGGACTAAAAGTTGCATGGTGCAAGTTTTTCGTGGAATAGACGTGCCTCCATTCTCTCTCATATATCCTCTAAGTTTAGAGCATAGAGGAAGATTTAAAGATGGTTCTATGAAATATTTAGGGATAAATGGTGATATAAAGGATCAATTCGAGAGGGTTTTGCACATCAACTTTTATTTTACAAAAATATTAGAAGACGTCGTATTTTACGGTATTTAGTAGAGCTGCTCTTATAAGAAAAAACAAATAGAACACACAAAAGCGGCTTCTTTTATATCGGCTAAGGAAACTTGTGCACATAACCGATGAGCTGGTAGTTGCATCTATATCTCGGCCTCAGATGTTCGATTCTTGCCATAATTTGGTTGTAAGACAGCCAAAAGATTAACACTTGGACACTTTTCATTTTACCTTCCTCTCGTCGAACCCTAGTTCCGCTTGCAGTGAGTGAGATATTCTCCTTGGCTTTATGTAAAGCATGTTGAACGGCAGTTGACCACCTAGAGGGGGGGGGGTGTGAATAGTTTTAGGCTAGCGGAAAGTAAGTTGTCTAAAAGTGCAACTAGGTGATACAAGTGATAAACAACAAAGAAACTAAGCAAATACATGAATTAAAGATGCGGTAAAGGAGAGTGGAACGAAACAACCGTAGGAACTTGAAGACCAAGATTTTATCCCGAGTTCCACCACATAGGTGTACGTCTCGTTGGAGGGGTGTGAGCTACCACAAAGGTTTGCTCAACGCCACAAAGGGCTCACCCTATTCTCCTGTGAATTCGGCCACAAAGGTGCGAATCCACGCTTCCACTAAGAACTCCTTTAAGGGCGGAGAAGGTCCCGTACAAATTCATGAGGCACACACCCACAACTGAATTGGGGGCTCCCACAAAGACCACAACAGGTCACTTCCACAAAGGAATCCACAAAGGATCAAAACACACAAGGTTGAACCTAGCTATCCACAAAGGAACCCTAGATTCGTTGCCCCTCAAGAAATAGAGGGGGGAAATCAAATCGCTTCGGTGGAGATGTAGATCGGTGGCTTCTCCCTCAGATCCCCAAGTATCAACGGATTTGAGTGACTAGATTGGGAGATCCGGAAGAAACGAGCTTTAGCACCAATGGAGGGGAGAGAAAATCTGGAAGCTTAATCTTCTGGAGGTAGGTGGAGGGGTATTTATACCCCTCTCCAAAAACTGCCCGTTGTACAGCCGCCAGCCCAGAAATCTCCGGGCTGAGGACCGGAGATCTCCGGACCCCGGAAATTTCCGGAGCAATTTCCGGCTATGCTTGAATCTGGATCAGTACTGGTTGGGCTTCTTGACTTAGTAGAAAAATCTCTGACACTCGGAAATCTCCGAGCGCCGGAAATCTCCGAGAGCATTTCCGACAAAAAATGTTTTGGAGTCAGTACGCATTTTGAGTTCTGGACTTGGTCGAAATTCTTCTGTCACTCAGAGATCTCCGGACTGGGGCTCGGAAATCTCCGAGAGTATTTCCAACTCAGCTGGAGTTGGAGTCAGTACGCATTTCAATTCAGACTTGGTGAAAATCTTGGATGGCTCGGAGATCTCCGGTCTGGGGACCGGAAATCTCCGAACCCCGGAAATCTCCTGACTGAATTCCTTAACAAATACCAAGTGTAGTTGAAATGAAACTTAGGCAAAATAAGTGTTCCTCTTTATCAGTCTACCTGTAAAAGACCCTGCATGCTTCATCACAAACATTAGAATACTTTTTGTGTTGTCATTAGTCACCAAAATCTGGGAGTGCATAGAATGCACTTTCAATCTCCCCCTTTTGGCGAATGATGACAACACAAAAAAGAGAACGGATTTGCAAAATATAGACGGAGCTCCCCCTAAGTGAGTGCACTATTTAAGAATGTCTTTGGAATACAAAGTGCACATTCCTTAGGATCAACACTCCCCCTAGATTTTACAAAACACACAAATACACAATATACAATAGAAGCAACAAACTTAGATAAAGAGTTATTACAATAGAGAATTTAACAGTACTCATGTCTCACACACATGACGAACAAAAACAGTCACGAAAAAGGGAGCACTGATAGAAACAAAACGAAAAGAAAGAAGTGCTCCTCGCCCATGCAAATCCCGAGAGTCCTAGAGATACTTCTCCCGCTTTGGCATCAAGATACCAAAAAGGGAGGAGGTTCCACTAACGTCCCATGACTCAAGAGTCGGAACCCTCGTCCTGATCATCATCCTCCTCCTCCTCAGTATCAGCATTCTCAAGATCGCTGTCATCTGGCACAACATCATCTCAATCAAAAGTGAGACCATCTGCATTCCAATCCTTGAAAGGAACCCGAGGCTTCAAAGGGTGCTTCGGAGCAGGCATCTTCATGTGAGCGATCATCGCTTCTTGGCGCTGCATAATGCGATGGTTCTGAGAGTAGATGGAGTAGTTCTCACTGTGAATGCAACATTTCATGTTCATGATTTTCTCAATTGCTCGAACTACCCAGGGGCGACTCTTCTTGGCAGCTTTCTTGATGTTGGGATTGGAGGGAACCCGAGATGGACCACCAAAAATGTCATCCTCGTTGATCTCATGCATGGTGGCTTGTTGTTGAACCAAGTGAGCAGATTTCTGGACAAGCAGGGCTGGCTTGTGAGGCTGAGTAGCAAAGGCTGCATCAAAGTCATTACCGTCTTGCTCGGAAAGCTTGTAGAGCCTCTTGATGAGTAACATTATATAAGGAGCATATGGAGGAACTTTCCTCTCAAAAACTGCTAGTGACATCTCCTGGAAAATAAAGTCCATGACATCCACCTTATAGGCCTCCTGCTCAACCGCATACTCCCCAAGATAGGCCTCATGAGCCTTGGCCATCAAGTTTACTAGAGCCCCGGCAATATTATCTGCATTGCCGGCAATGGGAGCAATGGTCCAACAGAACATGCGAAGCAGAATATCATAAGTGGGGAGGAGGCCATTCTGAGAGCCAATCTTCCCTCCAGGCTGGTAAAGATCAGTCATGACGTGTTTGTTGTAAGACACGCCATGGACATGCATGCGGGCGCCAGCTGCAGTAGAGATACCATTGAAAGGATAACCAAGAATCCGAGCAAACTCTCTGAAAGAAGAAGTCAAGCGCTGCGTGCCAGACATCCAGGTCATCCCAATATCCTCTGAGGAGTCAAACACCACAGTGGCATAGAACTGATGGATAAGAGAGACGTTGTAGTTGCACTCAGTTCTCATCAAGTGCTCCAAACCCAGAAGTCCACATACCTTCACAGCACCACCAAAATAATCGACCTTCTTCATTAATTTGTCAAAGTCAATCCACTTCATGGGGCAGATTGGCTTGTCAATAGAGAACTTCTGATAGACTTCCCTGTAGATCCATGCCATCTCAGTGCAAAAGTATGTGGGATCATCAGACTCCACATTATAGGAGAGGTCACTTCGCCACTTGCGAAAACTGCCTTTGTTGAAGTCTTCAAGATGGAGCTCGGTCCTCTTCTTCTTGTTAGCACCAATAGGTTTCCTGAGCATGGCTGAGGTCTCAGTTTGTGAGTTGTCTTCACTTGAGGACCCACTGGGAGGGCGTGAGTGAACTGGTTTGCCTCTTCCGCGAGTAGAAATTTGCTTGAAGCGGCCACGAGGGTTGGAACCTGCAGATACACAACATAGAGAGGATGGAAAGCATATGGGGTAAGCACTCATGTCCGAGATTGAAAATGGAACATACTTGAAAAGTTTTGACAAACACAGTTTCTGGACTTAGCTGTTTTGATTCTGAGCAGGCCGGAGATTTCCGGGTCTGACTCGGAGATCTCCGGGGTTCAGAGATTTCCGGGTCTGACTCGGAGATTTCCGGTCTGCGTGAAATTTTGACAGATTTGAACAAAATCTATGGATGAAAACAGATCTGTGCATGTGGAAGGTAGAACATTCCTAGGGGAGCAATTCTACCGAAGGAAACAAACAACAACCTCCTAAATCGGCTAGGTTAAACGAAAACAAGTTTCGTCCTAGATTTGAAATAAGAGGAGTTACCGGAAGACATTGCAAAAAGCGTGCGGATGGAAACGAATCCCTTGACGAGGAGAAGCAGATCCCCGAAGCACGCAAGAATCCCTCGAACGATCCACCCGCAGCAAGGAACGGAAGATATGGAGAATTTCAGAGGAGAGAGAGGATTAGGGCACGGGGTGGAAGAACTGGCCGAACCGGCCGGTCAACCCGTGCCCTTATATAGGCAGGAAAAATTTGAACCAGAAATTTCCGGACTGAGGCTCGGAGATCTCCGGGTTCCGGAGATTTCCGGGGCTATTTCCGTATAGGACTTAGCCCTGGAAAACTTTGGCACGCTCGGTGATTTCCGGACATCGGACCGGAGATTTCCGGACCCCGGAGATTTCCGGCTCTAATTCCGATTCAGCTTTGCCTGAGTTCAGTGCCGAAATTGAAAAGGACTTAGGTGCTGAAAAATCGCAGGGGCCGGAGATTTCCGAGTCTCGGCCCGGAAATGTCCGGACACCGGAAATTTCCGGGACTATTTCTGGTCAATAATCATCACATGTCAGTGCTGATTTTTGAATGGACTTAGTCTCGAAATTCTCTGGTGGCCCGGAGATTTCCGAGTAAGGCTCGGAGATTTTCGTTCAAACCCAAAAACTCCAGGAACAAGGAACCAAAAGGGGACATGAGTGGGGAAAAGCATGTTAAAGGATAGTGAAAGGCTTAGGATAGACACTCAAACTGAATAAAGAAGACACACTCAAGTTGCAAGAACCATACAACACAAGAGAAGACCAACAAGAGTGTGTTTTCCCAAAAGAACCAAAGACAATGCAAGTGAGAATCAAAAATAAAACCAAATAGAATCCAAAGAAAAAGAGTGTTTGTGGCCGAGGCCACCGTGTATGAGTTGTAGCATGGTACCGCGAAGATATATCTTGGGTCTTGACGTGGGGCTGCCTTGCGGGTAGCCCACGATAAGGCTACCTGGGCCGCGCGAAGGATGGAAAGGCCCACAGGAGGCCCACGCGGGGTACCATGTAACCTAGTCCAAGTCGGTTAGGAAGCATAACCTGCCATATCTGTAGTTGCCATCGGCACCAACCACCCGAGACCTGGCTGCCTATAAAGCCAGGAGGGTTCCTCGTCCCAGAGACACGCTCATAGCTACAACACAAACCCTAGCGAGATCGCAATCTCGCCATTGTAACCACAACTCGCATCAATAATCAGACAAGCAGGAGTAGGGTGTTATCCTCCGGGAGCCTGAACCTGGGTAAATCCTTGCTTGTCAGCCGTCGTGACCACCTTGCACTCATCTCTCTCCCCATCAATCAACCCGGGGTGAACAACCCTGGGACTTGTCGAGTTAACACCTCGTCAATTGGCGCCGTCTGTGGGAAGTCAAACAAGTGCTAGGAGCATGGTCGCTCCGGCTCCATCCGCAATGAAGATCGGCACGTCCGCCGTCAGGGAGTCGATCCGATTCGGCTCCTTCGAGTACGTCATCCACTCGCCAGCTCATCAATCGGTGTACGCCGATCTGGACAAAGGTATACACATCACCTTCGGCTCCATATTCTGCTGCATCGATAGTCGTGGTATACTCAGGTCTACGACTACTGCGCTACGCGCGACGGCGTCACCAAAATCGCCAACCATCATGTCCGCCGAACCCGCTAAGATCGCATCTGCCGCACCCGCGGAGATCGCGACCGCCGAACCCGCTGAGATCGCATCTGCCGCACCCGCGGAGATCGCGACCGCTGAACCCGCAGAGATCGCATCTGACGCACCCGCAGAGATCGCGATCGCCGAACCCGCGAAGTTCGCATCTGCCGCACCCGCAGGGGCCGCAAGTTGCCAGAAGTTGCCAGCCGGCCCAGTCGAAGCAAAGCGCATCATCAGACGCTCCAAAAGTTTCACCGTCATCAACGGAGAACTCTACAAAAGAAGCATCTCAGGAATCCTGCAAAGGTGCATAGATCCAGTCGACGGCCAAGCCATCTTACTCGACATCCATGCGGGTATCTGCGGGCATCACGCCAGCAGTCGGGCACTGGTGGCCAAGGCGCTACGAGCCGGGTTTTACTGGCTGACAGCCATGCAGGACGCCGAGGAGCTGGTGAAGAAATGCACAGGGTGCCAGGAATTTGCCAACAAGCCACACGCGCCAGCATCAGAACTCAAAACAATACCATTAGCCTGGCCCTTTGCCCAATGGGGTCTGGACATGGTGGGCCCGCTGAAGAAATCCTCACCCGGAGGTCACACTCACCTCCTGGTTGCAGTCGATAAGTTCACAAAGTGGATCGAAGCCGTGCCCATCACAAGTTCGACTGCATCCACAGCGGTCAACTTCATCAGGTCAATCATCTTCAGATTTGGAGTACCGAACGGGATCATCACCGACAATGGCTCGAACTTCACAGCTGAAGAATTCAAGGACTTCTGCTCAGAGCAGGGGATCAAGCTCAGCTACGCGTCCGTCTCGCACCCGCAATCCAATGGCCAAGTGGAGAAAGCCAACGACCTCGTCTGCAACGGCATCAAGAAACGACTGCGCGTGCCCCTAAATCGCGCAGCGGGCGCATGGGTGGAAGATATGCCATCGGTCCTCTGGAGTCTGCGGACAACGCCAAACAGATCCACCCAGTACACTCCATTCTTCATGGTGTACGGTGCAGAAGCGGTCCTCCCCTGCGACATCAAGTTCGACGCACCGAGAGTAGTCGCCTACGACGAGTCGGATGCAGAGGAGGCACTCGAAGACAGCAGAGATACCCTGGATGAAGCGCGCGACATCGCCCTGACACGATCAGCCGTGTATCAGCAGGACCTGCGCAACTATCACACTCGGAGGCTGCGACCAAGAGCGTTCGTTGCAGGCGACCTGGTTCTTCGACTCAAGCAAAAGAAGGTGCACAAGCTCGCTTCCCCATGGGAGGGCCCGTACATCGTAACAGAAGCAATAGGCAACGGAGCTTACCGCCTAAAGGACTCGAAGACAGGAGCAGACTGCAGCAACCCGTGGAACGTAGCACAACTTCGTCGGTTCTACGCCTAGTTCAAAACAATCATTGTACAAGAAAATCAGCGCGGCAGGTTTCAGACGCACTCTTTCCCTTACCAGGGTACCTGAGGGGACTGGAAGGGTTTTAATGAGGCGGCATGTTCGCAAGAATCAGTAAAGTGTTTTGAAGAAAATCTGTCTCCTTTACTTATCACTCAGAGGAAGCTCAAAATCCTAGGCCGCCACTCGAACCACTCGGGGGCTGCGCCACACAGGTTGAAATAAAAGCTTAGGCCGCTACCCGAACCACTCGGGGGCTGCGCCATACAAGTGTGTCCAAAATCCTAGGTCGCCACCCGAACCACTCGGGGGCTGCGCCATACAGGTTGAAATAAAAGCTTAGGCCGCTACCCAACTTACTCGGGGGCTGCGCCATACAAGTATAAAGTCAAAAAATCCTAGGCAGTCACCCGACCGACTCGGGGGCTGCGCCATACAGGTCAAGTTCAAAACCCTAGGTCGCCACCCGACATACACGGGGGCTGCGCCACACAGGTAACACTTGTAACCCTAGGCTACCACTCGACCTACTCGGGGGCTACGCCAAACAGGCTTTCTCAGAAAAATCCTCAGCCGCCACTCGAACCCACTCGGGGGCTGCGCTGTACAGGTCAAGTTCAAAATCCTAGGTCGCCACCCGACATACTCGGGGGCTGCGCCAAACAGGTAACACTTGTAATCCTAGGCTGCCACTCGACCTACTCGGGGGCTGCGCCACACAGGTCTTAACCAAAATCCTGGGCCACCACTCGAGCAACTCGGGGGCTGCGCCATACAGGTCAAGTTACAAAAATCCTAAGTCGCCACCTGTTAAAATCAGGGACTGCGGCATAGAGGTCACACTTGAAGAAACCTAGGCCGTTGCCCAGCGTACTAGGCGGCTGCGCCAAACAGGTTGCAAATCAATACATGCACTGTCACTTTCGAGCAAGCAGATCAATTCTCATAACTCGAAAATACTTCAATCTGTTACATCATGCTTACACAGGCACATTTTCCCTTTACAGCTAACCCTGTACATCAGACGACAGCTACTCTAAACTGCAGGCTCGGCCTTCGGCGCATCAAGGGGACCTACAAGGCGCTCGCTCAAGTCCTGAACCTGTCGGATAATCCGGCGTGCATCCGCTAAGGTCTCGTCAAAGTCATCGTCACCCGGCAGGCCTTCAAGCACCCTCTCAAGCGGAAGATGTGGCCGGTGCATCCGGACGTATGCCAGCGCCGCGTTCGCACCAGCCACAAGTTGGGCGTCGACAACCTCCTTCAGCCCTTCACCATCGCGAAACCTCTCCAGCAAGGCGGACAACCCGTTCGGCTGCGCATTATGCGGGAAGTACACACGATTGATGTGCCAGAGTGTCTTTCGGCAGTTCTCCAGAAGAAAAGCCGTGCGCCACGTACGATCAAGCATGGTGGCAAGGACGCGCCCCCTCGACTGGTTCACCCAGAACTGTCGAGCTTCGTAGGAGTCGCCGGACGCCTCTCGGGTGACTCGCTCCTCAACGCGAGCCCGCTCGGCCTCCCAGTCAGGATTAACATCTGCACGCGTAAAATGCAAGTCAGAACGAGAAGGAAAGCCAACAAAGACGGCAGCCGCCAAAGGATACACACCTTGCAACTGCCGACTGATCAGGTCGATCTCCCCAAGCAAAAAATCCTCACGTCGCGAGAACTCCGCCGTAGGATGCGACTGGGAACGGTGCAGCAGCCGCTCCGTATTCTTCAGGGTCGCCTCAAGCTCCACCACCTTGTTCTTCAGGTATGTGATTATCCGCTGATCATTTACACTGCGTGGAGGAGCCGGCGCCGCCCGACGACAGCGAGCACCCGAAGAAGAAGCCGCGCCACTCGGCTCGGCCACAAGAGAAGGTGGAGCATCATCGCGCACATCATTCTGCCAGGGATACGCAGAGTCAATACAATCATGCGACTGCGAAGCGCAGATCAACTCAGAAGAAAGAAAGTCAGCAAAATCAATATTGAAGACCAAAAGACCCGACAGGGTAATATTCATTACAAAGCAAGAAGTTCAAAATACAGACCGCGGCGACTGCCGAACTCCTAAAGCTACGCCTACTCTAAGGCTGCGGACTGCGACCGGGAACGGCCCTTCCGAGTGGCAGCCGCCTCGGTCGCCTTAGCAAGGGCCCTCTCGAAGAGTGCCACAAGCTGCACGACCAGCTGCGAGGCACGCTCCTTCACGCCACTCAGCGACGCGGTTCGGCCATCGGGTTTGCGAGGAAAACCGTGACGACCTTCTCAAAGTCAGCTGGAACCTGATGGCCTAATAGGAGCTGGAAGGTGAGCTCGGAGCCGCGTACCGTCTGCGACCGCGTGAAGTCGGCGATGGTGGTCGCGTCCTCAAACAGCGCAGCTAGGGCGTCCACGGCTGCCGGCGGCTGGTCGCCCGGGAAGATACTCTGATGCACCACGGTGAGGGCCCCAGTCGATTTCTGCAATGCGACTGCGGACTTCTTCAGCGCGTCTGAGGCATAGGCACAGACCCGGTCGAGGAAGCCAACAACGGTCGCTAGGTCAACCGTGTCACTCGACGCGTCTTCCGGAGGAGCTCCACCGCAAGTCTCTGCGCAAAAATTCAAGGTCAAGCAAAGAAAAAGATCAAAGACGAAGTAGGCATCAAGCCGAAACTTACCCCCAAGAACACCGGCGAGTGAAAGGAGTCGACCGACTTGAGTCTTCTCCTGGGCGACCCGCGCCAACTCCCGCTCTCGAGACTCATGAAGATCCTTCTCAAGTTCATCAACCCGCCCAGTAGCCTGGTCCAAAGAGGCACGCAGTTGGTCCCTCTCTTTCTCCAGGCGAACGTAAGCCGCGGCTGCGTCGAGCTGTTGGCGATAGTACGGCTGAAGCAAAAGCAAGATGTTAATAAAGTTGCGGGCGACTATACTAGTCACCCACACCTTCGGGGGCTGATCGCGCACCCGATGAAAAATCAAGAATGCAAGAACAAGCATAAAAGACTTACGTGGTCCAGGAGTTCAAGATCCTCTGCAGTCGAAGGAGGAACGCGGCTAGACGATGCAACGCCGGCAGGCTCAGCAAGAACCTTCTTCACTACCGCCTGGGTCCCCAGTCCAGTCGAAGGGGCAGATGTATGCTCCACGTCCCGAAGGGGGGAGCTAACATTGCCAGAACGGTGGCTGCATCAAAACCAAGCACACATGTCAACCTACACGTCGCAACCGCAAAATGCAACTCGAAGGACACACATCATAAAAGAAGCTCACCTAGGGGTGCCGGCGTCGTCATAGCTCTCCAGGGAGGGCGAAGGCATCCGCGCGAAAGAACGAGGAGCCGCGGAGCTGACTGGAGGAACGTTCAGGGGTTCGTCCCAGCCACCCGAGGACTGCGCACCCGGCGATGTCACGACGACTTCCTCCACAGTAACGTCGACATCCTTGGCAGGTGACGACGCAGTGGCAGAATCGCCACGACTCGGAAGCTTCCGTTTCTTTCGCGCGGGTTCCTCCACTTCATCCTCCTCCTCCACATCGTCACGGGGAGAGTGTGCGGAGGGAATCTCTTCGTCTTCGTCTTCCTCCTCGACAAACTTCGACTCGTTGTCGGGTCCGTTCTCAGGAAGAGGAGGAAGGCTGATGAACAGAGCTCGACCCTGAAGCAAGTAGACACAAGTCGAATCAAAAAGAAAGGTAGACTCAAGTCGAACAAGGACAAAAGGAAAACAAGACAAGACTTACCTCAGGAACGGGGTTCGAGGACCCGCAAGGAGAAATCGGGCACTTGACGTTGCACGTGTCCGCGGCTCGGAGGTTGGTGATGGATCTGACGTTGGCTTCCACCTCCTCATCATCAAGCGGCTGGGCGCTGACGCCTTCGGCGGCCCACATCGGGTGAGGCCGAGCGCTGAGTGGCTGCACCCGAAGACGGAAGAAGGTGGCCATCAGGAAGACGCCAACCGCCTCGCGCCCAAGGGTCTTGGTCAGACCGCGCAGCAGGCCCAGCAAGGGCCGCACGGCCTCCTTCTCCACGGCGGACAGCGGGTGCGCCCAGGCGCCGGTCTTCCGCAGTCCACGCCCGCTGTCGAACGCGTCCAGGCCGTCCTGGTTCGACTGGACGTAGAACCACCTCCGGCGCCATCCTTGGACGGAGTCGGACTTCTTCATCTGGAAGTACGCGGTGTCACCGCGCACCTGGATTCCGAAGCCGCCCACGGGGAAGGTCAACCCGCTCTTCCCCACGTTCTTGCGAACGAGGAAGAATGACTTCCACAACGCCCAATGGGGCGCGACACCCAAGAAGCATTCGCAGAGCACGATGAAGCCCGCGATGCTCAAGACGCCATTGGGGGTCAGATCGTGGATCTGAACCCCATAGGCATACAAGAGACCGCGCACGAAATCGTGCATGGGGAACCCGAAGCCCCGCGGAAGGAAATCCGCGAAGCAAACACGTTCCCCATCGCGGGGAGTGGGGAAGACCTCCTTGCCAGGAACGCGTACCTGGACTTGGTCGGCAGGTGGCAGCAGACCTTGCGCACGGAAAAGCTCCACCTCGGCCTTCTTCACCGACGACCTCTACCAGTCGCCGTCGGGTTTCTTCATCACCCCGGCTTCGTCGGCGGCGGCAGAGGAGCCAGCGGCGCTCTTCGGCTTGCCCATGGTCAGTTTGCAAGGTGTACGGACAAATTGCCCGGAGCTCTGGATGGCGGCGGAAATGGTAGAGCGCAGAGGAAAGGAAGCACAGAGCGATTGGAGAAGATGAAATCCCAAGCGTCAAGACACAGTACTTATGCCTCGAAAATCAGCATCTCAACCGTCCACCGAACAAGGGCTCCGAGCAGGCACATCCGGCCGTCCACGTGTCGCACGGAGAAACCAACCGTCACCGCCCACTTCGTCCACTATGCACGAAAACCGAGGCGTCGTCATCGTGCCGCGCAAATTTCGCGCCCACTTCAGAGACGTGACAACTGTTGACCGCGGTCATCTCTGACAGCGGGGCCCGCCACGTCACGTCCCATCGGGCGCAGAGGCATGCAACAGATCGTCACCAGTGACGTCATCAAGCCAACGGCTCCAAAATCAACTGAAGCAACTCGACAGAGTGATTCGAGTAGTAATCTTCAAAGCTGAAACCAACAAGGTAAGATCAGCCAATGATCTGAGAACCCGAAGAAACCATTCGGGTGGCAACATAGTAAGCTCGAGCAGCCAAATCCATCCACAAGTAAGCCAAACAGGCTGAGTAGAAGCAAGCTTCACAAGAAGATGAAGGCAAAGTAATTCGACTGCAAAGGTTGCTCCCATCGGGAGTGGCCGGTTCGACTGAAGAAATCGAGTTCAAGCTCAAGATCAAGTAATCCAATGGCGCGTCCAGGAGGAAGGAGTCCTTTGTTCGACTCTACGCTTCGACCAAGCACTCGGGGGCTACTGACGTGGGGCTGCCTTGCGGGTAGCCCACGATAAGGCTACCTGGGCTACGCCAAGGATGGAAAGTCCCACAGGAGGCCCACGCGGGGTACCATGTAACCTAGTCCAAGTCGGTTAGGAAGCATAACCTGCCATATCTGTAGTTGCCATCGGCACCAACCACCCGAGACCTGGCTGCCTATAAAGCCAGGAGGGTTCCTCGTCCCAGAGACACGCTCATAGCTACAACACAAACCCTAGCTAGATCGCAATCTCGCCATTGTAACCACAACTCGCATCAATAATCAGACAAGCAGGAGTAGGGTGTTATCCTCCGGGAGCCTGAACCTGGGTAAATCCTTGCTTGTCAGCCGTCGTGACCACCTTGCACTCATCTCTCTCCCCATCAATCAACCCGGGGTGAACAACCCTGAGACTTATCGAGTTAACACCTCGTCAGGTCCATAACTACATCCCAACATTGAAGCTCACAAATTAGATTTAATTTGAAGTTTTAGCAATGATATGTCACTATATGCATAATAGGGGGAGGAAGAGTCCAATGTATTAGGAAAACACTCCCCCTAAGTCCATGCGTACCTCTAGGTCTTATAAAGCCTTAAACGTTGGAGTGTGTGTACGGAGTTCAAGCCAAGCCCCAAGAATCAATGATATTGAGCTCATTCCTCAAGTAGCAAAAGCGGGCTTCATCAAGGGGCTTCGTGAAGATATCCGCCAATTGATCCCTTGTACCAACATATGATAGATCAATATCTCCTCGTGCCACGTGATCGCGGATGAAGTGATGACGAATCTCAATGTGCTTGGTCCTTGAATGTTGCACCGGATTGTAAGCAATTTTGATGGCACTCTCATTATCACATAAAAGCGGCACTTTGTCCAAGAGGACACCAAAATCCTTTAAAGTTTGCCGCATCCAAAGAAGTTGGGTACACCCGCTTGCTGCGGCGACGTACTCGGCCTCTGCCGTGGATAATGAGATGCAATTTTGTTTCTTCGAGGACCAACTCACCAAAGATCTTCCAAGAAATTGACAAGTACCGGATGTGGACTTCCTATCATCAATGTCGCCCGCCAATCGGAGTCGGTGTATCCACAAAGAGACATGGTGCCATCTTTGGGATACCACAACCCAAAGCAAGGGGTATGAACCAAATATCTGAAGATTCTCTTCACGGCCATCAAATGACTTTCCTTAGGCGTGGCTTGATAACGGGCACACACTCCAACGCTTAAAACGATATCGGGCCTAGAAGCACACAAATAAAGAAGAGACCCAATCATAGAACGATACTCCTTTTGGTCTACCTCTTTACCGTCGGGGTTGAGTTGGAGGTGGCACTTGGTTTGCATAGGAGTCGTCACACCGTTAAGTCCAAGCAATTTGAATTTCTTGATCATATCTTGAATATACTTGGCTTGACAAATGAAAGTCCCTTCCCTCAATTGCTTTATCTCAAAACCAAGAAAGAACTTGAGTTCACCCATCATGGACATCTCGAACTTGTCGGTCATTAGCTTGGAAAACTCATCATTGAACACACGGTTAGTAGAACCGAAGATAATGTCATCGACATATAATTGACAAATGAAGAGTTCACCATTAACCTTTTTAGTAAAAAGAGTGGGATCTATTACCCCAACCTCAAATCCACGGTCTACCAAGAACTCTCTCAAGTACTCGTACCATGCACGGGGGACTTGTTTAAGGCCATTGAGAGCTTTGTCCAAGACATAGACGTGGTGAGGATGGTTGGGGTTTTCAAAACCCGGGGGTTGTTTAACATAAACAAGTTCTTGCAATGGACCATTAAGAAAAGCAGATTTGACATCCATTTGTTGCAATTTGAAACCATGGTGAGAAGCAAAAGCGATGAGAATACGTATCGATTCGAGTCTTGCGACCGGCGCGAAAGTTTCTCCAAAATCGATGCCTTCGACTTGAGAAAAACCTTGAGTCACCAACCGTGCATTGTTCCTCACAACGATACCATGTTCATCTAGCTTGTTCTTGAAGATCCACTTAGTGCCAATAACGTTGCGGCAATCTTTAGGCTTCTCAACTAGACGCCACACTTTGTTGCGCTCGAAGTTGTTAAGTTCTTCATGCATAGCCCCTAGCCAATCGGGATCTTCAAGAGCATCAAAGACTTTCTTGGGCTCGACCATAGAAATGTGTGCTTGATGCTCACTAAAGTGAGCTAATTGACTTCGTGTGGAGACCCTTGCTCGAATATCACCAATGACCTTGTCGAGAGATAATGCTCTAAGTTCCAAAGACTTTGCAAAGCGAGCTTGACGACGAGTTTCAATTGCCGCCCTTGTGGAGGGGACAATTTCTTGACCATCTTGATCCTTTGGATCCTCGTCTTGACCTTCTTGAGGGCCTTGATCATCATGAGAAGTCTCTTCATGAGGTGGAGAAGGATGATCTTGCCCTTGAGTAGAACTTGGAGAAGTGGAGTTGGCTTCGATAATCTTGGTGGAGGAGGCATGATCTTTTTGTTGATGAAGATCTTGTTGAGCTTCATCATGAGAAGAAATAGCATGTTCTTGTTGAGGAGGATCTTGAGATTGTTCTTGAAGGGAATCATCATTTTCTATGGGTGAGCCACCTTGTGGTTCTTGTGATGGTGAGGTCTCCTTGATGGGAGAACTTGAGTCATCTTGAACAACTTCTTGATGGACTTCAATGGGGCGTAGAAAGCCCACCCCCATCTTCTTAATGGCATCAAAAGGTTGTTCATCACCTACATCACAAACACCAACTTGCTCCACTTGGGAGCCATCATTTTCATCGAATTCCACACTACAAGACTCTATGATAATCCGGGAGGATTTATCAAAGACTCTATAAGTGTGGGACTCGCTACCATATCCGACAAAAATCCCCTCAAGATATTTAGAGTGGAACTTACCCAACCGGACACCCTTGACGAGATAATAGCACTTACATCCAAACACTCGGAAGTAGCCAATGTTGGGTTTATTGCCGGTGAGGATATCATATGGAGTCTTCTTCAATCCCTTGCGGAAGTAGAGGCGATTTGGTGAGTGACATGCGGTGGAATAGCCTCCGCCCAAAAGTTGATGGGAGACTTGAACTCCGCCAACATAGATCTCGCCATATCGATGAGAGTCCGGTTCTTCCTTTCGGCAACGCCATTTTGTTGAGGAGTGTAAGCAGCGGAATATTGATGACAAATGCCTTCTTCACTAAGAAAGTCGTTAAGAGAGTAAATCTTGAATTCCGACCCATTGTCACTTCGAACAACCAAAATGGGAAGGTCATGTTGGCGTTGAACTTCCTTTGAGAAGTCGATGAAGACTTGTTGAGTTTCATCCTTGGTCTTGAAGAAATAGACCCAAGTATACCTTGAATAGTCATCAACAATCACGAGGCAATATTTCTTGCCACCAAGACTTATCTCCGGAATTGGTTCAAATAGATCAACATGAAGGAGCTCCAAAATCCGGGACGAAGATATGATGGCTTGCTTGGATGAGGAATATCATGCATCTTGCCTTCCACACAAGCTCTACAAATTCGATCCCTTGAAAAGGAAACATGATCTTTTAGTCCAAGGATGTGGCCACCCTTGTGGAGACTTTGCAAAGTACGCATGTTTACGTGAGCTAGTCGGCGATGCCAAAGCCAACCCACGTCGGCTTTTCCGAAGAGACACATGGCTTGAGAAGTGGTGGCTCCGGAGAAGTCCACCACATAGAGCTCATGCTCCACGTATCCCACGAAAGCCACTCTTAGCGACTTGCTCCACAAGAGGACCACAATGTCCTTATCAAAGAAGGGAGAGATCCCCATCTTTGTTAAGGCACGAACCGATAACAAATTATAGCCAAGAGATTCAACAAGCATGACATTGACTAGAGAAATGTCGGGGGCAACTACCACTTTGCCAAACCCGGTTACCTTAGACCTTGATAAGTCACCAAAAGTCACGGTTACTTGATCTTCATTAGGTTTCAACTCCGTAACTAGTTCTTTGCTTCCGGTCATATGACTTGTACGTCCACTATCAATTATCCATTTTGAACCACCGGGAGCAAGGTCCTACAAGAGATCAATTCTTGCATTTTGCTTCACAATGGGTGCTTTATGGTTAGCGACAAGAGATTTAGGAACCCAAATAGCATATGAAATAAAACCATAGTAGGGTCCAATGTAACGAGCACAAACATTCCCATAATAATCGACATATAAAGCATAGTTAGGGTTGTTGTCCCCGGCGTGATCTTTACGAGTAGGCTTGCCCCTTGTGACATTCCTACTCGCAAGACCTTCCTTGGATTGAATGGAGTCGGCCTTCTTGGCTTGGATGGGGTTGATGCTCTTGGGAATGCCCTTCTTGGCATTCATCTTTATGGGAGGCACATATCCAATACCTTCCTTTCCTTGTCGAGTGTGAGGCTCCATGATGGGAGTCTCAACAACTTGTTTACCCTTGAGAAGGATGATCTTGGATGTGGAGGCCTTAGTCATCTCACTCTTGAACCTAGCATTCTCCTTCACAAGATTAGCATTATCACAAGAACACTTAGAGGTAGAGATGCTAAGAGAATCAAGGTTAGTTAGTCGAGTTTGGAGTTGGGCATACGACTCTTTTAGAAGAGCATGTTCACTCTCCAAAGCCTTGTGAGCTATGATGAGCTTCTCCATGTCCTCAATGAGTCGAACATGCCCAACCGCAAATTCAGCTTTATCTTGTTGAGCCACCTTGAATTTAGCAAAGTACATATCACGATCCTTAATGAGCTTAGCATGTGAGGAGTTATGAGTTTCCTCAATAGTTTCAAGTTGCTCCTCAAGACGAGCATGAGACTCTTCAACCTCCTCAAGAGAGGACTTCAAATAAGATAGAGAAATAGCGTCTTCTCTTTCTATCTTACCCTTCTCTTCATTGAGATGCTCTAGCTCACCAATTCGATCCATGAGGGCACCAACATGTTTCTTGCTATCACCTTGCAAGTTAGTGATAAAGGAGTCGAACGCCACAAGCTCTTGCTTGATTTGAAAGCTAGAGGCATCATCAAGCTCATTCATTTCATTCATGAGAGAGGAATAGGATGAAGATACCTCCGATGCCTTTGCCATAAGACACTTTGAGCTCTTGGTGATGAAGTTCTCATTAGGCGATGTGGATAGAGACGATGAAGAGCTTGTCGTAGTTGAAGGAGTTCTTGTCGTTGATGGAGAGACGGTAGTAGTCGAGGTGGTGGCAAGGGCCGCCACTTCATTTGGCGTTTCTTCCTCCGACTCTTCATCATCGGTGGGATACTCCTCTTGAGTCAACAACATGATGCGAGGCTTCTTGTTAAAAGGCCTCTTCTTTCCATAGGCCTTCTTGGGAGGCATCTTGGTTTTGTCCTTGAGCACTAGACGTCCACCACGCTCTTCTCTTTTCTCATAAGGGCACTCGGCAACGAAATGGAACTTGTCTTGACAATTGTAACATGTCCTTGACTTGGAGGGTGAGACCCTATCGGCTTGAGGTGCATTCTTGTCAAAACGCATCTTGCCTCTTGAGGGATTGTTCCAAAAGGTGCGAGCCGCAAGAGCGAGATGATCATTGAAAGCAATCTTGAGTGCTTCCTCGGACAAAGCGGCAAAGCTTCCAAGATCATCATCATCGTTGTCTTCCTCAACGGTAGCCTTCAAAGCGAGGTTGGTTGTGCCTCTTTGCATTCCAAGAGCCCCTGCCCTTGCATCTTGAGCATTCTTAGTGGCCACCTTGTATGCGGCCATCTCTTGCATAACCTCATTAGACGTCATGAGATGGTAGTTGTGTCTTCCTTGAAGACTCTTGACGTCGGTAGGCTCACATGCCATCATAGAGCTAACATACTTCCTCTTGATCCAAGCATCATCAATATGAGAGGCACCCACTTCTCGAAAGCTTGTGGCTATGGTCACGAATCTTCGATACATCATCTCATGGTCTTCACAATCAAGCTTGAAAAAGCCCTCAGCTTCATTGCTCAAAGAGTCATAGTGGTTCCTTCTCATGCTATCATTTCCAACGATCAACTCGGATAGACCATCCCATGTCTCCTTGGCGGTGGTGAGATGTTGGATGCGAGACATGTCCTTGTTCCCAACCGCCTTTTGGATCATGTAGAGAGCGGTGGCATCAAGTTGAGCCTCCACCACTTCTCTTCTTGTTAGGTTGGTCGGATCATGCGGCTTGTATCCAACTTGAATGATGCGCCACAACTCGATTGAAGAGCTGCACACATGAGACTTCATCATATATTGCCATTGAGAAAAAGTATAATCTTTAAGCAACGGGGGATCACCCCTATGAGAAACTTGCGGGTGAGGAATAATGGGATCGGGGGTATGGTATTGGGATGGGGGAGGAGTGGCGTTGTAGCCTTTAGGCACTTCATCATTGGATGATGGAGTGTTTTGATGGTTCGAGGAACTACTAGCATCACCCTTCCCATCCAAAGGCAATTGCTTTCCCTTTATCAATTCGGGGTCCACATCAAGAGTAATGCCCGGAAGCACCGGAGGCTTTGAGGGCAATGCAAGAGAGGTTTCCTTAGATGTCTTGAGAGACTCAAGCATATCATGAAACTTCTTGAACTCGGTTTGTATGGACGATGTCAACTTTGTTTCCAAAGAGTTGATATCGGCCATAGTGGCACCTTTCTCTTGCAGTGACGCCAAAGTCGCGGCGTCCGTTTCGGAACCCTCGTTTGAGTCAACTTGCATTGTCCAAGGTTGGTCTCAAGCGGTGAAGCTTTTAAGAGACAACTTGGCTCTGATACCAATTGAACGGCAGTTGACCACCTAGAGGGGGGGGGGGTGAATAGGTGGTGACCAATTTTTATGTCTTTTTCAGTTTTAGGCTAGCGGAAAGTAAGTTGTCTAAAAGTGCAACTAGGTGATACAAGTGATAAACAACAAAGAAACTAAGCAAGTACATGAATTAAAGATGCGGTAAAGGAGAGTGGAACGAAACAACCGTAGGAACTCGAAGACCAAGATTTTATCCCGAGTTCCACCACATAGGTGTACGTCTCGTTGGAGGGGTGTGAGCTACCACAAAGGTTTGCTCAACGCCACAAAGGGCTCACCCTATTCTCCTGTGAATTCGACCACAAAGGTGCGAATCCACGCTTCCACTAAGGACTCCTTTAAGGGCGGAGAAGGTCCCGTACAAATTCGTGAGGCACACACCCACAACTGAATTGGGGGCTCCCACACAGACCACAACAGGTCACTTCCACAAAGGAATCCATAAAGGATCAAAACACACAAGGTTGAACCTAGCTATCCACAAAGGAACCCTAGATTCGTTGCCCCTCAAGAAATAGAGGGGGGAAATCAAATCTCTTCGGTGAAGATGTAGATCGGTGGCTTCTCCCTCAGATCCCCAAGTATCAACGGATTTGAGTGGCTAGATTGGGAGATCCGGAAGAAACGAGCTTCAGCACCAATGGAGGGGAGAGAAAATCTGGAAGCTTAATCTTCTGGAGGTAGGTGGAGGGGTATTTATACCCCTCTCCAAAAACTGCCCGTTGTACAGCCGCCAGCCCGGAAATCTCCGGGCTGAGGACCGGAGATCTCCGGACCCCGGAAATTTCCGGAGCAATTTCCGGCTGTGCTTGAATCTGGATCAGTACTGGTTGGGCTTCTTGACTTAGTAGAAAAATCTCTGACACTCGGAAATCTCCGGACTGGGGCTCGGAAATCTTCGAGCGCCGGAAATCGCCGAGAGCATTTCCGACTAAAAATGTTTTGGAGTCAGTACGCATTTTGAGTTCTGGACTTGGTCGAAATTCTTCTGTCACTCGGAGATCTCCGGACTGGGGCTCGGAAATCTCCGAGTGCCGGAAATCTCCGAGAGTATTTCCGACTCAGCTGGAGTTGGAGTCAGTACGCATTTCAATTCAGACTTGGTGAAAATCTTGGATGGCTCGGAGATCTGCGGTCTGGGGACAGGAAATCTCCGAACTCCGGAAATCTCCTGACTGAATTCCTTAACAAATACCAAGTGTAGTTGAAATGAAACTTAGGCAAAATAAGTGTTCCTCTTTATCAGTCTACCTGTAAAAGACCCTGCATGCTTCATCACAAACATTAGAATACTTTTTGTGTTGTCATTAGTCGCTAAAATCTGGGAGTGCATAGAATGCACTTTCACATGTGCCTCATGCTCAAGGCCATCCTGGCAGCACTATGAAGCGAAAACATTTCAGATTTGGGTCTTGATCCACTTCTCGAATCAACCACTGATGATTCCTCGGCAGGGTACAACCCCAGATTTCTGGCTCCGGGTGACGCTCGCTACTATTCTTCACACACTCAAAGTGAGCACACCATAATAATCTGAAATAAAAGTGAGCCCACCATAATAAATACCCAATATATTTAAGATGCAATACAACATGGTAGTGTTTCATCTAATATATCATATCCTAGGAGCAGGTGTTGAAGACATGTCTTTGAAGCGGCCTAATAGAAATTAAGTAACTTGGTGCGTGTGAAAAATTCAATTGGCATCAACAAAAATAACTCGGTGCAGCATACACGAAGGTCGAAAGCAACATGTATGACACAACATCACCACACCGAATGGAAATGATGAAATAGAACTTGGTGCAACATTGATTATTCACACTTTCTCATTAAAATGCTTTGGCTAGAATGAAGCCAACAAAATAACATACATTTGGATTAATAATGCCAAGAGTGGACCGAAATAGACGGTGGATGTGTGTGCGTTAGGAAAATAGAGTGGATCAAACAATACATGCATGTATAGATGTCACAAGTGATGACATCAACAAATTAAATGGTGTATTTTAATGTCAGAGTGATTTATATTTCGAAACGTGATGCCACCAGTTTATTATATGTCTCCACTATCGACATTGTGTCCATGAGATCTTTCTACTAACTTAGAACCACCCAAGAAAGTTAATTGAATCATACCTCATAGAGATACAGTTCCTAAAACTTTGTCAGAATGAAACGGAATGTAACATACACCTTTTGTACTGGAGATACTATCAGTGTTGAATATATGTGTTTTTCTATATTTTGGTTGCAGTTCTTTACTCAAACTGGCTTCCCTTGTCCGAATATGAGGAACCCATCTGACCACTTCCTCCGAACAATCAATAAAGATTTTGATGAGGTACCTATTTTGATCAAAACAAATGTGATGGTGTGCATGATTTTTATTCTGTCAATATTGTAATATGTAGAAAATTGTGGAAAGTTCCAAAGCTAGCAGAAAGACCGCAGCTGAAGCAATTGATATCCTGACACATGCATACCAGTCTCCTGCTTATTCAGAAAAAACAATGAGCCAGATAGATGAAATGAAGCAAATTAATGTAAGTTGCTACTCATGTTATCAACATTGTTTTCATATTCATTTGCATGGAAAATCGAGGCGTGATGACCACATAAAGGAAATGACCTTGAACAAAAGACTTTGCAATGACTAATTTGATTAGTTTGATCTTAGATTTATGTGTCTAAAAAACACATTGTGGGCAACGTGTGTATTCATTGTAGATGCAAAATATATGAAAAAACCTATGCAGTATCTTTGCAAGCTCCAATATGGAAATTATGTGAGATTTTCCGTTGATGAATCTACAAAGAAAAATTAGCATGTGTTTTGTATGTTATTGGTTTGACAATTATTTCTACATAGAAACTATAATAGCTTTGGTTATAATCTAGGAGCCTAGGATCAAGAGATGTTTGAGCCAGATTGAGATCCATTGAGCCACTGCCGTAGATCGGTTCACACAATGTTTCTTGTGTGTTATGCCGACTATGACATTTGACGATTCTATTGATTCCATGATGTAGGGTTCATAGAATCAATTTTAGTTTTCATCATATGTGCTTAATAATTTAAATTAATGAACTAATTTAGAGCTGCTCCATCATAAAAGTGCTTCTTCCTTATTAAGGCTTCACCACATAGTTTTCTCCTTGTACTTTAGCCTCGAGTTAGACTATTTGATATGCTGAATTTTGCCTTACTTGACCTTTTGTCCTATAAGATCTCATGCCCATGTTGTATGGAGTACTATATGCCAACCAAATGAATTTTCTCTTAATATCGTACTTCAATTGCCATTATTAATTTATAAGCTTTTAAATTCAGTATTATGATGGGAAAAAGTTAGCATCAGATATATATGTAGAATTTTTTAACTCCATGACGCATACCGCAGTAATGTAGCAGAGGCAACACTGAATTCTGTCAACAAGTTTCACCGTCCCATTAACGCAGAATCGAATTGACACATCTATCAATGTGATTCTATAAAATTGGTGGTATTTTTATAATTTTTTGTGTTATTTCTAGGGAGGAGCTTCCTTTAGAAGGAGGGAAGAAGCCAACTTCTCTACCAAGCTCCTTGTGCTTACCAGCAGGTCGTTTGTAAATATGCACAGAGACATAGGATACTACTGGATGCGTTTGGGAGTTTACGTCGGCATTGGCCTTTGTCTTGGCACTATCTTCTACCAAGTTGGGGACAGTTACAGTTCTATCCAGGTAAATAATATGACTTCACGTAAGATTACAAATGTGTGTATACATATTATTATACCTCATTATTTTACATATTTTCAGACAAGATGTTCAGTAATTATGTATACGACTGCGCTTCTAACTTTCATGGCGATCGGAGGATTCCCCTCTTTCGTAGAAGATATAAAGGTTACTTTCATCCAGACAAGAGTAACATTATTTCGATACCAGTAATTGATTGGCTAATTAAATGTTATTAACATACATATACATCCACTTTTGAATCCATATATTCTTCAAAGCCAAATGCCATATTTGTCTTTGTATTTTAAAATAATTCCGGTTTTTCACATTAATTTCTAATTTACTCTGGATGCGTGTTTTTTCCTATCATGTGTTATTTATCAATATGTATAGATTAACTATGGACACTATCCTTGAGTAGCAAAGTTTGTAGTAAAAAGTTTGAGTAACAGTATAACATACCGGCTCCAATTAGTGATCTTGAAATAGTCCTTCACGTACACCTTGTTCTCAAAAATTGACAGTGGACCATGGTTTAGTGCACCTTCAGAAAAAACTAGTATAAAAACACTAAAGGGAAACGTTGTCTTGTCTACAGTCACTTGACAGACGACTAATAATGCAATGATGGAATTGATGTATTTGTACCCGTTGTAATATTTTTGTGGTACATTTGACACCTGAAAATCTTCAAGTATTAGTACCCCTTGCAAGGTTTTTGTTTGTTTTGAGAATCCCCTTGCAAGTTTTGAATGACACATATGGTATTTCCTCCCAAATTAACTCATCATCTCATATCCCTGTTTGCTTTTATACTCAACTCAGGTATTCAAAAGGGAGAGGCTGAGCGGCCATTACGGCGTAGCAGAGTTCGTGATCTCAAACACACTGTCAGCCACACCATACCTTGCCCTCATTGCCGTGATCCCAGGTGCCATGTTGTACTACCTGACGGGGCTAACCAAAGGGGCTGACCACTTCGCCTACTTCGTCGTCACGCTGTGCATGTGCACGTTGCTGGTGGAGAGCATCATGATGATCATCGCCGCCATCGTTCCGGACTTCCTGATGGGCATCATCGTCGGGGCTGGGGTGCAGGGAGTGTTGATGCTCAACGGCGGCTTCTTCCGCCTCCCCAATGAGCTCCCGAAGCCGGTGTGGAAGTACCCTTTCTACTACATCTCCTTCCACAAGTACGCGGTGCAGGGCTTGTACAAGAACGAGTTCATGGGGTTGACGTTCCCGAGCGACCAGCTGGGGCAGTCCAATGGGACTATCACTGGCATTCAGGTGTTGCAGGAGAAGCTGGAGGTGGAGATGGGGTACTCCAAGTGGGTGGACATTGTTATACTCTTTGGTATGATGGTGATATACAGGATGATCTTCTTCGCTGTTGTCAAGATTGGGGAGGAAGTCGGGCCAAAAATGAGGAAAATGGGATGGAAATAGATATATCTGCAGTATCTGTAATTTCTTTTCCCGCAATCGTGTAGTATTTTTTTAACATATCCTTAGCTACAAAAACATACCCTGATCATCCATGGCATGTTTATAGATTTACTTAGCCGTGAAACATAATTTTCTCATGTAATTGAAAAGGACAGATATTCTCTTTGTTTTATGGAAACCCTACAACATATTCCAGTCTTTATTTGGAGGAACAATTTTAAAAACTGGACATTACACACACTTTTTTGAGTTTTATTATTTTGCATCTCATACACTATACATCATATGTATTCGGAAGTTTGCAGGTAGAACTAGACAATTGGAAAATAGTTTAGGTTTTCTTAAAATTATTTAAGAGTTTTCAAATATTTTAAATGCATAAAATACTCATTATATATACTCCCTCCGTCTTTGTATACAAGGCCACTTCGTTTTCTGTGTCAAATTTTGACTTTTAATTTTACTCAACAAAATATGAGTTATATTTCATAACAAATAAATCACTGAAAAGTTATTTGATATGTGCATCTATTGTAATACTTTTTGTGGTACGTAACTTGCATCTTATTGGTAAAATTAATAATTAAAGTGTCCTAAAAATATGGAGTGGCCTTGTATTTAAAGGCAGAGGAGTATTATTTATGTCTCCCAAACTATCTTTCTACTACACTCTAATTTAAAAGTTTCAGCGAATCACAAATTTTCAAATTCATATGTTGTAACACTTTAAGAGATGAAACAAAAATTGAAGTTGTTTCATAGAGGGGATAAGTGAAATATTGACCTCTTTTTCTTCACGATGACTTTCTTATTCTCGAGCTCGAGCTTGATGATGGCCTTCTGAAGGGGTTCCGGTGCAGAAAACAATAATTTTTCTAACGTAAGAACGCCCTAACTAGTCAGGATCTATCTATCTAGTACATGCGATAAAGGTGTCGGAAAGGGTCACATTACCTCCATGTAGACCGATAGCGGGGATTGCGCTCCCGCACAAGCGTTGATGATGAAGTCGTACGTATCCGACCTCGAGGTCGTGGAGAACTTGCCGCGATGACGGATACGATGACGCCGGGTGTCGGGCCTCCCCCATGTGGGACTAAAGGCAAAAGGAGGGGGAGGGGGGTCCGGCCGAACACCCTAGTCCGAATTGGACTAGGGGCCCAAGCCCCCTTCCTCCCTTAGTGGTGCGGCTCCCCTCTTGGGCCCTCTTAGGGCCTATTTAGGTGGGCTGCCCCTTTTTTCCTTTATTATTTAATATTTAAATTAATATAAAATATAATTAATTCATAATTAATATATTTAAATACTAATTAATATCCCGTGACTCCGAAACATTTTCCGGACCACCCGAACATCTTTCGGACATTCCTGAAACCATTCTAGACCTTGCCGGAACTCCTTCCGGACCACCGGAACTCTTTCCGAATCATTTCTCTCTCTCCAATAAAATCCTATATTATTCCAGAACCTTCTCCAGGTGTCGTTAAGACCTTAAGTTTGTTACGCTACGGTTCGAGAACACTCCAGACATGGTGAAAGAGCATTTTCCCTCATGTGTCGTTTTGGTAATTGAATGACAATCTCTATGGACTAATGTTTTCATTGAGATATCATTATAGATCATGTCCATGGAATTGTGGAGTTCATGTGTTGGACTCTTGAAGCTTATGTGTTGAGTGGAGCATATTGCAAGTATGTCTTGAAGGATTCAAGACATCATATTAGTGAAGAAATGTTGGAAGATACAAGGTTGATCAAGATGTTGATCAACACACAAAGCTACAAGATGTACCAAGAGCGATCATGTATCTCTTGGGATGGTAAACACTTGTCTGCATAGCTTTGTGAACTAACCCATGATATATGTGTGTGTGGTATCTTTATATGAGGTTAGGTATCTTCCCATGGGCTTGCATCAAATGAAGATTTCATATAGCTCATGGAGGATGACATCATGTGGTGATCGTCATCAAGGTGAGATGTGCAAGACCAAGACCAACAGAAGCTTCTTGAAGAGTGCTTGCAATGGATACATGAAGATGAAGCTATGCGAGACTCTCCTATTGTGAGCATGGGGGAGTATTTGGAGAAGTCTTCATCAAGCATGTGCTTTGACGCGCAATCAAGGAAAGATGAACCACTTTAAGAGATCAAGATAGTCATCATCTAACTCAAGTGTAATGCTCAAGGCAAAGGTATGATCTTGATAGGGCTATAGGATAGATAGGCGTACTATCAAGAGGGGCTCTCAAGTTAGTAACTTGATCGCATCGTTGTGGAGAGCTCAAACCTTTGCATACTTGGCATATCATGTTTCTTGGTTCTTATTTGGTTTTTATGTTGGTGAGGAATTAGAGCTTGGTTCATCTCCATGTCAAGCTCTTGTTCATCGAAATCGGTTTTACTTTGGACAACTTGTTGCGTTTTCGGTGGCGGAAATATTGTCGGTTCTACCATGAGGAAAGTCCCACACCTTGCCATGTGTGGTGATTTTACTTTATTTTTGTTGGGTGCTCTTCGTCGCTATCTTTCCAACAAAATTGGTCTCACCTCATTTGGAGTTCATTTGCAAAAGTTATAGCAGTTTTCGTTTCAGTGTTTTGCTGATTCGGATTATTGGGGCCGGATATTCCGCTCCACCGGAATTTCCGGTTCCCCAGCTCATCCAAGAAAACGGCTAAGGAAAGGAGAAAAAGGGTTCTGACTCCAGTCGGAAATTGTGCTCGGAAATTTCCGTCTACCGGAATTTCCGAGTGCACCCAGAAAAGTCTTCCAGAAATGGCTAAGGAAAAGTTTGGTTTTGGTTCTGACTCCAGCCGGAATTTCAGCTCGGAAATTTCATGGACTCGGAATTTCCGGTTGACCCGGAATTTCCGAGTCTCACTTATACGGAATTTCCGAGTGTCGAAACAGTCAACGGCTATATTTCCTGGAGAGGTATAAATACCCCTCCCCTTCTTCTTCCCCAGCTAATCCAAGGCAGCACGACTTTCCCCTCTCTCCTACTCCATTGTTGACCTTGGAAAGCTCACTTCCCTCTCAATCCCTCCATTGAATCTTAGGGAAAGTTGAGAGGAGATCTAGATCTACAATCCTACCAATCATTCTCTCCTCTAAATGAGGGGAACCTAGTGGATCTAGTTCTTGGAGTTCCTTTGTGGTTCTTCTTCTTTGTTCTTCCTCTCTTCTCCCCCCATAAGCATTAGTTGCTTTTGGTGGGATTTGGGAGTGAAGGATTTGACTCCTTTGTGGTTTCCTTTGTTCTTCCTCTCTTATTCGCCCATTAACATTTGTTATTGTGTTGTAATTTGAGAGTGAAGGACTTGAGCACTTCGTGTGCTCTTGCCATTGCATTTGCATCGGTTTGAGCCCTCCACGAGGATTCGTGATGGTGATACTTGTGAGCTTGTTACTCTTGGGTCTTTGGACCCTAGACGCCTTTTGTGGCCGGCCTTTTGTGGCCAAGACCTTTTGTGGTCATCTTGAGAGCCCCCAATTAAGTTGTGGGTGTGTGCCTCAAGACTTGGGAGCCCCCAATTAAGTTATAGTTGTGTGCCTCAAGAGTTGTACGGGATTCGATCTCCGCCCCAAAGGATGTCAATAGTGGAAGGTGAACTCGCAACCTTTTGTGGTTGAGTTCATCAGGAGAAGAAGGTGAGCCTTTGCAGCGTTGCGGCTAACCTGTTGTGGTTGCGCACACCTCTCCAAACGAGACGTACACCCTTGGGTGGAAATCGGGAATACATCCTCGTCTCCGCGTGCCTCGGTTATTTCTATACCCGAGCTCTTTACTTATGCACTTTACTTTGTGATAGCCTTCGTGCTTGAAGTTATCTATCTTGCTAGCTATCACCTTGTTTCTTGTATTGCTTAGCATAAGTTGTTGGTGCACATATGTGAGCCTAGTTTATATATCTAGGTTGTATGCTTGTTAAAGTAAACCTCTAGTTTTATTCCGCCTTTATCAAGCATACCGGAATTTCCGGGTCATTCGTGGACCGGATATTCCGGCTCCTCGGAAAAAGTTTTAAATCGCCTATTCACCACCCCCCCCCCACCTCTAGGCGACGTCTATCCGTTCACATGGTCGACACCCTTCGCTCGCCAATGACCGCCAGGGATACCTGGACGCATATAACAGTCCATGTGCATTCTACGGATATCGCCGTTGAACCATAAACAGTATATTCATTCACTTTATTTCTACGATACTACCTTGTCCGAGATATGATCGCAGACATCCGATGTCCTTTTTGTATCTCGTTACCGACAAATGTTATTAACATGTCTGTGATATTACATCTCCATGACCTAGTCATAAGCTGCGCAGCTATATAGATGCAATCTCACCGAGTGGGCCCAGAGTATCTTTCCATTACAAGAATGAACAAATCCCTCTCTTGATCCTTACGTCTCAACATACTCTTTCGGGATACCCAAGATGGATACCGTTATTGTCATGCTATATAAGACACAACGTTTGATGCTCTCAAAGCATCCCTTCGGAGTAGCAATAAGTACGGTCTCACGGTTTAAGGAATAAGCTATCATATTACTTATCTATTGCAAATGACAGACTTGTAATACGATCTTATTGCAATACTTTGCGTATGTCCATCACCTTATTCTACTAATAAGATGACCCCATTGTCAACCGACGTCATTGTCCTTGCTCGGGAATCTCGATCAACTGTTGCCCAATGGGCTAGTTTATATAGAGGCTCACTAGGGACTCTGGTTGTCGATGTATCACACGTGTATTAATAATTCCGATTAACACAGTTATAGCATAATACAAAAACCTATTATAAACTTATGAGATAATGCGATAAATACTACTTATTTATTTGCCTCTAGGGCATACCTCCTTCACCTTCTACATCAAGGCCACCCACCTTGATCATTCTCGACGCGCCTCAAGCTGGAGTGGAATGAGACATCGGCGAGGACCTTGTCGATGGATGATTGGACCCTCTCTGTAGTTGCCGACGCCGCGATGGCCGCCTTCGCCTTATTTTTTCCGATCAAACCGTCCCTCCCGAGTTGGGTGCATCGACGTCGAGGTCGGCACGACGACCTCTATTGAGTGACTTCTGGTGCACCTTCCATGTCTCGCATTTTTTAAGCATCTTGAAGCAGTACATCTTGGTCAGCTCTGTGTCTCGATGGAAGGCGAGTGCGTCGATGAGCTAGCAAAAACACAAAATCGTCGATCAAGGTGCATCCATATGCACATAAAACACGATGCCGACATGAACTTACTTGGTCGCTTTGTGTCTTCCCACTATGATATCTACTACACGCTTCTAATCTTGTAAATTTTGTTGGGCATCAAACTATAGAGGTTTGTAGGACAACAACAAATTTCTCTTAAGTGATTTGACCAAAGATTCATCGAACTCAAGAGGTGGAGGTTGAACGTATCCCTTTCAGGCATCCCTGCAATTTAGATAAAAAAGTCTCTTGTGTCCCGGTGTCTTTGCGTTGGTCGTCTTGAAAGCTTTGGGTACGCGAGGCTGCTCCATGGCTACGAGGCGGGAATGAGGGGACGACATGCGGGAAAACTGAAATTGAGGAATGAAAAGTGAAGGAAGTGGGGTTTCGAGGTTTTAGGTATGTCAATGACATTGGGCAGCCTCGTCGAAGGCCGCACTCCCAACATGGAAGACGTGGCTTGGACGCTGAACAAGATATTGGTCTGCGTCGGACGTAAGGCGTTATTGGTGTCACGATGGCATCACGAGTGGCTGAAATGTTACGTCTGATGCGTTCAATATAGCTATTGTTGGTGAGTGAAGATGCTCGCACCGTATTCTTTTCGCGCGGGCGTATAGCCTTTGTATAGGGTTCACAGTTTTTTTTGAGGGGTATAGAGTTGTGCAACTTTTTTTTTTTAGAATAATATAGAGTTTTTTTTTTAGAAGATAGAATAATATAGAGTTGTGCAACTGAGTTTGGGCAAAGCCATACTTGGGTCGGTGCGGCCTGTTTAGCTCGCTAGGTAAATACACGCTACAGCCCATAATGCATATTCTGGCACTTCTAGCCCATCAATGTGTTGTCTCTGTTCACGAGACCATGACTAGTATTCTCAAAAAAAAAAAAAAAAAAACGAGACCATGACTAGTTCTGTCAAAAGGGAACAAGACGAGACAACGAGGCAATGCAACGAGCAGCTGCAGATTCCTAGGTCTTCCGCGTGACACACCTTCCACGCCGCCAGCCCGCCGCTGCCAGTCCCTTACCTGCCGTCGGCGTCGTGCTCGCCGGCCAACCCCGGGGTCTGTTCTTCGTAAAGAAGACATCGGCCGCGCCGTCACCAAACACGATGGAATCAATCGCGAATGAGACTCTGCACGACATCCTGCTGAAACTGCCGACGAGGGACGTCGCGAGCTGCCGCTGCGTGTGCAAGCCTTGGCGCCGGCTCCTCGCCGCCCCTTCCTTCCGGCGCCTCCACCACGCTCGCTCGGACACCGGCTCCGGCTGCGCATTGGCGCTGCTCGTCTCCCAGGCGAGGCCGCGGGGCAAGACCATGGAGACCGTCGTGTCGTGCGTCTCGTCGGCGAAGCCGATGTGCCGCGTCGTGGACCTGGCAGACGAATACCGCATCGCCAGCGTCTGCAACGGCTTCATCGTCCTCGCGTCCTCCGGTCAGAAAGAAGAGGAGCCCTCGTCGCCCAGCGCGTGTTGGGACCCCGTGTTCGTATGCAACCCCGTCACCGGCGAGAAGCTCCAGGTCCCGGCCCCGCCCGGGCTTAAGTCCGATGGCCGCCATCTCTTCGCCATGGGTTTCAGCGCGTCCACCCACCAGTACAAGCTCTTCCGCCTCCCCTTCCAAGAATTGAGGACACGGGACAACCATCTGGACGTGTACACCTTAGAAAATCCCGCTGGCGGGTGGCGGCGGCACCCGGACCCCCTCCGGCGGCACGGCGTATGCTGGGCCAGGTCACCACCGGTCCTTGTCGACGGCAAGATCTACGTGCTCACAAAACGGAATAAATCTGCCCAAGCGCCCAACAATATACTGGTGATCGATGTGGCGAGCGAGGCCTACCGCATGTACCGTCTCATGCCAATGCCATACCAAGAGACCTCCGTTAACGCGGCGACGATGTCCGTGTTCGAGCTGTGCGGCCAGCCGTGCGTCGCGGTGCATGTTGTTCCCAAGCCCGAGCCTGACCATCCGGATTATGGCGACGAGCTCCATATCTGGGTCATGCCGACGCCGCAGCTGGACGAGAAGCTGCCTACATGCAACTGGATACGTCGCTACAGCTTCTACTGCGACCGCCGCCCGACTGAATATTCCAAGGACGACGTCGTCGAGGTCGAGCCGGCAGCGCCGATGGGCACCTGGGTCGAGGGTCAAGGGATTCTGTGCTGCATGATCGGTGATCACCTGTACCGATACGATACCACCGATGATAAAGACGAGGAGGACAATGGTGGCCGGTTCTTTGCATGGGACAGCAAACTCCGGCTGCTAGTGCCGCCGAATGGTTTATACGAACGACGAGCTATCTACGGGGGCTACCGGCCCACGCTTCTCTCGCCTCAAGATCTTGCTGATCAGCAGCACGACGACGACAATGTCCACGAGCAGTTCGAACAGGCCTGGTTACATGCTCTGCCATTCCATAAACCATCGAACCAGCTGTGTCTCGGCGACAATGGCTGCAGTGACCAGCATGTTGCCAAGAGGAGGATGACTCATAGCTAAAGTTTTTTCCATTCTCGTCCTATCAATCCTATGGTGTAATCTTTGAGGGTAATAATCAATTTACCTCATTCGGTCGTGTTAACAATTTCTATACGATTTATCCTTTTTCTTGGAGCCGTCTATAGTTCACTCAGTGTCAGACATTATCGATAACTTTCCGACTATAAGATAGTTTCATGTCTCTCTAGCTAGTACTTGTGTACTGATCTCATGTTTCGATTTGATAGTTCTTCGCTGTGAACTGAAAATAGTTATACCTTGATATGAAAAATACCAAAAGTATTCTCTTAATGATTTTTACCAGCCTTTTTGACAGAAATTTTAAGCAAAGAAATTAGTTTGAGTTTTCTAGATATCACAAGTACAAAGTGTGATGTATACTCAGCAAACAGGAAATCAAAGCCAAAGTGCAGTTTTACAATATTGAAATAAAATTTGGACGTGAAATCTGGACGCTTAGCTTGGACCCCATGCTATGCAATTCTTGAATTATGTGGGTTTTGGTGCTCGGCACCTTGGCTGGGGCAGGCACTCTCTGATGTTCCCTGCGTTCTGTAATAAGGATGATGTAAAACGACTGTCAGTTTCTCTATGAATGGAGCTGGGCGAGGGGCCTTTTTTCCTAAAAAGAACCCCCATGCTATGCAACATAGGAAAAACGGAGATGCAACCAATTGTACTCATTCGAGTTTAGATAACTTCGGTTCAATTGGTTTAATTTACGACTGAGAAATCGACCATCAACACACAGCTTCTTCAAGCTATCTATCTATATATGAAATAATGAAGTGTTGAGTGGTGATGGTCGACGTGGCATCGTGGGCGGCACATTCTAATTCAGACGGCAGACAACCAGCCAACTTTATTGATTCATAGAAATGTGTACAAGAACTGCTACGAAATCAGCGGTGTTTAACCATAGATGGTGTCGGGCTTCCTAAGATGTGACATGTTTATGCTTATAGGGTTTAGCTAAATTGTGTGCTTCAAAATTCGAAGCTCTACCTTCATAAACAAAAGAGCAAGTCTGTAATTGTGCAGCTCTGGCTCTAGTTTCTAATGTGATAGCTCCATACTTCCCCATGGTTCCTTCCTTTATTTCTCCGACTACCGACTTGCAATCTGATGCAAACCAGAATGCCTATAATCTCCATTCCAAGACGTGTGAGGGAAAGATCTTCGGCCTCAGACACATCATTAGCAATTGCCGTCTCTCAGCTGCACCGTTCTGTTGATGGTCACATTGTCTACCAAGATGACCACGATCGAGCTATATGCTTCATCCACATATATGATCTTATTTAGCAGAACATATAGTTGAGTTCTGGTTAAGTAAAACACATATCATTTCTATCGAGATGAACCCGAGTGAACGAGCAGATTATCATCAAAGTTTAGTGGGACATGCGTACCACTTGAAAAATAATTCAGATATGCTTTATTCTTCTAGTTGACATGCTACAAATATATTTATTCTCTGAGCCACTTGTATTTTGTATTCTAGAATTTCAAATGGCACCAATACAGTTGAGAATAATAATCCGTAGTGTCACATTCACATACATCTTTAAAAATGTTGTATTAGGAAAAGAAAATGCGGTGACTAGACGAAGGGTGCCTCTACGGGAGAATGTTAGTGGTTTTCTTCCTTGTGCCACATGTATTATGGATTTCGGGATTTTAGATGATGTCGATAGATAGTAGAGGGTATCGACCGTTCAATGCTCACATTGTTTCTGTTAGTATTGCTTATAATAACATTTATATTACGAGAAGCCAGTAATAATTAACTCCTAAAAAATATAAACTTAGAGATGAAATAGTTAGTTACTCTGACCAACACAATTAACCTACACAACTTTTTTCCTATTACATGTTATTTCTACTCCCACCTATTAGTTTTATCTGTCGCTGAAAAAAAACTGAAGTGGTCCACCCGAAAGTAATTGTATAAGTCATGCCACCTTTTCTACGGATGATGGCTGCGCCTTCCCCACCACAATGCTAGAATACGATGACAGGGGCTGCCGCAACAACGTTGTGGAAGGCAAGGACGGTGAGCCTAGTCCGGAGGGTAAGGTGGGAGGTGGGTCACAATACAGCCGAAAGTCTTGGCCATCTTCGGTCGGTGCCAGCGGCGATGGCGCCCATGGGCACCATTCTCCTCCTTGGAGGCGTCGTCGAGGTATGTCAGCACCTCCCTCGCCCTCTCTCGGTTGGTTTGAGATCTCCGGGTGGGAGTCTAGATTCGGTGAATTGGCATGATGGCGACGTTCCTTTCTTGGGAGCAACGCGTTTGGAGACACTATGTGGTTACTTGCTACTTTCCCCCGGTGCTCGATGTTATCCAAGATTGATGTTCCAGAGGCGCAATGCACGTCGTCACCGGTGAATCCACGGAGGTGCCATTCACGGGACCAACCCATCCCCGCCATCTACTTGCCACCTCTTAGGCACTTCAAGACGCTAATTTTTTTAAATAATACTTTTTTTATTGGAAATTCGGGAAATATTGTGCAGAAATAGGAATTTTTAAAAATAATGCAGCCTCGGCCCAGAGGAGGCCGAATCGCCTGCGTCGGCCCAGAGCAGGCCGAGCAGGTCTCGTCGGCCCAGAGCAAGCCGACCAGGGCGCAGAGAGGTCACGGGCCACGGCCGACTGCCTGATCGGCATCGAGTGGCTCGGATTCGGCCACGTCTCGGCCGAAGCGCTGGTCGGCCTCCTCTGGGCCGACTAGGAGGATTGAAGTACCAGGGCGGGGCGCGGCCTTCCTCTTCCTCGCGCCGCCGGCTCTCTCCTCTCTCTCCTGTTCTTCCTTACCCGAAAAAGAGCACCGTTTTCCCCGCGATTTGTTCCATCTAGCCACAAAAAATTAATTCTAGGGTGTTCCTAATGCTGTGGGGTGGCTCATCTACGATGGGTAGGCTGTGGAGGCGATTTGGTGGCGTTTGGAGGTGCGGATTTGGAGGTATTCGTGCTCGTGGTGGTGCTCTGTTGGTGCTCCGGTGGAGGCACGAGGTGCTGCGGTGGTGCGCTGCTCCGGCTGATGCGGTTGTGCTGCTGTCACGCTTCAAGGGTAAGACATTTTTCTTATATTAGGGTTAGGGTTTGTGTTATATGTACATTAGGATTTAGTTTGCAGATAGGGTGTAGTTAGTCCGGATGGATTTGTAGTTAGTATGGTAGTACTGGTAGTTGATAAATGCAGACTAGTGTGTAGTTACCGTCGCCATAGTTTCATGCATTAGGGTTAGGGTTTGTGTTTAATCTTGGATTAGGCTTAGGGTTCGTGTTTACGTAATCTGGTAAAATTAATTCCATGTATTTTAACTATGTAGTAGTTTCGGTAGAATTTTAGGTACGATGTGATATTAATATTTGATGCGTTTTAATATTTTTTAGGTGAGCAATTATGTCGAACATAGTAAATTTTGTTTTCTACTACGGTGCCGGTTCAGTAAAGCAAAATTTGTATGGGATGAACCTGACTCAGTCAGCACGTCGAGTTGGATCTGACTGGCCCTAAAAATTGGTCTGTTAGTCAGTTAAAAGATTGGTTGGCACAATGTTTGGGATTAAATGCAGAAACACACACTGTCAGGGTGCACGCGTTATGGTCTAGGTCCAGTACAAAAATTTGATACACTCTGAGGCCGATTGATCGGGATTCTTAGTGGGTGAACTGGTTGCAAGGTTGCGAAAACAGGGGAAGCCACCCAGTTGCCTTGTTGCTTCCTGTCGTTAATAAGGTAAATGTCAATCCTCCTGAAGGCGAGGGTGGGCACGATCCAGCACAGAGCAGTGCAGCAACCATGGAAATTGAACATGATGACAGTCATGGTTATGATGGAGGCAGTGGTTATGAATCAGGGCAGAGTAGTATGGTTGGAGGGCATGATGACGGTGAAAATGTGGAGGCAGATGGGGATGAGGAAGATGGCCGAATGCAGAACGAGATGGAAGATGAAGATATTGAGGGTGATTGCGGGGACGGCAGTGATTCTGATTCGTCGAATGACGCAGAGTACGAGCCGGAGGTGCCTTATCCAGCTTCATGGACTCAGGACATCTCATCTGGCAGGGGGCCTACCAGCAGAGCCCCACTGGGGGCTACCAGCAGCGACCCTTTTCAGAGTACCAGCAGAGCCCCAGGACCGGCTTCCAGCCTCGTCCATCACAAGGTATGTCGATTCGTACTACTACATTCTCATGTATTCAAACTATTTACAGAATAACATGTTACATAAAATCGATTCGTACTACTACATTCTCATGTATTCAAACTATTCTCATGTCGATTCGTACTACTACATTCTCATGCTTCAACCCCCCTTTCCTTTGACGACGGCATGCAATCGTCATCATCATCGCTGGAGTATACCCAGAGAAAGGAACGACCGTACCTCTCATGTATGTCTTGAGTTCGATGAATCGGCTCATTGGTAACATGCCTATCGAACTTATCCGCAAGCCTCAAGATTTCAGCACGGATTTGTTCTGTGGTCCTATACGGAAACCCATCTCGGCATAGCCTCGCCCCTAGCAAAGCGAGATTTCTCTCACTACCAATAATTTCTTCAAGTAGAACTTCCCTACCATCTACCTTCAAATAGGTGATAATCTTAGCTAGATGCTCGAATGCGGCTATATGAAAGCCGGACACACACTTCTCACAAGGTACAATACACACCATGCTGGAGCTCTTTGAGAGTACCCCGATTCGCCTAGAGTGGTTTTTATAGGACAATTAAGGTGAAAACGGTCGCGCGAAATGGTGGCGGGAGGAACATGCGGGAAACGGTGGCGGGAGAAACGGGCGGGAAACGGTGGCGGGAGAAATAGGAGGGAACGGCTGGCGAGAGAAACGGGCGGGAAACGGTGGCGGGAGAAATATGCGGGAACGGCTGGTGAGAGAAACGCGCGCGAATCGGTGGCGGGAGAAATAGGCGGGAACGGCTGGCGGGAGAAACGCGCGCGAATCGGTGGCGAGCGGGAGAAATAGCCATGCATGCAAATGTCGGTTTTCCCTGGATCGACAGGCCCTGCTCGGCCTCCTCCGAGCCGACGAGAGCCATGGCAGGCGCCTGCACGCGCGGGCAGATGCGGCCGACGGCCTGGTCGGCCTTCCCTGGGCCGGCAGGGCCTGCTCGGCTTGCTGTGGGCCGATGAGGCCTGCTCGGCTTCCTGTGGGCCGAGGCCACAATATTTTTGACAAATGCTGGATTTGCGCAATATTTCCCGAACTAGATGACCCGTTGCGCTACTGCACAACTGCCGGACAGAAAGACCATATTGTTTCATGTACATAGTATAATGTAGTAATGATACGTGTGCCCAACTTAAGGTTAATGAGGAGAACGAAAACTGATAAGCTGGAGCCAACTGTTTGATTTTGACATAGATGATAGAAGTGACATTAGATCAATTTAACCCATAGCACACAGCTGAACATTCATGGACGTAGGTAGGCCAGTGTTCATGTAGCAGTAGATATTGTCTTCTCATATTACAGGACATAGTTTATGTAACTGAAGCAAGAAAGCTACATCAGAAGGGGCGGACAATAATATTGGGCTCAGCGGCCTGATTAGAAACATGGTAATACTGCCTACTTCAAGCAGCATGAATGCCGAAGAGGGCGAGCTAATTACTGCCATTAGGATTCCGTCTCTGATGGACTGTATTCACAGGCACAACAAAATAATCCTGCAGCACACTTTAACCGGTGAGGGACATGTATGAAATAATAAGCGAAAAGACCAAGCAGGCTTGTACAATGTAAAAGCAGGCACAAAACAGGTCACATAGATGATCGTAAAATAGGAACGAAAAGTTTTTAAACACAGAGACAATGGATCAAAAAGACGCCCTGTGAATTTATGCTATAACATATTTTGTTCTCATGAAAGCTAAAAAATTTAGGGTTAGGGTCAACCTGTAGCAGATGCACATCCTAAGGCTTTCCTTCCTTTGGCAGCAGAACCAGCAGGTAGTCATCGTCACCAACGTCTCCCCTCCAGCTGCTCACCTGGCAGGCACGAATCCACTACTCTCTGCTTTATCAGCTTAAAGCAAACCAGGTATAGGGTGGACGAGGACCGGAACAAGAGAGAGAGGAATTATGATGGTGCTTTGAGGCGATGAGGGTACTGAACAGCTGGAGGCCGTGGCGTCACTGCCCCGTCGTCGCCTAGTCTTCCTTGAACCAACATACATAGAAGTGTAAGAGAACTCAAATATGCCAGAACACATCTGAACTGAAAGCAACATCATATTTCAGAACATAAGTATGCAAATCATCTCTTAGTATTCGAACTAAACCTTTGATGCAGTTCTGCAATTAACATATCTTGTATAAGTTAAAGGGGAATAACTGGTGTCTCAGGTAATGTAATTTGCATAACTGATAAGGTATTCAGGTTAAATGGTGGAGAACGAAGATGATTTCATTTAGTGGTGATCTTGAAAGAGAATTCATGGAATATTTTGAAATACCCTAGACCATAAGGTGTGTGGATTGTAGGTTACATACCATTTTCTACAGCATTGCAGCTTAATTGTTTACAGATAGAAGGTGCATTAAACTTCTAGTATCATAAAAAGATTAGTTGAGTACATAAATAGTTATTGATCATTATCCTAATCCAGGTATTGTGACACATGAACTCAGCGAAATAAAAAATGTCCTTACCTTCATCGGGAACTGGACTGCTTGTTTGCTGGCTTTACAAAGCTCTAAGCTGAACTGCAGATCAAAGACCCATGGTGTTTCTCCTTCACTTGTGTAGCAAGCCACGTGATGTCCCGTGACTGCAGAAAGTGCACGGTTTTGTTCATGGTCTCACCAGCTCTAGAGGCCACACGGCATACGGCTATCAGAAAACAAAATCTGTGGTGCCCATTTTAGTTGATGATCTCACCAGCAGTAGAAGCCACACGACATACTTGTGTAATGATTGGATATGTGAAGAGACATGTATATATTCTAATATCCAACAAATTTTCTTTGTTATCAACAACTTGTACTAATCATTCCAGAGGGCAGACAAATACTACACATTACCACAGAAAATCAACTGCATAAGCAACCACTGAATTGATCAACCTCCCAGACACAATGAACATGCAAGAAAGGAAATAAAATTGGGAATTAGGAATTAAATCAAGTGGGATCGAACCTGACAAGATAAGAACCCACCTCAGAAATGAAGTCGGTTACAGAAAGGAGAAGCAGGCAATTCCTGCGTAGACAAAGAAACATGCGAGGAAATATAGTAGACAAGACGACCATGGTTAGGCAAAAATAGAAAGAAGCAACATTTTAGCAGCAGTCCACAGGGTAATATTCAGTCATACATAAAATGCATAAAAGATGCCTTGTTTACGAAAACCTTCACCATAAATGCAACTCCATATTCAAAGTTGAAGATAAACTGTGAGAGCATATACACAGGACTATGGTAATTTTCCATCTCATTATAATTCTAGCAGGTATATGTAGAGGGAAATCTTCACAGCCAATCATTGTGGGAAGTATTCATGTTATAGGAAGTAGTGCATTTGGAAGTACAGTATGAAACATGGAGGGTGGGGTTTATCAAATCGGCTGCATGTATTTTTTGGAGAGGAAATATATGACTGTAAATAGATGAAGATGAAAAAGTGCAGTTGCCATGGTCATGTTCATGCTTCTTTAATAGCACCTCGCATAAGGTCAGATGCAGAGTTCGTTGTATAAGGTAAATGAAAGGCCATGATCAATACATTATGAGCTGAGTGTCGCTCATCAACATGGATATGAATGGAAAAGGTTGCCTAACCCTTAGCAGCACTCAAAACAAATTAATCTAGGATGTCAATTCATAATCTTGAGAAAACAGGGGAATGAAAAGGTCCAGCCTCCTGACGGCCTGTACCAAATTCTTCCAGAATAACAAATCTCAAATCAGCTCCAAAATCCAGAAAAAGAGGAGTAACTCCAAAATATTCAGCATTTGATCACCAAACACTAATGTCTGAGGAGAAATAACATCCTTTAACTGAACACTAATTAGAGAGCATAAATATCTAAAAGGATTTTTGATAGATCCAAAATACTTCCATTTTCTAATGGTGAAAAGTTGTCATAGTAATTAGAAGGTCGCATTGACACACTATTCAAAGAACTAATGTGTGCCCCAGTAATCAGATTCTTAAATTATGGTCTGGTGTACATTAATAAATTAGATGTGCACTTGTATGAACATTATATCTCGACGAACAAAAGAAGCATGTGAAAAAAAATACCAAGAAAAATCCATTGATGGTCTAATTTTCTTCAAGCAGAGAAGAATAAATTGATACTCTTCGCTCTTCAGAGTTAATATGTAGCTATCAACTGCTACTTCGATTTAAAAAACTGATAAACTGACCTAAAAACAAATGATGCAGCTGCAGATTAAACTGCCACTTAAGCAAGTGTAAGAACAGCCAAATGATTGAGCGGTGTATGCTGAGAAATGAGAATATATAGAGAATCTAATAGACACATACCCAATGGAGATCAACATAACCAGGTTGCTCGACATACAATCTCAGCAAATTTGCTTCCTCTACTGTCAAACCATAACCAAGTTAAGAAGATTATATCTGCAGAAAATAAGCATGTTAAGGCACACTATTCTGAACACTCATGTATATATGAATCAGTAAAAAATGTAATGAGACACACGGTTAAATGCTGGACAAAGGCGCTAAAGGGATCCATAGGTAGAATTGGCTTCCCAGACCCGATTCCTTGAACAAACTACATGATACTTTAATTGCAAGCTAACATTGCTCAGAAGAGAAATCTTCTCTCTTAAATATAGATCAAGCATGGCACACCGAATAACAACAAAAATGACCACCCTCAACTAACACCCCTCCATCAGCAGCCCTGAATAACCATGTAGAGGCAGTAAGCAAAGCAGAGGCATAACCGAGCAAGGAACGCAAGCAACAAAGCACCCTTAGCCCGCAGCCTCTGTCAGTAACAACCGAGATAGAAGGAGCTTTACATATGATACTCTATGCATTGAAATCAAACTTTCTTAAAAAGAGAACACGCAACTCAGTATTAAATATTGCAACAATCAAAAGTAGCTTGGTAAAACAAGTAAATCAACGCAAAGCACGATGCATATATTAACACCTTGAGCCTAAACATGGATATAATCATATAACATAGATATATAATCCTAAAACACATACACCAAGGGTAAGGAAAAGGAGAGAAAATATTATTAATTATTGGAAACATATTACTATTCGCCATACAAATCCCAAAACCAAAAACAAGGGAATCGTTTCCTGGTAAATAAATTATATCACAATTGCTTGAAAGCATCCCAACGTAAATAAATTATCTGCCAAATGACTTGTAATCACTGAAAATATTACATCACACAAGAAATGCTTGAAAGCCTCACCTTTGAACTGGAAGCACCCCTCACAACAAAATCAAACCCAAGGAACCTTCAACCTAGAAAGGCAGGTCACATAAATTTTTATAATTAGTAAATGTAAATCTGATTTATGACAGAACCTAGAGAGAAAAATAAGCTATAGCCTTTACGCCAAAGGCTCTTTTTGCATCAGCAAGTGAACAAATCATAAGCACCAATACAGAACAGAGATTCTGGGGAGGGGAACAAAACATCATCTATCTGCACACAGGGCGATGTCGTTGGTGAACCAGGAGAGAAACTTTGCAGGGTACAATCCCTCCATTGCTATATCAATCATCTGGCCACAGCTCCACTTGCACCTAAAGATGAGTGCTGGTCAGAGAAGAGAAATAAGAGGCGGAGGGCAACAAGCTACATAGGAGAAATTGGGAGAGGAGAAAGAAGAGGGGGACAGGTGGAGAAGAATGAGGAGGAAAACCTCATCGCAGAACAACCTCCCTTGCTCTCTCTGCCGGTCGGTTGCCTCGCCGCCCCATCCTCATAGCTCACCGGCGGCCACCCCAGCCCCATCGCTTTCTCCCCGGTCGACCTCCCTCGGGGCGCCTCCATGCCGCCACCCTTCCGGGACCGGCCGCAGCGCCCGGCCGAGCCACGGATCCCGTCAGCCGCAGTCGCCCCCTCTCCTCTGCTCGCTCCCGAGCTTTTGCAGCCCGACCACCATCGATATGCGTGGGCCAGCGGCCGCGCCCGGCCGGGCAATGGATCCGAGCACCTCGCCCGCCGCCGTGCCTGCCTCGGCCGCCTCTCCCAGCCTGCACGCGGATTTGTCGCCGCCGCCAAGAAGGAGGAGAAAAGCACGGGAGATTGGATGAGGAGAGGGAGCGTGCATTGGCCTAGGGTTTCACCCTCGGGGCCGAGTTTTGTCTCTGTGGCGCGGGGCAAAACGAAGCGAGACGCGGCCGAACAACCCTCACCCACTGATTCGCGGGCCCAGCCCACACCCTGCCCCACACTGTCATGCAGAAACCAGCCAGCACAAAGTAAAAGAAATTCCGACCGCATCCAACGGCTGTGGTGAAAAGTGGGAGGAAACTTACTATTCCTAAGGCCGATCCAACGGATCAGAATCGCCAGGAGGGGCAAACCCTCTCATATGGAGGGTATGCTCTCAACCTTTATAGAAGTAATTTACAATAAAAAATGTATTATTTTAAAAAAATCAGCCTTCAAGACTGGATGGTGCTTCAGAGGTGACTGGCGTTGGTCGAGACGCGGCAGTGTTGCATGGTCTAGGACAGTTTACGTTTTCGTGAAAGAAAAAAAAAGACAATTTACAGAACTAAATTGTTTGTGCACTGGAATCGTGATGTGCCGGTCGAGTTCAGATTTTATATTTTCGTGAGCCATGAATTAACGAGGGGACAATCTTCTCCCCGTCCCCTTGCGCCGGCTCGACGGCGAGCACAGCAGAGGAGCGGCCGCGCCGTCGCCGGCCCGCCACGTCCACAGGAAAGGGGCGGCCGCCGCTGCCAGGCGGGCCCCTGCATTCTATCCTGCGAGCTCCGCGTCCTCGGACTCCACCACCACTCCAATCGCTCTCCCGAATCCATCCCCACTTGATAAACCACCACCGTCGGTCACACGCTCCAGTCTCAACCTCACGCTCGGCAGTCGGCAGCCATGGGAACGTCGGGGTCCAAGGGCATGGACGGCGTCGGGGGCGTCGGCGGGGCGGCGCTCCCGGGCGGCGGCGGCGGAATGGACGGGGGCGAGGGCGGCGGCGGGTCGCTGGGGTCGTGGCACGGCGGCGCGCAGCTCTACGTCTCGCTCAAGATGGAGAACGCGCGGATCATCGGCGACCTCGTGCCGCACGTCTACGGCTCCGAGCCCATCATCGGATCATGGGACCCCGACCACGCAGTACGCATCCGCGCCATGGCCACTACTACTCCTGCTCTGCTCCCGCGCTTGCCGGTTTTGGTTTACATTGTGACCCAGGATTTGGCTTCTGAATTCGCAGCTGGCCATGGAGAGGGAGCTGGCGTCCATGTGGGAGCTCAGCTTCGTCGTGCCACCAGACCACGGTATGCACGATACCTACCTACCTGCCCGGCCTCGTGCTGAACTTTTGAGTACTGTTTATCTCGTAACTGAATGGGTTTTGTGATCCCTCCCGTCTGATGGATTAAAACCTTAGAGAAGCTGAACTGACCTCCTAGTTTTAGTACCAATTAAACGAAAAACCTTCAGGAGTTTGTTTGTTTGGTGGAATAGTTAACTGTCCCAGTTAAAATACTGCAGTGTTCAGTTCAACTTTCGCAAACTCTGGTGCAGTGCAAATTGCTGAACCTGATTTATCCTACTGAGAACTGTGTAATTTACTGCAGAGACACTTGACTTCAAATTCCTGCTCAAGCCCAAGGATGCCGCGACCCCGTGCATCATCGAGGAAGGGCCGACGCGGCTTCTCACCGGGGGCATGCTCGAGGGTGACGTGAGGATTGCAAACTTCAGGCGTAACGGAGATGATGAGCTGCTTGAGTTCAGGGTGTTCAACAAGGCGGACTTCGTGTCTCCGCTTGATCTTGCCGCGAGCTGGAGGGTATACAAGGAGAACTTCCAGCCTTCCAAGGTCCGGGGAATTCCTGACGTCAGTATAGATGAAGCACCCGCTCATGCCACCGAGGTGAGAACTCTAGTCAAAATGAGCGCCTGGCTTTGCTTTTGTAATGCTTATGCTTCACCTGCTATGCTTGTATTTGATTATACTGGTACTGTATAACCCTTCTGTTTGGATAGCTAGTTATTTGTATCCTATGTCTCTCTGAAATCAAACTTGTAGACAAAAAGGTACTAGTTACAGATGGTTTTTCCTGCTTCGTTTAAAGTTCAATCCCTAGGATGGAATTTGATGAAAACCAGAATGTGCTTGTCCATGACATATATTTCAGAAAAGAAATTTTTGCAATCCAAACAATGATAGGAGAGCTGATTTTTCTCATTCTCTTGCCTTTTGATAACCTTCTTTGTGCTACCTTATTTGTTGTAGTTGCTTAAGATAATCTTTACACTAAGAAAAATAATGCATCGTTAACGTTTCCTCATATTTTACTAGTTATTTTAACGCTTCCATGATTTTTGATTAAATGCTAATAGCAGCTAATGGTCTTGTGGACACGTTTTTCTGTCATGTCTTTCTGCAGGATGGATCTGGTTCTAGTCTGGAGCTTGACTTGGAGCATTATGTCGTTCCAACACCAACTGCACCACCAACTGAATATGCAGCAAACCTTGCTGCAACACCAGCATCTTTAATTCAACCTGGAGCCTTGTGGACAAATGATATGCTTCTGAGTGATGGCATTCAGAGTCCAAGCAGTGCTCCTGCAGATTTTGAAGATAATAGTGACCATAATAAAGTAAGATATAATCTAGAAAAGTTGCTAAGCTGAAATGTTGGCTATACTGTACCACTAAATTGTGTAGTGTGCTTATAGTAAAAGGTTTGGACATTTGAGTATGATATATCATTTTTTCCTTCATAGATCATTGGACAATTGTCATTTTTTCTGTGATAGTCAACTTCATTTTCTACACCTGAAATTGTCTCTCTAGCAATTATTGTACTAGTCTGGTTTAGCTGGTTGTCATTTCATAAGATGAATCATACTTTTCTTGTTAACTTACATATATTCGCTATCGATTACCTGTTTTGGAGTACAGTTCTTTCTGTATATCAGCATTTCCAAGTTATGCACAGTCAATATATCATGTTTTTCTGTATACTAGAATCAATATTTTAAAAGAGCCACGCCACATTTTTCCTTTTTGTGTGTAGGATATTAAGGCATCAGTAGCAGATTCTTCTAAGAAGTTACAAGTTTCTGGAATGGTAGAGTCAAAATCAGTCGGTACCTTAATACCATTGCAAAAGCAGGACAGGCAAAAGGGGCTTTACGTTGACAGGGGGGTTATCTCTCCTAAGCTTGGAAAATCATTTAGTGCATGTTCCCTGGCATCCGGCCTTAATTTTGGTTCAACAAAGGTCAGTATTGTTCATATCCTCAATTAGTAGGAGGTCAAGAAAACTGAAATAATTAGGATTAAAAATTGCGTATGGATGGATCCTAAACCCGAAAGAGCTTTCTGGTGAAATCGGTCTGTTTTGAGTACATAGTGTAGTAAGTGACTAGATAAAGTAACGAACAACTATGAATTTCTGTAGACTCAGTTGAAACTGTGGAACAGGTGTGTATGAGCTAGTATATACTATGACCATTGCTTTCTTTCTTTCTTTATTTATTTGATGTAATTAAATTAATATTCCAACAGATTATTGGATAATTTTTTTTACCTGATTCTTTCTTACTGTTGACATATTTGAAGGCGATGCCAGAAGCAGCTGGAGCTGTTGCAGCTGCAGCTGTAGCTGATAGGTTGCATGGATCCAAGGAGGACAGGAAACTGGCTATTGTTTTGGTAAACTATTCTAATTCTGCTGCTGATTTTTATTATTTTTTAATATCTTATATGAATATTGAAAGCAACTGTGATAGCATGAGTTTATGATCACCAGATACCATGACAAGATAATTATTGGATTGCATTGTTATTAGATACTCCCTCCGTTTTTAAATGTAAGATCTTTTAGGTGTTACACATGTTGTCTAGAGCATTCTAAAATGAGTGAACATACACACTAAAACATGTTTAGATACATTTGTATACATGTGAATGTAGACAAAGTCTAAAACATCTTATATTTAAAAATGAAGGGAGTAGTACCTACCATCTCCTTCTATCGTGTCTGCATTGTTTATTAACAAAGAAGTGAATCAATGAATATGCACTTAAATATTTTATAGCACAGTTTCAAAAAAAAAATTATTTTTTATAGCGTAATCAGGGAGATGTAATAACCATTGGTTGCAACAGCGATTAGGATGCCCCTTGATGGAGGGCCTGCTGCCGAGCATATCTGTCTTGTGTATTAAGAGATTCTGTGCTGTTTGTGCCTGAACATATTCATATATTGTTAGTCAATGCCTCTTCTAAAAGGTCAATTCTCGTTCTGAAAATTTCTACTCCTAATTAGGTTGGCCTACCAGCTCGTGGTAAAACCTTCACCGCAGTTAAGCTTACTAGGTACCTTCGTTGGCTAGGTCATGAAACAAAACATTTCAATGTTGGAAAGGTGATTATATTCTACATTCCATTGATTATCTTCATATCTTGCAAACAGTACATATTCTTGGATTTGTAAAATGGACTGAACTCTCTGTTGGTTGAAACTTGTGTAGTACCGCCGTCTGAAGCATGGAGCAAATCAGGTACTAAGAACTATCATTTGCTATAATTATGTTCACATGTTTTTGCTCCAAGTATATATTTATCAGTTTGTAACAGCTGGAAACTATTATGAAACTGCTCCTTTACAGAGCTATTCAAAACTGACTTGAACATAAAGACTTAAAACTTACTTCTACTAGGACTACAACATCCGTGGACACTGCAGGCCTAAGCACTCCATCTAACAGCCAACTGGATTCTCTTAGATATCACAAACTATGATATGACGATGACAAAATTACTGCTGACAAGTTACTCTATATCCATAATTTGCCTTTATACATCACTATTGTATTAATGTTAGTAATCATTATTACGGCTATCTTACGCTTGGGTTATTCATCATTCACCACATGCAAGAGACACCTATAAAATTCTTATAGTGCTGTGTGTGTAGGGGTGGAGGTCACCATGTCCCTATCCACCCATTTTCTCATAAACATTCAGTGTCGCCAAATAGTTGTTTATTGAATATGTTTGCACATTGTTTGAGCAGCAAGTCAATGCATATACTTCTTATTTTTCTCATACTTCTATCTGCTCTGTTAGTGTACTCATGAATGCATGGTTGTCCGTGATTTGTGTCATAATGTTGCTTGTTAATATGATGTCTTATTGTCTGTTATATCTGGATTTTTACAATTCAGTTTCTTTAGCCAATGTCAGCAAAAGCATATTCCTTTACCATAGAGAAATCAGAAATCTGACAATTTTGTAGTTTCATTGGCTCAGTCTGCAGACTTTTTTCGTCCTGATAACCAGGAAGGGATTGAGGCACGTAATGAGGTTAGCATGCTTTGTTCTACAGTTTATTGCTAAGCGCAGTCTAAATATAGACTCTCCGTGTTCACATAATATGCTGTTCAACCTTATAAAGATCAGTGCCTCACAATTTCACTTGTACCCTCTCATGTAATAGTTTATTTATAAACATATTTTAGATAATTAATAATGCTACCATGGTGGTTCTGTAAATAGAAGTAGTAAAATGTTACTATTTGCTTCACAAAAGACTGTAGGCCCTACTTTCCATTCAATATACTACATTTTCAGAGAGGAAATTTGATTGACTGACAACCTGACCCGTGCGACAAATAGTAACATTAGAGTGATAGCTTTGGTTCACGCATATTTATCCCTTATTTTTCTTTCTGACATGTTTCCAGGTGGCTGCTTTAGCAATGGAAGACATGATAGACTGGATGCACGGAGGAGGTCAGGTAAGCTGATGCTATGTTATGTAGCCTACTAACAGTGCAATGTTCCGTACTTCCGTCTGACCAGTTCCAGTTGTGTTTAGGTTGGTATATTTGATGCAACAAACAGCACAAGCAAAAGAAGATACATGCTAATGAAGATGGCTGAAGGGAACTGTAAGGTAATTACAGTACACATGGTTCCTTTGACCGTTCTTCCTTGAGTATCTTGAGCTAAATTGATTCAAGCTGATCAAAATAACATATAATACTGTCATTGTATTGACAGTCTGGGTTAGTTTAATTAATGTCCTTTTGTGCATTTGGTACATTTCTTTTGTCCATTGCTTGCTAACTGAATTCACTCTCTGCAGATAATATTTCTGGAGACTATATGTAACGATCGGAATATAATTGAAAGGAACGTACGCCTGAAAATTCAGCAAAGTCCTGACTATGCTGACCAGTTAGGAACTGTCAATCTCTTAATTTTTTTCCCTCGCGAGAAAGATAATATTCCTAAACCTTGTTCCCGTGTAATTTTGTAGGCCCGACTATGAAGCTGGATTGCAGGACTTCCTTGAACGTCTGACGAATTATGAGAAGGTCTCAGTGCTCAACAAGTTTTTTTTTCTGTTAGACTGCTGCACACGCGAAGTAAAATGATTGTGCTCTGTGGATTATATAATATTGAATCAAGTAGGATTCCTCTTGCAGGTCTATGAGCCAGTGGAGGAAGGTTCTTATATTAAAATGATCGATATGGTAAAAGGGGAGGGTGGTCAGTTACAGGTAACAAGATCATATTCCTGGTTATCCTGTTGTCCTGTAAAAGGGGTATCCAGTTATTGAGTTTTATATTTACTAGGCACAAGTTAGGTTTCCGACTTCTTATCTTCATATGTACCAGGGTTCTAGCTTTTGAAATTTGGCATGCTAAATTTGTTAGTACTTCGAATGTATGAACTGTCTGTCACCTTTTTCCAGGTGAACAATATCAGTGGCTATCTCCCTGGTCGTATTGTCTTTTTCTTGGTATGTACTTCAATGCTTAGTTTCTTATACTAATATTAGTTGGCACTTGATTGCATTTTCTGAAGCAAGCATAATATCAGCTAATATGGGAATGTGCATATTATGTGGTTGCTTCAAAGTTTATTTGGAGGGGTGTTCCACTTATTTTGGTTAACACTTGAGCGTTATTACTTATGAAACTTAATTGGTGACACATCTTTTCGCAATACGCAATTGCAGGTGAATTCTCATCTTGCGCCCCGGCCTATTTTGCTTACCAGGCATGGTGAGAGTTTACATAATGTCAGAGGAAGAGTTGGTGGTGACACCGTCCTGAGGTTTGCTTCTCTGAACTTTAGTCTGATACTTTCAGATGATACTTTTATATGCTTAAGTTTACCATTTTGAGTTATGCAAGTGAGGGGAAAATGGTAAAATTTATGGAAATTTTGCATTATAAAGCCTACGGTTACTGAATACATTTAACAAAGTCCACCTCCACCTACCTGATAATTGCAGTGAAGATGGAGAGCTTTATGCAAAGAAACTAGCCAACTTCATTGAGAAGCGGCTAAAAAATGAGAAAACTGCAACTGTAAGTAATTACCTTTCACACTATTTACAGGAGTGACTCATTGTTCTCAATATTTACTTTAGAAATAATGGTATCTGCAATCCTGTCAAGTGAGCTAACAAAGAGGCTTTTATTTGTGTATGGCCTTCCTGTTGTTTAGATTTGGACCAGCACTCTACAGAGAACAATTTTAACAGCAACACCAATTGTTGGATTCCCAAAGGTAGTTCCTTCAGGAGTTTTCTTACAAACCTCTTGCTATGTATGTATACTGACATAGTTTGACCCTTGTGTTGGCAGATACAATGGCGTGCTCTTGATGAGATCAATTCAGGTGTGTGTGATGGGATGACGTATGAAGAAATTAAGAAAATAATGCCTGAGGAATATGAGTATGTAGTAACGTTCCTCTCTTATTTTTGCAACAATTATTGTTTAATATCTTATTGGATTTCATATACAGTGCAAAGCCATTTTTTTTAATTATCATGCTGAAAGCTACATTACTTACAGTATTAAACATAGCATGCTAAAAACTAAAAGTTACACTAGACATTTCAACATGTGTCAGTTGCAACACTGAGCGGACAATATATAGCTGTGAATTGCATTTTTTCTTCCACAAAATAATGGTTCTAGCCTTTACATCTGAAAACACTGTTATGATGTTTTGTGCAACATGCAACCAGGTCACGCAAGAAGGACAAGCTGAGATATCGCTACCCCCGTGGGGAATCTTACCTTGATGTTATTCAGAGGTTAAATAAAATCTCACTGACTTATTCAGAAATGCTGTATTGCCTCCATGGCTCCACCCTAACTTATGTGCCGTACTGTTAAACTGCCCTCAGGTTGGAGCCTGTCATCATCGAGCTCGAACGCCAGCGAGCACCAGTGGTTGTAATATCCCACCAGGTAAATTGCCACAGTCGATGAAACGCTCTTGTGCAAAAGCACACATCTTAACGGTTTATCCTATTTATAGGCCGTACTGCGAGCGCTCTACTCGTACTTTGCCGACAGGCCATTGAGGGAAGTTCCAGACATGGAGGTAACATTTCATTTTTATCTGTTATTGCTCAGTGGTATACTGAAAACTCACTTAAGCATAGCTGAACCAAACCGATCCCTTCCCAATGTAATCTAGATGCCACTCCATACCATAATCGAGATTCAAATGGGCGTCACTGGCGTGGAGGAGAAGAGGTACAAGCTCATGGATTCGAAGCATTGAGATACAGATAGTCTCACACAACAGCAAGTTTCAGGTTCGCTGTTCCAGATACAGCAATACAGATATATACGGTTAACTCAGTATAGTTACCAACCTTTCATCTTTCTCCGGACGGTGCAAAACTAACCCCTCCGGTGTAAATATTCGACCGAAAATACCTACTGGTCATTGTAAAAAACACATATACTACCTGGAAGATATACTGTAAAAAATACTACTCCGTAGATGATATACTGCTGGTAATAAAAGTAATGAATGCAGACTCATCTTGTTGCTGGAAGTAACAGGTCCAGGTATTTATTCCTTGCCCTCCTTTATTTCCCTGTAGCTGATGTCATGGAAGAAAATGAGCCATCATCACTGCTATAGGTTGGACTCTTGAGTCATGAGACCTAGCAAGCAAGCTTGAACTGTCCTGCTGTGCTGTCCCCATATCCCATGTGAGGACACAGGACAATTCAGTTTCTTGCTCCAGAAACTCGGCTGGCCATGGCGCGGTGCTCCATGGTGCGCCAAAACCTCCCCTGATTTCGTGCGGCATCTACGAAACCTGTAGGGGCCGGACGGACGGACGTATGCTTGCCTGGCTGGTCGCCACAAGTTGCCAAATAGTCTGTACCAAAAGGCGACGATCGACCAAGTTGGTGAGCCTTCAAGAAACTGATCATGGGTCACTGACATGCGGGGTACAATACATGGAAAGACGTAGGGCAGACACGAGTTCGTTCGTTAAAGATCGATATACTCATTGCTGCTAGTATATATCTTCGGATATATATAGTTCAGTCAGCGGTCACTGGACTGCCCATCATTTATGTATGTATGCATGATTGCACACTGCATCGTCCATCGTGTGCAACACCAGCCATGTCGCTGCTTGCTCCTCCTTACAACACCAACGTCCTCCTGGCCGCGGTGACCGCGCTCTCGGCGGCGATCGCCTTCGTCGCCGCGCTCCACCTCTACGCCCGGTGCTTCCTGCAGCGACGCGCCGCCGCCGCCGCCGCATCCACGACCACGAGCACCCCTCACCACGCGCTGGCGCTGCAGCGGCCGCCGGACGGCTACGGCTACGAGCTCGAGGTGATCAGCGTCGTCGACGCCGCGTGCGCTCCGGACGAGGCGGCGGGGCTGGGCGCCAAGGAGCTGTGCGCGCTGCAGGTGCTCGTGTGGGAGTCGCCCTCCGCCGCTGCCAAGGAGCACTGCGCGGTGTGCCTCGGGGATATGGAGGACGGCGAGCTGGGGAGGCTGCTGCCGGCGTGCCGCCACGGCTTCCACGTCGGGTGCATCGACGCGTGGCTCCGGCTGAGCTCGACGTGCCCGGTCTGCAGGTCGGCGGTGAGGACGGAGCAGGATGCGGCGGCGACGGTGACCGGCGCTGCCTCTTGAGCTAGAGCCGCCGAGTGCCGGACTGCCAATGTGGCAATGTATGTATGGGTAAATATATATGTCGTGGACCTTCTCTCTGTTAGATATAAAGACAAATATCTGTAGTTCATATTATTTGTTTCTAGTTTAAGTTAATAATTCCATCCACGCTTCCAGGTTGGAATTTACAGCAACAAATACAAGTTCAATAAACTTCCCACGAAAACAAGTAGTACAAAGAAATGCAGTGTTCATGGTTCATTCCTGAACAAACCGTAGGTTTTTTGAGCTGCACTCTACGCTAGTTCTATGAAAATTCAAGTTCGAAATGTTAAGATCGGAAACATCCATGGACTAAAAGCCTTAGCTGCATCGAGAATTGCATCTAAGATAGAAAAATACCACCGGAGGTAAGAACAACAGATTTGCTTCAGATGGATATGACTACGGAAGCTTCAAGATTATACCAATTGGGGAAAAAAATAAGAATTGATTATGAGTGCTACTCAAAATTATAGGGGAGTTTTCTAAATCTGATCAGTGCTTGATAACCCTGCAAGTCGCCTTAGTCAATGTGCTTCAACTTCAACACGACCAGTATGTTCACGTTAAGGAAGTTGCTTCCTTATGCTTCCAGTGCTATATTTTAACTCCTTTTTCACCTGGAAATTCTCTCTCCTTTTCCCCTTTTAATCTTGATTGTTCAAAATCTTCAATTATTCAGTTTCAACAAATATAGGCATTTGACACATTTTACCTGGAAAAAGGAAGTACAACCAAAGGCTTTAGGATATTATCTCTGAACAGTTTCTCTTTTCTAAACCGAACGCCTATTCACAGGACGGGCCGTCCTTTTTCTCTTAATGTTGCATTTTCCTATGTGCCCTCTATGGAGCTTTATCATCGCCAAAACTACCTTTCTTCCTTACAAGAGGTCACACAGCAGTAGCACAAAGAGGCTGCACATACTTACCAGAGGAGCCCCTATGCAAATAATGTTCTCTATATGCATATATCTCTAAGAACGCCTCAGAAGTATCCAAAAAAATCAGAGATCCATGCCTTAACTTAAACAATGGATCGTTTATGTTCAGTTCTACTACTGTATCTAGCGACTAGTATGGATGCCACTTGCCAATTTTGACCGTGACCTAAACTTTTACTTCTGCTGTGTCATGCCTCACACCATCAATCTTCTAGTCTTCAATGGCAATTTCATCGGCCAGACCTTTCACTAGCATCATGCATCTAAAAAACCACATCTCCCTTAACTATCTGAAATCTTCGATTTGTACATCCAATTAGGTTATATATGGAAGGATTTCTCGTCAGTACTTTCTTAAACTAAGGAGTATTAATGATCACATAGATGGCCATTTCTCATCGTGGCCTGGTAGTTCTTCTGTTCGATTTAACCAATTGCATGGCTCGGTAATGGATCTCGAAGGCAGCAGAAATGCAGAAGACGTTCCATGTTTGCAAACAGCTGAACTTTAACAATTCATTAAGTAATCTGTATTCAGACTGGTTTGAGAAACTAAAATCAGTAGCTACAAGATCAAATGGAGTTGTACATGAAAAAAAATACAGAGATATTATCTGGATGTTGTGATGATAAAATATAAAGTGAAGCATACCTGCCAAGCTAAAGCAAGCATCCACCACCTTTTCCGGAACCTCTGCCACAATTAATGGTAAATTATATTAGATGACAATATGGTACTAGGAGCACTGTTAGTTTTAAAGATAAATGCAGGAAAAAAAGAATCATGATTGGTATACTTGCTGGTGGAAAAATGCCAACCTGCAGCCCAGGGAGCAATTATTGGATAGAAACTAGATTTTTTTTTTTAGATAAGGGGGTGCGGATCCCCGGCCTCTGCATCAAAAAGATGCACACAGCCATCCGTAATTATTTAGACGAAACAATTCAGCAAGTATTACAATTCATGGATCACAGAGGGTGGCTACAAAGATGAGCCAATCAAATAGAAAAGAACTAAACATCAATTCTTCTAGGATGAAACCACCCAGCCCGATTGAAGATAGCCCGCATGACCGTCAACATACGGGTACAACCAGCATCCATGAGGCCACGCTGATCCACCGGCAACAGGAACGACCAAGAGTGGATCCAGTAGCATGCCTTGTGAATGACCTGCAAGTAATGAATAGAAGTTGTTTTGTTAAAGACAATATCATTTCGACAATTCCAAAGAGCCCACAGAATGGCCGCTACACCAATTCGAATGCGAGCCTTTGTTATCTTATCTATCCCATTCAACCAACTCCCAAACAAGTTCGCAATACTCACCGGTGGGCAAATATTAAAAGTAAAGTGTACTAAACGCCAAATATCTCTAGCAAACGAACATTTAATAAAAAGATGTTCTGCAGACTCATCCGCATCACAGAATACACACTTCTTGCATCCTGTCCACTGTCGTTTAGCCAAATTATCCTTCGTCAATATTTCTTTTCGACCGAGAAACCATAGAAATATTTTAATTTTTAGAGGTATCTTCAATTTCCATAGGTATTTACGCAGATACCTTGTGTGGCCATTTAGAAGATCTTCATAATATGATTTTACCGTGAAAACTCCATTGTTAGTAAGCGACCATTTAAAGTTATCAGGTTCATCTGTAAGAGTGATACGCATTAATCTCTCCACCAGTTGAAACCATTCGGAACGCCGTTGCCCTAGTAAAGTCCGTCGAAAAGGTAGATTAATAGGGGCTGCCTCAATAACATTAGCTATCGTACTATGCTTATTTGAGGCAATGTCATACAACAACGGGTACTCATCTTTTAGTGAGACCGTTCCTAACCAAGAGTCCTGCCAAAACCGAGTATGTTCACCGTTGCCAATCAAAAATTTACCACGCTTAAAAAAGTCATCTTTTACCTTCATGATGCCTTTCCAAAAAGGTGAATCGGAGGGTTTAATTTGCACTTGAGATAGTGCCTTGTCTCCCAAATATTTGTTTACTAGGATTTCTTTCCAGACACCCTCCTCGTGTAATAATTTGTATAGCCACTTACTCAAGAGGCATTTATTTTTAATTTCCAGAACCGCAATTCCCAAACCTTCTTGATCTTTCGGTCTACAGACTAAATTCCATTTCGTGAGCCTATATTTCCTTTTTAATTGATCACTTTGCCAAAAGAACCGTGAACGATAATAATCTAACCTTTTCCAAACTCCCTTCGGTAATTCAAAAAAGGATAAAAGAAACATTAGCAAGCTTGTTAGAACCGAATTGATTAGCACAAGGCGGTCACCGTAAGACAACATCTTGGCTACCCATGCTGCCAGTTTCTTCTCAAACCTATCCTCAACTATTTTCCACTCTTTGTTCAAAAGTTTACGGTGATGAATCGGGATAACCAAATACCGAAATGGGAGTGATCCGAGTTCGCATCCGAAAATACGGCAGTACTCCTCCTGGTTATCTTTAGCCCTCCCGAAACAATATAACTCGCTCTTATGAAAATTAATTTTCAACCCCGATAATTGTTCAAAGAATGCCAAAATTAATTTCATGTTCACGGCCTTCGCAATGTCGTGTTCAAGAAATAGGATCGTATCATCAGCATATTGGAGTATTGAAACCTCACCCTCAACTAGGTGTGCTACAAGACCCCCCACTTGACCATCCTCCTTCGCACGAGAGATTAAAATGGCCAACATGTCGACAACAAGGTTAAACAGTAGAGGAGACAACGGATCCCCTTGTCGCAGTCCTTTTAAAGTTTGGAAGTAATGCCCAATATCATCATTGACACGAATTCCAACACTCCCTCCCTGAACAAACCGTGCCACGCATTCGCACCATTGTGACGCGAACCCTTTCATACGAAGGGTTTGCTGCAGGAATGACCAGTTAACCTTATCATACGCCTTTTCAAAATCAATTTTTAAAAGAACACCATCCATCTTTTTTCTATGTATCTCATGAATTGTTTCATGGAGGACCACCACCCCCTCAAGAATATTCCGGCCGGGTATAAAAGCTGATTGAGTTAGCCGAATTACTCTACTCGCAATAGAGGTAACTCTATTCATGCCAACTTTTGTGAAAATTTTAAAACTGACATTCAAAAGACAAATGGGCCGATATTGCTCAATTCGGCTAGCGTCCTCCTTTTTGGGTAACAATGTGATAATACCAAAGTTAAGTTTAAATAATGGCAAATTTCCCATACGCAATTGGGTAAACATTGCCATTAGATCTAATTTAATAATGTGCCAACATTTCTGATAAAACTCCGCAGGGAAACCATCAGGTCCGGGGGCCTTATTATGTTCCATTTGTTTGATTGCTTGAAACACCTCTTTTTCCGAAAATTCATGGGTCAAAATTGCATTTTCCTCAGACGAAATTTGGGGCATGTCTTGTGTCGTTGCCTCATCAAGAGAAAAAATATTTTGGGCCGGCGCCCCGAATATTTTTTTGTAATATTCAGAGATATAAGTCTTTAAGTTTTCATTTCCTACGATGGTGCCTTCATCTTGCTCTAGCTGTAGTATCCTTTTTTTCCGGTGCTTTCCGTTTGCTATTATATGGAAGTATCTCGTATTGCTTCCGCTTTCCTGTATAAATTTTACTTTTGCTCTCTGTGCCCATTTAGACTCCTCATCACGTCTTAATTTTACCAATCTATCATCGGCATCCCTTTTAGCAACCCGCTCGGCTGCAGTCAAGGGCGTCGTTTCTGCCTTTATATCCAACGCATTTATTAACATAGTTAACTTATCTCTCAAAAGTTTGTATTCTCCACTTAAGTTTTTGGCCCAACCTCGCAGGAATTGGCGCAAATGCCTTATCTTATTTTGCCATCGTTCTATAGGATCAGTACCAGTGTTTACCGCATGCCACTCCCGAGAAATCATGTCCAAAAAACCATCTTGTCGAAACCAGGACAATTCAAACGAAAATGTACTACAATTTCTCACGAAAGACTGATCCCTTGTATCTAACAACAGCGGCGTATGATCAGACCCTGTCCGGCTGAGTGCCTGAATCGTGACTAACGGAAATTTAGCCTCCTAATCCACCGTGGCTAAAAAACGATCCAACTTCTCATAAGTTGGTGTATCTCGTCTACTCACCCAAGTGTATTGTCGTCCGGACATTCGCAAATCCTTCAGATTTAAACTCTCAATTATCGCGTTAAAAATAGTAGGCCACCTAGCATTAAAATTTGCATTGTTTTTCTCATAATGTCTCCTGATTATATTAAAGTCTCCCCCAACTAACATAGGCAAAGTTTCTCCTTCACATATTCGCACCATTTCCGCAAGAAATTCTGGTTTTTTATCATCTTGAGCCGCACCATAAGCCACTACCAAAGCCCAACGGAATCCATCCGCTTTGATCATCAGATGTAACTTAACGCAAAAGTCACCCGAGACCACATGTTGTACCATGACCGTACTATTATTAAAGCCTAACAACATACCACCAGATCTTCCGTGTGGAGGTATACAATACCAAGTAAAATCTGATCCCGCAGCTAAGAAATTTAGAAAAGGCGTCGCAAAGGATGATCGACCTGTCTCAATGATGCCAATAAAATCTAGCTTATTTTCCTTCACGAACTCATGAACCGCTAGATGTTTTGCCGTGTCCCCAAAACCATCAGAATTCCAAATGATGCCTTTCATCTCAAGCCTTTATAAATTTGTAGCTTAACACACCTCCTAGCCGCACCCTTCGAGTTGTTATTATTATTATTATTATTTTTCCGTCTTTTTTTAATTGATGCTAATGTCTCATGAAGATCCGCATGATCTTCCGACATCTGAGCCTCCTCATCTTCAAGATCTTCGCAAAGATTCATGGCTCTTTTTAGGATAAAACTAGACTCGAGTTCCTCAACAACCGGGGGTAGTGAACTTTGTAAGAATATGACTTCCCTCTCTTTTTCTAACTCCAAAATACTCATAATTGAATTACCTACTTGATTTTCATTATTACCCAGAGATATTCCTAATCTATCCGCTCTACTCTTAATGTCAGAATTAGATAAGGAACATAAAGAAAGCTTGGAAAGCAAATTAGTACCTGTGGGAGAGTCGTACATCTTGCGTGAGGTAAGATCCATCGCACGCTCAAGTTGTGGAAGACCCACATTCAGCTGCTTCCTCAACCTCTGGCTTGATCTCACCTCCCCCTCATACATCCCCCCAAACGCCAACATATCACTCTCAGACGGTCGTGTCTCGCAAACACTGACAATAGGGCTGCAAGCCTGAGGTTGTACTGCCGCCGTACGACCGTGGCGATCAAGGTACATACCACCATCACCCTCAAGCGGAGAGATCGGAGACAAAGTTCTAGTAGGAGTTGTCAACAGAGTAGTGTCATGTACTGCAAAAACTTCCTCAGAACCATTGCATTGAACAGCATCAGTATCCACCAAAAAATCATGCGAGAGATCATTGCCTTCCTCAGTAGCAGCCCAACCATCGGCACGATCATCTGAATCTGAATCAGCGACGCATATGCTGTTTACTACACTGTCGGACCCTATAAAATCAGTCCCTACATCAGTACCAAAAGCTGCACCATCCTCCACTGTTTTCCCATTGCTCACGCCATCAGTACCGGAAGCTGTACCATTCTCCACTCCAGTTTTATCTCCTTGATCAAAGACACGTTCAGGGCAACCTGCAGCATTCATACCATCACCGGACTTCTTCAGCATCAGGAACTCCTGTTTAGCCACATATATTTGTTTTTGAACCAGCGGTGAAAAACCACACCCGAGATCCTTTCTTGCATACTTTCGGACACCGCAGCACCCGTATTACTCTTCCCGCCTGGTGATTTTGGGAGATCATCTGTAATCATGTCGTCAGTGGATTTGTTTTCATGATCCCTCTCATTCTTTATTTGATTGGAAGACTCCCCATTGGCACTATCCTCCGCATCATCATCCGGTGGTGGTGACCTTGGATCATCATCCTCTTTGTCAGAGGTATCAACAGGGACCTCAACTTTAAACCTCAGCCGATAAAAACCATCCTTTATAACAACTGTCCAACTAGCCGGAATATGAGTGTAATCAACACACCCCACAAGGATACGCAGCACCCCATGTTTGCGAGTGAAGTGCATATCCACTTTGATCGTTTTACCGAAAAGAGAACCCAAGCTCCAAAGCGAAAGAAAATCCCCTGTAACCTTGGGAGGAATACCATAAACTCTTATCCATTTCTTTGGTAACAATTGCAGAGGTTCCACTGTCGCAACCCAAGGGACCACTGTAATCTCACAAGTTTTATTCGGTACCTTACAAGGTCCAAATATAGCCAGTCTTTCTAATTCACTTTTCGACGGGAATGGCACTTTGAAGACATTAGGACCCACTTGTTGAACCTCCCAAATAAACTGTTCCCACGGTACCAAACGTTGAAGTTGATCTACAATCTGAGGGGTCGAAAGATCTCCATGAATGACAGTCAACCTAGCCAATCGAGCATTATCAATCTTCGGTTTATATGAATCGGATGTTGGCTGTTCGAAAAACATCAGATACTCATTTATTATTCCATGTATGGTTGCTTGTGGTTTTGGTGCCGTGAGCAAAGGACACAGCTCCTCCGAGTGCTCCTTGCTTTCGCAAATAACACACACCTCAACCACGCGTTCTTTGCCAAAGTGTCCAGATCCATCACACCTGTAGCAACGGGTTTTGTGACCAGTTTTAGCCTTCTTTGCTACAACCACCTCATTCCCCCCTTGTCGATCTCCCATGGCCGGCTTTGTAACTGAAACCACATGCGGTAATGTCGCAGGCATCACCGGTGTAGCGCCCTTTGCTATCAATTCTACGGCCGTAGCCACTTGTCCCAACGAAGCAGGCACCACCGAAGCCGTAGTAACCTTCGCAGGTGTTACCACAGCCGCAGCAGGACGAAGAGCTTCAGTAACCTGGCTCACGATCTTGGCTAAGATCTCGTCGGACAAGACTGGGGGAGAGGCATTATCTGCTGCAACACTTCCTCTCTGATTGCCACGAAACTGAGTCGATCTCCCGCCATTGTCAGCACGAAACTGATACGGTCGGGTGTAAGTGTATGACCTCTGTTGCTGTCCACCATGAGCGAAGCCTGAACCTGCGTTGTAACTCTGGAAGTTTCCATGGAAGCCTTGCTGCTTGCCAGCCGTACCACTAGATCCTCTTATCTCAAAGGAGCTCTGACGGTGAACACCTTGACCCGCAGCAGCGCTCTGTCCACCAGCCTGTGCACCACCTCGTCCTCCCATGGCGCCGCCACGGAACGATCCGTTGCCGTAGCCCCGCCCGGAAGGGAACCCACTGTATCCACGCCCAGGAAGCAAGCCATGCCCATCCCCAGCACCGCCGCCATTGTTCGCCATAGCAGTAGTAGGAGGTATGCCGACGCGACCGAAAAACCCTAAACTCAAGAAGAAACCGATCCTCTGATCCAGATGTAAACGGCCGCATAGTTTGCCTGGATCACGGTTTTGGGCCGCATGCCCTCCTGATTGTTCCCTTGCTTACGGAAACTGACGCCCGAGATTCGGCCCGCATGGCCCGTTCGGTTCACAAAAAATTTCAAACTTGCCGATCCTGGAATTCCCGTCGACGTCTCCGGCACCGGCGACGCACCACCGCCGCATCGGCGTTGACCTCGTGCTACCAGCTGCCAGTCGCCCTTACCATCGTCGCAAGAAACAGATGGATCAAGAACCGGCAACTTGAGCCGAGACAACCTTCCAAGTGACAAACGCAAAGCCATCACACGCATATGATCTTGAGCGATCTGAATCTCCGGAGTAACACTCGCTTTCTCCGGCGAGAACGAGCACAGCGTAATAGCCGCATGCCTCTGCGCTTGCCGCCGGAGTATGCGCTTCTCTTCTCTCGACCGACGATCTGTCAAAGTAAACCCACTGACCGGCGACAGAGAACGACAGAGATAACGGAACGTACCTGAGTCGCCGACCTCACCTTCCTTGAGATCGTCGTTCTCCACGCTAGCCTCTTCGTCGCCGGTGGAAGAATCCCGGTCATCACCGGCGACGTCGTCCGCCAACGCCCAGAATCGCCCGTGATTCGCCTCCAATGGGTCTCCGCAAGTTACGGTCATCCCGTTTACGGGTAGTGAGAGAGGTTCTTCGGATAGAAACTAGATAATGAGCATTCTTAACCAAGTGTGGCACAATTTGCAAGTTGCAACTTACAAAGAACTTACCAACTCAAAATACAAGGATGAGCCTTCCTTGCAAACATGAATTCCAAATTTTATCACAATATAAGCACTATAGACGGTTTCGTCTCTAAGAAAACTTCAGTATTACAGCATTCGGCTCAAAGAAGGGTAAATCAATACAGGTGCTGGTAATCCACCATAGTGCATAACAGGTATAAGAAATGGGCTCTAAATTAAGTGACAGAAGGCGGTGGCTTTCGAGTTCCCATAATGTGTCATTTCAAATTTACAAGAGAGAAGGGTAGTAAGAGTCCACATATATGCATCCATGGGAAGTGCAATACACCATACTGGAATCTGCGAAAGGTTCCTCTACACATTTCACTATGACACCAATGCAATGTAAGAGGCCTTCTTCAATTTTAGAGATGATGGCATCATCTTGTTATGGAAAAAATCAAGAGAAATCAGATCAACGAGCGAGCCCCATGTAAACTGGGATTCCGACAGAAAGTATGTGTGCATGATTGCACCAGCGTTCAGCCATGTTGCTGTTTGCTCCTCCTTACAACACCAACGTCCTCCTGGCCATGGTCAACGCGCTCTCGGCGGCGATCGCCTTCGTCGCCACGCTGCACCTCTACGCCCGGTGCTTCCTGCAGCAACGCAACACCAACACATCCACCCGCAACCCTGACCTCATGCTGGCGCTGCAGTGGTCGCCGGACGCCTACGAGGTCGAGGGGATCAGCGTCGTCAATGCTGTGTGCGCTCCGGATGAGGCGGCGGGACTGGGCGTCAAGGAGCTGTGCGCTCTGCAGGTGCTCGTAAGGCAGTCGCCTTCAGCCAAGGAGCATTGCGCGGCGTGCGTTGGGGAGATGGAGGACGGCGAGCTGGGGAAGCTGCTCCCGGCGTGCCGGCACACCCGTCCACGTAGGGTGCATCGACGCGTGGCTCTGGCTGAGCTTGACGTGCCCGGTCTGCAGGTGGGCGTGAGGACGGAGCAGGATACGGCGGCTCTGGTGGCCAGCGTCAGCCTGTTAAGCTACTGAGCTGCCGAGTGTGCGCCTGACTGCCAATGTATGTATGGGTAAATATAACCTTCCAATTTTAAATGGGAATAAATGTTCTCCAGTGCTGTATATATATCTTCTGTATGAACATGTGAAACATCTGCCACCAAAAACTCGTGAAATTTTCCGTCCACCTCAACAGAACTACGGCCAGGGTTCTTCTTTACCCCTCTATCTCTCATCAGCATCCTCAGTATCTTCACCTTATCCCATTTGTTTTTACTTGCATATATATGACACATAAGTACATAGATTCCACTATCCGATGGATTCAGTTTTACTAGCTTATCAGCAGCGCACTCACCAATCTCTAAATTGCCATGCATTCTGCATGCACTCAGTAGAGCACCCCAACCGGCCTCACCGGCTTCCAATGGCATGCCCTTTGCAACTTCAAATGCCTCTTCAAGCAGCCCAAATTTACCCAAAAGATCAATTATGCATGCATAGTGTTCTGCTTTGGGTTCAATACCATAGACCAGCTTCATTTCTTCAAAATACTGCCGCCCTTCCAAAAGTAACCCACTATGACAGCATGCAGAAAGTAGCCCAAGGAATGTGATCTCATCAGGCACAACATTTGTTCCTTTCAACTGCTTGAAGAGATGAAGGACTTGTTCAGACTGACCATGCACGGCATGTGCCATGAGCATCGAATTCCAACTCACCACATTCCTCTCTGGCATCTCAGCAAACAATCTTGATGTTGCATGCAGATCTCCACATTTTGCGTACATATGAATGAATGCATTGCCTAAATTCACAGTAAGCACAGCCTTACCACTGAGAATGTAGTTACCATATATCCACCGACCAAGGTCCAGACAACCCGACTGAGCACATGCGGAAAGCACAGTAACAAGGGTAGCATTAATCGGCTCTGTACCTTGTTCAATCATCTCTTTGAAAATCCTAATTGCTTCCTCAGGCTGATTAGCGTGTGAGTAAGCTGCGATCATGCAACTCCAAGAAACTGCGTTCCTCTTAGGCATGTCCTCAAATAGTCGAGCCGCGCTTTCCAAGTCACCACACTTGGCATAGACGTTAACCATGGTCGTCCAGGAGTACACATCCTTGACCGCCATGCTGTTGAAGACCTCCCTGGCAGAGTCCACACACCCGAATTTCCCAAACATATCAATCAGCGCATTCTGCAAATTAATACTGAGGACGCCTACGCCACTCTCCGCAACATACTTATGCACCCTCCTCCCCAAGGCCAGCAACCCCATCTGCCCGACCGCCGTTACGACGGAAACCAGCGTCACCTCATTCGGTTGCAGCCCCCCTGCCACCACCATCCTGCAGAACACCAGCCACGCCTCGTCGGCCAGCTCCCCCCGCACATACCCATCCACCAGCGTCGTCCAGGAAACGACGTCCCTCTCAGTCATTTCGTCGAACAGCCGCCGCGCATGCGCCAGCGACCTGTGGTTGGCGTAGAAGTGCACCAGCGCGTTCCCCACGAGCATGCTCTGGCCCGTGAACCCCCACTTCAGGGCCACGCAGTGGACGGCCTCGCCGCCGACGGACGGCACGCGGTGCTCGGCAGCCGCCTTGAGCGCGAAGACGAGCGTGCGCGCGTCGGCGGGGAGGTTATCGGTGATGACGCGGCGGAAGAGCGCCAGGGCGCGGTGCGGGAGGCGCGCGCGGAGGAAGGCTCGCATCATGGTGGCGAGCATGTAGGCGTTGGGGCCAGGGTTGGGCGCGCGCGCGAGTATCGCGGCGGCGTGGTCGACGCGGGGAGGCGTGGAGAGGGCGCAGAAGGCGAGGAGGCGGGAGGCCGGGAAGCGGTGCGCGGCGAGGCCGGAGACGGTGAGGAGCGCGTGGAGCTGGAGGAGGCGGGGGAAGGAGGAGCATGACTCGAGGAGGGAGAGCAGCGGGTGGGTCACCACGAGGTTGCGGTTGGTGTTCCACGCCGGTCGGGGTGGCGGCGGCAGAGGAGGAGGCCGTGGTGGAAGCGGAGCGGGCATCGTGTAGGATCAATTTGGGCGCCAAATTTTGATGGGGACCCTTTCCTTCACCCGCGCCTGTTTTCTGTACAAGGATGAGCCTTTCTTTCTGAACATGAACTCCAAATTTGAAACAATATAAGCACCATATAAGGTTTCATCTCTAAGAAAAGTTCAGTATTACTGCATTCCGTATCGACAATTGAAAGGTAGATCAATTTAGAGGACGAGCCTTTCCTTTTTTTTTTTTTTGATACCATCAATATATATATATTACCAAGCAAGCCGTCTCATTAAAAACCTTTCAGTCCCCTTAGGTACCCTGATAAGAAAAAGAGTGCGTAAAAAACTTGCTGCTTTTTAGCAATTACAAATCATTCATAATCGTCTCCAACACATTCGTTGGGACCGATCCAGCAAGACTACCACTCGAACCACTCTTGCCTAATTGCGCTAAACAATGCGCTGCAGTATTACTCACGCGATCCACTTTGGCTACTCTAATATGTTGGAAAACATTAAGCATGTCTCTTCCCTCCTGCACCAGACTCCAAATGCTCGAACGGTCCATGTTTGGCCCCGATAGCGCCTGTACCACCCGTAGACAATCACACTCCAAGACTGCTGACATGCAGTGTTCCCCTGAAAGAAAGCGGAGCCCCTCAATGCAAGCTCGAGCCTCCGCCTCCTCTGCACTACCGCACTGCGGTACGAATCGCCAGAAAGAGTGAACCACTTGCCCGTGGTTATCTCGAATTAGCCCCCCCGATTCCCGCCTTCTTGTTGGCCGCGTCCCAACCAGCATCCACGTTACACTTTAAATTACCCTCCATTGGCACTGCCCACCGAGAAACCGATGAGCCCGCAGAACCAGTATTAGCATTAGGTAACATTGGTGCCTTTCCCTTCGCATCCGGAGCCGGGGACTTACACGCTCGGAAGGACAAAGCATAATTCCGAAGGTACGGAATAGAAGCAGTGACTGACGCCTTACCATCACCATGGACAATATTATTTCGATGATGCCATACCCTCCATAATAGGAATATTATCTTGTCTCGTTCCTGAGCCGGTGAGCTATCCAGTAGCCTTAAGATCCATTCTTTGCCAGATTTTTGGAATTCACTCTCCGGAGGGAGAGTCCATTGTTCACGCATTCCATCTCTCAACACCTTTGCTAGAGTACACTTAACCAGTGCATGATGCGAGTCCTCTATACCACAGCCACAGATTATACACACAGGGTCCACCTTTTGGATACGCTTATGTAGCGCCGCACGCACAGCCAGAGTGTCGGACGCTACTTTCCACGCAAAAATTCGGAGCTTTGGTGGGACATCAGCTTTCCACACAACATCCCAGATTTTCCGATCACCATTAGGGGCCAAGCTAGACTGTCCCGGGCTCATGGCATCCAAAACCGGTTGGAGGCCGAGATTGTATGCAGATCTAACCGAAAAAACACCATTATCCTCCGGGTGCCATGCAACAAAGTCATCAATCTGTCTTCCCGGCAATTTGATGGACAAAATCGCCTCCGCGTCATGTGGGTAGCACACCTGTCGCACCAAGTCTTCATTCCATGTACGAGAATTAGGGTCAATCAGCTCCGCCACCCACCGCCTCCTTGTGTTGCCTCGCCGAGCCACTTTCAGACCATTAGAACGTGGTACCCAATTATCACGAAAAATACGAACACTTGTCCCTGTGCCTATCCTCCAGATTACTCCTTTCTTCAAGAGCTCTAACCCATACACGATGCCTTGCCAGGTAGCTGACGAGTTCTGAATAAAAGCAGTGTCCAGCAAGTTAGCAGACGGGTAGTAGCGTGCTTTGAGTAAGCGGGCACAAAGACTGTCAGGAAATTGTATGAGCCTCCATGCTTGCCTTGCCAATAACGCTTGATTGAAAACCTTTAAGTCTCGGAACCCCACGCCTCCTTGGTATTTTGGCCGCGCCAATCTGTCCCACGCCATCCAGTGCATGCGTCGTCTATTATGTTCATCACCCCACCAAAAATCCCTAATGATCTTTGTCAATTCCTCTAGCAAACCAGCAGGAAACTTAAAAACCCCCATAGCAAAGGTTGGTAAGGATTGCAGAACCGCCTTAATCAACGTATCCTTTGCGGCAGAGGACATGTATTTTTCAGCCCAATCTGTTGCTTTCTTCCGAAATCTTTCCTTAGTGGTTTTAAGTTTTCCACTCTTGATGCAGCCCTCAGGGATCCCCAAGTACTTCTCTTCAAAACAAGATGTTTCATACTTTAATATATCCTTTATTCCATGTTGTACTGTGCTGTCACAACTTCTGGCGTACAAAATAGAGCACTTGCCGAGACTAACCAGTTGCCCCGTTCCCTTCTCATAATCAATCAGAATATCTTTCACTACCCTCGCTTGCTCCACTGATCCTTCAAAGAACATCAAACAGTCATCCGCAAACAAGAGATGTGATATACCAGGAGCACGCCTACATATATGCAACTCCCTCAGTGCACCTTCCTCAATTCTCTTCCTAATTAGACAAGATAGACCGTCAGCGACAATAAGAAATAAATAAGGCGACAAAGGATCACCTTGGCGCAGCCCACGCGATGGAGTGAAAGAATCCAATAGTTGCCCATTAAAGCGAATAGAGTGTGGTCACGCATGCCATCAACCATCGTATCCATTTACTATGAAAGTCCAATTTCACCAGAACTCCCTCCAAATACCTCCAATCCACACGGTCATATGCCTTAGCCATATCCAACTTGTACGCACAAAATTTCGATCTCGCCACCGAGCCAGTCTGTATAGAATGGATACACTCAAAAGCCACAAGAGCATTATCCGTAATTAATCTCCGAGGGGTGAACGCACTCTGCATTGGAGAAATTAAATCATGTAGAAACGGTCTCAGTCTATTTACTAGACACTTTGAAACCACCTTATAAATCACGTTGCATAAGCTGATCGGCCGAAAATCTTTCGGAGCTTCTGGATCATTCTTTTTAGGGATCAAAACAATGGCTGTATCATTAACCTCGCTAGGCATGACACCCTCCTCAAAGAAGCGAAGCACCGCCTCAATGACATCTTTTTTAAGCATATCCCAATTGCGCTGTAAAATCCTAGCCGGGAAGCCATCAGGCCCCGGCGCTTTCATAGGCCCAATCTGAAAAAGTGCATCCGCAATTTCCTTTTCCATAAACGGGGCACACAACTCCTCGTTTGTGGCTTGATCCACCCGCTCCTCGACGTGGTCAATAACGATAGCTGGTAGTGTAGTATCCTCTCTAGTATACATGCCTTGGAAAACTCTCTCGCCATGTTTTCCATCTCAGTCGGATTGGAAGTCCAAGACCCATCACCCCTCTTTAATCTCCGAATTTTATTCTTTTTATGTCGCCAGGATGCCTTCCGGTGAAAATATTTAGTATTTCTGTCACCTTCTTTTAACCACGAAATTCGTGACCGCTGCAACCACTGGATTTCTTCCCGGTACAACATTTCATCCATCTCTCTCAGGAGTTTTTGTTTCTCCTCAATGCAAGCCGGGTCAGAATTATCTTGCAGTTCCTCCACCTTTTTCCTCAGCCGATCAATCTCCTTCGGAACTGACTTAAAATGCACTGATTTCCACCCATATAAATTTGTCATCACCTCATGAAGTGCAGCACTAACGTCCCCTAAATCCCGGCACGCGACACGACGCGACCAAGCCTCCTCCACCGCCGCCGGGAGGGACGGTTCTCTCTCCCATGCCACTTCGTAGCGCCGGATGGGCCTCTCCGTACGACAGCTCGGAGATTCTTCAGTTTCCAGCAATAGCGGGCAGTGGTCAGACCGAGAAGACGTCAGGTGCCTGAGGCGTGCAGCTGGAAAACAGGTCGACCAATTTGGGGATGCAACCGCCCTGTCCAGACGCACCTTAACATTGCGCGTGCCTTTTTGCTTGTTGTCAAAAGTCCATGGAGCGCCCGCAAACCCAATGTCGTGAAGATCGCAGAACGAGAGAGTTTCTCGGAAATTTGCCATCAAACGCTCTGACCTCTTAGTCATAGAAAAATGCTCCTCCTGCCACATTGCTTCGTTGAAGTCGCCCATCATCAGCCATGGTTCATTTGAGCGCGGGCTGAGATCACGAATCAGCGTCCACATATGGAACCTCTCACTTGGTTTTGGTTCTCCATACACAAAGGTTCCTCTCCACATGCGATCATAGGGACTTCCACTTATATGCACATCTATATGCCTTTTGCTGAACGACAAAAGGTCTACTGAAATTCCTTCCTGCCAGTATAGCGCCAAACCTCCTCCTCTACCTTCTCCATTGACATGAAAACAACCACTCATTCCAATACGATAACGAAGATTTTTCACACGTTCCTCACTTTGTCTAGTCTCACAAAGGAAGACTAAACTGGGCCTGTATGACTGCACTAAGCAGTCCAGCTCACGAACTGTCGCCGGCTGCCCTGCACCGCGACAGTTCCATCCTAGAAGACTCATTGGGCCCGGCGGTCCTCCTCAAGGGAGTCCGCCGATGATGCCAAAGAAGTATTAGTTCCAGTCACATTTGTCTTCCGCAGTTTTGCTCTATCCTTTTCCTTCACATACTGAGGAGGGGGTGGCGGGACATGGGTGCCATCCTCCTCCGCTGTCTCCATAGCAGCTAGCTCCGTCTCTGAACCATCAAAATTGATTTGCTTTCTAGCGTTCACCAGAGCTCCGTCCGTTTCCATCAGATGTTGATCATGGGGTTTCGCCGGGCTAGTTGCTGTGTCCGCCACATCATCCTCGAGCCCAGCATCATCAGATGATCGTTTCTTGGTAAAACCACCTCGACTAGAACCTCTGCCAGCAAACCCACCACGCATCGGAGTAGAAGGCCCAAAGCGACGCGAATCAGCTATAGGTTGATTTGCCCTTCGAACCGCGAGCATCCAAGTGCCGAACTGCAGTTGCTTCTCCTCCCAAACCCCATCGCCACATTCTTCATGGTCATGCCCAAACACGCCGCATGTCTTGCAAAAGAATGGGATTTTCTCGTATTTAACAGGTAGAAACTTTCTTCCCTCCGGCAAAGTCAAACACACGAATCGCATCGCTGGTATCAATGCATGCTCTGACCCTCACGTAATTGCCTTCATAAAACAGCTTTGGAGACATCTGAACTTCCTTCACCTTGCCAATCCTTCTAGCTAGATCATCGACCACCTCCGTCTTCCGATACAGTTCTGGAATCCCGTGGATTTGCGCCCACACGTGCATGCCGCTGAACACAACCTCCTCCGGGACACTCAAACCATCGTAATCTTCAACCAATAAACCCCAGCCACGGAACGTCCATGACCCTTGATGAACCACCTTCTTCCAATCCCCCAAACAATGCATCTGGAATATGAACAAATTCTCCCCAGCCTCCCGGCAGATTGGATCACGGGACAGGTTCCAGACGACCTTCATCTTCTCAAACAGCGCCTCCGATCTGAAAGCGCGCGATGTGAGAACCTTGCCGATCGCCAACCAACGCGGCCTTCTGGTATTCCTTTGCCACCTCCTCCCCGATCACCACATCATCAAGCTCTGCCTCGTTCAATTCCAGGTGAGAGAACAGATCCTCCATACCTTTCTCCTTCCCTCCCGACGAGCTCGCCGTCTCGATGTCCTTGGACGCCATGAAAACCGAGCTGCTAAGCCTTGCCGAGCCTGTCCGTCGCGTGAAGAACACAACCTTCGTGCCTGTAGCCAAGCCAGGCCGGAGCGCTTAAGAGAACCTCAGCGGCGGGAGAACGTAATCCGGAGTCGGAAACCGATCCGATCTCACGGGGCGATGGGATCGCCGCCGGAGCAAGAAACCCTAAACGAGAGGGTACCGTTTTTGACGAGCCTTTCCTTCTGAAGATGAACTCCAAATTTGAAACAATATAAGCACCATAGCAGGTTTCTTCTCTAAGAAAACTTCAGTATTACTGCGTTCATGATTGTGTAAAACAGGTGTGAGAAATAGGCTGCAAAGTAACAGAAGGAGGTGGATTTCAACTTCCCCATAATGTGCCATTTCAAATCTACAAGGGGGGAGTATGAGTCCACATATATGTGTTCATCAGAGGTGGAATTCACCGTAATGGAAATCAGTGAAAAGTTCATCTACACATTTCACTATGACCTATGCCCAGAGAGCTAATATGGACATAGAAGCAGATCCAAGTACCAATGCAGTGTAAGAGGCCTTCTTCAGTTTTACAGATGATGTCATCATCTTGTTATGGAAGAAATCAAGAGAAATCAGATCAACGAGCGCCATGTAAACAAGGATTCCAGCAGAAAGTGAGCCCAGAAGGCCTTCGATTATTAGGGCGTTTGGACTGCTATCGTCATAGCCAGTCATATGGAAGACTGCCATCCCAAGAAGTATTCCCAGCGGTGTTGTCACTGAGAACATTAAGCACATGTAACCCACTGTTGCTATCCCAAAACCAGCCTGTGAGAAATAGACAAGTATGCGTTCAGTCATCAATGAGCATGCACTATTACAATTCCAGAGGAGAGATTCTAAAGCAGCGCATGATATGTTAAGTATGGACGATTATATATGCAGAAAGTGGTACAGTATATGTCTGGAAATTGCTCTATGGGTAGCGCCATATAAAGTTATGACTGCCTCAAAAAACAAAGTTATGACTTTTGTTTTTGCGAATAAAGTTATGACTATTTTAACACAAATACATACAGAGTGGATGTTGCAGGTGATGGCTATGTTTGATACATTATGCCATTGCCTTGCTGACTCAGAAAAAATGACAGGTATTACACTAGTGCCCTTGCTACAACTAGAATTCAGTTATGAATCGATTGGATGTTCTACCATTTGGGCAACCTCTCCACTTTACTTTTTTGTTAGCATGTCAGATTGCATTATCGAATTGCTCTCCAGCAAGATACCACCAAGCCAAAAAGAACTTTAAGGGCCTAGATAGTGCTACTCTTCTTTCCCTTCTCTTATGTGCACAACACATCAACCTCATTTTGTGCCAACATAAGATGGATGCGGATGTGGACGAACCTAATTATTTAGAAAAAGGTTGTCTACAAAGAAGATTAGTCTCGCAAGGCAGCATGGGTTTAGGTGAAACGGAAAATTAGGCCTCGAGACTATCACTGCTAGAGCCAATGGAACTGTAAGTAAAAGGGGCCGGTGTACATCAAGGATCCTTCCACAAAGAATCATAGTATAGTTAATAGTTACACAGAGGATTCAGGGTGATAAGAGGAGCTTAACAAATCATTTTCAACAATAAATTCCGCCTAGCATAGTGGTCAAGGTTTTCTAGTCGACGAGTCGACGAGTCATTCAGGGGTAGCGACTCTTGACTAGTCGTGACTAGTCAAGACTCATGGTAGACTAGTCGACATGAGTCGTTTAGCAATATGTATTATAAAATTGCCATATTATATGTATAATTGTACTATATACTTATTAATAGTCTATAACTGCTGGCCTCCTCTTAGGATCTTTGAATGGGTCATATTGCTCATCAGCTTCTGCTACAGAGCCCTAAGCCCTAAAGCAGAAACAACAGAGCAGATCAGAGCAAAAGGAAAAGAGAGGATACTAGTTACATGTTGCAGCGGCCACCGTTGGAGGAGCATATCAGCAGCAGCAGTAGTCGACAGAGGGAGAGGCAGGCCAGGGGACGAGCAGGTCAGGAGTTAGGCAGCGGTGCCATGGCCTTGCGGCGGTGCCGGCCGACTGGATCTTGGGGCGACGACAACCAAGGGAGCGAGCGCCAAGTCGCCAAGAGAGTTTTGGTCGGGGGGAAATGTGGTCGATCTAGGTTTTCACAAGGAGCTGGGCAACTTAAGTCGCGATCGACTAAAAAACATGGACTAGTCGAGACTAGTCAATTGAGTCGCTCGACTCAAGATGCCGAGTCGGACTTTGTATTGCAACTCATGGACTAGTCGTCCACTAGTCGCGACTAGTCGAGCGACTCAAAAACAGAGATAGTGGTAATGCCAAACTTATCAACTCTCATTAAAAATATGGCATGACATGCTTACTGAATGAGACAGAAATCAAATATCTAAATCCAGACAGAAGGGGACAATCTCTTGTCTTCTCTAGGCGCAAAGCATTAGTTTAGTAACAGACATCAACATAGGTAGGTATCACATATTATAATCATTTCATAAAGTATGACCACACGTCAATGATACACTGAGATAAACCATTCAAATAAGCTGTCAGCTTCCTAATTCATACTACTACAAATATGCAACACTAAACTCACACTAAGAAGTTACAGTATGATCAAATTGAGCAATCTACACAGCAAATCATATTGAAGTTAAATATTTCCCACATGACTAAGTCGTACATGCCAGAATTTCCAACAGGACTAAAACAATGGCATGGCATGCTTACCCTGAGAGATTTGAGACACAGAAATCAAACATCTAAGATAGATGTTGACATGGACGAACAGAATTATATGGAAAAAGATTGTTTAGAAAGACGATTAGTCCTACATGGCAGCATGGGTGTTTAGGTGAAACAGAAAACTAGGCCTCGAAACTATCACTGCTAGAGCAAATGAAACTGTGTGACTAAAAGGGTTTGCTGTAGGACCTTTCCACAAAGAATCGTTGTATAGTTACACAGAGGATTCAGAGAGATACTGGGATCTTATCAAATCATTTTCAGCAACAAATATTTCTCGCCTGAGAAACTGGTAAATGCCAAACTTATCAATTCTGATAAAAAACAATGGCATGACATGCTTACTCTGTGGGACAGAAATCAAATATCTAAATCCATACAGAAGGGAACAATCTCTTGTCTTCTCTAGGCGCAAAGCATTAGTTTAGTAACAGACACTAAAATAGGTAGGCATCACTATTATAATCAATCCATAAAGTATGACCACAGGTTACACTGATATGAACCATTCAAATGAGCTGCCAGCTTCCTAATTCATACTAGTACACATACGCAACACTAAACTCACACTACAAAGTTACAGTATGAACAAACTGAGGAATCTCAACTACAAAAAAAAAATTGAACTAAAATATTTCTCACGTGACTAAACTAAAATTGAAAAACAATGGCGTGGCATGCTTACTCTGAGAGATTTGAGACACAGAAATCAAACATCTAAATCAACATATGAGGGAGAAATCGTTTGCATTCTTCTACATGCGAAGCATTACTTCAATAACACAGTAGACTAAAATGGGGAACCAAATCTTATTCCACCGAGCCTTGTAGAATCACAATTTCTCTATAGTTAAACACCAAAAACCAACATCGTCGGAGCAGAATCATTCCCGTAATAAGAATTCAACCAATTGCACACAGAAATTGAGGTACTAGATAGTACGTTTGATTCTCACCTGCGCGATGCAGCCGCCAAGGCCCATCCCCTCGAAGACCTGGTGGAAGGAGAGCGCGGCGACGAGGGGTTTGATGGCGCAGACGTCCTGCGACATCCCCAGGGTGACCCCAATGATGACCGAGTGGAACACTATCCCAATCTCCAGCACCTTGGACACCATCTTCTGCTTCTTCCTGGCTTCCTCCTCCTCCCCCTCCCCCACATCCACCACCTCATGATGCCCTACCCCATGGCACCCGCCGACACTAGCGACCACAACGGGCTCATCGCTGCGGGCCAACCGGGCGCCCTTCTGGGCCCCGAAGAGCGCCACGTCGTCCCGGTCCCTGTAGCCGCCCCTTGGAAGGTCGTCGTCGTCGTCGTCTAGGAAAGCGCGCTTCCTGGGGCTCATTTCGCCGGGGAGGTCGAAGACGGGGCCCTTCTTAGTGGTGGGGATTGGGGCGTAGGGGGTCTTCTCCTCCTCCTGCTGCTGGACGTGGCCGTGTGCTTCGAGGTGGGAGGAGGCCGAGAGGTCGACGAGGAGCGCGAGCAGCGCGCCGATGAGGCAGAGGAGCCCCGCGAAGGGGAAGTCCCTCCAGGGCCGCTGCGAGGCGACGGCGCAATCGGCGAGCGCGGCGTAGGCGTCGGGGAGGACGTGGACGAGGGAGGTGGAGAGGATGACCCCGGCCGCGAAGCACTTGACGATGAGCAGGCCCCGGGCGTAGCCTTCGCGGCCCTTGCAGGCCCTGGTGAGCGCGACGGGGAGGCAGACGCCGAGGGCGCTGGCGAGGAGGATGACGAGCAGGGACCCCGTCTTGAGCCGCGCCGCCGCGGCCCCGTCGCGGCAGACCCTGGAGAGCGCGGCGAGCTCGGCCGCCGGGAGCACCCCGCGCCGGACATGGCGGCGGCGGCGCGCCCGCGCGCGAGGTGTTCGGCGGAATCACGCGCGCGGCAGTGAAGTCGACGGCGAGGGACAGGGAGGCGTGGCTGTAGGGGACGGAAGCGAGGACTCAGACTCAGGCAGTCAGGCTTGATGAGTGGTTAAAACGAGCGAGGTGGCAATGCGTGGTGGGCCCGCGGAGACCGTGCGCGATGAGGTTTTATGACAGAGGAATGTGTTTGGTTAGGCTTTTTACCTAGCCTTTTCTTTTGGATCAGAGCATCTCCATCGGCGCCTCTAAATGTGCGTCGGACACTTATAATTGGACTACTGGACATGTGTCTGACCAATATTTGGATGCCGTCCACAGCGGCACTTCGTAAAGGTCCATCCTAAACGCGCGCAAATTTTGAGCAAATTGTCGAACACAAAGAGATAGAGACATGAGACACAGCCTGTAGAGAAGGCAGGGAGGCCCAGCCTAGCCCACCAAGCGGCACCAGTGGCCCACACGGCGAAGGCTACTGGGGAAACCCTAAATTGGGAGGTGCAACTTCCCTTGGTGATGCCGGCGACAAATCAACCATGAAAGGACAATGATGTCGCATAGAGGGGGGGGGGGTTGAATAGGCGGTTGAAAACTTTTCCGGTTTAGCCTTATTAATTGTGGAATAAAACTAGGTGTTTAAATTAACAAGCCGACAACCTAAATAAACTAGGCTCACCTATGTGCACCAACAACTTATGCTAATAAAGACAAACAACAAGGTGATAGCTATAGAATACTTCAAGCACGAAGGCTATCACAATGTAAATTGCATAAGTAAAATGCTCGGGTATAGAAATAACCGAGGCACGTGGAGACGAGGATGTATTCCCGAGTTCCTCCTTGTTAAGGGAGTACGTCTCGTTGGAGAGGTGTGAACCGACACAACGGTTCAACAACCACAAAGGTTTCACCTTCTTCTCCGATGAACCGCACCACAAAGGCTTGGTTCACCTTCCACTATCGGAATTCCTTCGAGGCTGAATCCAGAGCCTTTCAACAACAATCCAGGGCACAACCCACAATGGGATTGGGGGCTCCCGAACGGCCTCCAACAACAACAATCCGGGGCACACCCACAATGGGATTGGGGGCTCCCGAACGGCTTCAAGTGACCACAAAAGGGTCCAACCACCACAAAGGCGCCTAGGGTCCAAGGACCCAAGAGTAACAAGCTCACAAACTTTCAACTTCCACGAATCCTCGTGGAGAGCACACCGGTGCACCAAATGCAAAAGGCAAGAGCACAAGTGCTCAAATCCTTCACTCTCGAATTCCAACAAAGCAACAAATGCTTATGGGGGAATAAGAGAGGAAGAACAAAGAGGAGATGCACCAAGAACTCCAAGATCAATATCTACTAGGTTCCCCTCACTTAGAGGAGAGATGGATTGGTGGAAATGTAGATCTTGATCTCCTCTCTCAAATCCCTCAAAGATATGCAAGAATCATGGGAGGAAATGAGAGAGGGGCAAGCTTTTCAAGGTCAACAATGGAGGAGAGAGAGGGGGAAAATTCGTGCTTTTAAGAGCTTCTCTCTCTGGGGAAGAAGGGTCCTTTTTATAGGTCCCACGAAAAAGAGCCGTTGCAGGAAAACTTCACACCGGAGTTTCCGGTCACTAGGGCCGGAAACTCCGGCCAGGTGCGGAAACTCCGGCTCTCACCAGGGGCTGAACACCGTCAACACATCCGAGGCTTGGGCAAACTCTCCGGTGCCCTAGGCCGGAAAGTTCATCCAGGGGCGGAAACTCCGGCCTTTGAGGCCGGAAATTCCGCCCCCCACCAGGGGCTGAACAACTTCAAAGCAGTTTTGGAGAAAAACGTTGAGTCCGGAGACTCCGTTCCTGGAGACCGGAAACTCCGGCCTAAGAAAAAGCTGCTGAAAAACTGAACACGAAAACTGCTATAACTTTTGCGAATGAACTCCGAATGAGGTGAGACCACTTTTGTTGGAAAGATAGCGACGAAAAGCATCCCATAAATAGAGTAAAATCACCACACATGCAAAGGTGTGGGATTTTCCTCACGGTTGAACCGGCAATATTTCCGCCACCGAAAGCGCAACAAGTTTTCCAAAGTAAAATTGTTTTTGGTGAATTAGAGCTTGACATGGATATGAAGCAAGCTCTAATTTCTCACCACAATAAAATCCAAATAAGAACCAAGAAATATGAGAAACCAAGTATGCAAAGGTTTAAGCTCTCCACAACAATGCGATCAAGTTACTCATTTGAGAGCCCCTCTTGATAGTACGCCATCTATCCTAAAACCCGGTCTCCTACTAACACCATGAGACCGTTAAGAGAGAAAACCTATCAAGATCATACCTTTGCCTTGTGCATTCCACTTGAGCTTGATAATGAAGATCTTGACTCTCTCAAGTTGAAACACCTTTCTTGATTGTGCTTGCTAGCACATGCTTGATGAAGACTTCTCCAAATGCTCCCCCATACTCCGTTATGGGAGGGACTCGCTAAGCTTTGTCTTCATGTTTCCTTTGCAAACTTCAATCAAAGGATATCTTCCGATATGCATCATATTGAACTTGCACTTCATCTTCTTCTCTTGATATGTATGATGGCTTGGAGGTAAACATGATTGTTCACTCAATCTTCTATTCCAAGCCATACTTGCAATGAGCTCAACTCTACACATGACCATTCATCATATAAATCCTTGAATAGAGCATTGGTCATTAAGTCATCTTGAAGAGTCCAACACATGAACTCCTATAGTTTCTCATGGACAAGATCTATAAAGAATATCTCGATGTAAACATTAGTCCATAAGGATTGTCATTAATTACCAAAACCATGCATGGGGGCAACCATGCACTTTCAAACCATCAGGTCCTCGATGTGCATGACTGCTGCACCCAGCGAGGCCACGGCATCACCAGGAGAGACGGGGATAGAGCGGAGCGCCGGGAAATTGGAGTCGTCGCAGACCAGCCCGGCGAGCTTTGATGCATGAGAGGTTGGTGGTGGAGGTGGGGGGGGGGGGGGGGGGCTTCCCCGACTCAGGTGGACCTCAAGGATCTTGCACCTGCGGCTTGCCCAGCAACTCGGCAAGGAAATCTCCAAATTGAAACGGCGGCGGCCCCGAGCAAGGGGAGAGTGACCCTTCACTCTCCTCATCATCGGAGGGAAAGCTTCTAGAGCTTCTAGCAGGTCGAGGGGTGGCGCCGATGCGGCCCAAACGACGTGGTGGAGAGCAACGTGGCGGTGCAGTCAGGCCGGCGTCGGGGAAGGCCCTGCGCCAGTGGCCCCTTGCGTCACGAGAGCCAGAGCCGACACACATCTCCCCCAATCATCATTTAAATTGCTTTAGCCTATTTTTCTGTTTTACTAACCCAACATTCAGAAACTTATTTTTGCCAAAATTTGGGCAATCAACCCAAGCTCGGGTTATAATGGACCCAAATTCATGTATAGCAACCTATGAGCCGCATATTTCATCAGGGACGAAGGAGGGGGGGGCATGAATTTGATTTCCTTCATAATCCTACTTACGCTTAGCAAATTTTAGTGTTACTATTTCGCCCCCTCCAACATAACTTCTAACTTCGCCCCCTCCAATCCCTGTGGCTGGCTTCGTCCCTGCAGTTCATGATGGAAGCTGAAATAACCACTAAGGCTAAGCAAAAACAACTAAGACTTAAAATTCAACTACTACCACCATACCCCCAAATGCCGCTCTCAAGAGAACAAACTCCAGGCTTGGAAAATCAACTCCCAAGCGATGCCCCGCTTAGATTCGAATACCTACAACATGTCACACCTGCAATTCTGAAGAGAAAAACATATCTAGGGTAAAATAAACTCCACCCAACCACAACTCTCGGACAAAAATCTGCATCTAGATAAGGACTGTCCCCGAAAACCACAATCTTGATATTACTGTAGATCTGTTAACATTGGCAACATTTGGGTATTTTATCTTTCATTTCATGTCGTGCCTGCTGTGATCTTAATCAAGCACATTCTAAAGAAGTTCTGTTTCATGCTCATCCTTTGGTATGTACCTTAGGTCTAAGATGTAACTAGATCTCTTGTCCTTCGTTACCACAAAACTTGCTTCAGTGTGTTTGAGTTGCTTCAGATATACATTTCCTTGAACTGTTCTAATTTGATGCCATATCCTAACTAGGGTGTAAGACCACATGATTCTGTTTCGACAGTACTGTAGGTGGGGCTGGAGCAGTTTCGTCAGTGTTGTCCTTCGTCAGAGAAGCAGCAACAGGGGAGCAACAGCACGAGCTGGAGCAATTTCATCAGGTTCATCTTCGTCACGAGTTGTAGCAATTTCGTCAGGTTCATCTTTGTCAGGAGCAGCAGCACGAGCTCCACAGGCGGCAGGGGAGGAGGAGGGGGGCGGGCATGGGCAGGACTTAGGTGGTGGCGCAACGGTGTAGAACTCGCGTGGTAAATGATAGAACGATGCAGCAAGGAAACTTAAATAACTAATTAGTAGTACCAGCTAATAGCTTATACAGTATATATATATATATATATATATATAGTGTATTTTAGATATAGTATATGAACATACTCAAACCGATAAAGTATGACAAATACTTTCATAAGGTGGCATATGAGACGTGGGTGTAGTTACACCCGGGAGTAGAAAGCATTTAACCTATATAGGACATATTCATACTACACCCGGGTGTAGCTACACCCACGTGTGTTTCACACGAGTATGGAGTATCTATCATACCGGGAGGTATGTAACATGTAGTATGAAGTATATAATGTTATTTTATACTAAAGATACTTCTTTTTAGGCAGTATGTAAAAAAATTCTACATACTTCTCTTTTATATGCATATATGATGGTATTTTGAGTATATAGTGTAAAATATTAGCACAGTTGCAAATTTTTCATGAAACTTGTTTTAGTGTATTTTAGATATAGTATATGAACATACTCAAACCGATAAAGTATGACAAATACTTTCATAAGGTGGCATATGAGATGTGGGTGTAGTTACACCCGGGAGTAGAAAGCATTTAACCTATATATATTATATATATATATATATATATATATATATATATATATATATATATGGTTTGGCCACGACAAACAGTACTGAAGTCTACATGGCGATGGGGCCGACGATCTTCTCGTCGTTGATGAAGGAGATGTTCATGTCCTCGTCGAAGGCATATCGGTCGTACTTCTCAAGGATCTTTGCGTCACTCGCTCGTACCTCCGCCTTGATAGCCTCGGTTTGTGCCACAAGTGTACGGAAATTACGAGGGCCCGTGTAGTTCTCGACGAGCGCCATGGCCTTGGACACCCTGTAGACGCCGGTGCAGTTAGCTTTCTGCTCCAGCACAATATCGATGTACCCCTGGCTCACCGGAACCATCTTTTTCAGCTTGCCGGCCTCTGACTTGTCTCCCTCCGCCAGCTTCTGGCACTTCAAGGCGGCCTCGCCGCTCGACCCAGACTCGGGACTGGGCCGGCGGTGAGATCCAGCGATCCCCTTCCATGTTGCCTTAGCAGTCTCCGTCTTCCCCTCCTCCTGCTTCCTCTCCACCCTCGTCGAGCAGCCCGCGACTCCCTTCCCCGTCGCCTTCTCCTGCATCTTCTCCATCATCATGGCGCCGCACTCCGATCCCCTTTCTCGATCGACGGAGGCCTAACCGATTTCTCGCTCGAGATCTGGATGTGGGGCGGCTGCTTTTCGTCTCGACGGGAGCTAATTTTTTTAAAATAATACTTTTTTATTGGAATTTCGGGAAATATTGTGCAGATTTAGGAAATTTTAAAAATAATACGGCCTCGGTCTGGAGGAGGCCGAAAAGGCCGCGTCGGCCCAAAGGAGGCCGACCAGGGCTCGTCGGCCCAGAGCTGGCCGACCAGGGCTCGTCAGCCGCATCTGCGCGCCTGCACGGATCTGGCATGGACCTGGTCGGCCCAGAGCAGGCCGATTAGGCCCTGTCGGCCCAGGGAAAGCCGAGGGCTGCATGCAGGCATTTCTCACCCACCTATTTCTCCCGCCACCGATTTTTCCCGCATTTTTCTCCCGACACAGTTTCCCGCTCATTTCTCCCGCAAGCCGTTCCCGCCTATTTCTCCCGCCAACGTTTCGCCCATTTCTCCCGCTAGCCGTTCCCGCCTATTTCTCCCACCAACGTTTCCCGCCCGTTTCTCCCGCCACCGTTTCCCGCATGTTCCTCCCGCCACCATTGTCCTATAAAAACCACTCTAGGCTAAGCGGGGTACTCTCAAAGAGCGCCAGCATGGTGTGTATTGTACCTTGTGAGAAGTGTGTGTCCGGCTTTCATATAGCCGCATCCGAGCATCTAACTAAGATTATCACCTATTTGAAGGTAGATGGTAGGGAAGTTTCACTTGAAGAAATTATTGGTAGTGAGAGACATCTCGCTTTGGTAGGGGCGAGGCTATGCCGAGATGGGTTTCCGTATAGGACCACAGAACAAATCCGTGCTGAAATCTTGAGGCTTGCGGATAAGTTCGATAGGCATGTTACCAATGAGCCGATTCATCGAACTCAAGACATACGTGAGAGGTACGGTCGTTCCTTTCTTTGGGTATACTCCAGCGATGATGACGGCGATTTCATGCCGGCGTCAAAGGAAAGGGGGGTTGAAGCACTGCGTAAGGGCAAGGAGAAGAAGACAGAAACATCCAGCAAGGGTGCGGGAAAGAAGATGGAATCATCATCAAAGGGCAAGGGTAGGTAGAATCTTAATTTGAGTTATGTTGAATCTTTCTTTCAGTATCGATTAATTAGTAGTTGTACCTTCATTTCCTATTGTTGTGTGGTGTGATCGGTATGTAATCGAGATTTGTTGTATCTTATCTTATGTACCAATGTATACCGGTTACGGACATATGAAATATTTCTACATAGGTAGAAATAAGTATAGTACATAACGATAAGTAGAGTCTCGAGGGAAAGAAGTAGCATACATATGTCTCATACATAGGTCTTACGGTACATGAAAAATAGCGAACATATGTCTCTGATACATAAGTAGAGTCTCAGTCATCGCCTCTGCCACGACGTGGCGGATGTGGCTGAGGAGTGCTCCATCCAAACCGATGGGGTGGGCGGGTGACTCGTGGAGGAACCAAAGACCCGTCATCTGCCTGCGTATCCTGTGTGGGGGGTGGAGGAGGAGTGTTGTACATGTTGAGCCACTGGGTGTCCGCATCGGGAAACACGTCCGACTGACTCGCCCAACCCGACGCACCCGAGTAATGGCCGGAGATAATAGGCCCCAAGTCGAAGTCGAATTGTGCTAGAATCGAGAAATTTCATGTAACATGTTATTTTGTAAATACTTTGAATACATGAGAATGTAGTAGTACGAATCGACATACCGTGTGGTGGACGAGGCTGGAAGCCGGTCCAGGGGCTCTGCTGGTACTCCGAAGAGGGTCGCTGCTGGTAGCCCCCAGTGGGGCTCTGCTGGTAGGCCCCCTGCTGGTAGCCCCCAGCGGGGCTCTGCTGATAGCCCCCCTGGTGGTAACTCTGCTGCTGCCAGCCCGAACCTCCAGGCTGGTCAGGTGGAGGTGGTGCGACACGTGGACGCGGGTGCTGTCGGTGTGCCTCCGGAGGTGGCTGCACGTTACGCCGTGCCCGACGTTGAGGTAGCTGCGTGGACGGATGCGGTGGCCGTCGTGCAGCATGTGGGAGAACGTCTGACGAGCGGACACACGTGATAGCCTCGTAGATCCGTCGCACTCTCTGGGCAGCGGACTGCAACCAAGACCGATGCTCTTCGCGTGTAAGCAAAGGCCCGGTCGAAAGTGAACGGTCTAACTGGTCTATATCATTCCCAAGATCCCATGTCAACTCAGCCTGAAAGTGGTATAGACATTTAGGAAATGAAGGACAATATAAAAAAAAGTAAATGATTGTAGAGAAGTTAATTATTTGTACCGCGTGTTGCCGTGAGCCGGACATAGACTGGCTGGGGTACATATCCCACGTAGCAGGGGCCGGCATCACATCCGGCTGGGCGTGATGAACGAGAGAAACCCTTGCGGAACTGACGTACCACTGTAGGTACTCGTCGTACTCCGCCGGATCGAAGGGTTGCGCCTCTTCCCAGAGACGAGTCAGCGCATCAACCCACTCGGCCACGTAAGGTTGCACTCTTTGCAACCATTGTGTCGCAGTCCTGTTAGTTCCCTTTCTGCTCCATCTACAAGACAAGAAACATGTGCATAATTGTGGATGACAAGTGTTCAAACAAAACTGTGTGGTTAAGAAATGGACGTACCGGTGGACAATGTCTGGTAGAGGGGCATCCATAGGCGGGGGAACCGACATCTGACGCAGACCGAAATCTGAGCAAACGGACAACAGAATCATATGAGTCAAAGAATGACCCAAATCTCTTCTCCAGCGCGCTCTGCTTAGCCCTCCAGGCCTTGCCATACGAAATGTTGAAATTGAATCTTGTGAAGGCTTTGTTCCTTATTTCCTTCACTTCCATCGCCTTGCTCTCCACTATCTCCGTGTAAAACAAACGAGCAATAAGCATGGATGACAGATTACGGTGATCCTGAAGGATGCTGGGAATACGACATGTATGCATTACCATGTCACTCACAACCCAGTTTCTATCATACTTGGGAACATATGCGTGCACCCTACCCGGACAATCTATCCTCGAGCATTCCTTGGTCAGATATTTCTTACTCGACACAGTTGTCTTGAAAACCCTTGATGTCGACATTGCCCACTGTATGATTGCTTCCTGCAGATGTTGCTTGTCAGCGTACATTGCTCCCACAGCCATGCTGCTCTGGTGATATTGCCAGGAAGAATCATGACTATCGTCCAGAGTCATGCCAGATGAGATGTCCTGAGTCCATGAAGCTGGATAAGGCACCTCCTCGTACTCTGCGTCATTCGACGAATCAGAATCACTGCCGTCCCCGCAATCACCATCAATATCTTCATCTTCCATCTCGTTCTGCATTCGGCCATCTTCCTCATCCCCATCTGCCTCCACATTTTCACCGTCATCATGCCCTCCAACCATACTACTATGCCCTGATTCATAACCACTGCCTCCATCATAACCATGGTTGTCATCATGTTCAATTTTCATGGTTGCTGAACTGCTCTGCCCTGGATCGTGCCCACCCTCGCCTTCAGGAGGATTGACATTTACCTCCTTAACGACAGGAAGCAACAAGACAACTGGGTGGCTTCCCCTGTTTTCGCAACCTTGCAACCAGTTCACCCACTCAGAATCCCGATCAATCGGCCTCAGAGTGTACCAAATTTTTTTACTGGACCTGGACCATAACGCGTGCACCCCGACAGTGTGTGTTTCTGCATTTAATACCAAACACTCTGCCAACCAATATTTTAACTGACTGACTGACCAATTTTTAGGGGCAGTCAGATCCAACTCGATGTGCTGAAACTGACTCAGGTCCATCCCATCTTCATTTTGTTGTACTGAACCGTCACCGTAGTAGAAAACAAATTTTACTACATCCGACATTTTTCTCACCTAGTAATATTTTAAAATGTATCAAACGACCGTCCCATTAATTCTACTAAAACAACTAAATGGTAATCAAAACTTGTCGTAAAGTTATTGCAAACGGGAATCATAAACTAATAAAATACCAACTACAAATACTAACATACTACGAATCCATCCGGGCTAACAAAAATCCTACCATACTAACAACACACTAAACCTAATCTAAATAACACAAACCCTAACCCTAATGTATGATTAGTCACGTACACTTGAAGCGTGACAGCAGCACCACCGCAGCAACCCGACCCTCCACCACCGGAGCACCTCGAGCCTCCACCACCGGAGCACCACCACGAGCACGAACACCTTCGAAACCGAATCTCCCACCGTCACCAACTCGCCTCCACAGCCTACCCCATGATAGATCGGGCACCCCACAACCTTAGTAACAACCTAGGACTAATTTCTAGTGGAGAAACGGTGTAAAACGAAGCTGGTTTTTCGTTTGGGACGAACATGAGAGAGAGGGGAGATAGCAGCCGCGCGATGGGAGGAAGAAGAAGAGGTCGGGCCTTCTTAATACCACCTCGTCGGCTCGGAGGAGGCCGACCGGGCTTTCGGCCGTGACGTGACCGAAGCGCGTCCACTCGACGCCGATCAAGCAGTCGGCCGGGAGCCCGTGCCTGGCACACACCTGCTCGGCCTACTCGTGGCCGACGAGCCCTGGTCGGCTTTCTGCTGGCCGACAGGGCCTGCTCGGCTTCCTGTGGGCCGAGGCCGCAATATTTTTGACAAATGCAGGATTTACGCAATATTTCCCAAATTTACAATAAAAAATGTATTATTTAAAAAAAAATCAGCTCGACGGGAGGCCCCAGGGTGGCCTGGGAGGGCCGAATATATATCCAGGCAAACCCTATTTATCTAAGCCGTCTCGGGTCGGTCTTCCATACGGACCAAACGTCGGGAAAATCATTTTCAAAAAAACAAACGTCGGGAAAATCGGAAGCTAATCGATCCGCACGTCGGGACCGGCCCAGTTCGTGTAGGTATACCGTTTTCTTCTCCACTGCAGAAGCGGGCCAATAGCTCCTGCCTGGCTTTTCTCCTTTTTCCGTTTTTTTTCCTGTTTCATTTCTTTTATTCAGTTTCTTTTTATTTTTAAATTTTTGGATGTATATGTTTTTGTTCTTCTTTCTGTTTTTATTTCTAAATTTTGTTTAAGATTTCTTTATAATGATTTTTTACTTCTTTTTCTCTACTATTTTTCTGTTCACAGAATTTTTTGTGCTCTCGTTAAAAAACTGTTCACATCCAAAAATTGTTTAAATTTGAAAATACTCACATTCAAAAAAATGTTGGAATTTGAAATTTATTCACAGGAAAAAATTGTTCATACGTGAATATCTTGCAAATTCAAAAATTATTTACATTCAAACATTATTCAAAAAATTGTTCACATACGAATTACTTTTTTATTTATTGTTTTTCTCCTTTTCATCATGTTTTTTTCTGTAAAATCTGGAAAGATGAAAGAGAGAAACAAAAGCAGGGGAAGGAGCGGTCCCAAACGCCCTATCGGAACGCGAGCGGCATCATCAAGTTCGATTAGGAGCACCAAATGCAAGAACAAAGGTATCTACGGATTGCTAAAGAGAAGGCCTACTACACTACATCAGTCGCACGCTTCAACGGCCCATTTGGTAAAACAAAGTTTTTCGAAAACCGAACGCTCACAAGGTGTTCGACAAAAGATAGAGAGGTTTCCCTAATTAGGAAAAATCCCAAACAATTACGGGGTATGTTGGGTATATGGAGAGTGTCTAAGGAGTTTGAGCTCATTTTCTTGTGCGGAGTAGGGGTTTTGCAAAAATCTACTAAGTCGCGTGTCGGTATTGGTTATTGGCTTACGAAGGAAGTAGGTTAAAACTTGCTCAAATGGATTTGAGTTCAAAAGAAGAAGTGTAGAAAATGCAAAAACATGCATCACCCTAAATTATGAGAATTTTTGGAGACTCCTAAGTGGGCGAATAAAATTAGAATTCGAAGCCGACATTTCACACTTAAATCCGAAACCGGAAACATTGTATTGAAGTATGAAATGGGTAGGGGAGTCCTCCCGTATTAAACAAGAGAGCAAAACCTAATTCGAGTCGTCTTGAAAGATTTTAGGAAACATTTAATAAAACTAGAAAAAAACAACGTCTAAAAATAATTCAAAACAAGGTCTAAATTTTTGGGGTGTTACAACGTGACCCTCATGGTCCCACCGGTCATGGCAAACCATTTGGCTGCGGTCGGTCTGATTTGACCGCATGTCAGACGTGGGAAACAAGGTGTGATGATAGCCTCCTCGTTTGTCGTGCGTAGTGGGCGGCTACCACGCCGCTTGGTATTTGCCAGGGCGATGATGCTTGCCACGTGGCCACGTCCTCCGGCGGACAGCTAGGATCGAGCCGACGGAGTATAAGATGGGCACGGTTTACCTTCGAAAGCTTACCCCCACATCATTTGTGTCGCCGCTTCTGTGCTTGCCTTCTTCTTCCTCGCGCTCCGCCTCCATGGTCGCTTCTCCAAAGCTTGCTTTTCTCGGCTCGGGCACACGCTCGTTTCTCTTCACAAAAGGATGGGGAAATCCTCTAGCTGCAAGCGCAAGGACGCCGTCGTCGTAGAGACCTCGGAGAAGGGGAGCAGGCGAAGGTCGTTGGTCCGGAAGTTGATGATGGCGCGAGTGTGGGAGTCGATGCAGGCGCGACTTCTTTTCCCGGAGATTGGCGCGGGCTCGCCAGATGGATCGTGCCGCACTGGTTGACAAGGAATCAAAAAGCTCTGAACGTCAAATCCGTATATGAGTGGAGTTCCTCGAAGGTTGGTCGCGGAGTCGACGAGTGCAGGACGAAGTCGAAGGAGGCGAGAGCGAACGGCTTCCGCATATCCGACGAGTTGTGTGTTGTCGATGTCGGTGATGAAGATGGAGTTGATGAAGGAGCCGTCGAACTCGTAGATCCAACGCTAGTTGTCGTTCCCACGGATGGCGCCAATTGACGTGGTGTAATCACGTCAAATCCCATGGATAGATACTCTGGGTTTCGTATAGTGAGTAAGAAGGTGGTCGTTGGTGATTTCGGATGGCTGACAAGTAAGGATTTACCCAGGTTCAGACCCCCGGAGGGTAACATCCTACTTCCTGCTTGTCTGGTTATCGATCTTATATCAGAGGCTGGGTCTCAGGAGATCGTGTTTGACTAGGATTATAAGTATGGGAAACTTGAGTTAGTACGAGTTGTGCCTTCCTTGTGGCGCACTCTTTATCCCGGACCGCCATGTGCCTTCGTTGGCTGTTACTGGCCACCAGGTGGGCCTTCCTTCTGTTTATACTTCATAGATCTCGGTTGGTTGGGCATACCCGAAAGGTATAACCACATCACCGACTTTGATACAAATAATCTGCATCCGGGGACCACTGCTACCGGTAAGAAACCCGAGTTTGAAGCTGAAGTGTCCAAACTGAAGGAGAAGTTGAAGCAAACTACAATGGAAGGTTGAGATGCCATCTAAATATGAAACGATTGTCACCAATTGTGCCGCTCCCAATGTCATGAAATCCAAGAGCTGAAGCACAATGTTGCGACTACACCGCCGCCCTCAAGCAAAGTCAGCTCAAGGCTACCATTATTGGGATATGATGTGCTTAGAGCATCACTAGCAGTACCCTTAAAAGTCCAACCCTTAAAAGCGGAATAAGGGTTGAGAAATGACTGGAATAAGGGTTGGAAACTGAGGGCGTAGATCAGTACCCTCAAACTCAACCCTTACAACTGAATATTCCGTGTTAAGGGTTGGGTTGGAGGGCACTGAGAGATGTCACAACCCCAACCCGAACCCTTAAAACTGTCATTTCACATATTTCACATGTACATAGGATTATCACTACCAAAATATAATCTTTCTTCAAACAAAGTACTCCATGAGAATCATTGATGCATGGTTTATAGTTTACATCACAAAAGTATCATCTCCCCCTACCCGTCGGCACCATCACCAAAAAGTTGCACCTCGGCGCGATCTCCTAAACCACATACACATCTATCAATTACCTCTACCGGTCGAGTCCTCCACGCCACCAGCGCCACCACTCATCACGGACTCACCTCGATGAGTAGAGGTCGAGGCGCGTAGTAGCCTCTTCCTCTCCGCGATGTCCTCCTTGGTCTCCTTCCACCACACCAATTTATCTTCGTCCATGTCCTTCTTAGACATCATCATATGCTCCTTCTCCTCGGCCATGAGTTCTTTCCATGCTTTTGCTTCTTTGATCTTGATCATCCTCTCCTCCAAGTCGGCCTTGCGCTTGGTTTCTTCCCTCCTTGCTTGAACTTGTGCTAGCTTGACCTCTTTCTTCTTCTCGGTGATAAGGAGCTTTGTCTCCAATGCCTTCATTGTCAATGTCTTCTTTGCCTTCATCATCTCCCCCATCTTCTCCCTCAAGCTTGATGCCTCTCCTTCCAACTTCATCCTCTCCTTTGCCTTCTTGTTTCCCTCGGGTTTTGCATTGTTCCTTCCTTCATCCTCACTATCATCCATCTTTAGTTAATCCACTTTCTTTCGTGCACTCTCTTCATTCCTAAGCTTCTGACGTGGGGCTATGTTTCGACTAGCCCACGATAAGGCTACCTGGGCCGCGCTGAGCTGGAGAAAGCCCACAGGAGGCCCACTAGGGGTGCCGTGTAACCTAGTCTGAACGGGAATCCGACACCTAGAGGGGGGGGGTGAATAGGTGCTATTACAAATTTTAGGTCTTTTCAAATTTAGTCTCAACACAAAGATAAATTCTCTAGATATGCAACTACGGTGAATTTACCTAAATGACAATCTAAGCAATAACAAGATAAACAAGCTAACAAGACAAGCAAGTAAGGAGCAAAGATAAGGGGAACAGAGTGAAGCACGCGGAGACGAAGATGTAATCCCGAGTTCCACCCAAGGGTGTATGTCTCATTTGGAGAGGTGTGCGCTACCACAACAGGTTAGCCGCAACGCCACAAAGGCTCACCTTCTTCTCCGATGAACTCAACCACAAAGGTTGCGAGTCCACCTTCCACTATTGATCCCCTTTTAGGGCGGAGATCAAATCCCTTACAAACGCTTGAGGCACGCACCCACAACTTAATTGGGGGCTCTCAAGATGACCACAAAAGGTCAAGGACCACAAAAGGTCAAGGCAACACCAAGATTACAACAATGGTGAACTATGTTTTCCCACCGGAAACCCTAGCCACGAAATCCCCAAGTGAATGGAGAGGAAGTGCAAATCCCTTTGGTGAAGATGTAGATCCAGGCCTTCTCCTCCAATCCTCCAAAGATCAATGAATTTGGGTGGAGGGATTGGGAGATCTTGTTGATTTGAGCTTTCAAGAATAGTAGGAGAGAAAAAATCTGAGAGCTAGCTGTTCTTGAGTGAGTGAGGGGGTATTTATACCCCCTCCCAAAATTTGGCCGTTGGCTGCCTCGGGGACCCGGAAATTCCGGTATAAGTGATACCCGGAAATTCCGGGTCACTCGGAATATCCGAGTCTGTGAAATATCCGAGTTGAATTTCCGGTTGAGATCAGAACGTATTCGGCATCTTGACTTAGCCAAATTTCTGAGGGTGACTCGGAAATTCCGAGTCAGTGAAATTTCCGAGCTGAATTTCCGGTTTGAGTTAGAACCACTTCCTGACTTTTCCTTAGCCATTTTTCTGTTAGATATAGGAGACCCGGAATTTCCGATCCTGTAAATTTCCGGCTCCAATATTCCGATTTTGGGAAGAATTCCAGAAACTCTTTTTCTCTGCATTTTGGCTTTGGGATATGTGATATGCAACTCACACAAACTGCAATACTTAGCAATAGGATTAGTACATCATTGGTATTGTTAACTAACACTCAAAACACTAGGTATTAAGAAATGTTCTTTCAATCTCCCCCTTTTTGGTGTTAGATGACAATACCAAGATTTGCAAGGAAACAAAAGGCAGTATCATGTTTTTGACAGAAAATAGCTCCCCCTAAACAAGTGCATGTATTAATCACAATAAGACAAAGGATAGGAGCAATTTTAAAATAACAAACACAAGATATCACAAAGGAGTAATGAGACAAAATGTAATGTTATGGTACCATTTGAGACTAGATAGATTTTCATACCTTGTGTATATAGGATATGAAGAGAATACCAACACAGTAAATTTGAAGTCTCATCCATAGGATAATGATAGCATAACATTGCCTCAATACACATAGTCATCACACATAGATAATAAAATAGTTCAACAAATAACCACAAATAAGATAAATGGACACAAGCGCAAATAAATGGTAAATGCATATGCTTGTGCCCGAACCCCTGCAAATCCCCGAAGTCCTACTAGAGCAACTTCTCCCCCTTTGGCATCTAAACGCCAAAAAGGAAGAGGAGCGATGCTACGTCCCGTGAAGGTCTTCAGTCCGAGGGGGTCTCCTCCTCCTCCTCCTCATCATCATCCTCCTCATACTCTGCCTCCTCATCATCATCTGCCTCCTCATCATCATCATCATAATCATGTCCAGTGGTGTACGAGCTGTCGCCAAGGTCATGGTCAATCTGAGTCCACGGAGCCAAAGAACCCTGGTTCCACTGAGCAAAGGTCAGGGATCAGAGAGATCTGCAGGAGCAGGAGAGCCAGACACATGATGAAGGATCAAGTCTTGATTGTAGGCCAGCTGACGACGATCCTTGTAGGCGGTGTATTGCTCCTTGCGGATGTCCACATTCATGTACAGGATGTTGCGTTGGAACCAATTCAGCTTCTTCACCTTCGCATGAGTGGCCGGGACATAAGTAGGAGCAGCAGCCCTCCTAGCATCACCCATAAAAGATCCACCCTGAGCAGAGCTAGAAGAAGGCACAGGAGGAGGCTTGATCACTGTCTTCTTCTCATATAGTTTCTTGAAGTCATGCGGCTCCATCTCATCATTGCTGAAGTTAAAGTCAGGAAACTTGAACTTGATGAGTTTCATGATGTAAGGAGCATAGGGAATAGTGACCCTGGTGGTCATGGCTTCATACATCTCATTGTAGATGTAATCCATAACATCCACACTCCAGTCTGCATCAGGGTTAGGGTCCTCCACAATGCGGTGGGCATGAAGGAGCAAGTTGCACAGAGGGGTTACCACATTGTCATTGTTTCCACCACTTGGTGCAATGTTCTCACGGAGGATGCACACAAGGACATCATAAAGAGGAAGCAAGTCTCGAGAATTGCCAGGTGTGGCTCCCTCACCATATAAGTGCACGGTCTGCTTCTTGTTGAGCTTGTAAGGGTGGTGCATGCGATAGCCTTGAGGATTGTCACCATCAAACTTGTAGCCCAAACCTTGGCAAACTCCTCAAAGTTGGACTCACAGAAAGATTCACCAGTCATCCACTTAATTGTCTTCTTTGAGTCACCCTTTATCACAAGAGTGGCAAAGAACTGCACCACAAGCTGAGAGTTGTAAGGACAACGAGTGAGCACCAGCCTCTCCAAGCCCATAGTCTTGACAATATGAATAGCTTCAATAAAAGAGGCTTTCTTCTGCAGAGTTGCAAGGTCAAACGGATGCATAGGCCGAATGGGCTTCGACAGAGAGTAGTAGAGGTCCACGAGTATGTGCTCTTGCTCTTGACACCAATAGCTGCGATCATCCAGAGTGTTGTCCCTTGGCCTAAGGTACCAATCCCCTTGTCTGAGCTGAGAGTATTCAACAGAGTTCATCTTTGAATAGTTCTGACGTTGAGAAATAGGAGCATTCTTCCTTTTCTTGGATGGTGGCTTGCTAGCAACAGCTTTCTTCTTCCTTTGAACATGTGGATTGCTTGAGGAGGCAGGACCCTTACCCTTGTTGACAGGGTTCTTGTGAACAGGTGCCCTTGAGGTGTTCCTTGATGCCCCAGCGGACGGACTCCCACTAGAACCTGTGAATTTGAGCATAGTGGGTAGCATAAGGTAAGTGCACACAAGTCAGGAGATTATACACACATTAGGTAGGCATTTGATGAATCATATGTAGTTAAACATGAGTTAATCTTAAAACTGCAGTGTTTGGCTCGGAAATTCCGATTCAGACATAACCGGAAATTCCGAGTCAGACTAAGTCGGAAATTCCGACCTAAACAGAAACAGTGCAGATCTGAGATTGACTCGGTCTAAAACTAGATCGGTCCAACACAATGCAAAACTAATGTATGTAGATGGCAGAGAATGGTGCTAGGAACAATCTCTACCAAGCAATATTGAAACAAATAACTCGACATCAAGATCCTAGTGCAAGCACAAAAGGAAGAGGGAAAGTGAAGTTACCCTCATCCATTGAGGCCATTGCTTGGAGGAGTGAGTTCCCGGGGCGGAGGAGGAGCAGATCCGGCAAAGAGGTTCCCCGGCGGTCGGAGTGCTCCGGAGGGATCTTGGAGCAGCAGGGGCGGCGGTTGGAGGAGAGAGAGGTCGGGGGTGGAAGAAGGGCACGAATGAGCCCTTCACCCCGAGCCTGCCCTTATATTTTTGGACAAACCGCCCGATCGGAATATCCGGGTGTAACTTACACCGGAAATTCCGAGTCACCGGATATTCCGATTCATAAATGAACCGGATATTCCGACCGGCTGAACTAAAATCCCAGTTTTCAAAAGGATGACTTGTGTGCAATAAAGAGAAATGTTTTCAGGGGGAAGTAGGCTTGGGATAGATTTCCAAACTGTCATTGGTACACCATACTCAACTCACAACAACCAAAACGAAACATAAAGCGCCAAGTTGAGTAGGTTTCCCACATGCATGAAAAGGAGGATAAAAAGCAACAAAGAGCTCCAAATAAAACCAACTCTTCAAAGAGAGGAGATCGGTGGCCGAGGCCACCATGTAGGAGTGTATGGCATGTTACCGCGAAGATGTATCTTGTGTTGGGGATATATCAACTAGGGGTATAACCAGCATGGATCAATCCGGCTAGTCCAGGGTGGCCCAAGGGTGGTAAGGCCAAGGCCTGCCGGGCGGCCCAGATAGCTGACGTGCAAGGAAGTAGGCGGACGGTCCAAGGAAGGCGGAAGGCCTAAGCCCACCAAGCCACCGAGCCCAAGACGGAAGGCGGTAACTAAGCCGGCTAGGTCTAGGACTCTGTTTACTTGCCGGACAAGTACTTACCTTGTACCCTGGGGTCTGGCCGCCTATATAAGCCGGCCACCAGGGAGCCTTTAGGGCAGAGACAATCTCATAGGCATCATACTCATTGTAACCTGTTCACGGCTATTGCCTCATAGTGAATTATAGCAGCACGTAGGATCCCGCCACCGCAGTAGGATCCGAAGCTGGGTAAACTCGCCGTGTTCAATCTCGACCTCGACGACTCCAACCTTCTTCCCCACAATCCATACGTAGGCTAGAGGACCCCCGTCTTCTATCAATTATGCCGATACCACGACAGTTGGCGCCCACCGTGGGGCATAAGGTTTCCGGCGTCACGTTCTTGGCGGGATCTTCTTCGGCTGTCCGCAGTCAACATCATCATCATCGACAAGATCGTATCTAGTCGGATAATATGCGTCCGCGCACGACAGATCGATCCAGTCGACTAAATTGTCGGTAAGCACGAGCTCCGTGCTCGGGCAAATCGATCCAGTCGGCCAAGCAAAGTAGCCGGTACGCGCAAGCTCCGTGCTTGCCGAATCGATTCAGCTAGCTTATCTTCGTAGACGTACAGTCTGCATCTGGCCTGGCTAATCTCTGGTGCGAAGCTAGACATCCGGCATGTCCTCGCGCCGGCTGATCCGATCCATCCGATCGGTAGGCCTTTTCTAGCAACAATCGCCAGAAAAGCAGCTTGCCGTCACGATCGCCCGCGATCTCGGCTAAGTACATGCGATTCATTGAGGTATTGTTTTGCTGAGAAACCTTCGATCCCGTGACGGGTGCGGTGGCTGATTCCGATCGAGACTCCGTCACCGGTTCCGGTCCGCTCTGCATATCGTTTTCCATGCGGGGTTGTCTTCAACGCGTTGGTGTTCTCGATCGGCGGCAACCGAGCAAGACGCAGGCCAGAAGCTACAGAGTGGTTGGGTGCCGCGCCGGCTAATGCACCTGGTGCACACGCTTGCATGCAGCAAGTACGTCAGTCCTTGGATTAATTGATATAGCAAGGCAGTCAGATAGCTTTCACATACTAGATCGTTTCGATTTGTGAAGTTGACTTATCTGCACTAGTATATCATGTGCTTCAGGTCTCAAGGAAAAAATGAGTCCATCCTTTGGATCAATTTTCCCAAGAGTAAACCAAATCAGTGAGATTCAATCTTAATGTCAAGCGGCCAGATATCTAGTATGTCTGCGTATTCGTCTATGGCTAAATACTACGGTTAGACGGCCAGATATTTAGTATATTTATGTCTTCGTCTTCCACCGAGTACTCAATTCTACCGTATCCGTGATGTTATGCGGGACGCCGCCATCACATACGGTTTAGACGAGTTCATCGCCAAGTTGCTAGTTGTTTTGTCCGATCGCCCAAACCTGATCAATTTGGGGAGACATCGTCGATACAAAACAACGAACTTCCGCGTTCCGACTTAATTGCTAAACGCAACAAGACGCCTTGCCGGCGCATTTATCGTCACGTTCCGGCTTAAATTGCTAACGTGTCATGGCGGTTTCTCGCCGCCGTCCAGCTTAAGTGCTACGACGGCCTTACTGGAATCATCTTCACGATCCTGGGGGCTGATATTATCAGCCTGGGGCTGCCGCCTACATTCTGGGGCTGTTGTCTTTAGCCTGGGGCTGGCGTCTTCCGCTACGCCCGTCTCCTCGACATCAACGTCTAATAAGCTAAGTTTATATACACTTAACATTTAAATTATATGTATGATCATGAAATAAAAGTCCGTGGTTTGCTCATTATGCTCTGAGATCATGCCATCTTTTGTCTTTTCATTTGATCATATCCCTCTTAGTATCTAAGTTACCTGATATTTGCTCTGCGCTGCATGGTTCAAACTTTTAGATACTTGTCGCCTCCGGGCCAAATTAAGCAATCAGTTTGCACCGTCTAATACCGTTATCTGATTGTTTATGTGCGGATTACCTAGTAGTATGTCATTAGCACCAACATGTCGGCTTTAATTTGTCTCTGATTCTAAACTATTTGGTACTAGCCCTGGTTGTCTCAGCTAAAGTTTCCGGCTGCGGTTCTGCTAACATATGAAAAGTTAAACATATAAACCAGATAAATATTAAGGCGGGCCACATAAAATTTACAACCCATAAGTGTTTGTTAAAATGTACCGGCTCAGGCCTTCCAATTATTCAGCTTTCATTAAAAGGACATCTTAATGCAGCTATGTGTATTATGCAGGATACTTAACACCTGGGGGCTGCAATCGCAGCATTTTCATCATGTCTCAAGCCGTCTTTCAGTCAAGCCGGCACGAGCCTCCGGGACTGCAATCATCGACTTACAACGCCACAAGTTCTTCCAAGCGTCGAGACGACTTCCGAGTACATCGACTCAACGCTTGGGGGGCTGGAGATAGGCGGATCAAGAAAAACTCCGACACTCGGGGGCTCGACATCGATATTTGCCCTCGTTCGATACTTGGGGGCTGCACGATATGCAGCCCTATTGTCAACAAGAAGGCCACATTGGTGGCATGACCGTCTTGTCGCCAGCGACACGGTCACCTCCATGGCTTGGCCGACTTATCGTCAGTGACACAGTCGTCTCCGTGGCATGACTGTCTTGTCGTCAACGACATAACCGCCTTCATGGCACAACCACCTTGTCGTCAGCGACATGGTTGCCTCCGTGGCAAAGGCCGCCTCCGTGGTATGGCCGACAATGCACGATTTCGTTATATTTGAGTTCAAACTGTCGTGGACCAAATGACGTCATCTATCAGACATTAGTTTGACCTGTCAGTAAGGGTAAGGCTTCTCCGAGAAGTCATCCGACCAGTTAAGCCAGCCGTCTTTCCCATGTAGGATAAAGGCGGCCGCGTGCTGGTGATCAAGTCGGCACGCGACCCCTTATATTCAGAATGGTTCACCCCCTGCAGCCGCCAACATTGAAGAATGAAGATCAAGAAGATGAAGCCGGCGCCTGGAGAACTTCAACCTTTCTGGGGGCTAATGTTGGGGATATACCAACTAGGGGTATCTCTAACATGGATCAATCCGGCTAGTCCAGGGTGGCCCAAGGGTGGTAAGGCTAATGCCTACCGGGCGGCCCAGATAGCTGACGTACAAGGAAGTAGGCGGACGGTCCAAGAATAGCAGCAGACCGAAGCCCATCAAGCCACCAAGCCTGAGATGGAAGGCGGCAACCAAAACCGACTACAACTAGGATTCTGTTTACTTGCCGGCCAAGCACTTACCTTGTAACCCGGGGTCTGGCCGCCTATATAAGCCGGCCACCGGGAGGCCTTTAGGGCCAGGCTCATCAACGCTTCAATAGACGCTTGAATACGCATCAAACACATTGTAACCTGTTCACGGCTATTGCCTCATAGTGAATTATAGCAGCACGTAGGATCCCGCCACCGCTGTGGGATCCGAAGCTGGGTAAATTCGCCGTGTTCAATCCCGACCTCGACGACACCAACCTTCTTCCCCACAATCCATACGTAGGCTAGAGGACCCCCGTCTCCTATCAATTATGCCGATACGACGACATCTTGGGTACATAACCAATACTCGTCGTTTTAGCTCATTAGTCATAAGAATGAATATAGAGATAAAAGAACACTTGCTATCGGCATAATGGGGGGAGGGATGGTCCAATGTATTAGGACCGCACTCCCCCTATTTCCATGCCTACATCTAAACAAGATAAGATGCAATTACGCCCTAGGTGAGTGTGCAAGCGATCAAGCTAAGGACCTCGAATCAATGATATTTAGCTCATTCCTCAAAAAGCAAAACCTTCCTTCCTCAAGGGGCTTCGTGAAGATATCCGCCAATTGATCCCTTGTGCCCACTTATGATAAGTCAATGTCTCCTCGGGCCACATGATCTCTTATGAAATGATGGCGGATCTCAATATGCTTGGTTCTTGAATGTTGCACCGGGTTGTAAGCAATCTTGATGGCACTTTCGTTGTCACAAAGAAGAGGCACTTTGTCGCAATCGACTCCGTACTCCTTTAAAGTTTGCCTCATCCATAGCAACTGAGTGCAACAACTTGCGGCGGCAACATACTCGGCTTCGGCGGTGGAGAGAGATATACAATTTTGCTTCTTAGAAGACCAACTTACCAAGGACCTCCCAATAAATTGACAAGCGTCGGAGGTTGACTTCCTATCATCTTGATCTCCCACCCAATCGGAATCCGTGTACCCACATAATGAGAAATTTGCATCCTTGGGGTACCACAATCCAAAGGTTAGGGTATAAGCCAAATATCTAAAGATCCTCTTGACCGCCATATCATGGCTTTCTTTAGGAGCCGCCTGATATCTTGCACACACTCCTACGGCTAGCACTATATCCGGTCTAGATGCACAAAGGTAGAGGAGAGATCCAATCATGGAGCGGTATACCTTTTGATCCACATTCTTACCCTTGGGGTTGAGCTCAAGGTGGCATTTGGTTTGCATTGGGGTAGAGGCACCCTTGAGCTCAAGCAACCCGTACTTCTTGAGCATGTCTTGAATGTACTTTGCTTGGTTGATGAACGTTACTTCCTTCAATTATTTGATCTCAAATCCGAGAAAGAACTTCATCTCACTCATCATAGACATCTCAAACCTGTCAGTCATAAGCTTAGAGAATTCTTCGTTAAATGCTTTGTTAGTCGATCCAAATATAATGTCATCCACATATAATTGACAAATGAAAAGCTCTCCATTAACTTTCTTAGTGAAAAGTGTGGGGTCGATTTCCTCAACTTGGAATCCACGGTCTACAAGTAGTTCTCTAAGGTGCTCGTACCACACTCGTGTGGCTTGTTTATGGCCATAGAGTGCCTTATCCAACTTGTAGACATGGTTCGGATACTTGAGGTCTTCAAACCCCGGTGGTTGCTTAACATAAACAAGTTCATTTAGTGGACCATTTAGAAAAGCGGATTTGACATCCATTTGTTGCAACTTAAAGTTATGATGAGAGGCATAAGCAAGAAGAATACGAATTGACTCAAGTCGAGCCACGGGCGCATAGGTTTCTCCAAAGTCAATGCCTTCAATTTGGAAGTAACCTTGAGCCACCAATCTTGCCTTGTTCCTCACCACCATGCCATGTTCATCTTGCTTGTTCTTGAAAATCCACTTGGTGCCGATAACATTGCGGCAATCTTTGGGTCTTTCCACCAACTTCCACACCTTGTTGCGCTCGAAGTTGTTGAGCTCTTCATGCATAGCATCAAGCCAATCTTTATATTCAAGAGCTTCAAAGACCTTCTTGGGTTCCACCATGGAGATGTGAGCTTGATGTTCACTAAATCTTGCAAGTTGTCTTCGGGTAGAGACCTTGCTTCTCACATCACCAAGCACCTTGTCAAGAGATAGAGCTCTTAATTCTTGTGAGGTGCCAACCCTATTCAAACGGCGGATCTCGATTTCCCTCCGAGTGGTGGGAGGAATCGCTTGATCATCTTGATCATTCATGTCTCCGCCTTGACTGATTTGATGGCCTTGATCAACCATTGGAGTGACTTCCAGCGGTGAAGGAGAGGGTTGATCTTGACCTTGCTGCGAGCTACCACCGGGAATGTCAGCAGGACCGGATATTCCGGGTTCAGTATGGACCGGAAATTCCGGGTCACCGGAATTTCCGACTCCAGTTTGAACCGGATATTCCGGCCCTCCGGAAATTCCAGGAGCAGCTGGAGAATCTTGTGCTTCTTCTTGGCTGGGCGTGTTGGGCACGGTGTTGTCGATGGGTGTTTCTTGTGTTGGGGTAGCCACCACTTGTGAAGAACTTGATCCTTGTTGAGCAACCTCATAATAGACTTCAACGGGGCGGTGGACTCCCAACCCCATTCTTCAGATAGCATCTTGAGGTTGATCATCACCTACAACGGAAACACCACTTTGCTCCACAAGGGAGCCGTCATTCTCCTTGAACACCACACTACAAGTTTCTATGATAATGCGCGAGGCCTTATCATAGACTCTATAAGTGTGGGATTCGGACCCGTAGCCCACAAATGTCCCTTCAAGAGACTTAGATTCAAACTTGCCCAAACGAACACCTTTGATGAGATAGAAGCACTTACAACCAAAAACTCGGAAGTAAGAGATATTGGGCTTGTTCCCGGTAAGCACTTCATAAGGGGTCTTCATGAGTCCTTTGCGAAAGAAGAGCCGGTTGGATGAATGGCATGCGGTGTTGACGGCTTCGGCCCAAAAGTTGTGACGGGACTTGAACTCGGCCATCATCGACCTTGCATCTCAATAAGAGTGCGATTCTTCCTTTGGGCTACACCATTTTGTTGGGGAGTATAAGCAGCGGAATATTGATGACGAATCCCTTCTTCACTAAGGAACTCGTTCAAGGTGTAGTTCTTGAACCCGGACCCATTGTCACTTCTTATCACCAAGATAGGGACATTGTGTTGACGTTGAGCTTCATTGGAGAAGTCGATGATAGTTTGTTGAGTCTCCACCTTCGACTTGAAGAAGAAAACCCATGTGTATGTGGAATAGTCATCAACAATCACCAAGAAATATTTCTTGCCACCAAGACTAGCTTCCGGAATGGGACCAAAGAGGTCAACATGGAGAAGCTCCAAAACCCTTGTTGAAGAGATGATGGTCTTGCTTGGATGGTGAATGTCATGCATTTTCCCTTCAACACAAGCCCTACACATTCGATCCTTCGAGAAAGAAACATGGTCTTTTAGTCCTAGGATATGGCCACCCTTGTGGAGACTTTGCAAAGTCCTCATGTTGACATGGGCTAGTCGGCGATGCCATAGCCAACCCAAGTCCGCCTTAGCGAATAGGCACATTGTATGGGAAGTGGTGACTCCGGAGAAGTCAACCACATAGAGCCCATTCTCAATGTACCCAACGAAAGACACATTGAGAGACTTGCTCCGCATGAGGATAACCATCTCCTTTTCGAAAACAACGGTATAACCCAAACAAGTTAAAGAATGGACGGAGATCAAGTTGAAACCTAGGGACTCAACAAGCAAAACATTCACAAGTGTGATGTCCGGTGCCACTACCACCTCGCCGAGCTCTATTACCTTAGACTTTGAATTGTCACCATATGTAATGGTCATTTGATCATCATTGGGCTTCAACTCCGTTACAATTTCCTTGCTTCCGGTCATATGACTAGTGCACCCACTATCAATTATCCATTTCGATCCTCCGGAAGCAAGTCCCTACACACAATCAATTCTTTGGTTTAGGTACCCATCTTGCAATGGGTGCCTTTTGGTTAGCAACAAGGGTCTTTGGGACCCAAATATCATATTCAATGTAACCATCAAAAGGACCAATGTATCTAGCATAGACATCCCCATAATAATCAACATATAAAGCATAATGGGGGTTAGATATGCCCGCAAAGTCATCACGAGTGGGAGTGCCCCTTGTGGCATTTCCACTTGCGATATCATCTTTCTTGGCTTGTGCGGGTTTGGTCTTCTTCTTGATTATCTTCTACTTCTCCTTAGCGACATAGCCTAGACCTTCCTTACCCTTGTGGGGCACTCGCTCATGAAGAGGAGTAGTGAGTGTCCCCTTGCCTTTATCAAGGGAGGTCTTGGGCTCGGTTTCCATGGAGGGAACAAACAAGATCCTAGCTTTATCCTTGACAACATTTGCATTAGTATTCAAAGGAGTAGAAGTACTAGGTTTCTCAAGAATAGATATACGAGTTTGGAGTTGATCACGAGACTCGAGAAGACGTTCGTGATCACTTGTCAATACCTTGTGAGTATTTTCAAGTGACTCGAAGTCTTCGCAAAGTCTAGCATGAGCAACTACAAGCTCGGACTTTTCATTTTGCAAAATTTTACATTTAACAAAGTAGAGATCACGATCCTTAGTGATCTTAGCAAGTTGCTCCTTGAGGAGAGCATGAGCTTCTTGTTCATCTTCGAGAGAGGATTGGAGGGACACCTTAGCGTGTGCATCCTCTCTCTCAATCTCACCTTTTAATTCAAGCTCATCCTCAAGCTCACCTATACGACTCATAATTGAGTCAAAGTGTTTCTTTCCTTCTCCTTGCAAGTTAGTCATGAATTTATCAAAAGCAATAATTTCTTCCTTGACTTCTAGGCTCATGCCATCATCAATGTCATGGGATATGGAGGTGGGGGACAATTTTACCTCGGATGTCTTTGCCGTAAGACATCTTGCATTCTTGATGATGGGGCTCTCGTTTGGTGAGGAGAAGAGTGACGGAGGAGTAGAAGAGATGGCTAGTGCGGCCACTTGCGTTGGAGTATCCTCCTTGTCACTATCTTCATCATCGGTGGGATATTGCTCTTGAGTTACCAAGACAATCTTTTGGTTCTTCTTAAAGTAGGGCTTCTTCGTGGGCATGGGCCCCTTCCCCTTCGTCTTGGCCACGAGCCTCCCACCATGATCCTCTCTTCTCTCCCATGGGCAATCTGCAACAAAGTGGCTTTTGTCATCACAGTTATAGCAAAGCCTCACCTTGTTGAATGGCTTTCCTCCATTGGGGGGAAACTTCTTGTCAATCCTCGCTTTGGCCCTTCCGGGGTTCTTCCAAAACGTTCTTGCCGCAGGACCCATGTGTTGAGTAAGAGTACTTGAGAGAGTCTCACTAGATAGCTCGACTTGATCATCATACTCCTCTTCATCCTCTTCTTCAACGGTGGCCTTCACAGCAATTGAGGCATGCTTGTGCATTCCTATGGCTCTAGCTCTTGCATCTTGTGCAATCTTGGAGGCCACCTTGTATGCGGTCATCTCTTGCATGACTTCATTGGATGTCATCTTTGCGAAGCATGTCTCCCTTGGAGTGTCTTCAAATCCGTTTCCTCTAAGGGCAAGAGAGCGGTCACAAACTTCCTCTTGATCCAAGCGTCATTAATGTAGACCGCCCCGAGGTTCTTGAAAGAGTTGGCAACCAACACCAACCTCCGGTACATGTCCTCGTGGATTTCACCATCCAACTTGTAGAACCCTTCCACCTCATTGCATAAGGCATCATACCGGTTCTTCTTCATGCTCTCATTCCCGACGAAGATGTCGGAAAGAACATTCCAAACTTCTTTGGCGGTGGAGAATTGTTGAATGAGCGCCATGTCCTTCTCTCCAACGGCCATTTGGAGTTGATTAAGAGCGGTGGCGTTGAGTTGGCTATAAACCACCTCTCTTCTTGTCAAGTTGGTTGGATCATGGGGCTTGAATCCTTCTTCAATGATGCGCCATAGCTCAATGGAGACACTACATAGATGAGACTTCATTAGGAATTGCCATTGAGAGAAATGAGTAGGTTAAGCTTAGGAGGATCACTTCTAAAGTTTACATGAGGGTGAGGGATAGGAGGGTTAGGAGAGTAATTATGGTTGACATTATGAAATTCCTCTCCTTTGGGGGTGTTAGAGGAGCTAGGTGATTCATCCTTTTCCGCCTTTCCGAGGGAAACACTTGGAGGAACGTCTTTGGACCCATCCGAAGATGACTCCTTAGAGTTCTCACCATGCTCCTTAGGAGGAGGAGAGGGAGAAGTAGCCTCGGGCTCCTTAGACTTCATGAGTGCCATGAGCATCTCATTCATCTTGAGGAGTTGGGCCTCCAAGGACGATCTCATATCAATAAGATCGGCCATGGTTGCCGCCTCCTTCTCCGCCGCTAATTTCTCACGGGCGGCCCTCTCGGCATCGGATTCCGTCATCGTTGCACTTAGGCGGTTAAGCCCTTAAAAGTGAACCTGACTCTGATACCAATTGAACGGGAATCCGGCACCTAGAGGGGGGGGGGGGTGAATAGGTGCTATTACAAATTTTAGGTCTTTTCAAATTTAGGCTCAACACAAAGATAAATTCTCTAGATATGCAACTACGGTGAATTTACCTAAATGACAATCTAAGCAATAACAAGATAAACAAGCTAACAAGACAAGCAAGTAAGGGAGCAAAGATAAGGGGAACCGAGTGAAGCACGCGGAGACGAAGATGTAATCCCGAGTTCCACCCAAGGGTGTACGTCTCGTTTGGAGAGGTGTGCGCTACCACAACAGGTTAGCCGCAACGCCACAAAGGCTCACCTTCTTCTCCGATGAACTCAACCACAAAGGTTGCGAGTCCACCTTCCACTATTGATCCCCTTTTAGGGCGGAGATCGAATCCCTTACAAACGCTTGAGGCACGCACCCACAACTTAATTGGGGGCTCTCAAGATGACCACAAAAGGTCAAGGACCACAAAAGGTCAAGGCAACACCAAGATTACAACAATGGTGAACTAGGTTTTCCCACCGGAAACCCTAGCCACGAAATCCCCAAGTGAATGGAGAGGAAGTGCAAATCCCTTTGGTGAAGATGTAGATCCGGGCCTTCTCCTCCAATCCTCCAAAGATCAATGAATTTGGGTGGAGGGATTGGGAAATCTTGTGTATTTGAGCTTTCAAGAATAGTAGGAGAGAGAAAATCTGAGACCTAGCTGTTCTTGAGTGAGTGAGGGGGTATTTATACCCCCTCCCAAAATCTGGCCGTTGGCTGCCTCGGGGACCCGGAAATTCCGGTATAAGTGACACCCGGAAATTCCGGGTCACTCGGAATATCCGAGTCTGTGAAATATCCGAGTTGAATTTCCGGTTGAGATCAGAACGTCTTCGACATCTTGACTTAGCCAAATTTCTGAGGGTGACTCGGAAATTCCGAGTCAGTGAAATTTCCGAGCTGTTCCGGTTGAAGTCAGAACCACTTTGACATCTTGACTTAGCCAAATTTCTGAGGGTGACTCGGAAATTCCGAGTCAGTGAAATTTCCGAGTCTGTGAAATTTCCGAGCTGAATTTTTGGTTGAAGTCAGAACCAGTTTGACATCTTGACTTAGCCAAATTTCTGAGGGTGACTCGGAAATTCCGAGTCAGTGAAATTTCCGAGCTGAATTTCCGGTTTGAGTCAGAACCACTTCCTGACTTTTACTTACCCATTTTTCTGTTAGATATAGGAGACCCGGAATTTCCGGCTCCAATATTCCGATTCTGGGAAGAATTCCATAAACTCTTTTTCTCTGCATTTTGGCTTTGGGATATGCGATATGCAACTCACACAAACTGAAATACTTAGCGATAGGATTAGTACATCATTGGTATTGTTAACTAACACTCAAAACACTAGGTATTAAGAAATGTTCTTTCATAGTCCAAGTCGGTTAGCTCTCATAACCTGCCATATCTGTAATTGCCGTCGGCATCGATCACCCGAGACCTGGCTTACCTATAAAAGCCGGGAGGGTCGCTCGTCTCAAGACACGCCAATAGCTGGCACCACAAACCCTAGCGAGATCGCAATCTCGCCATTGTAATCGCCACTCGCCATTAATACCAGACAAGCATGAGTAGGGTGTTATCCTCCGGGAGCCTGAACCTGGGTAAAATCCCCGCTTGTCAGCCGTCGTGATCACCAGCGCTTATCTCTTTCCCCCTCAATCAACCCGGGGTGCACAACCCTGGGATTTGCCGAGTTACACCCTCGTCAATTGGCGCCGTATGTGGGAAGAACAACAAGCGTTGGAATCATGGTCGCACCGGCTCCATCCGCAATGAAAATCGACGTCTGCACTACTCGGGAGCCCATCCGCTTCGGCTCCTTCAAGTACGCCGTCCACCCGCTGGCCCACCGCTCGGTGTACGCCGATCTGTACAAAGGTATACACATCACCTTTGGCTTCATCTACTGTTTCGTCGACAGTCGCGGAATATTCAGGTCCGCGGCAACCGCGCCACGCGCGGCGGTAGCACCCGCAACGGTCACCCTCGCGCCGCAATCGCCGTCACCCATTGCGAGAGTCGCATCTGCCACGCCCATGAAGGTTGTACCTGCGTCGACTACATCGACAACATTGGCAACGGCCGCGCAGATCGAGTCTACTCCAACCATCTCGGTCGCACGGCCGACACATTCAAGATCTACCTCAACCACGGCTGCACCCGCGCATGTGACCAAGGGCGTGTTGCCGACAGCCGCATCACGCGCACCTTCGTGGACCCATCAAGTCTACCCCAAGCCAATCGCACTCGCTCCGGCGACTGCGAAATTTCCTTCCACGACCACGGTGACGATCGCGAGAAGGCGCAACGACGACTGCGCTGCCCACCATGTAGCAGCAATTTTTGATCCAGAGCAAGATTCGGATCAAGGAAGCAGCAGCGGCAGCGTAAACACTCCTACCCAGGTTTACCCCGCGCAAGTCTTCATGGCCGGCACAACGCCCCCAGAAGGCGACGAGGAACCCGCATATCCACTGGAGGTGGTCATTCCTGACCAGACACGACTCACCATCACGCGTGACATAGGGATCAGGGCCATGAAGCATGTCGACGATGGCACGTTCCCTCCACCCGACGCGCCTAGAGAGGATCATCTGGCGGTCCAGTACTTGCTACGCAAGGAAGGCGAGCGACTTCGCGCCGAAAAGGCCGAGCTGCTCAGGCGCAAGAGGGATGCGGATGCATCGAGTGCCAGATGGGCTACCATCTCGTTTACTTCCTCCACAGAAGTTAACCAAGGTGGACGGTGACACAGAGCTCGGGTTCAACTCATGACGAACGCCGATCGAGCCAGGGTCACCCGCAACCTCGACTTGTCCTTCGTCACCGAGGACGAGAACGGAATACTTGTCCCCAAAACGGCGAACGCCGCCATCATAGCAGTCGAAACATATCTTCGGCTAACGCAGCCGCCATAGGGAGACGCACGCGCCCTTCTCCACAAGCAGCATATCATGTCAATGAAGGCAATCGAGGAAGCTCTGTCGACCAGGGCGCCAAGCAACCGGGCACGTGAAGAGCGGGAGCACCAAGCCCGCGAGCCAGCAACATCAGGGGCCCTGGCAGTGCAGCCACTAAGACAAGCCCAACAAGGCGAGGATCTTCGCAACGTCATTACACAAAGGACGGTGGACCGTAACCGCAGCCAGCGTTCGGCTGACACGACGAACCTGGATGAACAGGCTGATCGCAACTTCGAGCCATGTGGCGCCGCCTGCTTCAGCTTCAACATCCGAGACACCCGCATGCCCAAAGGCTTCAAGCTGACAGCGGGAACCCCCAGGTACGATGGGAAGCAAGACCCACGCCTGTGGCTCGAAGACTACCTCATCGTCTGCACCTGCCAAGGCGGGACATCGACTATAGCAATGCAGTACATCCAGCTCATGCTCACGGACTCAGCGCGCGGGTGGCTCACTAGCCAACCCAAGGACTCATTCTGAACCTGGGAAGAATTCCAAGATACTTTCATAAAAAGTTTCTCTGGAACATACGCAAGGCCGACGACCTACATCGAGTTGCAAGCCTACAAACAAGGAAGAGACGAGTCGCTACGCTCATACATCTAGCGGTGGTCACTGCTCCGGAACACCATGGAACCCGTCTCAGAAGACCGGGTGATGGATGCTTTCATGCACGGCGTCGCTCGCCGCGACCTCCGCGAGGAATTCGGTAGGCTCCAGCCGAAGACCACGATCGAGCTCATGAAGATAGCCAACCAGTGGGCCGAGGGAGAGGACTACGTCCGCGATACCTCTCCAAAGAAGGAAGCCGAAACAAGTAACTGGCGGGACGGGCGCCAGAAGAAGAAACAACGTTTCACCAATCTAGACACCATCGAGCTAGTAGCGGCGGGATATCAAACCCCCCATGATGACACACGAGATAACAGTCGCCAATATGATCAGGGTCGACAGTCCATCTCGGGACAGTACAATTGCAGCAGCGGCAACATTAGCCACAATGATGGAAGCCAGAAGCGCGAGGGGAAGCGCGCGCTGACCCGAGCCGAAGAACTAATACAACCTTGCAAGCATCACTCGTTCCGCAAACCGGAGACATGCAAGTGGGGTGCCAACCACCTGCTGAAGGACTGCCGCAAAGCTCGGAAGATTTACCAGGCTATGCAGCAAATCATCACCCCTGTGCAAGCATTGCAGGCAGCCCCACAGCTCGCCATTCAGGCAGCACCCGCAAGCAACAACCTGACGCAAGCGGCCGGGACTTTCCCCCAGCAGCAGTCGCAGCATGAACTCCAGTCGGCAGAGAACGACGCGTACCCAACCGCAAGAGGGCAGCTCAACATGATCCAGAAAGGACGCCCTTCGAACAGGGCCCAGAAGCTCATCACCCGCCAAGTCCTTCAAGCTACCACCAGCCCGCGCGCAGTACCAGACTACCTGAGAGGGTCAGAAACACCAATCACATTCTCCAGGGCAGATCACCCGTCAGAGGTACCTCGACCCGGTCACGCCGCCCTGGTGATCGAAGCCCTAATTGGCGACTACAGCCTGAAGAAGGTATTCATGGACGGGGGCAGCGGCATCAACATCATATTCGCCGACACCCTGAGAAGAATGAACAAGTCGACGGAGAAGCTGCCGGAGTCGGAGACCACCTTCCACGACATAGTACCAGGGCAGGAAATCACGCCCATGGGAACAATCAGACTCGACGTCATCCTCGGCACACCCGAGCATTTCAGGAAGGAGTCGATTGACTTCGAGGTCGTCGACTGGAAGTCACAGTACCACGCCATACTTGGGCGCCCAACTTTTGCCAGGTTCATGGCAGTGCCTCACTACGCCTACCTGATGATCAAGTTGCCTGGACCCAAGGGAGTGATCACCGTGCGCGGCGACTTCGACCGCTCCAACAGCTGCGACCGCGAGTTCAGCAGGATTTCTGAGTTCTTCGGGGTCGAAGAGCACTTCAAGGCCATATCAGTCGACAACGACAAGACCATCTTTCCACCCCGCAAGAAGCCAGCCAAAGACACCGCCCTCAACACAAATAATGACACAGTAACCCACCAAGTCCATCCGACTGACAGCAGCAAGACGGTCAAAGTGTCATCGAGCTTGACCCCTGCATAGGAAAGCGCGCTCGTCGAGTTTCTACGTGAGAACTGGAAAATCTTTGCATGGCAACCCTCTGACATGCCAGGAATACCCAGGAATCTCGCCGAGCACTCTTTAAAAGTCCACAAGGATGCCAAACCAGTCAAACAAACCATGCGACGCTTCTCAGGACCCAAACGGGACGCAATCACCGCAGAAATCGATCGACTGCTGCACGCCAAGTTCATCCGAGAAATCAAGGACTCGAACTGGGTCGCTGTAACGCCCCGGGTTTTCCCTAATTAGAATTGTTTCTTTTTTTTTGCATCGTCATGACATCATCACGCATTTAATCAATTACATATTTTATTACAGCTCAAAATAATATTTAATGCAAATCTATTTTTGTCTCACAAATAATAAATCTCTCTTTTCTATTTTAAACAAAAACTTCAAATTGTAAATTGGAAAAATTTGCAAATGTGTCGCTCTTTGATTCTCGCTCCCTACTTCTTTTCCCTCTTTTCTATTTTTTCCTTTATCTTTTCTCCATTGCAAATTCCAGAAAGAAAATCTGGTGGGCCGAAACCCTCTCTTCTTTTGGCCCAGCCCACTCCTCATGTATGTCTTCTCCGTACAGAGGCACGAGTAGAACGTGACCTCCTCTACTCCCTGCCATGGCAGCCCCCACCTGCTCCCTCCTTTTCCCCTCCTCTTAACTCGAGCCCTCCTCCAAGCGCCGCAAACCCTAGCCGCCTCTCCTTCTCTCTCCTCGCGCCGCCACTGCCTCCCTCTCCTTCCTCCATCCTCTGATTTTTCTCCCCACCAAAGACCTCCATGGCCGGAGCTCAAGAAGCTCGCCCAGCCGTCGCCATGGTCGTCGCGGGTGCCTCCTGAGCGCGGGAATAGAACCGGGTCGTCCTCCTCATCAAGATACGCTGAAGAACCGGAGCAGCAGCGGCCCGGAACGCCTCCCTCGAGCTCGTTTTCCTCGTCGACGTACACCTACTTTTCCGGCCATCTCCGTCGTCCTGCGGCCACCGGAGCTCGCCCCCGACCGCCCCAAGGTGAGCAAGACCTCCGGGAACCCTGCCCCCTCCTCCCCCCTTGCTCTGTGTGCACGCCTTCGCGCGACACGGCCGGAGATCGCCGTTTTCTGCTGCAGTCCGCCGCCGTCGCCTCTGTTCTGCAAGTCTGAAACTTGGTTTCAGTTAACGTCTCCTTAACTGTTCATTCCAGACAGCGCATGTAATCTGTCATCAACACTGATCTAGCCCATTCTTAATGCTCCTGAATCCTTCCCGGCAGACGAGAGTTCAAGTCCCCGCAAGCTCGTTTTTCCTTTTTACAGTTTCTGTCAGTTTTCTGTTAAAGACGTGGTCTGTTATGTTTGCGTGACTTCTGAACTTGACAAGTAATAGCATATCGGTCCAGTGGTTGTGTTCCTTGTACAAGTCTAACAGAGCCCAAGTTCAAATCCCTCCACGGCCTTTATCCATTCTTTTCCTTTTATATTTTTTATCAATGTCTAAATATTGTATATTCTATATCTATTGTTTTATAACTCCAATTAATACAAACTTTATATCTATTTTTATCAGAAAAATGCGATGAACATTAATATGCCATTTGTGTGCCATTTTTCATCTTTTATTTTCATTTCTTAGTGTAATTTGTTAATTGCACCTAATAATAAATATGGAATATGTTGGGCAAATATTTAATTATTGCCCTATTCCATTTAAGTTAATGAGATAACTTGTGCCATTCCTTGCCATGATTAATCAACATTTAATTTGTTGGCTATATAAATAACTTGCATCTAAATATTAATTATCGGGATCCCGGTTTCCGCTTAATTTGAATTACTGCATTGTATTGCATCTTGCCATGCCATGCATCATTCTCGTATGATCATGCTGAATCTTTTGCCGTAGTTGTAAAATGCATCTTTTACACTTTCCAGTGTTTGTTGCTTCTTCGCGGATAAGACGTTGAGATGTGTGAGCAACGACAAGATCTTCTTCCATGCGGGATTCCAGGCAAGCAAAGTTTGCTTGTTTACCTATACATTGTCTTTCATTCCTGCCGTTGATCTCTGCTACCCTAGTATTCGATTCTTTATCGCGATCCCATCACATGTTATCCTGCAGCCGATACAGCTTTATCCCCACATCCCATCACCTGTTGTATGTTTATCTGTTAGCTTTGCGAGTCGTAGTGCATGCTTAGAATTGGTTGTGCGAGTCGTCAGTTGGTCTTTTATTTCATAGGCTTAGCTTGATAGATTATTTTAATAAAATATTATATTATATTGGGGTAATATAATTAAAAGTTAAGGCACCGGCGGAAGGCCTTGCGAGGTGCTTTGTTCTGCTAAGTGTCGACCTAGGAACTGAGATCTTGCTCCCCTAATCCAAGACTGAGCGCACTAACCACTTGTGGGTGGCCCTATGGAGCCCCCCTCGACTTTGACTGGAACTTCAACTTGTCTGGGAGCCACACCTAGTTCGGGTTTTCCATTTGTCTCATATGCATTGATGATACTAGTGTAGTATTTTACTTTTGGCGGTGTGCCTTGTTACATGCATATAGGGCGCGGCCTGTTGGTGCGGAGGGGTGTGTCCTGCGGGAGTCCGCACCCTTTTGGTCGGGAGCAGCATAGCTCCCGTGGCTCTTGGACTTGTTGCGGTGAAGGAAAAGAGTTGGGTTGAAAGGCCCTAATGTTTTTGACTGGGTTGATCATGCGAGTATGGGTCCAGTAGTGCACCCCTGTAGGGTATAATCTTATCGATGAGCCGCGTCCGCGGTTATGGACAACTTGGTGCGTTGCCGACTAATGAGATCTAGACAACTTACACGTAAATAATGTTAATTAATTTGACTAGTAATATAGAATTACTTTCACAATGAATGGTAACTAAAATTGTTCAAGGTGTGAGTTTCCCGAATTGCTTCCTCATATTTGGTTGAGGGGGTTTATCCGAGAATGAGTTATGCTTGGTTTTAGTAGTAGCTGTTTACTTATGCGCTCTCTTATCCCTCTCTAATTAGACGGAATTTGTAGCATGTCTCTTTAGGTTGCTAGTGCTGCTGCCGCTAAGTCCACCTCCCCTATATTTTGGGAGATGGTGTAGAAAGTAGGCAAGTCGGTTTTGCTTGCCAGGGAGTGCCCTGACCCTGTTTTGGGTTATGTTTTATGTGCAGTCAACAGGTTTGAAGTCTGATGACGTTAGATTGGGAATCCCTCCGGCTTGGCTGGGCAGGGATATGGCGCCATTGATTATCTTCAGGACTCTTAGTCCAATTTGCATCTTATCCGTAGTCGGATACTATTTTGCTTCCGCTGTCTTTTGTATCTTTGTATTGTATCATTTGTATCTTGACTCGTTCGAGCCGTTGTTGTAATTATATCTTCGGTTGTATTTGTGAATTTATCAGAACTATTGTAATGTTATCACAATTCCACCCACATAATGCGCATGTTTCGGCCTGCACATTATGTATGGTGGGCGACCTAAAATCGTTATTATGCGGATTTCGTAGGGATCGCTTAAATCTACATAGTATCGATTTTCGGGCGTCACGGTCGCTAACCCTGTCCTGGTGGAAAAGAAGAAGACGAAGTAACTGCACATGTGCGTAGACTTTACCGCAGTCAACAAGTGTTGTCCAAAGGATCACTTCCCGCTCCCGTGGATAGACCAGATCATCGACTCGACAGCAGGCTGCGAGCGCCTGTCCTTCCTGGACGCCTACTCAGGTTACCAGCAGATCAGACTGAAAGTCGAAGATGAGGAAAAAACGGCGTTCATCACACCCGATGGTGTCTTTTGCTACCAGACGATGCCCTTCGGGTTGAAGAATGCTGGCGCCACGTATCAGCGCACCATGCAAGCATGCCTCAAATGGCTCATCGGGCAAATTGTCCAAGTATATGTCGATGACATCGTCATCACGACCCGAAAAGAAGACACCCTAGTCGACGACCTCCGCAAGGTCTTCGCGGCACTCGACGCATATCAGATCAAGCTCAACCTAGAAAAATGCGTGTTCGGCGTGCCAGCCGGAGAGTTACTGGGTACCTTGTCTCTGCTAGAGGAATCAAAGCAAATCACGAAAAGGTGCAGAACATACTCACAATGCCAGCACCCACCAAACTCCGGGAACCGGTCGAGTCGCAGCTCTCAGTCGGTTCATAAGTAAGTTGGGTGAGAAGGCCCTACCTTTCTAACGCATGGACGATGTACTTCGACGGCTCCAAAAAATTCAAGGCGGGCGGGGCAGGAGTCGTGCTCATCTCCCCCAAAGGCGACAAGTTAAAGTATGTCTTGCAGATGGACTTCCCAACACCCTCCAGCAACGAAGCCGAATACGAGGCCCTGATCCACGGCATGCGGATGGCCAAGAACTGCGGCGCCTCGCACCTCATGATCTACGACGACTCCTATCTGGTCGTACATCAAACCATGAAATCCCGCGACGCCATCGCCGACAACATGATCGCCTACAGAGACTTGTACAACCAGCTAGAGGGCACCTTTGACGGCTGCGAGCTCCGGTCTCTAGATCTATCTATGCTTCATCCTTCTGAAGGTGGGAAAAAAGATCAAACTGATTATTGATAAAAATTAGGGTTTGAAACTTAGGTAATTAACTTCTTCTCCTTAACCCCAAAACAAAAGGGATCTATTTTTGAGAGACATCGGCCGCGACAGCAACGAGGAAGCCGACATCCTCGCCAACATGGGATCAGATAGGGTCCCAGTACCACCAGGCGTCTTCCTCGAGCGCCTCACGCAGAGGTCCATCAAGACTCGACCCGCAGCAATCCCCTCCACACCAGCAACAAGCACCGCGAACCCGCCAAGCCAAGAAAAGGAGCCCATGGAAGTCATGTTAGTCGAAGCTACCTGGACAGGGCCATACCTTACATACATACTGCACCAGAGGCTGCCAGCAGACCCAGTCGAAGCAAAGCGCATCATAAGGCGCTCCAAAAGTTTCAGCGTCATCAACGGAGAACTCTACAAGAGAAGCATCTCAGGAATACTTCAAAGGTGCATAGACCCAGTCGACGGCCAAGCCCTCCTACTCGACATCCATGCGGGTATCTGCGGGCATCACGCCAGCAGTCGAGCATTGGTGGCCAAAGCGCTGAGAGCCGGGTTCTACTGGCCAACCGCTATGCATAACGCAGAAGATCTGGTAAAGAAATGCAACGGGTGCCAAGAGTTCGCCAACAGGCCGCACGCGCCGGCGTCCGAGCTAAAAACAATACCACTAGCCTGGCCCTTCGCCCAATGGGGACTGGACATGGTGGGCCTGCTGAAGAAATCCTCACCCGGAGGACACACTCACCTCCTGGTCGCAGTCGACAAGTTCACCAAGTGGATTGAGGCCGCGCCCATCACAAATTCGACTGCATCATCAGCGGTCAACTTCATCAGGTCCATCATCTTCAGATTCGGAGTGCCAAACGGGATCATCACGGACAACGGCTTGAATTTCACAGCCGAGGAATTCAAAGACTTCTGCTCAGATCAAGGAATCAAGCTAAACTACGCGTCCGTTTCGCACCCGCAATCCAACGGGCAAGTCGAGAAAGCAAACGGCCTGGTCTGCAGCGGCATCAAGAAGCGCCTGCGGGTACCACTGAGACGCGCAGCAGGCGCATGGGTGGAAGAACTACCATCAGTCCTATGGAGCTTGCGAACCACGCCCAACTGATCCACCCAGTACACTCCATTCTTCATGGTGTACGGTGCAGAAGCGGTACTGCCATGCGACATCAAGTTTGACGCACCACGGGTGGTCGCCTATGACGAGTCAGATGCAGAAGAGGCACTCGAAAACAGCATGGACATCCTGGATGAAGCCCGCGACATCGCCCTGGCGCAATCATCCGTATACCAGCAAGACCTACGCAATTACCATGGACGGAGACTGCGACCAAGAGCTTTCGTCACAGGCGACCTGGTCCTCCGCCTCAAGCAGAAGAAGGTGCACAAGCTCGCCTCCCCATGGAAGGCCCATACATTGTGACGGAGGCAATTGGCAACGGAGCTTATCGTCTGAAGGACTCGAAGACAGGAGCAGTCTGCAGCAACCCATGGAACGTCGCACAACTTCGTCGGTTCTATGCCTAGTCGACCCATACATTGTACCAAGGATAGCATGTCAACGCGACAGGTTTCAGACGCACTCTTTCCCTTACCAGGGTACCTAAGGGGACTGGAAGGGTTTTAATGAGGCGGCCTGTTCACAACAATCAATAAAGTGATTTGAAGAAAATGCCGTCCACTTTACCTTCTCAATCAAGGCAAGCAAAAATCTTAGGCCGTTACTCGAATCACTAGAGGGCTGCGCCATACAGGTTGAAAGAAAAGCCTAGGCCGCCACTCGAATCACTCGGGAGCTGCGCCATACAGGCACAACTCACAAAATCCTAGGCCTCTACCCGATCTACTCGGGAGTTGCGCCACACAGGTCAAGTCAAAAATCCTAGGCCGCCACCCGACGCACTCGGGGGTTGCGCCTCGCAGGTAACACTTACAAAAGCCTAGGCCGCCACTCGAATCACTCGGGGGCTGCGCCGTGCAGGCACAATTCACAAAATCCTAGGCCTCTACCTGACCTACTCGGGAGTTGCGCCGCACAGGTCAAGTCAAAGTCCTGGGTCGCCACCCGACGCACTCGGGGGCTGCGCCTCGCAGGTAACACTTGAAAAACCCTAGGCCAACGCTCGATCTACTCGAGGGCTGCGCCATACAGGCCTCACTCGAAAAATCCTAGGCCGCCACCCGAGCTACTCGGGGGCTGCGCCATACGGGTCAAGTCCTAAAACCCTAAGTCGCCACCCGACACACTCGGAGACTGCGCTGTATAGGTCTCACTTGAAAAATCCTAGGACGCCACCTGAAGAACTCGGGGGCTGCGCCACACAGGTTCACAACACAGACTTAGGCTGTCACCCAAGGTACTCGGGGGTTGCGCCATACAGGTCAAAGCCACAACAGATACTCACACAGTAATATAAATAGCTTCGTTCTCATTACTCGAGATCTCCTTTAACCTCATACATTGTCACTTACATTGGCAAATGCGCCCTCTATAGCTAACCCTGTACAACAGAAGACAGCTACTCTTAATCTGCAGGCTCGTCCTTCGGCGCGTCGAGTGGGCCTACAAGGCGCTCACTCAATTTTTGTACCTGTTCGATCATGTGGCGCGCAGCTGCCAAGGTGTCGGCGTAGTCGTCAACTCTAGGCAGGCCACCCATCAACCTCTCCAGCGGAAGGTTCGGCCGGTGCAGCCGGACGTAAGCCAGCGCCACATTCGCCCCGGCGACGAGTTGGGCGTGGACCACCTCCTTCAGCGCATCACCCTCACGGAACCTCTCCAGCCAGGCAGCCAGCCCATGCGGCTGCCCATTGTGTGGGAAGTACACACGGTGAATGTGCCAGAGGGTCTTCCGGCACCCCTCAAGAAGAAAGGCAGCACGCCAAGTCCGATCAAGCATGCGGGCAAGGACTTGCCCTCTCGACTTGTTCACCCAGAATTGACGAGCTTCGTATGAGTCGCCAGCTGCCTCCCGGGTGAGTCGCTCCTCAACGCGATCCTGCTCAGCCTGCCAATCCGGGTTCACGTCTGCGCACAAAAGCTATGTCAAAACAAGCAAGTCTCAACTAAGAAGGCAGCCGAAAAGGATACCAACCTTGAAGTTGTCGAGTGATCAGATCGATCTCCCTGAGCAAAAAATCCTCGCGCTGGGAGAACTCCGCAGTAGGATGCGATCGGGAGCGATGCGACAACAGCTCGGTACTCTTAAGACTCGCCTCAAGCTCGACCACCTTATTCTTCAAATTAGTGATTATTCGCTGGCCGTTCGTACTTCGTGGAGGAGTTGGCGTCGCTCGACGACGGCGCACACCCGAAGAAGAGCCCTCGCCACTCAGGCCAGCCGCCGAAGAAGAGGAAGTGCCTCCGCGCACGTTAGTCTGCCATACACGTGCAGAGTCAATTCAAAAGTGCGACTGCTCAGCAAAAGAAAAAATGGTGGGAAGAAACAATCAACTCCGGCATAAAAATACTGTTCAAGGCCAGCAGACCCGACAGAACATTATTCATTACAAGCAAAAGGCAAAAGTAAAGGCCACCGTGACTATTGGAAATCTACACTACAATGGCCCCTAGGCAGCAGACTCCGACCGGGAGCGACTCTTCCGAGCAGCAGCCGCCTCGGTCGCCTTAGCAAGCGCCTTCTCAAAGGTAGCCACAAGATTCACACCTAGCTGTGTAGCCTGCACCTTCACCCCGCTCAAAGATGTCGTCCGCCCATCAGGCCTTCGAGGGAAGCCGCTGACAACCTTCTCGAAGTCGCCAGCAACCTGATGGCCTAGTAGAAGCTGGAAGGTGAGCTCGGAGCCGCGTACCTTCTGCGTCCGAGTGAAGTCCGCAAGGGTGGTCGCGTCGTCTTCAAACGGAGCGGCAAGGGCATCAACGGCAGTCGGCGGCGGGTCACTCGAAAAGATGCCGCGGTGCACCGTCGCGAGCGCTCCTGTCGACTTCTGCAGAGCGGCCGTCGACTTCTGCAGCGCATCGGACGCATACGCGCAGACGTGGTCGAGGAAGCCGACAGCAGTCGCCAAGTCAACATCGTCACTCGACGAACCTTCCGGAGGAACGCCACCGGATCTCTCTGGACAAAAATACCAGCTGTCAGCAAAGAGCAAAGCAAATACAAGTACGCGCCAAAGCCGAAAACTAACCTCCAAGGGTACCGGCGAGTGAGAGAAGGCGCCCGACGTGAGTCTTCTCCTGGATGGCCCGCACTCGATCGCGCTCTTGGGACTCGTGCAGGGTTTTCTCAAGCTCCGCCTGAGCCTGAAGTTTCAGCTCCAGCTCCTCGGCCCGCTTGGTAGCCTCTTCAAGAGAGGTGCGCAGCTGGTCCCTCTCCTTCTCCGGGCGAACGTAGGCAGCGGCTGCCTCGAGCTGCTGGCGGTAGTACGGCTGCAGAAACAACAAGTTATATAAAGTTGCGGGCGACTATACTAGTCACCCACACCTTCGGGGGCTACTCCCATCGGGAGCGCTGTTCGCGCACCCGATGAAATTTCAAGACTACAAGTACAAGCATAAAGGACTTACGTGGTCCAGGAGGTCAACACCCTCCGAAGCCGCTGGGGGAGCACGACTCGACGACGCGAGGCCAACAGTCGGCGCACGCTCCTCGATCGCCATCTGAGTCACCAGCTCTGTCGAAGGGGCGGATGTGTGCTCCACGTCACGACGAGGGGAGCTGACATCGCCAGAGCGGTGGCTGGAGCAAAAACAATACAATGCTCAACTCGAAGATTGAAACTCCAAAGTATAGCTCGGAAAAGCAAGGTAAAAAGAAACTCACCTGGTGGTCTCGAATTCGTCATCGCTCCCCAGCGAGAGAGACGGCATCCGAGCGAACTCGCGCGGTGGCGCAGAGCTAACGGGAGGAACGGCCAGCGGGAGGAGGATCCAAATTAGGGCGACTAGTGCCGTCTACCTGATGGCCACATGCTTCGTCGCCCTCGAGAGGTGCGGATGCTGATTTGGAAGAAGCTGGCGCGACGTCTTCGGGTGTCCGGTCTTAGGGCGACTGGGACCATCAGGTAGACGCCACCCGACTCGCGCCCCAGGGTCCTGAGGAGGTTGCGCAACAGGCTCAGCAGCGGCCACGCCGACTCCTTCTCCTCCTCGGCAAGAGGGTGCGCCCAAGCACGAGTCTTCCACAACTCGCGCCCGCCGTCGAAGTGCGACAGGCCCTCCTGGTCGCACTGGATGTAGAACCACCTCTTCCGCCACCCCTGGACGGAGTCAGACTTCTTCATCTGAAAGTACGCGGTGTCACCGCGCACCTGGATGCCGAAGCCGCCCACGGGGTATGTCAACCCGCTCTTCCCAACGTTCTTGCGAACAAGGAAGAGCGACTTCCATAGCGCCCAGTGGGGTGCGATCCCCAAGAAGCACTCGCAGAGCACGATGAAGCTCGCGATGCTCAAGACGCCATTGGGGGTCAGATCGTGGATCTGAACCCCATAGGCATACAGGAGTCCACGAACGAAATCGTGGAGAGGGAACCCGAAGCCCCGCAGAAGGAAATCCACGAAGCACACGCGTTCCCCCTCGCGGGGTGCGGGGTACACCTCCTTGCCAGGAGCACGTACCTGGGCCTGGTCCGACGGTGGCAGTAGGCCTTGCGCGCGAAGAAGCACGAAGTTGGTCTTCTTCACTGTCGATCTCTGCCAGTCGCCGTCGGGCTTCTTCATCAACCCGGCTTCGGTGGCGGCGGCGGAGGTGCCAGCGGCGGTCTTCGACTTGCCCATGGCTGCGAAGGATTGTAGAAGGTGGGAGGACCAAAGGCACAGAGCTTGGATGGAGGCGAGAATGGTAGAAAGCAGAGGAAAGGAGGCACGGACGATTGGAGAAGATGATGCCCTCGCGCTGTGGCGCAGTACTTATGCTTCGGAGAAACTCATCTCAGCCGTCCGCAAAACAACTGTTCCGAGCAGCTACATCCAGCCGTCCACGTGTCACACGGAGAGGCTAACCGTCGCCGCCCACCTCGTCCAGTACGCACGGGAATCAAGGCGTCATCATCGTGCCGCGAAAATTTCGCGCCCAGTTCGAGAGACGTGACAAATGCTGACCACAGTCAACTCTGACAGCGGGGCCCACTATGTCACGTCCCATCAAGCACAGAAGCGTGCCATGAAGCGTCATCAATGGCGTCAGCAAGACAGTCTGGAGAAGACAAAGAGAAACAAGGCAACTCGAACGCACGATTCGAGTAGTAAGCTTCATGACTGAAAACAACAGAGTAGGACAGTGCACTGATATGAGAACCCGAAACAATTATACGGGTGGCAAGGAACATTGAGTAAGCTCAAGCAGCCGAATCAATCTACAAGTAAGCCGACAGGCCGAATAGAAGCAAACTTCACAAAGTAATTCGACTTCACAGGTTACTCCCATCGGGGGTGTCCTATTCGACTGAAGAAAGCGAGTTTAGGCTCAAGATCAAGCATTCCGACGGCGGGCCCAGGAGGAAGAAGTCCTTTGCCCGACTCTACGATCCGACCAAGCACTCGGGGGCTACTGACGTGGGGCTACCTTTCGACTAGCCCACGATAAGGCTACCTGGGCCGCGCTGAGCTGGAGAAAGCCCACAGGAGGTGAAGGGGTTACGGTGCACAAAACAATAATTTTTCTAGCGATCGAAACCATAACTAGCCAGGATCTATCTATCTAGTTCATGCGATAACGGTGGCGGAACGGGTTACATTACCTCCATGTAGACCGATAGCGGGGATTACGCTCCCGCACAAGCGTTGACGATGAAGTCGTACGTAGCCGACCTCGAGGTCGCGGAGAACTTGCCGCGGTGTCGAAGCCGATGACGCCGGGGTGTCGATGATGATCTGCGTCGACGGACGTCGGGCGGAAGAAGGCAGAGCGCCAGCACCAAGGCTGGTGCGCCGGCAGCAGAGGGGGGGGGCACGGCGGCTGCAGGGGGCAAGACGACGTCGCCCAAGCTCCTCAAAAGAGATGCCTCCGAGCACTCACAAACATACGGAGCTTAGCGACAACTCCCGGTCATTCAGATCCAGCTGAAATCGCAGGAGTAGACCTTATCTGGAATCCCGCAGAGCAACAGCGCTCTGCGGTATGGCTTAGGTGGAGAGAGACCCCCTTCCTCAGCTCGGCGCGGCTCCAACTTGGGAACCACGAGATTGAGAGAGAAATCGGGAATTATTTGGATTTTCCTATATCTTAAATCAATTAATATGCCTTGGTATATAAAGGGGGAAGGGGGTGTGCCAACCCCCTTGGCTCTCCCATGTGGGACTAAAGGAGGAGAGGGGAGGGGGGTTCGGCCGAACCCCCCTTTGGGCTTTCCCACTCCTAGTCCAACTCGGACTAGGAGGCCCAAGCCTCCCTTTCCTTGTGGGGTGCGGTTTCCCCCTCTTGGGCCCTCTTAGGGCCCATGTAGGTGGGAGGCCCTTTTTTCCTTTATTTAATTAATATTAAATTAATATAAAAATCCCATTAATTCATAATTAATATATTTATATATAATTCAATATCCCGTGACTCGGAAACTATTTCGGAACCACCCGAACAACTTTCGGACATTCCCGGAACCATTCCATACCTTCCCGGAACTCCTTCCGGACCACCGGAACTCTTTCCGGATCATTTCTCTCTCTCCAACAAACTCCTATAAAATTCCAGAACCTATCTCCTAGCGTGGCTAAGACCTTAAGTTTTTTACGCTACGGTTCGGGAACACTCCAGACATGGACGAGACACTCCGCTCACCAATGATCGTCAGGGATACCTGGAAATATATGTCGACCCCTGTGCATTCCACGAATATCGTCGTTGAACCATAAATATGATATTCATTCCCTTTGTCTCTGCGATACTACCTTGTCTGAGATATGATCGTAGACACACCGATGCCTTTGTTGTATCTCGTTACCGACGAAGGTTATTAACTCGTCTGCACATCTCCATGACCTAGTCATAAGCTGCGCAGCTATATAGATGCAATATCACCGAGTGGGCCTAGAGTATCTTTCCATTACAAGAATGAACAAATCACGCTCTTGATCCTTACGTCTCGATGCTCTTTCGGAATACCCAAGATGGACACCGTTATTGTCATGCTATATAAGACACAACGTTTGATGCTCTCAAAGTACCCATACGAAGCATTAATAAGTACGGTCTCACCGTCTAAGGAATAAGCTATCACACTCTTATCTATTGCAAATGACAAACATCGTAATACGATCTTATTGCAATACTTTGCGTATGTCCACCACCTTATTCAACTAACAAGATGACCCCATTGTCAACCGACGTCATTGTCCTTGACCGGGAATCTCGATCAACTGTTGCCCAATGGATTAGCTCATATAGAGGCTTGCTAGGGACCTGGTTGTCTATGTATCACACGTGTATTAATAATTCCGATTAATACAGTTATAGCATAATACACAAACCTATTATAAACTCATGAGATAACGTAATAAATACTACTTATTTATTTGCCTCTAGGGCATATCTCCTTCAGTCTCCCACTTGCACTAGAGTACAAATAAACCAGCTGCATTTTACTTTATCAGAATCCCTTATCAAATAAGAATCATTTGATAATGCTTGCTTGTGGAAGAGTGTTACCGCACAATCCATGATTGTACATGCTTCTGCGATTCACTGATATTAACTTGCTTGATATCACCATGTTGTTCAACAACATATATGCAAACACCGCAACTAAGTGAGACTTCCGCTTCACAGCGCTTACTCTGATTATACTAACCAGATAACTGCCCTGAAAAACACACTCAGCCATGCAGAGCCCCTTGTAACAATTACAAACTCGTGATATCTACATGCTTTCACACCAATGTAGAAAACTTGACATTCAAATGTCAATCCCTTAACTAACGCACATCTACTTCCAGTAAATTCCAAATTTACTTTCATAACTGCTCTTATTCCAAGAACATCGGTTATATTTCATCGAGCAGATAATATGATTTCTGTATGATGTCTAATATATACATAATAGACCCACATGTCATAGAACCATTACCTTCATGCATCATTACTCTTAATGATCAATTGGATTCCAAAGGACCATCCTTTTGATTCTATTCTGACTCCTCAGATATAATCCAACACAACTCGACTAACTATTTAAAATTCCCGTTCTATTACAAAATAGACACTAACTTTTAAATAGTTTCACAACTTCATCATATTCTATTGATACAGTTTCACAATGTGTTAACTACACAAAATGAATTCGACTCCCACTCAAATTATGTCTCCACATATTTGACAACACGCGCTCCCACTCAAAAACGTGTCATCCACATATTTGAGTTCCTGAGCTCCCACTCAAAAAAATATGTTCTTCACATATTCCACCTGAGCAAACTAACTATGACTCCCACTTAATTCGACATTGTGGTCAAACCAAAATCATTGATCTATCATCAATTCGAATTTAATACAAACTATAGTATTACATTAATACAAATCCCTCAGACTTCAAGCATGTCTACACAAATGTAGTCAACAAATTTGATCTTGTCCAAGACACATTTCTTAACAAGACATGCTACCGCGTCTTTCTTATAGTCACATTTCTCATATAACACCTTATATGACGATTAAACAATCTTATTCCTCTAATAAGAATTGCAACAATAATTACTCTCTTAATCCTTTCAAATGCAACTTTGGATTTCCAGGCTCAAAAGCCTTTGTTCGTATTCCGATATTTTCTCAACTTTCTTTGTATTCATAAAGTGTACCTTGATCTGTCAACAAGATCTGAAAAACTTAATACAGTGCTGTGACCTGACAGCAATATTAAATATAACAACACTTTATTTAGAAGTTTCTTTCATGAAAATATTATGATCTTTATGAAGAGGATTGCAAGCAGAAAACAATTTTCTAGTCTCCCTCACTCTTAATCACTAAACTTTCATTAGCAGACATATACTCTTTGGAACACTTTCCAACATAGGTCTTACACTTTATTCCAAACTTTCTAATTCCAATCCATAAACCATAATTCAAAAAATCATATTTTCCTCGGAATTATATAGACAACAAACTAAGTTTTGTTTCTATTTGGTTTTGGAATACACTCTCATCCAATGCGAGCAATCTACAAAGAACCACTCATGTATATTCCGAATTATCGCATAATCATATACATGTCGACACTACTGTCGATCCTACGAATTCTTGTTGAGAAAAATATCTATTTTCTAAAGTGGACATCAACTATAATGTTTCGAACATATTAGGAGATTCTAAGACTGATTCTGACAGACCACACTTTATTTAAAATAGAGCATGATTATAATTCCCCACATATCACTATATATGACATTATAATTTTGTGAAGCAAATTTCCACAAGTCTCTTGTGCTGAAATCATAATTCAAAAATACTGTCCTTTGATCGAATTTTGTGAACACAATATTCACTAATCTTTCTTCTGAAAAACCCCATTTGATCTATTATCAAATTAATCTCAGACTCCATAATTTATCGGGCAAATACTCCTATTTACCAAAGTCATGGAGGAATTCGGATCAAGTAGTAAACACCATTAATTAATCATTAAAAAATGACACTCAATTAATTTCCGCCAGTATTGCAGCTTCAATACTTGATTTCAAACTTAATCAACTAAGCACTTGAAATACTTAAATGGATCAAGACACCCATTACTTCTTTCCTTGCTTTTATGACTAAACTCGACGGTGTTTGTTCTAATAATAGAACTCTTATTCATAGGACACGCTATTTTATCATTTCTACAATTATGAATACTTATCATACAATCAATGTAACTGAGATGTGGAATCTTTATTCATAAGATAAAACAGCTGACTTGTTCCATAACATAAAACAACTGAATTTGTCTTATTACATGAATAACTTTGTCTTGCAACAATCAAGACACACACACTCGCTCACTATTACAAAAGATCGTATCAAAAACTATTAATGATAACTATGATAACTTGAGGACGTGAACACCAAAAGGCCATCAACTCCTTGACTACCAGCTTCAGCGCCAGGTCACATCAAACTGCGCCGCATATATGTGATAATCAGGACCTGTTTCACAAACAGAACAAGTATCAAATACTTCATCATATACCAAGGGCGAATTCATAATTCTGCATATATCAAATATATACCTGTAGCATCGAAGATCTCTCCTTCGATGGAATCAACCTTCAGAGACTGGAACTCACGTACGAACTTGTAGAAGTTCATATCGTCGGCTTTCAAAATGTACTTGCGCACATGCTTCTCATAGCTAGGAGGTAGAGATATCAGGACAGTCCGAATGGCACAAGAATCTGCCATCCAGTAATCGAAGACCATCGTCATCTGGAAGTAGATGTCATACAATCTCTTCAAATGTGTCTTCAGACAGGTATGCTCCTCCATGTGAATGGTCTGGAACATTCTAAGCTGCCTGAATTGCTCACACTTTAATTCATCTCCGAAGTGAGTCTTTATCGCATCCATCATGACGCTTGGCTCCTTGCGTCGAAACATCTCTTTCAACTCGGGTGCCAGGCATACGGTCATGGTGATCTCCACTTCAATGAATATGTCTCGACGCCTACGGAAATCATCTTCCTCCTCCTCGCTTGCAGAATCTCCTGGTCCTCCTCCTAACGGTTCATCGAGAACATATAGAATGTTGTTGTGTTCGAGAATGTTTCTAAAACCCCTGTACCATCTGATGAAGTTGGACCCGTCGGCTTCTAATGTAGCATCCGGGCTCTTGAGGAAGTAACCAAAGTATAGTTGCGTAGTCTACAGATGTGATCGCAAAAGAGGTAAGGTTAAGTTTATAATATGTAGGTGAGTTTTAGTTCTATAATCTCATTATCAAAACACACCTCACCAAGATTATTATCCCCAAAAATAATAATGGCGATGACACGACCCTCATCCACTACACCACCCCCGATCATCACGGCCGGCAGCACAGCTTCAAAGGTGGACATAAAATGTCGATCATAACAACTCTATGACTCGTGCTCGATCTTTCGATCTTCCCGTGTTCCGAGGCCATACCTCTGAGTATGCTAGGCTCGCCAATCAAACCTCGAAGACCCTGCGCGTGCAACATGGCTTACACCCACTGTATGCGAACGACGAGATGTGTGACACCCGATCATCACGGCCTGCCTCATAACTTAGAACTTTCTTGGTGGTGCGCAACGAGGGAGAACACAATTTTGGTATTTGTTAGGGATCATCCTATTTATGACGCTACCGTTGTATATCTAGCATATAAGCAATCAATAGGATGCACACACAACAGCACACAATAATGATGCAATGAAGTGCGATGTGACATGGTCGATGCGCCTGGACCTTCATGGCGCCATGTGCCTGGCCCCCGGCGCCCCGGCATGGCTCCGAGTCTACGGAACCCTCCAATGCCTCCGACAGTACGAGTAATAACAAAACTTACCGTAACCATGTCACATAAAATAACGCCTCTGCAAAACAAAGTTAGACGCCTCTAGCTTTATTTAGTTTTGCAAGTTTTACGTGGCAAATAGGCTTATTCGTAAGAGAATCGTTTCCCTACCTACGAACTTTGTACCACAACGTCGATCGTATAATTGCATGTTTAAGCATCCCTTTCGGGCCCTCCATTGAAAATGCTTTGCCGACTAGAGAGAGAGAAACAGACCCCGCCAGCCACAGATACGGTGCAAGCCGTATGTCAGTAGTGGAACCAGTCTCGCGTAAGCGTACGCGTAAAGTTGGTCCGGGCCGCTTCATCAACTCAATACCGAAGGCATCGCAAGTGCACGCTAGAGGGTAGCAAATATAAGAAAGACGCCCTCATTCAACATGAGTTCTAACCGTACCAGCAGTACTACGCATAGATCGGCTCTGATACCACTGAAGGGGTTACGGTGCAGAAAACTATATATTTCTAGCGATCGAAACCCTAACTAGCCAGGATCTATCTATCTAGTACATGCGATAACGGTGGCGGAACGGGTTACATTACCTCCATGTAGAACGATAGCGGGGATTACGCTCCCGCACAAGCGTTGACGATGAAGTCGTACGTAGCCGACCTCGAGGTCGCGGAGAACTTGCCGCGATGTCGAAGCCGATGACGCCGGGTGTCGATGATGATCTGCGTCGACGGGCGTCGGGCGGAAGAAGGCAGAGCGCCAGCACCAAGGCTGGTGCGCCGGCAGCAGAGGGGGGGGGGGGGCGGCGGCTGCAGGGGGCAAGACGACGTCGCCCAAGCTCCTCAAAAGAGATGCCTCCGAGCACTCACAAACATACGGAGCTTAGCGACAACTCCCGGTCATTCAGATCCAGCTGAAATCGCAGGAGTAGATCTTATCTGGAATCCCGCAGAGCAACGGCGCTCTGCGGTATGGCTTAGGTGGAGAGAGACCCCCTTCCTCAGCTCGGCGCGGCTCCAACTTGGGAACCACGAGATCGAGAGAGAAATCGGGAATTATTTGGATTTTCCTATATCTTAAATCAATTAATATGCCTTGGTATATAAAGGGGGAAGGGGGTGTGCCAACCCCCTTGGCTCCCCCATGTGGGACTAAAGGAGGAGAGGGGAGGGGGGTTCGGCCGAACCCCCCTTTGGGCTTTCCCACTCCTAGTCCAACTCGGACTAGGAGGCCCAAGCCTCCCTTTCCTTGTGGGGTGCGGTTTCCCCCTCTTGGGCCCTCTTAGGGCCCATGTAGGTGGGAGCCCCTTTTTCCTTTATTTATTTAATATTAAATTAATATAAAAATCCCATTAATTCATAATTAATATATTTATATATAATTCAATATCCCGTGACTCTGAAACTATTTCGGAACCACCCGAACAACTTTCGGACATTCCCGGAACCATTCCATACCTTCCCGGAACTCCTTCCGGACCACCGGAACTCTTTCCGGATCATTTCTCTCTCTCCAACAAACTCCTATAAAATTCCAGAACCTATCTCCTAGCGTCGCTAAGACCTTAAGTTTGTTACGCTACGGTTCGGGAACACTCCAGACATGGACGAGACACTCCGCTCACCAATGATCGTCAGGGATACCTGGAAATATATGACGACCCCTGTGCATTCCACGAATATCGTCGTTGAACCATAAATATGATATTCATTCCCTTTGTCTCTGCGATACTACCTTGTCTGAGATATGATCGTAGACACACCGATGCCTTTGTTGTATCTCGTTACCGACGAAGGTTATTAACTCGTCTGCGATATTACATCTCCATGACCTAGTCATAAGCTGCGCAGCTATATAGATGCAATATCACCGAGTGGGCCCAGAGTATCTTTCCATTACAAGAATGAACAAATCCCGCTCTTGATCCTTACGTCTCGATGCTCTTTCGGAATACCCAAGATGGACACCGTTATTGTCATGCTATATAAGACACAACGTTTGATGCTCTCAAAGTACCCCTACGAAGCATTAATAAGTACGGTCTCACGGTCTAAGGAATAAGCTATCATACTCTTATCTATTGCAAATGACAAACATCGTAATACGATCTTATTGCAATACTTTGCGTATGTCCACCACCTTATTCAACTAACAAGATGACCCCATTGTCAACCGACGTCATTGTCCTTGACCGGGAATCTCAATCAACTGTTGCCCAATGGACTAGCTCATATAGAGGCGTGCTAGGGACCTGGTTGTCTATGTATCACACGTGTATTAATAATTCCGATTAATACAGTTATAGCATAATACACAAACCTATTATAAACTCATGAGATAACAAAATAAATACTACTTATTTATTTGCCTCTAGGGCATATCTCCTTCAGGAGGCCCACTAGGGGTGTCGTGTAACCTAGTCCAAGTTGGTTAGGTCTCATAACCTGCCATATCTGTAATTGCTGTCGGCATCGATCACCCGAGACCTGGCTTACCTATAGAAGCCGGGAGGGTCGCTCGTCTCAAGACACGCCAATAGCTGCCACCACAAACCCTAGCGAGATCGCAATATCGCCATTGTAATCGCCACTCGCCATTAATACCAGACAAGCAGGAGTAGGGTGTTATCCTCCGGGAGCCTGAACCTGGGTAAAATCCCCGCTTGTCAGTCGTCGTGATCACCAGCGCTTATCTCTTTCCCCCTCAATCAACCCGGGGTGCACAACCCTGGGATTTGCCGAGTTACACCCTCGTCAGCTTCCACTTGTCATGATCTTTAAGCAATGCCCAAACATGCTCAAATTGGAATGGCTTCCCTTTGGAAGCGGCCATCTCCTTGTACCTCAAGTCCGCATATGACTCCTACAAACGCAAACATAGCATAGTAAACACACAAAACTTAGCATAGTAAACACACAAAACATAGCCTTTGAAATACTCACATAGTAACTCTCAACGCTTCCACTAGGTGGTGCGTTCCTCACTTGGTCCATTGCCGCACTCCAACGAGCACGATGGGGTTTCATCAACTCCCACCGGCCTTGAAGGGACCGATAAGAACGATGTACCAATGATCCGGTCTTCTGTTTGATCTTGCAATATTGGTCCTCTATGCGTTGCCAATAGCGCTTTCCGGTTTGATCCGTGCCCACACCGGCATCCATACCCACAAGCCCCCATGCGCGAACCAAGAGAACATCTTCAACTTCGCTATAGTTTGTGGACCGGTATTTCCCACCGGCGGCGAATTGTCCCTCTTCTATCTCGGTCACATCATCCTCCTCCTCCTCCAAATCATCACCTCCCCCCTCCTCCTCGTCTCCAAAGCCGAATGGTTGAAGGGGAGGAGCCGTGAGGTCCACCTCGGCGTCATTGAGCAACCCCAAATACGACCCGGTTGGTGCGGCCATTTCATCGACCACCTCGTCCGTGGTCGCCGGAGGCACGGGGGGCACGACGGTATTCTTTGATTTCGGGCGTGCCGTCGTCTTCTTCACCTTCGGGCCACCCGTGGCCACCTTTGCGGCGGCAGCAGCCTTGGGTCCAACCCCCGCGGCGGGACGGCCACGCTTGGGGGGCGCGGCGGGCGCGGGGGCCGGAGACGCAGTGGGAGGCGCGGTGGGGGCGGGGGCGGGGGACGCGGCGGCGACGACGTGCGTGCCCACGCGCCGCCTCTTCGCGCCGAGGTGGGTGGCGGCGACCACCGTCGCGACCTCCGCGTCGCTCGCGGCCGGAGCGGGAGGGGCGGGAGGGGGCGGGGCGGCGACGGGCGGCGCTGGCAGGGGCGGACGAGGAGAGCGGGGGTGAAAGAGCATTTTCCCTCATGTGTGGTTTTGGTAATTGAATGACAATCTCTATGGACTAATGTTTGCATTGAGATATCATTATAGATCATGTCCATGGTATTGTGGATTTCATGAGTTGGACTCTTGAAGCTTATGTGTTGAGTGGAACATATTGCAAGTGTGTCTTGAAGGATTCAAGACATCATATTAGTGAACAAATGTTGGAAGATACAAGGTTGATCAAGATGTTGATCAACACACAAAGCTACAAGATGTACCAAGAGCGATCGTGTATCTCTTGGGATGGTAAACACTTGTCTGCATAGCTTTGTGAACTAACCCATGATATATGTGTGTGTGATATCTTTATATGAGGTTAGGTATCTTCCCATGGGCTTGCATCAAATGAAGATTTCATATAGCTCATGGAGGATGACGTCATGTGGTGATCGTCATCAAGGTGAGATGTGCAAGACCAAGACCAAGAGAGGCTTCTTGAAGAGATCCTATGCTTGGTGCTTGCAATGGATACATGAAGATGAAGCTAAGTGAGACTCTCCCATTGTGAGCATGGGGGAGTATTTGGAAAAGTCTTCATCAAGCATGTGCTTGGATGCACAATCAAGGAAAGATGAACCACTTGAAGAGATCAAGATAGTCATCATTCAACTCAAGTGGAATGCTCAAGGCAAAGGTATGATCTTGATAGGGCTATAGAATAGATAGGCGTACTATCAATAGGGGCTCTCAAGTTAGTAACTTGATCGCATCATTGTGGAGAGCTCAAACCTTTGCATACTTGGCATATCATGTTTCTTGGTTCTTATTTAGCCTTTATGTTGGTGAGGAATGAGAGCTTGGTTCATCTCCATGTCAAGCTCTAGTTCATCGAAATCGGTTTTACTTTGAACAACTTGTTGCGTTTTCGGTGACGGAAATATTGCCGGTTCTACCGTGAGGAAAGTCCCACACCTTGTCATGTGTGTCGATTTTACTCTATTTATGGGATGCAATATTTCCACTTTTTGTTCCACTTGCTCATCGTCGCTACCATTTGGAGTTCATTTGCAAAAGTTATAGCAGTTTTCGTTTCGGTGTTTTGCTGATTCGGATTATTGGGGTCGGATATTCCGCTCTACCGGAATTTCCGGTTCCCCAAATCATCCAAGAAAACGGCTAAGGAAAGGAGAAAAAGGGTTCTGACGCGAGCCGGAAATTGTGCTCTGAAATTTCCGTCTAACGGAATTTCCGAGTGCACCCAGAAAGCCCTCCAGTTTTGGCTAAGGAAAGAAGGACTTTTGGTTCTGACTCGAACCGGAAATTGTGCTCGGAAATTTCCAGATACCGGAATTTCTGAGTGCACCCAGAATAGCCTTCCAGAAACGGCTAAGGAAAAGTTTGGTTTTGGTTCTGACTCCAGCCGGAATTTCTGCTCGGAAATTTCATGGACTCGGAATTTCCGTGTAACCGGAATTTCCGAGTCTCACTTATACCGGAATTTCTGGGTGTCGAAACAGCCAACGGCTATACTTCCTGGAGGGGTATAAATACCCCTCCCCTTCTTCTTCCCCAGCAAATCCAAGGCAGCACGACTTTCCCCTCTCTCCTACTCCATTGTTGACCTTGTAAAGCTCACTCCCCTCTCAATCCCTCCATAGAATCTTGCATATTCAATAGGGAAAGTTGAGAGGAGATCTAGATCTACAATCCTACCAATCCATCTCTCCTCTAAGTGAGGGGAACCTAGTGGATCTAGTTCTTGGAGTTCCTTTGTGGTTCTTCTCTTTGTTCTTCCTCTCTTCTCCCCCCATAAGCATTAGTTGCTTTTGGTGGGATTTGGGAGTGAAGGATTTGACTCCTTTGTGGTTTCCTTTGTTCTTCCTCTCTTATTCCCCCCCATAAACATTTGTTGTTGTGTTGGAATTTGAGAGTGAAGGACTTGAGCACTTCGTGTGCTCTTGCCATCGCATTTGCATCGGTTTGAGCCCTCCACGAGGATTCGTGGTGGTGATACTTGTGAGCTTGTTACTCTTGGGTCTTTGGACCCTAGACGCCTTTTGTGGCCAAGACCTTTTGTGGTCACTTGAGAGCCCCCAATTAAGTTGTGGGTGTGTGCCTAAAGACTTGGGAGCCCCCAATTAAGTTGTGGGTGTGTGCCTCAAGAGTTGTACGGGATTCGATCTCCGCCCCAAAGGAGATCAATAGTGGAAGGTGAACTCGCAACCTTTTGTGGTTGAGTTCATCAGGAGAAGAAGGTGAGCCTTTGTGGCGTTGCGGCTAACCTGTTGTGGTTGCGCACACATCTCCAAACGAGACGTACACCCTTTGGGTGGAACTCGGGAATACATCCTCGTCTCCGCGTGCCTCGGTTATTTCTATACCCGAGCTTTATACTTATGCACTTTACATTGTGATAGCCTTTGTGCTTGAAGTCATATAGCTTGCTATCACCTTGTTACTTGTATTGCTTAGCATAAGTTGTTGGTGCACATATGTGAGCCTAGTATTTATATCTAGGTTGTATGCTTGTTAAAGTAAACCTCTAGTTTTATTCCGCCTTTATCAAGCATACCGGAATTTCCGGGTCATCCTTGGACCGGATATTCCGGCTCCTCGGAAAAAGTTTTAAATCGCCTATTCACCCCCCCCCCCCCCTCTAGGCGACGTATATCCGTTCAGGGGGCGGGGGCGGCGCGGCGGACATGGCGGCGGGCGCGGGGCGGGAGCGACGGCGGCGGAAGGAAACTTCCTTCCCCCGCACGTACAGAGGAGAGTGCGGGTTCGGGAGATTTTCCCCCTCCAACCCTCACATGTACAGGTCGGGAGATGAAATCCCGGGTTGACCCTCATTTTTTTTACGGGTTTAGGGGTTAAAGGGTTCTGCTAGTTTGCGTTTTGTCACCTCAATCCGTAAAAAACAGCTATTTTTAAGGGTTTAGGGGTTAAAGGGCACTGCTAGGGATGCTCTTAGAGCATCACTAGCAGTACCCTTAAAAGTCCAACCCTTAAAAGCGGAATAAGGGTTGAGAAATGACAGGAATAAGCGTAGATCAGTACCCTCAAACTCAACCCTTATAACAAAATATTCCATTTAAAGGGTTGGGTTTGAGGGCACCGCTAGACGTCGCAACCCTAACCCTTAAAACTGCCATATATGTTTTCGCTCAATTTTCATAGAACAATAATAGTTTGAGCACACAATAATCATTCTAGTTATTATTACAACACCAAATTATAGTTTCAAACACATATTAATCATTCAACTTATTACAACAAGGGTTGTTCAAAATTACAACAATTGTTCGAATCAAATAGAACATGAAAAAATAAACACAATGGTAGATCAATGGCGACGCCCATCTAGCTGCCAATGGTGCTCGATAAGATCCTTCTGTGACTGGCAATGAGTGTTGGCACTCTCAATCTCTCGATGTGTTTGCAGAAAAGCTTGTAGACGATTTGGGTTCCTTTCCGGTTGTACTCGGGTTCCAACATTGTCATAGAAACAAGGCAAATTCAAACCCCTCTCATCCTCAAGGATCATGTTGTGTAGAATCACACAACATTTCATAAAGTTCACAAGGGTTTTTTTGTCCCAAAACCGAGCTGGACCCCGAACTATGGCAAACCTTGCTTGCAAAACACCGAAAGCTCTCTCAATGTCCTTGCGGGCTGACTCTTGTGCCTTGGTAAAATTAGCCTCTTTTCTCGTTAAGGGCACTCCAATTTTCTCCTTAATGGACTTGACTAGAGTTGCCCACTCAGGATAAATCCCATCAGTGAGATAGTATTCCATAGAGTACTCATTGTCCATTACTTTGAAATTGCAAGGTGGAGCATCTCCAGAAACTATTCTAGAAAATAAAGGGGATCTTGCTAGCACATTGATGTCATTGAGTGTTCCCGGTAAACCAAAAATGCATGCCAAATCCACAAGTCCTCCGATGCTACGGCCTCAAGAACAATGGTAGGATCATGGCTTTTACCACAATACATACCATGCCATGCTTTTGGACAATTTTTCCATGTCCAATGCATGCAATCAAGACTACCAAGCATGCCCGGCCATCCCCTTTTTTCATTCATCTCCATCAACCTCTTGGTATCTTGCTCATTCGGTGATCGGAGATACCAATCACCATACAAACGGATGATCATTTTGGCAAACCTACGGATAGACTCCGTGGTTGTATCTTGGCCCATGCGAAGATACTCATCTGTATAGTCCGCTGGCATGCCATATGCGATTACTCGCATTGCAGCCGATATCTTTTGGTATGCACTAAAGCCCATGGTGCCGGCGGTGTTTCTACGCCGCTTGAAATTGTAGTGCCCATGCTTATGAAAGCAATGGCACATATGAATAATGTAAAGACTTGGATCACATAAGTCTCACATTCTCCAATAAGATGTAATATCACAGTACAATGTCATAATTTATTACAGAACGAGACAAATGATCCAAAAACAAATATCCTTACAACTTAGCATAGCGGAAATGCTAGCTGAATAAATAGTTCACACTTTATTTCAGAGTTCAAACGCAATCCTAAAGGTATCATGGAGCTACATCTTCTCCATGAAGCCACTGGCAATTCATGTTGGTTGTAGCTCGAAGACGACCCCCTTACTCCTCATTCGGACACTCTGCAAGGTTTAGTTGCAGCCCAGCTATAAAGGGTCAGCACAATTGAATTGTGGTGGCAAGTGACTTTAAATTCTAATATTCTATTTTACTAATACTATATGCTAAATTTGGCAGGTGGAGCTCAAGGCTGTTGCGCAAAGCAAATTTTCTCCTACTTTTGATAAACAGTTTTCTTAAATCAATAATCTTCTCCTTCAGAGACAAAACTCGAGACAAGTCCATGTCTCCTACACATGTTCATCCAACAAAGTTTTATTAAGAAATTAGAGATGAGGAGATTTTCAGAACACAGGCTTGTGTAGTTACTCAAATTGTCCGATGCCGGGGACACGGCTAAGATCTTAGGTTTTACTCTCGAGAGGGTGTGCACTTTCACCATTAGACTTAATCAACCCAAACTATCCTCTACACTCCTTTAGTGAGAAGGAAAAGGAGAAGATCAAGACGAGACTTTTCAGAAGTTGCTTTCCCATGATCATACTAAGAGATTACCACCATCCTATCAACTCTACCACCATCAATCTCTTGACCCAGGTCCACATCAACTTACTCCATCAAGACAGAGCCCATATTGACCAATGGTTGCACGATAAGCAACTAGACTCAGTGTAAACTTAAATCTCATAGCCCTGGGTGGCCTACCACAAGTGAGCAACTCAGGTTAACACCGCATATCATGGCCCCAAGTAAGTAGAAACTATCTTGGGCGAAGACAACCATGAAACTTGGCCCTGAGAAGCCACTCAACTTGAAACCTCCTCGATCGACCCAATCCACCCAGGCGTTAAATTAATTTAGTGGAAATTTTCATTTATCACATCAACCATAAAACAATCATTTTTGCAGCAGGTGCTTCCACTAAATTATAATAGGGGTCTAATCTGGAATTTCTAAGGGGAAACCTAAAAGGTTTGCATAGCATACTACTATCTCCCAAAACCTATCATGCATACTACTTTTGCAAATACGGTTTGAAAACACTAGATATGCAATAGAATAAAATAGTAGGTGTTTTATGAAGTCACTTGCCTTGGCAGCAGGAGGGGCAGGCACAACAAGAATAGCAATCACAAGCAGGTCCTTCCTCTCCTTCACAATCTAGCACAAGCAATACATACAAATAAATATCCACAAAATCTTCACACACCAGATAAAAGATGTATGCATGCATGGTATGTCATGTGTAGAATTAGACACACTTATCCATGATTTATATTCTCTGGCATTAGATGCATGAGATGCAATTTCTAGCAATTTCTCATTTCACTTAACCATTTATTAATTGAAAACAAAATAACCAAAACTTAGATTATAACATTACAACTTTTATTGTTCTAAGAAGTTTTCAATTAAGACATATATTAATATTCCTGGACAGATGTTGTTAACCTAAACCTAAAACAATTGAGTTCATTTGTAAAACATTTTTATTATTTAAGTTATGGATTTAATAGCCGAATTACTCCTCGGATGATCTCATGAATATTATTTAACAAAAGCAAAAACAAATGATGTATAATTAAACTACTCTAGCAGAGCTATCCGTGGATATAAAGTTCATTGAATTTGGACTTACAGAACATAAGTTATGAATTTTCTAAGTTTTGTATATTTTTCTGTTTTATTTATAAAATTCCTGCGAAAAAGAAAATCAGGGGGCTACGTGGCGAGATCCTATTGGACGAAAACGGTTCGCGCGGATCGTGGGCGAGAGCCGTCCGATTTAAAGGAGATCGGACGCACGGGATCGTTTGAATCTAGATCCGTTGGATCTAGATCCAACGGCGTGAGACGTCCGGCCGGACCGAGCGGCGCGCGGGTCGCCGGAAGAGCTCGCCGGCGATGGCGTCCGCGGCGGCGGCGCGGCGGCCTCGACGTTTCCGGCGTTAAAACGAGGCCCCGAGAAGAGTGGGTCTTACCAAAATGACGCAGAGGAGATGGCGAGGTCGATGGCGCGACGGCGGCGTCCGAAAACCTCTTCTTTCCTCGTCGGAGTCGAGGACGGCGGCGACGGCCTCGGGTCGAAGACGGTTTCGGCGTTCGGCTGCGAAATAGAACGAACGAGGGTGCTCAACGGGTGCGCAAGGAAAAGGGAAAGCGAGGGGAAGCCTCGGTGGCGCTCGAGGAGCTCGGAGCTTACCGCACTCGCGAGAAAGTCCGGCGGCAATGGCGACGATGGCGAGCTCGATTCCGAGCAGCCCGACGGCGGAGGGGTAGGGTTTTTGGGGGGGGGGTTCGGAGGCGGTCTCGCGGGGTTTAAATAGGAGGGGGCAGGGGCGCTAGACGCGGCGGGAAACGGCCGGAAACGGCTCGGACTCGGTCTCCATCCCCGGCGTGATCTCCGGACGGAGGTGGAAGACGGCTGACAGGTGGGGCCCACCTGTCAGCGAGAGGGGAGCGACGCGCGCGCGGAGGCGGGCCGATGGGCTGTTATCGAACGCGCGCGCGGTGGATAGCGTCTGGGCCGGCCCGGAAACAATTCCTTTAAAATTAAATAAAAACTGTTTTTCAAATCTGATTTACTAAATGATTTTTAAACCTATTCAAAACTTTTCAGAAAAATTCATAAAAATATATTTTGGAAAGGTTATTTAAATTAGCAATTTTTAATAATACACTTACCCATTATATAATTTGGAAAAATTATATTTATTAAGTAAGTTTAAATAAACACTTAATGGGATTAAATAATATTTACTCATAATTGAATTTTTATTTAGTATTTATGTGATTAAAAGTAAATCCTATATGATGGATGATGTATGAATGCAAGGTTTTAAATTTTAGCAAAATTGGGATGTTATAGAAATACTCGGAGTTGGCCTCACAATCCGTAACAATTTTCACAAACAAACTACGGGCGCATTCGGTACCTTCTCCGGAAGAGGCGAGGTGGATATGTCGGTACCTCCACGAAGTGGCCTTGCATAAGTTGTTCGTGCCCGAGACCGCGGTTCCTTTGGATGCAAACGCGACCCATCTGAGACCCCCTTCTCTGATCGAGCAGCCGAGCTCGGTCCTCTAGCTCTTGCACGGCGAGGACGACGACCATCATCTCCTCATCATCGTCTTGAAGCAAATCATCGATGTCCGAATCGTCGGACGAAGACCAACCGAAGCCATCGGTGATGGAATCATCGGTGTCCATCTACAAATATTTGAGAAGCTACAAATTAAAACAAGTAAACAAGCAAATTAAAAGACGCAAACAAGAAAAATCCATACCTGTGCGGGTCGGCGTCGGGCGGATCTGGCCGCCGCGTGCTCAGGTGAGCTCGCCCTCGGCCCGGCGGCGGCAAATCGGGTGGCGGGGCGGAGGCGGAGAAGCTCAAGATGCGGGGGTGCGGCGCGGCAGCGGAGGAGCTCGCGAGGAGGGTGTGGCAGGGGCGGGCGCGGCGGAGGCGCGCGCGGCTACTTGCGACGCGGGGGCGGCCGGAGCCGGAGGCGGCACGGCAGCGACGCGGGGGGCGGCGACAATGACGGGGTGGGGTCGCAGGAGGAGAATGAAATTTCCCACCCGCGCGCGTGCGACGGGCGAGTGCGGGTTGGGGCGATTTTCCCCTCCAACCCTCACCGGTACAGGTTGGAAGGAGGAAACCCGGGTTGACCCTTAATTTTTTTACGGGTTTAAGGGTTTGAGGGCTCTGTTAGTTCATGGTTTGCCACTCGAATCCGTAAAAACGTGTTTTGCCACTCGAATCCGTAAAAAGCAGTTATTTTTAAGGGTTGGCATTTTTAAGGGCACTGCTAGGGATGCTCTTACTCTATATGTAAGTTGATGATTGGGAACATTTGGGGAGAATCTTACACCGACCCTAACCCACAAGGTGATGGCTTTGATGCAGTCGACATGCTCGGAATTATGATTTCCGAGATCTGCCAATGAATTCAGAGGATAAAGATCGGCTGGGTTTCGGTGATTATAAACAAATGTCTTAGGCCATGCGATGTCACAAACAATGATGGTTAGGGGTTTAACACAGTTGCAACGAGAATATCTACTCCATTCGCTGAACAAAATATGAAGTGAAACTTTAACAAAACTTAAGTGATATAAAAGATGAATTAAAGTTAAAACTAAGATGTTTGGGCGGTAGTAATTATATATTGTTTTCTAAGTTTTTCTGATGGCATAGTGATTTATTTTACGCCCGTTGGTATTTTACTAGTACTATATTATATATTTTAAAAAACTTATCAGGATACATTTAACTTTAAGCATTTATTTATTTATTTTGTTAATCAATGTTCGGATGTTGAGAACCAAACAACTTTAACCGATCCGGATTTTCCATCCTCATTACATTCGATCTTGGCAACACACGAATCAGCTGGGCTCGACAGACCGGAGTCCTCTCACCGTGGTCACCGGACACCTCTCACCGTGGCCGCCTCATCCACTTGCCGTGACTTGAAAGAGCAGCCAATCGGGACGTCCCGCCGTGGCGGAATGTCACGCACGACGTGGGGCACCCCTAGGCTGCTCCTCGGGTAGGCGGTGGTGTAGTCAGGCAGGAAAACGGCGTACAGAGAACGGAGTCCTCGCATGCGCCCGCCCGGTGATTTGGGGAGAAAAAACAGGAGACGGCGTTTGCATTAGGCCTCCAAGCACCAGATGGGGCTCCCCTTGTCCGCAGTCCGCAGATACGCCCGCATATCACATATTCATATGTTTGGCGGCGCATATCACATATTCATATGTTTGGCGGCTGGAGTCCCTGCCGCTGCCGAAGACGAGGGTACTCGGTGCACGGTCAAGACCCCACAGGACGCCGCACCATCTCATACAAAACAGAGGGAATACATATTTTAAGAGATTACTGAAAATTTCTAAATTTTGCCTTTACCTATGTTCAAACAACAGGTTTTCAGAAAGAGCATTTGCACCTAAATAACCACATCAAACAGATACGGCAACAACAAATTAGCATCCAGAACATTCTAACAGTAGTGCATTCCATGAGATGCATAATATCAGGCAGAAGAGGGTTAAGATCTCTGCAGAATTGAGGTAGTTCTAGCTATTCTACATTCATGAGATGCATGGATAAAAATGTGCAATTGAACTAGGGTCGCTGAAACTCTGGGCCATGCTGAGTTGTTGGTTTTGCTGTACATAATCGGAGTGCAAAGGGAAGTGGGTGCTAAGATGAGCCCTAAAACTGCTTTCCCGGAAACCATTGGGTTACTGTTCCTCACATGCCCGTAAAATGTTAAGCGACTGAGATTAACACTGTACTCCTGATCACATGACAATGGCCGACGCGAAGGATCTCTTCCCAATTGCATTGAAACCTGGAACTGACCACCCAGAGCTCACGTTGTAGACCTCCACCTGCAACAGAAAGGAAGATATTGTCGTTGAAAGATAGTGCAGAGTTGTGAATGTAACAGTTATATTTTCAGTGCAATATTCACGTACAGTATCCAGTATCTGTTCATTGGACCGCAGACCGCCAAGGACAAACAAGCTATCTTCAAAAGTAACTGCGGAGGCGTATCCTCTTGGGTTGCTCATGGGATCACCCATCTTCCAAGCGTTGAGGCGAGGATCAAAGATCTCAACACTCGAAACCATACTCTCCCCATCATACCCTCCGATAGCATATCTGAAACAGTCAAAACCTCCTAACTCAGTTTGTTGCCAACAATAAAGCCCAAGATGCCATCAGCTGTCTGTTTAGTGAGATCTATAACATATGAAAATTTTACTCACAGGACTTCTCCCAAGACAGCTAGAGCATGGCATCCTCTCCTTGCATTCATGCTTGGAAGCCGAACCCAGAAACCTTCCCTTGGATCATACCTTTCTGCTGACCTGTTCATGATGCGGTCGTTATCTGATAATGTACTTCAATCACGTAGTTCCTCCATATCATAATGTGTTATTCAGCATTGAAGAAAAATAATCTGTCAGTTAAACATTTTTTACTATGACTACTAATATAAGAAAATTTACCAGCACAGACAACACCACATTAATATTACCATCATAAAATAATTACATGACATATAATATCTGAAGAACATATTCTTATAGAAATTGATGGCAGAAGTGTTTAATTGGTGTCAACGTCCTAAACTGATCATTTAAATTGTGAGACACATGGAACAATAAAATAGAGGAAAATAGCAGGAGATCTTACTGCAAGTACTCGCTACCATCAAATCCGCCAGATGCATAGATGACACCACTCGATTCTGCCGCTGCTAGAGCAAATCGCTGGAACATAATGCAGCATAGTTAAGAGATCAATTTCAAACTTAGTCAACTAACTGGATTGTTCTCTTGATTACCGCTAATATTAGACCGATGAATTCAATGGAACATTTTCAGTTCTCCTATGTTATATAGGAACAAAATTCTAGATAGTGTGTGTAAATGAGGACGCAAAGCAGAACTCAATTGGTATGAAGCTATGCAGAAGATGATCAAGTTGAAAATCTAAAGTAGGCCCATGTCTCCACTGAGCTCATCTCAATGCAATTAGCGCTATTCTAAATCAATGACACTTTTCAGCTATCCTACGTTACACAAAGACACAATTCTAGATAATGTGTGTACATGAGGATGCAATGTAGAATTCAATAGTATGATGCTATGCAGAAGATGATGAAATTTCAATTAAACAGATGTCTCTTATTTGTCTATATTAAGGTCACTGAGCTCATCACATTGCAATCATGACCAGACTAGGCTAGAAGAACAAGTTCAAAGTGTTCAAAATTGGCTGCAAACATATCAAAGGACACGAAGTAATCATTAGAAGCAACTGGGAGGGTGAAAACATACAGATTGCAGCATAGACGGACTACATATCCACTTCCCAAGAAAAGGATCAAACATCTCAACTTCTGAATAAGTTTGAGATCCATCTCCTCCACCCATTGCATAGATTTTGCCATTAAGACTTACTCCAGCAAGAGATCCTTTCTCATGGTTCAAACAGGGGCATATCATCCACTCGTTACTCCTTGTATTATAGCATTCCACTAAAAGAACAGAGAGTACACATATGAAGTTTGAAGGCCAGAAAAAGTAGGGAATCACATTTAAATATCACAATATACCTGTGTTATACCACGCACTACCATCCCCACCACCAAAAACAAATACACAGCCTTCCATTGCAGCAACAGATGCATATGAACGCGGAGAACTCATTGATGTGAGAGGCACCAGGATGTCCTTTTTTGGAGAGAAAGAATCAAGAGATGATAGCCAGGTCACACCATTATAACCACCAATCAGAAATATTGATGGTATGTCCAGGCTATCGCACATGCTTCCTTGAAGAGACAATGAGGAATCAAATTTGAATTGTAACTCATCTATACGGTATTCCAGTTGTTGAACTTTTCTTCCAGAGTCTTTAACTACTTCCTTCAGTGAAATTATTTCTTGATCTGATTTAATCTGGAAAATAACAGAGCCATAATCAGAATATATATATATGCATAAAGTATTCAAATGAACATAAAAAATAGTGCCAACACAGTTTGCATCATGGATATATCTGGCACAAAAAGTAAGATGAGCAGATTTAGTATACGATCTAGCCAGTTTAGTCTGCGGATTAAAATCACATCAACTAGTGTCTAGTAGTGGTCCATACAAGAAAACATAATGTTCCGACTAAATGAAATTTATATGCTGGATTTAAAAAAAAAATATATATATATATATATATATATATATAATTATGCTGGACTAAAATCACATCAACTAGTAGTGGTCAGAAAATAGAGCAATGTAACCATATGGGGAATCCTTAATTCCTTATAACATATTAATTCATATTTTCAATCTATGCCAGTAGGATTCTTTACTACTGTCTTTTTCTCAAGAAAACGCCCGATAACAAGATAGTGCCCAAGTCCACAAAACCACAGATGATGTGGGCTATAATTTTTCTTCTTCTTTTCTTTATCCAGCAAGGTAATACAAAAGCCAACCAACATCCAGCAAAGTAATAAAGACACCAATCAACATTTCCACTCTCATGTTTAAGAAGAGATGGTGAACCTGATTCTTCTCCAGTGCATCAGCCTTCTTGGCTAAATCAGTGATGATTCGTAGAAGCTGCACAAGAGAATGAAAAGAATAATGTGAGAGTACTATACATGTTATCAGGCACTAGGTTATGAACTGTAATAAAATAATAAAACCAAACAGAAATGAATGACATAGGCACCTCAGCCTTTCTATCATGTTGCTCAAAAGATGTATTATCTTCCACGATAGCACAGAATGGGTTGTTGGGAAGGCTTGGATTGGCCTGTGTTTCTTCAGGTACACAATGACCGGGAGTAAGGCTTGCAATGGCATGTGCTTCTTCAGGTACACAGTGATCTTGACTGCGAAGGCCTACATTGACCTGTTTTTCTTCAGCAACATACTGATCTTTGCTATGGCTTCCCTTGACCTGTGTTTCTTCATGTACATATTCATCTTGACTAGGATGGTTTGTATTAACCTGTGTTTCTTCAGCAACATATTGATCTTGACTAGGAAGGCTTGCATTAACCACTGTTTCTACAGGTACATACTCATGCTGACTAGAAAAGTTTGCACTGATCTGTGTTTCTTCAGGTACTTTTTCACCCTGACCAGAAAGGTTTGTATTAACCTGTGTATCTTCAGGCGCACATTCATCCTGACCAGAAAGGTTCGCATTAACCTGTGTTTCTTCAGGTACGTATGCATCAGCAGTTGAATAAGCAAAATCTTGAGAAGATAGTGCTGCCTGCTGTCGTAAGTCAAACAACTCCTTCAGTTTTTTCAGGATGGACAATCTTTCAGGCCGTACCTCAACATCATCTGGTTCATTCTGAACCTCATTGCCTGTTCCATAGTGTGAGTTCACAAGCATGTCTTCATCAGAAGTGTGACTTCCTCCGCTCACAGGATTGACAACCAGTTGATTGCATTGCATAAGCTCCATACCTTCAGCAACAGTTTTGTATGAGGAATGTTGACTGACATCATCCGGATTTGAACTAAGAGCAAAGTGGTGCTGAAGATCATTGTCATCCAAATCCTCCCAGTCAGAAACTAACTCTCCAGATGCCTTCTCATCAGTGTTGCTATCTGATGTTGCACTATCGCTACCGCTGTCCGCACCAGAATCAACCGAGTCATCTGGAACAATTCCACCTGAACTTGACAGAACACTAAATGGATTGATGTCCTTTGAATTGGCTGTGCCTTTCTTCTGGTTATGAATAACTGATGCCATCCTTTTAGTTGATGGTAAAGAACTTGACAAAACACCAAATGAATTGGCGTCCTTTGAATTGGCTGTGCCTTTCTCTTGGTTAGGAATAAGTGATGTCATCCTTTTTGTTGATGGTAAAGGTACACCTAGACTCCTTTTGCTCAGAATAGCTGGGCCTTGCTTGACACCAACTGACTTGAACAAAGCAATTAAAGCTCTAGTTTGTGCATGGTCCAGCTCAAAATAGAAGTAGTGACTGGTATAATAGTTATCTTGAATCACTTTTTTGTATTGGCCTTCAAGCAGTGGCGAATAGCGAGTCTTTGTGCAAATACGAACCTTACAAACACAAGCAGTTTCTTTATATTAGAATGATAAACTGGAACAAACAAACAGTGAACATGGTTTAGAGATTCACAATTTATTGATACCTGTGCAGGAAAAGGTGTCCGTAAAGTGCCATCATTACTCCAAGCATATGGGTCAATAGAGTTCTGACCAGGACTAGCAGCCTCAAAAACACCATGCAGCCTTCTATCAGTGTAATTGAATAGAAACAAAGGTAGGCCAGCTTTCACATTCCTCACATATGAATAATGCAACGCAGGCAGACCTATAACACAAACAGTGCAACATAATTAAGGTGAGAAATTCAACAAAAAACTAAGTTCATACAAGTCTACATTTCATAAACCACATAATGTATACTCTATATTGCCTTAATAAACTAACATGATATTGTCAAACACCAAATTATGCTGTTACAAATAAACAATATAGGAGTATGGCAAGAGGTTAAAGGCGGGTTTCACAAACCAAATAGCTGTTTACTGAAGCACTCTTCCATTGTTTCATGCTTGCAACCAAAGATCACTCCTCCTAGCTGGTTTTCCTGGAGATTACGAGTCTGTGCTACAGTCTGCATTGCACGATATTGGGGCTGTCTTTCTTCCAACACCCTGCAGTTCACGAATTTTCAAGTATGCAAACTACAGTCAGTAGATGCGATGATACGAATTTAACAGATGTGGATACGAACTCATATTCAACGGAGAACTAGAACATAAAAACTAAACAATTATTATGCCAAGATATAACACTGCAACCAACTTTAGACGCGATGTACAAATCAGCATTGTTATGGCAAGATGCAACTAGATAAAACCAGTAGTAGCTCAACAGTTAGTCAAGGAGCATTCCACGATTATAAAATCATTTAACCAAAGTAGATACAAGGATATTAACTCATATTCAAGGAACATTGCATCCCAAGGAACACACTGGTTCACAATTTTTCAAAGAATGCAAACCACACATTAAGTAGATTCTAGGATATATATTCAATAGCTGTGAATATGAACTCATCTTCAAAGGATAATAAAAACACAAAGACTCAACAATTGGTGACATATGTTTTTCACACTGCAAACAACAATATGAGCATTCCACGATTATAAAATCATTTAACCATACTAGATGCAAGGATATTAACTCATATTCAAGGAACATACCACACCAAGGAACACGCTGGGGTTCACAATTTTTTAAAGTATGCAAACGACAAATTAACTAGATTCAAGGATATATATATATATCTAATGCCTGTGGATATGAACTCATATTCAACACATATTGAAAGGAGAATAAAAACACAAAGACTAAACAATTGGTGACATGTGCGTTTCACACTGCAAACAACTTTAGGAGGGATGTACAGATCAGCATTGTTATGCAAGATGTAACCAAATAAAACCAGTCCTAGTTAAATAGTTGGTCAAGGAACATTCCATGCTCACAAAATCATTTAACTTTAGTGCAGGGTAACCACCAAAATTCGAACTGAAACAACAACTCCAAGATGTAACAGTAGCACTACACAGCGTGACACAGAATGAACTCCATGTTTGATCAACAAGAATTCAGTGGTCGGCCAATGCAGCACCTGAGAAACCAGCCATCTTGATCGAAGACTGAATTCAGTCCCCTAAACAGCCCCAAATTTCGCCATCCAAGCATCAGGAATCTCACAACATGGCGAACACATACATAAATACATACTAGACTGAATTCAGTCCCATGTGGACTAGGCATTGACTGAAGCCACATCAGAAGCAACTGTAGATATATGGAATTTGGAAACCGCAGTTAGTCATACACTACCAGACAAGTACTCATGCAACCGCAATCTCATCACAAAGCAATTAATTAACCACACAAGTAAGTGATCTTCCAGGGCCATATCTGGTACCCACAAGCAGTAATAAGTACCAAAATTATCCATCCGCCGCACCCAAAATTCACAAAATAAAAATAAAAAGGAGTAGCCAAACATTTCGCGCTCGAAATCCACCGAAAACAAGCGCCGTCCCGTGCGGGGAATCGCCGCACAAGTCAAGGAATTGTCGCGATTAGCGCAAACTGAAACCCTAACCCCCGCGGAACCCGGGACGCGGCGCCCTCTAAAACCCTAACCCCCGTTGATCAGCGACGCTAAACCCCCCAAAAAGGGTAACCCTCCATAATAAAACCAAAAGTTGGAAACCCTCGCAGCCCATTAGAAGCAGCATTTGCGCACCATCCGACGGTGGCGCTGGAACGGCAGGAACCCTAGAACGACCGAGTATCTCGCCAGAGAAAACACTAGAAACTTCCGAAACAAATGGCAAAAAAAGAGGAGGAAACAGAGCCGCGCCACCGCGGACCGTACCACGCGGCGGCGCTCGATCCTGGCGAACGGCGAGCGCGAGGAGGGGTCGAGCACTTGAGGGGGTGGGGGTGGTTCGGGCCTCACCTGATCGCTTCTCGCTTCCCGGAGAGGAGAGGAGAAGAGAAGCCCCCTCCTTTCTCTGCTTTGGTTTGGTTGCGTCTTCCCCTTGTCTCTCTGCTTTTCTAGTCTCTACTGCTGTGCAGCAACGCAGTGTGCGTGAGGAGGTCTCTCTGATTGGATTGCCGCCGCGGCCTCTGATCAGCTGCGCTGGGCTAATGACGGGGAGCTGTTGAGCCACTTACGGGTGGGGGCCACCAGCCACGGAGGGGAGCTGCGATTTGACTGGCCTTGGATGCTTCCCTTTAATACCCACGTTGAAATGGCGTCAACATTTCCTCACACGTAATACAAGTAATAAAAATAATATACTTACACATATACTCCCTCCCTTCCACAATATAAGATGTTTAAGCCATTTTCCACATTCATATGTGCACACATGTATCTAGACATGTATTAGTGTACATGTACACTCATTTTAGTTTGAATCTAGACAACATATGTTATAGCTATAACATCTTATATTGTGGAACGGAGAGAGTAAATGTCTTCTGTATTTTCTAGCTTGGGGCTCAGATATATAAGTGTGTTGCCCATTTTTTTGGTGGTGTATGATGTTGAGTGTTGCACACACTAATATTTTGATATTGAATGGCACGCAGCACTAGATACATACGGTTTGTCTATATGACTTTGTGGCTTCCACATTTTAATCCTTTAATAATCTTATTATTTTTAATATGCCACTTTAATTTATGAACTGTAGGTGTAATATAACTATCAAATCATTACGGTGGTGCGGTGTGCCCCTTCTATGGGAGATTTTGAGTGGATTTTTGGCATGGATATAACCGAACCAAGATATGAGCTCAGAGAACTAGTTAGGTTAAGCCACCAACAATTAAATAATGTGCAAGATGGTCGAAGTTTTGTGTCATTACCACATGACTCCGGTGATCCTAAGATTAGATTACATGAAATTTGGCATCCCTATGGATTTACCTTTGAACTTGGTAGTTTTTTACCATGTGTATTCTTACAACTTCAAAGCATAAATTCAAAGTGCATTACTCACCTTCATGCCAAGGAAGTAATAATTCACCCGGCACATTGAACCATTAATTTGTGTTTGGGAGGAAAATCACCTCGACATTGGTGACATTGTGTATAGGACAATGCATGATGTGAGCTTATTCTTATCAATATGCCACCTTATATCTATCAACACTCTCTTATTACACTGTCTTGTGCCCCTTTTATGCGAGACTAGTGGATGTGGTGCGGCTATGCTGCACCCGTGTGTTATGCGTATGTTGAAATAATGTTAGATTATTTCTGTAGGTTTCAATATTACTGGAATTAGAAAAAGTTTTGTTGGATCTGGAGGTTTTTCGGGTGGTTATGTTTGAAAGAAGTTTACACCATGTAGAAGCTTTGAAATACTATGGTGTATTGCTTTTTTTGGTGTGGTTATTTTGATATTTTGTGGGTTATATTTGCAAGAAATAGAGCCAAAATTTGTTCAAATTTGAAATATTTTGAAACCTGCAAAATGTTTTGTAATCTTGATGTAAGTAATTCGGCTTCTGTGTTGTGATCATTTTGATATGTTTTTTATATTTTTATGTGTATTGCTTTTTTCGTGTGGTTATTTTGATATTTTGTGGGTTATGTTTGAAAGAAATAGAGCCGAATTTGTGGGAATTTGAAATGTTTTGAAATATGAAAAATGTTTTGTATTCTTGACATAAGTAATTAGGTATCTTTATTGTGATCATTTTGATATATTTTTTGTATTTTTCTGATGGATGTTTTTGAAGTTATTAATAATCTAAGTTTATTTTTTCTGTTTTTTTCTTTGGCAGGAAATGAGAGGGCACTGACAGCCGGGCCCGTCCTATCGTCGTGCTGACGTCACCCAGGTGGGGCGGCCGCAGCGACGACGACGGCGCCGGCGCCGATTCCCGACGCTGGAGATCACGTGGCGAGGCGGGTTGGACGGGCGCGGATGCGTGGCGGCGTTTGGCGGCGGCGCCACTGCGTTTTGGTCGCCGGAGCGTCTTTGGCGGCGCGCGGACGCTGGCAAAGATGCCCACCGCGGCGGCCAAAATCCCCGCGCGTACGTTTCGTCCCGACGTTCGATTTCCCGCGTGGAGGTGGAGGGAGTGGCGGCGGACCTCCCCGTCCCCATAGATCTGACTGGGGAGGTGGCAACCGGCGGCGGCGCGCGGCGGCGCGCGGCGGCGGGCGCGATGGTTCTGGCGGCGCGGGAGAGAGAGGGGAAGTGGGAGGGGGAGGGGGAAATGCGTTGGCAATTTTGCAGAAAAGCATGTGAGGATTTTCTTATTTGCGAATTGGTCCTTCCTCACGGTGGACTATGGACTGTGGGTTGACGCTCCTCAGTGGCTTTTTTGTGAAATCTCCACGAATGGCGTACGTGTCCCGCTCTGATTGGTCATAAATTGCGATGAACAGTGCCCGAGCGCGGATCCTGCAGGCCATTATATATAGTAGGATGTTAATGGGCATGTTTGCATGGATATGTCACGCTGTCTATATGATCAAGGGCTGAACTTGGAGAGATAGCTTAAGCCAACCAGCACTGAATATATGTGTAAGATGGTCGAAGTTTGGTGTCTTTAACACACGACTCTCTAGTTGTTAAACATTTGTTAACCAGCTTAAATGTTTTACTGTACACAACTGAATTTCAGCAGTTTCAGATGTTAAGCAATTCACCTTTAGTGACACGAATTTCATCAATAACTAAAATGATTAACTCTCAAGCTGCTTCACTGTGGAATAGCATATATTAAATAAAAAACTAAAATAGGAAATAAGGTCTTTGTTTTCGAAAGATACACGATGCATGGTCAATGGTGCAAAATGGGGCGTACTCCGGATATGACTCGGTGACTAGACCCCGACTCATATGCATGGTCCAGATCTCATCACAAAACTGATCACCGATTGAATCTGTTCGTGTTGGCCGTGCGATCTGATCAGAAATAAGTTGAGGCGGCGGCATGGCTGGTCAGGACAAGCAAAGCAGTTGTTCGGCTTGCTGCTTAGTTCTGATATGAATTTCAGTGTTGATTCTAAGTTACATATCATGGACGGCGAAGTGGTTGCCTGCTCATCTGAAGCTTTTTGGGTACAAAAATCATGCATTTGTCCCTTTCTCTCCGATGTTCAGACAATATGGTGCTGAGGCTCCCGAATTCCTCTCGTATGCTCAGGATATACTATGCGAGTTCTTAACCATGAGGGGTTTAAGTGTTTCTCTTTCAGATATCTATCTGGTATCAGATCATTACTCTAGGAAAAAACTTCCCGATGAAGTTAGTCTAGCATTGGATGAAGCTGAAGAGGCTTTTCGAGTCAAACATCTATTGCTAAGTCCAAATTTCATACCGAAGTGTTATGATAGTTTAGAAGGCTCTACTCTCATGAAATTATAGGCTACACGATGTAACTCTTTAATTTGGTAGGTCATTGTCTATGGATTTATTTAACTTGTATACCTCGCTTAACCAACATCAAAATGCTTATTACATTTTCTTACTCGACTCGCATATATGGTTTGTTGTCATGTTTTTGGTGAATCGTGTCACACACACTAATCCTCTCACTTCCCCACCAGCTGCCTCCCTCTCTCCAGCTTGCGCTCCTCCATCGACAAGCCCGGAGCTCGCGGCCTCACGGCCGGTTGTCACACTCACACCTCCTCCAGTGAGTCTCCCCGCCGCCACGACTACGTCGCGTTGCCTTGTGCGTTCTCCATCGGCCACGGGCCGCACCGCGCGCGCAGCCTGCTATGGATGACTGGCTCCAGGCCGGTTCCACCACCATCGCCTGTCGTTAAGACACACCCCGACGGTGTCCGATCCCACTGTCCGTTGACGCGTCGTCTCCGTTGCCACTTGCAAGAGACAGCTCAACATAGCCTGCGGGTGCAAGGGCTCGCGCAGCTCCGCCGTTCAAGGCACAATGGTGGTGAGCTGGGTCGTTCAAGGCAATGGTGGCGAGCCGGATGTCGTCTATGTTCTTCGCGGACCGCTCGAGCATGTCCTGCATATCCAACACCACGCCGCTGCCGCGCGCAGGTCGCCGCGCAGCCTAGCAGCGGGAGCAGCCTGTCCCTGACCTCTGAAGCTCCGACTGCATGACATCGGCGACGAAGCTGCAGAGAGAGCATGAACACCAGGTCGTTCGCGCGAGACTCGACACCGCCGCTTCCCACGCCAACACTAGTAAGGGTGGGACAATAGATTATGTGTGATTGATTGTGTATATATCTAGTTGTATGGATCATATAATGCATGTGAATCAGTGAAATGAATGTACATACGAATTGGTGGTGTGCGTTTTAAGTTTTTTTAATTCCTAAAATGTTACTAGTGGCGATCAAGGATAGGTGTGCGCGAGTGCTACTCCCGCTGCTAGTGGCGACCAAGAATTAGAGTATGCCAGTTTTATTCGGAAAACACGCCGGTGCACCCGGGTGCATGTGCACCGGGTGGAAAAACATTTTTCGCAATGTAAAAAATGGATGTAAAAAATATGCCCACGTAGATCTCACACGTATAAGGCATGTCTCGTAAATTTTGTAGAAAAATGATTTTTTGTTTGGCCCGTGCAAAAAAGACAAAAACACGTCACATATATACTGCTATATAGCACATAAAATTTCTCTTTTTTACACAAACAAAATAAATAATATTTTCGACACGAAATTCATGCACGGGGTACATGTTTTTTAAGTCTTTTACATAAAAAATTTATTTCATATTTTTAAACTTGTTTTTGACTTATTTTTTAAATTTCACAGAACCGGGAGCACATTCTATTTATCCACTCTCAGTTTTATTCCCGCTACTAGTGGTGCACAAACACATTTGTGCGCCAGCGGTAACTACTACAGCTGGCGCATATCGCCACTGTTCGCCAACGGTAACCGCCGCTACCGCTGGCGAAGTGCTACTACTGACGAAGCACCGCTGGCGGACAGCTGTTTGACAGCGGTAGGCAAAATGCGTTCGCCAGCAGAAGGCTTTTCCTAGTGCAAGGTTCTGACCTGAAATATTATGAGCTGCTGCGTCTTGTTGCCACTTACGGGATGAATGATGCAGCATGATGCGGGCTGATGCAGTGACCCGCTTAAACTCTAGCGGCTTGCAGCGGCCAGCCGCGAGCGTTCTGCCGATTCCTGTTGTCCCGCTTATTGATGCCCAAGCCACTTTGCAACCAGAGTCGCCCCATGGTTTTAGTCCGGAAAACACTGGCTTTCCTCCGGAGGTTACGACGCTCGCGTCCTCCAAGCCGTTGGATGGGCACGATCGTGCGGGTCTCGTCTTCCTTATCCCCACCAAAATATCTACTACCTAATCCCCCGGCGGCAGTACGACGAACCTGCCCGACGACAGGAGAGATGATGGATTCGGACACCTCCGTCTCCCCCGCAGCGACGGAGCAGCTACAGCGACAGCGGCGACACCTCCTGCTCCAAGCCCTTCAACGACGACGGCATCGACGACCTCTCCTTAAACCCCGTCACGCGCCGCCGCGGGCATCCACCGCCTCCTCCAATCCTGCGCCGTAGGCCTCCGACGGCTCCATCTTCTCGCTCGTACAGGTGCTCAAGTCACCCTCCGCCTTGGTCGACTTCGGCGGCCACCAAATCCCATCGCCCTCCACTCCGGCAGTGGCGGCTACCTCCTCCCCTACGTGTGTCGCCGCCAGGTCGGCTCCCTTGCGCCCCGCCACTGCCGAGGTGAACTTCTCCACTCGTGGTGGCGCTGTTGGTGTCGGGGGGAGGGGGGGAGCGGCAGCTGTAGTGGTGGTGGCCGATGAGTTATCCCCGTTCGAGTTCCTGGCCTCCGTCCGCCGCGCCGCCCTCGACGGCCAAGCTCCGGTGAGCTCTGCTTCCGCCATACCTTCCGGAAGCGGTGCGGAGCACTTCTACCAGCGGCGGTCCGCGATGCTCACGGTGGTGCTGCCATCCGCGACGGGGCACGTGCTGCAGGCCACCATGGTTGCAGATCTTGAGCTGAAAGAAGGCTACAACAAGGGGAAGGGAAATGCATTTTATGAGTATTTTTGTTGCTACCGTTGTTCTGTAATTTTGCATCAATTAAAGATTTTTGTTGCTACCAATGCTGAAATATAACAGACTTTTTTAGAAACATTTGTTCCTTGATTTTGCTACAATTGTTCTCTGATTTTGCTTATGCATCATTAAGTTTTTGCTACAAGGTCATTTGCTACAAGAGCACAAATTTTTATTACGAATGAAGCATTTTTTACTCCCAGCAGAGCAATTGGGGCATATGGGTGAAAATTGCTACAATAGCACAAATGTTTTATTTTAAACGAATCGTTTTTTGCTTCCTGGAAGCAAAAGCGGGATTTGAGTGAAAATAAAAATTGCTACAATAACACAAAAATCTTATAACAAACGAAACGTTTTTGCTTTATTGGAGCAAAAGCGGGACCAGGGGACATGATTGTACACGTGTTTGCAGGAGAAGCAGAGGCTGGGAGATTTTCAACCTCCGGAGGACACTCAGCACTACCTTTTTAGTCAGCTCAGCGTTGCGCTGTCAGAGACAAACCAGAACACGTTTGGTCCGTTGATCGGAGACCGACCCGAGACGGTCTAGGGTTTGCTAGGCTATTTTTATGCGGCCCTCCAAGGTGTAGAGAGAGAGAAATCGGTTAGGTCTCCGTCGAGCGAGAGAGGAGAAGATGGAGGAGGGAAAGACGGAGATTGCTAAGGCGACGGCGAAGGGGATCGCCGAGAACTACAAGGGCCGTCATGATTTCCGTGCAATCGCGGCACAAATCGAGGCTGCTATGGAGGGGCTACGAGCCGGGGACGCCAAGATCCTTGAGCAGTACGAGCGATATGGCGTCGCCTTCGATGAGGTCAAGGAGGATAACTCCTACATCTACGACGAGAAGATCTTCGGTCGATCGCCAGGTCCAGGCCACTAGTCCCGCAGCCTTGATCTTCTCGAAGCCACACTTCAGTGTTTATCGCTGCCACTCCATGTATACAAGTTTCCTGCTATTAGCTACTCCCTCTGTTTATTATTACAAGACGTTTTAGCTAGTACTATCTAGGTCTAGGTGCATGTACATGATGATGAACCCACATACTAAAAATAGACTAGGTACACACTAAAGTGGGTGAATCTAGAAAAGTGCTAGAACGTATAAAAACGAACGAAGAGAGTACTAATTAGTGATTTAAGTTTCCTTGTTGCATCGTACTATCATTTACCAAGTGTTGTCGATCTGTTTGGAACAAGTGTGTGCTAGTATGTTTGGATCAAGGCTGTCGATCTGATATGGAAAGTAAGTATGCTATAATATCATTATGTTGTGGAACAAGTCATAAGTGTGTATGTTTGTTTGTGTATTTGGATCATGTCAACGATCTTATGTGGGACATGTTAACTGTTAAGTATGCTGTAATATAATGTTATGGACGATATATATTACACTTTGCTGTAAGATATGAAGTTTGAAGGCCAGAAAAAGTAGGGAATCACATTTAAATATCACAGTATACCTGTGTACACACAGTACCATCCCCAACACCAAAAACAAATACACAACCTTCCATTGCAGCAACAGATGCACGTACATGAACGCACACCTTTATAACCACCAATCAGAAGGAAGTACTCCCGTCAAGTGGAAGGTATAAATACTTGTGAGACGGGACATCATGCCGATGAATCATGGTTTCTCTAGTCTTTTTATCTTTTATGTTCACTTTTGATTATTGTGAATTCAGAGTTTAGGTTAGTCTGATTTTTTTTGTTTAATGTTAAAGGATTAGTTTCTCTCTTCTAAGATTTACTCCAATTAATATTGAACAATGAGTATCGATATGCATTGTAAGAATTCATCCACCCAATGTTGCGAATTTTTCACCCTAAAATTTACTCCCTCCATTTCCAAATATAAGCCCTTTTTATAAGCTTTTATGCCACTCATGTATCTAGACATATTTTAGTGTAAGATTCACATGAAACTTGCACTAAAACATGTCTAGATACATGTGGCTAAAAAAGCTAAAAAGGTTGACATTTAGTAACCAAGGTTATAATCTAGTTAATTGTAGGATAAGTATCAACATCCCTACTAAGATTTAATCCAGTTAATGTTGAAGGAGAGTATCAATGTCCATGCTAAGATTTAGTCCAGTTAATGTTGAAGGATGAGTACCAAACGCACTTTTAGGATTTATTCCAGTTAATACTGAATGGTGAGTATCAATATCCCTAAAAAAATTAATTCAGGTAATTGATAACCAACATTTCCTATACATCGCCCATAGGCCCAAACGGCCACGCCGCCTCAGAATCCGTCCAGCAGGCCGAGCCATTTGGGTAGTCCGGCCTTTCCTATTTGCATGTTCCTTTTTTTGCTTTTTCTTCAATTTTGGTTTTTTTTTGTCTTTTTCATTTTTCATTTTTATGATTTTGAAAAATGTTCGAATAAAAAAAACTCAAAAAATGTGATGATTTTAAAAGATGTTCATTGTTCAAAATATTGAAAATAAAACTGTTTATTGAAAGGTTCAAATTTAAAAATTATTCATATTAAAAATTTCAAATAAAATCATATTTGAAAAATCTTTAATTTCTTAAAAATAATTTAAAAGTTAAGATTTTTAAACTATTTCAAATTTTTATAAAGTTATTCAGTTTTTTGAATCCAGGTTCTCCGAAACATAAAAAGGAAAAGAATGACACCTCTTTTTATCGAAACGCATTTGGCCTATTTATTTTCTTCAGGAGACGCCTCCTGCCGCAACAAGCAACATATAGGAACTTCCTTGATTGGAGTGGTGGGACAATGCGCACGCATGCGGTCAGATGGAGGGTGAATCTATTCCACACATGTATCACACATTAAGACCATGCACTATGTGTGCACAAAGCGAACCATAACTTTCTCTTTCCTGGTCTTGAACCGGTTTGGTACATAGTGGGGCATCGGCTCATCTACTCTGACACAAGAAGCGGCTCAACAAATTGGTTCGCTTTTTTCATGCAAATGTGGGACCTTGTAGCAGAATTGTGAGAGAAATGAGATGCATGCATGCAGGGATGTGAGCAGAGAGGGTCTTACTATCGATTCCATACATAGCAGCTTGCTCAAAGCGGTTCCAAATTCTGACACCAATTTTTGTGAACCGGCGTTACATAGTGGATGGCCTAACAACAAACACACATGCTGTTGTAGCGATAGGGTCAGGAAGTGGGTCGATCCGCGTAACTTTTCTTAGCTGGTTGTGGGAGCAGTTCGAAGCTTCTAGCCGTTTTTTTGTCGTCTTCCTGTTTTGTTTCTGTTTTTTAATGTAAATATTCTGAAAATATTCTGGTTTGAAAATGTATAAATTAAAAAAAAATCCGATCTTAAAAATGGTTTGTGAACATTTTTCAAACTCATGAAACTTTAAATTCATAACCATTTTCAAATTCATAAACATTTTTTGCAAATACATGAACGTTTTGAAGTTAGGAGATTCTTACATATCGAACCAATTTTGAAATTAATTATTTTTAAATTTCGTGACCATTTTTAAGGTTTGAGAATTGTTTATTTCACATTTTTTATCGCATAAAAAACGAACTTTGTTCAGCAGCGGAAAAAAGTTAACCAATACAGAACCCAGCTAATGGCCGGCCCAGGTTTTGCGACAGAACGTGGGTGGCCTTGCTAGATGTTGCGGAACGCAGGCAGCAACGGCCTTTAGGCTTGGTGGTGGCCTGACGCTGATCGAAAAACAACAAGGGGAAGGGAGCACACTGTACAGGGTGCTGCTGAAATCGGCCAAGGCAGCACGGAAGGTTTGTTTCTTGAGAAGAATGAAAAGGTTGCCAAGGGTATAAGAGCACCGGAGCAGTCAGGGTGGATCAAACTTTGATCTATTTGCTACTATGGTGCACATAGAAGCTATATTCAAACATAGACAAGAGACAATTGTGGGAAGAACAGATCCGTGCAGATTGGATCAAGGTTTCACAGGCATTTATTCTAGGTTGACCTGTTGAGATGACTTTGGCATGACGAACAAGGAAGACGACAAGGGTATAAAAGCATCTCCAGCGGTAACCATAAACCGTAGCAGTTTTCAGTTCACATTTTAGCTGGTTTACATGTCCACAATTTTTTTCACGGAGACAAAAAGATGATCATCTTCATCGAGTTGGCAAAAGTACACGATTCATAGCAAATTCTACACTAATTCGTGTAGCCACTCTAACCCTGGCGCCAAAAACTCGCTCACGGGAGCCCTCTAGTGCATCGGCGATGCAACGGCGGTTGCGCTCGCTCCTCGTTGGGAACAAAATGTCAAGCCGCGTAAATAGAATCGACCCGAGATTGGTCAGACAAACACATGTCACATGGATGCGCTTCAACATTTGATGCAGCGATTCAAAACGATATACATGATCAAGCTTGACATCAACAAACACGAGGGAGAATGATCATTTGCCATAAAGTCATACTGAAGGTGGAACTGATTTAGGACGAAAGATTCCACTTGGTTTGTTGGGGATCACAACTTAAGCATGAACAAAAGTTGAATCCGGTTTCGGAAAAAAATAAGTAGCATGTTGTTCAGGCTACAACCGCAGGGTTGGACACATGTATGAATTCAACATCGTTTGGATTTGATCTGTGGTGTTCTATAGTGTGGTTTGATGAGGGTTGATGAGGTGTGGGTTTGCGAACCAGCCACCCATGAGACTTTGCAAGGATTGTAGATGACATGGCGACAAAGCATGATATAGATGGTCGGACAAGTGTTCAAGTTCGAAGTATCAATTTCATGATGATGACTATGTCTATCGAGATCCGGAGGACCCACTACAATCGCTACTTTCTTTTAACAAAAGAATTGACCGAGGAGCCGTATGAGGTGAAAATCTCATGTACGGTTCTGTAAAGATGCACACACTAGGTCAAAATAATGTACTTTGTCCTCGCTCTCAATCATGCACGGCATTCACGGATGTGGGAGGAGGTACAAGGAGAGCTACCCGGCCATGTGGAAGAGGTCGTATTTTTGTTCGATCTAACTTGACACGATAAATTTGTAGTGATTGTAACAAAAGGTTATTGTCATAGTATTGAACATAAATTAAAGAAATATATAACATTTACTTGAGCCATAGTAGTAATATAAAAAACACTTGTTGTAATGCAACAACTTTATAATAAACTTGGACATATATATCCAACAAATCGTCACAAGAAAATCATCCAGGGTATCATGCTGATCATTGCTCTCATCACAACGAAGTTGTAATATTATTGCAATATAGAATAAAGCTACTCATTGCATCAAAATCATCTAGTATACAATGAAGATCATGGATTTGATCACAACGAAATCAGAATATTGTTGAAAAAAATCATCTAGTACATGATGTGGATCATGGTCACGAGCCTACGATCGCAATTAATCTGGAGTATTTTGCAGCACTATCTACATATTTTTGATATACGAATGAAAACACCAACAACAGACAATAAACTCATATTTAGCATCATGCCATCCCTAGCCGGCTCAAAAGAATGGACACCAATGAGTTCCTGGGAGGATATTTCTGCATGGCCATCACCGATTCCATTGGTGCATCACCCTTCCTCCTCACCATATAAATTTGATACACTCTCCATCAGGTTCACGTCTAATCCCTCGCAACCATGCTAAATGCACCCGTTTTCACAATTAACAGACAACTAACAGCCGATTACAACTCGTACTTAGAGAAATGTACGGCGTTGGCCATGTGGGGCCAGTTATGTTTTAGTCTCTTTGTTGTTAACCGTAAGTGGTAGATTTGAAAATAGTTTTGATCGTATGGTTAATTTCTCTTAAACGACAAAATGGACAATGAAAAAACCACGAAGAACCGGCAACAAGTTGTACTGTAATAGAGAGCTACCTGAGCTATTGTGTATAGCGGAGCCAGGTTTGTCGTGGCGACGCAGTGACGGTTGCGCTCACAGCTCGTCGGAGACGAGGTGGATGTAGGGCTCCGTCTCCTTGGCACGACGGCGCCACTCCTCCGCTTTCTTACTTCGCGTCGCGCTCGGTGGCGACCCGCTGCTCGAGGAGGATGTCGTCGAGCTCCTCGTTGAGTCGACGATGCTTCTCGAGCTTTACCTCCTCGCGTATGGTGCGCTTGTATAGCGCGACGACCACAACGTGGACGAAGTGCTCGTGAACAAAGTCGGAGAAGGTGAAGACAACAGGATCATAGTCTTCGACTGGGGGCTCCTCCATCCCCCCTCGTTGGGGTCGTAGCCTTGTTGCACTAAGATATATCTACATCTATTTGAATTAAAAATGTTTAAACATCTTACATTTGAGAGAGCAGTTCTGAACATTTATGCATGCCATTAAGTTCTCAAAATTATAACATAGAAAAAATCACGAACAACCGGTAACAGGAAGATGTAATAAAAAGCTACCGGATGAAGCTATTCGCAAGGAAAAAAAAGCTACCGGAGCTATTGTCTGTAGCGGAGGCATGTCTATCGTGGCACGCACCATCGGCGCTGGCGCGAATCTCGCACGTGCTGGCACATGGAACGTGAGGCGAGCGGGGCTCGAGGCCGTCGAGCTGCCCCGGATGCGTGCGTGCGTACGACTGGCTTTGACCGTACGGCACCAAGCAGCCTCCAACCACCAGAACACGGCACATCGGCAATTTCAGTGTAACGTGTCTTCGTGGCACACGGGGCAGACGTGCAGTATACCATAGAACGGATACCTCTACACAGTACATTTTTAGACGAAATCATCTGGTATAACATATATATATATATATATATATATATATATAGGTTAAATGCTTTCTACTCCCGGGTGTAACTACACCCATGTCTCGTACACCCGGGTGTAGCATGAATATGTCCTATATATATATATATATATATATATACTAGAATGGACGAAGTAGTTAGAAAAAACAACTCCGTTTTAAAATAGAAATGTTTTAAATACTTCTTCTATTTTAAATTTTAATCTAAATTAGATGATTTGCCGTTGGGACAGGCTAGAATCTGGACATGTATGCTTCTCCGCATTTTCATGTCAAATTTATGTCGAAAACGGGTCTAGTCTGACGTGTCTGTGTGTCTACATTACCATCTCGATTTTTTGTCAGAAAATGTGTCTACCCGGACGTGTTTGTCCCCTCCGGCCCTTTACACTGCCCCGTTGGTGTATTTTTCGCCCCACCCGGACACAAGGATATAAACGGACGATCTCTCGTCTGACAATTCACTAATCGCATTCACAAAGTCTAACTTCTTCCGGTCAGGCTGTTGGTGGGGATTTATCAAACAAACTCATTCTGGCTGCACTCTGAAATAGTTGCTCCCTCGGTTCCTTCAAAAGTGTCGTCAGTCCAATTGTTAACCTGTACGTGGTGAGCTCATTTTTAACGATACTTATATCGGACCGGACGGAGTAATACTTTCATTTATACAAAAATAAATGTATCTAAACAGTTATAAGTCTAACTAAATTTACTTTTAGACAAATACAAATCGTCTAATATGAAACATAGGGAATAATATTTACATGTGAGTTTATCTGTCTTACAGATACACCGTGGATACTACTCCAGCTTGGTAGAACCGTCATTCGCATGTCCCGAACTAAACGCTGTAAGATACAGTACAAATTTCATGGTGTTCGAGAAGATAGTTAATCACCTCAGTCTGAAGACTGTATCAGGAAGTGGATCATCTCTTGATCCGTGTGCATGGCTATCACGAGAAAGATCATGAAGAAAAGCGGAGCAAATCGATCAGTAAACTAATGACAGATATCGGCGCTACGTAGTACTACAGGCCGGGATGGTTGCAGTAGCTTGATTGTTAACTGATTAACTAGCTGTGCAACTGTTGATCTCATAGCATATCACGACCTTGTGCTGATCCTGCGACTGAGATCCATATCATATGATTCGTGTAGTTTTATATGAATAGCGACTCAATCCCGCCGGGTTTGGCGCTGAGTGTCATTGTGTCTGGGTCATTGCAGCACAGTACTCTTTGCCCCATTCCCATCTTGCACCGGATTGGAGTACAGAGGATTAGACTACTGCCAATCAGCCTCGGTCCTTGAGCCGGCTACTGGAATCATTTGACATTTCCAAGCCACTTTCTAGGTTTACCCCTTGTTTGCCACATGGTGACAATACTAACCTCAGAATTACCTGATTTGTGAAATTTTCTTACACTTTAACATGTTTTTCATGTTCTGGTCTAGCCGGGACTACATCAGATTGATGTGGGGAACTGACTTGGTTACCAATTTTGAGAGATATTTGCAACTAGACCAGGTATGTTTTTTTGAGGTTTAAGACCAGGTAAAATGTGTCACAAACTAGTTCATCCTAGGTTAAAGGTGCAATTTACTCGTTTTCTTTTAGAACTTCTACATCATATCACATCCATGTCATTAATTTGCAAAATACTCCCAAGTGCGGTGAGCGGTACTGTTTTAACGAAACACGATACAAAAGCAGACGCTCATATGCATGTGCACACACTATCTCTGTGAGCACCTGTGAAATATTGAGCCAATGGGTCGAGTCTTGACATCTTGTGTTTGACAGTCATCACATGTATCTCATTGTCGATGGGAACTTGATCTCATATTGTCAAACCTGAAGGTTGAACTCTGTTGGGTTGGGATACAACTACCGTCCTAAACATCATACAACAAGGCAGTCTGAAACCCTATGAACAATACTCAGTTTATACTAGTCTAAGTTGCACTTTCGTTGAACAATAGTACCTCTAGAGAACCCAAAATACAGCTCATAAACCTCCCATAAAGCGACAAAAAACAACAATAATTTGAGTGTACGTGCGTGTGCATACGTATGTAGGTATCCAACCTCCCTTGAAGCGAATGATTAGTTTGCCCGTGCAATGTATGCAATCTAGGTGCATCACGTACGGTTGCACCTAATGGTGCTAACTTAGCTGGGCTGATGCATTGACCAGGACTGCAAATGACAGATAATCTCTTACAAGCCACTTGGCCTGCAATCACGCGTAGTACAGCACACGCACGGTGGTGCGCGAATAGTAATACCTATAGGAGTAAGTACAGATCATCGTTTTTAAACATAAGTGTTTTTAGTTTATTTTATACGTATCTAGACGTATTTTTGTAGGATGGTTCATTAATTTCACTCCAAATTTACTCAACAATTGAAGTGGTCAAAACATTTCATAATTTAGAAAGGAGGGAGTATTTACTTATGACCTAATCCATTGTTATTTTAGATGTACATATGATAGGCTAAGAGGAAGAAAAATGGGCTAAGGAAATTCGCAATCAAAGTTCCAACCGACGAGGGAGTACCGAAGATGTATACATCATGCATATGCATCGACCAATCTGTGCACTTATATGTGCAAAAAATACATATTCTTAAAATGACAAAGAAAAACGATTGAGCGAATGTTCAGAGAATGGACTATCATGTGACGCGTATTTAGGTCGTGAGCAGAGGAGGATGAGGGAAAGAGGATGAATAACCAACACGCCTAGCACACTTGGTTACAGATAGATGGACAAGTTACCAACCCGAGTTTAAGTCCTAGACCGTAAACAAGTAGTTGAATATCTTCCATATCGCTTCAAAATGAAATAGAAGCTGAACCTTAATGACACCCACACCACCAAGAAGAAAGCACGATCATACCTACACACTATCACTCAATCTATGAGACAACTCGCCGCCACTAGAAGCTTTGAGAAACTTCGAAGAGGGAGGATAAGCTGACGAAGTTCACCTTCAAGCTCTTGTTAGTTTTCCTAAATGGTTTTCATCGGTGCTAATAAAATATGCGGCCTCTTTTGAAACTTATTTATTCTTTTGGCGTTAGAGGTGGTTCCTCTTATAATCCTGCTACTAAAAGGGTGTCGCGTCACCTATATTGATGTTTTTGGTTTCACGAGTATCCTTGTTCACACCTCAATCAGGTGCCATCATACTACAGTCCTCCAAGACAAAAGCGATTTGAACTTTAAAGGCCTTCTGATCTTCCTCCAAATGTAACAATCTCATGGCCATAAAACATGTGAAGTAGATAGATTATATATATACTCCCTCCATCCGCAAATAAGTCTACTTCTATGTTTTGTACTAAGTCAAAGTTTTAAACTCTGACCAGCCTAATACAAAAGAGTAATAACATATATATAACATCAGAATCGGATATTGTGAAAGTATATTTCAAAACGGATATAGTGGTGGTGTAATATATGATGTTTTTCTCTATGAAGTTGATCAATTAAAATGTTGACTTGAGGCGAAATCTAGATGTACATTTATTTGCGAACGGAAGGACTATGCATGTATGAATAAAAATATAAATTATACAGGCAGGGAGGACAAATAACCACTATTAAATGAGTCTACCAAAATTCAAATAATCCTATATATCTCAGGTGAAAATTCAGATTCAGATTTGGCATTCTCAAACAATATCATTAATTGCTTCCCTACTTGACCTCTTCTTTTGGGTTGGTGTTCCATAATAAAATAAATGAAAAAGAACTACTTTCAATGTAGATTCCAAGTTACCCACGGTTAACAACTTAAACATATGCAACCCAAATTCCAACAACACGACAAAAGAAGTGTTTTCACTTGCATTTCTTTTTGTTTCTCGAGGTTCTTTTTTAGCCAAATGGGCCCTTAGGGTGTACGGTGAATTCCTTTTGGGCAGGCCATATTCTCATTTTAATTCAAGTCAGACAATATAATACGGATGGAAATATCTTCTTTTTACACACCTCTGGTTTGTTGGAATTATACCTCTTAAATATGAAAATAGTGCCTTTAAAGAATTTCTGATAAGGAGAAGGAAAGGTTGAATATCTTACATGTCGAGGTTTATGACGACACATTCGATAGATTGAGATAGTGTATCTTAGTTTTTAAAAAATTAGCATTTTGGATCGATCTATATGTACACAATGACAACAATCCGTCCAAATATTGTTTCATTGGTATTTTAAGTTCCTAAGGGTAAAAAATATTTTTAGTGGTTGCGGTTTCTTTAACCAATTGCATCTTCTTGTGAAGACATTGAACAAAGTTTTATTGTTTGCAGATGAGATAACTATTCTGAGCATAATAGAATGATACACCCCAAGATGCGAGAGTTGAAACAAAGTGGTGTTTTGTTCCCGTGTCTCAATGATAGCCTCAAAATAACAATGCCATGCACCCCATGTGGCCCTTTTATGGATTTATTCATAATTTTTGTGCATTTTGTGTGGATGTCATTTGTTATTAATAGTAGCAGACTATGCAAAACCCATACTACCGCAAAATCAGCATCCATGTACACTTGCTGGTCTACCTCTACCTATACATGCATGAAGAGCACCACTCATTGTGCACAACCAAAATACAGCAAGGCAGCGTGGACATGAATGTGCTGTGGGAATAATTGAGGCAAGATGAGAGAGATCATAGCAACAAATTAAACAAATCACTCCCATAAATTCTACTGAACATGCATGGGGGTTGTAGTTCTACTGCCCTTGTCCTTTGATTAGTACTTTCGATAAGGTTAGCAACCATATGATACCATCTTTTGAGACACCTTGATTACACCTAAAATATGTACTTGAATACTTCCACACCAAACCATGCACACTACCTTCCCCATGTTCCATTTCCTCTTTTGCCCTCCAATGAAGTAATGCAAAGGCATAGACAAAAAAAATGTTGCTTCCTTGGACATGTTGCAACTCTGGCTATGTAGGAAGGCCACTATATAAGCATTGCCCACCCCACATTGTGAAGAGAAGGAAAGGAAAAGGACTTGAGAAAGAGCTAGCCTCAAGGAGATCGATCGAGGTGGCAATCATCAACAGGCTCCATCTATAGAGAGTGAGAGAGGAGATTTGATCGATTTCTCATACAATGGGCAATAGCTTGAGATGCTGCCTGGCTTGCGTCCTCCCTTGCGGCGCGCTGGACTTGATCAGGGTCGTTCACCTGAGCGGCCGCATCGAGGAGTATGGCCGGCCGGTCGCCGCCGGCGAGATCCTAGCCGCCAACCCGAACCACGTGCTGAGCAAGCCGTGCTCGCAGGGCGTCGTGCGCAGGATACTCATCGTCTCTCCGGAGTCCGAGCTGGAGCGTGGGGAGATATACTTCCTCATCCCGGCCTCCTCGGTGCCGGAAAGGAAGAAGACCACCCCGCACGGCGCCGCCGCAGCCGGCCACGGCGGCAAGACCAGCAACCGTGACAAGAGCAAGAGATCGTCGGATCATGACAGTGGCCGTCTTCAGGTGGGCGATGTGCTGTCGGAGAAGAGGTCGTCGCACCGGCGGCGCGTGAGCACCGGCGGCCGGACGGCCATGTGGAGGCCGCACCTTGAGTGCATTGTGGAGGGCACTTGACCAGTAGTAGTGCACTAGTCAGATTTTGTTCTTCTTTTTTGTTATCTTTGGCATGGGTGTCATTTTCTCTCTTGTGCGCAAGCATGGTTAACGTCTATGCTTCTTTGTAACTTTTTTTGTAAGTGTACATCCATGTAATGTTTTCCCTTTCCTGCGTATATATATGATGGACATGGAGAGGGAGGGTTCTGAATTATTTCTTCTTCTAATTACTGCTCCTTTTACCTCCTTGTGAATTATTAATATGCTGTTTGCTTGTAATTCTGTCGCTTTGTATGTTGTTCTTCAACACCTATGTACTTGGCCTTATGTGACTTTATTAATGTAAATCTGGGCTCTTGTGTGCATTCGTTCTAAAAAAAGAAGCATTAATATGATGGTTCATACTATCTTTAGTTTTGTGGGTGAGTTTTTTATTGGCTCAACGATGATAACAAATGAAGATGGACATGGGCTTCTATCTCAGAACAAAAATCTGCAAACTTGTGTATGGACTATGGAGTTGTTTGTAACTTTGTATACAACCTTCAATCTGCACATCCTCTAATTGTCAAACATGTGGCAGTGTCAATCAATCCCCATCAAAAACTCCATGGAGCCAAAGCACAAGTACTACGCTCTCTTCACACATGCCAAGAGGCATAGAATGCTAGATTATAAATGAAGCCTTAATCTCCAATCATGCTGTAGTTTCCAATGATCATTTGCTAACTAATTATGGGAGACATACATCATTGAATCATGAACGATTGATGGTTCTTTCTTAAATTTTTAATGGAGGTTGACAAAAAGACACCCTAGCAAGCAACATTTTTAAGTAAAGCCAGCTATGGGGCCATAGTTTAGTGTTTATTCTAGCTTTCTAATTGATGCCAACCTCTTGAGAGCTGAAATCATGCCTTCAATCTGTGCAAGTGGTACTACCAGGGCAGGCATTTAGAAATGCATTTGATTTGTAATCTAATATAACCATTCAACTAGAGAGCAGTTACCAACAAATTATGTATGCAAACGAAAATGACCGAGAATGTCAATGATGACACCCTGTGAAAAGACATAATTTATCAGGTGACATTTATGAACGTCAGAATATTACACTTTATAGTAGTGGCTATTTAAGAAAAGTGTACTGAAGGCATTTTGATTTCCAGTTTTAGAGCCACTTCGATTGTTCCCTGCTATAGAATTTTGCACTTTGGTGTCAATGCCCTCATAATATTCTGGAGTAGCACTGTCACAATATTGATTATGGGCACAAACATGTATTATATGCCGTTGAAAATGAAAAAACCTTGATTATTTGATAATGAAGATTCTGGGAATCGCCAAAAAGAAGTAGTTTCCACCCATTTTGCCAATCCAGTAAAATCACTTCAGAAAAGACAGAAAGCCACAGTTGTTCAATTGTCACAGTAGAGTGGTCTTCTCATATCAGTCACCAACAACAATAATTGGTGCTCTGATTGGAGAGGGAATCAATCTTGTGCAGAAAACTAGAAGTCTCCCCACCCTGACATGATACAAGACATGCTATCCTATTCAATAGTCTATCTCAGAGATACGAAAGTTTCAGCATTTCAACTCATCAGCAGAATGACATCTTCAGCAATCATCCGTATACTGAGCTCATTAATTCATCTAGCTGCAAATTTTCATACTCAGTGGGCTGTTAATGACAGTTTTGTAGTGGATGTTTCTGAATCCGGAGGAACAAAAACAGTTAAGCTTTCAGTACAAAATCATAAACATTTCAGGCTACTTGCTTAATTCAGACACACTTTTGCAAAGACATGCTAAATTTCCCCAGTATGTAGCCGAGTCTGACAAATCAAAACCTATAAATTTCCAGAGCATTTGGCAGTATTGTAATTTTATATATTCCATTCTTTGGTGCATGCATCAGTAGTATTTTGTTTGCTTCTACAGCTCATGCAGACTTTGATCTGAATATAAGAATAGGCTTGCGTGAGCTCTTGGATCAGGTACTGCCACAAGAAGCCAACAACGCACCGTTCGAGCAAAGAAAGAAAAACAAATGCCCATGCACACATGCTGCTGCACGAATTAAGGTGTGCTCACAAAATCATGCGCAGATTCCCATGCTACCTTGATTTGTTTGTGTTTGTTTACTTCCAAAACACAGCTAAGAGGGGAGGCTAATGATAATTAGTTTGGAGCTTCAGTATTATCAATGATTGGCTTGGCCCTGCTAGCTGCAAGAGATTGATTAGCGGAGTAGAGCATTGGTGTTTTCGAAGACCAGGATGATGTTTTATGTTCTTTCATAACTGATAATTAGGGGGTTGGAGCGGTGGTTACGGAGCACTATGGCTTGTGGTATTTGTATGGTTTATGGTGTACTGCGTCCGTTCATGAAAAGAAGGTGTACAAAAATTGTTAACATCTATAATATCAAATTAATTAATACCTAATAATAAAAGCAACAAAGCTTCTGCTTTTTTTTGTCTGACACGATTTTATGGATTTACCATCGCATCAAATGACATAATACATCAAATTTGCCACTGTACCGGTTCCGTGTTTATATATATAAAAGGAGCTGACATGCCCCTAATTGATCAAAGTGTTCACATATCTGTCCAGTAAGAGAAAAACCTATAAGTCCTAATTTCTGATATCACTACAACTTCTTTTGAGTTTTGACATCACTAGTTGCTATTCTTAGCTCCGCCACTGATCAGAGAAACATAAATGTCAAGCGGTTTGTGCCCCAGCCATCAATCTTCCCAAAATCTATTCTTTTTACCATCACCTAAAACTATTTGGAAACAATTGTAGAAATATCCTTAAAAACAATAATACCAAACAAAAAATGTGAATGTGCAGGAGATGTTTGCATTGAGTCAAAAATTTATTTTACAAATAATTGACTCGAACCATCTCTTTCCATTTACCATCTTCATTTTCCAACTTCCAAAACCATTTATATAAAAGACTCGTGTTCTCTGCCTGGATGTTGGTCACACCCAAAACCAACTAAATCTTTCGGTCTACACATCCTCCCAATTGACTAGGTGGTATGTCCTATAGTAATTTGTTTCTCTTGCCATAAAAGTCTGGCACTGAAGATATTATATCTCTTACGAACTCCATTAGGCACTTTAAAAACAGATATCAAAAAGGTAGGCACATTTCTCAAACAGGTCTCCACCAAAACATGTATGCTTCCAATCGAAACTAAATTATCATTCCACGACCATGCCTTCATTTCAATTTTGTCCTCTGAATCTTTCCAATAAAAATTAGCGACTTTTTCTTGTAATGCACTGATATCCCCAAGGTACCTAAAAGGGAAACCCCCCAGTCTTACAAGTAAAAATAAAGGCATGGTCCTGCTTTGTAATTGCTTCACCAAAACAACTAACTTCGTTTTATGAAAATTAATTTTTAAAACGATCATTTACTAAAAATGCATGACATGAACTTTAAATTCATTGCCCCTTCTAAGTCATTCCCTCACAAAAGAATGATGTCGTCCGCATATTGAACAACTGCGACCCCATCTTCAATCAAATCACTAGCTAACACTTTTAAAAGCCCATTGTCTTGGGCCCTTTTGACCAGGACCGATAAAACATCAGCAACATTATTGAACAAAATTGATGGAAGTCTCCTTGTCTTAAGTCTTTCCTAGTTTGGAAATACGGTCCTACTTTGTTATTCACCATGACACACACATTACCTCCACTAACCACATCTTTAGTCCAGTCAATGAATTTGCTCGGGAAACCTTTCATGCCTAAAACTTAAAAAACATAAAATCACATCTTATTTTATGGTATGATTTTGCGAAATATATTTTAAAGAAAACTCCTAAAGTTTATTCTATGAATATGATGCATCACTTCGTGAAGACGCACTATATTGTGGAAAATATAGCGGCCCTTGACAGACGGAGACTGAGCATCCGAAATTATTGTGTCAGCTATTGCTATTACCATGTTATGTACAACTTTATTGCAGATTTTAAAATTAACATTTGAAAGCCAAATCGGTCTAGTGTGAGTAGTTCTCTTTGACTATGGGCTAAGTCCTAGCCTTGCAACACCACTTGGGTATGAGATGGGATTGTATTGTAATTTACCTTTGTATATTTTAGTATTTGTACTCTAGTCTCACCTCAATACTAGGGCTTGTCAGATACCCAAGACCCTAAAGATTGTACTGGAAGGAGGCGCGAGCAAAGAAGAGTGGAAGGCTACGCAAGAAAACCACGATAGTAAGGCGAGTACAATAGGTGGAAGTAATTATCTCGGTAATATTATCGTTGTCAAATTCTAATGTGTCTTTGTGGTTCTACATCAACAACCGAGGCAACACCGCATGATGGACAAGAGGAAGGTTGGACAATTGTATCCATTCTGGGGTAGCATGGTCGTAGTGTCACAAGGAAAACAACTCAGTTATATGTTTTAAATGTTAACATGTTGAATAAAAAATTGCCGGTTTGAATTTTGTTCCACTAGTTTGAAATTATATATTCATGTACTAGCAAAAAAAAAGTTTGTGTTATGACCAAAAAGTTTCACGTCTTCGAAAAAAGTTGTTCACGATGGAGGAGAAAATGTAAACTGGAAAAAAGAAACAAAAAAAAACTATGAAGAAACGAAAAAACAAAGAAACAAAAGAAAAAAATAATAAAAAAGAACAATTATCCAAAGCTGTCCAGCTGCAGCTGTACCCCTTGTCCGTCAACGAGCAAAGTAGAACAAATGCCAAATGGGCTGAGCCCACGCGAAACGCTCCTGCTGCTAACGCTCGCAAAGAGCGATAGGTAGCGCCTGCGCCGGAACTCCTCTCTTCCTCCCGAGTCCTCCATCCGCCGCCCAGCTGTACCGTGCCGTCACCGCCTCCCACCCCCCGGGGCTCAAGGTTCACCCGCGCCATCGCTGTTTCTGTTCTTCCACGCCGGGACATCGAGATCCTGCCGTGTCCGCCCCGTCCGCAAGTCTCCGGTGAGGTTTTTCTCAACCGGCGATTAGCTAAATTCCACGGATCTTTACATCTCCTGGGTGTGCCGCTTCACACCTTGCGCACTATCTAGATCCGCCTCTGCTAGTCATGGACGGTTTCTGGTTTCGTCTTCGTCACCTTGGTGCCTAACGCAGCTGTTGTTGCATTTCATCTAGTGGAACCATGGGGCGACAACATGGAGATGGAGGAGAAACATCCAGTGGCATTTATACTTACAGGCATCGGGGTGACAGTGGAGTTGATATCCATGAGATTTTTGTTAAGAAGAGCAGCTCCCGTGTCCTCCTGTCGTACGCCGGAGTCATTTTCCTCCTCGCAACTGTCTGCCAGTCATTGCTGGGAAAGGTATGCTTCTGCTGTAAATCACCACCAGATACGTGACTCATGAAATTTGTCCGATATTTAAAGTGGAGTTAGTTAATATTGCTCGGTTGTTGGTCTAAGACTCGTAAGAGATATGTGTCCATCAAAATGTGTAAAAAGCTGTAATATATCCAATTGTCATTATGTTCGTACAAGAAAATACAGGTTCAAATGTTTTGCTTATTCAGAAATCAATAGGTGCACATGCCATGGTTGCATAATTCTTGGTAATTTCTCGAGTTAATTAAATTCTATTGATAATACTTTAAAAAGTTCATGGCTTATTGGCCCACCCGTTGTCTTCTTAACACCGTAGATTCATGTAGCTTTGACATGATTCGTACATATATTGGTATTGACGTTCTACAGTATCGCAGGAGACGTTATGCCACAAATCATTGTGGAGTATTACCTTTGGAATTCTGGTTGCCAAATGTTTGCAATACAAACCTGTGAAGAAAGGTGAATCCTTCTCGAATATAATTTTGCATGGGGTATCTACACATTATCTACATGGTTTGTTGTTAATTTGCACCTGAAGATGCACCAAGTATGATATATCCATTCATAGGCTGTACTGAAAACTGCACATGAATATGAAGTATGAACATCATGTTTCTTACTTGTTTTTTCTGTTTCATGGTGTGCAGAGTCGGTGGTGATAATGCCATCTTTTGGGATTCAGCTAGAAATACATTTTTGGAGGTAACCAGCATCCTGATGTGAAATCATCAATTGTCTTTAAATTACACTCTTACCGTCGCTTTCTTGTCACCTTTTTTACTGTGTATTTTCACTTTCAAATGACAACATGATCACTGGCGTAAACTAGCTGGTTATGTTACTTGTGGCCTTTTTTGGTGTAAGATGACCAGTTTTGATAGTCAAAATGGATGACTGCTTTACCTTTCAAATGCACTCATCACCAGTTATTCAAGTGTAAACTGACCCAAATAAATTAGGCCCGTACTGCCTACCTGGCAGAGAGGATATAGCCATACATGGTGCTGTTAGCCAGCATTTCCTCCCTGAACAGACAGTCCTCTTGTTATCGAGGCAATTTGTTTTACTTTAGTGGGTATAAGAGAAACAGCAACAATCAGTTGATTCATGTATTTATAACTGGTTATGGAAATCATGTTGATAAATTATACTAGGATGCAATTTGCTACAGGCTCAACAATCTTATTTAGGAGAAAATTCTAGCAATACGGAGTACAACAAAACTCTATTCCTGGTGGGTAGAAACCTTGTAGGTGGTGATTTCAGATCAAGTTACTGAGAAATGATGCCTGTGATTTTGTTTATGCATTATGAAACTCCTTGCTTTGCTTTTGAAAAGTTGTGCTACTTTACTTTCTGAAAGGTTCAAGGTTGAAGTGAACTAAATCATTTCATCAGTACATGTGTTTCGTTATGTTGCAAAATCGTACATGTGTTTCCTTGTGTTGCAAAATCAGTGAACATTGCTCAATTTGTTTTGCTTCAGAGGGATATGTCTTCTGCAACTTTTTTTTGCTTAGGAAATAGTAGCAAGGCTACTCGATCTTCGGTTTCAGCTATTGATTTCTTACATTAAATTTAACATTTATGATTCTTAGTGGAAGAGTTGATCGTCATTTTGTGCCCATTGGCAAGATTTTAAAGCCTCTGCTGAACGAGTGTGTGACCCCGGTGACCTGTTACTGGAGCTTGGTGTTGCTTCTGCGTGATGAAGAGGAACTGAAACTGGTTTTCCAGGTAAAAATTTACATGCTTCGCATCTACGAGTTAATTGTTCAGATAAAACGTCGGTAATCCAACAAAGCTTAATTTGCAGAAATTCTGTCTTCCTGTTAAAATGTTGGTTCCTATCTGGAAAGCTCTTTGCGCATTCACAAATTCTGAGTGTGCAAGCCGACCTTCTGCAGTCTCTGAACCAAAGCTTTCAGAAGCGTGACTTCATTTGGTGATCTTGTGTGACCAGAACGTTCAGAAAAGCAGCTACAGTTGAGCTTAGGGGCTAAAATCAGCTAGAGGTAAGTTGTTCTGTCAAATATAGGTATCATCATTATGTCAGTGCTACCGATTCTGAACACATTTACATTACAGAAGTCAAGTTGCCATAGATTGTGAGGAATCATATAGTTTACTAAACCTGTAGGAGATTCGATTGATTGTATGGTAATACAAAGAAATGGGCGCCAACTACATACAGAGAGATTGGAGCCAAGTGCTGCCTCCAATAGATTTGATCATGGGATTGAGTGGTCTCCCAGGGGCAGCATGATGCAGATTTCATGTGTTTAGGATCTGTTTGTTTCTCATACCATGAAAAAATGTGAGGCCTAACTGAAACTGAAATCGTGACTATTAATTCAGAGTTTGGGTACATCCAGAACTTAGAGTTACAGTTAACTGAATACAGGACGTGGTGTTATCATGAGTACATCATCCAGAAGACCGAGATGGAATACAAATGAACATAGGTAGCGGGCTAACGCTACAAACTAATGAACTCTCAAACTATTTGTGTACATCAGTAGCTTAACATATACATTGGAAACATCATCATTTTCATGCATTATAGTACAAATGATAACAAGTTCTGGAAGAGCTGAAACTATCTTCCGTGTAAGACAGACAATGTCACATCATAAAGACTAGATGGCCCATCTTGCTTTGTTTCTGGTGTATCGAAATATGCTGGATGTTTAGGTTCAGGCAGGGCCATACTATCACTGCTTAGCATGGCAACTACGTCAGACATGGTGGGCCGATCATCGGCATTGTCTTGTACACACAGCAATGCAATGTTAACACATCTCATCGTTTCAGATGCTTGAATCACAGAAACTAGTGAAGAATGTACGAAAGCATGCCATCTTTGCTCTTTCCACAACTTCCATGCCTTCAAGGATTTTGATCACATAATATATTAGAGTTACTACTCAAAAAGATAGCTTCACATATTATGCGCATGGAAGACTCACATATCCAAGAAGGTTGCAGAAGTCTTCCGACTGATGGAAGCCAGAGTTTCGTGTTCCACTGATTATCTCAAGAATTAGCACACCAAAGCTGTATACATCAGATTTTACTGAGAAGATGCCCTTAGAAGCATACTCAGGAGCCATATAACCACTGGAAGTATGTGTGAGACATGCACAAAATTACTACTCCGTCGAGTTCTTGTATTAGATAGACAAATGATACAATTGGGAAGCACACAATCAGAAGAAACTTACTATGTCCCGGCAATTCTTTTTGTGTTTCCTTGGGTATCATTTGAACCGAATATCTTTGCAAGACCAAAATCTGAAATTTTGGGATTCATTTCTCCGTCCAAGAGAATGTTGCTGGCTTTAAGGTCTCTATGTATAACCCGTAATCGAGAGTGCTTATGTAAGTACAGAAGTCCTTGTGCTATCCCTTCAATTATCATTAGACATCTATTCCAGTTTAGTAAAGTTCTTCTTGTTTCATCTGCACACAAGTTATAGATAGACGCCGATACATATAGTCAGGGAATAGCTTCAGCAAACAGAACCTAGAGGTTTACTATCATATCAGAAATAGTACCAAAGCCTCTAAAAAAAATTAGTACCAAAGATAAGGAAGTCCAAGCTTTTATTTGGCAAATATTCGTATATCAATATTTTCTCCTCTCCTTGGGAGCAAGATCCTAAGAGTCTGACAAGATTTCTGTGCTGGAGTTTGGCAATGAGTTGGATTTCATTTTTGAACTCTGTCAAACCTTGGCCTGAACGCGAAGCAAGTCTTTTAATTGCTATCTCCAACCCATCAGGTAATTGTCCCTATAGACAGGTTTAAAACAGCTTGATCAGCGATGAATCTTGTATACACCCCCCCCCCCCCCCCCCCCCCCCCCCATTCCAATTTACAGTGCATCCTGTGGAGAGCGAGGATGCACTGCAAACTGAAACGGAGGGAGTAGTATTATGCTGTCTTTAATTTGGCTTATTTCCGAATGTAGACCAAGGTTACAAGTAGAATTAAAGATCCAGTGGCATACGCTAAGCTATTTCTCACACGGGCAAGAAAAAGTAAAAAAAAAGAGAGATCATTTTTCTTTTCTTCTGTACGCTTATACACGAGTTTTTACCTTGTACACAGGACCAAACCCGCCCTTCCCTAATTTATTTTCATCGGAGAAATTACATGTAGCATCAGACAATTGTGAAAAATTAAAAAATGTGAACTCTGAACTTCCTCCTATTCCCCAAAATTTCGCTTCGTCTCGTCGTATGGTCACTTTACCTGAAACCGTAAGTCAGAATTCGTTCTGTTGATGCAGATGCAGGTAATTTGAAGAGTACAATTGCAGTTTTCTTAACGTACCTTTTCTGTGCCTTCGGACCAATCCAATGACAAGGATGGAGAACAAAAATAATACCAGAAAAGGAATAATTGTGGCAATCAACCAAACCTTGATCTTCGAACCTAATAGGTAAGATTTCAAATAAATACAAGATTTTTCATGAGTAGAAAAATTGTTAGAAGCAGCGATATCGGACTCTAGAAAGTATCATTCATGCGTGATCTGACCATCTATCTAATGGAAGCGACTTAGATTAGCTCCAATGAATGAAACTGCAATGTCATATCCTCCCTCAGTCCGAGAAAAATCCAGAAAAACACAACAATTGCGCGTGAAGTTTGCAAATCCACTGGTATTCAGTCATTTCTCAAAAATCTACTTGAATTGTGTTGGTCGCATTGAAATAGCATTGATGCTCGATCGTTTTGCTAAGCATTGACGCAATATGCATATTTTTCACAATTGAGTTTTTTACTTTCGAGTTACTATTATCCTTGACAAAAAAATATATGTATCTTTGGAAATGTTATATAATTTCCTCATTTATGTACAATTTTTTCAAACGATTATATGTGACATTAAAAAATTACTAATAGCTTCATAACTGTTTGCGTGACTATGTCGAATAAGAAACAGTGATTTTTTTCTTATTTTTCAGTGAACTGAGGAGTAGATAGACGTGAGTAACACAGAGAACACAATAAAAACTAGCAAATTCTACATATGATGTGATTTTCTCACTGAAATAAACAATAAATGAATCAACATTTCGGGAAATATACTTTGATGCACTCTGAAGGTAATACATTATGGATTAAATTAAATAGTCTGGTCAACTCCAACTATCTAGGTGATGGCTCTCCAAGGTTACAGGTAATTTTCTAGATCAAAGTATCTGATTTGGTCAAAGTATCATAGTATCTCCAACTCCAACTATATTTAAGACTTCTGATTTGGTCAAAGTATCATATAATTTGGACTAGATAATTAGAAAAAGGGATTTAGATCCATCCTTAGCCTGCTCGAGTAACATAGACTAGTGTCATAAATATGTTACTAAGCTATGCTATCATTTTTATAGTGGGTAGTAACTTACATAGTGTCATGTAAGATCTTAATTATTTATCAGGTTCTCTACTCATTTTATCTTGTGATGCTATGGTAACTAGCTATGTTACTATATTTGCCTCTCGTTTCATTAATTACATGTCACATCATTTTTTCTTACCTACGTGACCTCTATGTTACTAACTTAGTTATTCCACTATGCCAATTTATTTACGCCGTATGTAATATAGAACTATTAATGTGTTATAAGCGTTTTATTTGACCTTTCCCCCATAAAACAAACATATACAAAACTGTGTTTGACATAGTAGCTAGCCAAGGGGCGGATCTCCAGTTTGAACCAAAGTTCTGGCCACAATTTATTGGTTCGTAACGTATCAATGCTCATGTCACCACAATTACAGTCCTCCCGTCGTTACATAAATAAAACACAACACTTTTGCCTGATTACTAATATATTTAGATTTTAGATGTGTCACAAAAGAAAAATATCTATCAAATGCCACAAACTATACAAGATTACACACTATGAAGAGATGGCATTAGGAAAAAAAAGTTAGTGAGGCTTGTCGATCCAACCCCAGACTTTTAACCCCAAATTCGAGACCTTAATTTTGTTACTAATCCCCACAATTATGGACCCTTTGTTTGTACCAATCTAGCAAATTCTATATAGGATGTTCTTGTAACTTAATTTAAAATAAATACCACTAGTAAACATTGCCTCCCTAAACCGCTTGTCGTAATCCATTATAAGACCAAGAAGACGAGACTATGCAGGATTTAATGACCTCGTTCAGGCAAGATTATTGTTTTCTTGCATACCGGGTCATCCATTTTTCAACAAATATGACATCATGCATGCACGGTAAAATTCGGGGTGTATGGCTGATCTATCTACATTGTCAACACTGATGATGATGGGTTGATAATATTGAAAAATGTTTTGTAGTTTGAATAATTCTTCTTATTTACTCAACTGAAGTCACAAGAGAAACCAGGGTTAGACATGTATTAGTAGAGGGCGCCACATTAGAATGCTTATGAAAAAAAGCATCTGAAAAAGAACAGACAAGGTAACTATAGTTAATGTATATATTCTATAGGAAAATTGTACATAGATAAAGTGGCAAAACATAAGACTTAATTTTGAGTGTGTTACTTACTATTGTGTTTTCGGCTCGGCACAACAAGTGCTCCCGAGGAGTCGATATGTCGCATGGGTTGACCTTGGTAGAATTGGTACGTACTGTACCGGAAACTGCACCACACACTAGCAAACAGCCCAGCTTGTCTGGCAGTGAAGTAGGTCCTTGCCACGCCGCCGATATGATCGAGGCAGTCCCAACAGTCAGCCGGCGGCAAGTCCGGCATGCACTGCGTTAGAGAATATATCGGCGGGAAGGTGCTGTTGATGTCCATGCGGCCGGTGGCGTACCTCAACGTCGCCGTCGAGTTGTAGGCCGTCAGCTTGGCTGTCTCCTGCAGCAGCACGTCGATGAAGCTGTCGTTCCCGGGGTACCAACCGGGCAAGGTGGGATCCGCCATGACGAACAGTCTGCCGAGGACGCCGTCGGCCCGGTAGGTGAAGTCCCGGTGGGACAAGTGGACTATACAGGGCCCGTACAAGAGGGACGCGTCCTTGCTGAACCCGCACAGCTGCTGCGCGTCCTGGAACGCGGCAGCGACACAGTCCAGGCAGGCGGTGGCGATAAAGCCGTCGCGGTGGCAGAGTGCGTAGCCGTAGGCGGTGTCGGGTGCGACGCCGGCGGAGCCGTTGGCGACATGGGTTTCTGCGTCCGTGGTGTTGCTGGGGAGCGTGGTGGAGAGAAGCTGAAGGTTAGCTTCGTAGATGCTGGTGGAATTGTAGGTGCCGCTTGTGGGGCAGAGCTGCGCTAGAGGCGCGGCGGCGGTGGCCGGCAGATTGAAGCCAAGAATGAGGAAGATGATGGCGATCATGGCCAGCAGCTTGAAGCCCAGAATGCTTTGTCTTGGTCTGGTTAGCGTTTACTTTTGCTGGATATTGTCTGTCTAATGAGCATCGTATTTCTTATAAGAAGACGGTTCCTGTCTATTTGATAGTGTGACTGGCCTGAGATCATAGCTCTTACTGGAGCCGTACTTGCTTGCTGTTGTAAGAAATCAATAACAAAACCGTCCGAGAGTCGGGTCCGTCCAAGTAGGATTTGTCCCAGTCGTTCCCCCTTTTGCATTGTTTGTTAGCTGTTACGCCCCATACAAATCTGCTGAAATTTTGAGGTCCTGCAACACAACTTAGTGGAATATTCATGAATATAATCGAATGACGTAATGTCTTCTCAGCTCATGAATATAACTGAATGCATGAATATGATACATACTAAGCTCAAAATTCTGATCCTAATGCTTTATCTTTATGGCTTAAATATGTACATGGCTATTAGATCCCCAGAACGTCTTCCCGCAAAGAAAAAGAGTTTCATAATTTCAATGTTCTGTTTCTTCTGTTCTAGAATGTAAGACGTTGTAAGTCAAATTTATGTAAGTTGGACATCGACGTGGCAGATGAAAAGCCTGTTTGGTGCAGACGTCGTGCAAGAAAGTTTAGGGAGGCCTAAAATATAATTAAAGCTAGAGTTCCAATGTTAAAAAAATGCAGTGTGTGGCCGGCAAAAAAAGAGATTGGGGAAGAGGGAGTGAGGCGAGCAAGATGAAGGCGAGCCAGGAGGAGGCCTTCTTATAGAAGGTAGGTCGAGGGAGGACGGCGTTAATGCTACGAGTGTGGAAGAGGCAACGACATCACATCGTCGTCGTCGTGAATGCTTCGTGTGGGGAACGTGCAACGACGTCACATTGCCTTTCACATTGGTGTTAATAGCCGTCGAGTCGCCTTTCACACCGGAGTAAATGATTTGGATGGGGAAGGCACAAACTATTTATAACTACGCCCCCCACCCATTCAACCGCACACTACTTGCTCCTCTTCCCGCGATGTCAATGTCGGTGAAGGATACCGTGCTACCGGAGCAAGAGGAAAACAAGGTTGTGCTACCGGAGCAGGATGTCGTGTTGCCCGATTCGGAGAGGAGGAGCAGGACGCCGCGTCAGAGACAACGATTCGGAAACTCCATGTCTACCGTGGTTCCCATGGCAACCTTAATCCTTGTGACCGTCTATTTTGAATGGTGTAGAACGGCATTGCTCGGGCATAGGGCTGCACCAGCGTACGCGCCGGCAACTCCGTACGCGGAGGCGGAGGCAGACAAGTCATGAACACCACCTAAGCCCAACTCGAAAGACGACAAGTAGTATAGCAGCCTTGCCGCTCGTAAGAATTTATATGTAAAAATGGGTTTCAAAATTGTAATTGACATGACTTCTCCTATATAATTTGTGTATATGACATATGTGCCCTGTCCATCGAAGGCGTTGTCTGGCAGCCCGGACACCGCCCCCTAACTTTAGAGACCCATCAGAGGCTGCCGCAGAAAGCGGGACAGACGACACTTGGGGGTGCTGATGTGCCTGGTTTCCGTGTCTGACACCCCTAATGAGTTTTGGGGACGCGGGGGAACGAGTGGATATGCTTTTAGAGGAGCTGCCCGATAGTGCATACCCATGATGCCGGCCACGGCCAGTACAAGATCCTGGCGCACACCTGCCGTGAGAATAAACTGGGTGGTTTAAGTTTCAATCTGAGCATAACATAAACCCTACTGCTATTTCTTATAAGCTTTTATCTGCAATATATTTCTGCATGTGTTAGTAAAAAAAGATTGTCAGCACAAATTCATGCCGAACATCTTCTCGGTTATTATAAGCTGGGTGTTTCTATGCGGTATGTTACCTACACAGTTAAAAACCGATGCCTACCACACAAATTATTAGCATAGATTCAGTTTGGTGCGGTAAATTAATTTCTTAATTTGATAAATTCAATATGTGTGTCCTGAATATGACACATCGACAATATTTTTATCAGCGAAGGATAAAAATAGTTTAAGAAAGACTGGCTTTTTGTAGAAGTTAAGCATATCCGTATGACAAAACATGTACTCTTTCTTCAAATGTTTTACCTATCTCGATGGATCTTCATCATGATAACATAGATTTGTCAGCAACTTCTTTTCAAAAAAAATTGAGGAAAACTACGGCAGGGTTTTAAGTAAAAAATCAGTATTTACAAAGGACGTACATGGCCATAGACCAAAGTTGAATTGGTCTGTGCAATTGAGCTGTTGCTTGGGAGGGTGGTGATGAGGACGTTTTGCGTACTCCTCCCTACCACAATATAAAATGTTTAAATATTTCAATAAGAACCACATACGAAGCAAAATGAGTCAATCTATCACTAAAATACGTCTATACACATCGGTATGTAATGCATATTAAAATACCTAAAACATAGTATATTTATATAATGGTACAAAGGAGTATTGTTGTCTGCTTGTGTACACGCCGGGATGTTCCTTGAAATCGTCTGCTGTACGTTGTGCTCATTCTTTGGTTAACTAGTCTTTCATTTTCATGGGCCATAGCAACTTCCTACGCCAAACAACAATTTTTTAGTGTCGTCATTGTCGTCATCATCTATTGGATATGAAAATTGTCAGTTATATATACACATGTATGACTGGCTTGCGATATCAGCTGTGGTTAGAGATCATCTCGGTTGATTGTTTTGTTAAGACAAAGCAAACAAGGTGTTTAAGAAACAACGGAGGTGAGCCCTCCCTATATCTGAAAAGTAGAACATAACTGACCGAGTCTGGCATCTCACACAGGTTGTGCACTGGCGTTGCCGCAAAGAAAGCTGCCGAGATTTGCAAATCTCACAACAACAATCGTTGAGATATTCTAGAGAACAGTACGTGGGACATGAAATTATAGCTGTAGTCTAACCATTTCAGTAGATCCTTATCGAAAAGTTAAACCGTTTTAAATAACGGAAGGCAATAGCAGATTTATAGCAAAGTTAAGCCCATTTAGCGTCTTTCCAAGTAATGAAAATTTATTTAAAAAATTTATAATGAAACATCATATATTATATATCACATATAATTGACATACACATTCACAAATATTTTAAAACCAAGCATTGATTATAAATCTCAGCTCAATAACTAATTTTTGTATCAATGCACCATATATACATTATAAACAATAAGACATAAAAAGGTAGTAGATGGATAACTTTATGGTATAGTGTGTTTGGTTCATTGGCTATGATTCCTATGAAAAAGTGGTTGAAGGGTATCCCCAACCACCTGGTTGGTGGTAACTATTTTTCATGTTCGGTTGTATGGGTTAGCGAGTTTTATGTTTGGTTCAAGGGATAAAAAGTGGTTAGGGGTAGCCATATTTGTATATGATTTGAGGTGTGGGGTGATATGGTAACCTCTTTGATATGATGGTGAGAACTGAGAATACCCTCACACCATCAGCTTTTGGCAACATAAATCGATTAAAGTATGATAGGATAATAAGAATTTCAAAAATAGAATATATTTTGACATCACACTCCATTTAGACATGAACAAACAAAAAAATTAGCATCACGCTTCAAACATGTCATAGTGCCATATATCAAATATAGAGTACTAGTTCAAATGTAATTAAAGTGATCGATACATCCCATTGTTCAATGGTTCACATAAAAAATACAAGTCCGTAAAACTATTAGCAATAGATAGTTCAATGCTTTGGTTGGCATCGAAAGCCCAAGTCAAACATGGCATAAATATGCATGGAAGCCCAAATATATTTTGACATCACTCATTGTCATCATCATCTCTAGCTTCAAGATTAGCAGCTTCAGAAAAAGGTCTCGTTCACATACCTAGAAACCCAAACCATCTTCTGAGGATCCTCCAACACTTGAAACGCCATTGCTAAATTAGGATTCTCAACCAAATAGACATAGTAATTGCTGAAAAATCTGTTCGCGGGTGATTTTAGTAAGCGTTCTGGTAGTTGAGCTCAACCAGGTTTTAGATGAAATATGCTTCAAATTTGGTTACCCCTACACCCAACACCACGAACCAAATAGAGGCTAACCAACTAAAAAATGCCTACCAATAACCACCTGGTGTCTAGCCACCCAACCAAACACAACCTAACTTGTGTCCCTTCCATGGATGTAGCGGCTTAGCGGGTTAAATGACTTCAAATTTAGTGTTATAGCGAATTTATCAGGCTACTATTGTCATTTTTAATTCAGCGCTAAAAGTGTAAAGTTTAGCGGTAGCGTTTCAAGAAACCTATAGCGAGGCTATTTAAAACCTCTGAACCACGTGCACCATGCACCAGCCCTGGATGAGCAAGCGACCACCTCCATTGCCTCGCACCAGTGTCCTCCGCCTCCACCACTCGTCGACCCCGAACAACCATGGCATGGCCGCCACGCGCAGGTGCAGCTGCTGAAGCCACGACACGCCGGTGAGCTCCTCCACCGCCTGTATGCGCGTCTATAGCCATTTTGCATGTGTGTTGTATCCTTTACAAGTGTGGATTCCTTTGGTGCCAAATCGTTGACACCGTGTAATTAGCTGAACCACAGACGGGGTTGAGGAACCCTTAGAAACCACTTAAACCGACTCACAACGATTCCTCCAAACGAAATGTTGTTTATCAGTAGCATCACATGCATGGCGGAAATAAAGCAAAAGAATCCATTACTTACAAAAACTGGCATCAAATTCGAGATTAAACAAGTTCTCGAATCTCGAAACTCTATCAGAGGTTAAAGGCTGGCTAATTGCTAAGATGCAGAAGGTCGTCTCCGAAAAACTTAACAATGCGCACCACTCGTGTTGTTGTTGCTGCTATGAAGTTATGATTACTTAAGTTTTTTTCCTTTTCTTCATTTTTTTGTTTTTCGGCTGTGTCATCCTTGATTTGCACAGACAAGCATGTGAGGAGAGTCCCAAGCAGTGCATATGCAGAGATCCCAATGCAGTCAAACAAACACAGCTCATATAGAGTAGTACTATGTATCCAATCTTCTCAATCAATTGCCTATGCATGTCGGCATGAACATGGACTTTGCAAGTAGGAAATTAGAGGATTTCAATTCTCACTAGAAATTACTACCTTAAAAGGATCGGTTCCCTTTCTGGGGGTTCCAGTCAATTTCGAGGAAAAGCCTTTTATTCCAATATTTTCACAAGGTCTACATAAAAAAAAAAAGAGGAGACAAAATTACATCCAAGAGAGTGAGAGACTGCCCCTCAAGGCTAGACGCACTAGCACAACTTAACGGCCTCAACCAAAATATGGAACATTCTCATGCGTGATGGAGCTGTAGTCCGTGGAGCTCGAAGCTGCGGCGTACATCGTCGTGGACGACGCTGAAGCCGCAGGTCCGACCGCCGGTGCCGCCGCACCCAGTGACGCAGCTGGTCGTTGGCCGGACGCGGCGAGGAGCTGGGATGCATGCGAGGAGGGGGGCACGTTCAGGGCGGCTGACGCGGCCGCGGCAGCTGGGCTGTACCTGTGCTTGATGATCTCGGCGCGGACGGTGGCGAGCTCGGCCTCGAGGGCGTGCACCTGCTGCTGCAGGGTGAGAATGGCGCCCATGCAGCCGTAGACGGGATCACGGAGACGCAGACTCGCCTCGTACACCAGGCTGTTCGCCGCGTCGCCGCGCTGGCTCTCGTGCACCTCCTGCATTTGCATCCGCCGCGCGCATTAGTTTGCGGATCAGTAGCAAGCTTTGCTACTTCGTGATGATCAAGGGTTTTAAGCTAATAGAATAAGGGTGTTTGGTTAGACTTTTTTCTTAGCTTTGGCTTTTGGCTTATAAGCCACAAAAGCACCTAATAGGGCCACTGATGAGTCGTGACTCATGCGACCACTTTCAGTGGAATTTCAGTTATTATCTGGGTAGACAGCGATAAAATCAATCCCCATGTGGGGTTTCGCGTGTAAAAAGAAAAAAAAAGCGATATTTCAGTAACAACTCAATAGTTATTCTTTGGGGTGAGAATTCCTCAAGCTTTGGTAGATTTCAGCAAATTTGAAGTGGAAATTTCGGCCCTTTAGTCGAAATGCAAACAAAAATCATGAAATACAATCAATTTCAGTTATGGCCGAAATTAAAATGGAATCTTAATGTTCGATTGGTTTCGGGCCTTCAGCCCTTGATGTCTAATTGTCTTGCGTTGACAATGATGAGAGGCTTTGATTTGAAGTTTGGATTTTGTGAGTCGAAAACTGTATTTAGATATTCTAGCACTAATTTCATCTAAGCAAAAGATGCACAAAGGAGGCAAAGAATAAACACAAATCTCTGGTGAACGATCTTTAATAAACAGGAAGGGCGGAAGGGAGATCCAAGGGAATTTAGGGTTCTGGACTTGTGAGCGTACCACAAACGAAACTCCAAAAAATGCCAGGTTAACTAATGAAATGTTATGAGATGTGAGATCAATTTAGCTATATCTCTCCAGCATCAACAGCACAAAATCAATATATTGTTTCAACCCAGTGTGGGAAGCAGCAGAAGAAGAAAAAAGCTAGGTAGAAATTAGTCAAAGAATTGGGCATGGAGATTAGATTACCAGGAGCATCTTCGAGACGTTGCTGGCGCCGAAGACTTTGTGCACGGAAGCGAACTTGTGCGGCTCCATCGGCGAGAAGAAGGGCGAGAAGGTGCACTCCTGCGCGCACCGCCGCCGGAGCAGCTTGCAGGCTGCGCATGGTGTCATCATGTTGAACGACGGCGCCGACCCAGGCCCTGCGCCCGCAGTCGGCAGGCTGCCGCTCCTCCGTGCCGCCATCATCCGGTCCGCTGCTGGTGCCGACTCCCGCTTGATCTTCTCCCCTACCTCATGGTCTTTCTGCCAGTCACTGGAGAAGAAGATGCATATAGCATGAGATCACCAATTCACCATGGTTAGGGCTCCAACTAATTCCATTGTCATACACCGCTATGCACCATGAGCACAGCAAACTGAGATTGTGCAGAAGATTGTAGCTAGAGATAGTGCATGAATTTAGCTTTGCCTAAATGGACTCTTTTGGTAATCTGGCTTGTTTTTTCGTAAGTTGTTTCGAGTTTTGAGCATACCTTGCAGTGGACATGAAGACAAGGGGGAGAGATATGAGAGGGACCGGGGATGGAAGTGAGGTGCTTTGGAAAAAGTGTCTTGTACGTTGTGTGTCTGTGCCGCTTAGTGTGTGTGTGTCTCTCTCTCTGCAAGATGTGTGTAGTGTAGGTGTTGCGCCATTTGGAAGGTATCCTGATGTCCATTGACTTGTTGCAATAGTTTACAAGGCGGCTAATTAATTTGTAGCTGTGTTCATATGGAATGATGGAATCTTCTTACTGTAAAATAATTATGTTACTGCTCCCATTCAGATTCAGATTACAATAAGCACTAGCCGATAGATCTTGGAAGCTCACAGTGACCACATTAAATGGTTTGGGAGTTGTGCATTCATTTTGGCAATAACGAACTTGATCACATATTTTTACAGTAACTTGCATCACATAGTTGATTATGAGTATCCACTAACTTCGTCATGCATAAAAAAATCTCGTTTAAATCATTTCATTAATTATTCATGTTCATATAATCTTATGAAATGTGTTTGCATTGCATCCATACATGTATGAAGAAAACCTACTATGTATATTTGTATAACACATACATAATATAATTAATTTAACCATTTCAAATCTACAACTTATGGATGTTTATATCCATAGCCATTAGCACTGGTGTGGTTGCATGCATACATAGTTGAAACATAGGTGCTATCTAGAAAAAATATTTTGGATCACTGTATGTTATTAATAAAGTTCTAAGGAACAAGTCCCTAAATACTCTCCCCAACATTAGGCACATTTCTAGGGTTGAAGCTGACCAGCTTATAGATTCTCGCCCTCTCTTTGACTCTAGCTCTACATGTGGTTTTGTTTTTTGTTTCCCTCTTGGCATTAGCTGTAAAAGGCATATTGGGATGCTTCTGCACATCTGAGATCCCATCTAGGAGAAAATAGTTTATCCAATCTCTCCAAGCGAGGACTTCAAATAAAGCAATAGGCAATAGCATATATAGCAGCAATTCAGTATGTAGTTGTCTATATACATTGGTACTGAAGTATGAGCTTGACATTACTATTTCCAATGTTGTCCAAAGAATAAACAAAGAGGCGCCACACACAATCACATTGTTTACAAGTGACCCCATCAAGCAATAACTTGAAGTTTTTATGAACACCAAAAGAACAACAAAGTATATCTTGGAAACATACTCTATATATGAAAGGGCGTCCATTTCACCCCCAGATCTGCTATCCACGTCACCCGCAAAACGCAAGCCGTCCGATCGGCGCGTCGGACGGCCAGGATCGGCCCAAAAACATCCCCAAACGCGCATTTGAAAGAACATTTCTTAATCCCTAGTGTTTTGTGTGTTAGCTAACAATACCAATGATATACTAATCCTATTGCTAAGTATTTCAGTTTGGGTGAAACTCATATCACAAATCCTAAAGCCAAATTGTAGAGAAAAAGAGTTTCTGGAAATCTTCCCAGACTCGGATATTCCGGTTCCCCAACTCGGATATTCCGAGTCATCCCCAGAAAATTGGCTAAGTCAAGTTCAGAAGTACTACTGACTCCAATCGGAAAATCAGCTCGGAAATTTCAAGGACTCGGATATTCCGGTTCCCCAACCCGGATATTCCGAGTCAACCCCAGAAAAATTGGCTAAGTCAAGATTCAGAAGTGGTACTGACTCCAATCGGAAAATCAGCTCGGAAATTTCAAGGACTCGGATATTCCGGTTCCCCAACCCGGATATTCCGAGTCAACCCCAGAAAAATTGGCTAAGTCAAGATTCAGAAGTGGTACTGACTCCAATCGGAAATTCAGCTCGGAAATTTCAAGGACTCGGATATTCCGAGTCAACCTCAGAAAATCGGCTAAGTCAAGTTCAGAATTGGTTCTGATCTCAACCGGAAATTCAGCTCGGATATTTTCAAAGACCCGGATATTCCGGGTGACCGGAATTTCCGGTGTTACTTAAACCGGAATTTCCGGGTGCCCAAGACAGCCAACGGCCAGATTTTGAGGGGGAGTATAAATACCCCCTCACTCACTCAAGAACAGTTAGCTCTCAGATTTTCTCTCTCCTACCATTCTTGAAAGCTCAAATCATCAAGATCTCCCAATCCCCCCACCCAAATTCATTGATCTTTGGAGGATTGGAGGAGAAGGCCCGGATCTACATCCTCACCGAAGGGATTTGCATTTCTCCCCCATTCACTTGGGGATTTCGTGGCTAGGGTTTCCGGTGGGAAAACCTAGTTCACCATTGTTGTACTCTTGGTGTTATCTTGACCTTTTGTGGTCCTTGACCTTTTGTGGTCTTTTTGGGAGCCCCCAATTCAGTTGTGGGTGTGTGCCTCAAGCGTTTGTAAGGGATTCGATCTCCGCCCTAAAAGGGGATCAATAGTGGAAGGTGGACTCGAAACCTTTGTGGTTGAGTTCATCGGAGAAGAAGGTGAGCCTTTGTGGCGTTGCGGCTAACCTGTTGTGGTAGCGCAGACCTCTCCAAACGAGACGTACACCCTTGGGTGGAACTCGGGATTACATCTTCGTCTCCGCGTGCTTCACTTGGTTCCCTTTACCTTTGCTCCCTTACTTGCTTATCTTGTTATTGCTTAGATTATCATTTAGGTAAATTCACCATAGTTGCATATCTAGAGAATTTACCTTTGTGTTGAGCCTAAATTTGAAAAGACCTAAAATTTGTAATAGCACCTATTCACCCCCCCCCCTCTAGGTGCCGGATTCCCGTTCAGCATTACTGTAGCTCGGCCTTCTAAGCCAATCACGTTGCGCCACGTCGCTCGGTCACCGGCCGGTCGCCCCCGGTTTCCCCCGGTAACCGCGACATTTTACAGAAAGTCCACTGCCAAACAAACAAATTAAACCCGCAGTCCATCTTTACCCACTGCGAAGGACCTCGCCGCAATTTCAGGAAACATCAAATGCTTTTCTGTAAAACTGCCAGCGCATTTTCCCCAATCGTCTTCCTTCCTCACGCGATCCGGAGATCGCCGCCGCCGCACGCCGCCTCTCCGCGCCCCTCGGACCAGATCGAAGGCGACAACGAGGTCCGCCGCCGCTCGCTCTGTCAGGTCGCTGAAGATCGGGCGGCGGAACGCCACGGCGGCGCCGGAATCCTCCGCTGATTGTTCAAAGACCGCCGCCGCATCCGCGCTCCCCCGACGACGCTCCGGCGACGTATAGCCAGCGGCGCCGCCATCTTACGGTAGTACACGGCCTCACGCATCCCGCGCTCCCGGTCGCTTTGGATGGGCGTCAGCAGCCACCGCGCCGCCGTGGCCGAGGCAGGGGCGCAGAGCAGCGCTGGCCCGGTGACGTCTGCGTGATGTTACCGTGGGTCCCACCTGGCAGCTTCCTACTCTTTTCTAGAAAAAAAACAGAAAATGGTTATCTCTAATATAACAATAACTTTAAATATATACGTCCAAAAATTATGAAAAAAATGTCAAAATGCCCAGAAAAATAAAAACTAGATGCCTATGTCAAAATGCAAAACATTTCCAAAGTTTCAAAAAGGTTTAAATTTAGACACATTTCAAATCAATTCTTACAAATTTTGATACATTAACAACTTTAAACATATCCATCAAATAATTATGCAAAATAGAAATAACAAATGACGACACTAAAAAGGTCTAATTACTTATGGGAGAATGCAAAACATTTGGAAGATTCGAGGCGGTATAAATTTAGCCAAATTTTAATCCATTTCTCCTAATTACATATTTAATAAGCCACATGACAAAAAATATTAAAAAACAAACTTACAATACTACGTCAGAAAATTATGGAAAAAATGCCAAAATGAGCCCAAAAAAAACTAAATGCTTATGCCAAAATGCAAAACATTTTCAAAGTTCCAAAAAGGTTTTAATTTACAGACATTTCAAATGAATTTCTTACAAATTATGATTATTCCACGGCGCGGCATGCCGCGCTTACCTTCACTAGTTACACTAGATCTACCATCTAAGAAGAATAAATATTTATGGACATATTCTATAAAAATATTTCTGGATCATGGCCAGTAGTCGCCTAGGACCAATTATTTATATATAGAATATGAGTGTTATTTTTTATGAAAGTCACTTCAGTCGAGATTGTTGTACGACTCTCTATAGCCAACTTTGTGGGAAATCGAGGAAGAACCGGCTCCCAAATGAGTTGCTATCTGGCTCCCCAAAAAGCATACTCCCTATAAGGCCATGTATAATGAAAAGTGCTTAGCTAGGTGCTTACAAAAATAAACCAAACACTTTCATAAGCACCGGTGCCTATTTCTATAGTAGGGGTGCTTAGCTAAGCATTTGTCTAGTATAAATAAGCACATGTGCTTACATAAAAACTGATTTATTTTCTAATCACCGCCTATAAGCACCTTGCATTGTACATGCTCTAAAAGGCTAAATATTTACCAGCCTTCTTGGTTTGCAAGACTCTCAGAAGTTTTTTTACGACTCGGTTCATGTAAATATTCACCCTAGCCTCATGTGTCCCCGGAGGCAAGGAAACCCCTCCCCGCCGTCTTGTACAACCTGTCGCCGCGGATGAGGTCGTCGATAAACGACGGCTACTAGTCAGGAGCCCTCCAAGAAAGCCATCCTCTTGGAGTTTGTTGCCTATATTCTGCGACCTAGCAATTTGCCATGTGTGACCTCTACCAGGAGGCGCTGGACCAAACTGGGAGGAGGATCCAGGTGTGGCCGGGGCATGCCTCCCGGAGCAGTTTCCGGACACGAATCTTGTGACTCCACGATCTCAGTGGGATGCTTCCGCCTGGCAGGCGCACTGCAATTCTCTGAGGAGGAATTCGTTCTTGGCGGTCTCAGTTTTCGGTTGAAATTTCTAGGTATGATCGTCAGTGGTTATACCTAGCAATGGTGGCTTCCGAGTCGTTTCATTGTTGAAGGCAACTAGACCCGCTTCTCTGAACCCAAGATCTGAACATCATGGTTAGACCAGACCGACAGCGATGTGAGGAGTTGTTTTGGAGAACCCTTTTGGAAATCTAGGTGTCGCCACCACTGGTTGTGCTCTTGCTGCTGCGACTCTCTAATTGTTTCGGCGAGGTATTTTTTTCTTTCCTTTATTTTTTTTGTTATGTGCATCCTCTTGTCTAGACTTGTTCTAAACATTATACCGTTGTAAAGTCTGTGTGTGATTGGTACCATATTGATATTTACATATTCACTTTATTGATTTTTCTCATAAACAATTTTCTACAAATTGACATCTACATCAACCTATTTTCTTGACATTTATTCCAGCAGAATGGAGACTGGTTTCAGCCGCTCCATCCAAACGACTTAACGAAGCATTCTACTACTAGTAAATTACTTTGTTTTTCCTATTTCCTTCGACTCTCATTCCCATGATCCAAAGAGAACTGACATCTATGTTTTTTTACGAAGAAGCCCACCGATCTATTAATGTAACATCCCAAAATTTTGAAATGTTTAAAAATCACTAAAAATTAAAAACTTTTACCTCATGTTAAAATAAAATCATCAATATCCAATAAGAACAACTAAAAAGATTATATTGACTTATTCAAAAGTAATACGCATTTAACTGAATCAGTAAACTTTATTTTTCAACCTTGAGTGTGGAGCTAGAGATAAACCTGTAGATATTTGTTAAACCTTAAAACCGTAATTACAAAGTACTTTAATTTTTTTTGGTATGCCTATTTCAAAAAGATTGTATAAGTTATTTAATTTCAAAATAATATATTCTGGGTTATAGTTAAAGCCTAGATAAATATTTATAGTCACAAAACTATTTAGAATATCCTCTATCCTTAAAATAAAATTTTGATTCAAGTGTTTGATTTTTAAAATGGGTATGGAAAGATTTATTTTAAACAATGCATTTGTGAAATTTTACTTAATTATTTATTAAGACACAAATTTCATAATTGAGACTCTATTTTAAATTCTACAAAAAGTGTCAAATCATGTCATTTGAAAATTTATAAATTGAAATGTGTTGAAAATATGTGTTTGAATGTTTTAAAAGAAAGACATGGTTTTTACAAGTTTTAAAGAATTGGTTTGAGGTAATTTGGATAAATAAAACAAAATATATAAAATAAATAATTAAAAAAAATAAAAAAAAGGAAAAGAAAAAAAAGATTAGCCGGGCCAGCCCGAGCCGGCCCAGCCTTCCTTCCACGCCAGGCGACACGGAGTGGCCCAGCACCGGCCCAGCACCAGCCCGCCTCAACCTCTCTCGCTCTCCCCCTCACTAACGCGTGGGCCCCACTCGTCATCTCCCACCTCCAACCGTCCACGACCATCTCCACGATCCGCACGACCTCTATGATCCCCCGCACGATTTCGAATGCCTCACCCGCCCCGGCATCTCCCGTGAGGACCACTACAAAGCCCAGGAGCTCCTCTCCATTTCCCCTCTCCCACTTCTCCGAATCGTGCCCCCGTGAGCTCGCCGGAGTACCGCACTGCCGCCGCCGAGTTTTTCGGATTCCGACGAGGTTAGCCAATACCCGAGGTCGAGAGCCTCCTCATCCGCTTCTACATCTCCGTATGCCTCCCCTCATGCCCTCTTTCGGGTTTTCTGCAGCCCAAAAGAGGAGAGCGACTTCGGCCGGAGTTCACCGACGCCGGAGCCCCTCCGTTCACTCCTCCACGCCGTCCCGAGAAGCTCCGCTGGACGCCGTCGCCACCATCTCCTTCCCCGCGTTGCGCAGCGCCTCCCCGTCTCCTCCACGAGGCGGAGACCCCCTTCGTCGCCGTCTCCGTCCACGCCGAGTCGTCCGCCGCCGTCGTCTCCGTTTTCCGGCGAGGTCCCGCCGCTAGGAAGGAGTCAACAATCTTGAGCCCTCCGATCTGGATCGCACAGTAACGATTAGATCACTTAACTAACCGGTACCAACCAATCACAGGGCGCCACATCACACCTCCTTTTCTCGAATTAATTTCCGAATAGAATTAAATTGGTAGTTTTGCAGAAACACCCCTAGTGATTCAAACCCTCATATCTTTTGAATCACAAAGCCAACTTTGGCAAACTTTATACCAATAGAAAGCCCTTGTTGTGTAGAATCTTTTAGCACTGCTGAACTTAAATTTGACTAGTTTAAAGTAATTCAAATTTCAAATAGATGAATTGAGCAAATTTGACCTAGATTTGAATTCACAAGTTCAAATTTTGTAAGTAAAATATTTTTGGAATCCTTAGGATCTGTCTAATAATGTTGCACAGTTAAAATTAAATTTATAGCAATGTCATTTCCATTTAAAAATCAGAAACCCTAATTGTATATTTTTTAATATAGTTTAAATTCTATTAACCTTATTAAATTGTTTTATTTTACAAAAATAACACAAGTAATGTATTTTGACCATAAATATCAAAACTAAGCCTAACCAACCACTTTTGAAATACAAACTTATATAGATGAGTTTAAAACTTGTTAAAAGTAATTTTATCTAATGATATTCTGTTTTATAAATGAGAGACTCAATTTGTGTAATTTAGATATAAATTAAATTCTATAAATCATGTTAATGGGAATCCTTTTGCAGAATGTCAATAAAACAACTATAGGTCTAGAGAAAACAAATACTAAAACTTCATTAGATCCATAGGATTCATAAACTAGTGAATTGGTTTTAAAATCCTTTGGACTTCTAAAATTTCAATCATAGTTTGGAAGTGGTGTTATTTCTTATTCACAAAACAATTGTGCAAACATTTTGAACATACCAACCATAACAATCTTTTAAACAATACTTTAACCCATTCAGATTTGAAATGCTTAAATTGAATTAGACCATCCCTTGACCATAAATGGTAAACCCTAAGTCCTATCAAATTAATTCTTTTTGAGATATGACTTGACCATAAACTAAATTAACTAAAACAACTATTGATGAACACATTATTGTGAAGTTTGCCTTTATGTGTTATGTGTTTGTTCGAATTGTTTGTTTATTGTATTTCTCTTTCATCATATAGATTAAACGAAGTGATACGTTCTTCGTTGAAGAGAGTGTGAGAAACGACAACTTTCAAAAGGCAAGTGACACTCATAAACCACCTATTATTTTCACTATATGCATGGTAGTATTTTCTGTAGTATGCATGTTAGGAGTTGTGTGCAGTTACTACATTATGCTATGCTCCTATTTAGTGTGTAGCCTTCCCCCACCCTGAAACGTAGTGGCACCATGCATGGTAGAATGCTTAGTCAAGCAATAAAAATGTTTTGAGTAGTTGGATAGTGAAAATTAACTGAAACTAATCAATGAACTACCTGGGTGCTGGTTGGAGAACCATGGTGGGTGGCTACTCAGGGGGTCCATATCTATGGTAATCGCCCTTGGTGGAAGCGCACAATTGTGGAAAGTCACCCAATGTTAAAGAGATTGTAGACACACCTTGTTTAGTAGCTTCCAGTGCAGCCACATGTCATATGGGCTCTGTCTTGACCATATAAGTTGCGAGACCCCGAGATCCGCGTGACCAGCAGATGTAGGGATGATAGGTGGGGATGGGTCCGCTTTATGGATTTTGAGGAATTGCTTCTGAAGTTCTCGTCTCGGTCTTCTCTTTTCCATCTCACTATTGGGTGACATGGACGAGGGAATGATTGGGTCTTGTGGTGAAAGTGCACACCCTCTCGAGAGTTAAAACTAAGTATACTTAGCTGTGTCCCCGGTTATGGACATTTGAGCAACCAGATAGGGCAGATGTTGAAGATCTCCTTATCCCAATTTTTATAATAAAATTTGATGGGTAAACAATGGTTGGGAGAGCTCACTGGTATCTATCGGTGGTGCTTGTTGTGAGTAGTTTTCAAAGTGGTTCACCGGTATCTATCGGTGATACTCTTTGTTGTCAAAGATGTTCACTATTTTCTATCAGTGGTACTCTTTGTCTAAAATGAAAAGTTGTTTTATAAACGATAGGACAAAACTGGCTTTATGCCAATCAGTCTCAAACTACACCGAGCCAAATATGCATGTAGATATAGCCTTAGTAATTGTAGCTATAAAGTGTCATCTGGCCACCACAATTGCATTGTGCTGACCCAATATAGTTTGGTCTGCAACTCACCATTGCAGTACCCTCTGACGAGGAGTAAGGAATGATATGGTCGCGAGTCTCCAACCAACATGCCTTGCCTGTGGCACATGATGAAGATGGAGCTCACTTATCCATTTGCTTTTCGTTGTGTGTTTATTTTGGTTTGAGCTAGCCATGGGCTATGCACCTTGTATCGAACCCTTTTATTTCTGGATCATCGTGTAATGAATATTGATGCAATGTTATGGTATTTCATTTTAAATTGTGTGTGCTAGCAAGTCGATACAGGGACTAGCACTATACACAGGAGGTCGCTACCTTATAATAAGGAGGGCATTTACAATTAATCATCCACACCAGTATAAAAGACACAAAAAGTAATAAAAATAACAAATCGGTCATTCGACCACATAGCGATGACTACGAACACTGGAGTGAGTCGAAGGCGCGATGCTGCCCTCGTCCCTCCATCACCGGAATCAGGCAAAACTTGTCGTAGAAGAGCTTATCGTGACAAGACCCTAAAGGGCCAGCGCACCAGAGCAACAACCACCGTCGAAGATAAGAACTGTAGATCGATTTTTTTTGACCTACAACCACACGGACAAACACAAAAACAGACAAGATCCTAGGAGATCCGCCGGACATACGACTCCTCGCGCCCTGCGTTAACGCAAGATGCACCATCAGAGCGGAGATAGAGCGGGGAGTAACTTATTCTGACACCAGGATATAACCACCGTTTCACCCGGATAAAGACACAAAAACTATAAAAGATAGTAAATAGGAACCCTCCAACCGACGAGAGGCTAGATCGACCGCCCCTTCATGACCTATAAGACCATCAAAGATGCAGAAGACTCGCTTTATCATCGGCGGGCAAGATGGAAACGCTAATAGTGTTGCGCCTGATCGTCTTGCGCCTGGCATTTACTTAATCGGTTTTTTTGTATAAGGATATCCTTGTGATATTAATATAATTTTCTTATCGAGATGACACTGCTTTTGCACTAAAATGTGGCGTAGCTACATGATTAGTAGCATTAGTAGCTCGTGTCCGTACGTGTCGAGCTTACCTACGACGGCAGATATGCGTGCAAGTGCGTCGCTTGCAAGGAGATGCGTCGCACGCCGATCGAACCCTAATTGTTTGACCCGCATATCGTGCCTACGACGTCGCTGCACTGTTCTTTGACCATGGATATATCTACACCTGTCCAACGTATGCCAAAACCACTTGATCTTGACTGCAATATGATATCTAGCCCCTGGCATTTGCCTCGGTTCCCGTGCGTGCATTACTGCATTTGGTCCATATGTTCATGTTTGGATTTGAATTATTCGAGTCGCCGATTGCAGTGGACAGTGGTAATAAGTAGAAGATGCCCCTTCGTGGGGATTTTTCTTATTTTCAGCGGAGATTTACCAGGCAGATTTTTTTTTTTCATGCGTTGATATCTTGTTCATGGGGCCGGAGAGCCATAACCCTCCAACCGACTGAGCAAGGAAGATGACCTTAGTTTTCAGTGACTGAATGATCACGAGTTATGGCTCATAGGCCGGAAGTATTCATGTGGCCCGTCGTATCTTGTTCATTCTTCCCTTTAGAATTCAGGCCCGGGGTTGCTTGAAGCCTCTTTCGTCTTCATCATAAAATCCTGTTGGGCTGGGCCCTGTTAAGAAGCCTATTATCAAAAAAAAAATCATAGCTTGATATAGTAGAACCCCACGTGGGCGAGGAACCATAAAGACAGGAGTCGAACTCTGGGTGCGCATGGTGTGTCACTGCAACCCTTGCAACTAGGCCACTGCCTAGTTCTCTACTTTTGCTACTATAGGTATTCAATCCATCTGCTCCATATCAATTTTTGATGCATAGGATATATCTATGTCTAGATATATTGAATTTGACGATAATTAATATGAATTGGAGCGAGTATAATACATTTGGAAGCCCGATACTACCAAAAAAATTTGATGCTTTCTCGAACAAACCCAAAAAACATAGTCACCTACAGCGCACTTACTTCGACCCCGTCAGACTGGAACTTTCAGTCCGATGGATGTATGACTAGCCAACTGCGGCTATCATCGCTCAGACTAATGGTCTCCTTTTCACAACCACTCACTAGGAGACGATGGTGATTCCAGTTTTCGATATTTTACCGAGCAATGTCAAAGTCATACACTACGTAGTTGTTGATGATGGAGTTTCGAAGATATCCGAGTATCACCCCCACGATGAATGCCGCACAATTATGACGGTTGTGCAAACAAGGATATACACAATAGAATATGATGGGTAAGGTGACACAAGGATCCCCGACCTAATCACATCGATGATAAGAGAGATGAGAGACATTATTTACCTAGATTGAGACTCCCATCATTGTAGCTGACAACCCCGATGTGCAGGGATATTTATAATACATATCAAAGTGGAAGTAGAAAAGTACCGATACCCATGAGTAAGAAGGTAAAAATATTTTCAGAATTTAAGTTTTCTATACACTAAATAAGATAAAGCAGCAAAGATAAATTTTGGTGTAGTCTTAAAACCAGAAACAAACAAACAAGTCGTAGAAATGTGAACATACCGATGTGAAAGAGAGCTCCTGCAACTATGAAGGCGTTAAAGGTTCACCGTTCACATGATATCTCTCATAAATATTGTAAAACGGAAAAAATCTACAGTAGTGCGGTAGACGTACAGTAGGATCAGGCAATAATTTGCAGAGGCAAGCAGGTTAAGTGGAGCTACCTCTCGCGTATGTCTGTCTGCCTCTGCAATAGGCTCCTGCAAGTGACACTAGACGAGCCAACACGGTTCATGATGTTTGGTGACACGCCATACATAGGCGCTATGTCTACGTCCTTATCGTACTTCGGATGTCAACATGTCGTAGCCTTGTCGTTTGGTTCAAGAGAACTACTATAACACGGCCATACCAAGAGATTTTTCTTTAAACAAATCAAAACGGATAATATTGCGTCATTTTATATAAAAAAGAAGAAGAAAATTGATCGATTAATTAACGTGAGACCATTCTAAAACCGTTTACCAAGAGATATGATGAGTAAAGTTAGCAGAGTTATATTCCTAGTGACAGAAAACCATGTCTGCAATGATGAAATAATAAGCACTGTGTGTATTCCTTTCACAACATAGGGTACTTTTTGAAACGTGTGGTCAAAAGTTTATGTTTTTAACGGGAAAATACTAGAATGAATCTTAGTTTCAGTGTACTAAAATTGTGTTTATAAGTATAAAAATTAAATCTCACCTATATATTGAATGAAAACTCACCCATGTAAACTTTCGTAGAACATTTATGAGTGGTGTGAAAATGATTTTACCTAATCATTACATTTTGTTAAATCCTGCACAAAGATTTTGTCAGCAAATGGCGTCTTCCACATATTTCTGGGCTCGCCGTTGCACCTACGTGTGTGAATTTTTAAATAGTTTTCAACGCTTAAAAAAGTTTATTAGAATAAGTTTAATAAAATGTGTAAAACTAACGTAAATTCCAAAAATATGCTCTGTTCTTAACAAAACCGATTAACAAGGTAGAAGTATGATATATATACCACCCGATTTGCCATTCAAATTAATTCATCCTACAATATAAGTTTTGCTTATTATGCCACCATGCGGGACTTTTGACATTTTCCAGGACAAAGGGTTTCGTGGACAGTAGAAACGACACTTATTTTGTTACATGATCTTGAACTATAGTGTGTTTCCCAACAAAAAATCAAATGATCAGAAGCTCGGGGTTTTAATATGTGAGCGTGGCGCCTAATTTATATGGTGGTCACCGACAGAAGATATCCGACACATGGTTCTGTGCGCACTGTTCCACTATGACGTGTATAGCAAGAGCCAAGAGACCCACAGATATGTGATGATCGATAGCACTTGCATGTGCATCTGGCTAGAGCGTTGCCCCTAGTCAAGAAGGTTGGCCAGGATGATCATGAATGCACGCTCTCTTTCTCAGTTTGATCATCCTTTTTCTCACATGCTTCTTTCATTAGCTCCTGCATCCTTCCTCGATCTAGTTGACCACAAAAAGACATTGCTCCGTCAAGAGCCTTCCAGGCTCTCTAAACGTGGCATGTCGAAAATGCCTTGCGAATTGAGATGCACACTTAATAGCAGTTTGCTATAAACACGGCCGTACATTTTAGTAAGGTTTCAGTGTTTCCCTGAAGAATTTAGCCAGGTTCAGAACTGAACGTAGTATAAATTACCCAGTTTAGACTTGGAGCTCGAACAAAGTGTACTTACACAAACTTGACCGATCCGTTAAAAATGTGCATCTTCAGATAAGGCACATGTTTCTCAAAATGAAGCTCCTACCAAACTACTACTGCTACTTAATGACGCGTTGTAGGTAAAAGAGGGTATCACTTCCTCTCTTTTTTTCTTTTTTTTTGAAAGGGGGTATCACTTCCTCTGGTGGCACTTCCATTCTTCCACATGCCCACTTCTTGCTTTTAGCAACGGCTAAAGCTTGCTGATCTCAACTAATCCTCTGAATCACATTCATCTGTCTCTAGAATCTTTCCTCAATTATTTCTTCAGGAATGGTTCATTTTTCTCTGCATCGAAATGCATGGAAATATCTTACACTGCGTTAAAATAGAGTAGACCTTCAGTTGAGGCGTCAGAGATTCGCATTTCCTTCTCATGTTCATATGTACCACTAATTTACAAACGGAACGCATACAAATACGGTTGTGTGTGGGGGGAACATCAAGGTCCCAGTGTAGCTACTGTCTCCTCCTTCTCACTCAAAATCTGAAGAATAACGTCAATCAGTCTCCACTTTTTGCTCTGCGGAAGGAGTTGCAAAGCTTTTATGTGTTGTCAATTAGAAACCACAAATGATTTGTTTCCTAACAAAACTTTTGCTCCCTGAAAGTAACATATGCTCCGGTACCTGATCAACAGCAGGTAACTAGGATTGTGACCTATAAAATGCAAGTGTACAACACACGCCAGAATTCTCAAACTCAACTCTTCATGAGTCTTAAACAAGGAAAGATGGGCAAGGCTCCAGTCTTGCTCCTTTTTTTTCAGGGATAAAAAATAGCTTCATCTGATCCTACCGGAAGCAGGAGGAGATCAATGCTACATGACCTAAAAAAATGGACATTAATTTCTGATTCGAAAAGAAGGAAACAAGAACTGAATTGTGTGTGTTAAAAAAGTTGTTAGCTAGATTTTTTTGTCAGAGTGCATTCTGAATATTACTACATCCGTTATTACAACCCTAAACTCCTATATTGGTTGTAATAACATCCTATAATACGGGACAAAGAGAGTAAGTTGCAACAGCTTCCAGGTTACATCAGTTCAATGTAAATCAGAAACCTCTGTTCTACAGAAAAAGTGACTACCCTAAGAAAGATGTGTTGCTACAAAAATTATTAGCTCGAACCATATTTTTCTTCAAAAATGGGAACATAGCCCTGGCCTTTGCATCAATTGATGAACGCAGCCTTTTTATTGCAACGTATGAAGATTCAACAACATTAAGTTGCTACAAGCTCCGGATTACGTACAGTAATTCATTGTAATCCCAAAACCTTCGTTGGAAAGAAAAAGTGACTATTTGCAGCTAAATGATCCCTTTTCAGCAATCACCATATTGTACTTGCAAAGTTGCATGGCATGCCATGCAAATCCCGAAAGTAACAACTCCATGGAGTATGGACCGATGAAACAACCGTTTGCAGCTACAAGGTGCCCATCAGAATATTGGAGATGTGGCACCGAGCTGCTGTTAGTACACACGCATCAGTTGCAGATCAATGTCCTTTTGCGCAGTTTTCCGGTAAGCCTGAGCTTTAATCTCTGCTCAGCCGTGAGATTCACTATCAGTATCAGGGAAAAATACAAAAGACATACAGTGTGTATGTTACAACCTTGACTTCTGTCAGCTATGAGTTTGTCCTTTGAGCATCTAGGAATACTATGGTTGCGATCACATGTAGGATCCTTTCTTTGTTGAAACGGACAAGACAAAAAGCAGAACCTAATTTGCCAAGTGGCTGCAAATATTTCTTGCTGCGTGATCTGTAAATGTATCTTCAACTAGGGATTAGGTACAGATTCAGAATAATTTTCGCGAGGATTACACATGCAACATACCTAATTCATTTGACATAGTCGGAGTTGAGCTTAGGCACATCGATCAGGATGAAAACTGCTTTGCAGAAATCTTTGTAAAATGAAACTCAGCTTTATATGACCGTCTCAGATGACCTAATGCTCAAGCCTATTTAATTTATGAATTAGAAGGCACCTATAAAGAGCAACTTTCCTTATGATCCAGGGCAGTGGTTATCTGTCTTGACACTCAATGAGCACTTTCTACCTGATTAATTGATTTTTTGAGTATATGCATGAAGCTTCAAGTATCCACCTAAGTTTCTAGACTTGCAAGTTGGTCCCACAAAAACTAAAAGAATTAAAACTAATAAGTATAAGACACAGAATCACATCACATACACACCACATAACACATGCAAATCACAACTCAAAATTGTTAGCACAAAGTGCCCGCAGATACAGGCGGCGTCACATTTGGTGTAACTATCAGACTTCTTTTCCACATATTTGCAATGTTACTGAGCTAATTTCCCTAAACTACACCGATAAATTAAGTGCTTCCGAGGTTGCTAATCTATGCGTTCTAGCTAAGATTGCATTGCCGCTTGCCAACCCATTTGAATTCCCAGCTAATAGGTAAACTAATTATCGCCGCTGCATAGAGTGAATTCTGAATCATCGGTCCATACATGCATCTTGTTCATCACACATGATGGGCTAGCTGGTCCTCCAAGAGCAATAACTTCAGCGTCTTTCCCTGCTGTTTCTTCAACAACTTAATGCCCCTCATATGGGGCAAAGCAACCTGCAAAATTGTATGGCAGCAATGTGGTCATGGAGCCCCCCGGGGTAGGTAGCTGGCTAGCAAGTGCCCTTGATGGTTGATGCTTGGTCACTGAGTACGCTCTTCCATAGGAGAACGTTTTGTAGATAGTACACCGTTTCACTTGTTCGAGCAAGGGATGTCCCGGTAGCTCCTCATCCGTCCGTTGGGGTTCTAGATAAAAATTCAGTCTCGAAGAGAGACCCATCGATCCAAAAGTGGACCTGATTTGGCCGACACCCCTTGCCCCCCACTACATTTGGAGCTGGTTAGGGTTAGGGGTGTCCAGACATGTAATATATAAACTACACGACAATTTTGTCCGTAGTTGATCGTCCAATTCAGTCAGTCATTCTCTCTCCTTGAATTTACCTCCACCCGATATTGCTCGGCTACCTCCGATAACCCACTGAACCACCGCCTACCCCTCCCTTCTTTCTCTCCTACTTGATCTAAATCATTATCGTCGCTTCATCGATCCGCACTGTCGGCAAGGTTCTAGGACATCGACATAACCTACAACCTGATCTTTCTTAAACGGGATAAAAGATTGACTTTTATATTGATGTAGTAGGAGAAACAGGGGGTAGGCGTAAATTCAAATAGAGAATATTATAATTTGTGCATGATTATTTGGATTAGCTTGAAAGGAAAATATCTTGTTATTAAAGAGACCCTTTCATTTCGTTCTTCCAAATTTATAGGTGATGACGCCCTTAGCAGTCTTGAGACCCTTTGGATGTGAGGTGGGAGTTATGAGGCCACCATCCACTAGTGCAGAAAAGAAGGGCGGTCAGAGCCATTCCATTGGGGGTATGGTCGGGCAAGAAAGTCAAGAGACCGCGTCAACCCAAACATGCTTAGAGTAGCGACATTTGAATAGGATGGGTCTATCCGCCATTCGAGTCATTGCGCGGCGAGATCCAGAGGTTTGCTCTACTAGTTTTTCCTATATTGATGTATATGCATGTAAATTACACAGAGGTTTGCACGGCGAGATACATGATTTTATAGAAGACCCCATAAAATAGGAAATTACACATAGGTCCCTTACAAATGCAGAAAGGACCCTGCTGATCAAAGAAGAAAATCAATTAGGACATTCTCTTTCTCCACTGGCGAGCTGGAGGTTGGCGTCGTCGCCGTGCCAAGAAACAGAGGCATAACCACTTTTTTTTTGAAATTGAGGCATAACCACTTGTTGATGAGAAGACGTAGAACGTGGGGCCTCACACAGGAGGTTAGACATATGCCAGAGCCCTTCACCGGATTTTTGATAGGCCTTGCATTGGCCTTGGATGTCGGACAACTTTCATTCACCGGCAAGGTGGTGCTCCAGAAGATTGCCTCCCAACTCCACTACTCGTTTTATGCTGGATCGTCTCACTGGCTAGTCGATACCACCTCCAACCTTCACAACTACAACGCCCGCTAGAGGAAGAAGACGATAAGGGGGCAGGAGTACCATGCATCAGAGGGACCTTCTCTGATGCCGGCAGTGCAAAGAGACCCACCATAAAACTCTCCACGCCTGCCATGGGTGGGCGGAGGCAGGCATAAAAAATCAGCATGGAGAAGAACCCGACGAATAGGGAGCTCTCTTATTAGAGAGGCTTGGCCCATCATCGTCTCCAACCTCTAGAGTAGCACATCCAACTATGCCCCCTCTGTCGCACGCCAGGAGCCACTAGAAAACTCCGGCACCAGAAACCCCAAAACACTACCTCCATGCCTGTCCAAAAGGGAACTTCCCCCTCCCTCTCCTCGTCGCCACGGGCGGCCAGAGGGGAATAGATAACACCAACTATCCAACAAAGAGATGGCCAAATCTGCCATTATTGAAGAGATTCTCCACCACCACCTCTCCACCTCCGATCTTTCACCTTGGAAGCTTCAAGGAAAGCAAAAGCAACCTGCTCGCGCTTGGCAGAAGCACCAGCAAGGAAGAACCGCACGGCATAACGTCGACCGCCACGAAGGACAAACCTACTAACTCTAACCCTAGAACTACGACGAGGGCGACCAAACCTACACTTTACATAAGGGCTCGGCCACCAACCCCATCTCCCCTCAAACCGGCAAGGCTGACCGAAGAAGAAAGGTGCGGCGCCAAGCCAAGACAGAAAACACTCAGACAAAAAAGAGCAGAGGAGGGGAGAGACTAGAATGAACCGTTTGAAAAAAAAAACACTTGTCCAACATGTTTTAAGGTTACCATTAGGGGCACCCTCCTCCTTATGTGTCACAAGTGTCCGAACACCCCCAAATGTATGAGATATGGTGGCGTATGGACATACTACCGGCTCGTGATGCTTTTAGTATAAAAATGAAAATGAGCAAGGAAATGAATTCATCTCTAAATTAGTTTTTCCTTCTTGGCAGAGAAATGTTAGCACCTCTTAAAACTTCCCTATAATAATTCATTTGATACTTGTACGTTTGCTATTTTAGCCAAAATGGTGTGGATGGAAGCGGGCACGTAAACCATGAAGGTGTGACATAATGCGTGGGAAATTAAGTGACTGTGGGGATAAATTTTACCCAGATGCAAGTCAAATAGCTAGGCCAACATTGCGCAAAGAACTTTAACTGCCTTGACAGGCACTTGATACGCATAATCTACATTACCTGCATGACGTAGCAAGACTTTGAGTTAAAATTGACATCAACTTTGGGAAACGAGCTAGTCTCCTCTTCTTCACCTTTTATTTTACAGAGTTCAAAATGCAAAAGAATCAGCGCAGCATAACCACTACTGTCCTCTTCTTGGCACCATCAACCAGGCACGTTGGACCGGGTAAACAAGCTCTGTCTCTTGTCAGGATCATCAGAGACCCAATTAACCAGAGGCCAAGTACAGGGTGTGAGGATCTTAAATTAGTCATGTGCCACCATTTGAATACTCCATCAAAGTTACATTGCTCAATTAATGTCCAAGTTGGGGAGAACAATTTAACAAATGTGTGTGCAGATTTGTGACAGAGATATGAACCACGAGCGCGAGACAGGGGATCCGATCGGCCCATAGATTCGTGCTTAATTTTCTCCTAAGTGTCTTTAATGGCTCCATTGGTCCTGTGGATTAGTAGGTAGATTAGCAAATAAAAAACACAATCACACTGACAAGTTTCTAGCCACATCTGAAGGTTTTCTTAGTAATCACGCATGTGTTAACATCTACGGTACAAGAATGCATAGTATGATTTTCTCAAGTACTGTGCGTCGTCTTATTTCAGTGTTACAAAAATCTGTAAATTCTTATCGGCGTCGGATTTAACCTTAAGTGTTCAATGTAGGAAAAAAGTTAAGGAAAAAAAGAAAAAAAATGGCATTCAAGATGTATATATAAACCCTGTGAAAAAACTCATGGGAGTTTATCAGTAAATTATTGCACTGTGCTCAAAGTAAATTATTGCAGCAAAGCAGGGACGAATTTGGATTTAGATCTCATTTTGCAACACCTCACTCAGGCTTGAGAACAAGAACACTTATTTGCAGCACTGACTGACTGTATACAAACAACGGGTGTACATACTTTTTTGTAGATAAAGTTGCACATACTCATATACACCACCACATAATATTACTCGTGGATTTTTACACTTGGAAGCATGACTCTGAAATGACATGTAACTCTGGTTAAGTACATTTATACTAGTAGCTGTAGCACACAATGCAAACCACACCCCGGGTATTCAGAAAACTAAAGATAGCACACTGCTCGCTACATACTCCGGTGTAGCCACCACGCTACGCCGCCGCGCTGGTAGCTCGGCCACCGGACTTGTGGCCGACGATGGTGGCCAACGCGTTTCTCACTGCCACAGCGACGCCGCAACCTTTCACCATCCCTCTCTCGCACTCCCTCTCCATCCCGAAGCACGTCGCCGGCACCACCGCGTCCTCGAAGATGTCGCCGGCCGAGAACGCTCGCCGGTGGTGGGCGCCAGATCCCCGGGCGGCCGGGGAAGACTGAACCGTGAACACTGGCGACATGGACGACGCCGTCGAGGACGAAGAAGACCAGGACAGCGAGGAGCACGGCGACGTCCGGCGCCGTGGCCTCCGGAGGAGGGCCATGACGCCGCCGGGCCAGCGCCTCCCGGACCCGGAGGCGGAAGCTCCCTTCTTGGCGCCGCCCCTTCCGCCTGAGGCAAAGTAGGAGGGCGGCGGGGTGAGCGGCGGGAGAGAGGCAGCGGAGGGCGAGCTCTTGGGCGTGCCAGGCTGCGACTCCCACAGAAAGGGCACGGAGCCTGCCGAAGCGACGCCGTAGTACACCCGGAAGGACGGCGCTGGCACGGCCAGCGTGGCCGCAGCCTCCTTGGAGAGCATCTTGGAGTAGAGCTTGCCGCTCCCCTGCTGCTGCTTCACGCTCTGGTGGCCCGGCTGCTCCTCCTTGCAGTACTCCGTGCTCGCCATGGCCAGAACCCAGAACTACGTGCACTGATCTCTAGCTAGCTACCCAATGAGAGAGAGGGTAGAGGGAGAAAGTGAGTGTGCTTGGAAGGAAGGAACGGAAGAAGCTGCCACTTGAGAAGAAGAGGCCGCAGCGCAGTGGCACTGGCATCTAGCCAGCTACTGCAATTATATATCGCTGGGTGGGTAGATCAGCTATTTGCAGGCCATGCCAGGCGCCCAAGTAGAGGCTGGAAGCCAGAAATGAAAATGCACACACGCGCGAAATGAGAAATAAACTTTGTACCGTAATGAAAAAATTGGAATGTTTCTTGGAGTATTTAAAAGTTAGCTTTTGTGGAAAAGATCACCGATATATCGGGGGCTAGTTTGAATAATGTCAAATGGCAACCCTCACCAACGCACCTGGCCCCAGTGGCCACGTACACCTTTTACTCCAAGAGATCTTAACTTCAGAACAAGAAAATTAAACCTAAATGAAAATCTTTCAGTTATTTTCTTGCGCTCCAATAGTAATCAGAAGCAGAGACTAACTAAAACGAAAACCTAGATAAAAACTAAAAGGCCAATAGCATAAATCGTGCAATATATGTTGTGTGGGTTCCCTTATGTGCCAGTCTACTGAGATCATCTTAAATTTCCATTGATACAGAAAATGCAACTTCAGTTTAGTGAAAAGTGCACCCCAGTGACAATATCAACTTCATCAATAGCTCTTTTCTTTCGATTCTTTGTGAGTAATGTCGTATGCCTAGTATGTTCACGCCGGCATGGTCTTGGTCGCTCTTTGCGGGTACTTGTATGCCATAGTGTATCATTGGGTTTATTGAACGATGTTCGATCTTCTATAGTCTTTGCAAGTACTTTAGAAAGATGCAACTTGAATTTTTCGGATTCTGAGAAATGCCACTACAATTTTCCTCTTTTACAAAACACCACTAGAATTAATCTTCCTCGGTCTTTAGATATGCCTAGTATGTCCAGTTTGTAGCAGTGAATCTCGTGTGTGTTGTCAGGTATCGGTGAGGTCAGGCGGGACAACTGCTTGTTTTCCCGAGCAAATAAACCCCGAGTTTTGCTAAGGGATCGAAAGCGCACGCTCTCAGATACGTATAGAAGGAGGCAGAAAGGTGCTAAGGGAAGAAAAGGAAGGAGGAGAAAGGTAGAGGCAATTTGGTCTAAAATTTCACATAATGTCATATAGAGATGTGATGCATAGTTTTAGTGCTGTTTTTCAAAATATGAAAATTATAGTGGCATTTCTCGGAATCAGCAAAATTGTGCTGTCAGTTATCTAATTAACCCTTCAATACACTGATGTTGCCTTTGAGGCCCAGTGTCCCATGTTTTTTTTTGATAAAGGGAGTTTTATTACTTAAAGAGTTTTAAGCATTACACCCGGCTTCTGCATAACAAAGATGCACATGGCGACAAGTTCGAAGTTCAGATGACAAAAATAAAGTAGATGTATTACATATCATGATGAGAAAGTATAAAAACGTCTAAGGTGGTGGAGGGCCGATCCGTAAATTATGCTGTCATCCATGTTGGGATAAAAAGTCTCTCGCCGTATCCTCCAGTCTTATACACACCTCCGTAAACAGGCCGTGATGCTCCACAAGTTGCAACGAAGACCACGAACGAAGTGTAGCAGTAGTCCGGTATATAACCTGCATTAGAGAAGAATTTTTATCGTCAAAAACCTTGTCATTTCTAGAAAGCCATAGCGACCATATTACGGCCAGTGCTGCCACCCTAACAAGTTGTTTAAACCTAGCATCCACGCCATTGAGCCATGTGCCAAAAATCTTAGCAACGCTCGTAGGCGGGTATAAGGTAGAACCTATCTGGATGATTGACCATATAGACCTATCAAATTTGCACTCGAAAAATAAATGTTTAATTGTCTCGTCCTTGTGACGGTAGACACATTTTTTACTTCCATGCCAATTGCGTTTTGCAAGGTCGTCTTTAGTTAAAATTACCCCTCGACGTAGATCGCACGTAAAGACTTTATTTTTTAGTGGGATCTTCATCTTTCAGAGTTTTTTATTATTCTCCACTGACACTGTCGGATGAATTAACGCTTTATAATTGTGTCCCATGTTTAGGATGGTCTGACCGTATTTGTGTTCAGTTATCCTATTATCTAGTTGTGCCCGATGTTCTATATGAGCAACATTTGATTAAAAAATATTCTCATGCAGCATAAGCTATAACGGTCATGGAACCTTGCATTCTAATAATGCTAACAAGGCCAGAGAACTTATTACGAAGCTAATTCGCGTAGTGAATGCAGCTGGACCACAAAAGGCCAGTGCAAAAAATCTTAACATGCTTTTTTACATAGCATTTGTTACATGAAAGGTGTAATTCATTTTTAGGAATACGTTTATCTCTCTTTCCATGAAATTTCTTATGAAGATCTCTGCATTCACTTTCTTTCGTCAATCATTCGTGAGTCTAATTCCCTAACCAATAGCATCGCTGCATGCTGGGTTTAGCGTGCATCCTATATGATGACGATTGAGAGTTTATTTCCCGCTACCATGATCGTCGATTGGATCATAATGATAACAGTGTAATTTGTAAGTCTCCGGCGAGAAAGATAACACACATCAGCACTATTATCCATTCAGGGACTTGACGATGACAGTTGCTTTCCTAGAACTTTTTATTTAAAAAAACTTAAAAGACTGTTACACTTTACTTGTGTACAGTTTTGCCTCAAAGGATCCTTCTTAACGCAATGTGTCCACCTCGTGCTGATCTATCCCGCTATCGACTGAGGCAGAAAGTGGCACGCCCTGAGCCGACTTTTGCACTTGCCCAACGATTGCTTGACACGGCATTGTTGGTGGACATAATTAAAGGTTATATCGTGCGTATACAAACCGGAACATGATGGCGGCTTGCTTATGTAATCACATGCATGGCGGTACAAGAATAAAATTGAGATATTCTCGCTATTTTAAAGTCAAATAGAAAGGAAAAAAAATGGCATACGGCCGTATGCAAATAGCTGGACGACTTTAAGCAATTTTTTACATTAGTTCCTATCAGTTCAAAATGCTAGCACGGACGACTGAGCTTGCCCGTAAGAAAAAATCAGAGAGATCTCAGTTTGACTTTGAACTAGAGTTCAGGTTGAAGAGTTGACATATACTCGGATTCTAATTAATTACCTGAATCCACGTGAGTCCTTGTGATTGCGTCATTACCTAATTTGTGGCCATTATGCAGTGGCGGAGCTAACCTAATTGTTGAGCCCGGGCAAAAATGTACGCACGGTAGTGTGAATCATAATTTGTCCTAAGCAACTCTTAAGTAAGCTAGCTCTTTTCTTCATAACTCAAAGGAATTTTATAGCCAGAGCCCGGGCAGCCGCCCGGGCATGCCGGGCTGTAGCTCCGCCCCTGCCATTATGTGTGTTTCGATGAAAAACACTAAGAAATCTCACGCCTTGTAGGAAACACGAATTTCAGTCCAAAACATGAAGTATATCGAAGATGACATACATATTAAGCTAGTTTTAGCTATGTTGAGTCAAAACCGAGCGAGCAGTCTTAGCTAAAACTCGGTTCAATTTCCAATCAAGCTAAATAAAATGAGGCTAATACACACTCTTTCTAGTCGATCTGGGACCCCTTGCTCACGAGTATCGGGCGTTTGCAACTCTACGGCTATCCTTGAAGAAAAGCTTGCACTTCCAAAAAAATATAACCCAACCGAGACCTAACACACAACTATTTAACTTGTACTGTACCGTGGTGGTGGTTAAAAATAATATATCGAGCATGACTATTCACATGTTAGAAAGTAGACGGTGGTTTAGATTCCGCACAATACTTTGGAGCAAGCTTGATCATTTATCTTTGTGTGAATATGTAAGTGCATGTCGTAAAAAAGTAATACATATTGGACCTCTTCTATAAAAAAAATAGTTTAATAAGTAATAAGTAACGATAAAAGATGGTGAAATTTGACGGCGCATCTAAAAAATCAATTTTACTACTACTTGGTATCCCAAAATATAGGACAGGTTAGAATTTTATTAGTCAAAACATTTCTAAGTTTCACTATCTATATACAAAAGCATGGGTGAATTCCACTATTTGCCCCTCGTTATGAATTTATCCCATTTGGTGTAAAGTCATCCTTTTATAAACTATGGACCCTACTTTTCTGATGTAGGGTTGTAGGGTTTGCTCGACAATGTACAATGTGAGGTGATGATTGAAACTCGAAATATCATGACGACAATGAGGGATGGAGCATATGGTGAAGAAAAGGCTTGTCATGGTCCTCGATGACTCCCTTCAATCTTTACAAATTGTTGTCACCCTACGTCGACCATTCATGCTGATTTTATGAACAAAACATGTAAATGCTAAAGTGGGTAAACCCCTTCAAAATTTGCAAAAGTGGAGGTCACTCTAAAATTAAAAACTACTAGCATCCAAGAACATGAAAGACGGAGTAATCTTTCATAACATATTTTTCTTTGTGAGGTACCATGTTTATGCAGAATTTGAAGGCCAAGTGTCATACTAAATGATTGTGTCATGCCCTAATCAAATGACCAAAATTCTGGACGCTGGAAATGTGTGTATGTGTATGAGAGAGTTTTGTTGGGCAATTTTTTCGTGTGTCATAATTATCTCAAGAAAGAATGGCGCCGCCGCACCTCGCCATCCTCATGTAGGCACCGTGTCCCTCACGTAGATACAGTTGTTTAATGATGAATGTTACGGCGAACATAGTTGTTGCAGCCGCTTGAAAACGACCCCTAGTGGTGATCTGTTCGATCTCTAGCCTCTTCCTTTAATTGCTACGTAGATAGCTCGACATTACATCTATTCATGTCTAGAACTCTAGATAGGCTGAATCATACGGTATTTAAAAAAGAGGGGATGTGCCTTATTCATCATGATTGTTTATTATGGCGTATTCATTTCTATGCAAAAGAAAGAAAGCAGGATAGACTGAAACGAGAAAATTGCAAAAAAACACCAGAATTGTGCCTAGGGTTTCAAAAAACAACCATGTATTCATTTTTTAGCAAAAAATACAACTTTCGAGTAACAGCGTAGCAAAAAACACTGATTGTCTATTTTATGTCCGTTAAACCTCTTTCTTACCGGTGGACCCAATTTGTCAGGTCCACATGACAGGTTTATTTTGCCAAAAAAAACCTTCACAATATGGGGGTCTTTTTATAAATTTTTAAGTCAACGTGGAGTCTCTGCCGCGCTCTCTCCCCTCGCATGCATCTCACTCCACCACCGCCGTCACTCCGGCCGCCTCCAGCCACTACCGGTACGGCCGCTCGCCGTTCCCCACCCACTGCATCCCTCCTCACCTTGTTCGGGGGACGGTGCAGAGGAAGAGATCGACGACGCGGCGGGCCAGAACGATGCAGACGAGGATGGTGCCGAGGAGGAGATCGACGGCCGGAAGTCGAGGGCGGCGCCGTTGGAGGTCGAATAAATGGTTGTGCGCCGGCGGCGCCATGCCGCAGCGACAGGAGGGTTCGCGAGCAGGGGCGGCGCTGTGGAGCGGATGGAGGTGGTGGCGCTGTCCGACGAACAGGGCAGGAGAAGCGTGGCATGTCTTCTCCACCGGCGAACGACGGACTCCAGACCCCGCTTAGACGTGTCCAGGCGGGCGGCCGTCAACGTGACCATAGCTCCGGCCTCAGCGACATCGCTGGATTCATCCACTGGAAGGGCTCCATCAATGGGGATTGTTGCCCGCAGGCCGCAACGCCTGACATCGATCTGCGCCATCAGCCACCGTCGTCGTCTGTCCACGGCAACACCGTGTCGGGATGCTGCGCCGCCGAGTAAGACCACACCCGCCGTGGAGCAGGCAGGGTGCCACGACCAGGGAGGGCGTGGCGCGGCGAGCGGGGAGGGCACGACGCGGCTGGGCAGCGCCTCGAGGAGCACGCACGTCGTGGAGGAGGACGAGAGAACGGGGGCCTCCCTGTTGCATATATGAGCAATTTTCTATATGATTTAATCCATAATAACATTAGATAAAACATGGCTAGAGAAGTATAAAACAGACTAGTCATGCAATCTAACATAGAGTACGGATATAGCAATTCTACACATCCTGCTAGAGAAAAAGTCTGAAAGATGATCTCGACTAGACAGAATAGGAAGACGTACGGTCCAGTGGAGGAAGATCCGTTTGTGGTGGCAGACATGTTGTCGAAGAGGGCGTCGACGTCGGGGAAGAAGTCGTCGTCCGGGAAGTAGTCGTCGGAGTCCGTGTTGGGGAAGAAGCCAGTAGTCGCGTGAAGACGCTCCCCAAAAACCTTATCGCCTCTCTCCCGTACAGGATCACGAGAGACGGGGTTCCGGAGGCCTACTGTTCCGTCACACGGTGCACGCCGCGGAACGGAATGAGGAAGACTTGATCGGCGGCGCGGTGCTCGAGAACCAGGAGGCAGGCACATGAGTTGTGGCTGTGTTTCGGTGTGTCTAACTTAGAGGAGCGACCTCTATTATATGGGCACACAGGTTGGAGGCGAACAAATACCGCGGGAGATGAGACGAAAAACCAAGAGACGAATTGAAGAGGTAGCCATCCGTTTTCGTTTCGTATTAATCTCCCATTAGTGCGTCGTGACGAGGCGAGGCGGGCGGCGGAGGAGGAGCGCGCGCGGAGCTCTCTCTTATTCTCATTCTCCTACTAGTGCTAGAGGAGCTCACCTTATAAACCGGTGTGGCACTCTCTAAACTAGCCATGTGGTACTAAACATTTGTCCCACCTCTTGCCATGTATGAATGGCCATATGGGTCTTTAGGATTTTCAGGAATTATGGAAATGGTTAAATGGGCTAGGTAATTAAGGACAAAATTCCAGCACTCCATCCGCCGATGTTGAGCTCGCCTCCCTCCGCCCGTGCTGTGCCGCTGTCCGCGTGCTGCGCTCTTCTCCCTCCGCCTGTGATGCGCCGCCGTGAAGCCGAGATAGCAGATGGTGTCTCCGTGGCAGCAGTGGAGCACATGCTCATCCAGTCCGCCAGCTGCAGTCGTGGGCGTGGTCGCCGACGGCGACTAGCGACTGTAATCCCGGCGGCTACGATTGATTTTCTATGGGGAATTGTTTTTGACTTTTAGATACGTAGACCAGACATTTATGCAAAACAGTCCAGAAATGTACAAAACATTTTAAAACTAACTTTTGACTAATTTTCTCGTGCCATGTCGGCCTAACAAATCGGGTCCACCGGTCAGGAAGAGGCTTAACGGGCGTAAAATAGAGAATCAGTATTTTTTGCCACACTGTTACTTGAAAGTGGTGTTTTTTGCTAAAAAATTAAAACCTAATGGTTTTTTAAAACTCTAGATACAATTGTGGTGGTTTTTTGTAATTTTCTCAGACTGAAACAATGTATCAGACACTACACCCCTAATATCAGATCACTATATGTAGGTGGGGTCTCATGCATCAACCAAGAGGCTGGGAGTAGTTTGTACTCCAGTATATTAGTAGGTCTAATATTACGTGGGTCTCATGAGCAGTATATGCTAGGTAGGATGAAGAGCTTAACCCTATTACCTATCGAGAAAAGACGAGCATACCTAGAGCGTGCCCAATACGCACGTCATGTGTAAACCAAGTGTCAAACGTACCTACTTCGTACGCCAGAAGTACAATAGTCATTGGTTGCCAGCATGCATGGCAACCAAGGAAGAAACAAACAAGAGACTAACTGTTAATTAACTCCAGACACTTGCCTCATGTTCTTGCAGGTTATGCTCATGTGTTGTGATTACCGAGCTCGATCTTGAATAGTATCGACAGATGCTCATTTGTATACATATTTAGGTAATTTAATTTGACCGGGCCAGAGCCTACACAAGCTTTTGTCAAAGTGATATCATTCTCCGTACCATGGAACATTATCTTCTTACAGTACAAACTCACTTGGTCGAGCCCAGCTTATGTCCACCACATTCGTCGAGCTTAATATACTTTCATATGATTTGAAATTTATTTTCAGTAGTCACCGATCTTTACTGCTTGTTTGGAGCTAAGCTTAAGCCTAACTCGGACTCACTCCACTGTGCGGTCATCTACTCGCTAAGAGATTGGGATCCCTTATTTTATCTGTGGGCACTTTCAGATGTTTTCGCATTACTACATACTACATTTTGTGTCCATGTTGTGTGCATGGGTACCTCGACATAATACCAAGCGGTGAAGTTAGGTAGGTTGAAAATGTTAAGTCCCCGCTTGGTTCTTAGTTTTTGTGTCTGAAACCAGTATGATTAATAGGCTTGTAATCTTTTCTAAACCAGTCCTACAATATCGCTTGGTTTGTCCTTACTGCCTTGTTTTGTTGCACCCTAGTAATCCACGACAGATATTTACGCGGGGCCACCCACTAGTGGAATACGAACCAGCAATACCGGTCGGGGAGGGGCATCAGTACCGGATTTGCAACCGGTACTGTCCAAGCGGGACTGTTGCCCCCCCCCCCCCCCCCCCCCCCAAATCAGTACCGGGCGTGTTGCGACCTGTACAAAAGGCCTACACGTGGGGTCGCGGACTGAGGTTTCGACTAGAGACCTTTTGATGGGTTCGTAGTTTAGAAAATAAAAAAATTCTTACGGTGAGAACAAACCAACAAGCCAAGATCTAATCTAGGAGATGCTCGTAACGAGTGTAACATATTCCAAGAGAAACTCACCCTCGAAAACCGTAAGAATTTCGAGAATAATTCTCGTGGATGATGTAGTCGTTCACTCGCTGATCTCAAGATCGTGAAGATGTGCGCTGCAACGGGCAACGCCTCCGTACTCGGCCACAAGTACGGCTTGATGACGACCTCCGTTCCCTCGATCCAGCGGGGCAGCGGAAGTAGTAGAACCACCAAGGAACTCCAACAACACGACGACGTGGTGTGGCGGAGAACTAAACGGCCATGGCTTCGCCAAGCGGATGGCCGAGAGGTGGAGCAGCGGGAGGAGGGAGAGAGGATCAAGTGTGTGCATAAGAGGGAGCTCTACCTCTCCTTATATAGAAGAAGGGGGCAGCCCAAGGGGGTGGTGCGGCTCAAGAGCCCCCACCCCTTCCTCTTCATGTGAGTGGAGCATCTACTCATGCCACTCACTCTCTTTAAAACTCCACTCAAAAAATCCCAAGGGTTTTTCTTTATTAAATAAAATAATTTCATTTCTTTTTAATATTTGTTAATTCTTTTAACAAACATTAACACTTACCCCCTTGATTCATTTGCTAATTCTATTAACAACCATTGTGAAAGAGCATTTTCCCTCATGTGTGGTTTTGGTAATTGAATGACAATCTCTATGGACTAATGTTTGCATTGAGATATCATTATTGATCATGTCCATGGAATTGTGGAGTTCATGTGTTGGACTCTTGAAGCTTATGTGTTGAGTGGAGCATATTGCAAGTATGTCTTGAAGGATTCAAGACATCATATTAGTGAAGACATGTTGGAAGATACAAGGTTGATCAAGATGTTGATCAACACACAAAGCTACATCATGTACCAAGAGCGATCATGTATCTCTTGGTATGGTAAACACTTGTCCGCATAGCTTTGTGAACTAACCCATGATATATGTGTGTGTGGTATCTTTATATGAGGTTAGGTATCTTCCCATGGGTTTGCATCAAATGAAGATTTCATATAGCTCATGGAGGATGACGTCATGTGGTGATCGTCATCAAGGTGAGATGTGCAAGACCAAGACCAAGAGAAGCTTCTTGAAGAGATCCTATGCTTGGTGCTTGCAATGGATACATGAAGATGGAGCTAAGCGAGACTCTCCCACTGTGAGCATGGGGGAGTATTTGGAGAAGTCTTCATCAAGCATGTGCTTGGACGCGCAATCAAGAAAGATGATCCACTTGAAGAGATCAAGATAGTTATCATCTAACTCAAGTGGAATGCTCAAGGCAAAGGTATGATCTTGATAGGGCTATAGGATAGATAGGCGTACTATCAAGAGGGGCTCTCAAGTTAGTAACTTGATCACATCGTTGTGGAGAGCTCAAACCTTTGCATACTTGGCATATCATGTTTCTTGGTTCTCATTTGGCTTTTATGTTGGTGAGGAGTTAGAGCTTGATTCATCTCCATGTCAAGCTCTCGTTCATCGAAATCGGTTTTACTTTGGACAACTTGTTGCGTTTTCGGTGGCGGAAATATTGTCGGTTCTACAATGAGGAAAGTCCCACACCATGCCATGTGTGGTGATTTTACTCTATTTGTTCGGTGCTCATCGTCGCTATCTTTCCAACAAAATTGGTCTCACCTCATTTGGAGTTCATTTGCAAAAGTTATAGCAGTTTTCGTTTCGGTGTTTTGCTGATTCGGATTATTGGGGCCGGATATTCCGCTCTACCGGAATTTCCGGTCCCCAGCTCATCCAAGAAAACGGCTAAGGAAAGGAGAAAAAGGGTTCTGACTCCAGTCGGAAATTGTGCTCGGAAATTTCCGTCTACCGGAATTTCCGAGTGCACCCAGAAAGCCCTCCAGTTTTGGATAAGGAAAGAAGGACTTTTGGTTCTGACTCGAACCGCAAATTGTGCTCGGAAATTTCCATATACCGGAATTTCCGAGTGCTCCCAGAAAAGCCTTCCAGAAATGGCTAAGGAAAAGTTTGGTTTTGGTTCTGTCTCCAGCCGGAATTTCAGCTCGGAAATTTCATGGACTCAGAATTTCCGGTTGACCGGAATTTCCTAGTCTCACTTATACCGGAATTTCCGAGTGTCGAAACAGCCAACGGCTATATTTCCTGGAGAGGTATAAATACCCCTCCCCTTATTCTTCCCCAGCCAACCCAAGGCAACACGACTTTCCCCTCTCTCCTACTCCATTGTTGACCTTGGAAAGCTCACTTCCCTCTCAATCCCTCCATTGATCTTCCATATTCTTTAGGGAAAGTTGAGAGGAGATCTAGATCTACAATCCTACCAATCCATCTCTCCTCTAAGTGAGGGGAACTTAGTGGATCTAGTTCTTGGAGTTCCTTTATGGTTCTTCTTCTTTGTTCTTCCTCTCTTCTCCCACATAAGCATTAGTTGCTTTTGGTGGGATTTGGGAGTGAAGGATTTGACTCCTTTGTGGTTTCCTTTGTTCTTCCTCTCTTATTCCCCCATAAACATTTGTTATTGTGTTGGAATTTGAGAGTGAAGGACTTGAGCACTTCGTGTGCTCTTGCCATTGCATTTGCATCGGTTGAGCCCTCCACGAGGATTCGTGGTGGTGATACTTGTGAGCTTGTTACTCTTGGGTCTTTGGACCTTAGACGCCTTTTGTGGCCGGCCTTTTGTGGCCAAGACCTTTCGTGGTCAAGACCTTTTGTGGTCACTTGAGAGCCCCCAAGTAAGTTGTGGGTGTGTGCCTCAAGAGTTGTACGGGATTCGATCTCCGCCCCAAAGGAGATCAATAGTGGAAGGTGAACTCGCAACCTTTTGTGGTTGAGTTCATCAGGAGAAGAAGGTGAGCCTTTGTGGCGTTGCGGCTAACCTGTTGTGGTTGCGCACACCTCTCCAAACGAGACGTACACCCTTTGGGTGGAACTCGGGAATACATCCTCGTCTGCGCGTGTCTCAGTTATTTCTATACCCGAGCTCTTTACTTATGCACTTTACATTGTGATAGCCTTCGTGCTTGAAGTCATATATCTTGCTATCACCTTGTTACTTGTATTGCTTAGCATAAGTTGTTAGTGCACATAGGTGAGCCTAGTATTTGTATCTAGGTTGTATGCTTGTTAAAGTAAACCTCTAGTTTTATTCCGCCTTTATCAAGCATACCGGAATTTCCGGGTCATTCTTGGACCGGATATTCCGGCTCCTCGGAAAAAGTTTTAAATCGCCTATTCACCCCCCTCCCTCTAGGCGACGTCTATCCGTTCACATTGTCAACCATTGACAATTAACCCCTTGAACTATTTCAATATTACCCGAAACAATGTCGGTGCTGTCCAAACTTTTTCTCCGAAATTCCGTGTCTATCCAAAAGCGTCGACAAACATTAAGTGTGTCACACTACGGTTCGTGAATAATGTAGACATGATCAAGACACCTCTCCGATCAATAGTCAACAGCGGGATCTGGAGATCCGTAATGACTCCTACATATTCGACGATGAATCTTGTGATCGTGTGAACCAAAAACGTCATAACCAATTCCTTTTGTCTCGCGATATTTTACTTGTCCGAGATCCGATCATTGGTATCATCTATACCTTGTTCGATCTCGTTCCCGACAAGTACTATTTACTCGTTGTGTGATATGACATCCTTGTGACCTAGTCACGTGCTTGAAAGCGGTGTCGATGTGATATCACCGAGAGGGCCCAGAGTATATCTCTCTGTCATCTGGATGGACAAATCCCAATTCTTGATCCATGAGACTCAACTAATACTTTCGGAATACCCAACGCCACCTTTATAGTCACCCTGTCACGGTGTGACGCTTGATGTCATCAAAGCATTCTTCCGATGTTAGTGATTGACATGATCTCATGGTCTAAGGATTAGTGTTACTTCGTATTCTCAGTACAACAATATAAACTTAATGACCTGATCGTATTGCTATACTTAATTTGCGTGTGCTCATCATATCATTCTTCTAATGACGTGATCCCGTTATTAACAACATCCAATGTTCATGACCAGGAAACCTTGATCATCAGTTAATCAACGAGCTTGTTAAACGAGAGGTGTTACTAGGAACTCTAATTTGTTCATTAGTCACACATGTATTAATATTTCCGATTAATACAATTCTAGCATGAGAAATAAACATTTATCATAAACATGAAATAAGATAATAACCACTTTATTATTGCCTCTCGGGCATATTCCTTTCACCTTTAGTACCGGTAGATGTTACCCACCGGTACTACGAAAGTTTTTTCAAAATAATAATTATTTTTTGAAACTTTCAGAAACAAATATTTTTTAGGATTTCGAAATTTCTCACTTAACTATCCACTAACCCACACTTAATCTCTAGTCTAACTCTACACATTTAACCTCTACACACTTAATCTATTTGAGAACTGTCAAATTTCCCGATTGGTCACCCATCTTGAAATTGTTATAACACTAGCACGTTTAACATTTAGTTTCCTTTTAAACTAGATACGAAGAGAGAACTGAGAACTTACTGATAGTTCTATCTTATCAATCATGTTAACCACTCGGTCATGATTAAACACTTATTCATTTCTTATACTATAAAAGTTTACTTGATTAAATAATTATATTATATAATAATATTATTTTAATAAATAATGATAAAACAAATATTACTTTATTTTAAAAATGATTATATAATAATAAATATTTAAATAATGAAATAATGTGATAAACACTTCAAAAAAAGAAATCTTTCTTAGGAAAATTACACAACTAGTGGTTATGATATATAGGAATAATATTGAAATAAATAATGATAAAACAAATATTACTTTATTTTAAAAATGATTATATAATAATAAATATTTAAATAATGAAATAATATGATAAACACTTCAAAGAAAGAAATCTTTCTTAGGAAAATTACACAACTAGTGGTTATATTATATAATAATAATAATGAAATAAATAATGATAAAACAAATATTACTTTATTTTAAAAATAATTATATAATAATAAGTATTTAAATAATAAAATAGTGTGATAAACACTTCAAAAAAGAATTATTAGAGAGTTATTGTTTGCAACAATAACACTAATACAGAAAATTAGAGATAAATTATTTACAATAATAAGACACCTCACATCCAACAATAACACTACTACAAAATATTAGAGAGTTATTCTTTGCAACAATAACACTACTACAAAATATTAGAGATAATTTTTTTGCAACAATAAGACAACTCACATCCAACAATAACACTACTACAAAATATTAGTGATAAATTGTTTGCAACATAACACTACTAGCCACAAAATATTAGAGTGTCAATAACACTACTAGCTCACATCCCAACAACAACAATACAACATATATACATGAGGAGACCCTCAAGGCACTACAAACACTAGCTAGTAATCGTCATCCGAATAATCAGAAGGCTCCTGACGCACCGGTCGTGGTACGAGGTGACGCTGCCCGTAGTTGATGATTCTAATCTTACGGTACACCTCGTATGCAACATACGCATCTATTGCTGCATACTCAATGTTGCAACCGTCAAGTGGGTACTTCTCCCAAAGATAATGTTGCCTACTCTTGAATCTTTTATTCATATCCTTGTACGCGTCCTCGTCGAGCATGGCGCTTGCCATAGCAGCCATTCCAGTCTTGAGATGCTCAAGCATAAAGATAGCCTGGAGATCAATGTGGCAGGCAGATGGCATCTCAAGTCCCGGCCAGGTGCGTTTCATTTTCATTTTGATCTTGTCATTTGTTAAATCAACGCTAGCAAAATGAATGCCGCTGCAAAGAAAATCCATGAGTGGTTGACATTGCTTGTCACTTCCGCAACAAAAATGGAACACATGTTAAAAATACTAACAACAACTATGTACATTGCAATGCAACAACAATGTACAATAACAACAATATATATATTCATACAGCCAAATTATGCAACAACAATATATATATACAACAACAATATAGAACAATCTAACCAACAACAATATAGACAATTGAACAATGTATAATTCGACCAACTATTGAATTAATTAACAATCTCATTTTGGCCATATTGAACAATCTTTATTTCGGCCAACTATTGCTGAATAACAACAATTTCATTTCGGCCAATGCCACTATATATATATATATATATTGATCAACAATTAATCTCATTGGAACTATATATATGTATACAAAAACAATCTCATTTAATCTCATTTCGGCCAACTATTGAACAATCTTATTTCGGCCAACTATATTGATGAAAAACAACAATCTCATTTCGGCCAACTATATATATTGATCAACACAATCTCATTGAAATGTATAATTAACAAAAAATGTCATTTATAATTCGGCCAACTAATTAATTTATTGAACAATTTATCTCATTTCGGCCCAACTATTGTAAATTTGTAATATCTATTTCGGCCAACTATATATTGATGAACAAAACAACAAATCTCATTTTGGCCAACTATATATATTGATCAACAATCAACTAATTAAAGTAAAATTGCCCCAAAATATAACATTTGGACCGGATGCATGAGATTTTTTGTACCTTTCCCATTGAAAGACCAAGACATACTTCTTAAAACATAGTTGGATCACCGCAACCTCTTGCTGATTGGCGGTGTACTCGAAATCGAGACCGATGAACTTCTCTTGATCCCGAGCTTCACTAATCCATTTCTTGAAATTAGAGAGATAACCGCCCACCAACGTGCTATCGTTGGTATAAACCACCTTCAGATTGGCGGTGTGTGCAAGCACCGGTCCACAGCGCGCGATTGGTGGCGTCGGACTCATGGTGGCCGGAGTGGATGTGAAGAGATCGGAGGGGAGAGAGTGTGTCGCCGGAGGGAGAGAGGAAGAAGAGAAAGCCCCGGCCGTATCAAAAAATGAAGAGACAGGGGAAGAAAACTGTCCACTCCCGTCTAAAATCGTGGCGGGAGTCGAACGGTTAGAACCTTTAGTACCGAACCGTAACACAGCCCGGTACTAAAGCTCCCCTCGCCAGCCCCTCGCGGCCGTTGCCATCCAATTGAGCTTTAGTACCGTGCCGTGTTACAGACCGGTACTAAAGGTCCCTTACGGACCGGTAGTGTTGCCCCCCTCCCCTCTGACAGTTCGAACCGGTACTGATGCTCATTAGTACCGGCCACAAATATAAGCAGGACTAATTCTCTCGACGTAAAGTCCTTTTTCCACTAGTGACAGTAACTACCTTTCCAAGCAGGGCCTAACACATCGACGGTACAATAAAATTTTGGACCCGGATGAATACAATTTATACTGAACTTTTATAATTATATAGATTTATGTTTAGCCCATTATATTATTATAAGTATAATTTAATGCTTGTTCGCATGGTTTAATAACATAACTGAGAATATTAATAAATATCATTTTGTGTGTTCTTTGTTTGTAGTGAATTTGTTAGCTTAAAATATTATACTCTACTATTTTGTAACAAAGTTTGTTTTAAAATTATGTTTTGTAAAATACGTAATCGATATAATGTATACCTATTTATGGTGAAGATATGTAAAGAGTACAATCTAACAAACTTCTCGTTGGCGGTTTCTAGTGTATGATTATGTAAGCTACTTAATAGAAACTTGTTAATAAATTGTGCATGCCTTCTACTTGGTACTAAAACAACATTGTTTATAAGTGAAAAAATAGTGAAAAAATATAAATGCGCATGTGTATGTATATGTATATTTTATTATTGCATATATATGATTTTATGCTATGTGCTTGTTATCATGTTGTGTACAACTAGTTTAAGTTGCACATGATTAAACGTGTAAATCAACTAATTTAATTTGTTCTAAAATGTAATGTGCGGATGTTTTTTTAACCATCTTCAGTTAACGTCTTTGATGACCAATAATACCAAATTGTGTGGACTGAGCTTGTATAAGTATAAATGGCATCGATGCATTCTGGTTTGTGTGATACTTTTTAAATAATTATTTTTTGCTATTTTTAAGGAAAATTTCAAGTGCAGAACATTGCAAGCTTGTGCGTTGACCTAGAAGGTCGTTCATCTTATATTTTTGTTTAGGGGAGTAATGAATCATAAGATTACTAGTATATACTTTAGCATTTTGCACCCTTCTCTTAATTCTCGGGTCCCTGGATCTATGCCTAGCCCATGGGCCGGCCCTGCAGGTCGAGAAGAGACAAGAGTACAAGACCCAACATGCATGGCAATCAAGGAAGAAACAAACAAGGGATTACCGTTAGCTAACTCCAGAAACCCGCCCCATCTTCGTGCAGGTTATGCTCTCGTGCTCTACTGCATCCTGTGCTGTACATTTTGCGAATGCGAAAGACGACGTTAGCATCAAAGCATGTACACCCATGGCTGAATTGTTTTTTCTTGATGGCAACCGTTGCTGATGTGCAGCAATTTCCTGTCTCGTGTCCGTTTCTGGTCGCCAACAACGGCCCAGAGATTTACGGATCAAGCAGCGGGGCGGCGACCATTAAAGCCCCAAAGGAGTTGGTCCCAATGCATTATAGTAGACGATCAGATGCAGTCTGCTCAAAAACAAAAAAAACAAAAAAGACGATCAGTTGCAGTGAATCATTAGCATAACCCAATTGTGTGTGTATCACTATCACAGTATCACGTGGAGTAGTACGCTTTGGTGTTTTGTAACGGAGGAGAGAGAGGTTCTACGGGCGGCTGTTTAATTCAGGAGCTCTTAATTCAGTCAGCAAGGGCTAGGGACAGGTGTCAAGCACGCAGGCGCCATTTGAATGCTGCCCGCAGGGCAACTGTTCCCGTGCGATCCAGAAAGTTTCTGGTTTGGGCGCGAGATGGAATTGAATCCAATCGAATCGGTCGTCGCTCCTGGAGTTTTCATTTCCATCTCATGCATAATGCGTAGGTGTAACGTGTTTAAGGCGTGTGTACGTGTACTCCATGGCGTCTCATGAGTGGTTGGCAGGCAGGATGATAAAGAGAGAGCGCTATCCATGCTGGCATGTACGTATACGTGTGCGCACATGACAAATCTGAGCTTGCTATACCACATGACACATGTAATGCCTGCGCAATTATTTCGGATGCGGATACTTGTTTCCACATTTTCATGTTTTGTGAAGCCTCATGCTTACTCCCTCGGTTCGGAGCAATCAAAAGGTGAAACTTAAACAACGTATATGGAGCCTGGAAAGCCCATACTCCTTCCATTTACAAATATAAAATATTTTAGTTTTTTTGGTCCACATTCACATGTATAAAAATGTATGTAGATATTTTTTAATGTGCATGTACACTTATTTTACTGTAAAACTAGTTAGCGTAGCATTTCATCATCTGGTATGCATAATGGTTTTAGTAGGGAAATAGGTCGAAATGGATGATATATTCTATTTGACGGGATATATAACATAATTTCCTATTTGTAACATCAAAGTCGATATGTCCGAGTGGTTAAGGAGACAGACTTGAAATCTGTTGGGCTACGCCCGCGCAGGTTCGATCCCTGCTGTCGACGCAACTTTTTACCTTTTCGCCCGCGCAGGTTCGGTCCCTGCTGTCGACGGAGTTTTTTTTTACCTTTTCCATTCTTTTGCTTGTTGATGAGGAACTGAGCTACACACACGGTGCATACAAACTGAAAAACACCGAACCAAATAGGTTTTTGTAATATGTTTGCCATAATAGACACGAATCCCTCGCAGCCTCAAAGAATATAAAGAACAATCAACCTTTATCAGGCTAAGAGGGAAACCAGGAAAGAACACAAAATCGTGCGTAAATAGAACTCTAAATTATGTTAGTAACGAGGTGTAATCAATAGTAAAACCTTGTTAAGAGAATTATGTTAAAAGTTACTTGATCAGAACATGAAGCTAACACTAGAAATTGTTGTTCACAAAGTACATTTTAGTATCCTCAACTTCATAGATCGATTTATGTCCTTTTTTTCCTACCTCCTGAACGCAAGAAAAAAATACACTGAGAAACGAACAGCCAACAGTAGCTGCTGGCAAGATGACATCTGGTACTTAACACTGTCATGCTCTACAAGACATGAACTGAAGATCGTGTTCTTTGCCTTGAGTGCCTGGAATATGATAAGACTAGATGGCTTTCACGGTTTACCATATTGTCTTGTCATAAGAGACTAGAGACTGAATAAAGAGTAGAGGTTTGTTATTCGAGAGGCTCAGTGCGCTCTTTGTTTTAGAAAATTTAGAAATTATATTTCAAAGTTTCAAAAAAGTGTGAAAAAATCATGGATATTCTTAATGATGTCTTCTAAAAACATGCAAAATATCAATTACAAATATTTTGTATTTTGAGCTAGACAAAAAAGACACGTGTGCATATCTGAATATAGTGTTTCAAATCTATATAAAAATAGATTTCATAATTTTTGTGTAGCCCATAATACAAAGAATTCCGCATTGTGATTTGCACGTTTGTAAACGTCATCATGGGCTCGATCCATAATTATTTTCAATTTATTTTAAAACTTCTAAATATTTTTATTTTTTTCAAACAAAGGGAGCATTAAAATATCTATATTGCTCACGAATACAAGCATCAGAGGTTACAATATATAGGAGAGGGAGAGAGAACCTAAACCTAACTGAATCGGTATAGAACTCAACACCCTAACCGAATCGGTATACAACTCAACACCCCCCCGTAGTCGAATCGTGGTGAGAAACAACGTTGAGACTGGTTCGGAATTCCTCAAACACAGTTGTAGGTAATCCTTTGGTGAAAATATCAGCATACTGTGAGCTTGTGGGAACATGCAATACCCGAGCTTCGCCAAGAGCAACCCGATCACGAACAAAATGAAGATCGATCTCAATATGTTTCGTCTGTTGATGCTGCACCGGATTGGTGGACAGGAAGGTGGTGCTGATGTTGTCACAGTAGACAACAATGGCTTTCCGTGCCGATTGGTGCAACTCAAGAAGTAGTTGGCGAAGCCAAACAGATTCAGCCACACAATTTTCCACAACTCAATATTCTGCCTCGGCACTGGAACGAGAGACCGTCGGCTGTCGCTTTGAGGACCAAGACACCAGGTTTGTCCCGAGAAAAACACAAAAATCGGATGTAGACTTATGGGTGTCAGGGCAGCCGGCCCAATCTGCATTGGAATAGGCTACCAAATCCGAGGAAGATCCGACATGAAGCTGAAGGCCAAGATGAGCAGTCCCTTTGACGTAGCGCAGAATCCGTTTAATGAGTTGGAGATGTGCAGCAGGAGGATCATGCATGAACAAACAAACCTGCTGAACTGCATGTGACAAATCCGGACGGGTGAGTGTCAGGTATTGAAGAGCACCGGCCAAGCTGCGGTATTTGGAGGGATCAGCAATCGGGAGACCAGCATCGGCGGGAAGCTTGCATTTGGTGTCGATGGGTGTGCCTATAGGGTGACAGTTTGCCATGTCAGCCCGCTCCAAGAGACTGAGGGCGTATTGCTGCTGTGAAAGAAATAGGCCATGAGACGTGCGATGCACGTTGACACCAAGAAAATGGTGAAGGGCACCCAAATCACTCATGGAAAATTCGGAGTGAAGTGAAGTGATAATACTCTGAAGAAGAGTGGCAGTACTGGCGGTGAGAATGATGTCGTCCACATATAGAAGCAAGTAGGCAGTGGCATTGTGTGAGTGAAGGATGAATAATGATGAGTCACTCTTGGAGGAGCTGAAGCCGAGAGTATGCAAGTACTTGGTGAAGCGCAAAAACCATGTGCGAGGGGCTTGCTTGAGACCATAAAGGGACTTCTTCAGTTTGCAAACATGATCAGGTCGAGCATCATCAACAAAACCAGCTGGTTGGGTGCAGTACACAGTTTCCTCAAGTTCTCCATGCAAAAAGGCGTTCTTCACATCAAGTTGATGAAGATGCCATGACTGAGAGGTGGCAAGGCTGAGAACTACACGAACGGTAGCTGGTTTGACTACTGGACTGAAAGTTTCCCCATAATCAACACCTTCTTGTTGAGTGAATCCGCGTAGAACCCAACGAGCTTTATAACGAGCTAAAGAACCATCCGGGTTGAGTTTGTGGCGAAATATCCATTTGCCGGTCACCACATTTATCCCTGCAGGACAAGGTACTAGAGACCAAGTGTCATTCCGAATTAGAGCATCAAATTCATCACGCATAGCATCGTACCAATGAGTGTCCTTAAGTGTTGTACGGTACGAGGAAGGGATGGGAGAGGGTGTAGTAGAAATAGAAAGATTAATTTGGTGTTTGGGTTGGGAAAATCCAGTTTTCGCCCGAGTGCGCATTCTGTGTGCATTTGTGGGTGGATCTATTGGAATCGCACCGGGTGGGAGACGAAGAGGACGTGGCGGAGTGGCAGTGGCCGGAGGAGATTCTCCTGGTCCGTAAGGCGAGGGAGATTGCGCGGTCAGAGGGGACGCGCTTGACGAGGGAGATTGCGCGGGAGGGGAGCGACCAGGTGGGCTGTCGGGGCGTCGTGGGGTTTGGGGTGTCGGGGAGATGGGTCGTACGGGTGGGGGCGAAGGGGCAGGTGGCGTGACGCGAGTGGCTGGTGGCTGTTGGATAGGAGGGGACACGGGCGATGGGATCGGTGCTGGTGGAATGGGATCAACTGTGGGAGGGGTCGGTATGGGTGAAGATGTGGCAGCGGAAAAGGGAAAAGAGCTTTCGTCGAAAACAACATGACGGGAGATGATGAATTTGCGTGTAGTGAGGTCAAAACATCGGTAACCTTTGTGTTCACGAGGATAACCGAGAAGGATGCACCGTGTGGAGCGAGGAGAGAGTTTGTGATCAATTGAGTGGGAAAGGTTAGGAAAACAAAGACACCCAAAAGTGCGGAGATGATCATATGTGGGATGAACACCGTAGAGAAGAAAGTAGGGTGTGAAATTTCCAATGGAACGAGCTGGTCTAATGTTTAGGAGATGATTAGCAGTGTTAAGAGCTTCGACCCAAAAATGTGGTGGTAAGGTGTCTTGTAAAAGGAGAGTGCGAACAACGTCGTTGGTGGTACGGATCATGCGTTCAGCACGACCGTTTTGTGACGAGGTATAAGGGCAGGAGAGGCGCAAAGAAACACCATTGTCACATTGGAGGCAGCGAATGGTGGTATGAAATTGTGTGCTAACAAACGAGAAGAATCGAAGCAACGTGTCACATGTTTCAGATTTAGCGCATAGTGGAAATACCCAAGAGAACCGAGAGAAATCATCTAAAATAACCAGGTAATATTTGTAGCCTGAACAACTAATAATCGGAGGTGTCCATAAATCGCAATGATAAGATCAAAAGGAGATAGAGCATGAGAATGAGAAGCATGGAACGGTAATTTGGTGTGTTTCCCTAGCTGACAAGCATCACATAAAGTTTGAGTGGCACTAATTTTATTACAAGGAGAAAGAAAATCCAGCGGTAGAGACGACAACGTGGAGGAGTTGAGATGACCAAGGCGGCGATGCCAAAGATCGCTGGAGACGGTGAGAGCTGCGGTGGTGGTGCCTCCATGATCACCAAAAAAGGGTAGAGGTCGCTGGAGCTATTAGAACGCATGACGACTTTCCGGGTGAGAAGATCCTTCAGAGAAAAACCAAAGGGGTCAAATTCAATGGTACAATTATTATCGCGAACAAATTTACGAGTGGCACATAGGTTTTGGATGATAGAAGGAGAAACAAGAACATCGTTAAGGAGGAAAGGGCGAGATGTGAGATGGGCAGTACCAGTAGCAACAAAAGGAAGACGAGACCCATTGCCAACAACGATATGACGAGAATTGACATCTAAAAGGGAACGAGACGAGGTCAATATACCTTGGTTGTCGGTGACGTGGGAGGTGGCGCCGGAGTCCATGATCCAATCGCAAGCGGGGGAGGGGAAAGCTGTGTCGTAGCTTGGAGCTTGCTGGTAGAGGGCGCCATGTTCCCACGATGGCGTCGTCGATGGTGCAGTGGGAGTAGGCGCGGCATGCATCAGCGGGTACGCCTGTTGTGGAGCTGGAGGTCGTGGGCCGAGAACGCTGGAGGCGTTCGGCGGAATCCAGGGCAGGCGTGAGGGGAACGACGTCCCCATAGGAGCAAAATAACCGAGCCACGGTGACTGGTTGCTACCACCAGGTGAAGCGAAGGTTTGGCCACGGCCGCGGCCACCTCCACGGCTCCACCAGATGAGAACGAGGAGCCGTGGGTTGTCTTCGGAGCGCCATGCTGGTAACCCGGAATTGGGTTTTTGCCGCGGTAATTGGGGCTGACACCGGGAAAGCGGGGGTGCCCGCCTCCGCTACTGGATCTACTGCGACCACCCGAGGGAGGACCGCCACCGCTGGGCGTTCCGCGACCGCCGGTGTGCACAGTCATGGCCTTAGCGCTGGCCTGTTTTTGTTGTGTATCTTCGTCGATCTCGGCGAGTTGGAGGCGGGAACAGGCATCCGCGAAGGGAGGAAGAGAGGTCTTCAGAATTTCGGCTTGGAGTTTGTACTTGCGACCGAGACCGTCGAGAAATTGGAGAGTAAGGTCATAGTCGCTCACCGGATGACCGATGGCGGCTAGGTCGTCAGCGAGGTTATGTAGTTTGCTGGCGTAGGTGGTGATGGAGAGGTCGTCCCGCTGAGTGTTGCGGAAGGCTTTGTTGAGGTAGATGTAGCGAGTTGCCTCATTGTTGATGAAGAAGCGGAGCAGGCGTGTCCATGTGTTGTAGGTCTGATCCTCGGGGTGGTGGACGAGGCGGTAGAGGTCGTCGCTTAGCATGGCCATGAACCAGAGGGAGATATGGATGTCCACCGCAAGCCAGTCATCGCTAGGGTTCACCGGCGTGGCGTTCTCCTGGATGTGATCTAGCGTCTTGTACATGGTAAGAACGCTGGTGACGATCTGACGCCACTTGGGGAAGTTGGCACCGTCGGCGGTGACCTGGAACTTGATGTAGTTAGAGATATGAACACCAAGGATCGGATGGGAGAGGTTGGGCGGGGCGGGTGTAGGTGGTGGAACCAAGGAGGGTGGCATATTCGAGAAGAGAGCGGTTTGGGTGGGTAGCTGGACGGAGAGGTTGTGGAGGTTGAGGGCATCGGTGTTTTGGAGGAGCGGAAGGAAGGGTTGGCGGTGGTGCTTGGAGAAGGTTGGACGGCGGAAGCAATGGGGAGGGTGGGCGAGGTTGAAGAAGTAGAGGAGGCCGAGGTATCCATGTTGCGGTGGTGCAGGGGGCGACGCACGCGAGGAGGCTCTGATACTAAGATGTTGGATATAAATCTATATTGCTCACGTATACAAGCAACAGAGGTTACAATATATAGGAGAGGGAGAGAGAATCTAAACCTAACTGAATCGGTATAGAACTCAACACCCTAACCGAATCGGAATACAACTCAACACCCGGGAGCACAAATGACTTTCTACTGAATAAAGTGATAGCTAAAGAAAACAATCATGCCCCCGTGACAGAGTTTCTCCATGTGTAATATGCATTTACCGTAGTTTGTTTTCCAATGTATGTTGTGCACCACGCGATACATCCAAGCATCCAAGAGGCTGGAGCCTATCTGTTTAAATCCTCCTCTCCTCTCGCCCCCTCGCGGGCGACGGAGGGGAACCCTAGCCGCCGCCACCCACCACCCCCTCCATCCACCTTCTCTCCCTCCGCCGCCGCCAAAGGGTGCGGCTGGGCAAGGTCTGGCCGGTGCCCGGCGGCGGCGGGGACTCTACTCGTCTCCTCGCTCCCTCTCACGCAGATCCAAGGCCGGCGATGGACGAGGGCCTGGACGTGGTACTGTCGGGTACCACGGCGTGACGTCCTCGACTTCTCGACGACGGCGCGGCGGACGACATGGACTCTTCTTCGGGTAGATCAATGGCGTGTGGGGCGGGCTGGTCGGTGAGAACCGGGCTCCGTTTTTGGAGCCGACGATGGTGGCGTCCCCGGGCGTCATCACCTTGTTGAAGGCATCGTTGCTCCGTCCTCATCCGTTTTGTTCCGGGGGAAACCCTAGATCTGGTTTCCAGATCGGACGATGGTGTCACCTACGTGTCGTTCACCCTCTTGGGGGCATCGTTTTGGAACACGAACTACCTAAAGGGGTCAGCTGGCGGAGCGGTGTTTCATCTACCACGTCGATGTCGGTGTGTCTCGGCGGCGTGGCGCTGCGGGGTCTTGATTTCGGGTCGATGGACTTATGCTTGGTGGCGTTGTCTGGCATCGTGGCGATGCCGACGGCAGACCGGTTTTGCGAGATCATGGTGTTGATCCTTTCTGGAGATGGGTTTGTGGAAGACGGCGGCAGCAACTAAACCGTACATGTCGGTGTGCGTTAAGTGTTTAGCTGAACTGGTACTCCAGTTGTAGATGATGTGCGTTGGTGTTAGTCACCCCCATCATAGTGGTAGCGACCCTTATTGTTGAGAGGTTGTTTTTAGTTTGTTTTCATCACTGTACTTTGTAAATCTGGTTGGAATTAATAAGTGCGTATGGCTGTGTGCATCTCTCGATGCAGAGGCCGGGGAATCGCACCCTCCTTTTCTAAAAAAAAACATCCAAGCATCAACACCAGTTTAATGAAGTTGTAGCAAACGAAGCAAGGTCAAAGGCCCTATTGGAAGCAAACCAGATTCAGAGTTCAGAGATTTCCATGCATGTAGCTTCTGAAGCAGAGTGCAACACCCCAAGAAACTTGCTGGCTTGCTGCCTGTTTGAAACAAAGAATCTAAACTCATAAGTAAATTACTAAAATATCAAATACATCGAGACTCTGCACAGAGTATGTTTTTCACTAGGCCATATTTACCACATATATGTTGATTAAGCTGTGTTTTCAGAAATTAGCTCCACAAAAAATGTAAAGAGTTTAATAGTATTCCAACATCCTCAACGATCCGTGTATGTTCGAAAGTGCACTACGCACTAGGATAAAAGAAGGTCTTATGAAAAGTTCAAGAATAGTTTGGAGTCGATCGTTAGGCATTAGGTCTAGCGTGATAAGTGTCTGTCTACGCCGACGTCGTTCAGCGGAAAGGATGACGTCGTAGCGTACTAATGTCCTCAAGTTCCGTCTTCGTCCGATGAGGCTCAACCCGGTTTTCTCGGGATTGTCCCATGTCTCCGCCTTGCCGGATCTGTGATTATCTCTCGACCTATCTTAGTGCTAGCTTCTTTGAAAGATCGTGGTCACCGACGTCTTTTGAACTACGTTGACGACTTCCCAGTTCATGTTTGTACAAGCACCTTGGTTTTTTCAAACTTTCTCCGACATGAGCTTCGCTACGTCGGAGGCCCAGAGGCGGCATCGAGTTTTGCTTACGACGCGCCGCCGATGGATGCATAAGGAAGATGGTGCTGAACTTTTCAATAATTTGCGTGTTAATTTCATTTTACTGTAAGGATGTTCTTGTATGGGTCGGTCTCAGATGATAGACTTTTTTCCGCAAAAAAATCATCCTAAATCTAAGGCTCCGTGGATGACGATAGACAACTACGGGACACTTCTTTTGGTCTTCTAGGACTGCTTCTAGGTTCCAGACAACAGGAGCCTAAAAGAACTCTCTAGCAAACAGATATGTTGTTGAGATAATTTACGGCCAAATTGCCACCCCGCACGAACGAAGCGTTTTCCTCTGTCCCAGGTCGAGCTAGTCAATCGAACGAGCGATCCAAAAAAGAAAATTCCAGTCGTCCCGCACTCGCTCATCCCCAACCTCCAGCCCCGCTGACCTGTCCCCGTCGCCGCCCTTCCACCCCCGCCACCGCCGGATCTTGCCAGTCCTCTGCCGGATCCCGCGGCTCCGGACATTCCGCCGTCGGATCCCGCCGCTCCGGCACCAGATCGTGCTGATTCATTGCGTAGCGACCTCGAGCTCGTCCGCACAACCGAGTCAACATGCCGGCAACAACCTCCCCCGTACCTGTTGCTACCTTCTGCAAGCGGAAGTGGCAAGATGCCCGGCCCAGCAGCTCCTCCCATGGTGTAACACCCCGACTATGGGCTGTCACCATATGGTTTGTAACCTGGGCTTGAGATACAAGATGGGCCGACGGCCACCATCGTGGGGGTTTGGGAGGAGTCCTTTTAAGTATCAGACTTGTAACGGGTGAAGACTATGTCGAAAGATAATGAACTCTGAAATCCCTCACCTCTTGTGCTCTCTGGTTTCTCACCCCCTTCTCTGATTTCTCTCCTGATTCTTCCCCCAAATCGTGGTAATCCACCGTATCTTGCTGAATCTGTCGTGCTTCCATCCACGGGACACGACAAATTGGTATCAGAGCTAGGTCTGATCCACATGCGCTCCGCAGACTCGAGATCCGCCCGTGAAATTCCACCGCGAAAGGTGCTGGTTGCTTCGGCGACATAGCTCGAAATCCTAAGCGGGGTTGGGTGGGTTCAGAGGTGAGCAGCGACGACGTCTAGCAAGCCTTCGGCACAGCCAGCAAAAAATCCACAAAAATATCTCCACCCGGTTTCCTGCCTACCACCTGTTCGACGAAATGTCGAGCTCAATGAAGGTGTTCGCCGCCGGTGTTCTTCGCGTCACTGTGCAGTACGTGTATTACCCCGTCACAGAGGAGGTGTTGCACCAGGTATTTGAGCCATATGGGGTGGTGCAGATCTCCGTTTCCCAGAGAGTCGACCATGTGGAGGCGGAGGTACACCTTCGATCCAGAGACGGAGCAACACAGGCCCTTGCCTTGCATGGCCGTTGCATCTACGAGGGATGCTGCCTCCTCGACATTCAGGATGTGTCACCGGTTGCCCCACCGGCCAAGAGTGACATGGCTGAGCTCTGCGACCAGATCCATGACCAACTACTGAAGTTGTCGGCAATGATGTGCACAATATCATCGAGCACCAGTTCTTCCTCGTCGGAGATCACCACTGAGGAGTTGGGACTCGAGCATGAGCACTCCCACAACGATATCTACCCCAAGATTGCTGCCCCCTTGGTGTGTGGTGCTAACCAGGGCGTCATTGCCACTGACCACAGTAGTCTCGCAGCTCCAACGGCTACCACATGCTCGATGGTGTGCCCGAGTAGCGATGCAACAATCGACGTCTTTCCCAAGATCGGCGCCTCTGCAGAGAGCGACGAGGACCTCAACCTCGGCACTGTTAGTGTGGCTACACTGTCACCCGCCAGCTACTCGACTGGAGACCTCACACATGGTCACGACGGCGACAACCCAGCGGTGGTGTCCGTGGTCCTCTGGACCGTGACCCCATCATCTACAGCATGTCTACATTCTTCTCCGGATAAGAACTTCTATGTCCGCAGTGTGCTGCGCCCACTGCCATGGCCGTCTTTTCCTTGTGATGGAGACGGCAAGCGGCTAACTTACTCCATGGTCATGATCAGCTCGTTATTAAAACTGTCGCATCCCTCAATGGTGGTCTCAGCACTAGCACGTGAAATTCAGAGGGTAGGTGAGATACAGAGAAAGGGGGGTGCGAATTCAGAGTTCTGTTTTCATTCATGGCAGTGTAGTGGTTTCAGTCCGGGGAGCACACTAACAAAGCATGGGTACATACTTCATTGTTCTCGGACTGCTCCGAGCTTGCTGACATCAAACTGGAATGTGATCCAAAGGCTCTCACTGGGTAATCTGAAACTACTCACATGTGCTCGCTCAGTTCATGACAACATGCCACCATGGAGGCGTGGCGGGTTTAGTCCTGGTACTCGTGTTTGCAATTACTTTCTTGGAGCATTGGTGATGTTTGCACTGACAGAGTGGAAGATGGAGATGAGCTCACATGGTAAAATTTTGAGCACTCCAGAAAGTTGGTTGACATCACAAGGCGGCTCACTTCACATTACCAAAATATGGTTTGCTGCTCTTGAATTATTCTGGCTTTCAAAAGTGCAGCCACCGTGGCCTCGACTGTCGTCGTATCGGCATAATTGATAGAAGACGGGGGTCCTCTAGCCTACGTATGGATTGTGGGGAAGAAGGTTGGAGTCGTCGAGGTCGAGATTGAACACGGCGAGTTTACCCAGCTTCGGATCCCACAGCGGTGGCGGGATCCTACGTGCTGCTATAATTCACTATGAGGCAATAGCCGTGAACAGGTTACAATGAGTATGATGCCTATGAGATTGTCTCTGCCCTAAAGGCTCCCTGGTGGCCGGCTTATATAGGCGGCCAGACCCCAGGGTACAAGGTAAGTACTTGTCCGGCAAGTAAACAGAGTCCTAGACCTAGCCGGCTTAGTTACCGCCTTCCGTCTTGGGCTCGGTGGCTTGGTGGGCTTAGGCCTTCCGCCTTCCTTGGACCGTCCGCCTACTTCCTTGCACGTCAGCTATCTGGGCCGCCCGGCAGGCCTTGGCCTTACCACCCTTGGGCCACCCTGGACTAGCCGGATTGATCCATGCTGGTTATACCCCTAGTTGATATATCCCCAACATTAGCCCCCAGAAAGGTTGAAGTTCTCCAGGCGCCGGCTTCTTCTTGATTCTTCATCTGCCAAAGTTGGCGGCTGCAGGACTTGAACCATTCTGAAAATCAACGAGGCACGCGTGCCTTGATGTTGACACGCGGCCGCCTTTATCCATCATGGGAAAAGACGGCTACTCGGCAATCTTTGCCGAGCATTCTTCTTGACGGTTACCGCCTAGCCGGCTTCACGACAGTTTGAAAACAGACTAAGCGGGAATCTCGCCACGATCACAAATTGCGGGAAAAGAGGAGGCGTGGAGATCGTGCAATCATGGGCTGCAACGGATGTTGGACACGTGTCCGACTAAAAACGCCGTTGCACAGGGAGCAACGCCTGGCCCTATAAATAGGTAGCCAAACGGTCCATTTCTTTACCCTGCCTTTTGCTCTCCTCGCGCCCTTGCCTCTTCCGCTTCTTTGCTCCCAGCCTCCGAACGAGCTCCGGCGAACTTCTCTCCTCTGGCGACCTTTTCTGACGGCGATGTCCACCGGTCCAGCTCACTCGACGGCGTCGAGCGGTCCGGCGACCGAAGCCGCGCTCGCAGCGTCGATGGGCGGCGCCATTACTCGCCCCGCTCCGGCGGCGACGGCGGGCAATGTCTCCGTCGTCCCCCCTCGGGCTTCTGCCACGCGCGTCCCGGCGGCGGGCCCTTTCTCTCCTCCACCAAATTCCGCGGCGACGGCGGCGACGAGCGCCCCCGGCGACGAGGAAGAAGAAGCGCCGGACCTCGGGTCCCGCTATTGGCTGCCTTCCATTGTCGACGAGGACGCCCTCCAAGATTTGGAGGCAGTCGGCTACCTCCCCACTCGGGAGGATTGCCGGTGGAGGGCCGCCTTGGGAGACATCATTCCGGCCCCGGAAGCCGGAGAACGGGTAATCCTTACCTCCCATCTGGTCAGGGGAATGGCTCTTCCGCCTTCCGCCTTCTTTAGTGAGGTCTTAGATCACTACGGGCTCCAGCCCCATAATATCGCACCCAATAGTATATTAGTCTTAGCCGGCTTCACAGCTCTTTTCGAAGGCTATCTAGGTATTAGGCCTAGTTTAGACTTCTTTAGATACTGTTTCCGTTGCCGGCGACAGACGGTGCCGGACGGTGGGCTGGCAACCTGCGGAAGTGTCACCTTCAACTGCCGCCAGGGCCGCCAATGGTATCCTAAGATACCATACCTCGAGTCCGTCAAGGGCTGGACCTCCACCTTCTTCTACTTCCAAGACATGGCAGCGCCGGGCCGTCAAGTCGGCATCCCGGCATTCGTCAACGCGCCACCCATGCCTCGCCCATGCTGGGACGAGGCGGTGCCCAAGTTGACGGAGGAACTCCGCCTTATTCAAAGGCGGATCGAGTTCCTCACGAGGACGATGGCTCCCCCCCAGCTGGATGGGGTCGACACCGTCATTTGCCGGCTCGGCCGGCAAATCCTCCCCCTGCGGTACAGCCCGCACAAGATGTGTCAGTATTCGCCTACTGACACAGCCTCTCTTCGCGTGAGCGAAGAGATATTGCCGGTCGCCGACCTGGCATTCCGGCTCCGCAGCCTCATCAAGGCGGGGTCGGTGAAGGCGGCCGAGGGCGTGCCCATGCACACCCACGACAATCCTCCCCTCGAGGTAAATATTTTCTTGCCTTGCCCCTTGTTTGACAGCTTTGCCGGCTAAGGTTGAGTTCCTTTAACATATCTTCTTTTTCAGCTCTCCGAGTTGAAGGAGGATGACCTGGCTCCCGACTTCTACGAGTCGGAAGCCGGGAAGACGAAGAAGCGCAAGGCATCCGGCGCTGCTTCCTCCACGGCGAACGCCGAGAGGAAGAAACGGATTGCATCGGCTACCGAGCCGACTCTCGCCAACATTGGCGAGAATGCGGGGATTAACATCCCCCGAAGGTACTCAACTTTGCCTTTTCCAGATGGCGAACTTCTTGAATATTGGCTGACTTATTGTGCTTGCTTTGTATTTTGACAGGGAAAGGGTCGCAACCTCCCGGTTGCCAACCAGGCTCCTTGGCAAAGGAAAGCGGCCGCAAGGCGGCTCGCCGGCCACCGTGCCGCCAACTCCCCTGCCCCACGCCGGCAGCTTCATGGCTGACGCTCGGCGCCAACCTCCAGCCCCGGCTTCGGGTGCTCCGCCAAAGATCCCCTCCACCGATCGCGCGCCGACAACTCCTCTATTACTGGCTGAGGCTACGGCCGATGATGCCGCTCAATCGCGCGCCGCCAATGAAGGGTTGCTGGAGACGACTGCCGGCGGGTCTCGGAGGGCAGCTCCGACTGCGGGAGGCGGCAAAGTCAGAGACCCTTGGTCTACCTTTAAGGAGGCCAAGGAGTCAACCTTGGCTTTTGCCGCCTTTGCCTCGCAGGCCTTCGACGACTTGGAGGGCGACCTATCTGTAAGTTTCTCCGGCATATACATAGTCTTTCCCCCCGAGCACTTAGATGGCTTAGTCAAAAGAAACTTTGACTGCCGGCTTAGTGGTTTTTCGACAATATGTCATATGCTTTTGGTTTTTGTTACAGGGCCTTGTGTCCGCCAACGTCGAGCTTGTCTCCTCGCGAGTCGAGATAAACCGGCGCCATCGCGACCTCAAGAAAGAATGTGAGGCCAAGGACAAGCGGATCGCCGAGCTGGAGGCGGCCCGCAAAAAAGATGAAGGTAGAGTTGATCCCTTTCTCCAACTATGCTTTTGACTTATGTTTCCGTCAATCATTTAGCTTAGCGAATCCATATTTGTAGAACTGCTAGACCACGCCCAGGATATGCTGAAGGCGTCCACTGATATGCAAGCTCTTATGAATGAAGCTTCAGACTTGGCGGCCGCCAACTTGGAGTTGAAGGCGGCTCATCAGAAGGAGATGGAGGCCCAGCAACTCAAGTTTGCGCAGGAATCCAGCCAGCTCACTGGTGAGCTGGAAAGCCTGCGCAACAAGTTGGCGGAGGCGGAGAAGATGGCTGCGGAAGAGATATCCAAGCAGACTTCTCGCGCCCAAACTGCAGAGGACGCGCTGGCAACTCATATGATTGAGTTGTCGGCTTTCCATAACTCGGTCCTTGGTAACTTCTCGCTTCTTTTTTGATACTGCCATGTTGTTTTTAGCCTGAGCCAAACTTATGACTTTATTTTTGATGCAGTTCCCGCCGGTTTAGGCGATGACAAGGTTGTCAGCCCCCGCCAGGATCGCCTTGCGCGTCTGGGTGAGCTGATCGCCGAGACTTTGGCGGCGTCCAAGCGGTTTGCCGCCAAGTTCTTCACTTCCTCTGGCAGCCAGGAGCCGACCGAGTTCAGCGACGTGCCCGCCATCCTGGAGCAGGCGACCAAACTTCACAACAGCTCGCTCAAGTCGGCGGCGCGGGGTGGAGCCAAGACTGCCCTTGGGTTGTTCATGGCGCACTACCCCGAGGCGGAGATTGAAGCCGTCACCGAAGGCATGCCGTCAACGTATGAAGACGGTAGCGAGGTCGAGCCGGCCGCTATTCTGGACAACGTTGCCGGCTACGCCACGCGAGTCGCCGACATGGTGGACACTTCCATCTTCTACCGGCGTCATCCTGTGCCTGGCGGAGAGGGAGCTGGAGCTGCCGGCGCGGCTGAGGCGGAGGGGAGCGATAGTTCTGGGGCTGAAGTTGTCAGCCCCCAAGTCTGATGTTGACGCTCCCCCGAGCCATATCTTTTTCATGTCCTTGCCTTCCACCAGCCTCATTTTGTCGGCCCCTGAAACAATGCAACATTTGTAATATTTTGTATATACTTTTGCCGTTGCCTTGTTAGGCGGAAACTAGCTGACAAGTTTTACTTTGTCTTTATTTATATGGCCCGCCTTAATTTTACCCTGACTTATATGCTTGACTTTTTGTATGTTGACGAAACCTCAGCCGGTAACTTTGGCTGAAACAACCAGGGCTAGACCATTTGTTTAGAATCAGAGACCAAAGCCAACATGTTGGTGTCAAAGACATACTACTAGGCAAACCACATATAAGTAATCAGAGGTAAAGGAATTAGGCGGCGCAAAAAGTTTGTTTTTGCTTTGGGTTGGCTCGAAAGCTGCAAGTATCTACCAGTTTGAACCTTTGCACGGGGCTAAAAAATAGGTAACTTAGATACATAGGGAAATATGATTGCAAGAAAAGGCAAAAGATGGCATGCATCTCAACACAGATGAGGAACCATAGACTTTTATTTCATAACCATATTTAACTTATTACAATTATAAATTGCTAAGTGTAGAAAGGACGTAGCTGCTCAATATTCCAAGGCCGTTTTGTTTGCTCGAACGGGTCGTCAATGCCTCTCTTGCGCTTGGTTCCCCTTTTTCCTGCCGCCTTCTTGCGCATTTTCTTTTCGTCTTCGTCGCGGATGTCGGCTAGGTAGTAGGAACCATTGAGCAGCGCCTTTGTGACTATAAACGGTCCTTCCCATGGCGGGGATAACTTGTGCAAGCCTTTTCTGTCTTGAATTAGGCGGAGAACCAGGTCACCTGTTCTGAAGCTTCGCTTCCGCACTCTCCGGCTATGATAGCGGCGGAGTTGTTGCTGGTACAAGGCGGAGCGATGGAGAGCTACGTCTCTTTCTTCGTCTAGCAGGTCTATAGGCTATCCTGTCTTGCACCTTCTACGTCTTGCTCGATGTAGGCTTGAACTCTTGGGGAATCGTACTTCATGTCGGTAGGTAGCACTGCCTCTGCGCCATATATTAAGAAGAAAGGAGTGTAGCCGGTAGATCTGTTTGGCGTTGTGCGCAAACTCCACAATACCGACTGCAACTCATCTGCCCAGGCGCCGGCTGCCCTGTGTAATGGAGCTTCGAGACGAGGCTTAAGTCCTGATAAGACTAGGCCGTTTGTACGCTCTACTTGTCCATTGGATTGAGGGTGTGACACGGATGCCAAATCAAGCCGGATGCCCAGATCGCTGCAGTATTCTTCTATGTCGCCTTGGGACAGATTGCTGCCATTATCGGTGATAATGCTGTGTGGAACTCCAAACCGAGAGATAATTCCCCAGAGAAAATTGGTGGCTGTTCGTGCGTCAAGTTTGCTGATCGGTTTGGCCTCGACCCATTTGGTGAACTTGTCGACAGCGACCAATAGGTGAGTGTACCCACCGCGCGCCTTTTTGAAGGGACCCACCATATCCAAGCCCCAGACCGCGAACGGCCAGGTGATTGGGATCGTCCTTAGCTCCTGTGCCGGCAAGTGAGGTTGACGGGCGTACAACTGGCAACCTTTGCATGTTTTGACGATGTTCTCGGCATCTTCTTTGGCGGTGAGCCAGTAGAAACCTTGGCGGAAAGCTTTGGATACAATGGACCTAGCGGAAGCATGATGCCCGCAGGTGCCAATATGTATGTCTTTTAGAATTTCCCGGCCTTCTTCCGGCTGTATACACCGCTGATAGATGCCGCAAGTGCTTCGCTTGTACAGCTCGCCTTTTATTATCGTGAATGCCTTGGCTCGCCTTATGATCTGCCTTTTTAGTACCTCGCCGTCTTCCGGCAACTTTTGGTCGATTAGAAAATCGAGGTACGGGACTGTCCAATCCGGTTGTGTTAAGTAGACAGCGAGACTTGCCGCTTCTACCGGTTCTTCTGAGTCGGGGTCCATCAAATCGGCGCCTTTAATGGATGGCTTGTGCAATTGCTCCAGGAAGATATCTTTTGGTACCTTTTTGCGTTCCGATCCGAGTCTTGCAAGTGTGTCTGCCGCCTCATTCTCAGCTCTTGGAACATGTCGAACTTCGTATCCTACGAAGTTTTTTGCAAATTCGTCAACTTTGGCTCTGTAAGCCGCCATTGTTGCGCTTTTCGCATCCCATGTTCCGTTTACTTGCTGTGCGACCAAATCTGAGTCGCCGTAACAGAGGATTCTTTTGACGCCTAGGTCGTTTGCCACGTGCAACCCATGAAGCAAAGCTTCGTACTCCGCAACATTGTTGGTTGCTGTGAAGTGGATTTGTAACACGTAGCTTAGCTTGTCACCTTTAGGCATACGCAGAACGACTCCAGCCCCCGAGCCTTTGAGCATCTTTGATCCGTCAAAGTGCATGACCCAATATTCTGACTCGGGGAGTGCTGTTTCCTCCATAGCCTCTGTCCAGTCGGCGACAAAGTCTGCAAGTGCTTGAGATTTGATGGCGGTCCGTGGTTTATAGACTATATCAAAAGCGGCAAGTTCGATGCCCCATTTGGCGACTCGACCTGTTGCCTCTGCATTATTGATTATGTCTTCCAACGGAGCCTTGCTGACTACTGTCACTGTGTGTTCCTGGAAGTAATGCCTAAGCTTTCTGGCGGCGAAGAATACACCATAAGCCAGCTTTTGGTAATGCGGATACCTCTGCTTGGAGGCGGAGAACACTTCACTGATGAAGTAGACCGGTCGCTGCTCACACGCCGCGGCTTCGCTCTCCTTTCTTTCCACAGCCAAGACAACGCTGACAACAGCCCCTGTTGCCGCGATGTACAGCAGCATTGGTTCCTGTGATCGAGGCGCTGCCAATATCGGAGCGGATGAGAGGGCCTCCTTAAGTTGCTGTAAGGCGGCGTCTGCCTCTGCTGTCCACTCGAAGTTGTCGGATTTCTTCAGTAACCGGTAGAGGGGCATTGCCTTTTCCCCTAGGCGGCTTATGAAACGACTGACGGCCGCCGCCGATCCGGCTAGGCGCTGCACGTCCTTCAGACAAGTAGGTCTGGATATATTTTGGATGGCCTTGATCTTCTCCGGGTTAACCTCAATCCCTCGTTCTGAGACGATGAATCCGAGGAGTTTGCCGGCTGGGACGCCGAAAACGCACTTGGCGGGATTGAGCTTCATTTGATACCTCCGGAGATTCTGAAAAGTTTCTTCCAAGTCCTCTAGGAGATTTGCCTTCTTTTTTGACATTACCGCGATGTCGTCTACATAGACGTGAACATTGCGGCCGATCTGTTCGTGCAGGCAATTTTGCATACAGCGCTGGTATGTTGCCCCTGCGTTCTTTAGACCGAAAGGCATTGTAATGTAGCAGAAAGTCCCATACGGAGTTGTGAAAGATGTTTTCAGCTGATCTGACTCTCTCATCTTGATTTGGTGGTATCCTGAGTAGGCGTCCAGAAAACAAAGCAGCTCGGAGCCTGCTGTGGAGTCTACGACTTGGTCAATTCTAGGCAGCGCAAAGGGATCCTTTGGGCAACACTTGTTAACACCGGTATAGTCAATACACATCCTCAGCTCTTTATTCTTCTTTGGGACAAGTACAGGATTTGCCACCCAATCGGTGTGTACAACTTCTTTTATGAAATTGGCGGCCTTCAGCCTATTTATCTCCTTCCCTATAGCCTTGCGTCTCTCATCTCCAAAGCGTCTTGTTGCTTGTTTCACCGGCTTGGATCCTTTTATGACGTTGAGCGAGTGCTCGGCCAGTTCCCTCGGTACACCAGGCATGTCGGAAGGCGACCATGCAAAGATGTCACGATTCTCACGGAGGAACTCAACGAGCGCGCCTTCCTATTTGCTGTCAAGGTTGGAGCCGATGACAACTTGCTTAGACTTGTCACCTGGGATGAGGTCCGCCTTTTTGGTGTCTTCTGAAGCTTCGAAGGTCTTCTTGATATCAATCTTTGGCCTTGGCATGGAGTTGTCTGAATCCGCCCCGAGCAGCGCGAGTTCTTCCTTGTGGATGACGGCTTCTGCGAAGGCGGCCATGCCACGCTCGCACTCCTTGGCTTTCTTGAAGTTGCCGGAAATCGTGATGGTTCCGTTTTCCCCCGGCATTTTAAGCTTGCTGTATATGTAGCACGGCCTTGCCATGAACTTGGCGAAAGTCGGTCGTCCGAAGATTGCATGATAGGCGCTTTTGAAGGGGACAACTTCGAACCGGGAGAAACTCTGAGCGGTAGTTCTCTTTTGGTCCGAAAGTTACCTTCAGCCTGATGCTCCCCATTGACTTTGCTTGCCTGCCGGGCACTATGCCATGAAATGTGAGGTTGCTGTGATCCAGCTGATCCTCTGACAGGTTCATGCGGCTTAGCGTGTCGTAGTACAGGATGTTGAGGCTGCTGCCGCCATCCATGAGTACCTTTGTGAGTCTGAAGTTGTCGACAATGGGGTCGACGACAAGGGTGTACTTGCCTGGGTGAGGGACGTGATCAGGGTGGTCGGACCGGTCCCAAGTGATTGTTGCCTCCGACCAGTTCAAGTACTGAGGGACGTCCGGCATTGTCGCGTTGAGTTCGCGCATCTCCGCCTTATCCGCCTTAGCCGAAGGCGTGCCGACAAAGCACACCAGAGATTCTTTGACCATCGGATATGGCTTCTTTTTCTTGGCGGCTGCGTCATCTTCGCTTGAGATAGACATGTCGTCGTCGTCCTCATCCTCCTTGCCGTCTTTCTTGTCGTTCTTCTTTGACTTTTTTGACTTCCAGCCGACTGTGGGATCCTTTTTGAAGTCGTCCATGAAACGACATTCGCCAAGCATATGGTTGACCTTTCCCAATGAGGCGTGGATGGGACATGGAAAAAGTTTTGCCTGTTCATAAGTGATTCGCGCCGCCTTAGGCCCTGAGCCGGCTTTGCGACTATCTTTCTTATTCTTCCACTTCTTTTTGCCGGTGTTCCCTTGGAACGCTGCGGCAACCTCATTGGAAGGCCCGGCTTTGTCATCCGCCGCCTGCTTGCGCTTGTTGTTCCGCTTTGGTATGATGTTGACGTCTGGGTCATCGTCCCTGGCATCGTCATCCGCCGCCGCGTATTGGGCGGCTAGGTTGAGCATCTCACCAAGGTCCGTGATTTGCTCGCGGACGAGCCTATGACGGAGCAAGGACTTCTTCTGCAGGCCCGTGTAGAAGGCATGGATAGCCTGCGCGTCCGAAACACCATGACAGTTGGCCTTTTCGGATATCCAACGGCTGACAAAATCTGTCATGGTTTCGTCCGGCTTTTGGACACAGCGCTGCAAATCCGTGTAGGTATTTGGACGCTTGTACGTTCCTTGGAAGTGCTGGGAGAAAACCTTTTCCATGTCGTACCAGCTATGGATGGACTTTTCAGGAAGGTTGTCGATCCAAGCTCTTGCCGTGCCTTCCAACATGAGAGGTAAGTAGCGGACGGCAATGTGGTTGCTCCCGCCGGCAATCTCTATGGCCATGGCGTAGTCGGATAGCCACGAGTCCGGCTTAACGAGGCCGTTGTACCGAGAACAGTTTTTTGACACTGATGTCATGTCCTTGGGAAACGGCTCTCTGCGGATGGCGTCACCGAAACACTTTGGTCCAGAGTATAGCGGCTCCTTTCCTCTTGCTATGTCTTGTAGGCGGTGTCGTGCGTCTTTTGGATCGAGCTGCCGTGCGCCTCTGTTTGCGTCCGGCTCGTCCTGCGCTGTCCGGCTTATGCTGCGCCTGGGCCCTTCTACCTCCTCTCTCCTCTTGCTGCCAGTGCTATGCTGCGGAGACCGGCTGCGGCCTCTCCTTGGAGGGTCGTTGCCAGCATCTTTTCTAGGCGGCTGCCTGTTGTTCCGGCTACCGCCATTGTCGCGTCTTGGCTGAGGCGGAGGTGGTAGGTCTCCTCTGCTTCCCGACCTTGAATTCTCGTCCCGCCTTTGTTTTGGCGGTGGTGCCTTCTTTGGAGGTGGCGTTGCCTTCCTTTTGTCGCCATGGCTACTGGAGCCAGACGGGCCTTCGGGGTCGGCATCTGGTGCAGCTTTGCACTTGCCTGACTTAGACTCTAGGTCTCCCCCGCGGGCATCCGCCATGTGGCCGTAGGAATCAGCGCGAGCTTGTTGTTCTAGGGCCTTGCTTACGAAGTGTCTTGCGTTGGCCAACTTCTCTTCCGCCGTGTAAGTGTTTTCATCTAGGGTATCTAGCGCGGCAGCCGCATTGAGGATAGGGGTGCAGAAGACAACATCCCCCCTTCTATCCACTCGATGTGGTGCCGTACGCCAATCGAACCCTAGGTCTTGAGCCGCTGTCGTCGCTTGCGTAGGCGGTTCTTTTCCACGGCGGTTTTTTGATGACCTTTTTTCCTCGAAGAGTTGCCGGTTTGTTTTGGCCGACATCCTCTCCTGTTCTTTCTTGATCTTCTTCGCAAGGCTCTCAACGTGCTCCTCTCTTTTTCGTAGGAAGTCAGAGTGCTTAAGCATGTTAAGCCTAAGTTCTTCCACTTCGTCGAGTGGGGTATCTTTGTTCACCGGAGTGTTCATGATCTCGTCTACTTCTTTGATGACGGAGAGCAAATCCGTGGGTTTGCTGCTGCCGCCTTTCTCGAGACCAGCTTTCTTCTTCGCGCGTGCCTTGTCGGAACTTTCGATGAGTTGGCCGGCAGTGGTGTCGCCGGCTTCTTCCGCCGGCTTGTTTTGCGCCTCCGAAGTAACTGGGGTTGTTTCGTGACCGACAACAACCATCATAGCCAGCTTCTCAGGCATGTCTGTATCCGCTGTACCCTCTGAGGGAGTCGGATTACCACTGGAAAAGCGGGTTTTGATCTTCTCTTCGAAGAGACTAGCATCATCATCGGAGTCAGAGTCTACGTTGACTTGAACGGTAGATCTGGATCCGGCATCTGACATCGCATCCTCCTGTAGAGCAGGGAGGATTGATTCAGGATCGTTGTTTTCCGGCTGGGAGTCGGATCCCAGTCCGACAACTCCGACAAAGTGGAAGTCAGATTCCGCCGACTCCTGGGAGAAGGCGGATTCAGATCCATCTTGCCGGTCGACTGCTTGGTCGAAGGGTTGGTGGGTGGGGTTGTAGAAACGCGGTAGGCCGTACGCCTCTGGCGTGTACCCGATGAAGACGTCGATCCCTCCGATCGGCACGATTTCGCATCCGATAAGGTAGTCGTCCGCCGGGAGCCAGGATTCATCTGAGTTGACGTAGCTATGGCCGCCATACCTTGTGACGCGACCGACGGCGATCTGCTTGCCCACGCCGCCAAGTGTTCCCGCCTGGAACGTGACGCCAGGAACCTTATGCCCCACGGTGGGCGCCAACTGTCGTCGTATCAGCATAATTGATAGAAGACGGGGGTCCTCTAGCCTACGTATGGATTGTGGGGAAGAAGGTTGGAGTCGTCGAGGTCGAGATTGAACACGGCGAGTTTACCCAGCTTCGGATCCCACAGCGGTGGCGGGATCCTACGTGCTGCTATAATTCACTATGAGGCAATAGCCGTGAACAGGTTACAATGAGTATGATGCCTATGAGATTGTCTCTGCCCTAAAGGCTCCCTGGTGGCCGGCTTATATAGGCGGCCAGACCCCAGGGTACAAGGTAAGTACTTGTCCGGCAAGTAAACAGAGTCCTAGACCTAGCCGGCTTAGTTACCGCCTTCCGTCTTGGGCTCGGTGGCTTGGTGGGCTTAGGCCTTCCGCCTTCCTTGGACCGTCCGCCTACTTCCTTTCACGTCAGCTATCTGGGCCGCCCGGCAGGCCTTGGCCTTACCACCCTTGGGCCACCCTGGACTAGCCGGATTGATCCATGCTGGTTATACCCCTAGTTGATATATCCCCAACATCGACCGGGCACAGGGACATTGTTATTTGTGACACGTCATGCTGTGAAATTGACTGAGTTGAAACCATGGCCATATGCCCATATCCATGGGGAAGTGAGAGCAGGGAAAGAGTGGTGATCAATCTGCAACACTCTGAATATGGGTATTCCGAATTTATGCTGATTTTTCTCAATACAGGAGTACTGATTGTAGAGTGCGGCAAGTGTTTGAGTACTAGTCTAGTATGCATTCAAGTGACATGAGACCCTCATGTTTGGAGGCGGAGGCAACACTGCAGTACATGGGAATTATCTAGGGGAGCAGCCAGTGCAGATTTAATGAGTTGGTTACTTTATATGGGGAAAACCTCTAGCTGTCAGACAGTAATGTACCTTCTTAGAGGTGTGAAGAATCTACATGTTGCTAGAGACACATACTGCAGGACTGAGGAGTTTGATTACATGAAAATTTGTATTGCTGAAACAAGATGTTATTCTTTTGCATTATCTGCAATCGGCGAGCCACAAATGTGCTTGCGACATGAGCTGCTACTCATGCATAGGTTGTACCAGGGAAAATTCATTATAATTCAAGGGGTTGCAATGATTGTCAGTTTTGGTGCTCTGACTTGCAGGTGGAAGAGAGCATATTTTTCGGGAAGTCAATGGGATCCTGGTATTGTGCAATCTGTCCTTGGAACCATTGTATTAAGCAAGATGAAGTTAATTACAGTTTATTGTGTGCTGGAGCTAGAATGTGATATCAAACTCGCTTATTTGAGACACCTGACATTGATGCTAGGACCTTCTCTGTTCTGGTCTGCATATTGGATTACCTACAAAGTGCAGTCAGCTGAGAACTACATGAATCTTCCTCTAGAAATTATTGCTCGAGCTTTGCTGGAATTATACTGTTTGCCTTTGAGACAACATGATTATGGAACACATCTAGCTTCTTCATCAGGCAAAGGACAGGGTGCAGCACTGCACATGGTGTCTGGATATTCTTCTGTACCAAGTATTCAGTATGCTCAGCTTGTGACTAACAGTAAGATCATCTACGCGAACCTACTACCATATGATCCAGGTGGGCTTGCTATTTACAAGATTGGAGACATTCCTGATTCGAGTTTGCTCATCATCGGCTTGGGGGCAAGCCGAATTTCAAGGGCGGAAGAGTGTAACACCCCGACTATGGGCTGTCACCATATGGTTTGTAAGCTGGGCTTGAGATACAAGATGGGCCGACGGCCACCATCGTGGGGGTTTGGGAGGAGTCCTTTTAAGTATCAGACTTGTAACGGGTGAAGACTATGTCGAAAGATAATGAAATCTGAAATCCCTCACCTCTTGTGCTATCTGGTTTCTCATCCCCTTTTCTGATTTCTCTCCTGATTCTTCCCCCAAATCGTGGTAATCCACCGTATCTTGCTGAATCTGTCGTGCTTCCATCCACGGGACACGACACATGGCTGCTCAACTGGCACTCGATCTGTCCATGTTTTTTTTATGAAGCTGTATATGCTTCTGTTTTCTACCGAACAAGTCTGTACTAGTCTACTTTTGTGCAAACTCCATTGACCTGGATAGTCTATACAAGTACCAGTATGTTATTGTTGCATTATCTGAATTTCCTGGTGACAAGAAAAAAATTAGTTCTATTTCCTCGCCTCTACATTCCTGATATGCAGGTATGTTGCTGGTTGGTTAATCAGCGCATTGCCTTTATTTTATTACTTGGGCAATCAACAATTTATGTCTACTTTTAAAACACAATGTTTTTATTTCATATTATTTTAATTTAATTTTGCTCATTTTTCATACTTAACACAACAAATAAGTGCTATTAAGTAGACATCAAATTCAGGGGCATTCCGGGTATCTCACAACTAAACACATCATAAAGCAAAATGTGTAGAAGCCCAAAAAAAATGTCTAGACAGTTTCTCAGAGATTCTACCCACAACAGTTTCTCCCCACCAAAATCTATAAGAGCATCCACAACGCGGTGCTAGTTTGCCGACGCCAGGGTTAAAATCCCGGTCGATTGGCAGTTGTGACCTCTAATCCCGGGCGTCAGGCGTAAATTCTGTCGCTCGGCGCTAGGTTGTTTCTGGCCCACGGAGAAAAAATGGGAGGAGACCAGCGCTAGTGCATGGCTGCATGCAACAACTTCTCGCATAGCTGGGCCGTAAATTTGCTAGCATGGCTTGTGGGTCCAGGGCAGGCGCTAGTTTATTTGGCGTTGTACAATGAAGCGCTTAACCATTTTCCTTAGCGACCAAACAAGCATCGAGCGTTGCAGGCTACAACGCTTAGCTGAAAAATTAAATTCTTCAGATTATTTTTTATTACTTAAGCGTCTGTATAAGCGGCATGTATTGTGGATGCTCTAAGCAGGTTTCTACATTAGCAGAAGCTCAAACGAAGTGTCTCTACAAGCACCGTGAGAACCCACAGGCGGAAGGCCTCACGTAGGAACGGGCGATAGGCTATGACGTTGGCAAGGGATACGCGGGCTAGGGGAGCTCGCCGTGGACCGTGAAGGCCCACGAGTCGACGACCATAAATCTACAATGGGCTATGGCACTGGAGGTGCACTATTTGCCGCATTAAGCAACGACAACCGAACCTACGAGGACTACCGCGCTCAGCAATGACAGCCCACCAGGCCCATCTCTGTTGTTCTTCCTTCGCTGGCTATTTCCCTGCGAATTTTTTTGTAAAAAAGCTAGACGCTAGTCGGCTGTTCCATCAAGTTAAGCGAAATGATCCAAGCCCGGATGGTTGATAGGTCTGGATCTGCCATGATTGAAGCTGTATTGTGTGACGACAAGCTGGAAAAGAATTATATGGAGCCTGTCTTGTTAACTGACATTTTTGCGGTCGCATGCTGGTACTTATGGTGGCAAATGCGACAGATTGTTCATAATGAACCAGTGACGGATGCTAAAAAGACAGCTCTATCTATACAATCATTGGCAATGAATTTTGAAAGGACGAATAAGAAAGGGACATTTCCTAAAAAGCAAGGTTCTTGGACTAAACCACCTCTGGGCTTCCAAGTTCTGAGTATAGATGCTTCTTATTCTCAAGTTGGACATATTGGCGCAGTGGGTGTTGTTGCTAGAGAAGATGCTGGTTCCTTTTTAGGTGCTTCTTGTAAGCAATTGTCTAATGTTTTTAACACGGAGCTAGCAGAGGCAACTGCTTTGCGAGAGGGTATCGAAATGGCTAAACGGCTAGCCTGTCACAACTTAGTTGTCCGATCTGATTGTGAGTCTTTGGTGGAGCCTTTCAACTCTGATGCAAATTTACATTCTGTGCTTGGCCCGATTTTGGAAGAATGTCGCGATCTAGCACAGGATTTTGGTAAAATCACAGTTTCGTTCTGTAATAGGGAGTCTAACCTTGTAGCTCATGAGTTAGCTAGATTTGGGAGGGATAATCCACCGACTCTGTGGTGTGATGTACCCACAGATATTATTCTCCCTTTGCTTGTAAACGATGTAACGATCAACTGTGGTTGAAGCAGCAAGTACCAGACGCGCTCTTTTCCCTTCGGGGTACCAGTTGGGACTGAAGGGTTTTTAATGAGGCGGCTGGCTAGCTGAATAAAGTGTGGTTAAAAGTTTCAAAAAAAAAAGATAAGCGAAATGATGTCGAGTGTTTGATAAAAACGTTCCACGTGCAATATTTTTATCTCTGTATGTGACATCTCAGGTAGCAAAAATATTTTAGAAAATGTTGCGCCCGATGAATGTAGCACACAAATCTGACGTAACGATATTTTATGCGCATGTAGCACATGTTGTAGCAAAAATATTCGGATGTCTAAAAATTGCAACATGTAGGAAAAAACTTATAGCACTTTAAGAGCATCATTAGCAGTGCCCTCAAACTGGTCAAACCCTCAAATTAACTGCTTTTTTAAGTACTGAGGTCGAAAATTGGCGTGGAACAGAGTCTTCAAACCTGTAAACCCTGAAAAAAATTGAAACCCCAACCCTCATTTTCCATCCCAACCTGCACAAACACAGGTTGAGAGGCAAAACTGAAGGGCCCTTCATTTTCGGTCAACGCACGGGGCGGGAGGGAAAAATCCCCAACTGCCTCCTCCCGTGCTGCCTTTCCCGACCGGCGCCGCCGACGCCGGCCGCGATTCCGGCCGCTCTCCGCCTCCCCTCAGCGCGTGAGAGCTCGCCGCAGCAGCGCCACGCTCCCTGCCGCCGGATTCGCCGCTCCGCGCCGCCTCTTGCCCCACGCAGCAGCGAGACGCGCGACCACCGCCGACACCGGCCGCGATTCCGGCCGCCCTTCGCTTCCCCTCGACGCGTGAGATCTCACCGCAGCTGCGCTGCGCTCCTTGCCGTCGGATCGCCGCTCCCCGCTGCCTCCCGCCCCGCGCAGCAGCGTGACGAGCCGCGCGCCCGCCGCGATTTCGGCCGCCCTCCGCCTCCCCTTGGCGCGTGAGAGCTCGTCGCAGCTGCGCCGCGCTCCCTGCCGCCGGATTCGCCGCTGCCTCCCGCCCCACACAGCAGCGTGCCGAGCCGCGCGACTGCCGCCAACGCCCGCCGCGACGAGCTCGACATCCTTTTTTGAGGTTTTGAAGGCCGGGGGGCACAGTTCAGTGCCCTCAAACCAACCCTCAAAACAGAATATTCTATTTTGAGAGCACTGATCTGCGCCGGCAATTTTGGGCTTTCAAATTCGCGTTTTCTCGACCCTCAAACTGGTTTTGAGGGTTACCAATTTGAGGGCACTGCTAGTGCATGTAGAAACAACCAACAACGCGACAAATTTCAATTTGATTGTAGCAATAAGTGAGTTCATTGTTACTTTTGCAATGACACATTTGTAGCACTTTACCCATACTTACACAATAAAAACCAATCTCACATGTAGCAAACATCAAACCACATGCAACATCAACACAATCCAAAAACAGACCTCTCTCTCATCGCTAATGGAGGATAGCCCATGACCGATTCGAGCTCTCCGTCGAAGAATCCACCACTCCATAGGTCTGTAGATGCTAGATCGATCGACCCCTACCCAATGCACCACCACCTCTACCGGCGGCTCGGCTGTACCCGTGGCCGCAACCGACGTGGATCAACATCAATGGCAACAACGACGAGTTCGTCGATTAGGTGAGCGCGGCCTGCCCAAATCACTATATCCGTTTTAGTTTTTCAGTTTAAATTATGTAAAATTATTCTAAGCTTGGATAAAAAGTTTTAAAAAATGTGCCCGAGGGAGACGATGCAATACACATTCATTTGGTAGGTAGTATGGTGGTAGGTGGGGTAGATAGCATGCATAGCTTGGTGTTTGGTTTGGCTGCGTGATGCATGCAGAGTGAGAGCACCATGCAGCCGGCACTGAAAACTAGACAACACCATGCAGCCGGCACAGAAAACTAGACAACTCTAAGAGCATCTCCATCGGAGCCTCTAAAGGACCCATAAAGCCTCTTTGGGGGTCCATACACCAAAAACACCCACCAGCGGCACCCCCCCCCCAAAGACTCGCCCCAAGCGATTTTATGTCCGACACAACCTATCGGGTCTCTATACTTGGAGGCCCTCCTGGGGTGTTAGACATCGATTCAGCCATCGCCCTGACAGAGCTGGCCCGCCTGTCATAGACTAAATTTATTAAACTTCATAGAAATTCGTAGAAAGTTCAGCGATTACACTAAATTTTGGATAAATTAAAAAATATTTAAACTAAAACCGGCCCCGGCCTAGTCCGAGTCCCAATCATACGCGTCCGAGTCCTCGGTTGAGCAAGACACCGACTTAGACGACGACAGATCATTTCAGCGTGGGTTGTCCGGTGGGATCGTCGGGTTCTCCACCTGCGCGGCGATGAACTGCCGTTGCTCCTCCTTGTCGTAGCGGCGCTCCCAACGGTTCTCCGACCGGTTTCTCCTTCTATCTTCGGCTTCATCGTCGAACTCGGTCTGCGCGCGCCTAGTTGCCCCATGGACGGAGCGCTAGCATCGGCGTCGCTCCTCGTCCTCCACGGCTATCTCAAGGCATCGCTGCTCGGCGCGGTGGCGGCGCCACTCGTCAGAGTAGTTCAGGCGTGGCTCTGACGCCCGTTCAATCGCCTGCCAACGGGTTTGAACGTCCTGGAAGTTCATATCCTCGCGAGAAAGGCCGAGGCGCCATGCCGCGGCGTCGTATGCGCGGGTGGCTCCCTGCGCCGTGTCGAAGCGGTCGAGGAAGAAGCGATGTCTGCAGGCGCGCAAGACAACGAAGAAGGTTTCGTTGAGGTGCTTCCGGACGCCGACGTAGTCGGTGCTTCCACAGAGTGACGGCATCTTGGATGGAGGGGAGAGTGCGGTGGATTGTGTGCGAAGGATGGCGAGGAGCACGATTTTTATAGCGGGGAGGGTAGGCCGGGGGGTGGTGGCCGCATTAACGCCGACGATACGCGGTAGTTGCTGCGGCCGTCCGCTTGACCAATGCCGCGAAGTCGCCCAGCGGCGCGCATGTCATTAATGCGGCAATGAGGAAAACGATGGATGGGCCTAGCGGTGCGAACACAACCCGAAACTACAACGCGGCGGTGGTTGCAATCCACACGACACGGTTGCCGGGGGCGGTTCGTGCGCTAGCAAGGTGTTCGAAAATTTACGCACAAATAGGGGGTGGGCCTTTGGGGAGTGCCGTTGTGGACGACGTCTAAAGATTACTGATACGTCTCCAACCTATCCATAATTTCTTCTGTTCCATGCTATGTTATATCATGTTTTATATGCATTTTATATAGTTTTATGCATTTTCTGGGACTAACCTATTAACAAGATGCCACAGTGCCAGTTCCCTGTTTTCTGCTGTTTTTGGTTTCAGAAAAGCTCTTAAGGAAATATCCGCGAAATTGGAAACGAGTCAACAAGGAATTATTTTTTGAATATTTGCATCGCGAAGAACCGAAGACGAGATGAAGACGGGCCCCGAGGGGCCCACATCGCCTGATGGCGCGGCCACTTCCTCATGTGAGGATAAAAATGATATAATTGCTGCTTTTGATGGTACTCTTACTCATGAGAGTCCTACTTTGTTCCTGAATTCTCCTAATTATACCATGGAGGAGAAACTTGTTTATGTTGAGAAATATTTAAGTGGTTTGCAATCGTCTCTCGTTTCAATTTTTTGTTGCAACCATGATCTTAAATTTGATATTGATCTTAATAACTATTTTGAAAGAGGGAAGCATGCTAATGAATCCCAAGATAAATTTAATGATCCTCTTTATGTGCCTATATTATCTAAGTTGAATGATTATTGTGGTTATATGGTTTAATTTATTTCTACTACTGAAAATTATTATGTGAGAGGATAATATGGTTGTAGAAGTTTTCATGTTACTAAAACACCTCTCTATATGCTAAAAGTTTTGAACTCACTCTTGTTTTATCTTCCTATGCTTGTCACTTTGTTCTTTGTGGATTTATTTGTGTGCAAGATTCCTGTCCATAGGAAGTGGGTTAGACTTAAATGTGTTTTGAATTTGCCTCTTGATGCTCCTTTTGCTTCAATTTCTTTATTTATGAGAGCATCATAACAACTATCAAGTCTAGCTAAAAGGCATTAAAGAAAGCGCTTTTGGGAGGCAACCCATTATATTTTGTTTTCAGTTTTCTGTCAGGAAACATGCCTACCTCTGTATCAATTTATTTGTATCTTATTTTATTGCAATGTTGTGTCAAGTTAAGGCTCTATTCGAAAGTTGATGTTAAAATTCAATACCTGTGCTGAAACAGATTTCTGCTGTCCACCATACAAATTACATAAAATTACTGGAAGGTCAGACAAATCTGAAACTTTTTGTGCATAATCCTCAGATTTATACGCAACTTTCAATAGTTTTGAGTTTTCTTATCTGAGTAAGTTAAGTGCCTCGAAAAAATTCGTCTTTACGAACTGTTCTATTTTTGAAATATTCTGCCATTTTCTTTTGCAATACCTCTTTTCCTATTTTGATTGGATCTTTTTATCCTTTTAAGTATCAGTGGATGTATCTAATGTCCAGTAGAAATGGTAGAAATTGTGTACCTACAGAATATCATAATATTTTTGTGCACTAACCCTCTAATGAAATTACTCTAAGTTTGGTGTCGAGTAAGTTTTCAAGGATCAAGAAAATAGGATGATATAATGTGATCAAGAGGATAGTAAAGCTAAAGCTTGGAAATGCCCCGGTGGTTCACCCCAATATAATTCAAAAAGACTCAATCGTGAAAGCTTGGGGATGCCCAAGGCACCCCCTTCTTCATCGACAAATTATCAGGTACTTTCTAGTGAAACTATAATTTAATTTCGTCACATCTTATGTGCTTATCTTGAAGCGTCTGTTTGTTTTTTGTTTTTGTTTTTATTATTTTCATTCTCTGAATAAATATGGATCCTATCATTCTTTTGTGTGGGAGAGAGACACGCTCTGCTTTTTCATATGAATACTCGTATTCTTCACTTATATTCGTTGAGTATTCTTTTCATGTTATCGTTTGCTCTCTATCTCTTGTTTTTCATGCATCTCTTGTAGAGCTGTTAGCTTTTGTTACATCATCCTCTCATATCTCATTGTTTAATTACTTGGAGAGTTTATCTTTTAAATAAGTTGATTGGTGTTTGGTTGAGAACAGAAAATGTTAAATGTGGTAGATGGTATAATTAAATGATACATAATCTTGTAGATCATTAAATTGTATCACTTGAATCATTGATGTTGTTTTGAGATATTAATTTGCTTAATGTTAAACATGATGGTCTAATAAAGTGGAATGATTAAATGGTTGGTCTAGAGAAACTTGAAAACTGTGCAACACTTAAATTTCTATTTGATTGCATAGTTGTATATGACTTCTTTTTGCCTAAGGCAACTGTAATGGCTTTATGTTATGCGCTACGGTCGGGTCCCCAAAAGTGAACTTGTTCATTTGCCACAACACCCCTAGGAGTAGTTTTCATTATACCTTGCATGATCATATTTTTATTTGGAATCTTTTTACTCGTGAGTTCTAAAACTGCGGTTTTTATGGCACTTCCACCACCATATTGCTAGCCTCTTCGGTACTTTGCTTTGCCCTTTCTCACATTGAGAGTTGGTGCATTTTTCGCGGGTACATCCAAATTCGTGGGAGATCTTCATCTTGTTCTGCTACACATAAGCCAAACATCTTCCTCAAAACAGCCACCATACCTACCTACTACATCATTTCCATAGTTGTTCCGAAATATATTGCCATGCAACATCCATCTTACATTACATGACTTGTTGTCATTCATTACTTGTTTATTGCTTCGCGTGTTTCTATAAAGCTAATGTGTGGTTTTACCCATGTTACGCTAGAGCACTGCATAACCTGCTCACTGGCAGAGGCACCGTTGTCATATGTATTCTTATGGCACATTCATATTAGTTACTTATATCATCAGTATGTTGTTTTATCATCATTAATGTGTTGTCATATATCATGTATCATATTAGGATGCTTTCCCCTAAAAGTGAAATGAGCCTTGGAGGCCATCAAAAGAGAAACGGAAAAAGAAAAAAAGAGAAAAAAAGGGGGGGCATCATTACTATTCTTTAGCACACACTGAAAGGATCGGTATGACACCTAGAGCGGGGGGGGGGTGAATAGGTGCTAATTCAAATTTTAGTTCTTTTTCAAATTAGGCTTGACACAAAAGGTAAATTCTCTAGATATGCAACTATGGTGAATTACCTATATGACAAGCTAGCAACTAAGCAAGATATAATAAAGGCAATAAATAAGGATAGAAGTAACCGAAGTGAAATCACGAGACGACAAGGATGTATTCCCGGGTTCCTCCCTTAAATGGGAGTACGTCTCGTTGGAGAGGTGTGAACCAACACAATGGTTTAACGGCCACAAAGACCTCACCCAAATCTCCGGTGAACCGCACCACAAAGGTTTGGTCCACTTTCCACTATCGGAATCCTTCGAGGCGGAATCCGGAGCCTTTACAACAACGATTCGGGGCACGAACCACAAAGAGCTTGGGGGCTCCCGAACAGCTACAATCTGACACAAAGACAAGAAGGTAAGTACAACAGTGAGCTAGGTTTTCCTAGTGGAAACCCTAGCAAGTGTTCCCTCAAGTGAATGAGGGGGAAATGAAGAACGGCTCGGTGAAGATGTAGATCGGGGCCTTCTCCTTCAATCCTCCAAAGATCAACGAGTTTGGATGGGGGGATTGGGAGATCTTGTGATTCTTGGCTTGCAACAATGGAGTTCCTCTTTTTCTTGGTCAAGCACTTTTGCTGGAAGAAGGAGGAGGGGTATTTATACCCCTCCAAAGATGTAGCCGTTGCAGCCAATCACCAGGCCGGAAACTCCGGCCTGGGGCGGAAACTCCGGCTGCAGGAGGCCGGAAACTCCGGGCCCCACCAGGGGCTGAACACTGGTTTCTTCAAACTGAACTTGGACATCTTCGAGGTACCTGAGGACGGAAAGTTTGGCCTGGGGCGGAAACTCCAGTCCACGGGACCAGAAACTCCGCCCCCCAACAGGGCTAAGCACAACTTCGGCAACCGAGGCTTTGGGAAAGATTCTGGTCCTCAGGGACCGGAAACTTCAGGTAGGGGCGGAAACTCCGCCCCCCACCAGGGGCTGAGCACACTTTCAGTGCTGCCTCTTTTTCTCCTTTTTGGTGCTGATGCATCTGAAGAGTTCCTAAATTATCCTGCATTACTTAACACCAACTTAATACATCCACATGTTGTTAACTAACACACAAAACACAGAGATCATAGAAATGTCCTTTCACACACTTGTGCTTATGTTACATCACCATATCATTTATAGTCATCACTTGTGCTCATGTTATAGCACCATATCATTTGTGATCATCATTTGTGCTCATGTTTAGCTCCTTTACTCCATATGAGAGAGTTTTCATGTCTTAGTTGCATAACTATGTGGGGAACTTTACACTATAGAACTTTGCTTGTATATTCCAATGATGAGCCTTCTCAAACGTGCTCTAGGTCTTCGTGAGCAAGCAAGTTGGATGCACCCCCACTAGTTCCATTGGAGAGATTTCATATACTTATAGCTCATTGTGCATCCGTTGTATGACAATCACTACTCCTTGCATAGCTTTGATTGTATGATTTTCTCTTGTCTAATGATCATTTATAGCTTTGTGAGCCTTTCTTCTGTTGGTCTTCCAAATCTCCGTTAACAATCTCTTAGCTATAACATCCTGGTACCAGGAACCAACGTTGAACGCTTGCTTGTTTCTTTTGAACAAATAATATATTGATCATCTACGTGCATATTGTTATTACTTGACTTGATCCTTTCATAAATTTGTCATGTTTGTTGGAAGCATTAGATGATTATATTGTTGTGCTTGAAGGTTAAATCATCTTTAATATCTACTTTGCACAGTTGATTGCTATCTAGTACTATATCATTGAAAGCTTTGCTTGCTTCACCTACTTGTTTGTTCATTACTCATTTGATATCAATATAAACTACAGCTCTTATTCATTTGATTTCAGTTTACATACGTTACAATGAATTACATGATCAAGATTGTGTTTAAGCATATCACTTCAGAAATTATTCTTCTTTTATCGTTTTTGCCTACTCGGGACGAGTAGAACTAAGCTTGGGGATGTTGATACGTCTCCAACGTATTCAAAATTTCTTGTGTTTCATGCTATGTTATATCATGTTATTACATGTTTTATATGCATTTTATATAGTTTTACGCATTTTCTGGGACTAACCTATTAACAAGATGCCACAGTAGCAGTTCCCTGTTTTCTGTTGTTTTTGGTTTCAAAAAAACTCTTAAGGAAATATCCGCCAAATTGGAAACGAGCCAACCAGTATTTATTTTTGGAATATTTGCGACCAGAAGAACCAAAGACAAGACGAAGGCGGACCCCGAGGGGCCCACACCGCCTCGTGGCGCGGGCCCCATGCTGATTGCGTCGGGAGGTGGTGTGGCGCCCCCGGGCGCCCACCGACCTAGGTCTTTAGCCTAGAAATACCCCCTTGACCTAAAAACAGAGTACGGGTAATCACTTTTGCCTCCACGGGACCCGAGCCGCCGCCGTCGCTGCCACCACTTCAGGAGAGATCAGAACTGCTCCCCGGCACCCTGCTGGGAGGGGGAATCGTCCCCGGAGGCTTCTACGTCGCCATGACTGCCTCCGGACTGATGCGTGAGTAGTCTACCTCTGACTACAGGTCCATAGTGAAAGGGCATGTGCCCTCATGTATGGTTTTGGTAATTAATGACAATCCCTAAGGACTAATGTGTGTTTTGAGCATATTGCAAGTATGGCTTGAAGTTGTCAAGGCATCACCTATATGAAGAAAGATGGTATCTTCCATTCGCTTGCAACAAGAAGATCCATTAATTTAGCTCATGGAGGATGATGTCATGCCATGATCGTCATCATGGTTGACGAGTGCAAGACCAAGGGAAGCATGTCGGAGACATGAAGACGAAGCTAAGCGAGACTCTCCCATAATGGAGTATGGGGGAGTATATGGAGGAGTCTTCATGAAGCATGTGCTAGCAAGCGCAATCAAGAAAGGTGGTCCACTTGAAGAGATCAAGATCGTCATAATCTAGCTCAAGTGGAATGCTCAAGGCAAAGGTATGATCTTGATAGGGCTATAGTATAGATAGGTGTACTATCAAGAGGGGCTCTCGAATGAGTAACTTGATCGAATCTTTATGGAGAGCTCAAACCTTTGCATACCTAGCACATCATCTTTCTTGGTTCTTATTTGGCTTTTCTCCGTGTTCGTTTTTGGTGCTTGTCGTGATCTTCATGACAAGACCAAGTTCTTCGAAAACGGTTTTAGTTTGGAAAACTCGTTGCGTTTTCGGTGTGGAAATATTACCGTTTCAACCTTGAGAAAAGTTCCACACCTTCACATGTGTGGGGACTTTGCTCTATTTATGGTTTGCAATATTTCCTTGTCAGTGCCTATCCAACGGAGTTGGTCTCAAATCATTCGGAGTTTATATGCAAAAGATCTTTCAGTTCTGTTGTTTCTGCAGTTTTTCAAAGGGACGGAAATGTCCGGACCTAGCTCGGAGATTTCTTACCCGGAGAATTTTAGCTAAGTCTTAAAGTTTTTCTGCACTGCACTCTGTCGGTTCCCAGTCGGATTTTCAGCAGGAAATTTCCGGGGTTCAGAAATCTCCGTCCCAGTTTCGGAGATTTCCGAATGACCAGCTCCCAGTTTTTTCGCCAAGTCTTATTTGATCTCAGCACTGACTCAGTTCAGATTTCCACTGGATTTTCTACCGGAGATGTCCGGGGTCCGGAAATCTCCGGCCCTTGTTCGGAGATTTCCAGATAACAAGTTGCAGTTTTTCGCCAGGTCTTATTTGCCTTCAGCACTGGTCTTTCTCAGCTCGCGTCGGAATTCCTACCGGAGATTTCCGGGGTCCGGAAATTACCGGACTGGCAATTCCCAACGGCTAGGAATCTGGGAGGGGCTATAAATACCCCTCCCCTTCTTCTTCCTTGGAAGCACGACTTTCCCCTCTCTCTCATGCCATTGTTGACCTTGGGAAAGCTTGCCCCCTCTCAAATCCTCCCATGATTCATGCATATCTTTGAGGGAAAAGTGAGAGGAGATCTAGATCTACAATTCTACCAATCCATCTCTCCTCTAAGTGAGGGGAACATAGTGGATCTAGATCTTTGAGTTCCTTTGTGGTTCTCCCCCTTTGTTCTTGCTCTCTCTTATCCCCCCATAAGCATTAGTTGCTTGTGGTGGGATTTGGGAGTATAGGATTTGTTTCCTTTGTGGTTTCTTGGTTCTTCCTCTCTTATTCCCCCATAAGCATGTGTTGCTTTGTTGGAATTTGAGAGTGAAGGACTTGAGCACTTTGTGTGTTCTTGCCATTGCATCTTGCATCGGGTTGAGCCCTCCACGAGGATTCGTGGTGGTGAAATTTGTGAGCTTGTTACTCTTGGGTCTTGGACCCTACACGCCTTAGTGGCCGCCTTTGTGGCATACGACCTTTTGTGGTCAAGGCCTTTGTGGCTAGTTGGGACCTTTGTGGTCAAGACCTCTTGTGGTCATTTGGGAGCCCCCATTTCGGTTGTGGGTGTGTGCCCCAAGGTTGTTGTACGGGATTGTTCTCCGCCCCAAAGGAGTTCATAGTGGAAGGTGGACTCGGACCTTTGTGGTCGAGTTCATCGGAGAAGAAGGTGAGGCATTTGTGGCGTTGAGCAAACCTGTTGTGGTTGCTCATACCTCTCCAACGAGACGTACACCTTTTGTGGTGGAACTCGGGAATACAACATCGTCTCCGCGTGCCTCGGTTATCCCTATACCCGAGCTCTTTACTTATGCACTTTACTTTGTGATAGCCATCGTGCTTGAAGTCCTTTACCTTGCTATCCCTTTGTTGTTTGTCTTGTATAGCATAAGTTGTTGGTGCACATAGGCGAACCTAGTATATTTAGGTTGTGTCATTGATAAGTTAAACACTAAGTTTTATTCCGCATTTATTAAGCCTAAATTGTAAAAAGTGTTCCTCGCCTATTCACCCCCCCCCCCCCCCTCTAGGCGACGTCTTTCCTTTCACATAGCAGTAGCTAGATGGTTATCTTCTACTCTTGTGCTATCATGTTTAGATCTTGTGAGCTGCCTATCATGATCAAGATCATCTTTATGTAATTCTCCATGTTGTGTTTGCTGGGATCCGATGAATATTGAGTACTTAAGTTATTGCTTCATAATATATCATGTGTGTGCTATTTACTGATCTTGCATGCTCTCCGTTATTTGTGTATGCTCTGTCCAAGTAGATGCTTGTAACTCCAAGAGGGGGTATTTATGCTCGATAGTAGGTTCATGTCTCTATTTAATTTGGGGCAGTGACAGAAAGCTCTAAGGTTGTAAATGTACTGTTGCTACTAGGGATAAAACAGTAGTACTTTATCTAAGGATGATGTTACTTACTTACTTTACACACAGTGCTTAAGGCGATAATCTATTGCATGCAACTTAATTCTGAAAGGGGTGCGGACGTTAACCGGAAGGTGGATTATTAGTCATATATACGGTTGGAACGGTCTATGTATATTGTTGTAATGTCCGAATGAATCTCACACTAGACACCGTATCATTAGTATATGCATTGGGTTGCTCATCATTATTCTGTCAATTGCCTAACTGTAATTTGTTTTTCACGCATGGATGAATGTTATTATTAATTATGGAGAGACACCTCCAGTGAAATGTGGACCCCGGTCCTTCTCATTAATCTGATAAAACCACAACCGTAAACCTGTTACTTTCTGCAAACATCACTCTTTGTTCCATACATACATTTAATCCTTTTGGATACATCAAGCCGGTGGGATTGACACCCTCACCGTTGAGTTGGACCAAAATACTTTGATTGTGTTGTGTGCAGATTCCACGTCAACTACGTCAAGCTCTTTTCTGGCGCCGTTGATATCTCGAGAGAATTCTTCATCTCCTACTGGTTCGATCACCTTGATTTCACTACTGAGGGAAATTTGTTGCTGCACTACTTCATACCTTCCTCTTGGGGTCTCCCAACAACACACCCACCGTGTGCATCATCCATGCTATGTTATATCATGTTATTACAAGTTTTATATGCATTTTATATAGTTTTATGACATTTTTGGGACTAACCTATTAACAAGATGCCACAGTGTCAGTTCCCTGTTTTCAACTGTTTTTGGTTTCAGATAAGCTCTTAAGGAAATATCCGCCAAATTGGAAACGAGTCAACCAGGAATTATTTTTGGAATATTTGCATCGTGAAGAACCGAAGACGAGACGAAGACGGGCCCCGAGGGGCCCACATCACCTGCTGGCGCGGCCACATCAGGAGCCGCGCCGGGAGGTGGTGTGGCGCCCTCGGGCGCCCACCGACCTAGGTATTTCGCCCATAAATACCCTCTTGACCTAAAAACAGAGCACGGTTAATCACTTTTTCCTCCACAGGTCCCGAGCCGCCGTCGTCGCTGTCACCACTTCGGGAGAGATCAAAACTGCTCCCCGGCACCCTGCGAGAGGGGGAATCGCCCCCGGAGGCCTCTACGTTGCCATGACCGCCTCCGGACTGATGCGTGAGTAGTCTACCTTGGACTACGGGTCCATAACAGTAGCTAGATGGTTGTCTTCTCCTCTTGTGCTATCATGTTTAGTGAAGGAGATATGCCCTAGAGGCAAATAAATAAGTAGTATTTATTGCATTATCTCATAAGTTTATAATAGGTTTGCGTATTATGCTATAACTGTATTAATCGGAATTATTAATACACGTGTGATACATAGACAATCAGGTCCCTAGCAAGCCTCTATATGAGCTAGTCCATTGGACAACAGTTGATCGAGATTCCCGATCAAGGACAATGACGTCGGTTGACAATGGGGTCATCTTGTTAGTTGAATAAGGTGGTGGACATACGCAAAGTATTGCAATAAGATCGTATTACGATGTTTGTCATTTGCAATAGATAAGAGTTTGATAGCTTATTCCTTAGACCGTAAGACCGTACTTATTGTTGCTTCGTAGGAGTGCTTTGAGAGCATCAAACGTTGTGTCTTATATAGCATGACAATAACGGTGTCCATCTTGGGTATTCCGAAAGAGCATCGAGACGTAAGGATCAAGAGCGGGATTTGTTCATTCTTGTAATGGAAAGATACTCTGGGCCCACTCGGTGATATTGCATCTATATAGTTGCGCAGCTTATGACTAGGTCATGGAGATGTAATATCGCAGACGAGTTAATAACCTTCGTCGGTAACGAGATACAGCAAAGGCATCGGTGTGTCTACGATCATATCTCGGACAAGGTAGTATCGCAGAGACAAAGGGAATGAATATCATACTTATGGTTCAACGACGATATTCGTGGAATGCACAGGGGTCGTCATATATTTCCAGGTATCCCTGACGATCATTGGTGAGCGGAGTGTCTCGACCATGTCTGGAGTGTTCCCGAACCGTAGCGTAACAAACTTAAGGTCTTAGCGACGCTAGGAGATAGGTTCTGGAATTTTATAGGTTTTTATTGGAGAGAGAAAATTGATCCGGAAAGAGTTCCGGTGGTCCGGAAGGAGTTCCGGGGAGCTATGGAATGGTTCCGAGAATGTCCGAAAGTTGTTCGGGTGGTTCCGAAATAGTTTCGGAGTCATGGGATATTGAATTATATATAAATATATTAATTATGAATTAATGGGATTTTTATATTAATTTAATATTAATTAAATAAAGGGAAAAAGGGGCTCCCACCTAAATGGGCCCAAAGAGGGCCCATGAGGGGGTGGCGCACCAAGCAAAGGGGGCCTCAAGCCCCCCTAGTCCGAATTGGACTAGAAGAGGGAGAGGCCCAAGGGGGTTCGGCCGAACCCCCCTCCCCTCTCTTCCTTTAGTCCCACATGGGGGAGCCAAGGGGGTTGGCACACCCCTTCCCCCTTTATATAGCAAGGCATATTAATTGATTTACTTCATAGGAAATTCAGATAATTCCCAATTTCTCTCTCGATCTCGTGGTTCCCAAGTCGGAGCCGCGCCGAGCTGAGGAAGGGGGTCTCTCTCCACCTAAGCCATACCGCAGAGCGCCGTTGCTCTGCGGGATTCCAGATAAGATCTACTCCTGCGATTTCAGCTGGATCTGAATGACCGGGAGTTGTCGCTAGGCTCCATATGTTTGCGAGTGCTCGGAGGCTACTCTATTGAGGAGCTTGGGCGACGTCGTCTCGCCCCCTGCAGCCGCCGCGCCTCCCCCCTCTGCTGCCGGCGCGCCAGCCCCGGTGCTGGCGCTCTGCCTTCTTCCGCCCGACGCCCGTCGACGCAGATCATCGTCGACACCCCGGCGTCATCGAATCCGACATCGCGGCAAGTTCTCCGCGACCTCGAGGTCGGCTACGTACGACTTCATCGTCAACGCTTGTGCGGGAGCGTAATCCCCGCTATCGGTCTACATGGAGGTAATGTAACCCGTTCCGCCACCGTTATCGCATGTACTAGATAGATAGATCCTGGCTAGTTAGGGTTTTGTTCGCTAGAAAATTATTGTTTTCTGCACCGTAACCCCTTCAGTGGTATCAGAGCCGATCTATGCGTAGTACTGCTGGTACGGTTAGAACTCAAGTTGAATGAGGGTGTCTTTCTTATATTTGCTACCCTCTAGCGTGCACTTGCGATGCCTTCGGTATTGAGTTGATGAAGCGGCCCGGACCGACTTTACGCGTACGCTTACGCGAGACTGGTTCCACTACTGACATACGGCTTGCACCGTATCTGTGGCTGGCGGGTGTCTGTTTCTCTCTCTCTAGTCAGCAAAGCATTTTCAATGGAGGGCCCGAAAGGGATGCTTAAACATGCAATTATACGATTGACGTTGTGGTACAAAGTTCGTAGGTAGGGAAGCGATTCTCTTACGAATAAGCCTATATGCCACGTAAAACTTGCAAAACTAGATAAAGCTAGAGGCGTCTAACTTTGTTTTGCAGAGGCGTTATTTTATGTGACATGGTTACGGTAAGTTTTTGATATTACTCGTACTGTCGGAGGCAATGGAGGGCTCTGTAGACTCGGAGTCATGCCGGGGCGCCGGGGGCCAGGCACATGGCGCCATGAAGGTCCAGGCGCATCGACCATGTCACATTGCACTTCATTGCATCATCATTGTGTGCTGTTGTGTGTGCATCCTATTGATTGCTTATATGCTAGATATACAACGGTAGCATCATGAATAGGATGATCCCTAACAAAATACCAAAATTGTGTTCTCCCTCGTTGCGCACCACCAAGAAAGTTCTACGTTATGAGGCAGGCCGTGATGATCGGGTGTCACACATCTCGTCGTTCGCATACAGTGGGTGTAAGCCATGTTGCACGCGCAGGTCTTCGAGGTTTGATTGGCGAGCCTAGCATACTCAGAGGTATGGCCTCGGAACACGGGAAGATCGAAAGATCGAGCACGAGTCATAGAGTTGTTATGATCGACATTTTATGTCCACCTTTGAAGCTGTGCTGCCGGCCGTGATGATCGGGGGTGGTGTAGTGGATGGGGGTCGTGTCATCGCCACTATTATTTTAGGGATAATAATCTTGGTGTGGTGTGTTTTTGATAATGAGATTATAGGACTAAAACTCACCTACATATTATAAACTTAACCTTACCTCTTTTGCGATCACATCTGTAGACTACGCAACTATACTTCGGTTACTTCCTCAAGAGACCGGATGCTACATTAGAAGCCGACGGGTCCAACTTCATCAGATGGTACAGGGGTTTTAGAAACATTCTCGAACACAACAACATTCTATATGTTCTCGATGAACCATTAGGAGAAGGACCAGGAGATTCTGCAAGCGAGGAGGAGGAAGATGATTTCCGTAGGCGTCGAGACATATTCATTGAAGTGGAGATCACCATGACCGTATGCCTGGCACCCGAGTTGAAAGAGATGTTTCGACGCAAGGAGCCAAGCGTCATGATGGATGCGATAAAGACGCACTTCGGGGATGAATTAAAGCGTGAGCAATTCAGGCAGCTTAGAATGTTCCAGACCATTCACATGGAGGAGCATACCTGTCTGAAGACACATTTGAAGAGATTGTATGACATCTACTTCCAGCTGACGATGGTCTTCGATTACTGGATGGCGGATTCTTGCGCCATTCGGACTGTCCTGATATCTCTACCTCCTAGCTATGAGAAGCATGTACGTAAGTACATTTTGAAAGCCGACGATATGAACTTCTACGTATTCATACGTGAGTTCCAGTCTCTGAAGGTTGATTCCATCGAAGGAGAGATCTTCGATGCTACAGGTATATATTTGATATATGCAGAATTATGAATTCGCCCATGGAATATGATGAAATTTTTGATAATTGCTCTGTTTGTGAAACAGGTCCTGATTATCACGTATATGCGGCGCAGTTTGATGTGACCTGGCGCTGAAGCTGGTAGTCAAGGAGTTGATGGCCTTTTGGTGTTCACGTCCTCAAGTTATCATAGTTATCATTAATAGTTTTTGATACGATCTTTTGTAATAGTGAGCGAGTGTGTGTGTCTTGATTGTTGCAAGACAAAGTTATTCATGTAATAAGACAAGATCAGTTGTTTTATGTTATGGAAAGAGTCAGTTGTTTTATCTTATGAATAAAGTTTCCACATCTCAGTTACATTGATTGTATGATGAGTATTCATAATTGTTGATATGATAAAATAGCTTGTCCCATGAACAAAGGTTCTATTTCTAGAATAAACACCGTCGAGTTTAGTCATAAAAGCAATGAAAGAAGTAATGGATGTTGTTGGTCCATTTAAGTATTTCGAGTGCTGAGTTGATCAAGCTTAAAATCAAGTATTGAAGTTGCAATACTAGCGGAAATTAATTGAGTGTCATTTTTAATGATTAATTAATGGTGTTTGTTGTTTATCCGAATTCCTCCATGACTTTGGCAAATAGGAGTATTTGCCCGATGAATTGTGGAGTCTGAGATTAATTTGATAATAGATCAAATGGGGTTTTTTCAGAAAAAGGATTAGTGAACATTGTATTCACAGAATTCGATCAAAGGACAGTATTTTTGAATTATGTTTTTAACACAAGAGACTTGTGGAAATTTGCTTCACAAAAATTATAATGTCATATATAGTGATATGTGGGGAATTATAATCATGCTCTATTTTAAATAAAGTGTGGCCTGTCAGAATCAGTCTTAGAATCTCCTAATACGTTCGAAACATTATAGTCGATATCCACTTTAGGAAATAGATATTTTTCTCAAACAAGAATTCATAGGATCGACAGTAATGTCGACGTGTATGTGATTATGCGATAATTCGGAATATACATGAGTGGTTCTTTGTAGATTGCTCGCGTTGGACGAGAGTGTATTCCAGAACCAAATAGAAACAAAGTTCAGTTTGTTGTCTATGTAATTCCGAGAAAAGATGACTTTTCGAATTATGGTTTGTGGATTGAAATTAGAAGTTTGGAATATAGTGTCAGACTTATGTTGGAAGATGTTCCAAAGAGTATATGTCTGCTAATGAAAGTTTAGTTATTAAGAGTGAGGGAGACTAGAAAATTGTTTTCTGCTTGCAATCCTCTTCACAAAGATCATAATATTTTCATGAAAGAAACTTCTAAATAAAGTGTCGTTATATTTAATATTGCTGTCATGTCACAGCACTGTATTAAGTATTTCAGATCTTGTTGACAGATCAAGGTGCACTTTATGAATACAAAGAAAGTTGAGAAAATATCGGAATACGAACAAAGGCTCTTCAGCCTGGAAATCCAAGTTGCATTTGAAAGGATTAAGGGAGTAATTGTTGCTGCAATTCTTATTAGAGGAATAAGATTGTTTAATCGTCATATAAGGTGTTATATGAGAAATGTGACTATAAGAAAGACGCGGTAGCATGTCTTGTCGAGAAATGTGTCCTGGACAAGATCAAATTTGTTGACTACATTTATGTAGACATGCTTGAAGTCTGAGGGATTTGTATTAATGTAATACTGTAGTTTGTATTAAATTCGAATTGATAGTAGATCAATGATTTTGGTTTAACCGAGATGTCAATTTAAGTGGGAGTCATAGTTAGTTCACTCAGGAGAAATATGTGAGGAATATATTTTTGAGTGGGAGCTCAGGAACTCGAATATGTGGATAACACGTTTTTGAGTGGGAGCGTGTGGTGTCAAATATGTGGAGACATAATTTGAGTGGGAGTCGAATTCATCTTGTGTAGTTAACACATTGTGAAACTGTACCAATAGAATAGGATGAAGTTGTAAAACTATTTAAAAGATAGTGTCTATTTTGAAATAGAACGGGAATTTTAAATAGTTAGTCGAGTTGTGTTGGATTATATCTGAGGAGTCAGAATAGAATCAAAAGGATGGTCCTTTGGAATCCAATTGGTCATTAAGAGTAATGATGCATGGAGGTAATGGTTGTATGACATGTGGGTCTATTATGACATCATACAGAAACCATATTATCTGCTCGATGAAATATAACCGATGTTCTTGGAATAAAGAACAGTTATGAAAGTAAATTTGGAATTTACTGGAAGTAGAAGTGCGTTAGTTAAGGGATTGACATTTGAATGTCAAGTTTTCTACATTGGTGTGAAAGTAGGTAGATATCGTGAGTTTGTAATTGTTACAAGGAGCTCTGCATGGCTGAGTGTGTTTTTCAGGACAGTTATCTAGTTAGTATAATCAGAGTAAGCGCTGGGAAGCAGAAGTCTCACTTAGTTACGGTATTTGCATATATATGTTGTTAGACAACACGGTGATATCAAGCAAGTTGATGTCAGTGAATCGCAAAAGCATGTACAATCATGGATTGTGCAGTAACACTTTTCCACGAGTAAGCATTATCAAATGATTCTTATTTGATAAGGGATTCTGATAAAGTAAAATGCAGCTAGTTTATTTGTACTCTAGTGCAAGTGGGAGACTGAAGGAGATATGCCCTAGAGGCAAATAAATAAGTAGTATTTATTGCATTATCTCATAAGTTTATAATAGGTTTGTGTATTATGCTATAACTGTATTAATCGGAATTATTAATACACGTGTGATACATAGACAATCAGGTCCCTAGCAAGCCTCTATATGAGCTAGTCCATTGGGCAACAGTTGATCGAGATTCCCGATCAAGGACAATGACGTCGGTTGACAATGGGGTCATCTTGTTAGTTGAATAAGGTGGTGGACATACGCAAAGTATTGCAATAAGATCGTATTACGATGTTTGTCATTTGCAATAGATAAGAGTTTGATAGCTTATTCCTTAGACTGTAAGACCGTACTTATTGTTGCTTCGTAGGAGTGCTTTGAGAGCATCAAACGTTGTGTCTTATATAGCATGACAATAACGGTGTCCATCTTGGGTATTCCGAAAGAGCATCGAGACGTAAGGATCAAGAGCGGGATTTGTTCATTCTTGTAATGGAAAGATACTCTGGGCCCACTCGGTGATATTGCATCTATATAGCTGCGCAGCTTATGACTAGGTCATGGAGATGTAATATCGCAGACGAGTTAATAACCTTCGTCGGTAACGAGATACAGCAAAGGCATCGGTGTGTCTACGATCATATCTCGGACAAGGTAGTATCGCAGAGACAAAGGGAATGAATATCATACTTATGGTTCAGCGACGATATTCGTGGAATGCACAGGGGTCGTCATATATTTCCAGGTATCCCTGACGATCATTGGTGAGCGGAGTGTCTCGACCATGTCTGGAGTGTTCCCGAACCGTAGCGTAACAAACTTAAGGTCTTAGCGACGCTAGGAGATAGGTTCTGGAATTTTATAGGTTTTTATTGGAGAGAGAAAATTGATCCGGAAAGAGTTCCGGTGGTCCGGAAGGAGTTCCGGGGAGCTATGGAATGGTTCCGAGAATGTCCGAAAGTTGTTCGGGTGGTTCCGAAATAGTTTCGGAGTCATGGGATATTGAATTATATATAAATATATTAATTATGAATTAATGGGATTTTTATATTAATTTAATATTAATTAAATAAAGGGAAAAAGGGGCTCCCACCTAAATGGGCCCAAAGAGGGCCCATGAGGGGGTGGCGCACCAAGCAAAGGGGGCGTCAAGCCTCCCTAGTCCGAATTGGACTAGAAGAGGGAGAGGCCCAAGGGGGTTCGGCCGAACCCCCCTCCCCTCTCTTCCTTTAGTCCCACATGGGGGAGCCAAGGGGGTTGGCACACCCCTTCCCCCTTTATATAGCAAGGCATATTAATTGATTTAATTCATAGGAAATTCAGATAATTCCCAATTTCTCTCTTGATCTCGTGGTTCCCAAGTCGGAGCCGCGCCGAGCTGAGGAAGGGGGTCTCTCTCCACCTAAGCCATACCGCAGAGCGACGTTGCTCTGCGGGATTCCAGATAAGATCTACTCCTGCGATTTCAGCTGGATCTGAATGACCGGGAGTTGTCGCTAGGCTCCGTATGTTTGCGAGTGCTCGGAGGCTACTCTATTGAGGAGCTTGGGCGACGTCGTCTCGCCCCCTGCAGCCGCCGCGCCTCCCCCCTCTGCTGCCGGCGCGCCAGCCCCGGTGCTGGCGCTCTGCCTTCTTCCGCCCGACGCCCGTCGACGCAGATCATCGTCGACACCCCGGCGTCATCGACTCCGACATCGCGGCAAGTTCTCCGCGACCTCGAGGTCGGCTACGTACGACTTTATCGTCAACGCTTGTGCGGGAGCGTAATCCCCGCTATCGGTCTACATGGAGGTAATGTAACCCGTTCCGCCACCGTTATCGCATGTACTAGATAGATAGATCCTGGCTAGTTAGGGTTTCGTTCGCTAGAAAATTATTGTTTTCTGCACCGTAACCCCTTCATTTAGATCTTGTGAGGTGCCTATCATGATCAAGATCATCTTTATGTAATTCTCCATGTTGTGTTTGCTGGGATCCGATGAATATTGAGTACTAAAGTTATTGCTTCATATTATATCAGGCGTGTGCTATTTAATGATCTTACATGCTCTCTGTTACTCGTGTATGCTCTCGCCAAGTAGATGCTTGTAACTGCAAGAGGGGGTATTTATGCTCGATAGTAGGATCATGTCTCTATTTAATCTGGGTCAGTGATAGAAAGCTCTAAGGTTGTAGATGTGTTGTTGCTATTAGGGATAAAACAGTAGTACTTTATCTAAGGATGATGTTACTTACTTACTTTACACACAGTGCTTAAGGCGATAATCTGTTGCATGCAACTTAATACTAAAATTGGTGCGGACGCTAACCGGAAGGTGGATTATTATTCATAGATACGGTTGGAACGGTCTATGTATATTGTTTTATTGCCCCAATGAATCTCACACTAGACACCATATCATTAGTATATGCATTGGGTTGCTTATCATTATTCTGTCAATTGCCTAGCTGTAATTTGTTTACCACGCATGGATGAATGTTATTATTTATGGAGAGACACCATTAGTGATCTGTGGACCCCGGTCCTTCTCATTAATCTGCTAAAACCACAACTGCAAACCTGTTACTTTCTGCAAACAAACATTTTTCTTCCACACATACGTTTAATCTTTTGTTACAGCAAGCCGGTCGGATTGACACCCTCACTTTTGAGTTGGGGCAAAATACTTTTATTGTGTTGTGAGCAGGTTCCACGTCTCTGACGCCACACCAAGAGTTTCTGGCGCCGTTGACACCTCGAGGGGAACGTTCATCTCCTACTGGTTCGATAAGCTTGGTTTCATAGCTGAGGGAAATCTTGCTGCTCTGCTACTTCACACCCTCCTCTTGGGGATTCACCAACGACACGCTTAACAACCATCAGTTACCCAGACACATGTCCGGCACCCCCCCCAAAGGAGGCCCAATTGGGGGGTGCCGGACACACATTTAGAGGGCCCTTGGTGGAGATGCTCTGAAGTTCGTGTTGGCCTGGCCTGGAGAAACTATAGATTTCAGTGTTTCTGCTGGGCCTATCCCGAAGTGCTTTAAGAATCGTGGTGGTTACAACGTGAAACTCAACACATTTAGAGCATCTCCACCGGGGGCCTCTAAAGGACCTCCTAAAAGCCCTTTGGGGGTCCGGACACGAAAAACGCCCACCAGCGGCATCCCCTAAAGCCTCGGCCCGAGCTTTTTTATGTCCGGCACCCCCCATATCGGACCTCCATACTTGGAGGCCCTCCTGGGGGTGCCGTACATCGGCTCGCGCTTGGTCCTGACAGTGTTGGCTCGCCCGTCATACATACACGCGCCTCGCCCTGTGCTAACGAACGTTGGGCAGGAGGCCGTTGCGCCGTCTTTAATGTCAACGCGACTAGACGGCGTCACGCCTGTCATCACGCGTCGCAGACCGAAGCGACGCCTCGCAATAACAACGCCTTGCTTCCAATGGTGCAGACATGAAGCGACGCGTGCTACATTCGCAGTGTCTCCGCTATGCAGACGCTTCGTCGGCGTCAATGCGCGTCGAGGCGAAGCGGTGGCTCCGTTAATGCAGGCCACCCAACCCCGCTTCTCCGGCCGCTTTAAAACCGGACGCATCATAACTCTCATCGGCACACAAACACTTCTCCCTCTTCTTCCCCCCAAGAAACATAGGCCACCATGGCGGGCAGCCCGACGGGCAGCCTCGCCACGAGCAGCTAGAGGAACTCCGGCGCCGTAACAAGGAGGCGGAGATGGCCAAGGTGTTCCAGCAAGCCGCCACCAGCTGTCGGTGCCCGACGACGCCACCCTTCAGGACGGGTGGGTGAGGAGCGTCGCCAACATTCCGGTGGCGCCGCGGCTCAGCGGCCAGGATGTTCGCCAGCTGCAAGTGGACATAGATGTTGGCAGAGCAAAAGCGCGACCCCCAAGTACTCCATCTCGTCGCCCTACTGGCACCGTGGTGGACAAGGAGTACGAGGCGCGTCGTAGCTGTCGACGAGAGCCGACGCTGGAGTTGTCCTCAACGGACAACGACCGTGATGGCGAGGACACCATCGATGACGCCGACGACCCCAAGCTGCGCGATTGATACGTCTCCAACGTATCTATAATTTCTTCTGTTCCATGCTATGTTATATCATGTTATTACATGTTTTGTATGCATTTTATATAGTTTTATGCATTTTCGGGGACTAACCTATTAACAAGATGCCAAAGTGACAGTTCCATGTTTTCTCCTGTTTTTGGTTTCAGAAAAGTACTTAAGGAAATATTCTCGGAATTCGAAAAGAAACATCCTGGAATTGACCGAAGACTTGACGAAGTGTACGACCGAGGGGCCTTCACGACCTCGTGGCGCGACTCCCTTCTGGGCCGCGCGAGCACGTGGTGACGTGGCCTTGGCCCTCCACCGACCTCTCCCTTTCGCCTATAAGTACCCACCAAAACCTAAAAAATCATACGGTGTTCATTATTTCCTCCACGGGTTCCAAGCCGCCACCGTCGTCAACACCAATTCGAGAGAGATCGGAACTGCTCCCCGGCACCCTGCCGGGAGGGTGAATCGTCCCCGGAGGCCTCTACGTCGCCATGACCGCCTCCGGACTGATGCGTGAGTAGTCTACCCTTGAACTACGGGTCCATAGCAGTATCTAGATGGTTGTCTTCTCCTCTTGTGATATCATCTTTAGATCTTGTGAGCTGCCTATCATGATCGAGATAATCTTTATGTAATTCTCCATGTTGTGTTTGCTGGGATCCGATAAATATTGAGTACTAAAGTTATTGCTTCATAATATATCATGTGTGTGCTATTTAATGATCTTGCATGCTCTTCGTTACTCATGTGTGCTTTGGCCAAGTAGATGCTTGTAACTCCAAGAGGGGGTATTTATGCTCGATAGTAAGTTCTTGTCTCTATTTAATCTGGGCAGTGACAGAAAACTCTAAGGTTGTAGATGTGTTGTTGCTACTAGGGATAAAACAGTAGTACTTTATCTAAGGATGTAGAGTACCGTTGCTACTAGGGATAAAACAGTAGTACTTTGTCTAAGGATGATGTTATTTACTTACTTTACACACAATGCTTAAGGTGATAATCTGTTGTATGCAACTTCATACTGAAAGGGGTGTGGACGCTAACCTGAAGGTGGATTATTAGTCATAGATGCGGTTGGAACGGTCTATGTATTATATTGTAATGCCCGAATGATTCTCACACTAGACATCATAACGTTAGTATATGCATTGGTTTGCTCATCATTATTCTAGAAATTCCTCAGCTGTAATTTGTTTGCCACGTATGAATGAATGTTATTATTATTTATGGAGAGACACCACTAGTGAACTGTGGACCCCGCTCCTTCTCTTAAATCTGATAAAACCACAACTACAAACCTGTTACTTTCTACAAACAAACATCTTTCTTCCACACATATGTTTAAACCTTTTGTTACAGCTAGCCGGTGGGATTGACACCCTCACCGTTGAGTTGGGACAATTTACTTTGATTGTGTTGTGTGCAGATTCCACGTCTCCTACGTCGCACAAAGGATTTCTTGTGTTGTTGACACCTCGGGGGTAGTCTCATCTCCTACTGGTTCGATAATCTTGGTTTCATAACTGAGGGAAATCTTGCTGCTGTACTACTTCACACCCTCCTCTTGGGGTTCACCAACCACACGCCTGCAAGCATCAGCGATCAGCCTCTATAACCGACAATGCCATCAGCAGCAACGTCGTCACTGAAGACAGGCGGCGGCCAAGAGCTGCTAGCATCTTGCTCAGCAGGGTCGCCGTCACCGAAGAAAGGGGCGCCGCAAACCGAAGAGCCTTTCCATCAAACGCCCCGCCGCATGTCACGTCGGAGAATCGAACACGGCGCCCGCTGAAGCCAGAAGCCGTGGACGGCTCAGCTGTTGTTTCCCATGGGAACGGAGATGAGCGATGGGCTTGATTCTTCACCGTGCATCTTCTCCCTCTCACCGGGATGAAGCGGCATGTCTTCTCCGGGCGTCAAGAAATAGGGTGATGAGCGATGCCAATGCACGAAGATGCATAGGCCATGACTCTCCCTCTCTCCTAGTTGAAGGGAATATGCCCTAGAGGCACTTAATAAACATAGTTTATTGGCAATATCCCAATCGTTCATTATATGTTTTATACCATGCTATAACTGTATTAAGCGGAAAGATTAATACAGGTGTGGTAGATAAACAGCCAGGTCCCTAGTAGCCTCTACTAAGACTAGTTTCATTGCGCGATTGATGATCGAGGTTTTCCAATCATAGGGCATGGCGCCAGTCGGCAACGGAAGTCATATCGTTAGGAGTAACGATGTGATGGACATACCCAGTATTTATAGGACATAGTCGTTACACCTTAAGACCGTGAGATCAACTCTTATTGGTATTCCTGGAAGATACTTTGATCGCACCAAACGTCATATCTTATTTAGTATGACAATAACGGTGATACTTTTGGGTATCGGAAAGGAGTAGTTGAGACGAGGGGTCAACAGCGGGATTTGTCAGTCCGCATAGCCGGATAGATACTCTAGGGCCCACTCGGTGATATTATGTCAAATGAGTTTGCAAACATGTGACTAGGTCACCAGCTGACATAATATCATAGACGAGTAGAAGATAGCGATGTCGGTAACGAAATCATGCTAGGTATGGAGATATCTGAGAATGATGCTCGGACACGCTAAGTATCGCCATGACAAAGGGTTTAAGACTATACGTCCAGGTTTGATAGATGAAAGTCATTCGTTATATCTCAGGGATTAATTCATGGGGTCCAGGCCTACGAGTTAGTCGTTGATTATTGAGGAGTCTTGATCATACCTGATATTATATCGAACCGCTAGGGTAACACACTTAAGGGGTTTCGACAAGACAACCGGAAAGGAAAGAGATCACCGGGAATGTCCCGGGAGGGGTCCGATGGAGATCGGGCAGCGACGAAAGAGTTTTCGGAGTTAGGAAAAATTATATATATTATGTTTGATATTAATTAGTATAATTAATATGCAAATATGATTTTATATATTTATTTTCGAATTTATTTAGTCTGATTACCCTAAATGGGCCTTCTGGTCGAAAGAAGGCCCATGGGGGGGAAAACCCTCAAGGGAATTTTGTGGGGGAGGCTTGGCCGGCCTAGGTGGGCCAAATGGGGCCCACCTAGGGCCGGCGCATCAGCCTTGGCCGAACCAGGCATGTGGGATAGTCCCACATTGCCTGGCTGGCAAGGTTGGCTCCCCCTGGGAGCCTATATAAGAAGGGGCACCCATCGCCTTTTAATACACCAATTAATTCTCAATTTCTCTCTCGATCTCGTGGTTCCCTTGACGGAGCCGTGCCGAGTAGAGGAGGGGGATCTCTTCCACCATAGCCCGCTGCCGCGCTGCTGGTGTTCCGGTCCAAGTCTTCCGCTGCTCGTCCTAGACTGGAGCTTCGGAGGCCGTCGTCTCCACCGCATGTGTGCGACTCCCTGCGTGGTGCTGCGCTAGCGGTACTCGGAGGTCTACTTCCTCCACCTGACCTCGGGGTCATCTTCGTCGTCTTCGTCGCGCCGAGTTCTCCGCGACCTAGAGGTCGGCTACGTCGTCTTCGTCGTCAACGCTTGTGCGGGAGCGTAATCCCCGCTATTCGGTCTACGAGGGTATGTATTCCGATCTCCGCCGTACTTCTATATCTGCATAGTGTAGATCTTGGCTAGTTTAAGGATATCGTTGGTAGGAAAAATTTTGTTTTCTGCACACGATCCCCTTCAGTGGTATCAGATCCGATCTATCGTAGATATAGTTGTACGCTGTTAGAACCCGTGTTCTGCACGGGGGCACCGTTCCTGTTATTTGCTACCCTCTAGCGTGCACTTGTGATTCCAGCGGCATCGAGTTGATGAAGCGGCCCGGACCGACTTTACGCGTACGCTTACGCGAGACTGGTTCCACTACTGACATACGGCTTGCACCGTATCTGTGGCTGGCGGGTGCCTGTTTCTCTCTCTTTAGTTGGCTTTGCATTTTTCAATGGAGGGCCCGAAAGGGATGCTTAAACATGAAATTATTGGATCGTTGTTGTGGTCATAAGGTTCGTAGGTATGAAGCGGTTCTATTTACGAAAGCCCCGAGCCACGTAAAATATGCAAAAGATAAAGTAGAAGCGTCTAACTTTATTTTGCAGGGGCTATGTGATATGGTCAAGGTAGGTTTATTAAATTGTTTATAAATTGCGGGCGCCAAGAAGACCATGGCGCAATGGACTATATCACATTGCATTACATTTGATGTTTTGTGTGCATCTTATATTGTGTGATTGTGTGTATAGTATACATTAGTTACACGGCGGTAGCTATATAAGATGATCCCTTCAAAATACCCCCAGTGTTCTCCCTCCAACGCGCATCACCAAGAAAGTTCTACGTTATGAGGCAGGCCGTGATGATCGGGTGTCAGACATATCTTCGTTCGTATACGGTGGGTGTAAGCCATGTTGCACAAGCGTCAGCGTGGAGGTTATGGTGGCGAGCCTAGCATATTCAGAAATATGGCCTCGGAACAGGGAGACCGAAAGGTCGAGCACGAGTCACAAAATTGGTGTGGCGGACTTTTGTCTACTCTTGAAGTTGTGCCGCCGGCTCTGATGATGAGGGGTGGTGCAATGGATGGGGGTCGTGTAATCGCTTAAACGATCAGGAGGGATGTTCGTTTGAGTGGGAGTTCGGATAGTTATTTTCTAAAATACTAGAACTCAGAATATAATGAACAGAGTCAGTTTTGCAAACCTTTGTAGATATTAACCATTGTGATAGCATCTTTTCAAATTAGGCGCATTCCTGCGATTGAGAAACTTAAAAGGTTGGGTCCAAACTTCATAGTTTTATACTTTAGCTTGAGGATACTCCTTGTTTAAACCGTTAGCTCTTTGTGTTACAATAACCGCTAGGAGATAAACCCAGAGATTCCGCTAACAAAAGATAATTTTGATTATCGGATTTTGTGCGGATGATATCATCATAGTCCAGTGTATGCTATGATCTCTGCCATAAAGAACCAACGGTGGGTACGAGTTTCTAGATCGCGAACATATGATATGGTTGCTAAACTCGGGGTACCCCAAACGTTGGGTTGATGAAGTTTATCAGTACGTTGACTGATTGTCTTCTCAACCAAGATGGAAGAGAATACACACATTGAGGGAGCACGTGGCGGTCATACTTAATGACGTATGTTCATGATTAATGAACATTGAGACGCCTCGCTCAGCTCAATCACTGGATGACAGACATCGTTGCGAAGTGTAAATCCTCTGTCATAGACTATGTCATGCAAGGGGAATCGTTCACCTTCATGGTTCTTGATTACGGTGGAAGTATCAAGAAGATGAAACAGATCGCCGGAAGTCATCAATGATGATGGTGTATATATGATATACATGTTATGAATGTTTTAGGTAAGCAAGTGCTCGCAGTAGTGACTAAGTCTTGAACTAGTCATGTTTTGTGAAAAACCAGGTTTACTGCTTGAGTAGCTTGAAAGGATGAGGCGACATTGCGTGTTGATAACGGCGGTCAAGTTGTTGTGACGGCCATAGACACTCTCCCTCTAGATCTACCATTTGAATAAATTCTTTATGATCGGGTGTTGGTATGATCGTTACGAGTGTGTCTCCTCTAGCGAGACACTTGTTCATACATGATAGTGACAAATTTGTGTCCTATATTTATGGAGTAATGATCATATGCCGATTTGAATTTAGATGGTAGAAGCTCCCACATTCATAGTATTAATGCCAAAGGATACAAACTTAATAAAGACACCACATATGTGTGGCACTACCGTTTAGTCATGTCAATGTTATATGCATTAGCTCCACACTGTGATGGACCTACAAGTTCTAAGATTTGATCTTTTGACACTTGCAAAATAACTGTGACACCGTTTTCGGAAAACGGGCATATAACTTATTGATAGTCATACATGGAGATGTATGTGGTTCAATAAAGTAATTGACGGGTAGTGGAGACCTTTATTTCGTGAACTTCACTGAACGTTTTGAGTATAGCTTGTTGAGAATCATGCATATGGGTGTATGTGAATCAATGAAGTACTTTAACGTGTAGTGGAAGTCTTTATTTCATAGACTTCATGAATATTCCGAGTAGATATATGGATATCCACTCCGGGGAATGTTAGTCTGAATTTTTGATTCGATCAAACGAAGTTCAGAATGAAGTAGGAAATAAACTTAACAAGAAAATCAAATTCCCGCGATGCATATCGAGGAATGAAGATTTGATTTATAATGTTGGCACATCATTGGAAAACTTGTGAGAAGAGTTCCACAAATTACGTCGCATGGAACACCATAGTGTTATGGTGTGTTAGGACGTCGTAATTGCACCCTATCGGATAGTGTGTGGTAAATGAATCTCTTACCGAATTATTATGATCATTAGAGTCATATGGTAGAAACGTAAACACTCACGTTAGCAAATAGGGAAACCATTTGAATCCATGGAGACAATACCATACGAGTGATGGTGTGGCTTTTAGCCTGGATTGTCGTTTCAGCAATTTAGTGTTTCGATGTAATCGAACCTAAAATGGATTAATCTTTGTAGTATACCATACCTAAAGAGTTAGTTGGGTACATGTCTCACGACATAGGCAAAATCTTTGCCGGGGTATACCTTGCGAAAGAAATAGTTTCTTGTCCGAGGGTATAAGTGAGAAAGAAAGTAGAGCAAGACGAAGTTGGTGAACTTCCTCTCCAGACATCAGAGTGGCGCAACCGAAAGTGTGTTCGGTGTCAGGCTCCACAGCTTGAAAAAGCTTATGATTCAAAATCATGATGTTCTGAGCTCATACTAAGAGCGTAGGCATACGAGTTTGTGTTCCACACTGTGTGTTACGACAATCTTGTTATAAGGGTCGTATTAATGGAATATGACAGACCTACGAACTACGAAGAAGAGATGGTGGACCTAAGTCCGAGAAATGGCTATGAGTCATTTGTGATCCGAAATAAAACCCATATACGATTACCAGGTATTGACTTGGGAGATCTTCTTGATGGCATCTAGGATGTTGATAGTATATGGAGTTTTATGAGAGAGTAGATATTGAGCAGATTCGATTTGTCATGAAACAGTTCCGACAGACCACATGAGAGTTTGTCTCAAGTGGCGAAGCCTAAATCTATTATGGGTCGTTTAGCAATTACTATAATTTCGAATGAGAAATTGATAGATGGATGAGAAAACCATGGTTCTTAATAGTGTAATTAAGAATGGTTTGTAATCCTGAGGATGCTAAACATGTGTGCAAACTTCGGTTGTCCATTCATGGGCAGAAGCAAGCATATCGGAGCTGGAATCTTCACTTTGATAATGTGATCAAAGGATTTTGGAGTTGTCCAAAATAGTTGAAGCAACCTACATTTGCAAAGAAGTGAGTGGGAGCAAAGTAGCTTTCCTTGATCTTATATGCGGAAGGCATATTTGAGTGGGAGCTAAGTAGCTTTTCCTTGATCTTATATGCGGAAGGCATATTTGAGTGGGAGCTAGGTGTCATTTGTGATTTTGTATGTAACGACATATTGAATGACACAGATCCTCTAGTATAGTGTAAAGGATTATTTAAGTAATTAATTTTCTATGAAATTAGGAGTATTAGGCATCCCATTTATAATTGTATAGATCAGAGGGGGCTTAATAACATTAAGTCGGAGTATTTCCTAAGTCAGGATTCTGAAGTGTTTCAGAAAAGGACAAGCGAAGAAAGAGGTTCTTGCTTGTATGAGTAGGTAAAAGATTAAGTTAATCTTGACTTTTTCAGTGATAGAAAATGATGTTCGACATTCTCTATGTATCACACATAGAGTCTATCAGGCTGAAAGCTCGACTTGGTGTGACCCGAGTTCTTGGTTGAAGAACAGGTTCTAGAGTGATCCTTGTGTAGATCAATGAACAAACGTTAAGTTTATTTTTCAGTGTCTATGAGAACTGAAGATAGGTTTTCTAGTAACGGGTAAGAGTGGAATGGCAACTTGCCGTAAAGCGGTTACGATGATGCAAGTTATTACACTGACCAATACGACTAGAAATCTCATATAGGAGATGTCCTATATTTTGAAGAAATACATGGTTAGTTTGTGAAGTCGCATATGAATGCACTGTCACAGAATCTACATAGGTATAGAAATATAACGCGACTTTAGAAGTTGCAAGTGTGATTGGACTGAGCAGTTTTCCGAGCGGCTTTCAGACTTTTAAGGCGCATGCTACGCGAATGCTCGAGTCTCACTCCATCCACTGGGATATATTTCACCGTCATCGTAAGATACGGGTTGATGTCAAACTAGGTGACATAGAAGTGTTGCAAAGCACATATAGGTCTCAATGTGTGAGGTCTATTGACTGTATTCCTCTTCCACGAGGCGAGCAGGCACCAAGATGCTATGGGTGTTGAGCTTTTACCAGGTTGTAAACTAGATTAAGTGTTACTCTAGTGCAAGTGGGAGACTGAAGGGAATATGCCCTAGAGGCACTTAATAAACATAGTTTATTGGCAATATCCCAATTGTTCATTATATGTTTTATACCATGCTATAACTGTATTAAGCGGAAACATTAATACAGGTGTGGTAGATAAACAACCAGGTCCCTAGTAGCCTCTACTAATACTAGTTTCATTGCGCGATTGATGATCGAGGTTTTCCGATCATAGGGCATGGCGCCGGTCGGCAACGGAAGTCATATCGTTAGGAGTAACGATGTGATGGACATACCCAGTATTTATAGGACATAGTCGTTACGCCTTAAGACCGTGAGATCAACTCTTATTTGTATTCCTGGAAGATACTTTGATCGCACCAAACGTCGTATCTTATTTAGTATGACAATAATGGTGATACTTTTGGGTATCGGAAAGGAGTAGTTGAGACGAGGGGTCAACAGCGGGATTTGTCAGTCCGCATAGCCGGATAGATACTCTAGGGCCCACTCGGTGAGATTATGTCAAATGAGTTTGCAAACATGTGACTAGGTCACCAGCTGACATAATATCATAGACGAGTAGAAGATAGCGATGTCGGTAACGAGATCATGCTAGGTATGGAGATATCTGAGAATGATGCTCGGATACGCTAAGTATCGCCATGACAAAGGGTTTAAGACTATACGTCCAGGTTTGATAGATGAAAGTCATTCGTTATATCTCAGGGATTAATTCATGGGGTCCAGGCCTACGAGTTAGTCGTTGATTATTGAGGAGTCTTGATCATACCTGATATTATATCGAACCGCTAGGGTAACACACTTAAGGGGTTTCGACAAGACAACCGGAAAGGAAAGAGATCACCGGGAATGTCCCGGGAGGGGTCCGATGGAGATCGGGCAGCGACGAAAGAGTTTTCGGAGCTAGGAAAAATTATATATATTATGTTTGATATTAATTAGTGTAATTAATATGCAAATATGATTTTATATATTTATTTTCGAATTTATTTAGGCTGATTTCCCTAAATGGGCCTTCTAGTCGAAAGAAGGCCCATGGGGGGGAAAACCCTCAAGGGAATTTTGTGGGGGAGGCTTGGCCGGCCTAGGTGGGCCAAATGGGGCCCACCTAGGGACGACGCATCAGCCTTGGCCGAACCAGGCATGTGGGATAGTCCCACATTGCCTGGCTGGCAAGGTTGGCTCCCCCTGGGAGCCTATATAAGAAGGGGCACCCCTGGCCTTTTAATACACCAATTAATTCTCAATTTCTCTCTCGATCTCGTGGTTCCCTTGACGGAGCCGCGCCGAGTAGAGGAGGGGGATCTCTTCCACCATAGCCCGCTGCCGCGCTGCTGGTGTTCCAGTCCAAGTCTTCCGCTGCTCGTCCTGGACTGGAGCTTCGGAGGCCGTCGTCTCCACCGTATGTGTGCGACTCCCTGCGAGGTGCTGCGCTAGCGGTACTCGGAGGTCTACTTCCTCCACCCGACCTCGGGGTCATCTTCTTCGTCTTCGTCGCGCCGAGTTCTCCGCGACCTAGAGGTCGGCTACGTCGTCTTCGTCGTCAACGCTTGTGCGGGAGCGTAATCCCCGCTATTCGGTCTACGAGGGTATGTATTCCGATCTCCGCCGTACTTCTATATCTGCATAGTGTAGATCTTGGCTAGTTTAAGGATATCGTTGGTAGGAAAAATTTTGTTTTCTGCACACGATCCCCTTCACTAGTGTAGGTTTAGTTGGTTAAATCTCGTTTAGATTAGAAATTGTAAGTTTGTTAAATCTCGTTTAAATGTTTGAATCAATTTGTGTTCATTGTTTGTGTTGTTGATCGGAGCCGGTTCGTGCGCCCGCGAGGTGTTGGGTAGTTTGCTCACGTTTAGGGGTGAGCGTTTGGAGAGTGTCGTTATGGGCGGCTGATGACCCACAAGTATAGGGGGTGTATCGCAGTACTTTCGATAAATAAGAGTGTCGAACCCAACGAGGAGCAGAAGGTGTTGACAAGTGGTTTTGATGAGGAATTCATTGTAAACACTAGCAGACAAGTTTTTAGCAGACTTTGATATAACAATATAACAGAGAAATAAAGTGCGAGTAAATAGAGCGCGACAATTATAATTTCAGCGAGTGGCCCAATCCTTTTTAGAGCAAAGGACAAGCCGGTTTGTTTACTTATGATGCTAATACACCGCCCTTCCTAGGACTAATACATACTTATAATTATACCCCTTGCAAGCATTCGCAAATACAAGAAAGTAATTAAGATAAATCTAACCATAGCCTTAAACTCTGAGATCTCGCGATCCCTCGCACATCGGAATACCAATGGGGGTTTAGGTTTCTGTCACTCCGGCAACCCCACAAATGATAACCGAGTACACGATGCATTTCCCTAGGTCCATAAAGACGAAGTGTCATGTGGTCGACGTTCACATGACACCACTAGAAGAATGGCACCACAACTTAAATATCAAAACATCAAATATTAATCAACATAGTTCACTACTAACATCTAGACTTCTCCCATGTCCTCAAGAACACAACGAATTACTCACAACACATCATAATGAACATGATCAGAGGTGATATAATTATGGATAACAATGTGAACATAAACCCTATTTCAACGGTTTCACTCAATAGCATCAATAACAAGAGTAATCAACACCGGGAGAGTTTCCCCTATCAAATACATAGAGTTTAGCCATAGATATTACAGCGGGAACAGAGTGGACGGATGGAGATGACGGCATCGGCGGTGGAGATGGTGGTGTTGGCGATGGTGATGGAGTGCAGTTCGATGACGGTGACGATGGCGACGATTTCCCCACTCCGGGAGGGAATTTCCCCGACGGCAACGCAACCAGCCGGAGAGCTTTTCTCTCTCTGTCTTCTCCGCCTCGTGGTGGCGGTGGAGATGGTTTCTGTCCAACGTAATAATTATAGGTCTTCGGGGGGAACAAATACGCGAAGAGGTGCACCAAGTGGTGGGTTAGGGTGGCCTCACCACCTGCCCGCGCGGCCAGATACGATGCTGCGCCATGAGGTGATGAGGGCCCCTTGGGCCCCATCCCAGCCTCCTCTTTTGGTCTGCTTCGTGAAATAATTGTCAGTTAGTCACTTTGTTCTTCTGGTCTTCGCAAATATTGTATCTTGATGGTGCCTTTTCAAGCAGAATTCAGACTCCGGAGTCCATCCCCCAATGATCATCAATCACGCAAAATAGGTGAAATAACATAAGTATCATCGCTAAATATGAAATATATCAATGAATAGCAGTAAATTATGATATAAAATAGTGATAAAAAATGAACATATCAGCGGTCGCGGTCGCTAAATATTGACCGGACACTACTTTAGAGACCCCGTTGGAGAAGCTCTTAGTTAGTGCAGATGGATGGTAAAATGTGAAAGATTATCGGCGCGTTTAGTTACTCAGATGGATGGCAAGAGGTGAAAGATTCTCCTGTTTTTCAGTGCCTGCGACCTAGCCAAAAACGATGGCCATTGTCTCTCCCGCGAGGGTACGGAGATACTTTCGGCCAGTGGCGGAGGACGGAGAAAAAATAAGGTAGGGCGAACTCCAAAAGAAAGAAAAAAAGTGATGTCACAAAACTAAAATTATCTAGACACACAAATAATTTATACTGATGTAATGGTAATTATACTATTTTACGTGGGCTATTTGCAACCAGAACCAACAAACATACTCACGATTCAGGGAACGAGCCATTCGCTCGCTCTCCTAAGACTCACAGACTCACGCGCGGCCCAGCTAGTGGTTTGACACAGCCATGGTTGGCCCAACATACGTGTTTTCCTTTATTATTTTTCCAAACCTAACGAAAATACTGAAAATGATATATATCTCAGGCAAATACCTATATATATGCGATTTTTTGCCAAAATTCAAGATAGGGCGGCTGCTCTACTTCCTCCGCCACTGCTTTCGGCGGCCATGCCCTGAGCCCGATGGGACTTCTCGACGCTCCAGTATCCGCGCTCTTGTCCTCTTACGTGTGTCCTGCATGCAGCTTCAACTCCACCATGGATGAAGCACCTCCTACGCGCAGCTTTTAAACCCCTCCCCGCCCTCCTCATCGATCACATACAACACAACCATTGCCTCCTCCTCTCCATCGCCACACCTTTGTCCGGTGTCCGCTGCCGTCGGTGTGAAGAGAGATGATGCCCGGCAGCGCCCACCTCACCGCCGACGTACCCGCGGCCCGCCGGGGTTTCGTCGACCGGTACATGCCCATGAACCACCCTGTCCCTGCATCTGCGGTCCGCGACTTCGCTCCGGACCCGAAACCTAAGGTCAGCACGGGCCGCCCGCTACACGGCGGCACCGTCTACCTGAGACTGAGCCCCGAGCAGCACGCCTACGGGAAGCGCTTCGGGTACGCCAACATCAACCGCGTACCCCAAGGCCCTGGTCCGGCGTGCCATCCTCGCCGCGGCCCCGGAGCTGCAGTTCGAGGTCCTCGGCTGCTCCCTGACGATGGCGGACGTGTGCCTCCGCTTCGCCACGCCCGAGGACCGGGAGGCGGCCATCGCCAAGCAGCCGTTCCAGCTCGACGGCGGCGTCTCCGTGGAGGTCGTGCGCGAGGGCGAGCAGAGGAACGTCGTCAAGGTCACGCTGGAGCACCTCGCCCACATCGCCTTCCTCGACTACCCGGCGGAGGAGCGCACCGAGGAAGGCATCCGCGCCAACTGCAGCCAGATTGGGCGCGTGGTCGAGATCGATCCCGGCTGCTTCGCGGCGCCGGACCGGGCGCCGGTCCACCTCGTTGTTTGGCTTGAGGACCCTGGGAGCATTCCCGCTGGCATCCGCCTCAGATACGTGGAGTTCGACCGTTCTCGCGCCGTCTGTCCTGTTGAGGTCACTCAGAGCATCATACCCATCCAGATCGTGAGGGCCTGGGAAGGCCATGGAGGATACAAGTCCATCTTCGAGCCCGCAGCGGCGTGACTCTTGGCTCTTGATTGCAACGTACCCAATCAATAATCTTGGTATGTGTCCAGCGAAGCGAGGTTATTAGTCTTTGTTAGTAGTTGTAGCCAGCTTAACTAGTCTCTTTGTTACTTTTTTTTTTGAGAAACATAGTACAACGCAAACGCTAATATACACGCGCATACACGCACACCCTACCCTTATTAGCATCTTCGAGAGACTGAGCCTGCGGGTCTTGAGATTGACGAAGTCACCACAGACGCCTCACTGTCGACGGGAACGTCGCCTCCCACTGAAAGAATATTCCGCCTAAATGAGAAACACCAACGTTAAACCTGGGGTTTGAACTCTGGTGGGTTAGGGATACAACCATCCTGCTAACCATCTTGCCACAGGCAAGTTCTCTAGTCTCTCTGTTACTATTAGTCCGTGCGTGGTAGCTCTGCATGCTGGGTGTGTTTAGTGCTAGACTGCTAGTGTTCGTTCAAGCTTGTATGGTTGTGGACTGTTAGTGATGATTACTTGCTGCTTAGTGTGGCTTGTTTCTCGATCGCTTGATTGGCGATGGAAGCTACCTTTGTAATCATCCTTGTGGTATTAAATGAAATGGAGGTTAATTTAATGTTGAATCTATCTGCGTGTGAGGATACACATCACCTGATCACCTGCATATATGCTTCAATGCTTGTCCAGTCACATTTTATCACCATAGAAGAACGTAGCTTTCCCTGGCCGACTAAATCTTGCAATTGGTTTCCCTACACTCAGCTTTGCTAGATCAATTCTCTTCGAAATTTCTTCCTTGCTCAATCAATTCACTTCAAATTTAGTTCTTCCATCTCAAGTTTGGTTCAGGCTTAGCGGCATGGATTCTCTGACTTTCCGTCTCTCACTTTTCCCTTACTTTGAGTCACTGAAACATGGACCCCACCTGAAACCCACATGTCAATGACCCAAAGTCAGGCTTTAGTAAGTCAGAGAATCCCCCCGCAGGGCTAGCTATGTAACCTAAAGACAAACTCCGGACTTTAGGGTCTCTTTACATTGTACGAATTTCAAAAGATTTTTATTGGATTCTAATACTTAGGAATTGACTTTGGTTTAAAAAATGGTGCTACCAAAATCATATGGATTGGATTCCTATGTCCCAATTTTATAGAATTTAAACATCTAATCCAACCTCTTTGTTAGACTAAAACTCGGAGGATCGAGGCAGTTTTCTTGTGTTTTTCTATTTTTCTTGCCTTTGATCAAAACGACTATTCCCGTAGTTTTCATGCGTTTTACATCCTCTATTTTGCACTGATAAACCCATCGGATTACTATGTTTTCCAATTCATGTGTTTTGCAACTCTGTAATCCAAAGAGGCTCTTAATGAGCTTTTACTCTACAGTCTTTTCGTAACAAAACTCCCAACTTTTATCAAACAAGTAATACTTCCTCCAATCCAATTAAAACATCGTCAAGATTGTACTGTCCACATACAAGTGCCGTGTACACCTCGTGACACTTTATATGGATCAGAGGAGTAATTTTTATTTCTGTCGAGATATCGTGGACCCTGAGTATATTTGTTCGTTTCAACTTACTTAAATAGTGGAGTAGAAAAATATCAAAAAAACACTATACTAATATATATTTTCCTGTTTCTCGACCTTTATCACAAATAATTAACTACTGAGCAAATCTGACTTTTATTTATTATTACATCCAAACGGTCCACGTCAGAAAAGAAATACAAAAATCTATGAAAATCCATATGATATAGCATGAAAAATACATATGAGATCATAAAAGCATCTCCACTCGCCACGTCTAAATTGTGTCCGGCAGGGCTCTAGATGGACTCTATTTGCGTCATGCGAACGCATTGCGGGCTATTGGGGGTGCTACACGCAATATTTGTTTCCTTCTTCTTTTTCTCCAAATTCAATATTTACCATATACAAATCAAATTATCTGAAGGGAACATAGATTTTGAGAAATAAATAGATCCACAATAATTAAAATAACAATAAAATTGTTCCATCCATACAATTCAATTTTTTGCATGTAGCAGCTGTCGTTGCCTTTCCCGGCCTGCCTACAAATGCTCTGCTAGATCATTTTGAAGATGATAATGAATGGCCTCATCCCTGATATCCAATTGCATGGCGAGAAAATCAGCAAGATCTGCTGGCAACATGTGATCAACATCGGCAAGGGGACCTGAACGTTGAACGTGATAAGATTACAGACCAGATTCATGCGCCCACAGTCGATGATCATGTTGTACATGATCACACAACTATTCATGACCTCCCACATATTCTTATTCGACCATGTCAAAGCAAGGTACCGGACAGTAGCAAACCGAGATTGGAGTACTCCAAATACCCACTCGACATCCTTGCTAGCACTCTCTTGTTCAGGGGAAAACCCACAAGATTGGATGCTCGTCGGATTGATGCCATCGGCCAGATAGTACCTTTGTCGTAAAGGTGGCCCGTGATCTCATAGTTGACTACTGGAGCACGACCTTCGACAAGCTTTGCAAACACCAGAGAGCGATGTAGCACGTTGATGTTATTGTGGGATCCTTCCATGCCAAAGAAAGTCTTCCAGATCCTTAGTTCATGACCCGTCACAGCTTCAAGTACCACAATACAATATCATTTAAGACCCCCTATGTACAATCCTTGCCACAAAATGGAAAAAATTTCCAACCGCATGCAGTTGCTTCCAACCATCCAAAAAAATCCCCTCGATGTGTTCTGTTCCATGAACCAAGTTGTTTGGTGTTTAATTGTGTTTGGCTTCCTCGGTGTGGTTTGTATTCTGCTCAAGAGTTTGGATCTGAGTAGTTTGGATTTTGTTTGTACTCCCTTCGCTTCATAATTTAACCCTTTTTTTAGTTACAGGGGTAGTACTTCTGAGAATCCATGACGGCCATGTCCACGTCTACGGCCGTGCAATCAACGGGGGCGTGTGTGCGCGCCAATGGAGGGCTACGAAAGCCCCGATCTAGCTTGTTCTCCAACTTGAAGGTTGGCTCATGTATGTGTAATTGCTCCATTCTCCACCGTTGTTTCTTCTCACTGGGTTGAGTAGGCGAGATCGATTGGGGAAATTGTGTAAGGACATAGACTGCTATAGGGATAACTACAAGGGGTTTTGTAAAAATAACAACTCTACATGTCGCTCTCAGGACCGGTCTGGATCATTTGCACCGCACAACAAGTTCTTGTACCATTCGGCCAATTTACAAGTTGTTCTACGAGTTTGCACACGATGGACAAGTTTATGTATGCCCAGTGTTAGTTTCTCTTCTGAAACTACCATTTTTCTACCCAGCATTTGTATCGTTCAATATGATTCATTTCCTATATATATTTTGAATGAAATTATCTTGCAGGTATTGTTGTTCAGTTCAGTTTGCTTCAAACGTTGGAACCTTATTTGTGTATTGGATTGTAATATTTGTGTACAATTTACAATGCCAGCAAGGTCACTACTTTTGTACTTGCATGCACCTCCCCTTCTTGTTCATAAGTATCCGTGTTAAGGTACAAAGATATTTTTATCTATTTCCGACAATATATTTACGAAATGAACGGACGCGGAAATGCACCTTTTTTTTTACAAGGGAATGTATTAATGTCGGAAAGATATCAATTACAATCCGTCTCCACACAAACAGGATAAACAATAAAAGAGAGAGAGAAAATAGAAAGCAAAGACCCCGTCACGGTGATCAAACTCGCAATGTCAACACACTGACCACCACCAAAGACAAAACTTTTACCGCAAAAAGGAGACGACGCATTAAAAAAGGATACAATGCACTAGCGTTGTTGTTGTTGTCATCGGATCAAACATCTTGAGTTTTCACCAAGCAGAAAATTTGATTTCACAAAACAATGCTTTTTGCAAGAACATTGTCAATGAAGGCCAGACATTGGGATTTCACCCTGGAAATCATGAATCGGTGCTCAAGGAGCATAACCAAAAATGCAGTGCACGTGTGCTGCCGCCCCCTCTTGTCAATGCTGCTGCAAGTCACCAACACCCCTACACATAGGAATGAATGTACTGCCATTGTTTATCTGCACCAAAACACCTCTACATCATTACAAGCCTCCGATCGCAACACCTTGAATTTCTCCACCTCTATCAATGTCATGGAAATCCAAATCAGACTTGTCCATGGCACCGTCAAGTAAACGATGTTTCACGCCACTCCCACATGACGCAGATCACTGGCCGGATATAGGGGAGTGCACAATCAGATCAATTACAATATAGATATCTGATGACATCTTGCGCAAATCAACTGAATCACCGAGAGGAAGACCAAAACTCGTCGGCGTCTTGACCGACGAGGCTCGCTTGAAGCGGGTCGACGGAAAGGACGCCGCCACCGTCATCAACATCAACGGCACGTGGGTCCGTGATCGGTAGGATGGAGTCTAGGGTTGATGGAGGCGCCTCCAGAGCTTAATGAGCGCACCTACATGCATGACCCATGGTCTAGTTAAAATTGAAATGCAACGCAGATGGGCCTTGGCACGATGAACTCCCATGCCATGCGCGCGCTTTCCCTTTATCTCCTCGATCGCGCTACCAGGATTACTTACTTAATTTCAAAACGCAAAGCTGCCTTGTGAGTTGTGACTCACGCGGTCACGCCCATGAAGATGCCCACCGACGAAACAAAGCTCCCTCTCTCTCGTGCTTCTTCTTTTCCCTACCCTATACTTTTACATACAAAAATTTAACTTGCGGCCACGGTCTTGTGTCGATCGAGCTCCTCCTTTGATATGCAGCTGCATATATAACCATATCCTACGTTTGGCTTCTGGATCTACAGTTCCAGACCAGAACACGTTCATAGTTCATACAGCCGATTGACGCAAAACCCGAGAGCTGTGAGCAAGCTGCTAGTCGATCCATGGAGAAGACGGTGGTGAGCGTGGGCAAGGCCGTGCTGGACCAAGCTGTGCACTACGCCGCGTCGGCCGTGGCGCAGGAGGTGGCTCTGCAGCTGGGCGTCGGTCGCGACCAGGCCTTCGTGAGGGACGAGCTGGAGATGATGCATGCGTTCTTGATGGCCGCGCACGACGAGCGGCACGTCGACGGCGGCGACAGGGTCGTCAGGGCCTGGGTGAAGCAGGTCCGCGACGTGGCCTACGACGCCGAGGACTCGCTCCAGGACTTCGCCGCCCGCCTGAGGAGGCCGTCCAGGTGGCATCCGTGGCGGATCCCGCGCACGCTCATGTACCGGCGCCGCGTGGGCAAGAGGATGAAGGAGCTCAGGGCCAAGGTGGAGGACGTCAGCCAGAGGAACGTGCGCTACCACCTCATCAGGGCCCCCGGCTCCAAGCCTACCGTCGGTGTGCAGTCCGTGTCCAGCAGCGGCGCCGATGTGATGATGCCCGGCAAGGACCAAGCAAGGCGGCGCCTCGCCAAAGCAGACGTGGATCTTGCCGCTCTGATCAGCAAGGAAGAACATGACGACGGTGGTGAGCTGAAGGTGATCTCTGTGTGGGGAACAGGCGGTGAGATCCGGCAGACGTCCGTCATCAGGGAGGCATACGAGTCCACCAGCGTCAAGCTGGATTTCCCATGCCGGGCATGGGTCAGGGTGGCGCATCCTTTCAATCCTCAACAATTTGTCCGGAGCTTGGTGAGGCAGTTCAACACGAACGCCCTTGGGGTCGATGCTCTACTGGAGCCAGAGGAAACCGGGCATGATTTGGCTCGAGAATTCAAGGGACATGTGGATGAGAAGAGGTACTTGGTTGTGCTCACTGGCATGGCTACCATTGAAGAATGGGACCAGATCAAGCAATGCTTCACAAACAATAATAACAAAAAAGGGAGCCGGATTATTGTGTCCACCGGGCAAGTTGAAGTTGCAAGCTTATGTACGGGACATCATAGCATCGTATCAGAGCTGAAGCAGAAGTACTTTGCTGATCAAACCATTTACGCTTTCCACCAGAAGGTACTCCCTCTATACCAAATTATAAAATGTATTAGACATTTCAATATGGATGACGATAGCACTAAAATGAATGAATGGACACACTATACATGAGTAATAATATTCAAAATAATATGGTCTTGTTTCAATTTGGGTATTTGATTACTTTGGTTAACGGAAATCTTTACATCAAATATTTTTAAAAAACTGTGTCATCTTAGTTAAGAAGTCATGGGCATGAATTTAGGTTCATATTTACTCTAGTGTTTCCTCCATAGTTTCTCTACCAAATAAATTAGAAAAGGGAGTGAATGATTAAAGTTGTCCTCTATAACTAGATGTTAAAAATTAGACTACAGTTTTGTAAAACAAATCCAAGGGCACCAGCATGCAGGACTTTTTAATTAAGATAGAGCCCACCCGGTTGAGCCACTCCGTCCCTTGCTACTAGGCCACTGCCTAGTTCTCTAGACTACACTTAGATTAGGACTAGTTTTACAGGCCAAAAGCTTTTGAATTGCATTTAACCTATAAGTTTTGAGGAGTAGCTGAAGGGGTATATTCACATGGCTAAACATTTCTCGAGAATAAATAGATTGTGCCAACAACTTAATTATTGCTTTCTTTTGTTTAGTGTTCTCAAGATGGAACAAATCCAAGGGAGGCAGCGTCTAGCACAAATGCAACCACGGTTGGTGCTCACAGCTCTAAGATGTCTACTGGTGACATACAAGAGGATGAACCAGTGAACGCTGGACATAGGATGGCCGGGAACAACCATCTCACTCGTATCGGGACAATGGAAAGTATTCTGGATGAATCACATATTATTGGCCGAGGGAAAGAGAAAATTGACATTATCGATTTGGTCTTGAACAAAGTTGGACAACAATTCCATGTGATTTCTGTGCTGGGAATGGGCGGTGTTGGGAAAACAACTCTAGTCAAAGATGTTTGCAATAGACAAGAGCTAAGTGATAAGTTTGACAAACGTGCTTTTGTCACGATCATGCGTCCTCTCAGTATACAAAAGCTTCTTAAGGATTTAGTAAAGCAACTAGAAGAAGTGGAAGATTATGAAAATAAAGACACGCCAAGTATGGAAGAACCAGCAACAGCAGAAGTGGATAAGTTGTTCAATAAGTTGACCAAGATTCTACAGAGAAAGAGTTCCTTGATTGTTCTAGATGATGTATCATCTATTGCAGAATGGAACACCGTAAAGAAATATTTGCAGGCAAAAGAATATGCAACTCGGATCATAGTCACCACAAGGGTATATGATATTGCAAAGCACTGTTCAGAAAAAGAAGAAAATATTTACAATCTCAAAGTTCTAGGAGAAAACGATGCACGTGATCTCCTTGCAAAGAAGGTATGCCTATTATATACAGTAAACTGGATTCGGGTTTTCTTACCATTTGCACTGGGGTTTCCTGAACATTTAAGCCAGATTAGTAGATTCCAACATTTCGTTTTTTGTAAGTTATTATGAGAACTTCACTTGTTAATTAGTTGCTTGTCCCTGGCCGGTTAGGAGGCACATTGTTGCCATGTGGGGCTTTAACAAAGTTAAGTTTGATGGAAACCATTCGAAACAAACAAAAAAAAAATAAAGGCTTTGACCTCATTTGAAACAAGGAAATTTGTAGGAACTTCGTAGTATTGACCTAGTGAAGTTTTTGTTTTTCTAGGGAATTCTGGACTGTAGGAACCAATGAATTTGTATAGGGAAATATTTATTTCTCCATGTTAATAGAGTTTTTTTAGAAGTTCTAGTCGAAAAAAAAGTTTTTCTCCTTGGCATTGCACTCCAATCAAGATATGTTTTTTAATGAAACTCTTGTAAGCAATACTAGTGATGTTAAACCGTCAGATCAAGGAGATGATGGCCTATATCTGAATTTAGACCATTAGTGACTTCTGAAAACCTTAAGTGAGAGAAGGGGTCAATACTCAATAGGGCCTCCCTTTCCCGAGTCATACCATCAACACTAAGAGCATATGCAACACACCACCAATAGTGTGTGTCTGGCGTGAAATTTCAGGGACCGGAACAAAACGAGAACTTGGAGTCCCTCAATACAAAAATAATAATATATAAGTGAGCCCAGCTCGCATGGCTAGTGACGTGGCTGTACAGTCCAGCCACCCAAGTTTAAGTCCTCACGGGCACGAATTAGGATTCTTATTATTTTAAAAAAACTCGCTATGCATATGTGAAATGTGTATGAAAACAAACCAAATGGTACAAAGGTAAAACATGCAATATCTCGTTACCCAGGACCGGTCCTGACATATATTTTTATGCCAAAAATCCATTTTGTAAATAGTTATGTGACTGAGGCATTTTGTTGCGTTCTGCATTTGATATTGAGGCGTTTGTTGCGTTCTGCATTCTCGTTTGAATTTTCATGTTGCTTGCATTTTTGAGTTATAAGAAAGATATTGAGGCGTTTGTTGCGTTCTGCATTCTCGTTTGAATTTTCATGTTGCTTGCTTTATTTACTAGTTTAACTCAAATAAATTATTATTCCATCCAATATATATACTCATATATTCCTATATACTACTCCCGCTATATCAAAATATAAAATGTTTTAGCATAAGATATCTCCACATGTATATAAACATATTTGAGTGCAAGGATATGTCCACATGCATTCACACATATTTTAGTGCAAGGTCTACATACATATGGACATACAATTGCACTCGAGTTTATGATTGTTCCAACTTCTCATACTTAAAGTATTTTTATACCTCATGCATTCTCAACTATCATTATGTGCATGATCACATCCTTCACAAAGTTATCCCGATTTACAGTAGCTCCACGAGAAATTGTGTGGGTAACATTCAATCCATAAAAACAGTAGATAAAATATGACTTGTAAGATACAAATTAAACTAGTCGTGTGTTTTAACAGAGAGCACTCAAATAGTAATTATACACATAATGCTAGAAGTATTGTGAATCACGATCTTGAAAATATAAGTTATAAGATCACATACGGTGCGGAGAAAGATTCCCCGTGCGCGTTGGCGGATGAGGACATGTTGGCAATGAGATCCTCGATGTAAGTTTTGTTATGAACTGAGTAGGCTCAACAACGACAGGAGATCTGGGTTTTTTCCTTCCTACGGGGAGAAATCGTCATTGGGTAGTAGTCATCAGTGCCTCTCTTGGTGGTGGAGAAGAAACCAGTAGTTGCCTGAGGACACTCCCCAAAACACCTACCGCGCCTCTATGTACAGGATCACAACTCACAAGCCACACGGTACTAGAGGCCTAGTGTCCCGTCCCACGGTGCAGGCCGTAAGACGGGATGAGGAAGACTTGATCTATGACGCAAAGTTCTAGAACCAGGTGGATAAGAATCCGGTTAGAGGGACCCGTGGGGATGTTTGGTGGTCAGTGGCGACGATATTCTCGTTTCCGGCTAGGTGGTGCGCGGCCCTGGGGCCGGCGTGGATGTCGGAGTGGCGGTTCCGATCTCACCTCCACTGCGTCGTGTTGAGGTGCGTGGATGTCGGCCTTTCCTGTTTGGGCGATTTCGTCGTCGACCTGAGTGGTGCGTGGCCTTGTGGCCGACGTGGATGCCAAAGTGGTGGCTCCGGGTTTTGCCTCGTCTATTGCGTTGAGGGGTAGGGGTGTCGGCCTTGCCCGCTTAGGTGGTTAGCCAGTCGACTTGTGCAGTGTGTGGCCTCGGGGGCGGCGTGGTGTTGTGTTGTTGTATCCCGTTTTTCGACCAATTTATTTTTTCTATATCGATGGTACACAGCAAGCCCCTTGCCCGGTTTTTGAAAAACAAGATATGGTCAACACCGTTTCTAACTCACATTATCTAGAACAGATATATAGAAAAGGTAATGGTAGATTGTATATAAGAGACATTGTTTGAAACATCTATCTATCTATTATATACTAAAAGTAAAATGAGTTAGTTTTCGAGACACCACGTTAGTCCACATCATCTGAATTATCTAGAAGGTTAGATCTAAAATAGGTGGTTAGGATTTAAAACAGCTTATGTTTTACGTAACACTTAGTTTATTAATACCTGACATATATTTTCATTTAAAATTAGACTCGCGTATCTATGGCAAGTCCGATCTGATCCGTTCAAGAAACGAGTTCCGGACCATTCAAGAAAAAAACATTAGCATGCCAGCTTTTGTTTCTTTTTTTGCGGAGATAAACATGCCCATTTGACGAGTTCCTTCAGGGAAAACTGTAGACTGGCTGGCTCGGTACGTTCGATCTTTTTTTTTTGTTCACGTGGTTTCCTTTTGAACTTGAACTCACGTATTTTTGCAAGTCCATTCAGAAAAAAACTAGACTAACAGATCGTCTGGGAAAAGGTACAAACGTGCTGCATGTACGCCTCCGCAACGCTGTCTACAAAGTGCAAACCATCGCCGCCAAAGCATTGGAGACGTGGGCGATTCAGTTAATATGAATCTCAGGGATCATATACTAAAAGTGTTAAACCGGTGTTTTAAATAGATAAACCACATCAAGGCACATCATCATAATTAACATGTATTTTTTCAGTTGACAAGATAATAACAATTTAATCTTTTTTCAAAAAAAACTCAATCGATTTACGTACACACGTATTCAATCTGTCGCTATTTTCCACAAAAAAAAATGGGTAAAAGACAAGAACCTTTATATTTTATATTATGAACCTTAAATTCTGAAATGCAAATTCTTTAGATTTATATTCAAAACTATGCGTGTGTTTGTCGGAAAAGACGTAGTACACATGGGAATTTATAGTCATCATTGTTATGTAATGCGATGATATGAATGAAAATATATAAATTCAAATTAGGATTTGTAGACAACTAATATCCAGATTGTCCTGCGCGTATACAGATAGTGTTGATGATAAATTCAAGTGCAAGATTTCTTCCAACATAAGCTATTTCATGATTCCCATGTGTGCTACATAGAATAAACTACACAAGAACTCTCCCATAACTTCCCTAAAACTCAGTTGTTTTAAAACTAATTGCGGTTAATTTCTCGCTATTTTTATATTGCTTTAAATTATATATTTTCATTATAAAGAAATATGTATAGATTTTTCCGAAAAATATCTGAGCATTATCATATATAAAATAATCATTGAAATAGGGTATACTAGGCACTAATGCATCTAGAGTGATGATAGCATTAGAAAGATTCGTTTAAAACTAGAAAATTGTTAGCATAGCCGATATCTAAAGAACCATGTTTTGATATAAATGGAGAGATTAGATATTTGATATTTTTGGAGAAAACTAAAAATCTTATCAATATTGAAACATGTGAATATTGTAAAGAAAATGATTGAATTACATGATAATTTACTTTGTATGAAAATATGGTGCCAATAGTTATACTGGAAGTAATATACAATACCACATACATTCTTATTTGTATGTATGAACTAAAACATGTTTGATAATGTTAAAGCACAGGTAACCTATATAATGAAGATATATGAAAATAAATATTGGCATGGTTAACTGGAGCTAAAATTCATATGTCATGCTTTCCACACGGAAAGGGCACCAGTAACTTAATTTACTGTATACGTTAAAAACTATGTGTATTTGACTATTTGCTATGAAGGATTGCAAAATAAAGGAGAAAACAGAAGACTTCATTGAATACAATTGTACTACTCTTGCATTTAAAGAAGCATCAAAGAGACCACGATCCGCTAAAGAGATTTAAATTTGGTCGCAGGGTCGTACAATGGTACCACCGGTAGCCAAAAAAGGGTGCAATGGTTTTCATATACATAGTTTATTACACGGTCAATGAAATTTATACTCTCGAGGAAAAAGTGCATTTAGCTCATTTTCAAAATATTTTGTGTATCTTCTACATATGTTTACATTGGAAATAAAGATGAACCTTAATTGCATATTACTATTTAGACTAGCTATATCAGGAGTGCATATTAACAACTTATTTAGTGATAACCGAAGAGAGTGGAGTTGAACAATTTAGATCTTATAGAAGAGAAATTCAATAATATTTAGACATACAAATTTAAGGGTGTCAAACCCACTATCAAAGATTGTAGAAGTGTTAATTATATATCCGATAATAATATTTTGTTCGTTGAGGAAGATAAGTTACAACTAAGTTCCAAATATTTAATTAGTTACAATATGAACATTCCATTAATGTAGTGTATACGTGTCAAACTGCTACTATAATTGAACTACAATGAATAAATTATAGAGTTTAAGCGTTCACATTTACACGGCTAGCATAATTGAGTTTCCTCATACTATATATTTTGTATATTTTTTGTCGTACTATGTAAATTTTATATGTACCTCATATTTTTGTTTCATACAAATAAAATATTAGGTGTGCCTTTTCTATTCTTGTCTGTTTTACTTGCACCTACATTCAATAGGGTAGACCTAACTAATTTCATTGAATAGCTACGCTCACATTAAGTGGTAAATAATCAAAGTTGATTAACACAATTTGTGATCAACTCAGACATTTGAGTCAAGATTTATGTTCTAATAGCAACGAATTAACCAGGACGAGCTACCAAAACTATATGGCATATTAATTGTTCTTATATAATATGCACAAAGTATAGTGAAATTCTTACTATTTAGTTAAGAGTGTAAATCGTTACGTACATAATTGAATTTATGTTTACATTTATTAATATATATTTTTCAAGTTCAAAAGGTGATCTAAACATCATTTAACAATTTCTCAAGTGAACTCTATGTATTATTGCACACCTCTAATATAATTTTTTTTAACTCTATATTGATTATCGAAGCAGTCGTGAGTTAGAATGTAAGCCTAACATGATAACTATTGGATATGCACAATTGGAGCATTAGTTACATATTTACAAGCATTGGCCTTATATAGTCTACTGAAGACACAAATGGTGAATAATATCATTGTGTTCAGATATAAGAACCATTAACTCATAAGACTGGAGATGATTAAATATGTTTAATATTTTATTATGTAATAGAGGATTATAATTGTTGTCATAATATATTATTAATATCTTCAAATTTTTCATTTATTTCTCTCCCACCATCGACACAGTAAAGAAGACGCCATCACATTTGCGAGGGCCACCATGCTAGTTTACCTAAATACATTAGGAAAACCATTTATAGACTAGTTATGTTGTTGTTATACTCAACAGCTTGTTCGTATGAATTTCAGGTGTGTAAGAAGAATATAGATTTTTATGGGCAATATCCCGAGTTGGCTGAACAAGCAGAACATATCCTCAAGAAGTGTGAAGGGCTTCCCCTTGCAATAGTCACCATAGGTGGCTTCTTGGCGAACCAACCAAAAACCCTTGTCGAGTGGAGGAAATTGAACGAGCATATCAGTGCTGAGTTGGAGATGAATCCAGAGCTTAATCCCATAAGGACAGTGCTCATGAAAAGCTACGACGGTTTACCCTATCACCTCAAGTGGTGTTTCTTGTATTTATCTATCTTTCCGGAAGACTTCATTGTTAGCTGGAGACGTTTGGTACGCCGGTGGACTGCAGAGGGTTACTCAAAAGGCTTGCGTGACAAGTCTGCAGACGATATGGCTGACAGCGACTTCATACATCTCATAAGGAGGAGCATGATCCTGCCATACAAACAATCGGTGCATAGCAGAAAGGTAATTGACTCCTGCCAAGTCCATGATATGATGCGTCAAATCGGCATCTCAATGGCAACGGAAGAAAACCTTGTCTTCAGGCTAGAGGATGACCACAAATTAAACAGCCAGGCCACTGTGCGCCACCTTGCTATAACGAGCAGTTCAGTGAGAGATAAAGACGAGTTTGAGAGCACAGTTGATGTGTCCCGTGTACGATCATTAACAGTTTTTGGAGAGTGGAAACCGTTTTTCCTTTCTGACAAGATGAAGTTTCTCAGAGTGCTAGACTTGGAAGACACGTCAGATCTGGTTGATCATCACCTTAGGCACATCGGAGAGCATGTTCACCTTAAGTACCTTTCTCTTCGAGGTTGTATTGCTATATGTCACCTACCAGATACCTTGGGGAACCTAAGGCAACTAGAAACACTAGATATCAGAGATACCTCCATCAAGATACTGTCAAGAAGTATCACCAAGCTCCTGAAACTACAATATCTTCATGCTGGCACTAAACAGGCTTCCTCACCTCCAGAGTCGGCATCTTCAGTGTGTCTATGTGTACTGAGAGTTTGTGCCGCATGTTGTGTACCTGGGATTCTGGGCATCCATGCTGCCAACCGGCGTGATGTCTGCACTCTTGCATGTTGCATGGCGTTCCCTAGTTTAATGAATGGTATGCCAGTAGATTCAGGCGGTGGTGTTATGGTGCCAAGTGGGATTAGGGTACTGAGAGCCCTACATACACTACGGGATGTGCAGCTGGTGGGGAGACATGCCGCTGTAGAGATAAGATGGCTCACCGGTCTTCGGAAGTTAGGAGTGGTTGGCATCAACAAGAAGAATGGTCCAGGGTTTTGTTCAGCCATTTCCAGTCTCAGCCGGCTTGAATCCTTATCAGTGCAATCCGCAGGAGAGGCGGGTTTATCTGGCTGTCTAGGCAGCTTGCCCTCACCTCCGGAAAGGCTCGAGAGCCTCAAACTGTGTGGCAATCTGGTCAAATTGCCGAAATGGGTCAAGAAGCTTGAGAATCTTTTGAAATTAAGATTAATGCGTACCAAGCTATCGGGACACGATTCTGAAATGCAAGTCCTTGGGAATCTACCAAAGCTGAAAGTCCTACGTCTACAGGAGAGTGCGTTCCAGGATGAGCAACTCCATTTCCAGAGTGAGGCTTTCAAGAGCCTCTCGGTGCTCGAGCTCGACAGCTTACTGGAAATCAAATCGGTGAAGTTTGAGCAAGGTACAATGCCCAAACTTGAGCTGTTGCAGGTCAAGGGTCAGATGTCGGGTCATGAAATTCACTTTTATGGGCTTGAATCTCTCTCGAGTCTCAAGGAAGTCCAGCTGGATGTCAACTTTTATGAAGACGGTAAGAATGAAAATCAACTAGAGGAAATTCTGGAGGAGCTAGAGCGCCAAGAACACAAACTTAGAGAGCACTTCCGGGTCCATCTCTCTGAGAATCCAAACAAGCCCATTTTGAAGGTTGGCTGAGCTCGGAAATCTGCCGCTTGATTATTGTTGTGAATTGGACTTCGTAGGTTGTCTTGTGTTCGAAATACTAAATGCACGGAAAATTGTTCGGTGTGGCGTGGTTCTTACTGCATTGCCGGATGGAGGTGTAAAGTGTGATAGTTCAGAGTTTAATTACGTAAATTGTACTACAAATGTTAGGTGGTGTGTGAGTGACGGGTAGGGGCTAGGGTTCTACCGGGTCTAGGGTGGAGGTTGTAGGGGTGGAAGTGAGGGTGGAGAGGCCGGGAGGGTTGGCGCCGGCGGCGTGGCGCCGTCGCGGAGGAAGGATGGCGGCGGCTAGGGTTTGGTGCGGTTGGGGGCTGGGGACTCCCGTCTTCCTTCAGAAGACGAGACAGTATGATACTGATTATTGTCTGATTAATCATGAAGGGGTACATCCTCTAAACCCTAATTTACTTGGGCTAAGCCCCTAATTTACTTGGGCTAAACCCATAACTAGCCACTAGTAGGTTTCTTGCGTGTATACTGTAAACCGACCATAACATCTCTCCCCGCCTTCTCAAACAGCTCGTCCTCGAGCTGAACTTCTGGAAACTGCTGGCGGAGATCTTCAAGCTTCTCCCAGGTCGCCTCATCCTCTGGCATGCCTGTCCAATGCACCGAGACGTGCCAGACTCCACGTCGCTGTTGGGCCTTCATCACGCGATCCACACTCACCGGGGCAGGCTCAAGACGACCATCCGAAGTAGGTGGAAGAACTGGTGGCGTAGACGGAGGGTCGCCCCGGTAGGCCTTAAGGAGATCGACGTTAAAGACGTCGTGGAGGCGCGACCCCACGGGCAGCTGAAGACGGTAGGCGAGCGTGCCGATGCGCTCCAGCACACGGAAGGGACCGGCGTAACGAGGCCCCAACTTGCGCCAGGAGCGCGGGTCCAAGGACTGGGTCGTCCGGTGAAGAAGGCGTAGCCAGACCCAGTCGCCCACCGCAAACTCCGCCTCGCGATGGTGTGCGTCATAGTACCTCCTGGCCAGCTGCTGAGCCTGAAGAAGTCGCTGGCGCGCCTCAGCCCGTATATCGTCGCGGGTACGCAGCAGGTCATCCGCCGTCTCAGTACGCGTCGTGCCAGGCGCATAGGGTAGCATCGCCGGCGGTGGTCGCCCGTAGACCACCTCAAAGGGAGTGGCGTGCAGCGCGGAGTGGTAGGACGTGTTGTAGCAGTACTCGGCCCACGCCAGCCAGTCCACCCGAGCTCGTGGCCGATCCCCGGTGATGCAGCGTAGGTACATGGCGATGATCTTGTTGACGACCTCGGACTGGCCGTCCGTCTGAGGATGAAACGCCGTGCTCATGCGGAGCTTCACGCCCGCCAATCCAAAGAGGTCCCTCCAGACGTGTCCTGTGAACACAGGATCACGATCGCTGACGATGGAGGACGGAAACCCGTGGAGACGAACAATGCCGTCGAAGAAGGCGCGTGCCACGGATGCTGCCGTGTAGGGATGGCCGAGGGCGATGAAGTGCGCGTACTTGGAGAAGCGGTCAACCACCGTGAGGATGACAGACTTGCCGCCAACCTTCGGCAGCCCCTCGATGAAGACCATGGAGATGTCTGCCCACACCTGGGATGGTACGTCCAGCGGCTGCAGTAAGCCCGCCGGACGGAGCGTCTCTGTCTTGTTCCGCTGGCACGTGACACACGCCCGCACCCAGTCGCGCACCAGAGCGTCATCCCCTGGAATGTAAAAATCAGCGCGGAGACGGTGCAGGGTCTTCTGGACGCCCTCGTGACCTGCAGAATGCGCCAAGGACAAGGCCTGGTGGCGCAGGTCGCCATGATCCGGCACGAAAATGCGGCGCCCATGAAGTAGGAGTCCCTCGTCCAGGCGCCATGGCGCGGCCAGCTCACCGTCGGCCAGGCGCTGGCGCAGCTGCTGCGCATCCGCGGCCTCGGTAGTGGCGTGGCGAACCGCGTCGATGAAGGCGAACGATGGCCCGGAGAGGCTGCAGAGGGCCGCACCCACTGTGGGGGCGTCGGCGACGTCGTTGATGTCGCGGCGGGACAGGGCGTCGGCGACCGTGTTGAGGCGGCCGGGGCGGTACTCGACGGTGAAGTCGAAGCCGAAGAGCTTGCTGATCCACTGATGCTGCGGCACGGTGGAGAGTCGCTGATCAAGCAAGAACTTCAGGCTGTAGTGGTCCGTGCGCACACGGAACGTCCTGCCCCACAAATACGCCCGCCAATGGCGCAGCGCCTGGACCAGCCCGATCAGCTCGCGCTCATATGCGGCGAGCTTGTGGTGGGGTGCGGCGAAGGGGCGGCTGAAGAACGCGAGTGGCCCCTCGCCCTGATGAAGCACTGCGCCGAAGCCGATGCCGGAGGCATCGCAGTCCACCACGAACGGCTCGTCGAAGTCCGGCATCTGAAGAACGGGGCCCGTAGTGAGTGCCCGCTGCAGGGCGGCGAAGGCCGTGGCCGCCTCCTCGTCCCAGGAGAAAGCGTCGCGGCGGAACAGGCGCGTGAGTGGCGCGGCGATGAGGCCGAAGTCCTGGATGTACCGCCGGTAGTACCCCGCGAAGCCAAAAATCCGCGAAGAGCGCGCGGGGACTGGGGCGTCAGCCAGGCGGCGACGGCGGCGACCTTGTCCTCATCCATCGTGACACCGTCCGCGGAGATGACGTGGCCCAAGTATGTGACGGAAGTCGTGCCAAACGAGCACTTCGAGCGCTTGAGGTGAAGGCGATGCGCTCGAAGCTCGTTGAAGATGATGGCCACATGCTGCAGGTGCTCCGCCCAAGATGCGTTGTAGATCAAAATATCATCAAAGAAAACAAGCACAAAGCGGCGTAAGTAGGGGCTGAGCACGTCGTTCATCAAGGCCTGGAAAGTCGCCGGCGCGTTGGAGAGGCCGAACGGCATCATCAAAAATTCGTAGTGGCCATGGTGAGTGTGGAACGCCGTCTTCGCGATGTCGTCCGGGTGCATGCGCACCTGATGATAGCCCGAGCGCAAATCCAGCTTGGTGAAGAAGCGTGCGCCATGCAGCTCGTCCAGGAGCTCATCCACGACGGGGATGGAGAACTTGTCCTTGGACGTCACGGCGTTGAGGGCCCGGAAGTCGATGCAGAAACGCCACGTGTCGTCGGCCTTGCGTACAAGGAGCACAGGCGCGGAGAACGGAGACGTCGAAATCCGAATAATGCCCCGTGCCAGCATGACCGCCACCTGGCGCTCGAGCTCGTCCTTCTGCGGCTGTGGGTACCGGTACGGCCGCACGGCGACGGGCGCCGTGTTCGGCAGCAGGTGGATGCGGTGGTCACAGGGCCGCGATGGAGGGAGGCCCTGCGGCTCGTCGAAGATGTCACCGTGCTGCTGCAGTAAGTCGGCCAAGAGGGGGTGCGCCTCGTCAAGCGCGGCGGCTATCAGATGGAGCTGCGGTGATGCTGTAATGCCCCAGTCCATAAATTATACAATGATGCTATGTGTCGGTGGTCATGCTACATAATCGAAGGTTACTGGGGTTACCACTCCCAGGCCGAGTAAACATCGGCAGGCGTGCTCGGCATGGATCATCGGCAACACAACCCTTCGATCATGCCATATCCAAAGCATAGCCCTCAAGTATAATAAAGAGACTAAGACACCGGAACACCGGGCACATGACAGACCCTACGACTCAAGATAATATAGTTCAACTCTTAGTAGAGAAAGATAGCAAATATTACAATCCAAGGTCACAGACCCATCAGTACATCAAGCGGAAGCAAATTAAGTTGTTCTAAACAACAAGATCCAAATATGGCCTAAGAGGCCTACAGATAAACAATCCCGTGCCAGCTGGTTCCTAGTTGCCCCAGGCTGCCACCCGGGAACACCAGACTACTCGTCGATGTCAACATAGAACCCACCTTCGGGGTAGGTAAAGTCCTCCTCTGAAACAAAAATAAACAAGGGTGAGTTCGACGAACTCAACAAGATTTTGAGCTATTTGCTCTATGATTGGCTCTCAAGGTTTTATGGCTGTTTTGCGTAAAGCTGATTTTATTCATAAAATATAACTCCAAGGCATCGACTATCAGAATATTTTTAAAGAGGGGTAAGAAGTAACTCTTTCTCTTTTGATTCACTTTCTCATCATCCACCACTGTACCTGTTCTTCAGAGGCACCTCCCCGAATCACCCTCGAGGAAGTCAACCTTACAATCGTGAGTGGTACCTTTAGTACCCAGTTTTTAATCATTCCGTTAAAGTTATTCTATGATCCCTGAATTCGTCACCAAGTCGTCCTTAACCGTGGACACGGCTTTTCGAAAAGATTTATCCCTGCAGGGGGTGTACAATGTGAAAGTCGCCAGGTTCCCGAGGGACCTCCCAGCTCCTTATCCATGCGTACCGTCCGGCCCATTGCCTGTACAACTAGCTCTCTTCCGGGGAAAGCCGGCTGGGTGGGAGCGGCTACGACCTTTACCTCGCTTTGGACTAACCTAGGATCATCAGTGACTGGGGGACAAGTTCAGTGCCTCCAACACCCTGCCCCTCGGCCACTTATTTTCCTACCACCATCATCCTCATCTCAGTCTTGGCCACCATCTCAACACACGCGCAAATGGAAAGCCAAACTAGAGGACCCCCGGCTAGTCCGACACAAGTTAGTCGGTCGATGAGGTTCCATATACCCACGCATGGTAGCACGCTCAACTTGGCTCGAATGCGAGAACTCGCACTGAGGCGGCGAGAACGAGACAACCCACCACATACCATGTGGCCTCTCATCCCCACCTTTTAGCATGTTAATAAATATTACCACCATTTCTCCACCATCATCCGCGGAATATCCACATCTGATCCCAACATGATTATCCATCGGACCACTAAGCAGTTAATTTAGCAGGGCTAAGCAACAACCTAGCAAAGTCATTAATTCAGGCCATCAACACAATCCTATGGATAATAGGAGGGGAAACAGGTAATGGCTTCGGTAACTGAATGCAACGATAGGATACTCTACTCCAATCAAATTGACATTTGGAACCGCATGCAATATTATAGTGGAGAAAATAGTTTGCGTAAAGTAGGATAAGATATGCAAGAGGGTGGGGATCACGCTTGCCTTGCTCAGCAGGCGGGTAATACTGATCGTCGGGGTAATGTGGCGAGACCCCGGTTCCTTGATCTATCGATGTTTAAAAAAACACCGGAAAGAACACAATGAATACAAGCAATTCATATGCAATGCGCAAACACATGATGGTATGACATTTTAATGCACTGAACTATTATCACAACTATATGACAATTAAATGGGATGCTAAGGATAATTATTCAACGACATAGGAAATATATTTTCCTATTTGTTTTTATGTTCCCCCACACTTTTAATTTAGGTACATGCTTGAAATTATTCTGAATGTGTAGAACCCGTGCTTATAATCATTTTTACTTAGAGGGTACCATTCTAGCAATTTGAGGAATTTATTATGAAGTTAAACTATACCTTTTTATTTCTACCCCTTTCTTCATTTTAGCAAAACAGAAAATTACAGTAGCAGTAATGGAAGGGTGCATCAATCCATTAGATAGCATTTATTTTTCTGAGCATTTTGGTATATTATTTGCTAAATTTGGATAAGTATTGTGGAAGTTATGAATTTTTGAAGTTTGAAACATTTTCTGTCTTTTTATTAATTCGCAGAAAATACCCCGGTCGTTTTTCACCGAACGCGAGGCTAGCACGAGCCACTGGCGGGTGGGCCAGCGCCACGCTGGCAGCCACGCGAGCGCGGGGACGGTCAACGCACGCCGGAGCGTGCGGCCGTGGCGTCCGCCGGCGGCGACGAGCACGGGCACGGCGTTTCACGGCGCTAGGGGGCTCGCGGAGGGGCGCGTTCGACGCGCCAGAGCGCGGGGAGCCAGATGCGGGCGGCGCCGCTACGCAGAGGTCGCTGGAGCGCGCGCGCAGCGGCGGCGAGCGGCGGCCGGCGGCGGGCTACGGCTAGAACTAGCTACAGAGCTCGCGCAGATGAACGGAAGGCACGGGCGGGTGCGGGTGCTCACCCTCGTCGCGTGCGGGTGCTCGGAGCGGACGGAGGAGGGCGGAGGCGACGGCGAGCGCTCGAGGCGCGGCGGCCGGAGTCGGGGAAGACGAGGACGGCGGCGTCGTTCCCGAGCGCCCCGGCACGATTCCTGCAGAGGAGAGGGAGGAGGCGACGCGGCGGTGCTCGTGGTGGTGCTAGCTGGGCTCGGGGAGGCTTCAGTCGACGGCGATGCGGCGGCGGAGCTCGGCGGCCATGGCGCTAGGGTTTGGGGGAGAACAGAGGGAAAAACTGGGGGGGGGGGGGGGGGAGCGGGCAGAGCACGTCTCGGGGTGGCCTTATCCGCTCCAGGGCAGCAGAGGAGGAGGGGGGGGGGGGTCCGGCGCGTCGTCGCTCTACTCGACACGGCGATGTGGTCCGGCGGGGACGAACGGCTCGGTCGCTACAGAGGAAGGAGATGGAGTTTTTACAGAAACCTCCCTGGCCCTTTTATTTTCCATCACAAACAGGTCCTTTTCTATTTATTTTTAAAACCAGTGCACTGTTTTTATTTAATTGGGGCAGTTAAACACTTTATAAAAATCTGAGAAAAATCAGGGAGCTTCCCCATATCATGTAGAGGCACCACAAAAATTGGCTCCTCAACATAAAATGGTTTGGTGCACTTTTGTTCATAGGTGTTAAAAAGGGTATTTTGTTAATATTTCCATAAGTTGTCACTTTACTGATTTGGAGACCAAGCAAATATAATATTTGTAACTCTTGGAACTTCCTTGACAAATATGCCATTATTCAAAATAGTTTGTTCTTAGCAAGTGCAAATATCTCATGTTGAACTCCTGGAACTTCCTAGACAAATATGCCATGTTCAAAATGGTTTGATTGCAATTGACATAATAGTAGCAAGTTGATATGAATGCCATGATGCAATTACACAAAAGTGGAAAAATTACAGTGGGTTCCAGGTTTTCAAACTTGGGCTGTTACAGATGCGCCGGTGCTGCCTAAGCCCGTCCAGTGAACACGGCGGCCGCCCTCGCGCCAGAAGATAAGGGACAACACGTCGAGGTCCCACAGGATAGGGCCTAACATGCGCAGGAAATCGACGCCGAGGATGAAGTCGTAGCAGCCCAAGTCGATGCCGACGCAGTCAATGGAGAACGGCTCGTCGCCGACGAGCATGGGAACCTGTCGCGCCACGCCCTGGCACGTAAGACGGTCCCCGTTGGCGACGGTGACGCTGTACGTCTCGGATCCCGCCGGCTGGAGAGCGAGGCGGCGCATAACGGTGTTGGGCAAGAAGTTGTGCGTCGAGCCCGTGTCCACCAGCGCAGTAAGGCGCTCCCCATTGATTGTCACCGGGACCAGCATCGTCTTTGCCGTCTTGATGCCCGCCATAGCATGCAAAGAGATGACGCAGGCGGATGCATCAACCGGCCCGTAGGTCGTGACGCCGGCCCCAGTGACGGTCTCCAGGTAAAAGAGGCGGACGCAGGTGTGGCCTGGCGCATACTGCTCGTCGCAGTTGAAGCACAGCCCCTTACGGCGCCTATCGAGCTGCTCTGCAGCCGTCAGTCGCTTGAAGGGGCGGGTCGGCGCAGGAGGGCCCGCGGGCGCGGCGGTCGGCGCAGGGCGCGGCGGGCCGGTGGGCGCCGGAGCGGCCCGGGGCGCGGGACGAGCGCTGCCACGTTGCGCATAGACCTGCTGCATGGCGATGGCGCGCTGCTCGTAGGCCCGTGCGTAGTACATGGCCGTCTGCAGGTCTTCAGGCTCGCGCATCTCGACGTCGACGCGGATGTAGTCGGGTAGGCCGCCGACGAAGAGATCGGCGCGCTGCCGTGCCGAGACGCCGGGGCATGGCACGCGAGCGCCTGAAAGCGGTCGGTGAAGTCTTGGACCGTGGTGGTGAAGGCGAGGCGTCCTAGCTCGGCGAGGCGGCTTCCGCGTAGGGTCGGCCAAAACCGCTGGAGGCACAGGTCGCGGAAGCGCTCCCATGGCGGCATCCCGCCCTCGTCCTGCTCGAGGGCGTAGTACCAAGTCTGTGCGGCGCCCCGTAGGTGATAGGAGGCGATCCACGTGCGGTCGGAGCGGAGCGTCCGCTGCCCCCGAAAGAACTGCTCACACTGGTTCAGCCAGTTCAGGGGGTCGGTTGCACCGTCGTAGGGGGCGAACTCCAGCTTGGTGAAACGGGGCGGCTGCTGCGCTGGCGGCGTGACCCCGTAGTGAAGGAGATATGCCCTAGAGGCAAATAAATAAGTAGTATTTATTGCATTATCTCATAAGTTTATAATAGGTTTGTGTATTATGCTATAACTGTATTAATCGGAATTATTAATACACGTGTGATACATAGACAACCAGGTCCCTAGCAAGCCTCTATATGAGCTAGTCCATTGGGCAACAGTTGATCGAGATTCCCGATCAAGGACAATGACGTCGGTTGACAATGGAGTCATCTTGTTAGTTGAATAAGGTGATGGACATATGCAAAGTATTGCAATAAGATCGTATTACGATGTTTGTCATTTGCAATAGATAAGAATATGATAGCTTATTCCTTAGACCGTGATACCGTACTTATTAATGCTTCGTAGGGGTGCTTTGAGAGCATCAAACGTTGTGTCTTATATAGCATGACAATAACGGTGTCCATCTTGGGTATTCCGAAAGAGCATCAAGACGTAAGGATCAAGAGCGGGATTTGTTCATTCTTGTAATGGAAAGATACTCTGGGCCCACTCGGTGATATTGCATCTATATAGCTGCGCAGCTTATGACTAGGTCATGGAGATGTAATATCGCAGACGAGTTAATAACCTTCGTCGGTAACGAGATACAACAAAGACATCGGTGTGTCTACGATCATATCTCGGACAAGGTAGTATCGCAGAGACAAAGGGAATGAATGTCATATTTATGGTTCAACGACGATATTCGTAGAATGCACAGGGGTCGTCATATACTTCCAGGTATCCCTGACGGTCATTGGTGAGCGGAGTGTCTCGACCATGTCTGGAGGTTCTCGAACCGTAGCGTAACAAACTTAAGGTCTTAGCGACACCAGGAGATAGGTTCTGGAATATTATAGGAATTTGTTGGAGAGAGAGAAATGATCCGGAAAGAGTTCCGGTGGTCCGGAAGGAGTTCCGGAGAGGTCTGGAATGGTTCCAGGAATGTCCGAAAGTTGTTCGGGTGGTCCGAAAGAGTTTTCGGAGTCACGGAATATTGAATTATATATAAGTATATTAATTATGAATTAATGGGATTTTTATATTAATTTAATATTAATTAAATAAAGGAAAAAGGGGGCTCCCACCTACATGGGCCCTAAGAGGGCCCAAGAGGGGGAGCCGCACCACCAAAGGGGGTGGGCCCCATTGGCTGGTTCGGCCAGCCCATGTGGGGGCCGAACCCCCCCCCCCCCCCCCCCCTTCTCCTTTTGTTTAGTCCCACATGGGGGAGCTAGGGAGTTTGCACACCCCCTCCCCCCTTTATATAGCAAGGCATATTAATTGGATTAATTCATTGGAAAATACAATTAATTGTATGCAGGCCGGCCGAGCTGTTTCTCCGCTCGTTTTGCCCCCTCTCTCTCCACCTAAGCTATACCGCAGAGCGCCGTTGCTCTACGGAATTCCAGAGAAGATCTACCCCTGCGATTTCAGCTGGATCTGAATGACCGGGGGTTGTCGCTAAGCTCCGTATGTTTGTGAGTGCTCGGAGGTAACTCCTTTTGAGTAGCCTGGGCGACGTCGTCTCGCCCCTGCAGCCGCCGCACCCCCCCCCCCCCCCCTCCCCTCTGCCGCTGGCGCACCACCTCTGGTGCGGGCGCTCTGCCTTCTTCCGCCCGACGCCCGTCGACGCAGATCATTGTCGACACCCCGGCGTCATCGTCTTCGTCATCGCGGCAAGTTCTCCGTGACCTCGAGGTCGGCTACGTACGACTTCATCGTCAACGCTTGTGCGGGAGCGTAATCCCCGCTTTCGGTCTACATGGAGGTAATGTAACCCGTTCCGCCACCGTTATCGCATGTACTAGATAGATAGATCCTGGCTAGTTAGGGTTTCGTACGCTAGAAAAATTATTGTTTTCTGCACCGTAACCCCTTCAGTGGTATGAGAGCCGATCTATGCGTAGTACTGCTGGTACGGTTAGAACTCATATTGAATGAGGGCGTCTTTCTTATATTTGCTACCCTCTAGCGTGCACTTGCGATGCCTTCGGTATTGAGTTGATGAAGCGGCCCGGACCGACTTTACGCGTACGCTTACGCGAGACTGGTTCCACTACTGACATACGGCTTGCACCGTATCTGTGGCTGGCGGGTGTCTGTTTCTCTCTCTCTAGTCGGCAAAGCATTTTCAATGGAGGGCCCGAAAGGGATGCTTAAACATGCAATTATACGATCGACGTTGTGGTACAAAGTTCGTAGGTAGGGAAGCGATTCTCTTACGAATAAGCCTATATGCCACGTAAAACTTGCAAAACTAAATAAAGCTAGAGGCGTCTAACTTTGTTTTGCAGAGGCGTTATTTTATGTGACATGGTTACGGTAAGTTTTGATATTACTCGTACTGTCGGAGGCAATGGAGGGCTCTGTAGACTCGGAGCCATGTCGGGGCGCCGGGGGCCAGGCACATGGCGCCATGAAGGTCCAGGCGCATCGACCATGTCACATCGCACTTCATTGCATCATTATTGTGTGTTGTTGTGTGTGCATCCTATTGATTGCTTATATGCTAGATATACAACGGTAGCATCATAAATAGGATGATCCCTAACAAATACCAAAATTGTGTTCTCCCTCGTTGCGCACCACCAAGAAAGTTCTACGTTATGAGGCAGGCCGTGATGATCGGGTGTCACACATCTCGTCGTTTGCATACAGTGGGTGTAAGCCATGTTGCACGCGCAGGGTCTTTGAGGTTTGATTGGCGAGCCTAGCATACTCAGAGGTATGGCCTCGGAACACGGGAAGATCGAAAGATCGAGCACGAGTCACAGAGTTGTTGTGATCGACATGTTATGTCCACCTTTGAAGCTGTGTTGCCGGCCGTGATGATCGGGGGTAGTGTGGTGGATGAGGTTCGTGTAATCGCCATTATTATTTTTAGGGATAATAATCTTGGTGTGGTGTGTTTTTGATAATGAGATTATAGAACTAAAACTCACCTATATGTTATAAACTTTACCTTACCTCTTTTGCGATCACATCTGGAGACTACGGAACTACGCTTCGGTTACTTCTTCAAGAGCTCGGATTCTACCTTGGAAGCCGACGGGTCCAACTTCATCAGATGGTACAAGGGTTTTTAAAACATTCTCCAAACACAACAAACATCCTATATGTCCTAGAACATTAGTTAGAAGTTAGACCAGATGATTCTGATAGCAAGGAGGAAGATGATGAGTTCCGTAAGCATCATGACATGTTCATGGAAGTGACGATCGTCATGAGCGTATGCCTAGCACCTGAGTTGAAAGTTGTTTCAACACATGGAGCCATATGTCGTGATTGATGCGATCAGAGGTCACTTCAAATATGAATTGAGTCTTGAGCAGTTCAGACAGCTTAGAAAGTTCCGGACCATTCACATGGGGAGCATACCTGTCTGGAGACTCAGTTGAAGAAGTTGTGTGACATCTACTTCAGGCTTACAAATATCTACGATTTCTAGATAGCGAACTCCAGTGCAATAGAGATTGTGCTTTACCTCCTAGCTGTGAATAGCATCTGCGTGAATATGCTATAGAGACACGGTGGGCTTCTTCACATTTGTGAACAAGTTCAAATCTCCAAAGGTTGATTCCATCGAAGAAGAGTTCTTCGACGCTACGGGTATATTTGATATACGAAGATATAAATGTATTCTTCTCATACTTGATGAAAAGTATTTGATACTTGTTCTGTTTGTGAAACAGTCCCTGATTATCACAAGTATGTGGCGAAGGGTGACGTGACAGTGCACGAGTGATGGCAAGTTCGTAGCCAGTAGTGCTCACGCCCTCGAGATATCATATTAGTTATCATCAATAGTTTTTTATAAGACATTTTGTAATAGTGAGAATGTGATCTAGTTTGGTGTCTTGAATGTTACAAGACATAATTATTCATATAGAACACATCAGTTGTTTTATGTTATGAAACAAAGCAGTTGTTTCATGTTATGAGTAATTTGCATCACATCTCAATTACATTATGCGTATGATATACATTTATAATAGCGGGAATGATAAAATTATGTGTCCAAAGAACAAACACCATCGAATTTAGTCATAAAGGCAATGAAAGAAGTAATGGATATTTTTGGTCCATTTAAGTATTTCGAGTGCCAAAATTGATTAAGTTTGAAATGCAGTATTGAAGTTGCAATACTAGAGGAAATTGATTGAGAGTCATTTTTAATGATTAATCAATGGTGTTATTGCATGATCCGAATTCTTCCATGATTTTGGTAAATAGGAGTATTTGCCCGATAAATTATGGAGTCTGAAATTAATTTAATAATAGATCAAATGGGGTTTTTCAGAAGAAAGATTAGTGAATATTGTATTCACAAAATTCGATCAAAGGACAATATTTTTGAATTATGGTTTCAACACAAAAGACTTGTGGAAATTCGTTTCACAATATTATAATGTCATATATGGTGATATCTGGGAATTATAATCATGCTCTATTTTAAATAAAGTGTGGTCTGTCAGAATCTGTCTTAGAATCTCCTAATATGTTCGAAACATTATAGTCGATGTCCACTTTAGAAAATAGATATTTTTCTCAACGAGAATTCGTGAGATCGACAGTAGTGTCGACATGTATATGATTACACGATAATTCGGTATATACATGAATAGTTCTTTGTAGAATACTCGCATTGAATGGGAGTGTATTCCAAAACCAATTAGAAACAAAGTTCAGTTTGTTGTCTATGTAATTCCGAGAAAAAGATGATTTTTCAAATTATGGTTTATGGATTGGAATTAGAAGTTTGGAATAAAGTGTCAGACCTATGTTGGAAGGTGTTTCAAAGAGTATATGTCTGCTAATGAAAATTTGGTGATTAAGAGTGAGGGAGACTAGAAAATTGTTTTCTGCTTGCAATCCTCTTCATAAAGATCATAATATTTTCATGAAAGAAACTTCTAAATAAAGTGTTGTTATATTTAATATTGCTGTCAGGCCAAAGCACTGTATTAAGTATTTCAGATCTTGTTGACAGATCAAGGTGCACTTTATGAATACAAAGAAAGTTGAGAAAATATCGGAATACGAACAAAGGCTTTTGAGCCTAGAAATCCAAAGTTGCATTTGAAAGGATTAAGAGAGTAATTATTGTTGCAATTCTTATTAGAGGAATAAGATTGTTTAATCGTCATATAAGGTGTTATATGAGAAATGTGACTATAAGAAAGACGCGGTAGCACGTCTTGTTAAGAAATGTGTCTTGGACAAGATCAAATTTGTTGACTACATTTGTGTAGACATGCTTGAAGTCTGAGGGATTTGTATTAATGTAATACTATAGTTTGTATTAAATTCGAATTGATGATAGATCAATGATTTTGGTTTGACCACAATGTCGAATTAAGTGGGAGTCATAGTTAGTTTGCTCAGGTGGAATATGTGAAGAACATATTTTTTTGAGTGGGAGCTCAGGAACTCAAATATGTGGATGACACGTTTTTGAGTGGGAGCGCGTGTTGTCAAATATGTGGAGACATAATTTGAGTGGGAGTCGAATTCATCTTGTGTAGTTAACACATTGTGAAACTGTACCAATAGAATAGGATGAAGTTGTGAGACTATTTGAAAGTTAGTGTCTATTTTGAAATAGAACGGGAACTTTAAATAGTTAGTCGAGTTTTTTTGGATTATATATGAGGAGTCAGAATAGAATCAAAAGGATGGTCCTTTGGAATCCAATTGATCATTAAGAGTAATGATGCATGAAAGTAATGGTTGTATGACATGTGGGTCTATTATGTAATATTAGACATCATACAGAAACCATATTATCTGCTCGATGAAATATAACTGATGTTCTTGAAAGAAGAGCAGTTATAAAAGTAAATTTGGAATTTACTGGAAGTAGAAGTGCGTTAGTTAAAGGATTGACATTCGAATGTCAAGTTTTCTACAATGGTGTGAAAGTTTGTAGATATCGCGAGTTTGTAATTGTTACAAGGGGCTCTGTATGGCTGAGTGTGTTTTTCAGGGCAGTTATCTGGTTAGTTTAATCAGAGTAAGCGCTGGGAAACAGAAGTCTCACTTAGTTACGGTATTTGCATGTATCTTAGACAACATGGTGATATCAAGCAAGTTGATGTCAGTGAATCGCAAGAGCATGTACGATCATGGATTGTGCAGTGACACTCTTCCACTAGCAAGCATTATCAAATGATTCTTATTTGATAAGGGATTCTGATGAAGTAAAATGCAGCTAGTTTATTTGTACTCTAGTGCAAGTGGGAGACTGAAGGAGATATGCCCTAGAGGCAAATAAATAAGTAGTATTTATTGCATTATCTCATAAGTTTATAATAGGTTTGTGTATTATGCTACAACTGTATTAATCGGAATTATTAATACACATGTGATACATAGACAACTAGGTCCCTAGCAAGCCTCTATATGAGCTAGTCCATTGGGCAACAGTTGATCAAGATTCCCGATCAAGGACAATGACGTCGGTTGACAATGGGGTCATCTTGTTAGTTGAATAAGGTGATAGACATACGCAAAGTATTGCAATAAGATCGTATTACGATGTTTGTCATTTGCAATAGATAAGAATATGATAGCTTATTCCTTAGACCGTGAGACTGTACTTATTAATGCTTCGTAGGGGTGCTTTGAGAGCATCAAACGTTGTGTCTTATATAGCATGACAATAACGGTGTCCATCTTGGGTATTCCGAAAGAGCATCAAGACGTAAGGATCAAGAGCGGGATTTGTTCATTCTTGTAATGGAAAGATACTCTGGGCCCACTCGGTGATATTGCATCTATATAGCTGCGCAGCTTATGACTAGGTCATGGAGATGTAATATCGCAGACGAGTTAATAACCTTCGTCGGTAACGAGATACAACAAAGATATCGGTGTGTCTACGATCATATCTCGGACAAGGTAGTATCGCAGAGACAAAGGGAATGAATGTCATATTTATGGTTCAACGACGATATTCGTAGAATGCACAGGGGTCGTCATATACTTCCAGGTATCCCTGACGGTCATTGGTGAGCGGAGTGTCTCGACCATGTCTGGAGGTTCTCGAACCGTAGCGTAACAAACTTAAGGTCTTAGCGACACCAGGAGATAGGTTCTGAAATATTATAGGAATTTGTTGGAGAGAGAGAAAAGATCCGGAAAGAGTTCCGGTGGTCCGGAAGGAGTTCCGGAGAGGTCTGGAATGGTTCCAGGAATGTCCGAAAGTTGTTCTAATTATGAATTAATGGGATTTTTAGATTAATTTAATATTAATTAAATAAAGGAAAAAAGGGGCTCCCACCTACATGGGCCCTAAGAGGGCCCAAGAGGGGGAGCCGCACCACCAAAGGGGGGTGGGCCCCATTGGCTGGTTCGGCCAGCCCATGTGGGGGCCGACCCCCCCCCCCCCCCTCCCTTCTCCTTTTGTTTAGTCCCACATGGGGGAGCTAGGGAGTTTGCACACCCCCTCCCCCTTTATATAGCAAGGCATATTAATTGGATTAATTCATTGGAAAATATAATTAATTGTATGCAGGCCGGCCGAGCTGTTTCTCCGCCCGTTTTGCCCCCTCTCTCTCCACCTAAGCTATACCGCAGAGCGCCGTTGCTCTGCGGAATTCCAGATAAGATCCACCCCTGCGATTTCAGCTGGATCTGAATGACCGGGGGTTGTCGCTAAGCTCCGTATGTTTGTGAGTGCTCGGAGGTAACTCCTTTTGAGTAGCCTAGGCGACGTCGTCTCGCCCCTGCAGCCGTCGCACCCCCCCCCCCCCCCTCCCCTCTGCCGCCGGCGCACCACCTCTGCTGCGGGCGCTCTGCCTTCTTCCGCCCGACGCCCGTCGACGCAGATCATCGTCGAAACCCCGGCGTCATCGTCTTCGTCATCGCGGCAAGTTCTCCGCGACCTCGTGGTCGGCTACGTACGACTTCATCGTCAACGCTTGTGCGGGAGCGTAATCCCCGCTATCGGTCTACATGGAGGTAATGTAACCCGTTCCGCCACCGTTATCGCATGTACTAGATAGATAGATCATGCCTAGTTAGGGTTTCGTACGTTAGAAAAATTATTGTTTTCTGCACCGTAACCCCTTCACGTAGGCGCCCTCCTGGCAGCCTGGGGCGAAGGACGGGCTCTCGGTGAGGGGGGAAGCAAACCCGCGAGGACCGCCAAAGGTGTGGGCGGGCTGCTGAACCGTCGTCCGTGCCGCAGCCTGAGTGTAGACGGGAGGAGCGGCGGCCCATGTTGGGATCGGCGAGGGTGACGCCGGCCACTGGAATGCGGAGCGGCCCATGCTGGCGATGGAGGCGGGCGGTGGCTGGGTGTCGGAGACGGCCGGATCGGTGGCCGACGGGGGCGGTGGCTGGGTGGCGGGCACGGCCGGAGCGGCGGTCGATGGGGGCGGTGGGTGCTGGCCTGCCTTGATCTCGGCGAGCTCGAAGCGGATGGCGCGGAAGCTGTCGGCGAGGTCCGCCAGTGTAGCGGGCAGGAGGTCGAGTCCCGTGGGAGGTGGAGGGGGCGCGGCGGCGGTCCCCTAGTCGGACGGCGTGTGTGCGCCCGTCATGGCGGCGGAGGTGGCGGGGACGGTGTCGGTGGAGTGGCCGTTTGAGCCCATGAGACCTAGGCAATCTGATACCAAAGTGGTAGGGGCTAGGGTTCTACCGGGGCTAGGGCGGAGGTTGTAGGGGTGGAAGTGAGGGTGGAGAGGCTGGGAGGCTTGGCGCCGGCGGCGTGGCGCCGTCGCGGAGGAAGGATGGCGGCGGCTAGGGTTTGGTGCGGTTGGGGGCTGGGGACTCCCGTCTCCCTTCAGGAGACGAGACAGTATGCTACTGATTATTGTCTGATTAATCACGAAGGGGTACATGTGTTTATATAAGATGACGGTCTCCTCTAAACCCTAATTTAATTGGGCTAAGCCCCTAATTTACTTGGGCTAAGCCCATAACTAACCACTAGTAGACTTCTTGACGTGTATAGTGTAAACCGACCATAACAGTGACACATCGTGTGGAATGGTAGATGGTGAGCTCGACTTGGATGCATCAGCCACCACCGAACGTCAATGCTTTGATTTCTTTCCTTTATAAGAACTTGTTTTTTGTTGCAAGTCATGGAAAGGGGATAGCCTGGTTCGAAAAAAAGTGATATATGTTCTGTGCAAACAAACTTATTACCATCTGCATTCTGAAAATGTTTTCATCGAAGAATAAGAGATCGCTTCGAGAAAAATGTATATATCAGTCTTATACTTAGCGGTGCACCTCACAGTGTGGTTGCCATTATGTTTTCGCACACTGTATTGTGGCTCGACACCGGTCTTAGGGTGTGCGAGTAACAGTGGTTCAGGGTGTCTGCTAGGTCTGTAATAGAAGAACCAGTTACCAGTGTTAGCTATGATCAAGATCAGCAATATGAAACTCATCCAGTTCTTCCCACCTAGGCATTGGATAACAAAAGATTGTGTAATAGCCAACAGCACGCAAAACATTGTGTAATAGCCAACAGCACGTAACTTCAAATCCGGAAAAAAATTGATAATGCCACCTCGTAGAGCACCAACGGCATATTAACAGCGGTACTTTTCTTCCTGTAATTTTGATACAAGCTACTACATTCAGAGATCTCTGAACAAGCGTAACACAATAGGATCAACTAAGACCAACACTATCTTACCTAACTGACATGAAAGGCAACACTATATACATTGAGCAGGGACCAGACGTCTAGCTGGCGATTCAAGAACCAACGTGAGGGGAACGGAACAAAAGAGTTAATCAGAAGATCGTGTCCACGGTGAGCTTCCTCTTGGGGGGCGACCTCTCAATTATCTGCTTCTGCATGTCCATGAAGCTTATCCCCTTGTGCGCGAACAGCCTTCTCAGGTTGATCACCGAGAGGTCATTGTATTTCGCGACCGCGAGGTCGGCTTGTTCCAGCTCATACCTGCATGTAACCAGAAACAGTTACCACGTGGGGAAGGATATTTATGAGGAATGGAACAATAAAAATGCTCCAAGAAAACGTTTGAAGGACAACTACGTACGCAGGATGAGCACCAATCAGGGAAACTGCCATCATAGTGCAGTTGTGAGCAGCTGTAACGCCCCTGGGGTCATCCTCAAACACTATGCATTTCGAGGGCTTCCGATCCAACTGTCAGGAGGAGAAGATTTGCAGACATGTTAGCAAATATATTTCTTCACGCAGTTCTGTGAAAACAATCAACAACTAATAGCAGGGCAGAAACATGCCTTCACAGCAGCTGAGAGAAACCTATGTGCTATTGACTCCATATCGTCCTCATCAGTCACAATCGCCTGTAGTTGACAAAATTAGGGAATATAACGAATTTGTGATATTCACCATATGCCTAAGCAGAATGTTTTTCAGATCAGTAAACCTTGGGAAACTAAAAAGGGTGGAATTGCAGAAGAACCTTGAAGTATTTTCTTAGCCCCATTCTATCCAAAGCTTCAACCATGCATCTCCTATCCAGGGACGATGCCACAGCGCATGGTATACCTGCTGTTCGAACTGCATCCAACCATTCTCTCAATCCTTCTACTGGTGTATCAAGCTGAATGACATTTATAACAGATAATCAGAGGCAATCATGGAGTAAATTAAACCATACCCAATGTAAAGGAGAGTAAACTTACTTTAAAGAGGCTTTCATAATACAGCTCTATAAGACGTGCCTTCAATCTTTCCATTTGATCATCCTCTTTTGCCCAATACAAAACCTGGGTAAGCAAAAGCGAAGGCATTGGGGCGATAGAAATAGGGGGTACCAAAAGAGAACATGTGAATTCTTTTTTTTTCTTTGCTGCTTAATAATTCAATATAGTTAGAACTGGAAAATGATAATGTAGGCATGGTATCGAATTTCAAAATAATAATCACTGAAAAGCACACACACCTTTCTGAGGACATGGTCAGCAGCACCATGGAGAATACTCCTTTGGATGTGAGCAGCATCAGGGATGTCCTTCCCTGTGCAAGATAAATTACTTTAATATGTGTTTATCAAGGTAAGATAGCAATATGTGTCTGTTTACTAAACAAATACCTTCCTCCAAAGCAAGCTGTCTCCAAGCATCCAACTTTAGTGAGTCTGTGTCAGCCTAGGTGAACAGAAAACACCATCAAATGTCAATCAATCAGTAAGGCAATCACGACACAGAGGCAACTCTACACATATAATACGAGGATGCACCTGCATATGAAACTACATAACAAAGAGCTATGTAATGCAACTGAACCAGAAAATGTTGAATTATGGGTAAGCCATAGTTTGATTGGACTGGTACTTCAATAAATAAGTGTATGCGAGCAAATTTTTCCAAAAGGCTAAATACATAATGTGACTAATCATTGCAGTATTATATACTAACAAAAAACAACTCATTTTGCTAAAAAAAACTCACAATAACATTGTCCCATGAGAAAATAAGTCCAAATGCTTCATCTGGCTTCATAGCATGCCTTATCCTTTGAAGGAAGCATTCTTGCAATTTTTCATTCAAATAATCCTGAAAGGTGGAAGAAAACTTATGCACAAAACTAACATGAGAGAAAAATGATAGGTTGCTTATAGCACCTAGTCTGATACGCATAGTTGTAAGCCAACCTAAGACGATATAAACTTACCACGTCGATATTGAGTGGTCCGTCCATCCTAAATGTCTCAAATCCTTCCCCATATTCAGCTCCGATTGTCTGACAGAAAAAACACAAATCATTTTAATCATTAAGAGAAAATTTTGAAAAGAAAAAGCTCTAATCCTGCAGAACTCGTAATTTAGTAAACCGGTATTAAACTAGCTTGAGAAGGTTCAGTTTTAACTTGTATATCCTACTATGACTCCAACAATGATGACGGTCCAAGTGAAGCAATTACCAAGGAACTTGAAGAAAACAAGGCTAGTGCCCAGTGATCTGCTCCATCGAACAACTAGCAGCTGAAACCATCACTTAATTAATGAAGTCATAGATCCACTCACTTGACCTATTTACATGAAACTCACTTAACACACACTGAAATGAAAGAAATGAACAAATCCGAGAAGCTAGACAATCCAATTCTAGCCTACTACAACTAAGGCAAGAAAGCTAAAAGTAAATCCCGAAACCATATAGATATCACCATATCTCAAGTAAGTATGTATGCAATTTGTAGCCCGGAGCAGGATCGAGAAGGTCCCTGAAAGGCTAATCCGGAACCCGCAGGGAGCTAACTCAACACTAATCGCATCTAATTGCACATTTGCAACTACAGGAAGAGGGTTTTCGAAACCAAACAAATACTAACCAAGAAACCTACTTCATTAATAAAAAAGGATTATTTTTACTAGAACAAGAAAATCTCACCTCCTCGATGAAGACCTTGCCTGGGAGGGGCGGGAAGGCATCAAACCCCGACGCCCTCCTCCGCATCCCCATCTGCCTTCCATTATTTGCTCTCTGCACGAAAAGGAAAAGAAACCCCACATGAAATCAGAAAAGGATGCGAACAGATACAAAAAAAAGCTTAGCTGAGGCGGGAACCGCTTACGGCGAATCTGAGGTTGGGGCATGTCGTACGAGGGGAGGACGAGGACGACGGAGCCGAGGAGAACGGCGAAGGTGAGGTCGCGGTGCGGAAGCTGCAGGACTCCATGGAAATGGGAAGGGGAAACAGGAGAGGGGGAGACGGGATGAAATGGGAGGATTTTTTTTAGATTTTTATTTTCATCTCCTTTTTCCTTTTTTTTTCTTCAGTGGTGTATATGGCCTATTTTAGTTTCATTTTTCTGGCTGGAAAAAAAGAAGAGGAAATGCAATTTTTTCTTGAGAAGAGGAAAAGGGAGCTTTGGTTACTTCTCTACTCGTGTTTATCTAGCTACATCAGTCAAACATTAAGCATCAGTTACAAAACATCAGTGAACAACATTAAGCATCAGTTACAAAACATCAGTGAACATCTATAAGCTGCCTTTTACGTCGGGACCCGACAGTGTGGCCCGGACAGAAATATCCATCCAACTATACCTTCAATTATATACCTTCAATGTTTTGTCCAAATGTTCCGACTTCGGCGGCAACCCTCATGCCAGGCCCATATGTGGGGACTAGGGAGGGAGTGGGATTTGGGTTGTAAGAGCATGTTGTCCGCCACTACGTCAGAACACCCCAAATGAATCAAAATTAGACTGAATCCTCGGCCAATATAGATGTTTCTCACGGTCCCGTCGCTCACCCGGACCACAACCGCCGTCCGCACTCCCGCCTCACCTTCTCGACCACATTTCGGCCGCACAAGAAATGTGGCAGTGGAATTTCACCGAGCATTTTGACCACCTTCGTCCTTTCCACAGCCCGTTGGAGCTCGTCCAACCCGCATGCTTTGTCCTCCCTAATTTATGTTGAGCATTTTCGTTGTCACTGTCCCGAGGTCTACGTCGCCACCACACCATGGTTTCCTGAAACACTAACGAGGATGAGGTTTTCATCCCGGGCAACGGGAACATCACCTCCTCCGATTACATCGCGATATGTTCTAGGGTTTGCTCAAATTTCATGTTTATTTCAATTTTTGTAATTGTGCTTGATTTGAGTTGCACATTGTTATCTAACATTGCATTGCAATGTCCGAAGTGCGATATCCGAGTTGAACAATTAGGCAAGATGCTCCTTCTGAATTGAACTTCACGAGAGAAAAGTTACAGCTAGCTCACGAGAGAAACCGGAAAATGGAGGAGGCAATGAGGAATATTGAAGAAGAGAAGGATATCATAGAAGATGAAAATAGAGGAGAAAAGGAGAATAGTAAGATGAAAATGAACTTGTTGTCTTGTAGGTATCATTTGATTATAATATGAAGTCGAATGCAACTTAGATGAAGATTAGAAATATGCTATCAAGAAGGAGGTAGGTCTCCACTATGAATTGAGAGATAGTTATATTGGTTGTTGCTATATTTGCTATGTTTTGTTTATCTTTTTTGTTTGGTGCGAGAAGTAGTGTGTTTATATTCAAAAACCAATGTGCATGTAGTTCCATGGATTTAAGGATTAAAATGTGGGTTTTGATTGGAGAGTTCAACATCTGAGCGCTTTCTAGGTTCTATCCATGGACAAATCTGGACGTTTCCTTGGATAGAAAAAGGGGTGGTATTTGCCCAGTCGAGTTGGAGATTAAACGGATAGACGTCGCCTAGAGGGGGGCGGGGTGAATAGGCGATTTAAAACTTTTTCGAGGAGCCGGAATATCCGGTCCAAGAGTGACCGGAAATTCCGAGTAGTCGGAATATCCGGTACACGAATGACCCGGAAATTCCGGTATGCTTGATAAAGGCGGAATAAAACTAGAGGTTTACTTTAACAAGCATACAACCTAGATATATAAACTAGGCTCACCTATGTGCACCAACAACTTAAGCTAAGCAATACTAGTAACAAGATGATAGCAAGATATATGACTTCAAGCACGAAGGCTATCACAATGTAAAGTGCATAAGTAAAGAGCTCGGGTATAGAGATAACCGAGGCACGCGGAGACGAGGATGTATTCCTGAGTTTCACCCAAAGGTGTACGTCTCGTTTGGAGAGGTGTGCGCAACCACAACAGGTTAGCCGCAACGCCACAAAGGCTCACCTTCTTCTCCTGATGAACTCAACCACAAAAGGTTCGAGTTCACCTTCCACTATTGATCTCCTTTGGGGCGGAGATCGAATCCCGTACAACTCTTGAGGCACACACCCACAACTTAATTGGGGGCTCCCGAGTCTTGAGGCACACACCCACAACTTAATTGGGGGCTCTCAAGTGACCACATAAGGTCTTGACCACAAAAGGTCTTGGCCACAAAAGGCCAGCCACAAAAGGCGTCTAGGGTCCAAAGACCCAAGAGTAACAAGCTCACAAGTATCACCACCACGAATCCTCGTGGAGGGCTCAAACCGATGCAAATGCAATGGCAAGAGCACACGAAGTGCTCAAGTCCTTCACTCTCAAATTCTAACACAACAACAAATGTTTATGGGGGAATAAGAGAGGAAGAACAAAGGAAACCACAAAGGAGTCAAATCCTTCACTCCCAAATCCCACCAAAAGCAACTAATGCTTATGGGGGGATAAGAGAGGAAGAACAAAGAGGAAGAACCACAAAGGAACTCCAAGAACTAGATCCACTAAGTTCCCCTCACTTAGAGGAGAGATTGATTGGTAGGATTGTAGATCTAGATCTCCTCTCAACTTGCCCTAAAGAATATGGAAGATTCAATGGAGGGATTGAGAGGGAAGTGAGCTTTCCAAGGTCAACAATGGAGTAGGAGAGAGGGGAAAAGCGTGCTGCCTTGGATTGGCTGAGGAGGAAGAAGGGGAGGGGTATTTATACCCCTCCAGGAAATATAGCCGTTGGCAGTTTCAACACTCGGAAATTCCGGTATAAGTTAGACTCGGAAATTCCGGTCATCCGGAAATTCCGGTCTAGAGAGACCCGGAAATTCCGGTCTAAGAGAGATCGGAAATTCCGGCTGGAGTCAGAAGCAAAACCAAACTTTTCCTTAGCCATTTCTGGAGGACTTTTCTGGGGGCACTCGGAAATTCCGGTATATGGAAATTTCCGAGCACAATTTCCGACTGGAGTCAGAACCCTTTTTCTCCTTTCCTTAGCCGTTTTCTTGGATGAGCTGGGGAACCGGAAATTCCGGTAGGGCGGAATATCCGGCCCCAATAATCCGAATCAGCAGAACACCGAAACGAAAACTGCTATAACTTTTGCAAATGAACTCCAAAAGAGGTGAGACCAATTTTGTTGGAAAGATAGCGACGATGACTACCCAACAAAAAGATTGCATCCCATAAATAGAGTAAAATCTCCACACATGGCAAGGTGTGGGACTTTCCTCAAGGTAGAACCGACAATATTTCCGCCACCGAAAACGCAACAAGTTGTCCAAAGTAAAACCGATTTCGATGAACTAGAGCTTGACATGGAGATGAACCAAGCTCTAATTCCTCACCAACATAAAAGCCAAATAAGAACCAAGAAATATGATATGCCAAGTATGCAAAGGTTTGAGCTCTCCACAAAAATGCGATCAAGTTACTAACTTGAGAGCCCCTCTTCATAGTACGCCTATCTATCCTATAGCCCTATCAAGATCATACCTTTGCCTTGAGCATTCCACTTGAGTTAGATGAAGACTATCTTGATTTCTTCAAGTGGATCAACTTTCTTGATTGCGCGTCCAAACACTTGCTTGATGAAGACTTCTCCAAATACTCCCCCATGCTCACAATGGGAGAGAAGCTTCGTCTTCATGTATCCATTGCAAGCACCAAGCATGGGATCTTTTCGAGAAAGCTTCTCTTGGTCTTGCACAACTCATCTTTTCTTCACTAAGATGATGTCTTGAATCTTCAAGACATACTTGCAATAAGCTTCACTCAACACATGAGCTTCAAGAGTTTAACACATGAACTCCACAATTCCATGGACATGATCTATAATGATATCTCAATGCAAACATTAGTCCATAGAGATTGTCATTCAATTACCAAAACCACACATGAGGGAAAATGCTCTTTCAGAGATGCTCTTAGATCACCTCAGAAGCCTATAGAATTTACTCTGCATTTCAATATATTTCCTCAAATTCCTTTCATTAGGTATACAAAGTTATCTAAAGTCTTAAATAGTAAATAAGCAAAATACAAAAATATGTCTCACGATTGAATATAAGACATTGATTTGGTGTTTTATACGCTCATATTTTTAATAACTTACCTTTCCAAGGACTTATGAAGATGTTTATATCCCTCCCTAATATTTAGACCCGCCCCGGGCAAGAAAATTTAGGGGCCCTCCCGATATGTGCATGCTAAATCCGAGGTGCCCAGCAGGTTTTTCACATAAGAAAATTTAAAGGTTACAGTGTAAGAAGTTCTAGCGTAATAGACTAAAAATTAACCATAACCCTTTGGTTTCTTTATCATACACGGAGCCACGGTGGGAGTTGATGGATCCGCAAAGTCAAAAACACAAGATGCAGATATCAACGCCGCCTAGATCGCTATGATTTTTAGAACGAGCAGCGCCACCATGAACACACGATCACGGATCACCCGAGTCCTGATGCCATGGCCTTTATTTAGCGATCTTCGCCTCTCGCTTCGCCTAGTCGCATGACGCAAATTGGTTTCCAATCGACGATTGCCCAAGGCGCCATATCGCTGGCTGACGATCCAAATTCCTAACCATCCAACACAAACTTAATGAATTTTCTTCCGTGGTTCTCCACTCTAGTATAGGTGATTTATTCCAAACTGTGATCACTATTTTTTCAGCATGGTTATGAATTTCTTGTCGGTTCTGCGAAGTAGAAAGGGAAACTTGATTATTGTTGATATAATGAGAGCTAGAATCTCTTGGTTGTTTTATTTATAAAGCGGGGCGAAAACCTATTTCGAGGAGGTGTTAGAATCTCTTCACAAACAAAAAAGAAAATATCAAACGAGTCGGCGCGCCAGTTGTTGCGAAAGAATAAAGTAATGTTGATTTGGAAGATGAGATCTTTATAGAAGAAAATGTTGTTATCAACGAGGATGATAACAATGTGAGTGATTACTGACTTTGCATATAGAAATGTAAGCAGAAACTTTTAATGTGCAATTTAAATTTTTATTCTTAGGACCCCAGTTTCTAACTCCGCCCCGGGCCCTTAAAATCTCAGGACCGGCCCCGTTGAGTATTTTGTGCTCATTTGTGAGTTCCCCTGGGAAACTTCACAAGAGGTCACATGTCCTGCAAAGAATTTGACAGGTGCATACGTGACACATGGATGGAGAGACCGACAAACCGTCACATCTAGTTTGTTCACTTAGCGTAATTTTTTAAAACGTTTTTTAGATGAAAAAAAAGATCGTATATGTTCATCTTGGAGATGCGATTTGTGAATTTTGCTCATGCATTTAGCTGGGTCGAAAGGCCAGTTTACCACATTGTTACTGGGCCGGACATGGGCCAATATCCATAAGCCAAAGTCCAAGAAGCACTAGCAAATCTGACGGGTTCCATTCGTACTCTGTCTTCCACTCCCACTGTCGACTCCGGCGACCGCCATGGCAACTCGCCGGAGCCCAGCCACCACCACCCACCACCGCCTCCTCCTACTCTTCGTCCCCTTCCTTCTAATCTGCTCGTACCTCCTCCCCTTCGCCTCGGCCTACCGCCCTGGCGACATCGTCCCCATGCTCCGCTCCGGCCAGTACCACGGCGTAATCAGATCGAACCATGCCCTTTCTCAGAGCTACATGCTCCAGAGTGAGTTCCTTCGTTTCATCTAATCCTGATCTGTGCGCCTTTTATTGCAGTCGAGGTCGGTGTGGTTCGACGTCATCGGCCGCCACTGCCCGGCCTTCGCGGTCAACCGTGAGGTGAGGGTTTCTTGAAATAGTGCTCGATCTCTGGGGATTTTCTTGTGGGGAGTGTTGGTGATTCGGTTATCTTGTTCGTGCAGGTGCTGATGCCGATCCCCAAGCCAACGGGGTTCACTGGTGCGGATCCGTACAAGATGTATGATTTCCTACCTTTTTCTTAGATCTCCCAGCTTAAGCATGTCTTTGGGAATTATCTTACACTGCTACCCTAGGATATTTGAGTAAATTGAGCGAGTTCATGGGCTGTTGGATAAACTGGATGGTACATTTTGCAGTAGAGCACTATGGATGAATGATGACTGCTCTGTGCTGTCTACTGCAATTCATGAATAAGCTTCATAATACAGTTAGCTGCAGATAACAAATCAGGAGTGGACCTCTGAATGTTGTTATATTAAATTCACACGATTCATGAATGATGTAAGTTTGCAAATGTTTATTGGTGATAACTACTTCGACTTTTCCTGAATTATTGAAGAGTAAATGAGGCAAAAAAAAACATCTGAAAACTTTTTACAGATTCTGCAATTTAGAAGGTTTTTTATGGTATGCAAAATGTATGCTATACCACTGTATGACTGTACTTGTTTGGTTAAAACATATCAACTATAGTTTGAAATAAAGCAAATTGGTAGTGTTTCGGGCGTGCATTGCTTGTCAAGATTTATAAATAATATGGCATATAGTTGAGTTCTGGAAATGATAATTATCAAAATTGGTGTATGTCTTACCTGATCCTTTCTATGCAGAACATTTCAGATTGGACACGAAAAGTTCCATGTTCCTTGGCTGTATGTTATAAACCGCAAAAGCTCTGAAGTTCCACTGATAGATTTCCATTTGGTGAGTCCATTAGTAACCTGTCATTAATGCAATATGCAGTGGAATTATTTCTTTGTGCTTATAAGCGTCTACCTTTGATTATACAGAAGTACACTGGAAACGATTTACTTGGTGTTACGGCTAAAGTAGTGGACATGCCTCACCATTGTATGTAATCTTATCATCTGTCCTCACGATGCATCTTTTTGTGTGCTATTTAAAACAGTTCATATTCCCTTAACAATGTTATTATGTATCGGGAAAAAATTCACACTAACATGTGGGGCCGCAAGACAGGCTCTGGACCATTCGATGTGCACAGCACAGGCGTGTGGTAATTGTGATGAGTGTCCAGGCGCTCACATCACCTGGATGTGTACGTCGCTATGGGGGTAGCGTTGTAGCATGTTGCCCATAGCATTTTCCATGATGTATCCATGGGTGGATCCAGGAACTGGGATACCATGGTTCACCTCTGGGCCTAGGATGAAAAGCCAAAAGGAATTCCTTCGATAATCTAGTAAAAAGCAAGAAGTCTAGGCCGCTCAGTCCAGGATTGGTTGACTCTGCCTGGGATAATAGAGTTGCTAGTTCCATGTATCTACGTGCAAGTTGGATTGTTGAACATGAGGCTTTAATGTTAAAAGGCAGAGCATCCGTGCTGTCTTCTGTCTTATGTTTACGTGTGTTTCTCAGAGTTTCTGGTTTAAAGAAACTATGTGTTTCTTATGCTAGCAGTAATTCTTTGACAAGATTATTCTGTTCTTTGTTTGTCTTGCTCATCCGTACTTCTTTCATGTAAATTGTATCAGCATGTTGCGCAGTGAGAATGTAATAGGATCAGCCTGGCACAATAATATTTGGCCCTTGTTTGAAAGCACCTTTGCAATATACTGTAGACTATTGATGCTTCTAGGATAGAGGAATTTACATTAAAGTTCAGTTTTTTTTTCTACCATGTAGTAATCTGTATGTTCATAATGTGTTCATTTCTTTAATTTTCTGAATTGGACAGCCTAGTCGCTAACTGAGCGTATTTTATTCGGCAGTTTTGGAGCTTCATCCTGACATAAAGAAGGATTTCTGGGATCAGAAGAAGTGGCCAAAATATGTCCTTGTTAGTTATACATGGTAAAAACTTGCCTGACCTAATTTGCAGTGTTGAAATTCGGTGTAAAAAAACTGGTGTTAGATAACTTTGGATCGTGACATTAGCACAAATAATTCTTTGTGAACAGGGAGGAGCAATCAGATATAAATGTTGCTGGAGGATTCTATGTGTTATTTGGATCTGGTAAGCTAACTGGCCAGATCAAAAACTCATATATGTTTTATCATGCCATCTTCCATTTTATTACCATTGGAGTTTCCATTGTGCCTAAACATATCCTTTCTGATGCCATTTATGCTCATAGAGCAGAATGTGATACTTCCCACATTCCAGTTCTTTTCACATTCATGCGCTAAAAAATGTTTGCATTGTGGTGTGCAGGTCTTGTTCTTTCCTTTGTCCTTGCTATCTACGTCTTGCAATCATCTCAAGAAAAGTTGACAAGGTATGATTATTCACCTTTTTGTTTAGTTTCAGGGTACAGGCTGATAACATATAATGTGTTCTTACACTAAAATGGAAGTAAACAACATAAGAAACTGAAACAATGATGTTCTACTGTGTTATTAATAGTTGACACCTCACCACAGTTAACTTGCTCGATAATATGTTTAGTTCCGCATCCAGCATGGTTCACTCATCTGGACACGAGCATCACTCTTAATTAGGTAGCTTGTTTAGCTTTGTGTGTGCCAAATATATCTCCCACCGGGTCAAAACATATTAGCTTGTTTAGCTTTGCGCGTGCCAAATGGGAGCGAAAATGTGTTATTGACAGTACCGTTCTGCTTTGCAGGTTTGTGCGAGAAGCAGTTTCTGATAGCAGTCTACCTGAAGGAGGTGTTGCAAAGGTGGAGTGATATTTCCAGAGGGGGATGTTGGCTTGCCCACTGATGGAAACACCTTCCACATTGCTTGGGCGTGCAGTTTGTGCCATATTTCTTGGGTGCGCATCTGAAGAATCAGTGGAATAGTTGTATGCGTGATTGAACAAAATTAACTGTTATAACATGGAAGTTGAAAGAGACATGAACTGTAGATTTTTCCTTGGTATATGATGGGAACTTTAAGCAAAAACTGGAGTATAGGCAGGTGCTAGCTCATTACAGAGATTTGAATGGAGGATTTGGTAGGGCCTTGTGTTCTACATTTGTAGATTGTGAAGTAAAATACAACTGTCGTTTTATTTTTGTCTGATGAAAGATAAATGTTGAACTGACGAGTCTAGTGCCAGTACAAGGTATAATCAGGTCATCTGAAAACATGTTTTTTGTGTTATTGCATGGTAAACAGAAATATACAACACTTGCATCACTGATTTCAAGGTAAATCTGAACTGGAACCTATAAATAATTAAATCTTTCACAGCTCTGGTTCCAGGATCTTTAATACAAAAGGAATGAAATCTATCTGTGGATTAATGTTCCAACATGAAGTTACAGTGAGAGAAGTGGCACATTTCCAGATACAAATCATACAATATCTGCTATCTAGTTTCATGGTAGATCTGCAATCTTGGAAGGTAAAATCCTCCAAGGAACAAGTTCCTTTTACTGCTAGTACTCTGCTGTCCTTTTAATGTGCGCAGACTAAACGTAAAATGTAACAGAAATGCCCATTACTTCGTTACTATGGGTTGGCTTACAACCCTACTATCTCCCTACTAAACTGAGTACTGTATAATGCCATTCATCGCCTAAAAGAAGAAACTCTCACGCCCTCGAGTATTTTGAGCTCCACATCGGTACCTTCAAAGGCTCATCGCCATCGCCTCCGTTCTCAACTTTGCTAAGAGAGTCTGAGATCAAAGGTGCCGAGTCACCTTCTTTTGCCTACCATGTAGAGACCAGATGGGGAATCATAAGCAAGAAATAAAATAGATAAATCTAAATAACCAAATGATCTAATACATATGTACATGCTATAAAGGATTATTGCGAAATCAAATACTACGAAAGGATTTACATGCACTGAGACTCAAATAGAAAAGTACCTGCTGTGGGGAGACTTCAGCACTTTTTGGCTCTACTGAGCAGAAGTATGAATATAGTACCATCCCAACTACAGCAATTAGGATGCCAAGTATATTTCTCCAGCTAAATGGATCATGAAGCAAAACGTAACCGAAGGTCAGAACTAAGCATGTTTTAAGATGGCCCAGGACTTGGTAAGTAACAGGAGACGTCTTTCCGATCACAAGAAATGTGCTGAAGTTCACTGAGACAGATATCAAACACGACAACACAATGAAAAACTGCACATGGAACAGATGAAGAATCAGAATCAGATTAAACAAATTCAAAAGAAGTCTGCCAAAGCTGCTTTACAACTTACCACGACTTGAGATGTGTAATTGAAAGCGAAGACATTTTGGTCAGTCAAAAATCCATCAAGGAACGGACCAACAAGAAACAGCGTCAGTGATTGGTAAGGGCAAGACTGATATAGCAGCTGGGTTGAAGAAACCTTGAATTTCTTCTGAATAGTGTTCGTCATCTGGTAGCTGGTTAAGGACCACAGAACCATATGATAAAACAGTAGTAGTTCACAAGTTTAACATAGTACCACCATCATAGGTAGGGCACCAATAAAGAGGTGGATCATTCATGTGTTGATATGGTAACTGAAAAAATAGACAGTTTCTTTTGTTTGTGTGGGGCAGATGTTATGCACTGAATGATTTGACATGAGCTAGTTTTCTTGATTGTAGAACAATCATCATGTCATGTCTTGTAGATAATATTTAGGAAGTAAGAACCTTTGTCTACAGCTGATAATAATATTAAAGAACCAGATCTGGGCATGGGTGCACATTACACCTTTTCCATTTAAAAATTGAAACTAGAAGTAAATTCACACATTGAACAAAAAAAAAAGATGCAATGAAATTTCAATTTGTAGAAGAAAGCAATAAGCTGTCATCAAAGGATACGATTTGAGCTATGCAGGTTGTGATTATTGCCAGCAAGGACAATATGGATCCCACAGCATTGAGTTGCAGGTCAGTGACAGTTGCAACCCCAACACCCAAAAGGAGCACGGAAAGGGAGATCTGGATAGTCCGGCTGCAGTTTCAAGTCAGTAATTTTTTTAGATGAAGATATTATGAAAGTAGTGTACAAAATGTATAAAAACAAACCTGAACTTCTTTCTAAAGAAAAGAGTCTCCAAAATAACAGTGCAGGGGATAATGGCCAGCTTTGTCATCTAGATATAGAAGGACATCTCAACATCAGTTAGGTGGATTGATTAGTGCAGAAGGAAGCGTTACATTAATATCAATCAATGTGTGTACAAAATGTTGCAACTCAAATCAAAGCCTTCTTGGTAATGTTTCTTGCACAGTGACATAGACAGCACTGCACATCAATGGGAAGATATCTTAACCTTCATTCCTAACTCACCAAGTAACTACTGTTGTACCACACAAGTATTGAGTGCAACTGAGAGAATTAACTAGGAATCCTGACTGGTACGAGAATCAATGTAAAAAATCGCACAACGCGTACCTGGTAAAAACCAACAGAATTGAAACCAAGACTCAAATTGAGGAGCCCAATGGAGATGCCATTAAGTACTCCAAATCCCATGACAGTTCTTGAATCAAAAGCCTTATGCTCGAAGAACTTCATCCACAATGCTACATGAAGTGAGCAGAACGTGACTAGGAGATGCCAGCTCGTCAAGGTGGTGGCTGTAAAAACAGGGTTCCATTAAAAGCCATCTTCTCTATATATCAATCTAAAAAACTGACTAATATCTCAAACTCCCATTGCACTTTCCAGTACCAAGTCTCACTATTTACAAACAAAATAAGGCAACATTCAGGAAAACAAAACACAAGTCAAACTTAAGTAGTTTTTAACAGTGAGCACTGAGCACACACACTCCAGTCACGGTTCAATTGTTGCAGCACAAACAAACAAAGATAGTATTCTGATTTGTGAAGCTGCCTAAGCAACACACAACCAGGACAACCTAGTTCTCTATGAAAAATAATCAAAGATTTCATACAGTGAGTAAGCTAGTTCCATGAGAGCACACTCACTCAAAAATTTTACACTCATGTTCACCTTATTTTGTTACATTATGCTTCAACAAACCACAATATCTGGTTATCAAACACACCGAAAGCAATTAGCACTACTTGACCTAATTTACAACATAAATAATCATCTGAACGGTGCACACGCAAAGCCAGAGAGTGGAGCCGCATAGATCTAGCAAACCACAGTGCACCAAACACTCGTATACACGTAGAGAGAGAAGGAAAAAAAAACTGGGATGCAAGAAACGGTTAGATCTCACACCAAAGGTGAAGCCGAGTGAGCTCATGAGGGCCTTGTTGCAGATGACAATGGAGACGGAGGACACGACGGAGAGGCCCAGTGCCCCCACCGTCCCCAGCTGGAACTTCTCCCCTCCGACGCCCATCTCCGCTGCCACCGGCCAAGCAGTCGAACGGACGAAAAGACCAAGACTTGCCGATCAGACTGACACCACCTGCAGGAAAGAGGGATCCCATTTCGATCAGCCAATCGCAGCAACGAGCTCCGAGGAAACCAACGGGAGGGTGGGTCAGAACCTACCGCGCGCCGCGTCGGTGGATCTAGGCAAGAAGGGCGGTGAATCTTGGCGGGGAGCGGGCAATGGCGGGGGAGATCTGCGGAGGGGATCGGTGGCGGTGCGGGGATGGGATTCCCGGTGACGCTCCTCCCTGTTTGCGAATCAGGGGCGGGGAGGAAGACGAGGTTTTTTATATGGATGGTCGCCTCGTCGGTGAGATTGGTGATCAAAGGCAGCGGCAATTAGATATGGTTGGCCATATCCGATGCCATATAGTAGATACTAAATTTTGCTACAAAATTCACATTGGGATTCCCTTTTTCTCTTTTTGAAATTTACCAATTTAATTGTGTAGTCATGGTTGTTTTAAATGTTCCTTTTTATTCAAACTTAAAAAAGAAATGGATGGATGTAAAGAACTTTTGAAACATGAAATAATATTACCTAAAACCTTAAAGGATCTTGGGGCCTGTAAATTATGTTTAGTTGGTTTTTCTCGAGGGTCTTCTATATCAACTTATCAAGTGTATGATGACATTAGTTTATTAATAAGTCTAGGGATGTTTTTTAATTTCATAGCCCTAAATCTACTTATACATTTTAAAATGGACCGGTAAAAATATAGCAAAATTTAAGACTATCACTACTTCTTGCCAAATTCGGGTTGTGTCACTAGTTTGGTCTTAATTGGAAAAAACACAATAACTCAAGCGACGTTCGTCACATCTACGCCACTTGAGGTACTTAACACCGGCTACCATTATGTATGGCAAGCTTGTTGCCTTTTTGACTCATATTGTACATATGGCACCCACAAGATACTCATTTTAACATTTACCCTTATAGATGGGCCCCACCGACGATGCATCTACCATGTTCGACAATTCGACCTTTTTTGTTTCAAATTTAACTCTTTTGGTCACTCCCCTTCTATGCTCATGTCGTCAACGTGATCCTCATCGGCATCATGTCGCCTGCTGTCATGCACCTCCATATTGTCCCTTAGCCCAATGGTCACGTCCGGTGTTGACACACCATCCACGGTAGATGTGAAGCAAATCTGGGCGTATACATGGATCCGGCATGACGGGAAATCATGGTTTTTTCCAAAGGGTAAGAATTCAAATCACCTTTTTGTTTTATTTAGTGATTTGAATCCCTTAGTAATCGTGATGATTTGTGCTCCGAACCATAGAACCTCTGCGCCATCATAATCTATATGAATGATGTGACACCGGTGTTGAACTGGAACCATGTCCGATGTAGGAATTGCAGCTATTGTCGGTTTGATCATTGATTGATAGTTATACGTGGTGGAACTAACCATAAAAAATCTGGACATGTAAGTTGAGAAGTTTCCCTGTATGCAAAACAATAAAAACTAGTACGTTGTTATGGCCTGCTCTCTCTGAAGGAGATATGCACTAAAGGAAATTAATAAAGTGTATTCTTTATCATATCTCGTTTGTTCATAATAGGTTTTTGTGTCATGCTATAACCGTATTAAGCGGAAACATTAATACGGGTGTGATGCGTAAACAACCAGATCCCTAGTAGCCTCGACTAAGACTAGTTTCGTTGCGCGATTGATGATCGAGGTTTTCCGATCATAGGGCATGGCGCCGGTCGGCAATGGAATTCATATCGTTCGAGAACGATGTGATGGACATACCCAGATTTGGAGGACGTAGTCGTTACGCCTTTGACCGTGAGATCAACTCTTATTGTTATTCCTGAAAGATACTTTGATCGAGGTTTTTGTTAGCCCAAGCCTTTATTTGTTGAGGGTCATACTCAAGATTTCTATATCCCCCAGCAAAAAACTTTTACATGTCCTTTTCGTACACTTCATATCATGTTTGTTTTGTGTGAACTCAAGTGGCATCATGCTCTCAGGCATTTCATCAAGCACCTCCTGTGCATAAGCAGGGATAAACAAACCAGCATACACCTCGTGGATGACTAGGGCAGCCAACCAAGATTCACACACAATAGCACGAAGAAGAAACCAGAATACCCATAGCATCCAAACCAATAATTTCTCAAGCACCTGAGATTACACGCTGTGGTACTGCTGCTGCAGCGAGTGCCCTCGATTCACTGCACATGTGGTCTAGTAAGAGATGAGTACAGAGGGATAGATGAAAAGATATGCACCAAACGTCGTATCTTATATAGTATGACAATAACGGTGATACTTTTGGGTATCGGAAAGGAGTAGTTGAGACGAGGGGTCAAGAGCGGGATTTGCCAGTCCGCATAGGATAGATACCCTCGGGCCCACTCGGTGAGATCATGTCTAATGAGCTTGCAAGCATGTGACTAGGTCACAGAGACATGAGATCATGGACGAGTAGAAGATAGCGTTATCGGTAACGAGGTCAAGCTAAGTATGGAGATATCTATGATACGACACTCGGACACGCTAAGTATCGCTATGGCAAAAGCTTTAAGACTTTGCGTTCAGGTTTGATAGATGAAAGTCATACGTTATATCACAGGGATTAATTCATGGGGTCCAGGCCTATGAGTTAGTCGTTGATCATAGAGGAGTCTTGATCATACCTGTTATTATATCGAACCGCTAGGGTAACACACTTATGGGGTTTCGACAAGATAACCGGAAAGGAAAGAAATCACCGGGAACGTCTCGGGAGAGGTGCGATGGAGATCAGACAGCGACGAAAGAGTTTTCGGAGCTAGAATAAATTATATATAATATGTTTGATATTAATTAGTGTAATTAATATGCAAATATGATTTTATATATTTATTTTCGAATTTATTTAGGCTGATTTCCCTAAATGGGCCTTCTGGTCGAAAGAAGGCCCAAGAGGGGGAAAATCCCCAAGGGGATTCGGTGGAGGGCTTGGGGGCCGACCCAAGTGGGCCAAGAGGCCCACTAGGGGGCCGGCGCACCCAGCCATGCCGCACCAGACATGTGGGGGTTAGTCCCACATTGCCTGGTTAGCAAGTTGGCTCCCCCCTGGGAGCCTATATAAGAAGGGGCACCCCTGGCCTTTTAATTCACCAATTAATTCCCTAATTCTCTCTCGATTTCGTGATTCCCTTTGTTGGAGTTGCGCCGAGTTGAGAGGGGGATCTCTTCCACCATAGCCCGTTGCCGCGCTGCTGGTGTTCCGGTCCAAGCCTTCCGCTGCTCGTCCTGGACTGGAGCTTCGGAGGCCGTCGTCTCCACCGTACGTGTGTGACGCCCTGCGAGGTGCTGCGCTAGCGGTACTCGTAGATCTGCTTCCTCTACACGACCTTGAGGTCGGCTTCGTCGGTCTTCATCGACAACGTTTGTGCGGGAACGTAATCCCGCTTTCGGTCTACAAGAGTATGTATTCCGATCTCCGTTCGTACTACTATATCTGCATAGAATAGATCTTGGCATGCTTTTAGGATATCGTTGGTAGTAAATTTTTTGTTTTCTGCACATGATCCCCTTCAGTGGAATCAGAGCCAATCTATCATAGATATAGCTGTACGCTGTTAGAACCTGTGTTCTACACGGGGGCACCGTTCCTGTTATTTGTTACCCTTTAGCGTGCACTTGTGATTCCAGCGGCATTGAGTTGATGAAGCGGCCCGGACCGACTTTACGCGTACGCTTACGCGAGACTGGTTCCACTACTGACATACGACTTGTACCGAATCTGTGGCTGGCGGGTGTCAGTTTCTCTCTCTTTAGTTGGTCTTCGCATTTTCAATGGAGGGCCCGAAAGGGATGCTTAAACATGCAATTATTGGATCGTTGTTGTGGTCATAAGGTTCGTAGGTATGAAGCGGTTCTATTTACGAAAGTCCTAAGCCACGTAAAATATGCAAAAGATAAAGTAGAAGCGTCTAACTTTATTTTGCAGGGGCTATGTGATATGGTCAAGGTAGGTTTATTAAATTGTTTATAAACTGCAGGCGCCAAGAAGACCATGGCGCAATGGACTATATCACATTGCATTACATTTGATGTTTTGTGTGCATCTTATATTGTGTGATTGTATATAGTATATAATAGTTACACGACGGTAGCTATATAAGATGATCCCTTCAAAATACCACTGGTGTTCTCCCTCCAACGCGCACCACCAAGAAAGTTCTACTTCATGAGGCAGGCCGTGATGATCGGGTGTCCGACATTTCGTCATTCGCATATAGTGGGTGTAAGTCATGTTGCACAAGCGTCAGCGTGGAGGTTATGGTGGCGAGCCTAGCATATACAGATATGGCCTCGGAACAGGGAGACCGAAAGGTCGAGCACGAGTCACAAAATTGGTGTGGCGGACATTTGTCTACTCTTAAAGTTGTGCCGCCGGCTCGTATGATGAGGGGTGGTGCAATGGATGGGGGTCGTGTAATCGCTTAAACGACCAGGAGGGATGTTCGTTTGAGTGGGAGTTATGTTAGTTATTTTCTAAAAATACTATAACTCAAAATTATTGTGAACAAAGTCTTATGTTGTTGCAAATTCCATTGTAGATGTCTCGCCCCTCATTTAACCTAGGTCTGTTCCTTGAGAAAGAAAAGCTTAAGACCAATGGGTCAAACTTCATGGCCTGGTTCCGCAACCTGAGGATCCTCCTCACTCCCCATAGGGTGGCCTACGTCATTGAGGCCGCCATAGGTGACCCTCCCGCAGATGAAGCCTCTGAGGATGAGAAGGTCTTCCAGACCAGATCAGATGATCTGCCTTTGTCCAGAGTGGCATGCTCTACGCCATGGAAGCCGACCTGCTGAAGCGCTTCGAGAGGATGAGCGCCTTCGAGATTATTTCTGATCTGAAGGATGTCTTCGCGCCGCATGCTAAGGCTGAGATATATGAAGCTTCTGAGCTTTTCTTCTCGGCCAAGATGGAAGAGCATAGCAGTGTGAGCGAGCATGTGGTCAAGATGTCTGGCTACGTTCAACGCCTGAATGCTCTGGAATGCAAGATTCCCGATGAGCTGGCGATTGACAGGATGTTGCAATCGTTGCCCCCTAGCTATAAAGGCTTCGTCATGAACTACAACATGCAGGGCATGGCTAAGTCCCTCGGTGAAGTGTTCGTGATGCTCAAGACTGCTGAGGTGGAGATTACGAAGGAGCACACGCTATTGATAGTCAACAAGACCGTCGATTTTAAGAAATCCGGTGGCAAGGGAAAGCAGAGCTGGAAGTCCAGGAGGGAAGGCAAGATGAGTGCCAAGCCCAAGACTAACAGATCTGGTCCCAGAGCTAGCGTGGAGTGCTTCTACTGCAAGGGGAAAGGTCATTGGAAGCGCAACTGCCCCAAGTACCTGGAGGATAGGAAGTCTGGCAAGACGGTCGGCAAAGAGCAAGGTATATTTGATATACATGTTATAGATGTGTACCTTACATCCGCCCGGAGCAACACGTGGGTATTTGATACTGGTTCTGTTGCTCATATATGTAACTCTCAGGAGGAGTTACGGAATAGACGGCGACTGGCTAAGGATGAGGTGACGATGCGTGTTGGCAACGGATCGAGAGTCGATGTGGTGGCTGTCGGCACGCTCCCTCTACATCTACCATCGGGATTAGTTTTGGTTTTAAATAAGTGTTATTTTGTGCCATCCTTGAGTATAAACATTATAAGTGGGTCTTGCATGTTACAAGACGGTTATTCATTTAAATCAGTATCAAGCAGTTGTGCTATTTATATGAATGATATCTTTTATGTTGATGCTCCCGAGAATAACGGTTTATTCTTGTTGAATCTCGATCGTAGTACTCACATCCATAACATAGAATCCAAACGGATTAACTGTAGTGATGATACCGCCATGTATATGTGGCATTGCCGTCTTGGTCATATTGATGTAAAGCGCATGAAGCAACTCCACTCGGATAGACTTTTGGACTCGTTGGATTTTGGATCCCTCGATACATGCGAACCATGCCTTATGGGCAAAATGACCAAGACACCGTTCAAAGGTTTCGTTGAACGGGCGTCGGATTTATTGGGGATCATACATACAGATGTGTGTGGACCGATGAGCGTTTCGACACGCAATGGTTATCGTTACTTCGTCACCTTCACTGATGACTTCAGTAGATACGGTTATTGAAGGAGATATGCCCTAGAGGCAATTAATAAAGTGTATTCTTTATCATATCTCGTTTGTTCATAATAGGTTTTTGTGTCATGCTATAACCGTATTAAGCGGAAACATTAATACGTGTGTGATGCGTAAACAACCAGGTCCCTAGTAGCCTCTACTAAGACTAGTTTCGTTGCGCGATTGATGATCGAGGTTTCCCGATCATGGGGCATGACGCCGGTCGGCAATGGGAGTCATATCGTTGGAGAACGATGTGATGGACATACCCAGATTTGGAGGACGTAGTCGTTACGCCTTTGACCGTGAGATCAACTCTTATTGTTATTCCTGGAAGATACTTTGATCGCACCAAACGTCATATCTTATATAGTATGACAATAACAGTGAAACTTTTGGGTATCGGAAAGGAGTCGTTGAGACTAGGGGTCAAGAGCGGGATTTGCCAGTCCGCATAGCAGGATAGATACTCTCGGGCCCACTCGGTGAGATCATGTCTAATGAGCTTGCAAGCATGTGACTAGATCACGGAGACATGGGATCATGGACGAGTAGAAGATAGCGTTGTCGGTAACGAGGTTGAGATTAGATATGGAGATATCTATGGAACGACGCTCGGACACGCTAAGTATTGCCATGGCAAAAGGTTTGATACTTTGCGTTCAGGTTTGATAGATGAAAGTCATTCGTTATATCACAAGGATTAATTCATGGGGTTCAGGCCTACGAGTTAGTCGTTGATCATAGAGGAGTCTTGATCATACCTGTTATTATATCGAACCGCTAGGGTAACACACTTAAGGGGTTTCGACAAGACAACCGGAAAGAAAAGAGATCACCGGGAATGTCCCGGGAGGGGTCCGATGGAGATCGGACAGCGCTGAAAGAGTTTTCGGAGCTAGGATAAACTATATATATTATGTTTGATATTAATTAATGTAATTAATATGCAAATATGATTTTATATATTTATTTTCGAATTTATTTAGTCTGATTTCCCTAAATGGGCCTTCTGGTCGAAAGAAGGCCCAAGAGGGGAAAACACCCAAGGGGAATTCGGTGGGGTCTTGGGTGGCCGACCCAGGTGGGCCAAGAGGCCCACCAGGGGTCCAGCGCACCAGCCATGGCCGCACCAGGCATGTGGGGATAGTCCCACATTGCCTGGTGAGGAGGTTGGCTCCCCCCTGGGAGCCTATATATAGAGGGGCACACCTGGCATTTTAATTCACCAATTAATTTCCGAATTCTCTCTCGATTTCGTGATTCCCTTTGTTGGAGTTGCGCCGAGTTGAGAGGGGATCTCTTCCACCATAGCCCACTGTCGCGCAGCTGGTGTTCCGGTCCAAGTCTTCCGCTGCTCGTCCTGGACTGGAGCTTTGGAGGCCGTCGTCTCCACCGTACGTGTGTGACGCCCTGCGAGGTGCTGCGCTAGCAGTACTCGGAGGTCTGCTTCCTCTACACGACCTTGAGGTCGGCTTCATCGGTCTTCATCGACAATGTTTGTGCGGGAACGTAATCCCGCTTTCGGTCTACAAGGGTATATGTTTCGATCTCCGTTCGTACTATTATATCTGCATAGAATATATCTTGGCATGCTTTTAGGATATCGTTGGTAGTAAAAAAATTGTTTTCTGCACACGATCCCCTTCAGTGGTTACAGAGCCAAGTTCATCGTAGATATAGTTGTACGTTGTTAGAACCCGTGTTCTGCACGGGGGCACCGTTCCTGTTATTTGCTACCTCTAGCATGCACTTGTGTTTTCCAGCGGCATTGAGTTGATGAAGCGGCCCGGACCGACTTTACACGTACGCTTACGCGAGACTGGTTCCACTACTGACATACAACTTGTACCGTATATGTGGCTGGCGGGTGTCAGTTTATCTCTCTTTAGTTGGTCTTCGCATTTTCAATGGAGGGCCCGAAAGGGATGCTTAAACATGCAATTATTGGATCGTTGTTGTGGTCATAAGGTTCGTAGGTATGAAGCGATTCTATTTACGAAAGCCCCAAACCATGTAAAATACGCAAAAGATAAAGTAGAAGCGTCTAACTTTATTTTGCAGTGGCTATGTGATATGGTCAAGGTAGGTTTATTAAATTGTTTATAAACTGCGGGCGCCAAGAAGACCATGGCGCAATGGACTATATCACATTGCATTACATTTGATGTTTTGTGTGCATCTTATATTGTGTGATTGTATATATAGTATATATTAGTTACACGGCGGTAGCTATATAAGATGATCCTTCAAAATACCACTAGTGTTCTCCCTCCAACGCGCACCACCAAGAAAGTTCTACGTTATGAGGCAGGCCGTGATGATCGGGTGTCAAATATCTCGTCGTTCGCATACAGTGGGTGTAAGCCATGTTGCACAAGCGTCAGCGTGGAGGTATTTGGTGGCGAGCCTAGCATATGCAGAAATATGGCCTCGGAACAGGGAGACCGAAAGGTCGAGCACGAGTCACAAAATTGGTGTGGCGGACTTTTGTCTACTCTTGAAGTTGTGCCGCCGGCTCTGATGATGAGGGGTGGTACAATGGATGGGGGTCGTGTAATCGCTTAAACGACCAGGAGGGATGTTCGTTTGAGTGGGAGTTATGTTAGTTATTTTCTAAAAATACTATAACTCAAAATTATTATGAACAAAGTCTTATATTGTTGCAAATTCCATTATAGATGTCTCGCCCCTCGTTTAACCTAGGTATGTTCCTTGAGAAAGAAAAGCTTAAGACCAATGGGTCAAACTTCATGGCCTGGTTCCACAACCTGAGGATCCTCCTCACTCCCCATAGGGCGGCCTACGTCATTGAGGCCGCCATAGGTGACCCTCCCGCAGATGAAGCCTCTGAGGATGAGAAGAAGGTCTTCCAGACCAGATCAGACGATTCTGCCTTTGTCCAGAGTGGCATGCTCTACGCCATGGAAGCCGACCTGCAGAAGCGCTTCGAGAAGATGAGCGCCTTCGAGATTATTTCTGATCTGAAGGTTGTCTTCGCGCCGCAGGCTAAGGCTGAGAGATATGAAGCTTCTGAGCTTTTCTTCTCGGCCAAGATGGAAGAGCATAGCAGTGTGAGCGAGCATGTGGTCAAGATGTCTGGCTACGTTCAACGCCTGAATGCTCTGGAATGCAAGATTCCCGATGAGCTGGCGATTGACAGGGTGTTGCAATCGTTGCCCCTAGCTATAAAGGCTTCGTCATGAACTACAACATGCAGGGCATGGCTAAGTCCCTGGGTGAAGTGTTCGTGATGCTTAAGACTGCTGAGGTGGAGATTAAGAAGGAGCACATGCTGTTGATTGTCAGCAAGACCGTCGATTTTAAGAAATCCGGTGGCAAGGGAAAGCAGAGCTGGAAGTCCAGGAGGGAAGGCAAGATGAGTGCCAAGCCCAAGACTAACATATCTGGTCCCAGAGCTAGCGTGGAGTGCTTCTACTGCAAGGGGAAAGGTCACTGGAAGCGCAACTGTCCCAAGTACCTGGAGGATAGGAAGTCTGGCAAGACGATCGACAAATAGCAAGGTATATTTGATATACATGTTATAGATGTGTACCTTACATCTGCCCCGGAGCAACACGTGGGTATTTGATACTGATTCTGTTGCTCATTAATGTAACTCTCAGGAGGAGTTACGGAATAGACGACGGCTGGCGAAGGATGAGGTGACGATGCGCGTCGGCAACGGATCGAGAGTCGACGTGGTGTCTGTCGGCATGCTCCCTCTGCATCTATCATCGGGATTAGTTTTGGTTTTAAATAAGTGTTATTTTGTGCCATCCTTGAGTGTAAACATTATAAGTGGGTCTTGCCTGTTACAAGACGGTTATTCATTTAAATCAGTATCAAGCAGTTGTGATATTTATATGAATGATATCTTTTATGTTGATGCTCCCGAGAATAATGGTTTATTCTTGTTGAATCTCGATCGTATTACTCACATCCATAACATAGAAGCTAAACGGATTAAGTGTAGTGATGATACGGCCATGTATATGTGGCATTGCCGTCTTGGTCATATTGGTGTAAAGCGCATGAAGCAACTCCACTCCGATGGACTTTTGGACTCGTTGGATTTCGGATCCCTCGATACATGCGAACCATGCCTTATGGGCAAAATGACCAAGACACCGTTCAAAGGTTTCGTTGAACGGGCGTCAGATTTATTGGGGATCATACATACAGATGTGTGTGGACCGATGAGCGTTTCAACACGCAATGGTTATCGTTACTTCGTCACCTTCACTGATGACTTGAGTAGATACGGTTATATCTACTTGATGAAACACAAGTCTGAAACTTTTGAAAAGTTCAAAGAATTCCAAAGTGAAGTTGAGAATCAGCTTAATAAGAAAATTAAGCACCTCCGATCCGATCGTGGTGGCGAGTACTTGAGTTTTGAGTTTGGCACACATCTGAAGAGTTGTGGCATAGTACCCCAACTTACGCCAGCCGGAACACCGCAGCGTAACAGCGTGTCCGAGCGACGTAATCGTACTCTACTGGATAGTGTTCGATCTATGATGTATCTTACCGCTTTGCCAGTGTCCTTCTGGGGTTATGCGTTAGAAACAGCCGCATTCATTTTAAATAGGGCTTCGTCCAAGTCCGTTGAAACGACACCGTATGAATTATGGTATGGCCAAAAGCCTAAGTTATCGTTTCTGAAGGTTTGGGGTTGTGAGGCGTACGTTAAGAAACTACAGCCCGACAAACTCGAACCGAAGTCGGAGAAAGTCGTCTTTGTAGGATATCCACGGGAAACCGTTGGGTACACCTTCTACAACCAAGCTGAGGGAAAAAAATTTGTCGCGAAGACCGGTACCTTTCTAGAGAAGGAGTTTCTCGCGAAAGGAGTAAGTGGGAGGAAGGTAGACCTCAATGAGATCGTTGATCCTGAACTCGAGATTCCGAGTGGCGCAACAGAAGCAATTCCAGAAACGTCCTCCGTGGAAGGAGTGGGAGAAACTGTCGAGGAAGGTATTCTACCTCGTAGGTCTGGTAGATCTCGGATCGCACCAAAATGGTATGGCAACATGGTTTGCACCGTCATGTTAGTTGAACAAGACGAACCTATAACTACAAGGAGGCGATGGCGAGTCTAGGTCCGAGAAATGTCTTGAAGCCATGAAATCCGAAATAGGATCCATGTATGATAACAAAGTGTGGACTTTGATGGATATTCCCGAAGGGCGCAAGGCCGTCGAGAAGATATGGATCTTTAAGAAGAAGACTGATGCTGATGGTAATGTGACCGTCTATAAAGCTCGGCTTGTCGCAAAAGGTTTCCGACAAGTTCATGGGATTGACTACGATGAAACTTTTTCACCGGTAGCGATGCTTAAGTCTATTCGGATTTTGTTAGCAGTAGCTGCCTATTATGATTATGTAATCTGGCAGATGGACGTCAAAACAACCTTCCTAAATGAAAACATTGAGGAAGAGTTGTACATGGTACAACCGGAAGGTTTTGTCGATCCAGGGAATGCTAACAAGGTGTGCAAGCTTCAGCGATCCATCTATGGATTGAAGCAGGCATCTCGGAGCTAGAATCTTCGCTTTGATGAGGTAATCAAAGGTTTTGGATTTATCCAAATTTGGAAGAGACCTGCATTTACAAGAAAATGAGTGGGAGCTCGGTTGTGTTCTTAGCACTATATGTAGACGACATATTGCTGATTGGGAATGATGTGGAACTTCTGAATAGCGTGAAGGAATATTTAAACAGTAAATTTTCCATGAAGGACTTAGGAGAAGCTGCATACGTCTTAGGCATAAAAATCTATCGTGATAGATCAAGGCGCCTATTAGCGTTGAGTCAGAGTACTTATCTTGATAAAATGCTGAAGCGTTTCGGTATGGAGAAGGGAAAGAAGGGTTCTCTGCCGGTTATCAAGAATAAGATATTGCGGAAGGCACAGTGTCCGGTAACGGAACTGAATAAGGCCGATATGACTAAACATCCTTATGCTTCAGCCATAGGATCGATCATGTATGCAATGTTGAGTACTAGACCAGATGTGGCATTAGCTCTAAGTTTGACAAGCCGGTTCCAAAGTAATCCTGGAATGACGCATTGGATAGTTGTTAAGAGCATTCTTAAGTATCTCAATAAGACAAAGGAAATGTTCCTTGTGTATGGTGGCTGCGATGAAGAACTTGGCGTAACAGGTTACATGGATGCGAGTTTCTGCTCAGACCCCGATGACTCTAAGTCACAGACAGGTTATGTGTTCAAGGTGAATGGGGGCGCCATGTGCTGGAGAAGTGGGAAGCAACCCATTGTCGCACAATCTACAATGGAGTCGGAGTACATTGCTGCTTGCGAAGCCGCGAATGAAGCTGTGTGGCTGAGGAAGTTCGTCATCGAACTTGGAGTGTTCCCAAGCGTGCAAGACCCCGTGATCCTCTTCTGCGACAATACGGGTGCCATTGCTAACGCCAAGGAGCCAATGTCTCACTCCACCGCCAAACACATTCTCCGACGCTTCCATGTGACACGTCAGTACGTACGAGGAGGCGATGTGAAGATTTGCAAAGTGCATACGGATCTAAATGTGGCAGATCCGCTGACGAAGCCTCTCCCGCTTGATAAGCATGAAAAACACCAGCTAGCTATGGGTGTTAAGCTTTTACCAAGTTGTAATCTAGATTAATTTGTACTCTAGTGCAAGTGGGAGACTGAAGGAGATATGCCCTAGAGGCAATTAATAAAGTGTATTCTTTATCATATCTCATTTGTTCATAATAGGTTTGTGTGTCATGATATAACCGTATTAAGCGGAAACATTAATACGGGTGTGATGCGTAAACAACCAGGTCCCTAGTAGCCTCTACTAAGACTAGTTTCGTTGCGCGATTGATGATCGAGGTTTTCCGATCATAGGGCATGGCGCCGGTCGGCAATGGAAGTCATATCGTTGGAGAACGATGTGATGGACGTACCCAGATTTGGAGGACGTAGTCGTTACGCCTTTGACCGTGAGATCAACTCTTATTGTTATTCCTGGAAGATACTTTGATCCCACCAAACATCGTATCTTATATAGTATGACAATTGAAGGAGATCGTGTGCAGAAAACAATTTTTTTCCTAGCAACGATATCCTTAAACTAGCGAAGATCTACACTATGCAGATATAGTAGTACGGCGGAGATCGGAATACATAACCTCGTAGACCGAATAGCGGGGATTACGCTCCCGCACAAGCGTTGACGAAGAAGACGACGTAGCCGACCTCTAGGTCGCGGAGAACTCGACACGACGAAGACGACGAAGATGACCCCGAGGTCGGGTGGAGGAAGTAGACCTCCGAGTACCGCTAGCGCAGCACCTCGTAGGGCGTCACACACATACGGTGGAGACGACAGCCTCTGAAGCTCCAGTCCAGGACGAGCAGCGGAAGACTTGGACCGGAACACCAGCAGCGCGGCAGCGGGCTATGGTGGAAGAGATCCCCTCATCCTCCTCGGCGTAACTCCGACAAAGGGAATCACGAGATCGAGGAGAAATAAGAGAATTAATTGGTGAATTAAAAGGCCAGAGGTGCCCCTTCTTATATAGGCTCCCGGGGGGGAGCCAACCTTGCCAGCCAGGCAATGTGGGACTATCCCCCATTTCCTGGTGTGGCCAAGATAGGTGCGCCGGCCCTAGGTGGGCCCCATTTGGCCCACCTAGGCCGGCCCTCCCTCAATCCAAAGCCCTGGGGGGACTTTCCCCCCTTCATGGGCCTTCTTTCCACCAGAAGGCCCATTTAGGGAAACCAGCCTTTAAAAATTAGAAAATAAATATATAAAATAATATTTAAACATTATTACACTAATTAATATCAAACATATTTTATATAATTTATTCTAGCTCCGAAAACTCTTTCGTCGCTGCCCAATCTCCATCGGACCATTCCCGGGACGTTCCCGGTGACCTCTTTCCTTTCCGGTTGTCTTGTCGAAACCCCTTGTAGCGCCCCATCTTTTAAATAAAGATGGAACACCTGTGTTATGTGCTAGTCCCTGGATCACTGCCAGCACCACAGTACAAAATATATAGTACCATTGCATAAGTATCAAAATACTGCAACGAGATCCAAAAATAGCCAAGTATAGCTTTATTACAAAGTGCATAGTCATGAAGACTAGCTAAAATATTCAGAGTTCACAACGAAAATAAAAGCAATGGGCCTCCTCTTCTAGCATACGCCACAAGCAGACATGTTGGGTGTAGAATCGAGTCCAAACTTACTCCTCATCAGAATTACCTGCACATTTGAATATGCAGCCCCCGTAGGAGGTCAATACATTGAAGTATTGGCAAGTGACTATGGTGGAAAAATTATGACAAGTCTAATTCTATATGCATATTTGGCTTGGTGGAGTTTGTAGGCTATTTTGCAGAAAGCCAGTTTTCTCCTATCTTTTGTAAAACACTTTTGTTTCTCAAAGACTTGGCACCAAGGGATGAAGCCCAAGTGCACCAACAATTCTTTCCTTAGTCAAATTTTACTTTATGAAAATCATGTTGAGATTCTTTCGTCCATCCTTGTCCAGTTGCTCGAAGTAGTCCATCACCGGGGACACGGCTGAGTACTCAGTTTGTCGACTCTGCAGAGGTTGTGCACTTTCACCTTAAGACTCAATTAACCCAAACATCCTATACACGCGGAGTGCATTAAGGAAAGGAGAGAATTGAGACAGGAACTTTCAGAAGAAGAAGGCAACCATACTAGCAAGACCCGTTCCACCTACCAACTCTACATCTGCTTGTCAAGCTGACAGGTTGCACTCTCACAACTTAGTAGTTCTAGACAGAGCCCATTGTCAAAAGGCTGCATGGGAAGCTTCTAAACTTGGAGGGACTTAGAAATCTCTTTGTTCCTGGGTGGCCGTCTACAAGTGCACTTCTGGGTGACAACCACCATACTCATGGCACTAAGTAGAATAGAGATTCATCCTAGGCAAGGACAACCACAAGCATGGTCCCAAAAGCCACTCAACATAAACCAAGCAACCAATTCCACCCAGGTGTGCATTCAAAGTTTTAACACTTAGCAACATTTCTATAACATGATAAGTAAACACTTTTATAGCATAGCTAAGCATCTAATAAAACTTTTAGTGGCTGCATGGAGAGGGATGGCTACACACTACTAGGATATTTTCAAAGTGTAAACTAACTTAGCATTATAAGATAGTTCAAGATTTCCCTATCATGCATACTACTCAAAATCTACTAATAATGCATATAGAAAACATGGGGTAGATTATGAATGTCACTTGCCTTGGTAGCAAGAGGAACACGCACAGCAAGAATAACAATCACAAGGGTCTTTCTCCTCTTCACAATCTAGAGACAAATAATAAAACTAAATAAACACACAAGCATAACACTTAAAATATCAAAGACAAAAATATGTATGCATGCTTAATATGCAATGAACTTAACAAAACCAAATAATTACCATTTTAATTTCTCTGCTATTAATGCATGAAATACAATGATCAATATTTTAATATTTTATTTAATCATTTAAAATATTGGGCATAATAGTAGTTTTAGGTTCTAAAACCAATTTCCTTAATTATATTATGAGAAATTTCAAATAAAACTCAGGTTGCACTCTCTGGACAGAGGACATTAATAAACTTCCAAAACAATTGGATTTATTTGGAAAGAAATTTTATTAATTAAGTTATAGATTTTAATATCAGAAAGCTAAACAATTAGATTCCGCAATTTAATATACACTAAAAGGATAAACTAATGAAACCATACTAAACTACACGAGCAGAGCTTCACGTGGATATAAAATTCATCAAATTTGGATGAACAGATCAAAAGTTATGAATTTTGTAAGTTTATGTTGTTTTCTGTTTTTAAAACAATTTTTCAGCCGAAATAGAAAATAAATAGGACACGCGGCGCGCTCCGATTGGCCGATACCGGTTATGTGCGGATCGCGAACGCGAACCGTCCGATCTACTTTAAAACGAGCGCTCCAGATCAATCCGATCTAGATCCATTGGATCTAGATCCGACGGCCTGGATCAAAAGGGGACGGACGGGCGGCGCGGTTCGCCGGCGAACTCGTGCCCGCGTCGGCGCCATGGCCGGCGTCGCTCGCCTTCGCGTTCTACGGCTAAAGGGAGGGGGAGACTCATACCACGACGGAGAGGAGATCGAGGCGGAGGCGATGGCGCGGCTGGAGGTCCTCGGGCTTCCTCTTCTTCTCCCAAAACTCCGCCGGAGATGAGGACCGCGACAGTGTTCTTCGGTCGCGGACGGAGGGGTCGTTTCGCTGCGATCCAAGTCACGAAATTAGGCGCAAAACAACCGCAAGAAAGAAAGAGGTCGAGGGGAGGCGAAAGGAAGAAGCGAGGTGGTCGGAGTGCTACGTACGGCGAGCTCGACGGCGGCGGGTTCGTGCGAGATGCCGAACTCGGTGGCGGCGGCCCGGTGGCGTAGATCGTTAGGGTTTTTGGGAAAACGGGAGGCGCGGTCACGGGTTAAATAGGGGGCAACATCGGGGAACAAAACGTGCGGAAATCGCGTGGAATCGATCCGTGCTCGGATCGGTCTCCGCCGGGGATTTCGTGACGGGAGGTTGAAGGAGATCCGGTTCCTGCGTGCGGGCCCCGCGCGTCAGAGAGAGAGAGAGAGAGAGAGAGAGAGAGAGAGAGAGAGCGAGGCGCGTATGGGCTGCTCGTGGGCCGTTCCTTCGTGCGCGCGCGGTAGATAGCAGAAGGGCTCGGCCCAGCTAGCCCGAACACATTTTTTTTCTTCTGTTTAAACCCTTTTCCAAACAATTTGATTTTTAAAACTTATCAAAACATTTCAGAAAAATTCATAAAAATATGTTTTGAAAAGCTAATTTAATTTAGAACCTTTTTATATCATTTTGCTAAATAAATAAAATAATAAATACAGATTTTTATAAGGAGCTCAAATAGACCTCTTTATTGAAAACAACTTTATTTAAACTTATAATCAAAATTCAATTTACTCTTTATGTGATTTCAATGCTATGCTTATATGATGCATGATGCATGAATGCAAAGTTTTAAATTTTTGAGAAATTTGGGATGTTACAGACTAACCCCCTTAAGAAGAAGCTCGCCCTCGAGCTTCGGAAAGGTCAGCAAATAGGTGTGGGTGGTCTTTTCGGAGGTCATCCTCTCGTTCCCAGGTGGCTTCGTCCTCGGTGTGATGATTCCACTGGACCTTGCAAAACTTGATGGTTTTAGTACGGGTGACTCTTTCTGCTGTCTGTAATATCTTGATGAGCTTCTCTTCGTATGTCAGGTCACTTTCCAATTGTACCTCCTCGAGGGGTACATTATCCTTTAAAGGAACTCCCATCATCTCGGGATGACATTTCTTCAACTGGCTGACATGGAACACATTATGAACAACAGACATCACTTCACGTAGTTTTAACTCATATGCCACTTCACCTTTGCGAGAAAGAATTTTGAATGGTCCAATGAATCGAGGTGCTAACTTTCCTTTGATTCCAAACCTTTTCACACCCCGAAGTGGTGACACCCTTAAATAGGTTCTATCACCCACTTCATAGGTGACTTCTCTACGCTTGGAATCTGCATAGCTTTTCTGACGTGACTGTGCTATTTTCAATCTGTCCTTAATCAGCTTGACTTTCTCTTCAGCATCCTGTATTATATCCGGTCCAAAGAAACTCCGTTCTCCTACACCACTCCACAACAGTGGGGTTGTGCATTTCTTCCCATATAAGGCTTCAAACGGAGCCATCTCAATGCTGGCTTGGTAACTGTTGTTGTAGGAGAACTCCGCGTATGGCAAATTATCATCCCAACTAGATCCATAGTCGAGCGCACAAGCTCTTAACATATCTTCTAAAATCTGATTCACTCTTTCAGTCTGACCATCTGTTTGCGGGTGGAAAGCCGTACTGAATTCCAATCTGGTTCCTAAAGATTCGTGCAACTGCTTCCAAAAATGAGAAGTGAACTAGGTCCCCCTATCATACACGATACTCTTAGGAACGCCGTGAAGGCACACAATTCTCTTCATGTAAATATCGGCTAGCTTTGCACAAGTATAAGTGGTCTTCACGGGTATGAAGTGAGCTATTTTGGTTAGGCGACAAACAATAACCCAAATAGAATCATAACCCGATCTGGTCCTTGGTAATCCGGTGATGAAGTTCATCCCAATGGAATCCCACTTCCAATCCGGTACTTTCAGAGGTTGTAAGAGTTCTGCTGGTTTTTGATGTTCTGCCTTTACTCGACTACATACATCACACTTAGCGATGTATTCTGCTATTTCTCTTTTCAGATTATTCCACCAAAATCTCTCTTTCACATCCATATACATCTTGGTATTTCCCAGATGGATTGAATAAGGTGTTTCATGAGCTTCTTGCAGAATTAACTTCCTAATATCAGGGTCATTGGCCACACATACACGTTTTTCAAACCACAAAATCCCCTGCTCATCCTCATGAAATCCTTTAGCTTTTCCAGCTCTTAAATTGACTTTGATCTCTTCTATTTCCTTGTCTCCTTTCTGAGCTTCATGTATCTTGTCCATCAAAGTGGGTTGTACAACTAATGAGGTTACAAACCCTTCAGGTACTACTTCCAATCTGAGGTCCTTGAATGCCTTGCATAGATCCTCGGGTAATTCTCCTGCCGTAAGGCCATTCACATACACTTTACGGCTCAGAGCATCTGCTACCACATTAGCTTTTCCCGGATGGTATTGAAGGCTTAGATCATAATCTTTAATAAGTTCCAACCATCTTCTTTGTCTCATATTCAATTCCTTCTGTGTAAATATGTACTTCAAACTTTTGTGGTCCGTGAATACCTCACATCTTTTTCCCATCAGGTAGGGTCTCCAAGTTTTCAGGGCATGCACTACTGATGCTAACTCGAGATCATGAGTTGGATAATTTGCTTCATGTTTCTTGAGTTGTCTAGAGGCATAAGATGCCACTCTGCCTTCCTGCATCAACACACTTCCCAAGCCTTGGCATGAAGCATCACAGTATACTTGGAATTCCTTCTCCAAATCAGGTAAGCATAGAACTGGGGCTGAAACCAGACGTTTCTTCAATTCCTGAAAATTGGCTTCGCATGCCTCCGTCCACTCAAATTTCTTCTCTTTCTTTAATAATTCCGTCAAGGCCTTGGCAATCTTGGAGAAGTTTTCAGTGAATCGTCGGTAGTATCCTGCTAGGCCCAGAAAACTTCGTAATTCTCCAACATTCTTCGGCGGTTCCCAATTAGTTACAGCTGAAACTTTTTCAGGATCCACCGCTATACCTTCCTTGGACACCACATGGCCCAAAAATCCGACTTGTTCTAACCAAAACTCACACTTGCTGTACTTGGCATACAACTTATGTTCACGTAGTCTCTGCAATACCAGACGCAAGTGCTCTTCATGTTCTTTGTGACTCTTGGAGTAGATTAGAATATCATCTATGAACACGACCACAAACTTATCCAGAAAATCCATGAACACTTTATTCATCATATTCATGAAATAGGCTGGTGCATTGGTCAATCCAAAAGGCATTACTGTGTACTCATAAGAGCCATATCTCGTAACAAATGAAGTTTTGGGTATATCCATTTCTCTAACTTTCATTTGGAGGTACCCCGATCGAAGATCGATCTTTGAGAAAACACAAGCACCTTCCAGTTGATCAAATAGTTGATTTATCTTGGGTAACGGGTACTTGTTTTTGATAGTTTGCTCGTTTATATCTCTATAATCCGTGACTAGCCTCTGGGTTTGATCCTTCTTTTTAACAAATAAGACTGGTGCTCCCCATGGCGATGAACTTGGACGAATAAATCCTTTCTGGATATGCTCCTCTAGTTGCTTCTTGAGCTCTTTCAATTCATCGACGGCCATAGGATAAGGTCTTTTAGCTATTGGCACTGTTCCCGGCTTCAGTTCGATGAGAAACTCTACATCTCTATCGGGTGGCATTCCCGGTAGTTCCTTCGGAAAAACATCTGGGTATTCCTTGACGATAAGCACATCACCAAGGCTAACCCCCTTAAGAGAATTTAGCCTAACCTTCTTAAGTTCGAAAGTTGATCTGAACTTAATCTTCCTTTTCTCTGGGGTGGTGAGGGTGATTGCTCTATTTGCACAATCTATGATTCCTTCAAAACGAGTCATACAATCCATTCCGATGATAACATCCAATCCTTGGGTTTCTAGGATGACTAAGTCTGTTGGGAAGGTGTGTTTTACGATTTGCAAGTCTAACTGCCTAGACCCTGAATTTACTATCATCTCTCCTCCAGGTGAGCTTACCCTAATAGGTTTTCCTAGACTTTCCTCAGCTAAACCATGTTTGTTAACAAAAGCTCTTGATATGAATGAATGCGATGCTCCAGTATCAAATAAAACTAATGCTGGAAAGGAGTTGAGCAAGAACGTACCAATCACAGCATCAGGTTCATCATGAACTTCTTCCACATTGATGTGGTTCACTTGTCCCTTCTGGAAAGGATTGGGCTTGGAATTTTCATCAGCTTTCCTCTCTGGGCATTCAGTTGCATAATGTCCTGTCTTCTTGCACTTGAAGCAGGTCACATTAGACAAGTCTTTCTTCCCTTCATAGTTAGGACGGTGATTACCATTCCCATGATTATGGCCATGATGATGGTTTCCCCTGGATCCACCATTATTTCCATTGTATCCTCCATTATTTCCTTTGTATCCTCCATTGCTTCCTTTGTTTCCTCCATTGTGGTTATGACCATGATGTTTTTGGCCACTACCAGTATTGGAGTGATTCCAGGGTTTATGGCTACTGACTTCAGAGGTGTGTTGTTTCTTATATGTCCCTTCAGAATGAACCTTACTTGCACTGAACTTCCTCTTCCTATTCTCTTCCTTTCTTATGTTGTTGTCCAGGGTGATAGCTTGATCCAGCAGAGCTTGATAGTTTGGAGTATATGCCACAGACAAAGGTATCTTCAGTTCTCCCTTAAGTCCATTGAGGAACTTTTCCTTCCTCTTTGCATCAGTGTCAATGTCCTCTGGCGCATACCTTGATAGCATACATAAGTCATCCATATACTCCTTCAGAGTTCTACCTCCTTGCCTCAAGCTGCGAAATTCCTCTTTCTTCAGGTTCATTATACCTGAGGAGATGTGAGCATTCCGGAAACCTTCCTTGAACGCATCCCAAGTCATGCCATCCAAAGGATGAGTCACTTGATAATTCTCCCACCACAATGCTGCGGGTCCTTCCAACAGGTGTGCAGTGAACCTCACTTTTTCTGCCTCAGAACATTCACAAGTTACTAAGTCCTTGTTGACTGAACGGAGCCAATCATCCGCCACTATTGGTTCAGTAGCAGAGGAGAACTTATTAGGCCTAAGCCTTAGGAATCTAGCAAGTCTGTCCACTGGGGGTGGTGGTGGAGGTGGCGGGTTGTTGTTGTTGTGGTTGTTGTTGTTGTTGTTGTTGTTGGTTGCTGCAATGAATTGAGTCATCATATTCATCAACTGAGCTTGAGCGGCCATCAGTTGTTGCATGACATCGTCGTTGTTGGTATCACGACGAGGAGGCATCTGTAGGGTTGTTCAGCATAGATGAGTGAAAGATAGACAGAACTAAGACAAGAAAAATCCTACCCATGCACAAAGCAACCAAGTCAACACAATCAACACTCGTAAGACAACTTGAAAAGAAAAACATCTACTTAGCAAAACGAAACAAATAATCTAAGTTGATTTAATAAAACCACAAAGTCTGCAACCCAAACATTCTATCATTGTCACACCACAAGTTGGAGATCAATGTTTTAAAAAGAACGACGAACTAAACGAGGGAGAATATGGTGGTCCAACTACTAAGTCTAAACTTCTTCCATGACGTCTCCTTCATCTTCTTCGACTTCCTCGATGGTGATGCCTTCCTTCGTAAGGATCTCCTAGTAGCCATTCACCTCCTTCTCCAAGGCCTCGTTCTTCTCCTGTAACATTGTCGTCTCACGGTGCAGTGTCTCGATTGCTTCCTTCTCCAGGACTTCAATCTTTTCTTGCAGTATTCTCTTCACACGGCGTAGAGTCTCGGTCAAATCTCGATCTGCTTCGAACTCGACGTCGTTGCTCAGAATTTCATCCTTCAAGGTCTTGATCTCCTTGTTCTTGTCTCTAATTCTCTTTTCTTGATTTTGGAACTTCTTCTCTTGAGCTCGGAACTTCTCCTCTTGAGTGTTGGCCACCTCTTCTTGGGCTTCGATCTTCTTTTTGGTCTCCTTGACTTGTGCCATTATTTCATCATTCTTCAACAGCTCGTTGCGCCTATCCTCTTCGAGTTGCCAGAGGTGAAGTTCTAAGTCTTGGAGATATGGGTACAAAGGTTCTGGTTTGTTTTTATCTTCCTCGCTAACAAGGTAAGGAATCCCATGTTCGTCACGTTGGCCAAGGTGAGAAAAGTAGTGGTCTTTTAACTCCTCCTGGAATTGCAAGCAAAGACGTCCTATTAGCTCCTGCGTGACGAGATTCAGCCCTTTCTCCAAGGAGTCACTAATCGACTTGTACTGGATGTCTTCGGTCTTGGGTTCAGTCTGGCGCCCTTGTTGGTAAAGGCAAATTCCCCATAAGTCTTCTTTGTTGAAGTGCTTCAGCTGGCTTGCCTTGATGATGGGTGTTGGAAGTGCCAACAGTTCTACCAACTCTAGAAGATATCTTCCAAAGCGCATGTCCTTGAAGTCCTCCGCGGTTTGATACATGAAGAACGACATCCTTAAGTGATAAAGGTAGAGTTTGTTAAAACAAGACAAGGGTAAGATATACTAATTGTGGTGTACTTAAGTACTTAGAGAAAAAGATGTTCTTTTCTAACAGGTGATCAACACTATTATCAACTCTTTGTAAGTCGGACATTCACTATAGTGAGAGAGACAGACACCCGGCCAGCCACTTATAATTGTGGAACAGGTCTCATGTACGCGGACATGTAAGGTTAGTCCCGGGCCGCTTCATCCCACTATGCCGCTAGGATCCAACACACTTCAAAGATGGTAATGTTATAATCAAAAAGAGGCTAACCAATCCTAAGGGCTCGAACCTACAGGCAACACTTTTGCTCTGATACCATTTTGTAGCGCCCCATCTTTTAAATAAAGATGGAACACCTGTGTTATGTGCTAGTCCCTAGATCACTGCCAGCACCACAGTACAAAATATATAGTACCATTGCATAAGTATCAAAATACTACAACGAGATCCAAAAATAGCCAAGTATAGCTTTATTACAAAGTACATAGTCATGAAGACTAGCTAAAATATTCAGAGTTCACAACGAAATTAAAAGCAATGGGCCTCCTCTTCTAGCATACGCCACAAGCAGACATGTTGGGTGTAGAATCGAGTCCAAACTTACTCCTCATCAGAATTACCTGCACATTTGAATATGCAGCCCCCGTAGGAGGTCAATACATTGAAGTATTGGCAAGTGACTATGGTGGAAAAATTATGACAAGTCTAATTCTATATGCATATTTGGCTTGGTGGAGTTTGTAGGCTATTTTGCAGAAAGCCAGTTTTCTCCTATCTTTTGTAAAACACTTTTGTTTCTCAAAGACTTGGCACCAAGGGATGAAGCCCAAGTGCACCAACAATTCTTTCCTTAGTCAAATTTTACTTTATGAAAACCATGTTGAGATTCTTCCGTCCATCCTTGTCCAGTTGCTCGAAGTAGTCCATCACCGGGGACACGGCTGAGTACTCAGTTTGTCGAAACTGCAGAGGTTGTGCACTTTCACCTTAAGACTCAATTAACCCAAACATCCTATACACGCGGAGTGCATTAAGGAAAGGAGAGAATTGAGACAAGAACTTTCAGAAGAAGAAGGCAACCATACTAGCAAGACCTGTTCCACCTACCAACTCTACATCTGCTTGTCAAGCTGACAGGTTGCACTCTCACAACTTAGTAGTTCTAGACAGAGCCCATTGTCAAAAGGCTGCACGAGAAGCTTCTAAACTTGGAGGGACTTAGAAACCTCTTTGTTCCTGGGTGGCCGTCCACAAGTGCACTTCTGGGTGACAACCACCATACTCATGGACCTAAGTAGAATAGAGATTCATCCTAGGCAAGGACAACCACAAGCATGGTCCCAAAAGCCACTCAACATAAACCAAGCAACCAATTCCACCCAGGTGTGCATTCAAAGTTTTAACACTTAGCAACATTTCTATAACATGATAAGTAAACACTTTTATAGCATAGCTAAGCATCTAATAAAACTTTTGGTGGCTGCATGGAGAGGGATGGCTACACACTACTAGGATATTTTCAAAGTGTAAACTAACTTAGCATTATAAGATAGTTCAAAATTTCCCTATCATGCATACTACTCAAAATCTACTAATAATGCATATAGAAAACATGGGGTAGATTATGAATGTCACTTGCCTTGGTAGCAAGAGGAACACGCACAGCAAGAATAACAATCACAAGGGTCTTCCTCCTCTTCACAATCTAGAGACAAATAATAAAACTAAATAAACACACAAGCATAACACTTAAAATATCAAGACAAAAATATGTATGCATGCTTAATATGCAATGAACTTAACAAAACCAAATAATTACCATTTTAATTTCTCTGTTATTAATGCATGAAATACAATGATCAATATTTTAATATTTTATTTAATCATTTAAAATATTGGGCATAATAGTAGTTTTAGGTTCTAAAACCAATTTCCTTAATTATATTATGAGAAATTTCAAATAAAACTCAGGTTGCACTCTCTGGACAGAGGACATTAATAAACTTCCAAAACAATTGGATTTATTTGGAAAGAAATTTTATTAATTAAGTTATAGATTTTAATATCCGAAAGCTAAACAATTAAATTCCGCAATTTAATATACACTAAAAGGATAAACTAATGAAACCATACTAAACTACACGAGCAGAGCTTCACGTGGATATAAAATTCATCAAATTTGGATGAACAGATCAAAAGTTATGAATTTTGTAAGTTTGTGTTGTTTTCTGTTTTTAAAACAATTTTTCAGCCGAAATAGAAAATAAATAGGACACGCGGCGCGCTCCGATTGGCCGATACCGGTTCGGTGCGGATCGCGAACGCGAACCGTCCGATCTAGATCCGACGGCCTGGATGAAAAGGGGACGGACGGGCGGCGCGGTTCGCCGGCGAACTCGTGCCCGCGGCGGTGCCATGGCCGGCGTCGCTCGCCTTCGCGTTCTACGGCTAAAGGGAGGGGGAGACTCATACCACGACGGAGAGGAGATCGAGGCGGAGGCGATGGCGCGGCTGGAGGTCCTCGGGCTTCCTCTTCTTCTCCCAAAACTCCGCCGGAGATGAGGACCGCGGCGGTGTTCTTCGGTCGCGGACGGAGGGGTCATTTCGCTGCGATCCAAGTCACGAAATTAGGCGCAAAACAACCGCAAGAAAGAAAGAGGTCGAGGGGAGGCGAAAGGAAGAAGCGAGGTGGTCGGAGTGCTACGTACGGCGAGCTCGACGGCGGCGGGTTCGTGCGAGATGCCGAACTCTGTGGCGGCGTCCCGGTGGCGTAGATCGTTAGGGTTTTTGGGGAAAACGGGAGGCGCGGTCACGGGTTAAATAGGGGGCAACATCGGGGAACAAAACGTGCGGAAATCGCGTGGAATCGATCCGTGCTCGGATCGGTCTCCGCCGGGGATTTCGCGACGGGAGGTTGAAGGAGATACGGTTCCTGCGTGCGGGCCCCGCGCGTCAGAGAGAGAGAGAGAGCGAGGCGCGGATGGGCTGCTCGTGGGCCGTTCCTTCGTGCGCGCGCGGTAGATAGCAGAAGGGCTCGGCCCAGCTAGCCCGAACACATTTTTCTTCTTCTGTTTAAACCCTTTTCCAAACAATTTGATTTTTAAAACTTATCAAAACATTTCAGAAAAATTCATAAAAATATGTTTTGAAAAGCTAATTTAATTTATAACTTTTTGATATCATTTTTCTAAATAAATAAAATAATTAAATACAGATTTTTATAAGGAGCTCAAATAGACCTCTTTATTGAAAACAACTTTATTTAAACTTATAATTAAAATTCAATTTACTCTTTATGTGATTTCAATGCTATGCTTATATGATGCATGATGCATGAATGCAAAGTTTTAAATTTTTGAGAAATTTGGAATGTTACACCCCTTAAGTGTGTTACCCTAGCGGTTCGATCCAATAACAGGTACGATCAAGACTCCTCTATGATCAACGACTAACTCGTAGGCCTGGACCCCATGAATTAATCTCTGTGATATAACGAATGACTTTCATCTATCAAACCTGGACGTCTAGTCTTAAACCCTTTGTCATGGCGATACTTAGCGTGTCCGAGCATCATTCTCAGATATCTCCATACCTAGCATGATCTCATTACCGACATCGCTATCTTCTACTCGTCTATGATATTATGTCAGCTGGTGACCTAGTCACATGTTTGCAAACTCATTTGACATAATCTCACCGAGTGGGCCCTAGAGTATCTATCCGGCTATGCGGACTGACAAATCCCGCTGTTGACCCCTCGTCTCAATTACCCCCTTCCGATTCCCAAAAGTATCACCTATCATTGTCACACTATATAAGATATGAAGTTTGGTGCGATCAAAGTATCTTCCAGGGATAACAATAAGAGTTGGTCTCACAGTTTTAAGGCGTAATGACTATGTCCTATAAATACTGGGTATGTCCATCATATCGTTACACCTAACGATATGACTTCCATTGCCGACCGGCGCCATGCCCTATGATCGGAAAACCTCGATCATCAATCGCGCAACGAAACTAGTCTTAGTAGAGGCTACTAGGGACCTGGTTGTTTATCTACCACACTTGTATTAATGTTTTCGATTAATACAGTTATAGCATGGTGTCGTGGTATCGGCATAATTGATAGGAGACGGGGGTCCTCTAGCCTATGTATGGATCGTGGGGAAGAAGGTTGGTGTCGTCGAGGACGGGATTGAACACGGCGAGTTTACCCAGCTTCGGATCCCGCAGCGGTGGCGAGATCCTACGTGCTGCTATAATTCACTATGAGGCAATAGCCGTGAACAGGTTACAATGTGTATGATGCGTATTGAGGCGGCTGTCCTAAAGGCTTCCTGGTGGCCGACTTATATAGGCGGCCAGACCCCAGGATACAAGGCAAGTACTTGTCCGACAAGTAATCAGAGTCCTAGACCTAGCCGGCTTAGTTGCCGCCTTCCGTCTTGGGCTTGGTGGCTTGATGGGCTTCGGCATTCTGCCTTTCTTGGACCGTCCGCCTACTTCCTTGTACGTCAGCTATCTGGGAAGCCCGACAGGCTTCAGCCTTACCACCCTTGGGCCACCCTGGACTAGCCGGATTAATCCATGTTGGTTACACCCCTAATTGATATATCCCCAACATTATGAAGGGGTTGCGGTGCAGAAAACAATAATTTTTCTAGCGAACGAAACCCTAACTAGCCAGGATCTATCTATCTAGTACATGCGATAACAGTGGCGGAACGGGTTACATTACCTCCATGTAGACCGATAGTGGGGATTACGCTCCCGCACAAGCGTTGACGATGAAGTCGAACGTAGCCGACCTCGAGGTCGCGGAGAACTTGCCGCGATGTCGGAGTCGATGACGCCGGGGTGTTGATGATGATCTGCGTCGACGGGCGTCGGGCGGAAGAAGGCAGAGCGCCAGCACCAGGGCTGGTGCGCCGGCAGCAGAGGGGGGAGGCGCGGCGGCTGCAGGGGGCGAGAGGACGTTGCCCAAGCTCCTCAATAGAGTAGCCTTCGAGCACTCGCAAACATACGGAGCCTAGCGACAACTCCCGGTCATTCAGATCCAGCTGAAATCGCAGGAGTAGATCTTATCTGGAATCCCGCAGAGCAACGGCGCTCTGCGGTATGGCTTAGGTCGAGAGAGACCCTCTTCCTCAGCTCGGCGCGGCTCCGACTTGGGAACCACGAGATCGAGAGAGAAATCGGGAATCAATTGGATTTTCCTATGAATTAAATCAATTAATATGCCTTGGTATATAAAGGGGGAAGGGGGTGTGCAAACCCCTTGGCTCCCCCATGTGGGACTAAAGGAGGAGGGGGGTTGGTACGCCCCCACCATGGGGCCCACCCCCCTTGTGGGGTGCGGCTCCCCCCTCTTGGGCCCTCTTAGGGCCCATGTAGGTGGGAGCCCCCTTTTTCCTTTATTTAATTAATATTAAATTAATATAAAAATCCCATTAATTCATAATTAATATATTTATATATAATTCAATATCCCGTGACTCCGAAACTATTTCGGAACCACCCGAACAACTTTCGGACATTCCCGGAACCATTCCATACCTCCGCGGAACTCCTTGCGGACCACCGGAACTCTTTCCGGATCATTTCTCTCTCTCCAATAAAAACCTATAAAACTCTAGAACCTATCTCCTAGCGTCGCTAAGACCTTAAGTTTGTTACGCTACGGTTCGGGAACACTCCAGACATGGTCGAGACACTCCGCTCACCAATGATCGTCAGGGATACCTGGAAATATATGACGACCCATGAATATCGTCGTTGAACCATAAGTATGATATTCATTCCCTTTGTCTCTGCGATACTACCTTGTCCGAGATATGATCGTAGACACACCGATGCCTCTGCTGTATCTCGTTACCGACGAAGGTTATTAACTTGTCTGCGATATTACATCTCCATGACCTAGTCATAAGCTGCGCAGCTATATAGATGTATCACCGAGTGGGCCCAGAGTATCTTTCCATTACAAGAATGAACAAATCCCGCTCTTAATTCTTACGTCTTGATGCTCTTTCGGAATACCCAAGATGGACACCGTTATTGTCATGCTATATAAGACACAACGTTTGATGCTCTCAAAGCACTCCTACGAAGCAACAATAAGTACGGTCTCACGGTCTAAGGAATAAGCTATCATACTCTTATCTATTGCAAATGACAAACATCATAATACGATCTTATTGCAATACTTTGCGTATGTCCACCACCTTATTCAACTAACAAGATGACCCCATTGTCAACCGACGTCATTGTCCTTGATCGGGAATCTCGATCAACTGTTGCCAATGGACTAGCTCATATAGAGGCTTGCTAGGGACCTGGTTGTCTATGTATCACACATGTATTAACAATTCCGATTAATACAGTTATAGCATAATACACAAACCTTATTATAAACTTATGAGATAACGCAATAAATACTACTTATTTATTTGCCTCTAGGGCATATCTCCTTCACATTAGCCCCCAGAAAGGTTAAAGTTCTCCAGGCGCCGGCTTCTTCTTGATTCTTTATCTGCCAATGTTGGCGGCTGCAGGACTTGAACCATTCTGAAAATCAACGAGGCACGCGCGTCTTGATACTGACGCACGGCCGCCTTTATCCAACACGGGAAAAGACGGCTACTCTGCAATTTCGCCGAGCATTCTTCTTGACGGATTCCACTTAGCCGGCTCACGACAGTTTGAAAACGGCCTAGGCGGGAATCTCGCCATGATCACAAATCACGGGAAAAGAGGAGGCATGGAGATCGTGCGATCATGCGTTGCGGCTAATGTCGGACACGTGTCCGACTAAAAGCGCCGTTGCACAGGGAGCAACGCCTGGCCCTATAAATAGGGAACCGAACGGTTCATTTTCGCCGCCCTGCCTTTGCCCTCCTCGACCTCTTGCCCTTCCACTTCTCCGCTTCTTGCTTCCGAGCGAACTCCGACGAGCACATCTCCTCCGACGACCTCCGCGCACGGCGATGTCCACCGGCCAAGACCTTCCTTCCACGGCGTCCAGCGGTCCGGCGACCGAAACCGCGCCCGCGGCAGCGATGGGCAGCGCGATATCTCGTCCCGCGACGGCGGCGACGGGCAATGTCGCCACCGTCGCCCCTCGGATTCCTACCGCGCGCGCGTCGGCGGCGGTCTCCTCGGCTCCTCCATCGTCCACCGTGGCGACGACGGCGAGAGGCGCTCCCGTCGACGAGGAAGAGGAAGCGGCGGACCTCGGGTCCCGCTACTGGCTTCCCTCCATAGTCGACGAAGACGCCCTCCAAGACTTGGAGGCCGTCGGCTATCTCCCCACTCGGGAAGACTGCCAATTGAGGGCCGCCTTCGGAGATGTCATCCCGGCTCCGAAAGCCGGGGAGCGGGTAATCCTCACCTCCCACTTAGTTAGGGGAATGGCGATGCCGCCTTCCGCCTTTTTTAGCGAGGTTTTAGATCACTATGGGCTCCAGCCCCACAACATAGCACCCAATAGCATCTTAGTCTTAGCCGGCTTCACAGCTCTGTTCGAAGGCTACCTAGGTATTAGGCCTAGTCTAGACTTCTTCAGATACTGTTTCCGTTGCCGGCGTCAGACTGTGCCGGACGGCGGGCTGGCAACCTGCGGCAGTGTCACTTTCAACTGCCGCCAGGGCCGCCAATGGTATCCTAAGATACCATATCTTGAATCCGTCAAGGGCTGGACCTCCACATTCTTTTACTGCCAAGACATGGCAGCTCCGGGCCGCCAATTTGGCATCCCGGAATTCGTCAACGCGCCGCCTATGCCCAAGCCATGCTGGGACGAGGCGGTGCCCAAGCTGACGGAGGAACTCCGCCTTTTTCAAAGGTGGATTGAATTCCTCACACGGACGATGGCTCCCCCTCTACTGGATGGGGTCGACACCGTCATCTGCTGGCTCGGCCGGCAGATCCTCCCCCTGCGGTACAACCCGCACAAAATGTGTCAGTATTCACCTACTACCACGGCCTCTCTCCGCGTAAGCGAAGAGAGGTTGCCGGTTGCCGACCTGGCGTTCCGGCTCCGTAGCCTCGTCAAGGCGGGGCTGGTGAAGGCGGTGGAGGGCGTGCCCATGCACACCCACGACAACCCTCCCCTCGAGGTAGATATCTTGCTCCTTGCCCCTTTTTGACAGCTTCGCCGGCTAATCTTGAGTTCCATTAACACTTGTCTTCTTTTTCAGCTCTCCGACTTGGGGGAGGATGACCTGGCTCCCGACTTCTACGAGTCGGAAGCCGGGAAGATGAAGAAGCGCAAAGCATCCGGCGCCGCTTCCTCTACGGTGATTGCCGAGAGGAAGAAACGGATCGCATCGGCTACCGAGCCGGCTCTCGTCAACCTTGACGAGAACGCGGGGATTAACATCCCCCGAAGGTACTCAATTCTGCCTTTAATAGACGACAAACTTCTTCAATACCGGCACCCAATTGACTGTGCTTGCTTTTTATTGACAGGGAAAGGGTCGCAAGTTCCCGGTTGCGGACCAGGCTTCTTAGCAAGGGTAAGCGGCCTCAAGGCAGCTCGCCTGCTACTGTGCCGCCAACCCCCCAGCCCCGGGCCGGCAACTTTATGGGCGACGCTCGTCGCCAGCCCCCGGCTTCTGGCGTGCCGCCAAGGATTTCCTCCGCTGACCGCGCACCCACGAATCCCCTCCTTTTGGCTGAGGCTACAGCCTATGAAGCCGCTCAATCGCGCGCCGCCAAGGAAGTGTTGCTGGAGGCGGCTGCCGGCGGGTCCCAGAGGGCAGCCCCGACTGCAGGAGGCGGCAAAGTTAGGGACCCTTGGTCCACCTTCACGAAGGCCAAGGAGTCAGCCTTGGCCTTTGCCAACTTCACCTCCCAGGCCTTCGCCGACTTGGAGGGCGACCTGTCTGTAAGTTTTTACAACTCCGGCATATATATAGTCTTTCCCCCGAGCACTTAGGTGGCAGGTCAAAAAAAATTGACTGCCGGCTTAGTGGTTATTCGACAATATGTTTTATGCCTTTGCTTTTTCCTGCAGGGCCTTGTGTCCGCCAACGTTGAGCTTGTCTCCTCCCGAGTCGAGATAAACCAGCGGTGCCGCGACCTGAGGAAAGATTGCGAGGCCAAGGACCTGCGGATTGCCGAGTTGGAGGCGGCCCGCCAAAAAGATGAAGGTAGGGTTGATCCTCTTTGCCTTCAGCTATATTTTCGACTTATGTTGCCGTCAATCATTTAGTTAGCGAATCCATATTTGTAGAACTGCTAGACCATGCCCAGGATATACTGAAGGCGTCCACTGATATGCAAGCTCTTATGAGTGAAGCTTCCGATTTGGCAACCGCCAACTTGGTGATGAAGGAGGATCACCGGAAGGAGATGGAGGCTCAGCAGCTCAAATTTGCGCAGGAATCTAGCCAGCTCACTGGTGAGCTGGAAAGCCTGCGTAAGAAGTTGGCGGAGGCGGAGAAGACGGCTGCCGAGGAAATCTCCAAGCAGACTTCTCGCGCCCAAACTGCTGAGGATGCGTTGGCAGCTCATATGGTGGAGCTGTCCGCTTTCCATAACTCGGTACTTGGTAATTTTTCACTCCTTACTTTGATTTTGCCATTTTGCTTAGCCTTAGCCAAACTGATGGTTTTGTTTTTGATGCAGTTCTCGCCGGTTTGGGCGACGACAAGGTTGCCAGCCCCCGCCTGGATCGCCTTGCGCGTCTATGCGAGCTGATCACTGAGACTTTGGCGGCGTCCACGCGGTTTGCCGCCAAGTTCTTCATCTCCTCTGGCAGCCAGGAACCGACCGAATTCAGCGATGTGCCCGCTATGTTGGATCAGGCTACCAAACTGCACAAGAGCTCGCTGAAGTCGGCGGCGCGGGGTGGTGCCAAGACTGCACTTGGGCTATTCATGGCGCACTACCCCGAGGCGGAGATAGAAGCCGTCACCGAAGGCATGCCGTCTACATATGAAGACGGTAGCGAGGTTGAGCCGGCCGCTGTTCTGGACAGCGTTGCCGGCTACGCCACGCGTGTTGCCGATATGGTGGACACTTCAATCTTCTACCGGCGCCATCCTGTGCCTGCCGGAGGGGAAGCTGGAGCTGCCGGCACGGTCGAGGCGGAGGGGAGTGACAGTTCCGGGGCTGAAGTTGTCAGCCCCCAAGCCTGATGTAGACGCTCCCCCGAGCCATAGCTTTCTTTCCTTGCCTCCTTCTAGCATGATTTGTCAGCCCCTGAAACAATGCAACTTTGACTTGTAATATTTGTATATACTTTTGTTGTTGCTCTGCTAGGCGGAAACTAGCTGACAAGTTTTATTTTGCCTTATTTATATGGCCCGCCTTAATTTTACCCTGACCTATATGTTTGACTTTTTGTATGTTGACGAACCTCAGCCGGTAACTTTAGCTGAAACAACCAGGGCTAGACCATGCGTTTAGGATCAGAGACCAAAGCCAACATGTTGGTGTCAAAGACATACTACTAGGCGAACCACATATAAGTAATCAGAGGTAAAGGAATTAGGCGGCGCAAAAAGTTTATTTTTGCTTTAGGTTGGCTCGAAAGCTGCAAGTATCTACCAGTTTGAACCTTTGCACGGAGCTAGAAAAATAGGTAACTTAGATACATAGGGGAAATATGATTGCAAGAAAAGACAAAAGATGGCATGCTTCTCAACACAGATGAGGAACCATAGACTTTTATTTCATAATCATATTTAACTTATTACAATTATAAATTGCTAAGTGTAGAAAGGACGTAGCTACTCAATATTCAAGGCCGTCTTGATTGTTCGAACGGATCGTCAATGCCTCTTTTGCGCTTGGTTCCCCTTTTTCTTGCCGCCTTCTTGCGCCTCTTCTTTTCGTCTTCGTCGCGAATGTCGGCCAGGTAGTAGGAACCATTGAGCAGCGCCTTTGTGACTATAAACGGTCCTTCCCATGGCGGGGATAACTTGTGCAAGCCTTTTTTGTCTTGAATTAGGCGGAGAAGCAGATCACCTATTCGGAAGCTTCGCTTCCGCACTCTCCGGCTATGATAGCGGCGAAGTTGTTGCTGGTACAAGGCGGAGCGATGGAGAGCGACGTCTCTTTCTTCGTCTAGCAGGTCTAGGCTATCCTGTCTTGCACCTTCTACGTCTTGCTCGATGTAGGCTTGAACTCTTGGGGAATCGTATTTCATGTCGGTAGGTAGCACCGCCTCAGCGCCATATACTAAGAAGAAAGGAGTATAGCCGGTAGATCTGTTTGGCGTTGTGCGCAAACTCCATGGTACCGACTGTAACTCATCTGCCCAAGCGCCGGCTGCCCTGTGTAATTGAGCTTTGAGACGAGGCTTAAGTTCTGATAAGACTAGGCCGTTTGTACGCTCTACTTGTCCATTGGATTGAGGGTGTGACACGGATGCCAAATCAAGCCGGATACCCAGATCACTGCAGTATTCTTCTATGTCGCCTTGAGATAGGTTGCTGCCATTATCAGTGATAATGTTGTGTGGAACTCCAAACCGAGAGATAATTCCCCAGAGGAAATTGGTGGATGTTCGTGCGTCAAGTTTGCTGATCGGTTTAGCCTCGACCCATTTGGTGAACTTGTCGACAGCGACCAATAGGTGGGTATACCCACCACGCGCCTTCTTGAAGGGACCCACCATGTCTAAGCCCCAGACCGCGAACGGCCAGGTGATTGGAATCGTCCTTAGTTCTTGTGCCGGCAAGTGAGGTTGACGAGCGTACAACTGGCAGCCTTTGCATGTCTTTACGATGTTCTCTGCGTCTTCTTTGGCGGTAAGCCAGTAGAAACCTTGGCGGAAAGCTTTGGATACAATGGACCTGGCGGAAGCATGATGCCCGCAGGTGCCAATATGTATATCCTTCAGAATTTCCCGGCCTTCTTCCGGCTGTATGCACCGCTGTTAGATGCCGCACGTGCTTCGCTTATATAGCCCGCCTTTTATTATCGTGAATGCCTTGGCTCGCCTTATGATCTGCCTTTTTAGCACCTCATCGTCCTCCGGCAACTTTCTGTCGATTAGGAAATCGAGATATGGGACTGTCCAATCCGGCTGTGTCAAGTAGACAGCGAGACTTGCCGCTTCTACCGGTTCTTCTGCATCGGGGTCCATCAAATCGGCGCCTTTAATGGATGACTTGTGCAAATGTTCCAGGAAAATATCTTTTGATACCTTTTTGCGTTCCGACCCAAGTCTTGCAAGTGTGTCTGCCGCCTCGTTCTCAGCTCTTGGAACATGCCGGACCTCGTAGCCCGCGAAGTTTTTTGCGAATTCGTCAACTTTGGCTCTGTATGCCGCCATTGTTGCGCTTTTCGCGTCCCATGTTCCACTTACTTGCTGCGCGACCAAATCTGAATCGCCATAACAGTGGATTCTTTTGACGACTAGGTCGTTTGCCACGTGTAACCCATGAAGCAAAGCTTCGTACTCGGCAACGTTGTTGGTTGCTGTGAAGTGGATTTGCAACACGTAGCTAAGCTTGTCACCTTTAGGCGTGCGTAGCACGACTCCAGCCCCCGAGCCTTTGAGCATCTTTGATCCGTCAAAGTGCATGACCCAGTATTCTGATTCGGGGAGTGTCGGTTCCTCCATGGCTTCTGTCCAGTCGGCGACAAAATCTGCAAGCGCTTGAGACTTAATGGTGGTCCGTGGTTTATAGACTATATCAAAGGCGGCAAGTTCGATGCCCCATTTGGCAACTCGACATGTTGCCTCTGCATTGTTGATTATGTCTCCCAACGGTGCCTTGCTGAATACTGTCACTGTGTGTGTTCCTGGAAGTAATGCCTAATCTTTCCGGCGGCGAAGAATACACCATAAGCCAGCTTTTGGTAATGCGGATACCTCTGCTTGGAGGCGGAGAATACTTCACTGATGAAGTAGACCGGTCGTTGCTCACACGTCGCGGCTTCGTTCTCCTTTCTTTCCACAGCCAAGACAACGCTGACAACAACTCGTGTTGCCGCGATGTACAGCAGCATTGGTTCATGTGATCGAGGTGCTGCCAATATCGGAGCGGATATGAGGGCATCCTTAAGTTGTTGTAAGGCGGCGTCTGCCTCTGCTGTCCACTCAAAGTTGTCGGATTTCTTCAATAGCCGGTAGAGAGGCATTGCCTTTTCCCCTAGGCGGCTTATGAAACGACTGACGGCTGTCGCCGATCCGGCTAGACGTTGCACGTCCTTCAGACAAGTAGGTCTGGATATGTTTTGGATGGCCTTGATCTTCTCCGCATTAACCTCGATCCCTCGTTCTGAGACGATAAACCCGAGCAGTTTGCCGGCTGGAACGCCGAAAACGCACTTGGCGGGATTGAGTTTCATCTGATACCTCCGGAGATTCTGAAACGTTTCTTCCAAATCCTCTAGGAGATCTGCCTTATTTTTTGACATCACCGCGATGTCGTCTACGTAGACGTGAACATTGCAGCCGATCTGTTCGTGCAGGCAATTTTGCATACAGCGCTGGCATGTTGCCCCTGCATTCTTCAGGCCAAAAGGCATCATGATGTAGCAGAAAGTCCCGTATGGAGTGGTGAAAGATGTTTTCAGCTGATTCGACTCTCTCATCTTGATTTGGTGGTATCCTGAGTAAGCGTCCAAAAAACAAAGCAGCTCGGAGCCTGATGTGGAGTCTACGACTTGGTCAATTCTAGGCAGCGCAAAGGGATCCTTTGGGCAGCACTTGTTAACACCGGTATAGTCAATACACATCCTCAGCTCTTTATTCTTCTTTGGAACAAGTACAGGATTTGCCACCCAATCAGTGTGTACAACTTCTTTTATGAAATTGGCGGCCTTCAGCCTATTTATCTCCTTTCCTATAGCCTTGCGTCTCTCATCTCCAAAGCGTCTTGTTGCTTGCTTCACCGGCTTGGATCCTTTTATGACGTTGAGTGAGTGCTCGGCAAGTTCTCTCGGTACACCAGGCATGTCGGAAGGCGACCATGCAAAGATGTCACGATTCTCACGGAGGAACTCGACGAGCGCGCCTTCCTATTTGCTGTCAAGGTTGGAGCCGATAACAACTTGCTTAGACTTGTCACCTGGGATGAGGTCCTCCTTTTTGGTGTCTTCTGAAGCTTCGAAGGTCTTCTTGACATCAATCTTTGGCTTTGGCATGGAGTTGTCTGAATCCGCCCCGAGCAGCGCCAGTTCTTCCTTGTGGATGACGGCTTCTGCGAAGGCGGCCATGCCACGCTCGCATTCCTTGGCTTTCTTGAAGTTGCCGGAAATCGTGATGGTTCCGTTCTCCCCCGACATTTTAAGCTTGTTGTATATGTAGCACGGCCTTGCCATGAACTTGGCGAAAGTCGGTCGTCCGAAGATTGCATGATAGGCGCTTTTGAAGGGGACAACTTCGAACCGGAGGAACTCTGAGCGGTAGTTCTCTTTTGGTCCGAAAGTTACCTTCAGCCTAATGCTCCCCATTGACTTTGCTTGCCTGCCGGGCACTATGCCGTGAAAAGTGAGGTTGTTGTGGTCCAGCTGATCCTCCGATAGGTTCATGCGGCTTAGTGTGTCATAGTACAGGATGTTGAGGGTGCTGCCGCCATCCATGAGTAGCTTTGTGAGTCTGAAGTTGTCGACAATGGGATCGACGACAAGGGCGTACTTGCCTGGGTGAGGAACGTGATCAGGTTGGTCGGACCGGTCCCAAGTGATTGTTGCTTCCGACCAGTTCAAATACTGAGGGACGTCCGACATTGTCGCGTTGAGTTCGCGCATTTCCACCTTATCCGCCTTAGCCGAAGGCGTGCCGACAGAGCACACAAGAGATTCTTTGACCTTCGGATATGGTTTCTTTTTCTTGGCGGCCGCGTCATCCTCGCTTGAGATAGACATGTCGTCGTCATCCTCATCCTCCTTGTTGTCTTTCTTGTCGTTCTTCTTTGACTTCTTTGACTTCCAGCCGACTGTGGGGTCCTTTTTGAAGTCGTCCATGAAACGACACTCACCAAGCATATGGTTGACCTTGCCCAGTGAGGCGTGGATGGGACATGGCAAAAGTTTTGCCTGTTCATAAGTGATTCGCGCCGCCTTAGGCCCTGAGCCGACGTCGCGACCATCTTTCTTATTCTTCCACTTCTTTTTGCCGGCATTCCCTTGGAATGCTACGGCTACCTCGTTGGAAGGTCCGGCTTTGTCATCTGCCGCCTGCTTGCGCTTTTTGTTCCGCTTTGGTATGATGTTGACGTTTGGGTCATCGTCCCGGGCGTCGTCATCCGCCGCCGCGTATTGGGCGGCTAGGTTGAGCATCTCAACAAGGTCCGTGATTTGCTCACGGACGAGCCGATGGCGGAGCAAGGACTTCTTCTGCAGGCCCGTGTAGAAGGCGTGGATAGCCTGTGCGTCCGAAACACCATGACAGTTGGCTTTTTTGGATATCCTACGGCTGACAAAATCTGTCATGGTTTCGTCCGGCTTTTGGATACAGCGTTGCAAATCCGTGTAGGTATTTGGACGCTTGTATGTTCCTTGGAAGTGCTGGGAGAAAACCTTTTCCATGTCGTACCAGCTATGGATAGACTTTTCAGGAAGGTTGTCGATCCAAGCCCTTGCCGTGCCCTCCAACATGAGAGGTAGGTAACGGACGGCAATGAAGCTGCTCCCGCCGGCAATTTCTATGGCCATGGCATAGTCGGCTAGCCATGAATCCGGCTTAACGAGGTCGTTGTACCTAGAACAGTTTTTTGACACTGATGTCATGTCCTTAGGGAACGGCTCTCTGCGGATGGCCTCACCGAAGCACTTTGGTCCAGAGTATAGCGGCTCCTTTCCTCTTGCTATGTCTTGTAGGCGGTGCCGTGCGTCTTTTGGATCGAGCTGCCGTGCGCCTCTGTTTGCGTCTGGCTCGTCCTGCGCTGCCCGGCTTATGTTGCGCCTGGGTCCTTCTGCCTCCTCTTTCCTCTTGATGCCGGTGCTACGCTGCGGAGACCGGCTTCGACCTCTCCTGGGAGAGTCGTTGCCGACATCTTTCCTAGGCGGCGGCCTATTGTTCCGGCTACCGCCGTTGTCGCGTCTTGGCTGGGATGGAGGTGGCAGGTCTCCTATGCTTCCTGTCGTTGAAATCTCGTCCCGCCTTGGCTTTGGCGGTGGCGTCTTCTTTGGAGGTGGCGTTGCCTTCCTTTTGTCGCCATGGCTACTGGAGCCGGACGGGCCTTCGGGGTCGCCGCCAGGTGCAGCTTTGCACTTTCCTGACTTGGACTCTAGGTCTCCCCCGCGAGCATCCGCCATGTGGCCGTAGGAATCAGCGCGAGCTTGTTGTTCTAGGGCCTTGCTTACGAAGTGTCTTGCATTGGCCAGCTTTTCTTCCGCCGTATAAGTGTTGTCGTCCAGGGTATCTAGTGCGGCGGCCGCGTTGAGGACGGGGGTGCAGAAGACAACATCTCCCCTTTTGTCCACGCGTTGTGGTGCCGTACGCCAGTCGAACCCGAGATCTTGAGCCGCTGTCGTTGCTTGCGTTGGCGGCTCCTTGCCACGGCGGTTTTTTGATGACTTTTTTTCCTCAAAGAGTTGCCGGCTTGTTTTGGCCGACATCTTCTCCTGTTCTTTCTTGATCTTCTTCGCAAGGCTCTCAACGTGCTCCTCTCTTTTTCGCAGGAAGTCAGAGTGCTTAAGCATGTTAAGCCTAAGCTCTTCCACTTCGTCAAGTGGGGTGTCTTTATTCACCGGAGTATTCATGATCTCGTCTACTTCTTTGATGACGGAGAGCAAATCCGTGGGTTTGCTGCTGCCGCCTTTCTCGAGGCCAGTTTTCTTCTTTGCGCGCACCTTGTCGGAACTTTCAATGAGTTGACCGGCAGTGGTGTCGCCGGCATCTTCCACCGGCTTGTTTTGCGCTTCCGAAGCAACTGGGGTTGTCTCGTGACCGACAACAACCATCATAGCCAGCTTGTCAGGCATGTCAGTATCCGTTGTGCCCTCTGAAGGAGCCGGATTACCACTGGAAAAGCGGGTTTTGATCTTCTCTTCGAAGAGACTAGCATCATCATCAGAGTCAGAGTCTACGTTGACTTGAACGGTAGATCTGGATCCGGCATCTGACATCGCATCCTCCTGGAGAGCAGGGAGGATTGACTTAGGATCGTTGTTTTCCGGCTGGGAGTCTGATCCCAGTCCGACAACTCCGACGAAGTGGAAATCAGATTCGGCCGACTCCTGGGAGAAGGCGGATTCAGATCCATCTTGTCGGTCGACTGCTTGGTCGAAGGGTTGGTGGGTGGGGTTGTAGAAACGCGGTAGGCCGTACGCCTCTGGCGTATACCCGATGAAGACGTTGATCCCTCCGATCCGTACGATTGCGCATCCGATAAGGTAGTCGTCCGCTGGGAGCCAGGACTCATCTGAGTTGACGTAGTTGTGGCCGCCATACCTTGTGACGCGACCGACGGCGATCTGCTTGCCCACGCCGCCAAGTGTTCCCGCCTGGAACGTGACGCCAGGAACCTTATGCCCCACGGTGGGCGCCAACTGTCGTGGTATCGGCATATTTGATAGGAGACGGGGGTCCTCTAGCCTACGTATGGATCGTGGGGAAGAAGGTTGGTGTCGTCGAGGACGGGATTGAACACGGCGAGTTTACCCAGCTTCGGATCCCACAGCGGTGGCGAGATCCTACGTGCTGCTATAATTCACTATGAGGCAATAGCCGTGAACAGGTTACAATGTGTATGATGCGTATTGAGGCGTCTGCCCTAAAGGCTTCCTGGTGGCCGGCTTATATAGGCGGCCAGACCCCAGGATACAAGGCAAGTACTTGTCCGGCAAGTAATCAGAGTCCTAGACCTAGCCGGCTTAGTTGCCGCCTTCCGTCTTGGGCTTGGTGGATTGATGGGCTTCGGCCTTCTGCCTTTCTTAGACCGTCCGCCTACTTCCTTGTATGTCAGCTATCTGGGCCGCCCGGCAGGCTTCAGCCTTACCACCCTTGAGCCACCCTGGACTAGCCGGATTAATCCATGTTGGTTACACCCCTAATTGATATATCCCCAACACATGGTATAAAACATATAATGAACGATTGGGATATTGCTAATAAACTATGTTTATTAAGTGCCTCTAGGGCATATTCCCTTCAACAATAACGGTGATACTTTTGGGTATCGGAAAGGAGTAGTTGAGACGAGGGGTCAACAGCGGGATTTGCCAGTCCGCATAGCAGGATAGATACTCTCGGGCCCACTCGGTGAGATCATGTCTAATGAGCTTGCAAGCATGTGACTAGGTCACGGAGACATGAGATCATGGACGAGTAGAAGATAGCGTTGTCGGTAACGAGGTCAAGCTAGGTATGGAGATATCTATGATACGACACTCGGACACGCTAAGTATCGCTATGTCAAAAGGTTTAAAACTCTGCGTTCATGTTTGATAGATGAAAGTCATTCGTTATATCACAGGGATTAATTCATGGGGTCCAGGCCTACGAGTTAGTCGTTGATCATATAGGAGTCTTGATCATACCTGTTATTATATCGAACCGCCAGGCTAACACACTTAAGGGGTTTCGACAACACAACCGGAAAGGAAAGAGATCACCGGGAACGTCCCGGGAGAGGTCCGATGGAGATCGGGCAGCGACGAAAGAGTTTTCGGAGCTAGAATAAATTATATATAATATGTTTGATATTAATTAGTGTAATTAATATGCAAATATGATTTTATATATTTATTTTCGTATATGTTTAGGCTGGTTTCACTAAATGGGCCTTCTGGTCGAAAGAAGACCCAAGAGGGGGAAATCCCCAAGGGGATTCGGTGGGGGCCTTGGGGGCCGACCCAAGTGGGCCAAGAGGCCCACTAGGGGGCCGGCGCACCCAGCCATGCTGCACCAGGCATGTGGGGGTTAGTCCCACATTGCCTGGTTAGCAAGTTGGCTACCCCTGGGAGCCTATATAAGAAGGGGCACCCCTGGCCTTTTAATTCACCAATTAATTCTCTCTCGATTTCGTGATTTCCTTTGTTGGAGTTGCGCCGAGTTGTGAGGGGGATCTCTTCCACCATAGCCCGATGCCGCGCTGCTGGTGTTCCGGTCCAAGTCTTCCGTTGCTCGTCCTGAACTAGAGCTTCAGAGGCCGTCGTCTCCGCCGTACGAGTGTGACGCCCTGCGAGGTGCTGCGCTAGCGGTACTCGGAGGTCTGCTTCGTCTACACGACCTTGAGGTCGGCTTCGTCGGTCTTCATCGACAACGTTTATGGAGGAACGTAATCCCGCTTTCGGTTTATAAGGGTATGTATTTCGATCTCCGTTCGTACTACTATATCAGCATAGAATAGATCTTGGCATGCTTTTAGGATATCGTTGGTAGGAAATTTTTTGTTTTCTGCACATGATCTCCTTCACTCTCCTCCTGCGATCATCTGCTCTCAAACATGGTATGTATGAGTTCTCATACATTATTTTTTGGTTGTTTCTCCGGAGCAACGTATGGACATTTAGCTAGTTCCTTACAAAACCTGAACTATTATTACAGGATCCGAGATAATCTACTATAAACTCTTAAAATACACTTCTAATATATTAGAAGTAAATAAGCCTAAGTGAACCGTGGAGACTGTGATGCACTTATTGTATTTACGACTTAGACCAAATTCGTAGATTTGTTTTCAACATGTACGTACGTGACAAAGTCACAAATCATTGGATTTGTTTTCAACGGTATCGTACATGATAAAGTCTCCATTATTAACTGTTCACGATGTTATATTAAATCATGGTAGTAGATTAAAGATTCTTGTGTAACACAACCGCATAAATTACCTTTTTCGCGTTTGCGATTAGGGTTTTGTCTCCTCCACGTCCGGCACTGCCCTGATGTGGAGTTCCCATCTGCCCTGGTCAAGGTTTGGATGTGAATCCTTTTTGAAAAACCGAACAAGGGGATTTGCGGCCGATAGTCTTGTTAGCTGGGGCTACGAGACGACTGGGTCGTGCAGCGTTATGACTCGTATGTGGCTTTGGTGTTGAGTGGTGTAGATCGGGGCAGCGGGGTCCCGGGGCTAGTGGTGTGTGTTTGTGGTAGTGGTGGACTTGTATCATGTGACAGAGCATTGTATAGTGTATATGGTTTTTGGGCCTTCTTTCACTTATAAACCGGGTCAATCTCTCATATCTATTTGAACGATGGATATCAACCATCTTAAACTAAAAATTCAAAGCAGAAGAATCATCTGCTATATTCGCTGCCATGTGGGAGTTCTCTCGGCTACTCCTAAGGTTTTTGCCATTTAAGCTTCTACCTATGATGACTTTGAATTTGCAAGCAAGCGCTTCTACTTAGACGGGATCTCGTGCAGGTCCATCTAGTGAGGCAATTGATGATCTGCTTCGGAGGATGAGTTCGATAGTCTGATTTTTAGGATGAACCGGATGAGCAAAAGGTGGAGCTCAAGTGGATGGCCCTTTCATGATCTCTAACATGTAAATTTTGGGTAAATAACATTGTAATTTTAATATTGAAGTCGTGTAGACTAGATTTCTCCTTTTTATTATTATTTACAATTACACTAGTATTTACATGATATGCAACATGTAAATTTGGGCAAGCAGTACTGTAATTTTGGTCGTGAAATCATGTATATTTTTTCTATCTCTTTCTAGTTTCTTTGTTTACTGCTAATTCCATTATAACAAAATCCAAACCAATAAAGCTTGCTAATGATTTTTATCTAAGGGGTTAGGTGATTTTTCCTCCATGCCATGTGTGGTCTTATGACCAAAAAATAACTGACTTATGTCGGCTTTAAAAAAGCCGAGTGCCAAATAGACAATCACTAAAAGTAATGCTCCTCCATTTTTTAATGTAAGCGCACATGCTTTTTGAGGTTTAAGTTTGGCGATGAAATGTGGGCTACGTGTCACAAAATTGGACATATAAGTATATTTCGTATGTTAAATTAATGGTGTAACTTCAGTCTCAAAGACGTGTGCGCCTTACATCAAAGGAACATAGGAATTAATTGCCGGTGTTACATAATGAAAGTGCTATGTGATATGAATCACTTGGTGTCTATGTTGTATTTGTATAACATAAACTTCATACGTCTACATACATCCACTTTCTATCAAAGTTGTGACACTTATTTTGAGACAGCGGGAGTATTATTTGGGCATTCAAATTACACCTTATATTATTTTTGGAACAAAGGTACGATAGCTGAGCCCCCGCTCAAGGTAATTAATGAATTTTGGAACAAACGCACTGAGCTGATTGTGGGGATTCATACTCAGCTTAGTGGGTGTCATGTCTCCATTTTCGTTTCCATATACATAGGAGTATATAATGCCGTGTGGGGCTTATTTCATTTGCGTTGAAGAGGTGATTTTATAGTTGTACGCACGTACAACCGGGAGCCTCCATTCCTCCACAGCTCCCTCACCACATAGTGCCGTACACGTCGTCGTTCGGGTGCAACTGCAACTGGCGCCGACTCCTTCACCTCTTTGTGCCTATTAATACCATTCCGCCGCCCAGCCATCGAATCACAAACTGGAGTATTACAACTCCAGCAAGTCTTAAGGAGGTTCCAACATGGCCGGTGTCACCGCCAATGCCGTTGCCCTTGTCGCCCTCCTCGCCATGCTCGCCACGGCCAACGCCTACAGCTCCATCTACAGCACCACCTGGCAAGACGCCAAGGCCACCTGGTACGGCAAGCCCACCGGCGCCGGCCCCGACAACAACGGTACGCTCATACGCGATGCAATGGCGGCGCAATGCTGTTGCACCACGTAGGTACTAATGCCGATCGATCTACCTTGCAGGTGGTGCTTGTAACTACAAGAACAACCACCTTGCCCCGTTCAACTCCATGACGTCCTGCGGCAACATGATCTTGTTCAAGGACGGCGCCGGCTGCGGCGCCTGCTACCAGGTACTGCCACGCATGCATGGTGCCGGCAATGTCAATTATATTAGTTGATTGATGCTGATCCCTTAAGTGATGACATGCTGCCATGTTTGCGAGTACATTCGTCGCCTCCTCACCGGACATTGACCTTTTTTTGTTTTCCTCGCCGGTGTTTCAGATAAAATGCAACAAAGACAACTACCCTGAATGCTCAAACGTGCCCAAGACGGTGGTCATCACCGACATAAACGACGGCCCCATGTCCAAGTACCACTTCGACCTCAGCGGCACAGCGTTCGGCTCCATGGCGCTGCCAGGCCGAAACGCCCAGCTCCGCAAGGCGGGCAAGATCAGCATCCAGTTCAGGAGGGTGCCCTGCAACTGGCCGGGCGTCAAGGTGACATTCTACATCCTCAGGGGTTGCAACCCCTACTACCTCCCGGTGATGGTGACGAACGTGAACCGGGACGGCACCATCGTGAAGATGGACATCATGCGCTCCAAGAACGGCGTCCCTACCAAGATCTGGGAGCCGATGTACCGCTCCGTCGGCGCCGTCTGGCGGCGCGACTCCGGCAACCCGCTCAAGGGGCCATTATCCTTCCGCATCACCAACGAGTCCAAGAAGACGCTCATAGCCACCAACGTTGTCACGGCTAACTGGCAGGGCGGATGCAGCTACACGTCCAAAGTTCAGTTCACTTAATTAACTGGCTTACCCCTACTTCTTCGATGTTGAATCACCGAAGGGTTTTCTTTTTCGAGAATTGGATCCAAGGATTTTGAGTTATTAGCAGCTACTAGTATATAGTACTCCCAGTCGTGTTGATTGACGTTAATTCTGTGTCTTCAAGTTCCATCAGGGTACGAGCGTGCTCGTGCTTGTGTGTTATATTTGCTCTAATGTATATGTTTCTTTCGGAAATGCTCATTTTGTTGAGCTTTTGTATCCAATTATCTTATTATTACTAGTAAAAGGGCCCGTGCGTTGGAATGGGAAAATACATATTTTCTGGTTTGATAATTTCAAAAGATAAATAGCCCGTAGAGAATACACAACAAATAATATGTGTGTACAATAAATCAGTAAAAACACATTACAAATCCAATTGTTAAAAAACACCACTTTACGTTCGAATCGCAGAATACCGCCACATTTTGGTCAAAATTATGTAATTATGTTATGAAGAAAAGATAAATCATGATTATGAATGTGTTTTATTTAAAACACATGACGTCCTAGATTCATTGTTTAATGGTGACCGGTTTATACCGTCCGCTGCGGAGTTGCGAAAACATTACAAACATATTTTGTTCAATTATTATTTTTAGGTATAAATAATGTCATACTGAATTCATGAACTCGATTTTTTTATGGAATGAGTTTTATTAGTTTTAATAAAGACTTTCTCCATCCAAACTGTAAGGCGCACTTTATTAAAAAATTGTCTTTGATGCATTATTTTCACCACTAATATCAACCGAAGTATATGGACCAATAATGTATAAATGTTATCGTGCATTTTTTCCAAAAAAAAATCATTTCATGTATCTGAAGTACACTAAATAGTGAAAGTTGGAAGTTGTTGACCAACAAAGATCAATGTTGGCTCGCATTTTAGTAAGGGGGGAGTATACTCTTTGAATATGTTCTGCGGAGAGATGCAATGTAACGAAAAAAGTTTGAAATCTTAGAAATTGTGTACCCCTTTCTTTGTTTTGGTATTCTCTTTTAATCTACAGAAACGATATAAAATTATGATAAAAAAATACATTAGGATTCCCTTCTGCCCACTACTTACATGAGTTGACCTTCCCCTCTTTTGTTATCTTGCTCTATTTGTTTTGGCCTCTTATTGGCCACGTCCTTAATTGCTCGTCTATGTGCATATTTTCCATGATGTCTAGCTTATAAGCTATGTTTGAGTATAGCCATTTAAGCTATTTTCTGTTAGGCATAAGTATGTCTCTAGTTTAGCAAGTCAAGTCAGATAGAAGACGCAACCAAAAGAAACATGGAAAAGCCAATCACATCCCACAAAACTTGAAGTGTACCCTTAAAGACCTTAATTAAGACATAGATTTACTTTATTCGTCTGACTTTCATTTCTCGAACTATTTTTTGGTAAAATTAAGTTGCTACATTTGTTCGGGACTGTAAGGTTTGAGTAAAATTTGATCAATAAATTAAGTAACTTAAAATGATTTATTTGTCACAAATATAAATATTAAGTAACAATCTGTATCTAATTTCCTTATTAGGGTGGCTTGGAATCCACATCCGCAGTTTTTTATATTTTTCGTATGATCAAATTATTTCTTCCATCCAATGAAAAAATATTACTCACAATTGTTTACACATGGATGGTAAAATCTGCTTTAATTCATGTTCACAGAAATAATAGGACGATATGTTTTACTCTGAAGTACACAAAAATGATAAAAGTGTGCATCGGAGTATGCTTTTTTTCAAATATCTGAATTTCTCAGATTTGTTTTGTAGCTCACAGTACAGAATATTTGATTGAGTTTTTGCATGTTTGTGGAATATATCATTGACTATATCCAGGATTTTTTCCCCAGAATTTTTAGAATTATGTAAATAGTTTTTTAAAAAATTTAACCCCAGAATCACTAGTGCTCAGGAGGCAAAAACACTTTCACTGAATACTAGACTATCTATTCTGAAAGAGGGAGCACTGCAAATTGCATTATGCTGACACGCTACTGTAAAATCTGAACAAATCCAAATGTGCAGGGAGATGCGTTGGCAGCAAATGGTGAGAGGTAAGGTAACTGAATTTATTGTGGGAGTTTCACAAGAGGTGTTGCTTGAAACAGAAGTTGGGTCTAACTATGGCAGGTAGCCAGTGCCGGTCCAGAGGGGTGGTCAGGGTGTGTGGCCGCCCCGGGCCCCCGAAATCTAAGGGCCCCCAACTTTATATACTATACTATATATTATCTGTATATATTACATGTGTATATGTTATAAGAAATCTATTTGATACGCATACTGCTAAATGCATTTGTAAGATATTGACAACATATTTTTAATATATATATTCATTATTATTGTTACGATGTTTATATTAGGGGCCACACATTTTAGTTTCGCCCTGGGCCTCCCAAATCTCAGGATCGGCCCTGCAGGTAGCCCGGTTGATTAGCTCACTTTATTTACAGCATGGGTTTCTATTGCAAGGACCGCGGTCTTAAAGAGGATTATATGTACGCGTAAAAAAGAGGATTATATAATATGATATAGTTATGGGGCGTGGGCACGGATCCAACGCTAGTAGTGTTTCTTTTATGCTTGCTTGGTTACACTACCGGAGCCAGCCATGTGCCTCATTTTCTACTTGGAGACCACATCCGAAAGCACTAATCAATGATCAAGTAGTATGATTACAGGCATCGCCGCCAAATTAAAGGATCAGGAATATTTTCTGAATCCATTATACTTGCTTTAGTGCTTATGCTGTTTAGTTGGTCTTCCTACTCAGCATGGAGGTTAGGAAGAAATTGGTTTTGTAGTGTGAATTCCCCAGCTTCCTGGTATTGATACTCTGTCCAACCAGGCTGAAGGCCTGCTACCATGTGCTGCAAGCAAATTTCCTGAGAAAACATATGACTTCAGTGCTAATACTCTTGTTCCACTCTTTTCCATTTCCCCACAACTTTATTTCTTTGAGAATAGTTGGGTTACACGAAACATTGACGCCTGAAATAAATGTTGTTTGGTTGCACGAAACATTTCATTCGGGGCTTCTTGGATCCAAGATATTGTATGAATTGGTTGCCATGGCACCTTCAATCCCGTAGAAGTGAAACACCAAGAATGTATAACAGAAATTATCTAAACATTTTAGTCGTATGAATCAAGCCTACTCCATATGAAAAATTCCGCAGTAATACAATGCTCCAATATTGTCATAGAAGTCCTTTTAATCAAACAAACCTTTACCTAAAAAAAATTCCAAAGAAACCACCTTACTGTTACAGGAAACCGACAGTTGGAGTTAGGTCTGGAATATCTTCATTCCTCCTCTTCTTTTTGTCAAGCAGCAGGTGCACGCGTGACCAATTGTGCCAAGCTAGGACAGGCAATGTACCACACCAAGGACCGAGTTCGTCAGTTTCGTGTGTATCTCGGCATGCAAGTTGGTACCAAAACAGAAATACAGAACCACAAGCATCTTTACTACAGTACTACAAGAAGCGGACAGTCACCTACCTGTGCAGTTCCTAGCATAGTCTTGCACTGCTGGATTTAACATCTGGCCTGACAACAAAGTTTCAGGTGATGAATGGGAAAGCCTCCATTGGCAAAAAATAATGTAGTGGAGCCAAGTTTGACATATTTTCCAGGGTGGAAAGCAAAGCCAGCCTTGTTGGATCAAAAGAATAATATGCTGCATGCCCACACAGTACATATCCAATGTTTTTCTCAATGGGTTTGAAATACATTGCTTTGTTGGCTGCATTGATCATACTTACTGCTCCCTCCGATCCAACAAAAGTGTCTAGTTTTGAACTGGAGTAGTTGAAAAATGCGACACTTATCGTGGATAGGCAATAGTATCGTGGATAGGCTCCGACTACAGCGGCGGCGTCCTCCTCCACCAACGCCTGGGGAGGTCGGCCAGCTGGTGTGGCTGTCATGGAGCTCGCTTGCTCTGTGGCGCTAGCCGGGTATGTGGATGTGGTGGAGATCTGCGGCGGCGGTGGTGTCCGGTCTGGGCGCGGTGGCGGCTGCTCGGTCTAGAGCAGCGGTGATGATCCGGACGGCGCGTCGCGGCGACGGGGAGCCTAGGCGTTGTGGCGTGTTGGATGTTGGGCCTCTCTCCCCAGTTCGCCCGGCTTCGCTGAGGACATCATGATCTCATCGTCGTGTTCGTCAGTTCGGCCGTGGAGGGTGTCTGTCAGTGGAGGTGACGCCCGGATGCCGGGGCGGCGGCCCCGGATGGTGGTCTTCGTATCGCGCCGAGCCAGGTGGAGGCTCTGTGGGAGGTGGACCTGGGCCCCGGCGCTTGGTTCCATTCGTGGCCTCAGATCGTCGAGCGCGTGGGGCTCATGGTCTGTGTGCGGGATCGAGAGGGTGGTCTGGCCGGTCCTTGAGGGCGGTTGCGGAGTGTGCGACACATCGGCGGGCGAAGGCCTTGCCCTGGCTATCGGCCTGGGCCGACGACGGCAACGCCCTCGGGCCTCGTGTCCTTCTTGAAGGCGTCATCGTGATGGTGCTCTCGCTGCTTCGTCCGGGTTCTCCGGGGGAAACCCTAGATCCCGCGAGGGATCGGGCGGGGGCGGCGCTCTTGCGTCGCTTGCCTCTTGGGGCCTCGTCTTGGATGTTCCACCGTGCCGAGGGGTACGTGGAGTGCTGGTGGTTAGCGGCGGCGATTTTTTCGTCTTCGGCTAGGTGGTGAGCGGCCTTGGGGCCGGCGTGGATGTCGGAGCGGCGGCTCCGGATTTCGTCTTGCGTTGAGGGTCGCCTCCGCCGTGTTTTGTGTCGGCTATGGTTGCTAGGGTGACATCGCCGTCGACTTGTTTTGGGGCGTGGCCTTGGGGCCGGTGTGGATGTCGGAGCGGCGGCTCCGGGTATCTTCTTGCGTTGAGGTCTGCCTCCGCCGTGTTTTGTGTCGGCTATGATTGCTAGGGTGAAATAGTCGTCGGCTTGCTTTTGGGGCGTGGCCTTAGGACCAACGTGGTGCGTTGTGTTGTATGGTTTTTGGCCGGTTTCCCTTATAAATTGTCCAACTCTTTTCGACTTTATCAATCAAAGGCATTGCCGAAGTTCGAAAAAAAATAGTATCTGATAATGTTTTACGCCGACCAAGGGCAGGGCTAGACACCTTAGAGCCCAGACTTTTGTGCCGGATGGGCTGGGCAGGCAATTTGCAGTAGTACCATGGAGGCCCATCTTAGCTTTTGATCCAGTGCAAGGAATGCAGAAATTTTCTCTGATACACCTTTCGTCTTAAGTACAAAAAAATTCATCTGAAAATTTGAGTTTTCTAGTATTCCCTCCGATCCGAATTATGGGTCACTGGCCGTATACAAATTTGCGCTGCCATAGAACAACTTTCACGTCAGTTATTCCGGATCGGAGGAAGTAGAAACATTCGATTTCCTGAAAAGTTTTCTAGGATATACAAGATATCATTGTGAGAAATGGCAAGGCAAGAAAGAGGTCTACAATGTCCAGACATTCTTGCATAAAATATTTCAGTACGACATGATATTTTTCATAGAATCAAAGGCTTCAGATTTTATCCCTAAAAATGCTTGCAACAAAGTGTTCCAACTTAATCAAGGAAATACATCAGAGCAAAACGTAGGGGCCTCATCCATGGAACTTCTACAGGAACTTTGCAGCAATTTCGTAGCAACAGATACAATAGACCTGGGATGTACCAAGTTAACGGCAATTTTTCAGGAACAGATGCAATAGACTTGGGATACCATGGACACATGACTCATGAATTGCTTACTCCATCTGCTTAATCACATCTCAACAATAATACTAGCCTGAGAAACATATAGGCAGATTCATGTAACTCGACAAATTCATCATATATTGGAATACACAAGACTGACTCAAACATGCCACACGTTGGCAAACTGACATCATCGTTTCAGAGAACGAAAAACAGAATTCACCATCTTGAGTGTCTGACAAGAGTGTAAGAAAGTACAAAGAGCAAACGATGACCCACATGATTCTCGCATTACATTACAGTTTCACAGAGACATCACAGAGTTCTTCTGAGCTGAAGAAGCTACAGAACCGAATTTAGAGGACAAGAAAGATCTTGGAAATCCAAGAAAGGTGCACTTGGTCAGGCAGCCATAACCGCCAATGGTCGCCTGTGGCCCTGCTGCAGACTCTGGCGCAGCTGCTGGTACCCGGTGCGGTAGTGCTCAAGGGAGAAGCACAGCTGCCTGATTGCCTCTCGCTTTCCCTCAGCACTCTCGGAGATCTCAAGCTTTTGTTTCTCCACCAGTTCCTCAAGCTCAGAAGACCGGACACGCAGCTCCAACAGGGAATCATGCAAGACAGCGGCCTCTGCAGTTATCTTGGCATGCTCAGTATTAAGCTGGCTAAGCTGGTTGTTCATCTGATTCATCTTTTCATCACGTGCTATGATGTCAGTTAATAGAGTGGCCAGCTTGTTATCAACTTTGCCTTTCTCGGATAAGATCACTTCGATCTTGCTTGTAAGGATGGCAAGTTCTTGATTCAGCCCACATATTTGTTTCTCGCTGTTCATGGACTCTTCTGTCCTGTCAGCATAAGCTTGCCTAAGCTCTGCTTCCATGGATGTCAGCTTTCCCTCGAGAGAGGCATTGGCCTCTGATAATGTTAGAAGTTCAGCACTAAGAGCGGACTTCTCCAGCAAATGTTTATCCAAAGAATCACAAACCACCTTCTCCAGCTCCTTGACATGGTCCTGGAGTATTGATTTATCTTGTAAGGCTCTTTCTAGCTGTGCTTCCAGGTTCATGATGGTTTCTGCTTTCTCCCGTGAAACTTCTTCTAATTCTGCTTTTGTATTATTTATCACTTCTTGCAGCTTCACCATCTCAGAAGCTGAATTATCTAAGCTGCATGCTGCCTGTTCAAGCTCTTCAATGCGACACCCCAGCTGCAATTTCTCCTGTGACAACCTTGCTAGCTCACCTTCGTTATTTGTGATTACTGCCTGAAGCATTACAGTATCAGCCTCAAGAGCAGATTTATCATGCAGATACCTCGCTGAAAGTTCTCTAAGCTCCTGCTTACACTTATCGACTTCAAGATCACGATGTGCCAATTCGATTTCAAACTGCTTAGCTGCTGAAGCCATTGCTTCCTTCAGCCCATCAGTCTCGTTTAAAAGCACAGCTTCTGATGCTTCCTTCTCACTGTTTCCAAGACAACTTTCAGTTTCCACATTTGAAACCTGCAACTTATCGTCATGTTCAGACACTTCTGAACTAGAACCAAAATTACTCTGGGAACACATGTTCTTTTCCTCTAAGGCGTCAAGTTTTCCTCTTGCTTCATGAAGCTCGTCTTCAAGCTCAACAATTCTTTGGCTCAAGGCATAAAACATACTGTCATCATTTTCCTCTTTGGCTTCATCAAGCTCTGATTCGGATTGTGAAGATGATGAAGACCCTTCACTCCCCTTCTTGGATACTTCAGAGCTCACACCAGAGCCAGTGGACACATCAAAGCAATCTGATCGATTTTTTGGCTTTCTATGTGCCATCTTATCTTCCATGTACAAATATTCAGATGGAAAGGGTGATCGTATTTCAGAATCTGATTCAGAGATGCCACAAGAGCCATGTGACTGCAGTGATGATGGGATATTTTTGCGCAATTCGCCAGTTACACTGTCGTACCGCTCAGCAAGGGCACGATACATGCGGTGGAAATTCTTGATATGGGTAACAAGCACGGGTCGTTCTTGGTCATACACCTCAGCCTTTTCTGCAGAGGATTCACCTTCCACCTCAACAAGTCCTAGCATCTCTGTGACTTGCGTCTCCATATCTGTTCAGTTAGAAGAATGATTATGTTTAGAAAACAACCTGGTATGAGACTGAAAAGTAAGATCATACAGTATTGCACACCGCTATTGTCTATCAACCAGCAAACAATCTATTTCCAGTGTAAGACAGTAACAGAACAACTGAGTAGCAAAGTCATTACCTTGTAAGTTCTCAGAGAGCCACTTGGAGTTTTCGGGGCTGATGTGGCTATCCCACCACCATGAGCGGGATTTCCTTAGTTGTGCCACTTGTGTTGGCATCATCTTCACCAGAATATAAGAAAATTGTCTCTGTTACGCAAGCCTAACAATGATTCACAAAGAAATACAAGTGAGAAGGTAGAACAAGAAGCACTCCCCCAAGAGTAAAGTACTAAAAAGATCTGAAGTACAAATCTATAACAAAGTTTACAATGGAAATCAAATCTCAAATCAGTCTCGGAGTTCATAGCAATTTGTCTCAGTATTCATGAAAATATAATAAAAAGGACCAGAGTGGTAATAAAATGCAGAAATGTGCACTTGTTGGCAAAACAAGCTCTGGATTGTAACTCCAATGAGCGACTTACCTGTGCAACAGAAAGATCACAGAAGCACACAACAATCAGGCCGATAATTAGCTCTTGCGCGCGCTATGAAAAAAGATCATGGGAAGACCTAACTTCTTCTCAAATAAGCAAAACTTATATGCTAGTGATGAGTCTTATATGCTAGTGGTGAGTACATGGCACGAAGAGTAGACAGATAGGATGCAAAACCCCGGGGGACCAGGACTGCTGGAAGCCCATGACTGACAATGACTAGCTATCTAAAGAAGAGTAACATGGAGTGGAAGACAGTGACATTTTCTGTGGAAAAAGGAAAACGTTCCTACTTGAATAAGAGTGAAAATACGTGTATGCTATCACAAGGAAACATTATACTCCAAATGTAGAAACATTTGTGCAAGAAAATATTGCATGAATATCAAGTAGAATGGGTGCGTATAGTAACAGTTTTCTTCAGACCAAAATCGCAAACGATACAGGCATGCACATCTGCATACTTGAGAAACAAAGAGATAGTGAAGCTGATCAGATCCTGTATATTCCGGAAACATCAATTCACATAATAAAAATTGGCTGGGTCCTGGGCATGAGATGTCCAACCGCAAAGGACACGGCAGCTACAGTTATGTTGCCTGTTAGGTAGGCCAGGCAACTTGATTCAGTGAACTGGGGAAGAAGTTTTCAAACAGACAATAAGAATGGACAACGAACAGCGTACCCCACGTTGATCAAAACTTTGGGGTTCAGGCAAGAAGCTGCAAGCGTGCAACCAAAAAACGGCATTATTCACGTAACAATAGGCCATCAGGAACACTGCTCAACGGATTGGACACATTATTAATTGAAGGCTCGGGGATCAGGGGCACGCCTAGATTAGATAGACGACACATGAAGGCGACATGAAGAGCACCATGCCACCATCACCTGATCACCATGTGTAGCGGATAAAGTGTTTACTCCAGGACGATAAATAAATAAATGTAACGCGACGAAAGGACTGAGCTAATTTGACCGAAGCGTATTCGACCGTTCTAACAGCAGGTGCAGGTTCGTGGAGATAAATTTTGAGTGCGTTGAATCTAAGGTTTCCTGAGTTCCGTACGTGGCGTGGAACGAGCGTCCAACGATTGAAGCACGTACGGGGCGCTTGAGGAACGACATCGCATCGGTGCTGAAAGAAGCAGCACAGGACCAACTGCATCTTCGGTCGGGGAGCAGAGACGTACGGCGCCGGCCGTAGAGGTAAAAGGCAAACCGCGCCGATGGATGGATCGATCTCTCTCTCTCTCGCGCGCGCGCGCGAAAGGGCCCCGGGCAGGAGAGAGACGGCGAGAAACAGAAGCTCCGGGGCGGCTACGACCTCCGACGAACCAACCACCCCGCCGTACCGCCGCCATCCCGCTCCGCCCCACCGGAGACACAGAGCAGAGCAGAACAGAACGCCAGGGAGAAGGCGCGGCAAACAGCGTCGCTAAGAGAAGGAGACAGAGATGAGGGCAGGAGGAGTTACCGAGGTTCGCCGGAGATCCGATGCTCGCTCCCACGCAGGAATGGAGGCACTGGCTGGCTGGCAGGGGGGAAAGGAAAGAGGTTACGCGAATCGGGGGAGCGCTAAAGCCCAAAAGAGTTAACGCATCGGGGGGGAGAGTGGGGGTTTGTGGTGGCGAGTTTACCGCGATGCCCCTGGTGGAACGGGGCGGGTTTCGAGTTCGAAATTTATGAGGTGGAGCCGCGGGAGAAGGTAACGTGTGATTAACGAACGGACGAACGAACGATGGTGCTTCTCTCCCAGAGCCAGAGGGGACCACACGTGGGGTGGCCCAGCGGGCGGAGGCCGTGGAGCCGTGTCTCCGGGGAAAGTGGTGGGAGGAGGGCCCGAAAGCATTGAATCGCGCATGGCGGACGGCGCTAGTGCAGGCTGACGCCGGTGAGCCGGCGGCAGCAACATCGGATCCTTGGGTGAGTGTAAAACTAGTGACAATGGACAGTAACATAGAGCAGTAACATAAATGTTATTCTAATCTATGTTATCACCTTCATAGTGGGTAGTAACAAGCATGTGGTGTCATGCAAATCTCTATTTATTAGATTAGACTAGTCATAGTGGGAGTAACATAACTAGTAACATAAGTACCACGTAGACAAAAATAGTGATATGACAAGTATTTAATAAAGAGAGAGATGATGGTGGTATCGTAGGTAGATACCGTAACATAGCGGATTCCGAGACAAGGTGAGTCTATAGGCTAATAAATACATGACTATATGATACCACTACTATGATACTCCGCACTATTGAGATAGTAACATAGACTAGTATCATAAGCATGATACCACTCTATGATACTCCTCACTATGACTAGTCTTATAGACTCACAATGTCTTGGGATATGTGATGTTATGGTAACTAGCTATGTTACCACTACCCTTTCTTTTCTCATTAAATGTTTGCCACATCAGTTTTTTGTCCTACGTGGCAACAATGTTACTAGTATGTTACTACCCACTATGACTAGTCTACGAGTATCTCTAACAAGTGTCCTCAAATTCGGAACCTCAAAAACATTATAAGGTTAAGATTTTTTTGAGAAATCTGCTCGGATGAACACGCAACACATAGCAGAAACTGTAGTCAGAACTGTAAATTATATAATTTTGGCGGGAGCAAACTAGTGTTCGTCCGAAATTCATCGCACAGAGAGAGTTCAGACCCGATCCAAACTTAATTTACATATTACAAAAGCTAAACCTAGTGCTAATCGTCGCCGGAGCCTACTGTACTACCAAAATGTGGCTCACAGGAGCCCAGGCATGGCGGCGACGATCTTCACTCATCGTCGGAGACGAGGTCGACGACCTCCGCCGCGTACGCCGCCCAGCATGCCGCCTTCTCGGTGGCGACAGCGTCTGCCTCGAGTCCTTGGCGGAGGAGGATCACGTCTATCTCCTCCTCGCGAGCAGCCTGCGCCGCCTTCTCCTCCGCCTCCTGACGAGGGTGTAACTCGACAAATCCCAGGGTTGTGCACCCCGGGTTGATTGAGGGGGAGAGAGAAGAGCGTTGGTGATCACGACGGCTGACAAGCGGGGATTTTACCCAGGTTCAGGCTCCCGGAGGATAACACCCTACTCCTGCTTGTCTGTTATTGATGGCGTTGCGATTACAATGGCGGCGAGATTGCGATCTCGCTAGGGTTTGTGGTGGTGGCTATTGGTGTGTCCCCTGTGACGAGCAACCCTCCTGGCTTTATAGTTAGCCAGGTCTCGGGTGGTCGGTATCGATGGTAATTACAGATATGGCAGGTTATGAGACCTAACCGACTTGGAATAGCTTACACGGTACCCCGGGTGGGCCTTCTGTGGGCCTTCTCTAGCTTGGCGCGGCCCAGGTAGCCTCATCGTGGGCTAGTCGAAAGGTAGCCCCACGTCACCTCCTGTACTGAACGGAGGAGCACTTGAGTCGTGATGGCATCAAATGCGTCCTCGGGGACGAAATTCTCCACCGCGACGGCGGACTCGAAGTCGGCGGGGTCGTACTCGTCCGTCGGTGGCAGGAGGGCAAGCGCGTTGGAGGTGTTGGAGCTGCCGCTTGAGCTCCCTTCCTGTAGCGCCCCATCTTTTAAATAAAGATGGAACACCTGTGTTATGTGCTAGTCCCTGGATCACTGCCAGCACCACAGTACAAAATATATAGTATCATTGCATAAGAATCAAATTACTACAACGAGATCCAAAAATAGCTAAATATAGCTTTATTACAAAGTGCATAGTCATGAAGACTAGCTAATGAAGGGGATCGTGTGCAGAAAACAAAAAAAATCCTACCAACGATATCCTAAAAGCATGCCAAGATCTATTCTATGCAGATATAGTAGTACGAATGGAGATCGGAATACGTACCCTTGTAGACCGAAAGCGGGGATTACGTTCCCGCACAAACGTTGTCGATGAAGACCGACGAAGCCGACCTCAAGGTCGTGTAGAGGAAGCAGGCCTCCGAGTACCGCTAGCGCAGCACCTCGCAGGGAGTCGCACACGTACGGTGGAGACGACGGCCTCCGAAGCTCCAGTCCAGGACGAGCAGCGGAAGACTTGGACCGGAACACCAGCAGCGCGGCAGCGGGCTATGGTGGAGGAGATTCCCCCTTCCTCAGCTCGGCGCGGCTCCAACTTGGGAACCACGAGATCGAGAGAGAAATCGGGAATTAATTGGTGAATTAAAAGGCCAGGGGTGCCCTTTCTTATATAGGCTCCCAGGGGGAGCCAACCTTGCCAGCCAGGCAATGTGGGACTAATCTCACATGCCTGGTGCGGCTAGCCTTGGTGCGCCGGCCCCCTGGTGGGCCCCTTGGCCCATCCAGGCCGGCCACCTTGGCCCCCACCGAATCCCCTAGGGATTTTTCCCCCTCTTGGGCCTTCTTTCGACCAGAAGGCCCATTTAGGGAAATCTGCCTAAATAAATTCGAAAATAAATATATAAAATCATATTTGCATATTAATTACACTAATTAATATCAAACATAATATATATAATTTTTCCTAGCTCCAAAAAATCTTTCGGCGCTGCCCGATCTCCATCGGACCCCTCCCGGGACGCTCCCGGTGATCTCCTTCCTTTCCGGTTGTCTTGTCGAAACCCCTTAAGTGAGTTACCCTAGCGGATCGATATAATATCAGGTATGATCAAGACTCCTCAATGATCAACGACTAACTCGTAGGCCTGGACCCCATGAATTAATCCCTGAGATATAACGAATGACTTTCATCTATCAAACCTGAACGTAAAGTGTTAAACCTTTTGCCATAGCGATACTTAGCACGTCCGAGCGTCGTTCCATAGATATCTCCATACCTAATCCCGACCTCGTTACCAACGACGCTATCTTCTACTCGTTCATGATCTCATGTCTCCGTGACCTAGTCACATGCTTGCAAGCTCATTAGACATGATCTCACCGAGTGGGCCCGAGAGTATCTATCCTGCTATGCGGACTGGCAAATCCCGCTCTTGACCCCTCGTCTCAACTACTCCTTTCCGATACCCAAAAGTATCACCGTTATTGTCATACTAAATAAGATACGACGTTTGGTGCAATCAAAGTATCTTCCGGGAATAACAATAAGAGTTGATCTCACGGTCAAAGGCGTAACGACTACATTCTCCAAAACTGGGTATGTCCATCACATCGTTCTCCAGCGATATGACTCTCATTGCCGACTGACGCCATGCCCCATGACCGGGAAACCTCGATCATCAATCGTGCAACGAAACTAGTCTTAGTAGAGGCTACTAGGGACCTGGTTGTTTACGTATCACACCCGCATTAATGTTTCCGCTTAATACGGTTCTAGCATGACACAAAAACATATTATGAACAAACGAGATATGATAAAGAATACACTTTATTAATTGCCTCTAGGGCATATCTCCTCCAGTCTCCCACTTACACTAGAGTACAACTTAATCTAGATTACAACTTGGTAAAAGCTTAACACCCATAGCTAACTGGTGCTGTTCATGCTTATCAAGCGGAAGAGGCTTCGTCAGCGGATCTGCCACATTCAAATCCGTATGCACTTTGCAAATCTTCACATCGCCTCCTTGTACGTACTGACGTATCACATGGAAGCGTCGGAGAATGTGTTTGGCGGTGGAGTGAGACCTTGGCTCCTTGGCGTTCGCAATGGCACCCGTATTGTCGCAGAAGAGGATCACGGGGTCTTGCACGCTCTGGAACACTCCAAGTTCGATGACGAACTTCCTCAGCCACACAGCTTCATTCGCGGCTTCGCAAGCAACGATATACTACGACTCCATTGTAGATTGTGCGACTATGGGTTGCTTCCCACTTCTCCAGCACACGGCGCCTCCATTCACCTTGAACACGTAACATGTCTGTGACTTACAGTCATCGGGGTCTGAGCAGAAACTTGCATCTACGTAACCCGTTACGCCAAGTTCTTCATCGCAGCCACCATACACAAGGAACATTTCCTTTGTCTTATTGAGATACTTAAGAATGCTCTTAACAGCTACCCAATGCGGCATTCCAGGATTACTCTGGAACCGGCTTGTCAAACTTAGAGCTAATGCCACATCTGGTCTAGTACTCAACATTGCATACATGATCGATCCTATGGCTGAAGCATAAGGATGTTTCGTCATTTCGGCCTTACCCAGTTCCGTCACCGGACACTGCGCCTTACGCAATATCTTATTCTTGATAACCGGCAGAGAACCCTTCTTTGCCTTCGCCATACGGAAACGCTTTCAGTATTTTATCAAGATAAGTACTCTGACTTAGTGCTAATAGGCGCCTTGATCTATCGCGATAGATTTTTGTGCCTAAAACATACGCAGCTTCTCCTAAGTCCTTCATGGAAAATTTACTGTTTAAATATTCCTTCACGCTATTTAGAAGTTCCACATCATTCCCAATCAGCAATATGTCGTCAACATACAGTGCTAAGAACACAACCGAGATCCCACTCATTTTCTTGTAAATACAGGTCTCTTCCATATTCTGGATAAATCCAAAACCTTTGATTACTTCATCAAAGCGAAGATTCCAGCTCCGAGATGCCTGCTTCAATCCATAGATGGATCGCTGAAGCTTGCACACCTTGTTAGCATTTCCTGGATCGACAAAACCTTCCGGCTGTACCATGTACAACTCTTTCTCAATGTTTCCATTTAGGAAGGCCGTTTTGACGTCCATCTGCCAGATTTCATAATCATAGTAGGCAGCTACCGCTAACAAAATCCGAATAGACTTAAGCATCGCTACCGGTGAAAAAGTTTCATCGTAGTCAATTCCATGAACTTGTCGGAAACCCTTTGCGACAAGCCGAGCCTTATAGACGGTCACATTACCATCAGCATCAGTCTTCTTCTTAAAGATCCACTTATTCTCGACGGCCTTGAGCCCTTCGGGAATATCCATCAAAGTCCACACTTTGTTATCATACATGGATCCTATTTCGGATTTCATGGCTTCAAGCCATTTCTCGGACTCTAGACTCTCCATCGCCTCCTTGTAGTTCGTAGGTTCGTCTTGCTCGACTAGCATGACGGTGCAAACCATGTTGCCATACCATTCTGGTGCGATCCGAGATCTACCAGACCTAAGAGGTAGAACATCTTCCTCGACAGTTTCTCCCACTCCTTCCACGGAGGACGTTTCCGGAATTGCTTCCGTTGCGCCACTCGGAATCTCGAGTTCAGGATCAACGATTTCATCGAGGTCTACCTTCCTCCCACTTACTCCTTTCGCGAGAAACTCCTTCTCTAGAAAGGTACCGGTCTTCGCGGCAAAAGTTTTGCCCTCAGCTTGGTTGTAGAAGGTGTACCCAACGGTTTCCCGCGGATATCCTACAAAGACGAATTTCTCCGACTTCGGTTCGAGTTTGTCGGGTTGTAGTTTCTTAACGTACGCCTCACAACCCCAAACCTTCAGAAACGATAACTTAGGCTTTTGGCCATACCATAATTCATACGGCGTCGTTTCAACGGACTTGGACGGAGCCCTATTTAAAATGAATGCGGCTGTTTCTAACGCATAACCCCAGAAGGACACTAGCAGATCGGTAAGAGACATCATAGATCGGACACTATCCAGTAGAGTACGATTACGTCGCTCGGACACGCCGTTACGCTGCGGCGTTCCGGCTGGCGTAAGTTGGGGTACTATGCCACAACTCTTCAGATGTGTGCCAAACTCAAAACTCAAGTACTCTCCACCGCGATCGGATCGGAGATGCTTGATTTTCCTATTAAGCTGATTCTCAACTTCACTCTGGGATTCTTTGAACTTTTCAAACGTTTCAGACTTGTGTTTCATCAAATAGATATAACCGTATCTACTCAAGTCATCAGTGAAGGTGACGAAGTAACGATAACCATTGCGTGTCGAAACGCTCATTGGTCCACACACATCTGTATGTATGATCCCCAACAAATCCGACGCCCGTTCAACGAAACCTTTGAACGGTGTCCTGGTCATTTTGCCCATAAGGCATGGTTCGCATGTATCGAGGGATCCGAAATCCAACGAGTCCAAAAGTACATCGGAGTGGAGTTGCTTCATGCGCTTTACACCAATATGACCAAGACGGCAATGCCACAAAAACATAGCGGTATCGTCACTACACTTAATCCGTTTGGCTTCTATGTTATGGATGTGAGTACTACGATCGAGATTCAACAAAAATAAACCGTTATTCTCGGGAGCATCAACATAAAAGATATCATTCATATAAATAGCACAATTGCTTGACACTGATTTAAATGAATAACCGTCTTGTAACAGGCAAGACCCACTTATAATGTTTACACTCAAGGATGGCACAAAATAACATTTATTTAAAACCAAAACTAATCCCGATGGTAGATGTAGAGGGAGCATGCCGACAGCCACCTCGTCGACTCTCGATCCGTTGCCGACGCGCATCGTCACCTCATCCTTCGCCAGCCGCCTTCTATTCCGTAACTCCTCCTGAGAGTTACATATATGAGCAACAGAACCAGTATCAAATACCCACGTATTGCTCCGGGCGGATGTAAGGTACACATCTATAACATGTATATTAAATACACCTTGCTCTTTGTCGACCGTCTTGCCAGACTTCCTATCCTCCAGGTACTTGGGGCAGTTGCGCTCAGGTGATCCGATGGTCACCACCATCTTCTTCAGCTTGATTTCTAATTCGGCCACTTCGAGCATCTTCAGGATTTCCGACAGGGGTTTTGACGTCCCTTTCATGCCGTAGTCCACGATGGCGTTCTTATAGCTAGGGGGCAGAGAAATCAGCGCCCTATCAAGAACCACCTCCTCTGGGATCACACTTCCCAGATCACTCAGAAGTCGAGCGCAGCCAAACAACTTGGCCAAGTGCTCACTAATATTGCCGTGCTCTTCCATATGGGCTGAGAAGAAAAGCACAGATGCCTCGTACCTCTCAGCCTTGACTTGTCGTGCAAAAACAGTCATGAGTTCAGTGATTATATCATAAGCACCCTTGTTCATGAAGCGGTTTTGCAGGTCAGCCTCCATGGCAAAGAGCATGCCACTCTGGACATAAGAATAAATCTCCGCCTTTACCCCATGGACAATCCTTTCGATTTCCGGGGCGGTGTTTGGAAGATCACCTAAGGGGGCATCAAGGATGTAGGCCACCTTGTAGGTTTCAAGGATGGACTTCAGATCGCGGAACCAGGACACGAAGTTAGACCCATCGGTCTTAAGCTTCCCTTTCTCAATGAACAGGTTTAGGTTAAAGGAGGGGTGAGACATCTACAATGGAATTTGCAACAACATAAGACTTTGTTCATAATAATTTTGAGTTATAGTATTTTAGAAAATAACTAACATAACTCCCACTCAAACGAACATCCCTCCTAGTCGTTTAAGCGATTACACGACCCCCATCCATTGCACCACCCCTCATCATCAAAGCCGGCGGTACAACTGAAGGGGATCGTGTGCAGAAAACAAAAAATTTCCTACCAACGATATCCTTAAACTAGCCAAGATCTACACTATGCAGATATAGAAGTACGGCGGAGATCGGAATACATACCCTCGTAGACCGAATAGCGGGGATTACGCTCCCGCACAAGCGTTGACGATGAAGACGCCGTAGCCGACCTCTAGGTCGCGGAGAACTCGGCGCGATGAAGATGAAGAAGATGACCCCGAGGTCGGGTGGAGGAAGTAGGCCTCCGAGTACCGCTAGCGCAGCACCTCGCAGGGAGTCGCACACATACGGTGGAGACGACGGCCTCCGAAGCTCCAGTCCAGGACGAGCAGCGGAAGACTTGGACCGGAACACCAGCAGCGCGGCAGCGGGCTATGGTGGAAGAGATCCCCCTCCTCTACTCGGCGCGGCTCCGTCAAGGGAACCACGAGATCGAGAGAGAAATTGGGAATTAATTGGTGAATTAAAAGGCCAGGGGTGCCCCTTCTTATATAGGCTCCCAGGGGGAGCCAACCTTGCCAGCCAGGCAATGTGGGACTATCCCACATGCCTGGTTCGGCCAAACCAGGTGCGCCGGCCCTAGGTGGGCCCCATTTGGCCCACCTAGGCCGGCCAAGCCTCCCCCACAAAATTCCCTTGAGGGTTCCCCCCCCCCCCCCCCATGGGCCTTCTTTCGACCAGAAGGCCCATTTAGGGAAATCAGCCTAAATAAATTCGAAAATAAATATATAAAATCATATTTGCATATTAATTACACTAATTAATATCAAACATAATATATATAATTTTTCCTAGCTCCGAAAACTCTTTCGTCGCTGCCCGATCTCCATCGGACCCCTCCCGGGACGTTCCCGGTGATCTCTTTCCTTTCCGGTTGTCTTGTCGAAACCCCTTAAGTGTGTTACCCTAGCGGTTCGATATAATATCAGGTATGATCAAGACTCCTCAATGATCAACGACTAACTCGTAGGCCTGGACCCCATGAATTAACCCCTGAGATATAACGAATGACTTTCATCTATCAAACCTGGACGTATAGTCTTAAACCCTTTGTCATGGCGATACTTAGCGTGTCCGAGCATCATTCTCAGATATCTCCATACCTAGCATGATCTCGTTACCGACATCGCTATCTTCTACTCGTCTATGATATTATGTCAGCTGGTGACCTAGTCACATGTTTGCAAACTCATTTGACATAATCTCACCGAGTGGGCCCTAGAGTATCTATCCGGCTATGCGGACTGACAAATCCCGTTGTTGACCCCTCGTCTCAACTACTCATTTCCGATACCCAAAAGTATCACCGTTATTGTCATACTAAATAAGATACGACGTTTGGTGCGATCAAAGTATCTTCCAGGAATACCAATAAGAGTTGATCTCACGGTCTTAAGGCGTAACGACTATGTCCTATAAATACTGGGTATGTCCATCACATCGTTACTCCTAACGATATGACTTCCGTTGCCGACCGGCACCATGCCCTATGATCGGAAAACCTCGATCATCAATCGCGCAACAAAACTAGTCTTAGTAGAGGCTACTAGGGACCTGGTTGTTTATCTACCACACCTATATTAATGTTTTCGCTTAATACAGTTATAGCATGGTGTAAAACATATAATGAACGATTGGGATATTGCCAATAAACTATGTTTATTAAGTGCCTCTAGGGCATATTCCCTTCAGTCTCCCACTTGCACTAGAGTAACACTTAATCTAGTTTACAACCTGGTAAAAGCTCAACACCCATAGCATCTTGGTGCCTGCTCGCCTCGTGGAAGAGGAATACAGTCAATAGACCTCACACATTGAGACCTATATGTGCTTTGCAACACTTCTATGTCACCTAGTTTGACATCAACCCGTATCTTACGATGACGGTGAAATATATCCGAGTGGATGGAGTGAGACTCGAGCATTCGCGTAGCATGCGCCTTAAAAGTCTGAAAGATCTATTGAGGGACCACCTACGCTCGGAAAACTGCTCAGTCCAATCACACTTGCTACTTCTAAAGTCGCGATATATTTCTATACCTATGTAGATTGTGCGACAATGCATTCATATGCGACTTCGCAAACTAACCATGTCTATCTTCAAAATAAAGGACATCTCCTATATGAGATTTCTAGTCGTATGGGTCAGTGTAATAACTTGCATCATCGTAACCGCTTTACGGCAAGTTGCCATTCCACTCTTACCCGTTACTAGAAAACCTATCTTCAGGTCTCATAGACACTGAAGAGTAAACTTAACGTTTGTTCATTGATCTATACAAGCATCACTCTAGAACCTGTTCTTGAACCAAGAACTCGGGTCACACCAAGTCGAGCTTTCAGCCTGATAGACTCTATGTGTGATACATAGAGAATGTCGAACATCATTTTCTATCACTGAAAAATCCAAGATTAACTTAATCTTTTACCTAGTCATACAAGTAAGAACCTCTTTCTTCGCTTGTCCTATTCTGAAACACTTCAGAATCCTGACTTAGGAAATACTCCGACTTAATGTTATTAAGCCCCCTCTGATCTATACAATTATAAATCGGATGCCTAATACTCCTAACTTCATTTCATAGAAAATTTAATCACTTAAATAATCCTTTACACTCTACTAGAGGATTTGTGTCATTCAATATGTCGTTACATACAGAATCACAAATGACACCTAGCTTCCACTCAAATATGCCTTCCGCATATAAGATCAGGGAAAAGCTACTTAGCTCCCACTCACTTCTTTGCAAATGTAGGTTTCTTCAACTATTTTGGACAACTCCAAAATCCTTTGATCACATTATCAAAGTGAAGATTCCAGCTCCGATATGCTTGCTTCTGCCCATGAATGGACAACCGAAGTTTGCACACATGTTTAGCATCCTCAGGATTACAAACCATTCTTAATTACACTATTAAGAACCATGGTTTTCTCATCCATCTATCAATTTCTCATCCGAAATTATAGTAATTGCTAAACGACCCAGAATAGATTTAGGCTTCGCCACTTGAGACAAACTCTCATGTGGTATGTCGGAACTGTTTCACGACAAGTCGAATCTGCTCAATGTCTACTCTCTCATAAAACTCCATATACTATTAACATCCTAGATGCCATCAAGAAGATCTCCCAAGTCAATACCTGGTAATCGTATATGGATTTTATTTCGGATCACAAATGACTCATAGCCATTTCTCGGACTTAGGTCCACCATCTCTTCTTCGTAGTTCGTAGGTCTATCATATTCCATTAATATGACCTTTATAACAAGATTGTCGTAACACACAGTGTGGAACACAACCTCGTATACCTACGCTCTTAGTATGAGCTCAGAACATCATGATTTTGAATCATCAGCTTTTTCAAGCTGTGGAGCCTGACACCGAAAACACTTTCGATTGCGCCACTCTGATGTCTGGAGAGGAAGTTCTCCAACTTCGTCTTGCTCTACTTTCTTTCTCACTTATACCTTCGGACAAGAAACTATTTCTTTCGCAAGGTATATCCCGGCAATGATTTTGCCTATGTCGTGAGACATGTACCCAACTAACTCTTTAGGTAGGGTATACTACAAAGATTAATCCATTTTAGGTTCGATTACATCGAAACACTAAATTGGTGAAACGACAATCCAGGCTAAAAGCCACACCATTACTCGTATGGTATTGTCTCCATGGATTCAAATGGTTTCCCTATTTGCTAACGTGAGTGTTTACGTTTCTATCATATGACTCTAATGATCACAATAATTCGGTAAGAGATTCATTTACCACACACTATCCGATAGGGTGCAATTACGACGCCCTAACACACCATAACACTATGGTGTTCCATGCGACGTAATTTGTGGAACTCTTCTCACAAGTCTTCCAATGATGTGCCAACATTATAACTCAAATCTTCATTCCTCGATTTGCATCGCGGGAATTTGATTTTCTTGTTAAGTTTATTTCCTACTTCATTCTGAACTGCGTTTGATCGAATCAAAAATTCAGACTAACATTCCCCGGAGTGGATATCCATATATCTACTCGGAATATTCGTGAAGTCTATGAAATAAAGACTTCCACTACACATTAAAGTACTTCATTGATTCACATACACCCATATACATGATTCTCAACAAGCTATACTCAAAACGTTCAGTGAAGTTCACGAAATAAAGGTCTCCACTACCCGTCAATTACTTCATTGAACCACATACATCTCCATGTATGACTATCAATAAGTTATATGCCCGTTTTCCGAAAACGGTGTCACAGTTATTTTGCAAGTGTCAAAAGATCAAATCTTAGGACTTGTAGGTCCATCCAGTGTGGAGCTAATGCATATAACATTGACATGACTAAACGGTAGTGCCACACATATGTGGTGTCTTTATTAAGTTTGTATCCTTTGGCATTAATATTATGAATGTGGGAGCTTCTACCATCTAAATTCAAATCGGCATATGATCATTACTTCATAAATATAGGACACCAATTTGTCACTATCATGTATGAACAAGTGTCTCGCTAGAGAAGACACACTTGTAACGATCATACCAACACCCGATCATAAAGAATTTATTCAAATGGTAGATCTAGAGGGAGAGTGTCTATGGCCGTCACAACAACTTGACTGCCGTTATCAACACGCAATGTCGCCTCATCCTTTCAAGCTACTCAAGCAGTAAACCTGGTTTTTCACAAAACATGACTAGTTCAAGACTTAGTCACTACTGCGAGCACTTGCTTAGCTAAAACATTCATAACATGTATATCATATATACACCATCATCATTGATGACTTCCGGCGATCTGTTTCATCTTCTTGATACTTCCACCGTAATCAAGAACCATGAAGGTGAACGATTCCCCTTGCATGACATAGTCTATGACAGAGGATTTGCACTTGGCAACGATGTCTGTCATCCAGTAATTGAGCTGAGCGAGGCGTCTCAATGTTCATTATTCATGAACATATGTCATTAAGTATGACCGCCACGTGCTCCCTCAATGTCTGTATTCTCTTCCATCTTGGTTGGGAAGACAATCAGTCAACGTACTGATAAACTTCATCAACCCAACTTTAGGGGTACCCCGAGTTTTAGCGACCATATCATATGTCCGCGATCCAATAACTCGTACCCACCGTTGGTTCTCTATGGCAGAGATCATAGCATACACTGGACTATGATGATATCATCCGCTCAAAATCCAATAATCCAAATTATCTTTTGCTAGCGGAATCTCCGGGTTTATCTCCTAGCGGGAATTGTAACACAAAGAGCTAACGGTTTAAACAAGGAGTATCCTCAAGCTAAAGCATAAAACTATGAAGTTTGGACCCAACCTTTTAAGTTTCTCAATCGCAAGAATGCGCCTAATTTGAAAAGATGCTATCACAATGGTTAATATCTACAAAGGTTTGCAAAACAGACTATGTTCATTATATTCTGAGTTCTAGTATTTTAGAAAATAACTATCCGAACTCCCACTCAAACGAACATCCCTCCTGGTTATTTAAGCGATTACACGACCCCCATCCATTGCACCACCCCTCATCATCAGAGCCGGCGGCACAACTTCAAGAGTAGACAAAATCGTCCGCCACACCAATTTTGTGACTCGTGCTCGACCTTTCGGTCTTCCTGTTCCGAGGCCATATTTCTGAATATGCTAGGCTCGCCACCAAAGACCTCCACGCTGACGCTTGTGCAACATGGCTTACACCCACTGTATGCGAACGACGAGATGTCTGACACCCGATCATCACGGCCTGCCTCATAACGTAGAACTTTCTTGGTGGTGCGCGTTGGAGGGAGAACACTAGTGGTATTTTGAAGGGATCATCTTATATAGCTACCGCCGTGTAACTAATGTATACTATACACACAATCACACAATACAAGATGCACACAAAACATCAAATGTAATGCAATGTGATATAGTCCATTGCGCCATGGTCTTCTTGGCGCCCGCAGTTTATAAACAATTTAATAAACCTACCTTGACCATATCACATAGCCCCTGCAAAATAAAGTTAGACGCTTCTACTTTATCTTTTGCATATTTTACGTGGCTCGGGGCTTTCGTAAATAGAACCGCTTCATACCTACGAACCTTATGACCACAACAACGATCCAATAATTCCATGTTTAAGCATCCCTTTCGGGCCCTCCATTGAAAATGCAAAGCCAACTAAAGAGAGAGAAACAGGCACCCGCCAGCCACAGATACGGTACAAGCCGTATGTCAGTAGTGGAACCAGTCTCGCGTAAGCGTACGCGTAAAGTCGGTCCGGGCCGCTTCATCAACTCGATGCCGCTGGAATCACAAGTGCACGCTAGAGGGTAGCAAATAACAGGAACGGTGCCCCCGTGCAGAACACGGGTTCTAACAGCGTACATCTATATCTACGATAGATCGGCTCTGATACCACTGAAGGGGATCGTGTGCAGAAAACAAAAAAATTCCTACCAACGATATCCTTAAACTAGCCAAGATCTACACTATGCAGATATAGAAGTACGGCGGAGATCGGAATACATACCCTCGTAGACCGAATAGCGGGGATTACGCTCCCGCACAAGCGTTGACGATGAAAACGTCGTAGCCGACCTCTAGGTCGCGGAGAACTCGGCGCGACGAAGATGAAGAAGATGACCCCGAGGTCGGGTGGAGGAAGTAGGCCTCCGAGTACCGCTAGCGCAGCACCTCGCAGGGAGTCGCACACATACGGTGGAGACGACGGCCTCCGAAGCTCCAGTCCAGGACGAGCAGCGGAAGACTTGGACCGGAACACCAGCAGCGCGGCAGCGGGCTATGGTGGAAGAGATCCCCCTCCTCTACTCGGCGCGGCTCCGTCAAGGGAACCACGAGATCGAGAGAGAAATTGGGAATTAATTGGTGAATTAAAAGGCCAGGGGTGCCCCTTCTTATATAGGCTCCCAGGGGGAGCCAACCTTGCCAGCCAGGCAATGTGGGACTATCTCACATGCCTGGTTCGGCCAAACCAGGTGCGCCGGCCCTAGGTGGGCCCCATTTGGCCCACCTAGGCCGGCCAAGCCTCCCCCACAAAATTCCCTTGAGGGTTCCCCCCCCCCCCCCCCATGGGCCTTCTTTTGACCAGAAGGCCCATTTAGGGAAATCAGCCTAAATAAATTCGAAAATAAATATATAAAATCATATTTGCATATTAATTACACTAATTAATATCAAACATAATATACATAATTTTTCCTAGCTCCGAAAACTCTTTCGTCGCTGCCCGATCTCCATCGGACCCCTCCCGGGACGTTCCCGGTGATCTCTTTCCTTTCCGGTTGTCTTGTCGAAACCCCTTAAGTGTGTTCCCCTAGCGGTTCGATATAATATCAGGTATGATCAAGACTCCTCAATGATCAACGACTAACTCGTAGGCCTGGACCCCATGAATTAACCCCTGAGATATAACGAATGCCTTTCATCTATCAAACCTGGACGTATAGTCTTAAACCCTTTGTCATGGCGATACTTAGCGTGTCCGAGCATCATTCTCAGATATCTCCATACCTAGCATGATCTCGTTACCGACATCGCTATCTTCTACTCGTCTATGATATTATGTCAGCTGGTGACCTAGTCACATGTTTGCAAACTCATTTGACATAATCTCACCGAGTGGGCCCTAGAGTATCTATCCGGCTATGCGGACTGACAAATCCCGCTGTTGACCCCTCGTCTCAACTACTCCTTTCCGATACCCAAAAGTATCACCGTTATTGTCATACTAAATAAGATACGACGTTTGGTGCAATCAAAGTATCTTCCGGGAATAACAATAAGAGTTGATCTCACGGTCAAAGGCGTAACGACTACGTTCTCCAAAACTGGGTATGTCCATCACATCGTTCTCCAGCGATATGACTATCATTGCCGACCGGCGCCATGCTCCTTGACCGGGAAACCTCGATCATCAATCGCGCAACGAAACTAGTCTTAGTAGAGGCTACTAGGGACCTGGTTGTTTACGTATCACACCCGCATTAATGTTTCCGCTTAATACGGTTCTAGCATGACACAAAAACATATTATGAACAAACGAGATATGATAAAGAATACACTTTATTAATTGCCTCTAGGGCATATCTCCTTCAGCTAAAATATTCAGAGTTCACAACGAAAGCAATAACAAAGAGCCTCTTCTTCAAGCATGCGCCACAGGCAGACATGTTGGGTGTAGACTCGAGTCCAAACTCATTCCTCATCAGAATTACCTGCACATTTGAATATGCAGCCCCCGAAGGAGGTCAATACAATGAAGTATTGGCAAGTGACTATGGTGGATAATTTATGACAAGTCTAATTCTATATGCATATTTGACTTGGTGGAGTTGTAGGTTATTTTGCAGAAAGCCGGTTTTCTCCTATCTTTTGTAAAACAATTTTGTTTCTCAAAGACTTGGCACCAAGGGATGAAGCCCAAGTGTACCAACAATTCTTTCCTTAGTCATATTTTACTTTATGAAAACTATGATGAGATTCTTCCGTCCATCCTTGTCCAGTTACTCGAAGTAGTCCATCACCGGGAACACGGCTGAGTACTCAGATTGTCGACTCTGCAGAGGTTGTGCACTTTCACCTTTAGACCCAATTAACCCAGACATCCTATACACGCGGAGTGCATTAAGGAAATGAGAGAATTGAGACAAGAACTTTCAGAAGAAGAATGCAACCATACTAGCAAGACCCGTTCCACCTACCAACTCTACATCTGCTTGTCAAGCTGACAAGTTGCACTCTCACAACTTAATAATTCTAGACAGAGCCCATTGTCAAAAGGCTGCACGGGAAGCTTCTAAACTTGGAGGGACTTAGAAATCTCTTTGTTCCTGGGTGGCCGTCCACAAGTGCGCTTCTGGGTGACAACCATCATGCTCATGGCCCTAAGTAGAATAGACATTCGTCCTAGGCAAAGACAACCACAAGCATAGTCCCAAAAGCCACTCAACATAAACCATACAACCATTTCCACCCAGGTATGCATTTTAAGTTTAACACTTAACAATATTTTTATAACAAGATATGTAAACACTTTTTATAGCATAGCTAAGCATCTAATAAAACTTTTGATGTCTGCATGGAAAGGGATGGCTACATACTACTAGGATATTTTCAAAGTGTACTAACTTAGCATTATAAGATAGTTCAAAAATCCCTATCATGCATACTACTCAAAATATACTACTAATACATATAGAAAATATTGGGTAGATTATGAATTCACTTGCCTTGGTAACAAGAGGAACAAGCACAGCAAGAATAACAATCACAAGAGAAGCTTTCCTCCTCTTCACAATCTAGAAACAAACAATACATAAAGATAAATAAACACACAAATACAACACTTAAAATATCAAGACAAAAGTATGTATGCATGGTTGATATGCAATGAACTTAACAAAACAAAATAATAACAATTTTATTTCCTCTGTTATTAATGCATGAAATGCAATGAACCACATTTTATTATTTTATTTAATCATTTAAAATATTGAGCATAACATAGAAATATTAAGCCCTACAACCAAATTCTTTAATTCAATTATGAAAAGTTTCAAATAACCCTCAAGTTGCACTCTCTGGACAGAGGACATTAATATAATTCTAAAACAATTGGATTTATTTGGAAAGCATTTTTATTATTTAAGTTATAGATTTAATAGCCGAAATACTTCTCGGATATATACACAAATTATACTTTATCAAAAGGAAAAAAATGATGTAGAAATAATCTACACAAGCAGGGCTATCCGTAGATATAAAGTTTATCAAATTTGGACTTGCAGATCAAAAGTTATGAATTTCCTAAGTCTTACTTATTTTTTGTTTAATTTATAAGAAATCCTGCGAAAAAGAATAATGGACAGGCTACGTGGCGAGCGCTGATTGGCTCGTACCGGTTCGGCGCGGATCGGTAGCGCGAGCCGTCCGATCTAACTAACCGTGGACGCTCCAGATCGTGCCGATCTAGATCCGTTAGATCTAGATCTAACGCTCCACACGACTCGGGCTAAAAACAGGCGGCGCGACCGCCGGAGTTCATCCGAGCGCGGCGGCGCCATCGCCGGAGTCGATCCTACCGTTAAACGAAACAAGATTGGAGGGGGTTTTGCTCACCACTCGATGCGGGACGACGTGGCGATCTCTATGGCGCGGTAGGTGCTGTCGAGGTGGTCCGCTCCTCCCTTTGCTTGCTCGTCGGAGAAGAACGGCGGACGGCGGCGTCGGTTCGTGGACGGATACTTCGCCCTGGTGCACGAGACGAGAAGAGGATGAGTCCATTAGGTGCGCACGGTGACAGAGAGTCGCAGGGTGGGTTCGGGTGGTGCTCGGAGGCGCTATACTCACCGGGGCGTGGAGATTTGTGGCGGCGGCCACGGCGGACGGTGGCGGTCGTTTCCGAGCAGCCCGGGGGCGAAAAAGTTAGGTTTTTGGGCGCGGGGAACGGCGGCGGAGATGGAGATATATATGGGGGCGGCTAGGGAGCAAACCCCACGAAGATCGGAGCGGAATTCATATCCGGATCGAAGCGTATCTCAAGCGGATTCCGCGTCGGAGGTTGAAGATCCACCTGATAGGTGGGTCCCACCTGTCAGCGTGATGAGAGGGAGAGGAGGTTCGCGGGTTGTTGCTGGGCCGCTTCTCGCGCGCGCGCGGTAGATAGGAGATAGGCTAGGCCCAGTTGGCTCGATTAAGATTTCTTTTTATTTAAACACTTTTTCTGTTTTGAAACTTTTCAATACCATTTGATTTTTAAATCTTATCAGAACATTTCAGAAAAAATCATAAAAATATGTTTTGAAAAGCTAATTCAGTTTAGAACTTTTTGATACCATTTTGCCAAATAAATAATCTAATAAAATACAGATTATTATAAGGAGTTCAAATAGACCTCTAAATGGAATACAAATTTATTTAAACTTATAATTAAAATTTTAAATTAGTCTTTATGTGATTTAAATGCCATGCCTATATGATGAATGATGCATGAATGCAAAGTTTTAAATTTTTGAGAAATTTGGGATGTTACAGACTAACCCCCTTAAGAGGAAGCTCGCCCTCGAGCTTCGGAAAGGTCAGCAAATAGGTGTGAATGGTCTTCTCGGAGGTCATCCTCTCGTTCCCAGGTGGCTTCTTCCTCGGTGTGATGATTCCACTGGACTTTGCAAAACTTGATGGTATTGGTACGGGTGACTCTTTCTGCTGTCTGTAATATCTTGATGGGCTTTTCTTCGTAGGTCAGGTCACTCTCCAATTGTACCTCCTCGAGAGGTACAATATCCTTTAAAAGAACTCCCATCATCTCGGGATGACATTTCTTCAACTGACTGACATGGAACACATTATGAACAACAGGCAGAACTTCGTGTAGATCTAACTCATATGCCACTTCACCTTTGCGAGAAAGAATTTTGAATGGTCCAATGAATCGGGGTGCTAAATTTCCTTTGATTCCAAACCTCTTTACACCCGGAGTGGTGACACTCTCAAATAGGTTCTATCACCCACCTCGTAGGTGACTTCTCTACGCTTGGAATCTGCATAGCTTTTCTGGCGTGACTGTGCTATTTTCAATCTATCCTTAATCAGCCTGACTTTCTCTTCAGCATCCTGTATTATATCAGGTCCAAAGAAACTTCGTTCTCCTACACCACTCCACAACAGTGGGGTTGTGCATTTCTTTCCATATAAGGCTTCAAACGGTGCCATCTCAATGCTGGCTTGGTAACTGTTATTGTAGGAGAACTCAGCGTAGGGTAAATTATCATCCCAACTAGATCCATAGTCGAGCGCACAAGCTCTTAACATATCCTCTAAAATCTGATTCACTCTTTCAGTCTGACCATCTGATTGCGGGTGGAAAGCCGTACTGAATTTCAATCTGGTTCCCAAAGATTCGTGCAACTGCTTCCAGAAATGAGAAGTGAACTGGGTCCCTCTATCAGACACGATACTCTTAGGAACGCCGTGAAGGTACACAATTCTCTTCATGTAAATATCGGCTAACTTTGCACTAGTATAAGTGGTCTTCAGGGGTATGAAGTGGGCTATCTTGGTTAGGCGACAAACAATAACCCAAATAGAATCATAACCCGATCTGGTCCTTGGTAATCCGGTGATGAAATCCATCCCAATAGAATCCCACTTCCAATCCGGTACTTTCAAAGGTTGTAAGAGTCCTGCTGGTTTCTGATGTTGTGCCTTTACTCGACTACATACATCGCACTTAGCGATGTATTCTGCTATTTCTCTTTTCAGATTATTCCACCAAAATCTCTCCTTCACATCCATATACATCTTGGTATTTCCCGGATGAATGGAATAAGGTGTCTCATGAGCTTCTTGCAGAATTAACTTCCTAATATCAGGATCATTGGCCACACATACACGTTTTTCAAACCACAAAATCCCTTGCCCATCCTCATGAAATCCTTTAGCTTTTCCAGCTCTTAGATTGACTTTGATCTCTTCTATTTCCTTTGTCTCCTTTCTGAGCTTCACGTATCTTGTCCATCAAAGTAGGTTGTACAACTAATGAGGTTACAAACCCTTCAGGTACTACTTCCAATCTGAGGTCCTTGAATGCCTTGCATAAATGCTCGGGTAATTCTCCTGTTGTAAGGCCATTCACATACACTTTACGACTCAGAGCATCTGCTACCACATTAGCTTTCCCCGGATGGTATTGGAGACTTAGATCATAATCTTTAATAAGTTCCAACCATCTTCTTTGTCTCATGTTCAATTCCTTCTGTGTAAAAATGTACTTCAAACTTTTGTGGTCCGTGAATACCTCACATCTTTTTCCCATCAGGTAGGGTCTCCAAGTTTTCAGGACATGCACTACTGATGCTAACTCGAGATCATGAGTTGGATAATTTGCTTCATGTTTCTTGAGATGTCTAGAGGGATAAGATGCCACTCTGCCTTCCTGCATCAACACACTTCCCAAGCCTTGGCGTGAAGCATCACAGTACACTTGGAATTCCTTCTCCAAATCAGGTAAGCATAGAACTGGGGCTGAAACCAGACGTTTCTTCAACTCCTGAAAACTGGCTTCGCATGCCTTAGTCCACTCAAATTTCTTCTCCTTCTTTAATAATTTCGTCAAGGCCTTGGCAATCTTGGAGAAGTTTTCAATGAATCGTCGGTAGTATCCTGCTAGGCCCAGAAAACTTCGTAATTCTCCAACATTCTTCGGCGGTTCCCAATTAGTTACAGCTGAAACTTTTTCAAGATCCACCGCTATACCTTCCTTGGACACCACATGGACTAGAAATCCGACTTGTTCTAACCAAAACTCACACTTGCTGTACTTGGCATACAACTTATGTTCTCGTAGTCTCTGCAATACTAGACGCAAGTGCTCTTCATGTTCTTTGTGACTCTTGGAGTAGATTAGAATATCATCTATGAACACTACCACAAACTTATCCAGAAAATTCATGAACACTTTATTCATCATATTCATGAAATAGGCTGGAGCATTGGTTAATCCAAAAGGCATCACGGTGTACTCGTATGAGCCATATCTCGTAACAAATGCAGTCTTGGGTATATCCATTTCTCTAACTTTCATTTGGAGGTACCCCGATCGAAGATCGATCTTTGAGAAAACACAAGCACCTTCCAGTTGGTCAAATAGTTCGTTTATCTTGGGTAACGGGTACTTGTTTTTGATAGTTTGCTCGTTTATCTCTCTATAATCCGTGACTAGCCTCTGTGTTTGATCCTTCTTTTTAACAAATAAGACCGGTGCTCCCCATGGCGATGAACTTGGACGAATGAATCCTTTCTGGATATGTTCCTCCAGTTGCTTGTTGAGCTCTTTCAATTCATCGACGACCATAGGATAAGGTCTTTTAGCTATTGGTCCTGTTCCCGGTTTCAGTTCGATGAGAAACTCTACATCTCTATCGGGTGGCATTCCCGGTAGTTCTTCCGGAAAAACATCTGGGTATTCCTTGACAATAAGCACATCACCAAGGCTAACCCCCTTAAGAGAATTTAGCCTAACCTTCTTAAGTTCGAAAGTTGATCTGAACTTAATCTTCCTTTTCTCTAGGGTGGTGAGGGTGATTGCTCTATTTGCACAGTCTATGATTCCTTCAAAACGAGTCGTCCAATCCATTCCGATGATAACATCCAATCCTTGGTTTTCTAGGATGACTAAGTCTGTTGGAAAGGTGTGTTTTCCGATCTGCAAGTCTAACTGCCTACACCCGGAATTTACTATCATCTCCCCTCCAGGTGAACTTACCTTAATAGGTTTTCCTAGACTTTCCTCAGCTAACCCATGTTTGTTTATAAAAGCTCTTGATATGAATGAATGAGATGCTCCAGTATCAAATAAGACTAATGTTGGAAAGGAGTTGAGGAAGAACGTACCAATCATAGCATCAGGTTCATCATGAACTTCTTCCACATTGATGTGGTTCACTTGTCCCTTCTGGAAAGGATTGGGCTTGGAATTTTCATCAGCTTTCCTCTCTGGGCATTCAGTTGCATAATGTCCTGTCTTCTTGCACTTGAAGCAAGTCACATTAGACAAGTCTTTCTTCCCTTCATAGTTAGGCGGTGATTACCATTCCCATGATTATGGCCATGGTGATGGTTTCCCCTGGATCCACCATTATTTCCATTGTATCCTCCATTATTTCCTTTGTATCCTCCATTGCTTCCTTTGTATCCTCCATTGTGGTTATGACCATGATGTTTTTGGCCACTACCATTGTTGGAGTGATTCCAGAGTTTATTGCTACTGACTTCAGAGGTGTGTGGTTTCTTGTATGTACCTTCAAAATGAACCTTATTTGCACTGAACTTCCTCTTCCTATTCTCTTCCTTTCTTATGTTGTTGTCCAGGGTGATAGCTTGATCCAGCAGAGCTTGATAGTTTGGAGTATATGCCACAGACAAGGGTATCTTCAGTTCTCCCCTAAGTCCATTGAGGAACTTTTCCTTCCTCTTTGCATCAGTATCAATGTCCTCTGGTGCATACCTTGATAGCATACAGAAGTCATCCATATACTCCTCCAGAGTTCTACCTCCCTGCCTCAAGCTGCGAAATTCCTCTTTCTTCAGGTTCATTATACCAGAGGAGATGTGAGCATTTCAGAAACCTTCCTTGAACTCATCCCAAGTCATGCCATCCAAAGGATGAGTCACTTGATAAGTCTCCCACCACAATGCAGCGGGTCCTTCCAACAGGTGTGCAGTGAACCTCACTTTTTCTGCCTCAGAACACTCACAAGTTACTAAGTCCTTGTTGACTAAACGGAGCCAATCATCCGCCACTATTGGTTCAGTAGCAGAGGAGAACTTATTAGGCCTAAGCCTTAGGAATCTAGCAAGTCTGTCCACTGGAGGTGGTGGTGGTGGAGGTGGCGGGTTGTTGTTGTGATTGTTGTTGTTGTTGGTTGCTGCAATGAATTGAGTCATCATATTCATCAACTGAGCTTGAGCGGCCATCAGTTGTTGCATGGCATCATTGTTGTCGGTATCACGACGAGGAGGCATTTGTAGGGTTTTCAGCATAGATGAGTGAAAGATAGATAGAACTAAGAGAAGAAAAAATCCTACCCATGCACAAAGCAACCACGTCAACACAATCAACACTCAAAAGACAACTTAAACAAAAATTACTTAGCAATTCGAAACAGGTATTCTAAGTTGATTTAATAAAACGACAGAGTCTGCAAATCATTTATTCTAACATTGTCACACCACAAGTTGGAGATCAATGTTTTGAAAACGACGAACTAAACGAGGAAGAACATGGTGGTCTAACTACTAAGTCTAAACTTCGTCCATGACGTCTCCTTCATCTTCTTCGACCTCCTCGATGGTGATGCCTTCCTTCATAAGGATCTCCTTGTAGTCGTTCACCTCCTTCTCCAAGGCCTCGTTCTTCTCCTGTAACATTGTCGTCTCACGGTGCAGAGTCTCGATCGCTTCCTTCTCCAGGACTTCAATCTTCTCTTGTAGCATTCTCTTCTCACGGCGTATAGTCTCGATCAAATCTTGATCAGCTTCGAACTCGACGTCGTTCCTCAGAATTTCATCCTTCAAGGTCTTGATCTCCTTGTTCTTGTCTCTAATTCTTTTTTCTTGATTTTGGAACTTCTTCTCTTGAGCTTGGAATTTCTCCTCTTGAGCGTTGGCCACCTCTTCTTGGGCTTCAATATTCTTTTGAGTATCCTTGACTTGGGCCATCATTTCATCATTCTTCAACAGCTCGTTGCGCCTATCCTCTTCGAGTTGCTAGAGGTGAAGTTCTAAGTCTTGGAGATAAGGGTACAAAGGTTCTGGTTTGTTTTTGTCTTCCTCGCTAACAAGGTAGGGTATCCCATGTTCGTCACGTTGGCCAAGGTTAGAAAAGTAGTGGTCTTTTAACTCCTCCTGGAATTGCGAGCAAAGACGTCCTATTAGCTCCTGCGTGACGAGATTCAGCCCTTTCTCCAAGGAGTCACTAATCGACTTGTACTGGATGTCTTCGGTCTTGGGTTCAGTCTGGCGCCCTTGTTGGTAAAGACGAACTCCCCATAAGTCTTCTTTGTTGAAGTGCTTCAGCTGGCTTGCCTTGATGATGGGTGTTGGAAGTGCCAACAGTTCTACCAACTCCAGAAGATATCTTCCAAAGCGCATGTCCTTGAAGTCCTCCGCGGTTTGATACATGAAGAACGACATCCTTAAGTGATAATGATAGAGTTTGTTAAAACATGACACATAAGGTAAGAAATACTAGTCGTGGTGTACTTAAGTACTTAGAGAAAAATAAGGGTTCTTTTCTAAAAGGTGATCAACATTATTATCAACTCTTTGTACGTCGGATATTCACTATAGTGAGAGAGACAGACACCCGGCCAGCCACTTATAATTGTGGAACAGGTCTCATGTACACGGACATGTAAGGTTAGTCCCGGGCCGCTTCATCCCACTATGCCGCTAGGATCCAACATACTTCAAAGATGGTAATATTATGATCAAAAGAGGCTTAACCAATCCTAATGGCTCGAACCTACAGGCAACACTTTGCTCTGATACCATTTTGTAGCGCCCCATCTTTTAAATAAAGATGGAACACCTGTGTTATGTGCTAGTCCCTGGATCACTGCCAGCACCACAATACAAAATATATAGTATCATTGCATAAGTATCAAATTACTACAACGAGATCCAAAAATAGCTAAGTATAGCTTTATTACAAAGTGCATAGTCATGAAGACTAGCTAAAATATTCAGAGTTCACAACGAAAGCAATAACAAAGAGCCTCTTCTTCAAGCATGCGCCACAGGCAGACATGTTGGGTGTAGACTCGAGTCCAAACTCATTCCTCATCAGAATTACCTGCACATTTGAATATGCAGCCCCCGAAGGAGGTCAATACAATGAAGTATTGGCAAGTGACTATGGTGGATAATTTATGACAAGTCTAATTCTATATGCATATTTGGCTTGGTGGAGTTGTAGGCTATTTTGCAGAAAGCCGGTTTTCTCCTATCTTTTGTAAAACAATTTTGTTTCTCAAAGACTTGGCACCAAGGGATGAAGCCCAAGTGTACCAACAATTCTTTCCTTAGTCAAATTTTACTTTATGAAAACTATTATGAGATTCTTCCGTCCATCCTTGTCCAGTTGCTCGAAGTAGTCCATCACCGGGGACACGGCTGAGTACTCAGATTATCGACTCTGCAGAGGTTGTGCACTTTCACCTTTAGACCCAATTAACCCAGACATCCTATACACGCGGAGTGCATTAAGGAAAGGAGAGAATTGAGACAAGAACTTTCAGAAGAAGAATGCAACCATAGTAGCAAGACCCGTTCCACCTACCAACTCTACATCTGCTTGTCAAGCTGACAGATTGCACTCTCACAACTTAATAATTCTAGACAGAGCACATTGTCAAAAGGCTGCACGGGAAGCTTCTAAACTTGGAGGGACTTAGAAATCTCTTTGTTCCTGGGTGGCCGTCCACAAGTGCACTTCTGGGTGACAACCACCATGCTCATGGCCCTAAGTAGAATAGACATTCGTCCTAGGCAATGACAACCACAAGCATAGTCCCAAAAGCCACTCAACATAAACCATACAACCAATTCCACCCAGGTATGCATTTTAAGTTTAACACTTAGCAATATTTTTATAACAAGGTATGTAAACACTTTTTATAGCATAGCTAAGCATCTAATAAAACTTTTGATGACTGCATGGAAAGGGATGGATACATACTACTAGGATATTTTCAAAGTGTACTAACTTTGCATTATAAGATAGTTCAAAAATCCCTATCATGCATACTACTCAAAATATACTACTAATGCATATAGAAAATATTTGGTAGATTATGAATGTCACTTGCCTTGGTAACAAGAGGAACAAGCACAACAAGAATAACAATCACAAGAGAAGCTTTCCTCCTCTTCACAATCTAGAAACAAACAATACATAAAGATAAATAAACACACAAATACAACACTTAAAATATCAAGACAAAAGTATGTATGCATGGTTGATATGCAATGAACTTAACAAAACAAAATAATAACAATTTTATTTCCTCTGTTATTAATGCATGAAATGCAATGAACCACATTTTATTATTTTATTTAATCATTTAAAATATTGAGCATAACATAGAAATATTAAGCCCTACAACCAAATTCTTTAATTCTATTATGAAAAGTTTCAAATAAAACTCAAGTTGCACTCTCTGGACATAGGACATTAATATAATTCTAAAACAATTGGATTTATTTGGAAAACATTTTTATTATTTAAGTTATATATTTAATAGTCGAAATACTTATCAGATATATACACAAATTATACTTTATCAAAAGGAAAAACAAATGATGTAGAAATAATCTACACTAGAAGGGCTATCCTTAGATATAAAGTTTATCAAATTTGGACTTGCAGATCAAAAGTTATGAATTTCCTAAGTCTTACTTATTTTCTGTTTAATTTATAAGAAATCCTGCGAAAAAGAATAATGGACATGCTACGTGGCGAGCTCTGATTGGCTCATACCGGTTCGAGCCGTCCGATCTAACTAACCGTGGACGCTCCAGATCGCGCCGATCTAGATCCGTTATATCTAGATCTAACGCTCCACACGACTCGGGCCAAAAACAGGCGGCGCGACCGCCGGAGTTCATCCGAGCGCGGCGGCGTCATCGCCGGAGTCGATCCTACCGTTAAACGAAACAAGATCGGAGGGGTTTTTGCTCACCACTCGATGCGGGACGATGTGGCGATCTCTATGGCGCGGTAGGTGCTGTCGAGGTGGTCCGCTCCTCCCTTTGCTTGCTCGTCGGAGAAGAACGGCGGACGGCGGCGTCGGTTCGTGGACGGATACTTCGCCCTGGTGCACGAGACGAGAAGAGGATGAGTCTGTTAGGTGCGCACGGTGACAGAGAGTCGCAGGGTGGGTTCGGGTGGTGCTCGGAGGCGCTATACTCACCGGGGCGTGGAGATTTGTGGCGGCGGCCACGACGGATGGTGCCGGTCGTTTCCGAGCAGCCTGGGGGTGAAAAAGTTAGGTTTTTGGGCGCGGGGAACGGCGGCGGAGATGGAGATATATATGGGGGCGGCTAGGGAGCAAACCCCGCGAAGATCGGAGCGGAATTCATATCCGGATCGAAGCGTATCTCAAGCGGATTCCGCGTCGGATGTTGAAGATCCACCTGATAGGTGGGTCCCACATGTCAGCGTGATGAGAGGGAGAGGAGGTTCGCGGGTTGTTGCTGGGCCGCTTCTCGCGCGCGCGCGGTAGATAGGAGATAGGCTAGGCCCAGTTGGCTCGATTAAGATTTCTTTTTATTTAAACACTTATTCTGTTTTGAAACTTTTCAATACCATTTGATTTTTAAATCTTATCAGAACATTTCAGAAAAAATCATAAAAAGATGTTTTGAAGAGCTAATTTAATTTAGAACTTTTTGATACCATTTTGCCAAATAAATAATCTAATAAAATACAGATTATTATAAGGAGTTCAAATAGACCTCTAAATGGGATACAAATTTATTTAAACTTATAATTAAAAATTTAAATTAGTCTTTATGTGATTTAAATGCCATGCCTATATGATGAATGATGCATGAATGCAAAGTTTTAAATTTTTGAGAAATTTGGGATGTTACACTTCCCCGTTTAGACGCTGGCGGCGGCGGCGGGCCTCGCTCTCGGCGCGGAGGAGGTCGAACTCCTCGACCTCGCGCCTGAAGAACCACGGGGGGACGACGTCGCCGCGGTTGCTGTACTTCAGCGCACCCCCCCCCCCCCCCGCTTGCGACCGGCGTCGCTCTTGACCGCTTTCGCGCGGCGCTCATCGGATAAATCACCGCCGAAAGGGTCTCGGCGGGGTGGAGGGCTCGCGCTTGGGGGCCATCGGGCGACGGAACCGGCCTACGACGGCGTGGATTGCTCGTCGGAGTGGAAAGGGGAGCGGCGCGGATTGCTCGTCGACGGTGCGGGAGGATAAGGACTTTGCCCTAGAAATGTGTCCGAGCCCGGCATAAATGCGGATGGACGCGCCGACTCGACGGGCCCCCGTATCGCGTTTGAGGGCAGGTTCGCGTTCACGGGATCTGCTATGGGCCAAAAAAAAATTCGGCTCGTGAAGTCGCCGGAGTTATAAGGGTTTGAGGGCTCTGCTAGTGATGCTCTAAGCTACATAGTCAAGCGCTCATTTTAGATGGAAAAAATTGTTTCGCCAAACCCATTTTTTTTTGTTCATTTTACTTCCGTCAATAGTTTACTTTTATTACCCTCTCAGTTGCTGGTAATGCATTATTTTTATGCTAATATTTTTTTTGAAAAACTTTTATATGTTAATAATTGCTGCATAGCTAACCATGTAAGGCTTGTTTGGCGCGCATGGAGAACATGGGGATCCCGGCCTTTTCCACGGCCCAACAAACCACGCTTCAAATTGGCCACAGGTAGCCTACTGGGCCATTTGGCTGTCCGCGGGTGGAGGAAAATTGGGCCCTTATGCGGTGTTTCTCCGTGTGCCTAATCCACAAGTCCAGAGGTGGGGAACCGAATTCCTCGCTCTAGCTCGCTCCCCTCTCGCAACAGAGAGGCGACGACGCTTGGGAGACCCGTCCTTCTTCCTCCGTCCGACCGGAGCGAAACCACCTCCCCGCCTTCATCCTCCAAATAGGTAACTCCGTTCATTCTGGGTAGGTACATACAAGTCAATTTCAATGATCAAATGCATTGCGTCGATATCTCAACTATGCCACCTTCTTATCGTGCGATGCGGGTGGGAGGTTGACTCTAAGGTTTCACGATTGAAGAGGGTGAGGTGTGTGACACGAGTTTGAGCGGCGGTGAGCGGACGTCACGATCGTGGTGGATCTTGTTGGTCGTAGCAGATCTTGGTGGGGCTACTTGCCTGTGGTCGAGGATGGTCTTGGTACGACGTCCTGATACTTGGTGATGCTCATACTATGATTCTAGCTTGTTGCAACGAAAGTATAACTTTAGGGTTCATGTCGAATGTGCGACGCCTTAAGAGAAGATAATGGGAGGAGGAGCAATCGGTTCAGGTCGAGTTTGAGCATTGCACTATGGCTGGCAGCGGGCGAGCGAAGGGATCGAATGGCCCTGTAACCTCAATTTTTCTTAAATTAGCTTTCTGTTTTTCAATAGGCGGGTAATTTATGTATTACAGATGGATAACCAAAGTGTTAATGGCGGGTAATTTTTAGGTTCGAAAAAAAAGTTGTCGAAACATATTAACATGGGATTTAGTTTTGAAGATCTCGTCACGAATAATCCAATGGTGAAAATGGATCTTAAATCAGATTAACGGTGTGAGCTATAAAACTTTTTGAATTATTCGACATAACCAACTTTGTCATGTTATTTCTCGGGTTTGATCGTTTGAGGGTTGTTGTCTAAATTGTCGAAATATTCGAGGAATAAGCTTAGCTAACGACCGTTCTAAAAGTAGATTTTCTCTAAAACAATATCGACATGCTAATAGATGGGTCCCGCGGGACCCACTAATTCAAATCACACATGACTCATTTAGGACCTCTTTGGATTGCAGGTTGAAAAACACAGGCTCATAGGTAACAACTCTATCTACGAAGATCCTACGAGTCAAAGAGGAATAAGCACTTGTATAGAGCCCTAACATGTAGCATTAAAACATGTCTAAACTTCCTCAACACAGCAACAGAACCACGACCAGCAAAACAATTTCACAAAACTAGCATCTTACAACTCTGAATTCTGCATAAGTTCCATCTTTAAAAGTTTCACAACATGCATATGCGTTGGCACAAAATTGTAAACATCGTCTTGGCAGAAAAGACACGGAAACTGTACACCGGGAAACTGTCATGCAGCTCACAAGACACACAAGCATGGCCGTACATGGAGATAAGCCATGTCGATCTGGTTTGGTCCTAGTTCTGTAGCACAGTTCAACTGCTATCGCCAATAGCTTGTACTTTCTTTTCGAGCTCAGGTTTGTTGGCACCGACGAGCTTGTCGATCTGCTGTCCGTTCTTGAGGAAGAAGAACGTCGGGGTTGCACGGATGTCCCATGTTGAGCTGAAATCCTGCACAACATCAGAAGGGGAATTACTAAACACCACTTTAGCACACTCCACAGAGTTTCACCCATATCATATCTATCTTCTAGGAGATTTCTTCAAATATGAAAGGGCAAGAGACCTTACTAGTTTGTCTGAAAGGTTTTGTGAGTCAACAGAGTTATGAGTTTGACCACTATTCAGGTTTTCTGGAAATGGCTAATGGCAAATTGAGTAGGACTAGAGAATGCCAAATGGAATTTAAAGTTTATGATATCTTGTAGTGAATAATTCAATATGGATGAAACATATAAAAAATGCTATGCTCCCTTTAGATATGCAAAATCGCGTCTATCATTATTTTGTATAAAATATACCAGAAATGTAGCGGCGTTCATGATTCAGAAAAATAAGCTAAAGTTGTATATATTTCCAGGAGCTAGTATTTTAAATAAATGGAAGATTGATTACCACTAAGTCATCAACATCTATTGTCAAGAACATGAGTTGAGGATAAGTCTTTGACATCTCAGCATAAACAGGTGCAATGACACGGCATGGTCCACACCAGGAAGCACTGAAATTGGCCACAACCTACAAAGCAAATCAATTAGAACGGGAGATGGAACTCCAGAAATTCCATCACTGGTTTACATATCTTGTCCCTAGACTTTTTAGCCAAAGAAAAATGCTCAGCATAAATATTGGGCTTAAAGCGATAATTGTCATGGTCAGCCATGAAAACATACAGATAATCCTGTATATTATTGGGTTTTAGTCGGAAAACAGTTCCTACTACAGGGATTCAACTAAAAATCCCTTAAACAGAACTGCTTTTGTGGGGAAGCAGTTTTGTAATTTACATGTCAATGATTTTAAGTGCACAAATAAGAGAGAGAAAATATAGGACATCCTGCCATCTACTTTAAACCATGGAGCCACTGGGTATTTATGGAGATAGAAGCCCTACATTACGTGCTTCTAGCAGATAATCACTTTCTGAGCAATTTTTGTGCGTGAGCAAGCAGGTGGCAAGAATATCTGCTCCTGTGTCTCGTAAAAGGTCGTCACCTGATTTCTACACTTAAGTAAGTATTCCCTTGCTGGGATGGATCTTTTCTTATTTTATAGGCTAGAAATGGACATGGTGAAAGCAGCGTGCAGAGACAGACTTCTTAAACGTATTCGCGTTGCATGCGTTGTGGCACACGTAAACACCAAGTACTGCATACACCAAACACAATAAGAAGCACATGATTTCTGTAATCCCTGAACAAATTGCCAGTTCACTTACAATTTTGCCATCCTTGTTTGCTTCTGCAATCTTTTGGTCCCAGTCCTCTTTGGTTGTTATGACATGTACATTTCCACCTTTGAAATCAAGTCTGTCTTCCACAATGTTACGATCCTGACCAAAAGAGAAGTATACGAAAACATCATAAATAACTTGCACATCAAAAGGAGCATAACCAATATCCAGAAACAGAAAGGAACTGCTAAATGTAAAATATTCTTCCAGAACACTCACCTTCCCCATACAGCCTCCCATTGTGAACTTCAATTGACAAAACTAGCAGCCAGCACCGAAAGAAAGCCCCCCTGAAGGCCCTGACAATGGTAAAACATGTTATGATCCATGATAAAATAAGCCTAACACTAGAATAATATAGAGAAAACATGCATGAACAGCAGAGTTCACTAAGGTACAACTCCATGTTTGCACTAATAATTATCCACTCCGTAGTACCTCATAGCTTTGGTCCCAATCAAAAGGAACACTGGACCTATATTTCGTCAATGATCATTCACAAACTGATAAACTGTTCTAGGCTTTTCTAGATAATTATCCAGTCCGGAGTACCTCGTAGCTTGGTCCCAATCAAGAGGAATACTAGACCTATATTTCGTATATGATCATTCACAAACAGATAAACTGTTTTAGGCTTTTCTAGCGGTTACCGGAAGAAAAAGACGTCAGTTACTCCCACAGCAAGTCGACATCCCAGTGTGGTCACAGGTAGAACACCTTGAGAGGAGCCTAACAAACAGCCCTTTTCCAACTGAATGGGAGAAAATACAACCGTATGGCTTTGCAATTGAACTGCTCCATAAACTTACGGTGGTTGTTTTTGTGACCCTCCGGATGCTGAGGCCGGAATTATATAAGAAGAAACATATAATTGTTGGCCCAAACAGGCTATCAAGAACCCCAATTTCGACTCCAGAGAGTCAGGTAAGATAACTCGGGAGCCGTAACAACAAAAATTCCGTCCCTCCGGCCGCTCACGGATCAAGAATCCGTCAAGAAGAACACCGAATCGGACAAATCAAAGCCGACCGGATCAGCGAGAAGCCAAGGAGGATTACCTGAGAACGGAGGCGGGGATTTTGGCGCCAAGGGAACGCAGGAGGGTAGGAGGAAGACGGTAAGCCTGGCGGATCTCCGGGCAATTAAGAGGTTCTTTAACTCGCTGGAGGGGGTGATTAACGTAGAAGGCAGAGCTCTGCGGCGGTGGTGGGGGTCAGTGGAAGGGTTGGTAGGTAGCCTGGTCGTAGGTTCCTTGCTCGCCGCCGCCGCCGCAGCGTGGTTTGATTAATCGGAGGAGGAGGAGGAGGATTGGTTTTCCTTTTGTATTGCGGCTGGGGGTCCGGTGGTGGATGAGGACGTAGAGGCTTGGGGGGGGGGGAAGGGAAGGGACGTGGAATATTCCGCGGCCGTGCTATGCCCGGCTCGTGTTTCTGGAGGTGGCGACGACGACGACGACGGCGACGACCGGGTGGGGGTCGGACGGCCGGCGTTCGTCGGTGCGTGCGCAAGCGAGCGAGCACGTGAATGAGCCGCGTCGGCGTCGCACCACTTGGCTCGGCCGGCGCCGCTCGCCTGCGGAAATGGCTTTTTAGTTCTTGGAAAATTTGTTCGTTTTGGCTTGGTGGAGATTATTTGGCGACGTGGAACCTCTCTCGTCTGTGTTGCTGCGGACTACGGTATGGTACGGTGGAGTTGGCACGGAGAGTGAACGTCTGTGGTTACAGAGTTTTATACTACCTACGCCCAGGGTCTGACCTAGAACAAAATCAGACATAGTTCCAAAGAAAGATGTAGTTCCAAAGAACAAAATCAGACATACGTTTAATTTTCAAAAAAAAAATCAGACATACGTTTTTTTCAGGTAAAATTGGGAGTGTCTTTTTTTTCTTCGAAGAAACTTTTAATCTATTCATCAACTATCAAGGCGGTACAAACAACACCAGAAGCAATAAGAATTACATCTAGATCCGAAGACCACCTAGTGACGACTACAAGCACTAGAGCGAGCCGAAGGCGCACCGCTGTCATCACCCCTCCATGATCAGAGCCGGGCGAACCTGGTTGTAGAAGACAGTCGGAAGTCGTCATGCTACGACCTCATAGGACCAGCGCACCAGCACAGCAACCGCCACCAATGAAGAGAAGCATAGATCAGAAGCATCTAATTGTTTGACACATGAACAAAGGCGAACGAAGACCAGATCCAAACGGATCCACCGAAGACAACCGCTGGCCGGATCTGGCGAGATCCATCAGAGACAAACCTCCACACACCCTCCAACGACGCTAGAGGCGCCGCCGGAACGGAGGCTGGATGGGAAGGACCTTATTCCATCTTCAGAGAGCAGTCGCCACCTGATCTCTCTTAGGGAGACACAAAACCTAGCAAAACATAAAAAAAAACAGTGAGAATGGAGCCCTCCCGCCGACAGAGGCTGGGATCCACCGTGTGACCATGGCTCGAAGCCCACATAGGCGGGCGGACCGGCGGCGCCGCCGGCAGGAGGCAGAAGACCTAGATCGCTTTTCCTGGGAGCTCTCATATGAAGAGGTACGTCATACAATTGTAACACGAACATTCTATGCCCGTAAAATTGGGAGTGTCATACACTGAAAATATACAAGAATATCAAATAAAAGGAATTTATCCGGTGTCACACGTCGTGTGATAGCTGCTGACTTATAGGTCCCCTGCCTCCCTCCAAAGATATTGTCACCCACAATATTTTTATAAACCCCCAATTAATTTCCCTCGACCGAATCAGCAGTCATGTGGTGACTTTGTCGTGACTTGCCCTCTCGCTCACTCTCTGCATTCGACCTTGTGCGTGAGTATGCCTAGCATCTCCACATGCTAGAAATTTTGGACGAGTGAAAACAAGAACAAGTTCTATTTGACGTTGCTTCGTTGTGTTTATTCTCACAACAAATCAAGAAAGTTTGTTGCATGACATCCTTAATTTTCATTATTTGCAGTAGATAAGCCTTCCAAGTGATGATAGGGCGTGCAAACTAATAAAAAACTAAACATATAAAAGGCAAAGTATCTCATTCATATTATTTTCTCTGTAGGTCATCCGATATAGAGTAGATGGCATGGATGAAAGGTGGGAGAGGAACCATCCACTTAAATGATGTATTGCGAATACCCCTAGTATAAGCAAGAGTTAGAAAAAAAGTTTAATCTTTTGTCTTCAACCTCGCAAATGGAGAACCGTGATATGCAGCCCATGTCCTCCATGGTCACCAATAGTGTGCCCTCCTTCTCGAACAACGATGGCAACTGGCAACTGAGACGTCGATGGTTCCCCCACCCCATTCGCATCATATGGGACTAAAACTATAGTATTCACTTAAAGGTAACATTAGTCCTTATCGTATTGTGGTATTTACCAAAATCCACATGGGGGTAAGAAGATCTTCATTAGGGGTTGGATAACTAACTTGATAAAAACCTATTCATCTATTGTTGAGACATATTTCTTAGTCCAATCATTTATTCATTTAGGAAAGTCAATTCGGTAGATGATAAAATTGCTTTTTCTCCGAAACAATCATTTTTTCTAGGTGTAATAAAAGGAGCACATGGCACAAGAGGAGTAGTTGGGAACCTCCTTGTGCTATCTTGTCTGGACTGGAGTGATTTTGTTTGAAACATTGATATTTTGAACTTGTTTTCCTACACTACTAGAAGTTTCCAGATCCACTACCGTACGTGAAACCATCCTATCGTATTCGTCACATATCCATTACGTAGTTGTCTTTGGTAAGAATTGATTCTATTACGTTTCAAAAGCCTCTAATTCCGTTGAGACAAGCGCAATTCATTTTTCTATATGTTTTCACTCTATTTAAACCCTAACTATGCCAAGTCTACACACGAACTAGATGAGTCGGTTATTGACTGTACAACAATTTGTCTACATGGATACGATGGTAAAATTGCCACTTCTTAGTTCCAACTTTTTCTCAAGAACTATCCTTAATTAATTTCCACCTGAGCCATCCATTTCTCTGTCGATATAAAGTCGTAAGAACTTTTTTTATTTTTGAGGTGAAGTCGTCGTGAGGCCATTTTTTTCTTTCTTAGAGGGAAGTCGTGACTCGTGAGAACATGGTATGAGCCCGTATGTCGACCCTTCTGGAGTTCTTTGGGCTCAGCCCAATTTTCTACCCAGCCCAACAGCCCCAGCGGTCAGCCATGACGCAAACCCAATGCGACAGTCCAAGTCCAACACCACCTCTACTCCACGCGCAGCCCATCCATTCACAATCCCCACCTCTATATAAGCTGCCCCATCGTTCCACCACAAACCCTAGTCGCAGCTCCTCCGTCTCCTCCCGCCGCCTCATCCACCGCCGCCGCCTGCCTGCCTACCGCCGACGCCGCAATGGGGAGAAGTAAGCACACGATTCTCCTCTCTTCCCCCCTCACCGTATGTTACCCTACTCGTGTATGTCGTAATCCTTCGAGTAGTATTGCGTGGTTGCGTGTGAATCCTGCTTAGATCCGTCGTTGTTGCGAGGTATCTGATTAGTATTTCTCCCGTATTGATCTATGTTGCACCTGGTTGATTTGCGGAGACAAGTTCATGTCCGTAGTTTTGTAGTAACTTGTGAATAGTACATGTTGCGGCTGCCTCTTCTGTTCTGTTCAATTGGTTACCTGCTTGAATAATAGCGCCTGTAAAAATTGCTCACCTGATCTAAATATTTACTGCGATGATTCATTTATCAGTAAGCTGCTAGGATAAGGTCATTTTTATGCTGCTACATGAAATAGTATTGTCGATTTGTATGTTCACAATTGAAATTCCATGGTTGCGTGTAATGGTAGGATTTAATATGAACATTGTTTTGTGCGAATCTGAATGTACTGTATTGTGATTGTTAGGTCTAGCTGGTGTAGACCTTATACCCTTGTAATACTTCTGTGAACAATGGTAGTTAACTCTTGTTTGCACTATCTCAGTTTTATTAACTTTCCTCCTTTAACTAGAATTATATGTCCTCTTGTAACCAGAATTATATGTCGTGTGCTAGGAACCATCAATAGTTGAATTTTGTTCAGTACTGTGCTATGCTTTTTTACTGCATTTTTAATCATGTCCTGGTTGCTGACAAAGCTTTCTTAACTTGACCTTGGTCAGGGCCTGCAAGGTGCTATAGGCAGATCAAGAACAAGCCGTACCCCAAGTCGAGGTACTGCCGTGGTGTGCCCGACCCAAAGATCAGGATCTACGATGTGGGCATGAAGAAGAAGGGTGTGGATGAGTTCTCTCACTGTGTTCACCTTGTCTCATGGGAGAAGGAGAACGTCTCCAGTGAGGCTCTTGAGGCTGCCCGTATTGCTTGCAACAAGTACATGACCAAGCATGCAGGAAAGGATGCCTTCCACCTGAGGGTCCGGGTTCACCCGTTCCATGTGCTGCGTATCAACAAGATGCTTTCGTGTGCTGGGGCTGATAGGCTCCAGACCGGAATGAGGGGTGCTTTCGGGAAGCCACAGGGAGTCTGTGCCCGTGTTGCTATCGGACAGGTGCTTCTTTCTGTGCGCTGCAAGGCAAACAATGCTATCCATGCTACTGAGGCTCTCCGTCGTGCCAAGTTCAAGTTCCCTGGTCGCCAAAAGATCATTGAGAGCAGGAAGTGGTAAGTAGCAGAGAGTATCTGTTGTGATGAGATGATTTGATTGTGATGCTTTCTGTGTGTCACATCTAACTTGTACTTCTTTTCAGGGGTTTCACCAAGTTCAACCGCAACGACTACCTTAAGCTCAAGAGTGAGGGGAGGATCCTGCCTGATGGTGTCAATGCTAAGGTTAATTTGCATTTCCTTTAGCAATTGTTTTGTTGCTTCTGCAAGTAGTATTTCTGTTTTTTGCTGTCTGAGGAAATCAGTGCCCCTCTTGCACCACCTGCTAAACTTGTAATTTCTGTTTTGTTTCAGCTGCTCGGATGCCATGGTCGCCTCGCCAACCGCCAACCTGGACAAGCCTTCCTGTCAGACGACATCGTCGCATAAGCTAGCATCAGATTTCTATCTGTTTTATCAAACGTTAATTTTGCTTCTTGGAAGTTAGACTCTCAGTTGCCTGTGGTGCCATGTTATTCTGTCTGAACCTTGTGTCAGAAGATATTATCCATTTTGTGTTGGTACTAGTCCTAATGGCCAGTTGAATCATGGTTTGTTTGAATGAATTCTTATCTATATTTGTGCCTGTTAAATCTTCTTCTGAGCCAATTGTTGGTTGTGTTCTGCTGGTTGATTTGATTCTGTGTTGTTTATTACAGCAAGCTAAATAACTGCCTTCTTGGCAACATGCTTGTAATTATGCTTAATTTTTTTGGCTCAATTAGGTAGAGATGTCTGCCTTTTAATTTTTAACCTGCACGGAATGTAGTACCGATTTTCTGCAACTACAGAACTACCCAAATCCTATGAAACAGCTGACTGAAAGTGTATCTGAATGTTCAAATCCTATGAAATTGAAGACCCACGGTTGATCTGAATATTCAAATCCTATGATATTGAAGACCCACAGTTTATCTCAACTTCCCAAATCTTAAGAAAACGAAGACCCAAATCCTATGAAATTGACCAATTCTCTAGGTGGTGGTAGTAGGTAGGTTCGAATTTGTCCCGTTTTGTCTGTTCCCATTCTTGACGCCGACGACGAATCCCTTAACCCACAAGCAATATATCCACAGGCAGGCAGAGACCATCCTAAGAAACTCACGAAGGTTCATTCATCGAGAGCGAGACGAACAAAATCCAAACACAGAAGCATCGCTCACACGATCGAATCGCCACCCAGAAATCAACGAGAAAATCCAACCGAAAGAGGAAGCGAACGCACTTCACATAAACCCCCTTCCCCTCCCTTTCTCCCCGTCTCTCTCCGTCGACTAACCAACGACTGCGAGCACGGCGCCCGTTCCCCTCAACCTCCTCCTCCTCCTCCCCGATGGACGCGGCCCCCCAGCCGGCCGGCGCCGGGGGCTACGCCGCCCGCTTCTCCCCCGCGGGCCTCATCCACGCGCCGCTCTCCGCGCTGCTCGAGTACTCCTCGGGCGTCCTCCGCGCCCAGGCCAACGGCGCCGGGCCCCAGCCCAACGACGGGGAGGTGTCGATTCGGATCGTCGGGCCCGACGCCGACGCGGGGCAGCCGCGCGCTCCTGGCGACGGGGACCACGCGCCCGCAGACGAGGAGGCGCCACCGGTGCGGGGGGACGAGGCCGCTGGGGCAGGGGCAGGCGGGAGGCCCGACTCGCCCTACCAGGGCTACGACGTGCAGCGAGTGGCCAGGTGGGTGGAGCACGCGCTGCCCTTCTCCCTGCTCCTGCTCGGCGTCTTCATCCGCCAGCACCTCCAAGGTAACCAAAACCAACCGCGAATAATATTCGCTTGCAGCGCCGAACCGATTTACGTGTGAACCGCGGTCGATTGATTTGGCTGTCGTGAGTGCTGCTGCGCGCGTGCACATATGCTCAGCTGCCGGCCGTGGAGAGTCGCTGCTCAGATGATGCCCGGTTTCTCATTCCGTGTGGGTTTATGTTGTTCTAGGTTTCTTCGTCATGATTTGGATTGCCGCGGTGATGTTCAAGTCCAATGATATCTTGCGCAAGCAGACTGCTCTCAAGGTTTGTGCCTCGTATCTTTGTGTATCACCAACGTGCTATTTCTGCTTCTAGAGGCTAGTTAGAATGCTACTCCATACATATTGCTGATAATGTTAGTTTTGGTCAGCAACTGCCGGTAGAAATGTGACAGTATTGTCTTATTGGTACATGTAAACATTATGATGCCCAGATGCTCTGCAAAGTTTGTGAACAGATGCAAGCCCTTCTGCTACTGCCAGCGGCAGAGCTACATTGGGTAAGGATGTATTCAGTGTAACGATCTGGCTGCAAATCGCCATCACCGACCACCAGCCCTTATGCGGCTGCCCATGAAACATTTATGTGTTGCACCAGCCCTTACGTGGGCATATGTGGCTTCCCATGTAACATTTATGCTGGCAACACGGTGTCTGCCAAAAACCCACAGCATTCATTATTCGATTTGGAAAGAGACATGGGATTGGTTCGGCTGTCCTTTCATCTGTTATGAAATGAATGTATACAACTGAGAGTAATTGATAACACCCGTAAGGTATAAACCTATTATACTTTCTGCTCCACTCTGAAGTTAATCAACAATGGCCACACGTTCTTATGATTATTGAGTAGGTATTATCATCTGCCGAGGTTATGTTGTAAAATTGCATAGGAAGAATGACACATAGAGGTGAATTGTTGAAGCCTCTTTAGCGAGACTTGAATTCATGCTCTGCTGGAAAGGCCATGCTCTTAGGTCAGGTCTTAGCTCCTGGTGATGGAACCAATTAATGGAGTGATGAAGGGAGCAGCCCTTTCCGCCGGCGTTTGTCGGCTGATCGCGGTGTTCGCAGAATACCGCTAAAGCTGTGCAGTGAGCTGCAATCAGCAACAAAGCTATTTTGTGTGGGATTGAGGAAGTGGGTTTGTGGACTGCCACTTATATCCCTAACCTTGGGGCTAGGGAGGACCCTGCCTCCCCTCCCGCGGTCCAGTTGTTTAAATAATTCCATCTTATGATCTTCGATAATGTTCGCGTATTGATGGAAGTCACTCATAATTGATGTTTTGATATGTGTATCTGCTCTAAAATGTGATTATTATGTATGTTTCGTCCTTGCTTAAAGTTAATGATGTGAATGCTCATTTAAACAAGATCCTCAGCTGCTCTACACTTGTCTTTGCTTTTCTTATTTCAGGGGGAGAGAAACATGTCAATGCTTGTCGTGATTGTAGTAGCATTCATTATTCATGTGTTTGGAGTCTACTGGTGGTACAGGAATGATGACCTTGTTAGACCTCTGGTGATGCTTCCTCCAAAAGAAATACCACCATTTTGGCATGCTATATTTTTCATCGCGGTGAATGGTATTCTCTTTTCCCTCGTGCAACATGAACATTTCTCCATTTGGGGCCTTCAAATGATTTCGTAGGATTGTATTCTCTCTGTTCCACAATATAAGATGTTTTAGGTGTAACACATATTGTCAAGATTTGGACTAAAATGAGTGTACATGTATACTAAAACATGTCTAGATACATGTGTGTACATATGAATGTGGAAAATGGCTAAAACATCTTATATTATGGAACAGAGGGAGTAGTACTTAGGGTTCTTCTTTACGTGAGTTTTTTTATTTGTAGGATTGATTTTTTTCCTACAATCTCCTTTGCGCTTTATACCTGTTGATCGATACCTATTTGAAAACTTCATATTGTTTTCCTTTTATGCACTGAAAACATCCTTTCGATCCTATTGCACCAATAAGGCATGGCGTTGCAATCCACATCTTTCTTATTGATGACTTTTTGAATCATGTGAATCGAAGAGGCTGTCGGCGATTTCATGAACTAAGCTCAGTGGGTAACTCATGTATGAGAAAACGTGACAATATGTTTACATCTTCTACACATGCACTAATTTGTGTGTTCTGCTGTGAAGTCGGCAACATTTCCCTGAGTTTCACTTGGATAATAGTAACTTACATTTGTTGAATAATATTCCCTCCGTTCCTAAATGTTGTATCTAGACACGTTTTAGTGTAAGGTTCATGCTTACATTTAGGAACGGACGTAGAAGGAATTTGTGTACCATTGCTATGTGTTAACAATTACTCCCTCCATTCCATATTAGTTGTTGCTCAAACGGATGTATCTAGACATATTTCAGTGCTAGATACATCCATTTGAGCGAGAATTAATATGGGATGGAGGGAGTATTAAAGTAGCACCTTTCCTCTTTAAAAATTATAATCACTCCGATCGCTGTTTATGTGCTGCACAGACACAATGGTTCGACAAGCTGCTATGGTGGTCAAGTGTGTGCTGCTCATGTACTACAAAAACAGCAAAGGTCGTCACTATCGGAGACAGGTAATCTACTGCGCATATCACTATTCAGCTAATTATGTATCTTTTTACCTCTTTTGATACATATGTGTACACACACAGTCGATCTATTTGTCGTTGTAACTCTGATTTAACTATTTCTTTAGGGTCAAATGTTGACAGTCGTGGAATACTCCCTACTTCTGTACCGTGCGTTGTTGCCAGCTCCTGTGTGGTATCGGTTTTTTCTGAACAAGGAATATGGAAGTCTTTTTTCATCTTTAACAACTGGATTATACCTTACTTTCAAGGTGGCATCAATGGTGGAAAAGGTACTTCTAGTTGCCTTGTTGCATTTCTTAACCGATGCTGGGTTGATAATAGTTGACATTAGTGCTGCTTCCTATCAGGTTCGATCACTCTTGGCTTCGTTGAGTGCGCTGTCTCATAAGGACTTGCATTATGGTTTGCATGCAACAACTGAACAGGTAATGCAGTGTTAGGCATCTAGGCACAGCCAGTGAAATGTGGTGGTTATATGCGCACTCTTGGTTGACACCTCTCGAGCTTTTAACTGAGAAAAGTTTGCTTTCATTTCACTTTTTGGTATGCAGGTTCTCGCCGCTGGAGATATGTGTGCTATATGCCAAGAAAAGATGCATGCTCCCATCCTCCTGCAGTGCAAACATATCTTTTGCGAAGACTGTGCCTCTGAATGGTATGATAATCTAAGAATAAACGAAATTGAAACTTGTTGTCACTCACTGAATTTATAATCCCCTGATCTTTGTCGACCTTGATATCATGCTGTTACATTGGTGAACGATGTCAGGTTGGAGAGGGAGCGGACATGCCCGTTGTGCAGGGCGCTGGTGAAGCCAGGAGATCTCCGATCATTCAGCGACGGTTCAACGACCCTCCTCTTTCAGCTGTTCTAGAAAACCAACAAGCGCTAACCTTCGGCCTGCAGATGTTGGATCTCCCTCCTTGTTACCCCCCATCAGCCTGCAGTGTGCCGGGACTGCTTTCTGTCCAGGACTTTTTTCTGCAATTTCGTGACTAGTAGGTACTGTGGATGTGCATATTGCTCCCTGTATAGGTCCTTGCGGGATTCTTTATCACCAAAAAATGGAGAGGAAATGATGTTACAGAATAACTGAATCTATAGAGACGAGCTGTCATAGCATGTGGCTGGGCTGCCACATTTGCAAAGTTCAGAATTGACCTTATACAAGTGTTAACTCCTGACTCCCAATGGCATTTTGGCTTCTTGTTTCTTACAGTGAGATGAACGTATCTTTCTAATTGCTGTTTGTATCACCCGACTCGCATCAAATATTCATGCATGTCTAGTAATTTTGGGGAAGGAAGTGGGTTTGAGACCTTCCTTTTTTTTATGGGGGGCCTGGTGCCATGCAGCATTTCTTTCCTAATACTTCCTCCGTTCCAAATTAGACTTCTAGTGTATGTATCTATATAAATCTTAAGTCTTTTTTAGAAACACAGTAAGACGTAAGCGCTCATATACACGTGCACGCACTCGCCCCTATGTACGCATGCACGCACACCCTACCCTTATGAGCACCTCCGAAAGACTGAGTCAGCGGATCAGGTTTTGAGATTGACGAAGTCACCACAAGCGAGGCCACATGCGCCTAGCTGTTGACGGGAATGTCGTCTCCCACTGAATAATATATTCTGGCTAAATGAGAAACACCTGCATCAAATCTGGGATTTGAACTCCATTAGGATGGGGTACAACCACCCACCTAACCATTTTGCTACATGCAAGTTCTCTACAAGTCTAAGTCTAGTTGCATTCACTTTTGTATAAATGAGCTGAATACTAGGAATTTGGGTTCTATCAGTGTGTTTTATTTGAGTTTTAGCCCACACACATAAAATTTGGTCAAAATTTAGGTGAAAACGGTTAGGCAACCGTTGTAATGGCAATGGTACCTATTACCCAATTACCTAGTGGGTAAGGGTACGGGTGTGGTAAAGCAGAACTCGTACCCGCATACCCAGCTAAATTTGTATGACATATGGGTCAGTGACAACATAGGGTCATTTCCTGAATTTTCTCAAAACCTATAGCAACTGCTCCCAGCACAGTTCTTAGCTGGGTGGTACCCGTTGCCAGATTAACTTCCCTTCGGTATCTTTGTTATTTTCCCCCTATGTATTACTAATATCATATTGTATTGAATTAGTGAATGGAAGATCATACATATGGTTGTTTTTTCTTATATCTTATGTTATTTATTGCCTCATTAATCTTTTAAGTGGGTATACTCATGTTATTTTTTTGACGTTTTAGAAAAACAACTTTATAATAAGAAATGGAGGGAGTGGAATCTTGTGAGGTAGCCTGGGCCCGGCGGAGACGAGCTGCCTAGACATCGCCGAGTTGTGATCTAAGAGCCGTGTTCTAAAGGAACTAAAAAATTATACGAATATGTGATGCTACGAAGCACTCTCTTTACCAAAATTGACCCACCAAAATTGACCCGCCTTTGAAAAACGATGTCAACATATGGCCACTCGGTTCGATGCTGCTACATATGGCATGGAGGTTGTGCATGCTCAAAACATTTTGGCACGTAGAAATTGAGAGGAGGGTTGGATTTCAAAATAACTTTCCGGGAGAGGAGTAAAGGGAACAGGGGCGGATACAGGGGGGACCAGCAGCCCTGCCCCCCCTAACACCATTGATTTACTCCTAAACAAGCTGTAAACAATGTCTAATTTTTAAAAAATTACACTACCAGCCCCCCTTAACATCCAAATTTAGGCAATCCTGTCTCCGGCACTGGAAGGGAATGCTTCCATCGACCTCGTTTAGTACTAGAGGTTTTTTGGGCTGATGCAAGGACTTTTGGGGGGCGGCATGCCCTAATTTTTTACTCTAGATTTTCATGAAGGGAGTGGACGCTCACAATGCCCCGTTGGTAGGTGTACAACATGATGTGCTACCACGTGTAAGGCAACCGGTACCTGTGGCAAGATGCTTAGAATGGTGGTTGTATCCTACCCCACCACCAGAGTTTAACCTACATGTTTAACACATATATCTGTTATTTAGTTAAAATATTCTTCAGTGGAGGTGACTTTTCCGTCGACACTGAATTCGTCAATCTCAACACCTAATCCATCGGTTCAGTCTCTGTGTGCGTTTATATGGATGTGTATACGAGCGCTTGAGTTATATTGTGTTTCGCAAATAAAGTTAGATTCGAAATTATTTTTAGTTTATTTTGTGGTGAAGTTTCGTCACAGTATTTTTTGTGTTTTTTTTTTCCACGGGAGGCTGCGCAACCCGGCTCCGAGTTGAAACCCAAGCCCAAAAGGGCCCCGAAACGTGCGTAACCCGGCTCCGGCCTCCACGACCTCCCTACGTCGTCGTATGCTTTCTTCCTCGTTCGATTTCTTCTCTTCTCCGCCTCGCGCACCCGCCGGCGTCGCCTCTCCACTCCGTTCTGTCCACGCACGCCTCAGGAGGTACCCTCGTACTCTCTCCTCCTTCGTCCCGCGCCCCCTCTCTCTCTCCCCCTGTGCTGGCTTGCTTGCCTGGGGCTGGGTATTCCCCTCTCCACCTTGGGGGTTCGTTCGACGCGGGCGAAGCTTCAGGCGCCGCCGCCCCCCGCCATCCCGAAACTGTTCATTTTTTCCGATTCGAGCGGATCTAGCTTTGGATTGCGCTTCTTAAATTGCTGCGTGCTGGAACGGAACGGCTTAGGTGTGGGGACACGGAAAAGCTCGAGCCTTTGCGGGCGGCCAGAGTGCCAGACCCTGAAATTAGACGCCCAGACAGCTACGAATAGTTTTTGAATACGCGAGCTGCATAGTTCATACTTACGAAGATAGAGAAACCACCTAGTTTGCTCACGCACTCTGCTCACCGTTCTGCTGCGCTCTGGAATTTTGTCAGTTTTAGCTTTTAGGCCATCCCTCTCTTACTAATCTCAGTAAATTTTTATTTTCAAGTTTCAACTCCCGCTCATCGCAGTAATAAATGCTTTCAAATGACCGGTTACATCCTCGAACAGAGTATTCCTTGTGCTTTCTATGCATGCTTATCCTTTAGGATTCAGTCCATGCTCGTCATCCATTTTGAGGTGCTGACAGAACCAAACAACTGCTGCAGGTGTTAAACCGAACAGGGTGAGCTATCCTAAGGAAGGGCACCGGCAGAGTCTGGTATCATCATGGCGTCTCAGGTATCCACATCACAGGGTCTGAACCCCCGCGAGAAGCCCGTGTCATCTCGGACGCCACCATCACGGACATCTTCTTGCCCCGTGAAGTCCCAAGCCAGTGCCGTCGGCCAAGAAGTCGAGGAGGAGGATGTTGAGCTGCTGTCAGTCAGTTGGAACCAGGACCGTAGTTGCTTCGCTGCTGCCACGACCAATGGCTTCAGGATCTTCAGTTGCAAACCGTTTGTAGAGACCTTAAGGAGGGTTCAGGGAAACGGAGGGTTTGGAATCGCCGAGATGCTGTTCCGTACCAACATATTCGGTGTTGTGGGCGGGGGATCCGACAAGCAGTATCAACAAAACAAACTGACGATCTATGATGATCACCAGGAGAATCACATCGATGAGTTCTCATTCAGGTCCAACATTCGAGCCGTCAGATTGTCGAGGAAGTACTTTGTGGTCGTTCTCGAGGATGAGATATCTGTTTACAGTTTTAAGGATCTGAAGCTCATCCATCAGATCGAGACCACGTCGAACCCGAATGGACTGTGCTGCCTCTCGTATCATACAGACACTTCAGTGATGGCCTGCCCTGGGATTAGCCAAGGACTTGTCCGGGTCGAACATTTTGGGTTGAAGGTGACCAAGCTTATTACAGCTCATCACTCCAACATTTCATGCATGGCAATGACCGTGGATGGACTCTTCTTGGCAACAGCCAGTGTGAAGGGTACTTTGATCAGAATATTCAACACGGTCGATGGTACTTGTTTGCAGGAGGTGAGGCTATGAAATGATCTGTTATCAAGTTCCTTAGTTTCTCTTAGTTCTCAATACATGTAGCATGGAAGTTTTGGTAATATCATTATATTGAATTATCGTGAAATTTATCTCTGTTTTTTGTTTATAACTATGCCCTTTATAAGTTTCACAAATGGACAGTAATGATTGTAGTTCCCTGAATATTTAGGTGCGCAGAGGAGTAGATAAAGCTGAGATATATAGCATTGCACTATCACCAAATGTGCAGTGGTTGGCAGTGTCTAGTGACAAAGGGACAATGCATATTTTCAGCTTGAGAGTGAGAGCTGGAGGGGAAGACGCAAGTAATGGGAAATCTGCAATTGCTGGTCGACAAATTGATCGCAGTCACTCATCTGGTTCTATTGATCCAATTTTACCAACGCAAACTGGGTCCAATGTGAGCTCATCCTTGTCTTTCATGAAAGGTGAGAATACTCTGCTTCTCGTAGTCAACCCTCTACTTGATTATGATATTAATTTTCTGGAGTATTAGATGCTGTCAACATTTGAATCACTTTGAAAAATACATATTCACTTTTCATTGATAATTGTCACTAGTCTTTGGTGAAACAGCTATAAATTTGCACTTCTGTTATTCTCTCAAGGCTGGGTCAATAAATTTATTTATCTCAGAACAACGTTGATTTGTTCTTTGTGCCCACTTAGTGTGATTCTAGAATCTGGTTGGCATGCACATCTATTCATTTTCCAAGACCTTGATACCATCAAAATGTCAAGTTGGCAGCAAAACAGCATTTTTTTTTGTCTGATTATTGTATGTGGTAAGAAAGGTGCTTATTGCATGTCGTGGAATATAAATTTCTATTACATTTTTCATTGTTAGATTGCTGGAACTTGAACAGTTTGTCCTTGTTTCATTTCAATCAAAATGGAGCCAAGCAGTTCGCTTGTGTTGTAGTCCCTGTGACAGCTGTATGATCCCATTTGTTTGGACTGGTAATGAAATCCATAGCCGTCACCATTTCCCATTTAAAAAATGCAAAATAACAAACAAGCATAGGAAAGGCACAGTTGTCATGCTGTTTCGACGTCCTAGGTTTAGGTGGAGTTAAGTGTAGATGCATTTGTCGTCTTACTGTACATGTTCTTGCTGGCATCCATTGTGTTTGGTGGTGTGTTTCTGTAGAAATGAATGCATTTTACTTAGCTCCAATACGGGGAATTGAAGAAGTGGAACAACTGCACATCATGCACATGTTAGCCTAAGTCTGCATGTAGCCTGTGAATTTTTTCTTCAGCATGGAATTGAGATGATTTTGCTCTCTTCCATCTTATCTTGACTATTCAAGTTCTTATGCATATTGAATCTCCCCAGGGATACTGCCAAAATATTTCAGTTCAGAATGGTCATTTGCTCTGTTCCGTCTACCAGAAGTCACACGCTATATTACAGCATTTGGAGATCAAGCCACTGTGATGATGATCGGTCTGGATGGCAGGTACTATGTTCTTTACAAAAATGTTCAATGAAGCAAATTTGCAACTCAACAAATATTACTCCCTCCGTTCCTAAATATAAAGACTTCCTAGTCTTTCTGACTTTGTGTTCCTAAATGAGTGAATTGACACATTACGAACCAGGACATAGTCAGAAAGACTATAAAGTCTTATATTTTGGAAGGGAGGGAGTAGTAACCAAATGAGATTCATGTCCCTGCCTCTTTATCTATTATCTTCATTGCTCCTTCCTGAAAAAAAAACATGATTAAAAGAAAGAAAAGGAAGAGGCAGCCTTTTTGTTTTTTTTTGGCGCTTTTTGCCTGCTTTCCCGACCACGGATAGGCTAGGGGCTTTGCACCTTTCACGCGCTAGAACTTTAGCTCGTAAACATAAAAGCACGGTATGAGCTTTTATGCAACGATTAGGTTCGGCATATTTAGAAGAATTTTTTACCAAAGAAGAGCTTGTTTTTTAAATCGAATTTAAGTCATTATTTTTGTTTTTCTCGGATTCCTTCTTCAGCAATTATGATAATAAATATCATATCATTGCGTAGTTAGATAAGGACAATGTATCTCATTTAGGTTGTCTGTTGGTAAATAGTTTGCACAACAACGCAAGTTTATTCTCTGTTATTTATTGTGTTATCGTGCATTTGCATATGCTGAGATTTGATTCTCACTAACCGCGTCAGCCTTTTTTTGTGTGGTGTGTTTAGTTTCTACAGATGCAGCTTTGACCCAGTAAACGGTGGGGAGATGGTGCTTGATGAATTCTTCAGGTTTCTGAAACCCAGCAAGTCCCGTGCGAGGACTCCAAGCACCTGAGCTTCATGGCGATCATGTCATTGTCTAACTACGTGTACATATAAGATTTCACCAAGCGCAACTTGTACATAGAACCGTGTCCTATCCTGAGGCATTCCACATAGCCACAGGTTAAGGAGAAGTGGGTATTCAGCGAAATGTTGTTTCTTCCAAATTAGTTCAAGGAGTTGCACATATTAGGGTTTATCTGTATTAAGGAAATTTTTGGCTTCGCATTGCGGACAATGAACAAATCCGACCCTGTAGTCCATTCGTGGTACAACTTATTTTGCTGGGCAAGGATAGGACCATGAGGTTCCGACAATGCATGCAACTTTGTCACGCTCTTGAGATGATTGAAATGAATGATGATAATTGATTCACTACAGATTGTAATATATAATTTCCTGGATCCTAGCATTTGCTTCCCTGGTGCAGAGATCCATGGTAATTCAATTTTCGTGGTTGACATTTGCCCTTGTTTGAGGGTACAGGTAAGAACGACAATTTTACCCATGGTAGGGTATATTGGCAATTTGTACTCACAGGTATCATACTTGCGGGTACCCTACCCACGACTTCAAATATCGGGAAGCACTGTTTGGTGAACTTCAACATCCACGGGCTTGCTAGATAAATGGCAATTAGCACATACAATTTGCTTAGTTGCTTCTCGTGGGTTTTCATAACCCTGTCGCGCAAAAATGGGATATGCATTTGAACTAAATGTCTGATTTTATTAGGTATATCATGATCAATATGCAAAATATCTCGATGCTAACGTGAAAAAAAGCTTAACACTCTTATTTCACTTTTTCACTACTTTAAATATGAAAAATTCCAAATATAAATGCAAAGGTCATTTTATTTAAAACCTCAATCACCACATCCTTTTTCTCACTTCACATCTTTAGAACGGATTGTTTCTATAAAGAGAAATGGGTTTCCCTATCTTCTTAATCTGAAATGAAGGGGTATGCCGGGACGAGACCAGCAGGTGGGACTATAGCTCAGCAGCAGCAGGGGCTTAGTAACATGACCCCTCCAACCCATCCTCAAAAGCTTCACACAAAGTTGCATGTCGTCACCATTCCTCCAGAGCCACAACCAACGTCGAAAAAGACACCCCCGTTGTAATATTTGCTTGCACCATCGCCGCTGGTTGCTTGTAGCAACGTCGACATGCTCACATGCACTTGTAACACCGCCTCTTGATGCTCGTAGCTCCATCAAGAGGTAGTTTTTTTTAAACGGAGCAAAAGCGACTCGGTGATCATCCTCTAGTTTGTTGTGGGTTGGTTTCGCTCGTGCACGGAGACCTGAATAATCATTGAGGCATGTTGTTCGTAATCTGTCTGCAAGTTGAGTCGTGCATGCATCTCGGTGTCCTATTAGTACGTTGGTTAGTAACTTAGTATAGTTAGATAACTTGGTAAGTTCTGCTTAGTTAGTTAGGCCGTTCCGACGCTCCCCTCCCTCTTCCTCCTTCCTCCCAGGTCGCCCCCGCTCGGGTGGGTCTGGAGGCTCCCCACACACTAGCCAAAAGCACACAGGATCGAGTTTTTCAGCCGATGCCACCATCCTCCTTGGTGGGGGTGGCAGCGCCCTGCTCGTTGAGGACGGAGGGCTGAGGAGCGGGCCAGCGGGGTAGGGACGCTCGTCTCGGTCGTCGGCCGCGTGGATCGGAGTTGTGCTCGGCGGCGGAGCCCTGGATCGGTGGGGCGACGACGGCGAGGTCGTGCAGGCTGAGGCGGAGGGGCAGGCGTAAGGTTTCAAGTGGCGTGGGCCTCCTGTCAGCGCCGCAGAGCCGCCCCGCAAAGTGAGCCCGCAAAATGCCTAGCGGCCAGCCGCATGAATCTTAGCGGGCCGATCTGGCGTCCTTCAACACTGCCGTAGTCCTGCGACGTTGCTCGTCCCCTCCAACCCATCCCCAAAAGCTTCGCACAAAGTTGCACGTCGTCACCATTCCTCAAGAGCCACAACCAACGCCGAAAAAGACAACCGTTGTAATGTTTGCTTGCACCATCGCTGCTGGTTGCTTGTAGCAACGTCGACATGCTCACATGCACTTGCAACACCGCCTCTTGCTGCTCGTAGTTCCGTCAAGAGGTAGTTTTTTTTAAACAGGGCAAAAACTTTAACTTTTATATTGATACATAAGAAACAAACACGCTGACTCGGCGATCATCCTCTCGTTTGTTGTGGGTTGGTTCACGAGTGTGTGGGGTAGCGGCGGTGTAAGCTTCCGTTCGTGCACGCAGACCCGAATAATCATCGACGCATGTTGTTCTTAATCCGCCTGCATGTTGAGTCGTGCATGCATCTCCGTGTCGTCCTATTAGTACTTTGGTTAGTATAGTTAGATAACTTGGTAAGTTCTGTTTAGTTGCCAGCAAGTCCGGATGGCAAGAGGACGGAGCAGGAATTGCGGCGGCGCGTAGGCCGGGCGTTGGAGGTCGCGGAGGAGACGGCGGGCGAGGAGGATACAACAAACTTCACACAAAATTCAAAAAAAAACTCCACACACATGCACAACAACCGGATCGGAACAAACTTTTCTCGCATGCACAAAAAACCGCACCGGATGTTTCTCCCCTAATAAACTTTTTAAAAATATCGGCTAACACGTCGAATTTCTTTTTCTTAACAAACTATTCAAACTTGCTGACAACATGCGTCCAACAAATTTACTCGCCTCGCCTAGCCTACTCCACCACAGCTCGTCGACGTCATTGTCGGTCGCCTCAGTCTGTAGGCGCCGCTGCCGCTCACCTCAGTCAGTAGACGACGATGCCGCTCGCCGGAGTCCAACGCTGCTGCCACTCGCCTCGCCTTACCGTGTAGCTAACAATATTAAACATTTACACTCAAGATTGCAAATAGTTTCATCATGTTGATTTTTTCGGGATGAAATACTTACGCACCATTTGGTAATCTTGTAGTTCGTTGTGCGGATTGTTTATGCTGAACTTTATGGAATATTGGACAGGAGATATTCAATCTGACCATGTCACCTAGGTATTTGATTTTCAAGATTCAATTGCTAGGTTTCATCTTAAATTATTACAAGAGTGATTCTTTTTACTACTTTGCAGAAGGATATGAAAGAATTTCGAAAAAAGTTACTTGCCATTTTATACGAGCCGGAACTAAATAAGTTAACTAGAGGAAGCCCGATCTACAAACAACCAAACGATAAAGAAAAGGCATCTGATTCTGATATTGAAGGTTATTGAATCCAAACCAACAAGACTCAGCGGTTGTAGACAAAGAAAGATGTACCCTTTCAGCCTCCATGGTGCAGGCCGACCCACCTGATTTGGACGAGACCGTTAGATACATCATGTGCATTAAGGATGCAAAGTGTTTGGAGTAAGTACCATTTATTATAAAAATCATTAAGTGTCAATATATTATGATGATATGGTGATGCATGTCGACTGTTTCATAGGAAAGAATGGGGGCGAAGCTCAAACCATATCCGGTGGGATTGAGTCTGAAACAAATTCAGGGCATTCTCACATCGGACCAGCCTATAGACAATAATTGCTTCAATATGGATGTGCGTATATTGGCATGCGACGATATACAATTATTTATAGAGTCTCTCGTGCACAATATGAACTTAAGATTTTTTGTAAGTTGCTATATTCACATGTAATTATTATCATCGTCATGATTCTAAACCTTGTGTATTGACGCAGTCGGCATTATCGAATGGCATAAAACATCCTAAGTGGCGTGTAATGCCAGACATTAAGACTTTGGCGACATTTTTTCATGGCTGGACTGAGATGAACAATGATATCTCATTGTGTCATACAGTAAGTTCGCTTTTCTTCTTGGTTATCATTGTTATGATCTATTTTTTTCTAACGCTTGCCACTAGCAATTTTTTTTTACCATATGCATTTCTAGGCGATTTCATGTTGTTCTTCATCGACAAACATAAGTGTCGTGTGTCCATTTTGGACCTGTGCGTTGAACAGCTACCAAAAGAGAGGTATTAATTGAAATTTCTGAGGTATGCAATCTATCTAAACGAAACACTTCAAATAACACAACCTGGATGGAATTTAGATATATGGTTCTGGCCACGTAGTTATTCATATGGTATTACAAGATGCCATGAGCCCATGACAGGTGATTTATTTAAAATCATTATGATAATTTATTTATTTTAATCCTGGTGGTGCTCTAGGATAATGAAAGTGCATTGATCTGCAGGAACTTATCGGGTTACATAGTTTGTAGTTTGATGCTCTCATATGATGGTAAAAAGTTGGTCCATCCAGTTTGTACCGTGAATATTCTATTGTATATTAAAATTAAAGATGAAAATTTTGATGTAATTAACATATTTTTTTTATATATTCCTCGTGCAGGATGGTTATGAGATGAGGAAAAAGTTTTTGTTATATCTGCTCAAGTATCATGCAAATGAAGTCAAAAACAACATTCATATCTTAAGCACGTTAATAAATACCAAATTTGATAAGAGATGGTTCAAATCGTTGCTTCTTTTGTAAACATGACATTTAAAATTATATGTTTGGATTTTATTTTGTTGGATTACAATGTGCTATATTATCTATGTACATTAATCTTTACATATATTTAATACAAAATTGTGTAACAAAAATACCCGTTGCAATACACGGGCATTCATTTAGTATATATAGAGGTAATATAGGAGAAGCAAACACGCTGACTCGGCGATCATCCTTGTGGGTTGGTTCACGGATGTGCTGGGTAGCGGCGGTGTAAGCTTCTGCTCGTGCACGCAGACCCGAATAATCATCGAGGCATGTTGTTCTTAATCCGCCTGCATGTTGAGTGGTGCATGCATCTCCGTGTCGTCCTATTAGTACTTTGGTTAGTATAGTTAGATAACTTGGTAAGTTCTGCTTAGTTGCCAGCAAGTCCGGTCAATCCATAGTCTAGTAGGTTTAGGTGGTACTGTTAGGGCGTGTTTGGTATCCTGGCTGTACTCAGAAAATCTCCATCCATTCAGATTTTTTCTGTTTGGTAGCCTGTGTCGTGCCTCTCCGCCCCGGCTCAACTCGTGCAAAAAATGCCTCTCAGCCAGGCCAAGGAGAGAAGCTCAGATCGAGCTTCTCAACTCAGCCATGCCCGCCTCATACGAAAATCGCACGCATGGGCCCCAGACTAGCGTCTGGTCTCGCACCCCGACCCCCATCCCCCCGCATCATCTCTCTCTTTCCCCTTGCTCCCGTCGCCATCCTCCCACCCCGGCCGACCCGCCCCGCCCCGCCGCCAGCTCCCTTCTTCGTCGCGGACGCGGATCCCTTCTTCGACAACGACGCCCAGGACGCGGAGCTCGTCCTAGCAGAGACCTTCTTCGATGGCGACGTCCTCCTCGACGCGGACGCGGACGGCGACGTCCAGGACGCGAAGCTCTTCGAGAGCCACCCAACGCCCTTCCTCGACGCGGATGCATAGCTCGTCATGGCAGCAAGACGCGGCCGCGGAGCTCGTCCAATCTGGTCCAGGACGCGGACGCGGAGCTGGTCCCTATCAGGTCCAGGACATCGGCCTCGGCCTCCTCCCTACGGCGCACGGCTGCGGCGCCCGGAGGCAGCGCGTGGCGGCGACGGTGGGTGCTGGCCGGCGGCTTCTCTGGCCGGTGCCGGTCCTGGTGCGGGAGCCCAACACAAGTCAACAGGGACCTGATTGTTTTTATTTCTTAGACATGGACCTGGTTGCTTTTTATTTTTATGTGGCATGGCTCACTTTGCACAAGGTACCAAACAAGGTCTCAGCTGATCTCAACTCAACTCATACAACCTAACAAAAATAACAAATAAAACACACATGTATGAGATGGGAATAGCTCAACTCAGCTCGTATAGGCTAAGATTAGCCACCCAGGCTACCAAACACACCCTTTAGTTTCCCACTCGGGTAATTGCTGGTTCGAGTCGGACACACACTCGATCGCCAGGTGAGGTCCTATACACGAAAGCGCGTACCGTGCCTTTAACCAATGTTGTTTGTGTGATTCGTGTTAGATGTGATTAATCCCGTGGATGAAACCCAAAAAAAAAAGCGTCCATCCTCCGGTGAGGAAGTGAGACCGGAGTGACACGTGGAGAGGGAGAAAAGCCAACGATAAGAACCAGGACGTATTTTCCCCCGTAGTTTTTCACGCCAGACGACGAGCAACCCAGTAGAAATTTCAGGTATACCTCTAATTTCAGTTATAGATGTATGCGTCAATATTTATGAATTTAGTTTTTTTTAAAAAAATCAGGTTGTATTTTCTTATTCCTATGTTTTAGAAATAGTAATCGCAGTACAAAGTATTATATGCCTCTCAAGTAGAGAGACAAGCATGATACATTACTACTTAGCTTATGAGCATGTCAATTTACGAGAGTGCACAACTGGAGTCCGAGCTCTAAACAACTTTTTTTTTGAAGAAAAAAGTCTGAAAAACGAAATCATGGATGCAGTTACCGTTGTATTCCACTAACATCACTAACATGTAAAATCACATTCTCAAAAAAAAAAACATGTAAAATCACAATTATAAGTCCTATACTTTGGGCTACACGAATATGATAGTCTGACTTTTTCTTTCGAGGAATAAGGGGGGATTTTCATCCCACAGCTTGTTATATAAACTCGAAAGGACCCGATAGGATCGGGTTCAACCATACAAGTGAAATACACGGGGTTACAAGGGAGATGAAATTACGCAAAAAATGCAGTAAAGAGGCACATGAAAGAAGAGAAACATCCTCCGAAATAAAATCATGCTACGAAGCACTGAGATGTACCACCAGCAAGAGACCTTGCTTGCCGAATCTGTAGTAAGCATGAGAATCCAATTTTCACCGGTCTTCATCAAACCAAAGCTCTGGTTGCCGCCCATGTCTAAGCCATCCACTCGCCTTTTGAGAGGAGGATGGCTCAAAAGGGGGAGAACATGACATGAGAACGAGGAGATTCAAGAAGGAGGAATCTAAGGTCTTGCAAACCCGGCTTCAAACCAACGACTGGAGCACTCCTGCTACCACGCATCGAACACGACGACCTCCGTCCACAGGACAAAACACTTAACACTTCCAAATTTTTCCAAAACACTTAACACTTCCAAGCCTTGAATGTTGATTTTTCACGTTGGTATCAGAATATATCTACGCTCACTTATCTTTCAGAAATTTCTAAAACTTTAGTATGATTTTTGATTTTTTTTATACCAGCTGTTTCCGGTCAAATAAAATAAAATTGCAGGGTGTTTCCGGTCAATTTGCACCGTGTGAAATTTACTCTGGTACTCCATCTGTCAATCCACGCGTCATCAAGCATGTCTTCTTCCTCTCCACGTCATAGCACATTTTCTTCTCCAACTTTGCAGACAAGTAGTACAACTGACATACGTTACAGTGGCACTGCACCGCCCTTCACTCTGCACTAGTGCACTGCACCGCCCTCTCTCTTCACATTCTTCTCTTCCACTTCTTCTTCTTCTTCTTCCGCTTCGGATTTGGTTCTGGGCGAAAGGGGAGGACAGGATTGGTTCTTAAGGTAAGGTACCCAGGCCTCTTTCGATTTTTTGTAACCAATAAAGGAAAAGAAGTTCTTGAGGTAATATTCTCTATCTGGATTCTGGTTCTTTGAGTAGCACGTTCCAGTTCTTCGATAGGATCGGGATTAATTCCATGTTACAGATATTATTTTTCTTCACAATTAATATGCGTTCTTCTTTTCCTGCTTGTTCTGTTTCTTGCGCGCCAAATTACCTTGCATCTGATACCTACATTCGCTCATTAGAAATCACTTTTTTTAATTCATTACACCAGAGCTGTACCAGAATCTAGATTAGCTTATTTTTTTCTCTCTCTCTTTCTGGTTTTCTATACAGATTTGGTCGAAAATCACTTGAAGATTTACCTGAAGACAGAGCAAACATCAGTATATCAACCACACAGTCTTACGACAGATTTCAACAAATTAGTATACTATTTAGTAAGCGTTTTGTTAAGAGAAACACGCAGGGTTTCAGGCTATTCGGCTTCCCGGTGAAAAATATTGCTGCACATTCCTAATGTTTTGTGCAATTATTGAGCCTAGATGAAAAATAGACAACACAATATTGATTGCAGAGGTGTTTTGTAATGTTCGGTTTATAATGACAGGATCTTTTTCGCAAAGTAAAATAAAATAAAATTGATTGCAATGTATTTACTTTATTTTTTACTTCACATATACATAGAGCTGCACATTCTTAAGCCTTCGTGAAATTAATTGTTGGGCTTCTCTAATGGGAAAAATATTGGTGAATGGTGATACAATGCTTATTTAATTTTGTCCCTAAATATATGTAGAGCTCAAGCTTCAGCCATGAAAGCCAAAAACGGTGAAGCAGGGTTCACCCCACTGTCTCAGTTGAGGCCGTTAATTCAGAGGTGCAGAGTCCGGGTTCGTATCTCGCGGATGTGGGAGTCTTTCAACCCAGACAACGGAACGGTGTTGGGCCTCGACAGCCTCCTGATCGATGACGAGGTGACGCTAAATAGACGATGAGATTACACACCCACTACATTTGTCCAATTAGCACCCTCTCAGTTCTCTCAACACACTGATGACTGATCATTCTTATTGTCCTTCACTTGTAGGGTGGAACCATGCAAGCTCGTGTAGAACCCAGAGATATGAAGCGACTCAGAGATCGGCTAGTTGAAGGGAAGGTCTACGCGTTATCAGTAGAGCTTGTTTTAGGCTAGTTGAAGGGCGAGCTTTGATCTGTCCAGCTGCTGCACCACCAGACAGGTCGGGTATGCAAGAATCATCGGTTGAGAACTTGCTGTCGGCCATAGCGCCCGGATGGGCCCCATAAGGGCAGCCACAGTGTTGGCTAAATAGCGATGCCAAATAGCTTTTGGAGCGGCTCCACAACATTGTGAGGTTGTTGCCAAATTGCAAATTGAAAATTTTGGCCTACGCCAAATCCATAAAACGGAATAAACAATGTATTTGCTTGCCTGTCTCCAACCAGCGCCGTGCAAAGGAATAAAAAATCCATCCCCAACCTCTCTACACCAGTACCGCCCACATCCGGCCGCTCCCGTTGCGCTGGTCGACGGCGACCAGGCTGCGGATGCTGGGCCCCCTTGTATAGTAGTAGCTTTTTAGGTTTGGCTTTATGCCGGAGGAGATGTCCCAGGTGGCGTATGGCGTCTTGCCGTCTCCCTCTCCTCGATGGTTCTGTGGCTCGGCGATTAGGCGCGGCGTCGGCCACGTTGTCTGGCGGAGATCTTCCGAGTCCTCATGGTGGGGAAAGGGTGGATCTTGCGCTTGGATGACGGCCATCTTCAATAAGTGCTTCAGCGTTCTTGCTTTGTTGGGCGCTGCTCTTCTCTCAGCTGGCCTTGGTGGTCAGGGTGAGAGGTGTGGTGGCTTGTTGGCGAGGATGTGCAGGTCTTCGGCACTGGGAATTCGAGGCCGTTCCTGGCGTGCGGCGGAGTGGTGGTTGCGGCGCGGCTTGCTCTAGAGGTTGGAGGCGACGGGCGGCCGCAGCAACTCGGCAACCTCTTCAATAAGGTCTGTTTATCGCAACTCTAGTGGTGGTGGACTGGATTGGGGATTTTTCGATGCTTCTCGTTTTGGTAACGAGAGCAAGGGAACTCCTCGATGCCACGCTCTGCTGCGGCTGGATGAGCACCAGGGAGAAGTGTTTCTTCTCCGGGGAGATCTCTCACGGCGGCGTTCTGCTTGTCGTCGTTCTTTATGGTCGAATGGCGATCTCTCCCACCTTCGTCGCCGGCTTCGGTTTCTTCCGGCCGGCGTGCCAAGGATATAATCAACCTCCAGGCATGCCACGAAGGAGGCCCTCAAGTTCTAGCGCAGTATGCTCCCGTCTCCTCGCCCCAAGTGGTTGCGTCCCCGGCGGCGTTGAGGCTGACTGCGCGGAACTTTGTGTTCGTCGCACTGGAGACTGAGCTGGACCCGATTGCGTTCCTCTTTATCTGCTTAGGGTCTTTTGTGCAAGATGTAAGGGCTTGGTTGTAATTTTTATCTTTCTGTGTGCCTTATCTGTAAAATGTACCAGTGTTGACTTAATAAAACTCTAGGTCTTCGGGACCATCCCCTGTTAAAAAAAAAATCCATCCCGCGCCATGCCCGTTGCATGCAAACTGACGAAAGACAACATGGTGGGTCCATTCCAAGAAAAATTGACACCTTCACAATGCACAGCAAATGAAATATCGCATCGTTGCTAAATTAGTCTATGTGAACAATTTGGCATTTGGTCACACTGTGGATACCCTAAGGAAACGCCACCCCGGTTGGGACCTGCAGGGAGAGAGATGGGATGAGAGGAGAAGTGGGGCGACTGAACTGCCAACGGGCGGACCTTCTTGGGCGGATTAGTGGAGAAGTGAGGTCCCGCAGCACACTAAGGAGAAGACAAGGCCTCTGCCGTTGGAGGTGCATGGGGAGGTGGCAGCTCGCATGAGGAGGACGACGCCAGAAGTGCAGGGGGAGGTGGCAGCTCGCATGAGGAGGACGACACCTCACCGGCGACAGCCGAGGCGTCCGGGTTGCGAGAGGTTGGGTGGGTCAGGGTTTGTATGAGCTCAGCTGAGGTGGATCGTTGATTAAATGAGCGGCTCAGATTTTAAGTATCAACATATTTAACACATGTTTGCTCATGTTTACTTTTTTTTAGTGTAGAAGATTTATGTCAATTTTGTCAAATTAGGCTGTTGTTCATGTCCAGCGAAGAAGATTTATCCTCTAGTTGTGGGTCATAACTAGATTTTTAAGGAATAAGATTAACTCTGATTTCATATATTGTTTGATTCCTTAACCAAAAAGGTTTTCAGGAGTGCGAGTATCAGAACTTGTTGAAGTGGTGAAACGTTTGTAAGCCTCATGCACTAGCAGACACTAGCCATAATGTTCAGAACAGGAGCACCTTGAGCAGATTTTGTTACTGCCTTGACGGCTTGACGCTGTAGCAGGAGCAAAGCCTGAGCTGACACCAACTCTCCCCTGAAGCATGAGATGCGGTATGACTCTTCTGCAAAGTGCACCTCAGAAGACTTAACCATCAGACAACTAGGTGGAGCCATGAGATTGTGCACATCTGAATCTCCTACAGGGAGATACTCGTGACTAACAAAAGATCATCAGAGAAATGTGAAATACTACATATATATATATATATACACATAAATATTAGAGTTTTTCATCACACAAGTTCCGACAACTACTACCACGACACTACCACATACTACCACATACTAGGTTTTAAGCGTAACTGATACTACCAACTACGGCACAGGATGCCAAGAATTCTGCATCTCTCGGCCCATCAGTTGGATGATCCAATCATAACCATCTCTGCCCTAAGAGTGCAGGATGATCCTATAAGATAGCCTTTCGATGGGTCAAAGAGCGTCGTGAGTGGTATGAACTCGGACCATCCCCAATGACACTTACCAACAAACACCACAAGACCTGCAATAGTGACAAGTTACATGAGAACAGCTGCAAACAGGAGATGGCAGTCACTTCATGGGGCAGTGATAGCTGAATCAAGTAGAGCTGAACCTTGACATTTCCTGGTGAAGTGTTCCCCATGTTTTTCGTCCAGGATAGATAGAGTTAGTTCGACCAGCCTTCCACATCCATGAGGGCCCTCGTCTGAGCCATCGAGGTGTAAGAACAAGGAGAGGCAGTTGTTACTGTACCGGTTACCAGACGGGTAGATGCCAAAGTACCTGGGAGAATGCAATGCACGATCATCAGAAATATGATGGCAAACAGGTGAAGTGAAGCTCAAATATAACCCAGTCCACAAACAGAATGTGTCCATTATTTGGCGCTTCTAGCTATTATGAATTAGTTATGTGAAATGATGTGGAAAATTGAAAGATACATATACCCTAAATGGTCTAATAATTCATTCATATGATCTTTATGAACAATTTATGATATAACTGCAGCAAAACAGTACCAGTTTTGGCCATCAAGTTCAAATTTAGACATGATGAATCTCTCCGAGAACTGTTCAAGAAAATTGTTGAAGGTCACAGTGTAGCTCCATTTGTCGTATGGAAGTTTCTTAATATAAAGGTTTTGAACCGCAGCAGCATTCTTCTGGACCACAATAGCCATCTCTTCGGGGAAAATGACATCAATTTTCAATATGTCCACACCGAAGACACAGCAATCATCAGCCATAAAATCAGGTGACTTCAGTAGTGTTTTAAGAGAAATCAAGCATTCTTTCTTCGAGTATATATGCTCGACATCAAAGTTGTGTGTAGCTGCAATGTAGGCAAGGGTTTAAAAACAAATAAAAAGGAATAATGTAAGCTGCAAACATGAAAATACAACTTATATGAAAAGGGGAATAATGTAAGCTGGAAACATGAAAATACAACTTATATGAAAAGACCATACAGAGAGAATAGTTATTGTAACAAGGACTGGATCATATTTCAAACTTTATATATTGAAATTTTAATGATGCAATTTAGATATTACTCTTATGTAACCTAAATAGTTCAAGAATAAAGTAGATCTATCTACATCTACCCTCCATCCCACTTCCAAATAACAGAATGACTCTGATTCGCTGGTCCATTTTACCACAAACAAGTCTACGTGTCAAAACTAGCAAAGAACGGGTACAATCTACCTGAAAACTAGAATCCTTCTTTATAGCCTCCGCATCCCTCCTTGCTCTCATCTCTCAACATGGTGGACTACTCTGCAAATAAAACAGCTAGACATTCTTTTTGGCATAAACTGGGACATGGTATGGAGTCCTAAACTAACATGAGCCCCGCAAAAATAAATGAAGTCTGAACAATCATTTGTGTTTATTCTTGCGGAAACTTAAGGTATTCTGATAACTCCAGAAGATCCTTCAGTCTTCACGAAATATTAATAAGACAGTTGGCAAACTATGAGCATTCTGACATGTGGGCACTGGCAGAGCTCAGTTAAGGCCGACCTAGGCCAAGGCTCGCCCAGGTGTTTTTGCAAAACCAAATTAACTAGTATGAATCAAAGACAGCCAGCCCATCTTTACTATTAAATGGGAGTCTGCGGTCATGATGGTCCGTTGGTTCAACCCCTGGTAGAAAATTTCTGCCTCATCTCTCCGATGGCCGATTGGGCGTATCGCAGCCCATTCACCTCTTCCCGTCTCCGCTCAAGTTTATATTGTTTGATCTTCACAATATTACGATGGCTGGCCACCGCTTAGTGGCCCGAAGCGGCACCCATCGCCTCTCCCGACCAAAAAAAGCCTCGGCGCTAACCCTAGGGGCTCTCGACTCCACACGCCGCCGCCGCCGCCACCGCTCACTCCAACGATCCTCCACGGCCGCCGCCCTCCTCTTCGCCAAGCAGCACGCCGTCGTCGACCTCCCCCTTTCTCCCCTCTCGCGCCGCACACCGTCTCTTTTCCCCCCACCCATTAGATCCTGCTAGACCCCAGCCCCTCTCGATCTCCATCTACACGGGCAAGCCCCAGCTCCTGCTCCTCGGGACTGAGAAGAAGGAGGTGGAGGACGAGAGGTGGACTCCGGCCCCGGCTCCTGCTCCCCGGTCTTCCCCAAATCTTTATGCACGAACAAGGAGAGGTGGACTCCCGATCTTAACCATCCGGTGATGAAATAATGTGAACGAAGATCGACACCCAACACCACAGCAACCATTGCTCTCTTCAATTGTAGGATCCGAACTGGCTTCCGGTGAGTTTTGTTTTAAAATATAAAGACCTAATCTGCAGTGTCTCTCCCAGTCATTTTTACATGTAAATGACATCGCTTTGTTGCTTTCTATGATTTGCAAGGATATTGGCACCTAATATGTACATATACTTTGCTTCCGCACTGCCTGTCACCGCCTTCAAAGAGCAGCTGGGCAACGAAACAAGTGAATATGTTCTTCCTATTAATTAATTATTACCACTGTGATGCACTCAAGATAAATTACATGTACTTCGTAAGCAGAAATACTAGATTACAACCATCAAACCAGTCATGTGAACTTTTGCTTTGATAGTATAAAAAAAATGAACTTGACTCTATATTTGGTTGCTGTTGACAGGGTCTGCATTTGGACTGCTATCATGTTGTTTGTTGTGGCCATGTTCAATGCTTCCAATGTTATAAGCAGATTTACAAGGGTCGCAGGATAACTTTTCGGGATGCTCATTGCTATTCTGTTCCTGCAAGAAGCTACGAAGGTACGCTATGTCCAGCTACTTAAACCTTAGTTAAAGAATAAGCATTACAAATTCATGGGTCTTGAGTACCACTGTACCAGCAAGAGTTTTAGTAGGACCTCTCTTAATCTGGTCACAAGTGCTATTTTCATTTTGATATGGCAACTCATTTTCTGCTATGTATCATTTTTCGCTCATATTTTTTGAGTGCTTTAGTGATTGCCATGTTTTCATATTCAGATATGTAAAAACAACGATATTTAACAGATCATGATGTGCTTACTTTAATATATTTTTTCTAATATATGAAGTTTATCCGCTGAAGAAAGTGGTGTACAAGCTCGAGCCGGAGTTGTGTTTGCTTCACCAAGTTAATACAAAATGTAACATATGCATTCTTTGTTCCAACCAAGCTGGCTTCGGACAAAAAAAATTGAAAGCACAAAATATACATACAATTACGGCTACAGATGATCCAATAGGTTATGTATTGTCGCTGTCTAAAATAGCAACATGTGCACTCCCTGGTGGATGTTTAGGCCTTCATCCTTATTCTCACTGTCTAAAATTGTAACATGAGTAATCAGTACCATCCGTGATGGGATGTTTAGGACTTCATCCTTATAGGCCTCTTTCTAAGTTTACTGACCTGTTTTTTTTTCCTTTCGAGGTCATTGCTCTATATTTGTGCATGCCAAAATGGCGAGGTCATTGTTCTATATTTGTGCAAGGGATGGTGCCTATTCTCATCTTCTCTCCAACCGATTTGCTTAACTGGGGCACAGAAATTGGAACAACTAGGAGGTGAAGCCAAATGTCCTAGAGCTGGCCATATGGGATCTGGTCGAGGCGGCCACCGGTCGTGCACCGGATCGAAACAATTCAGTCAACGAATAGAATGGTGGCAGGCGGGCAGCCAGCAATGAGCGAGACACTACAGTTCTGAGCACTTCACATGAGGTAATCGCCCGTACGGTTTAGCTGATTTGACACTGTAATTTATGCTTTGCCATATGGAGGATCCTACTTCACATTTGCCTATATCTCATGAACTCACCGGTTAATTTTATGAAATCCTTGTAAATGTAGTTACTTGTAATAGCAGTGCTATTTGGATATATGGATGTACATTTCAGACTTTTAGTTTCAGCGTCTTATTCTTTTCAAGATTCTAATACTTTTCAAGTTTCAGTGTCTGAATGTTCATTACAAGACAGAGCCTATATAGTAGGTCCGTTTCACGGGAGCATTGCCGCTAAACCTTGCATTTTGAGTGTGTCCCTCTACTTCTACACAAGTGTCGAACATGAAATGTCTGTATCATTTATTTACCAATTTATTTACAATCTCTTATATATAAAAGACATTCACCAAGGGCCCACATATGTTTAGCACCAAATTAAGTCTTTCTCATCGACATTCACCAAGGGCCCACATACGTTTAGCACCAAATTAAGTCCTTCTCATCGTTTTTTAATGCTTATAGTTATATTTTCGAATAGCCTGCTAATTTACCCTTGTGGTTAGAGCAATTAAGCATTGTGAGATAGTATTTTAATTTACTAACAATAGTTGATTCTCATATACCCAACAATGTAAAAGATATGATGCTGCGAGAAAAGAGCTGGTAGGTATAGTATCTACTACAAGATCAGTCTGGTTTCTTGCAAGTGTATGTTGAAGCTCGTCAACACTTTTTTGTTGAGATCAATCAGCAAGTGTGAAGTGATCCCATATTCTGGCTTCATTTTTTGCCAAGATGTGTTTGGAGCCAACATGGGGTACTACTTATGCTGGTTTGCCAACTAAAATCCTAGATATTTTTCTCCCATAATATAAACTTCTGAATTAGCAGTCACTCTGAGATTGTGGCCCAACTGAGGCGCCCACCGAAACAGATGTTGTTGTCGCCGCACAGCCCAAGAGCAAGGAGAGGATGGTGGGGATGCGTCTAACCAGAAGGCCACTATCATTTAAATTTCTCTGTGATTCTATCAAACTATAATGGGATAAAGTATTGATATCCTTCTAACATAAATTGTATTGTTATATTTTGGTCATTTTGTTCCATTTTAAACAAATTGATTAGCTAATTAAAAAAATGGAAATGGGTATCAAGAAATCATATATTTCTTCTAAAAAAACATACCTTTGGATGTTCATAATTTTTTTTCAAGAGACGAACATAACATCTATACAATGGAGTATAAATGGATGCCGTAGCAACGCACATGCATTTAACTAGTCAGCATACAAAGGCCAGTTTCCACACCGCTTGTCTTGTCTCCCAGTTTTCCTCACCTCACGACCTGTCCTGCTCACTAGTTAGTCAGGAACAGAACCACTGCCATGGCGGGAGATGTCTAGGTCACGAATTAGAGAAAAAAAAGGAGAATAGGGGGGGATTGGTGGAGGGCAAGCAGCACCGCCGCGGCCACACAGGCACGGTGCACCGGCCGGAGGTCCAGCAGCCAGCAATCAAAGCTGCGACCGAATCGAGCCTCATTCTTCTTCAAGTACTTCTCCTTTCTTTCCCAAAATTTTTGGTTACCAATTTGATGGTAAGGTAACAGCACACGGTTGATTGCTTACTCACAGCCATGGGAAAGGCAACTCAGAGAAGAATTAATTTTGTTTTCAAAAGGAAACGAAATGACATTAGGCTGTGTTTGGATGTTGGAATTGAGCCTTGGAATTGAATTGGACTAGCAATTCCATTTCCAAGATGGAAAGGAATTGACCACCAATTCCAATTCTGCTGTTTGTTTGTAAATGGAATTTATGGTTGGAATCATAGTGTAGGACATGATTTCAATTCCTGTTTGGATGTGTAAAACATGGAATTGTGTGCTATTTGAGTTTTGGAGAGTTTCACAATATGAACTTGTGTAATAAATGTATGAACAATATAGTATGTGTATATATGAATTTTGATATATTATTTTGCACATATAATAATAAAATTTAAAAATTACATAGCATGGCCATGTCTCATGGCTGGATTGATGGCTAAACTGCTCGTGCTGTCACAATGGTATCTACAGCTAATCATCCCTACGGTTGCTAAACTGCTCGTGCTGTCACAGTGGGAGCAGAAGAACAAGGGATCGGTGGAGGAGCAGGGAGAGGATGGGGACGCCCGCCGCCATGCCCTCGCCGTGCCCGCTGCTGCCCTTGACCTCTAGCCATTCGCTGCTCTGGACATGCCCGCCACCGCCCGATCTAGGGTTTCCGGGATGGTGCGCGCCGAGAACGGACGGAGGAGAAGGACCGAGAGAGGGAGAGGACGGCGGGCAGAGCTCGCCGGAGATCTGCGAGAGGGCGAGAGGACGTACCACCCATCACCGCCACCGCTGGTTCTTCTCCAGCCCCCACAACGAGATTGCGAGCAAGGAGGGAGGTTGCGAGCGAGCAAGAGAGCGAAACGGTACGCGGAGCGTGTTTTCGAGCGATTCCAAGCGAATAAGCTTGGAAACATTGCTCACGGGGCGGACACATGCACGGGGCTCGCTCGGAATTGGTCTCCGTTTCCAACGAACGGCCACCCCAAGCAGCCGAATCGGGATAGGCAATTCCAAATTGACGATTTGGAGGCCCAATTCCAACATCTAAACACAGCCTTAGTGAAGTTGAAGAAGATCCATTAGCACCAGCAGATGATCATTTGCCTTTGCTTGAATTGGAACAACAGCAACAGATCCATGCCGAAGGTCTTCGCACAAATGAACCGGTTATTTTTCGATGTGTCAAGTTCTTGCACAGAGATCCAGGATTGTGTCCTCAGATTTGGCAATATCCACCAGATCAAAGAGATAGTGCGAGAAGAGCATATTTGTTGTCAGGCCCTATGCAGCGCCGTCTACAAAATTATAAACTTTCGGGTGAAGAAGGGCGTCGACACCACTTCACTTCCAGTTTAACTGGTTTGGTCTTTTTCCACCATGGCTTGAGTACTCGGAGGACAAACATTGTGCATATTGTCTACTTTGCTTTCTATCCAATAACAAGGAGAATACACGAGGTGGTTCACATATCTTAACATTGTGCATATTGTCTACTTTGCTTTCTGTCCAATAACAAGTAGAATACATGAGGTGGTTCGTATATCTTCACGGTAGAAGGATTTAACAGTTGGAAGAGGATAAATAGTGGCCCGCCCATAAATTTTGGCGCTTTTATAGCCTGGCCCGACCATGATTTTCTTTTGCAAAAATCCATTGGATACAGATTACGAGTCATGTTGATCATATATAAATTTGACGGAGTTACGGGCTACCAGCTGGAAATGAAGGATGAATTTGTGCTTTCAGAAAATTACCTTTGCATCCATAGTACGCACGCTCCGAATGATTGTATACCGAGAACTCAAAGACTACAGCCATCGTGACACCTGGCTCCAAGCCCAAGCATCCCCGACCTCGAGCAATCCCAAGAGAAAGGGCAACATATGGAATTGCAAATAAAGGTTGTGCCCTATGCATTGGAGATAACTGAAGGAACCTGGTAAAGGAGTCAAGTAGAACGGAAGCAAGTCAGTCTGACAAGCAGTCACAGCGAATGTAAGAATCCAGAGGCTAAAATAAGAACGAGGTCGAATTAGTACGTACCATCTGTAGTCCGAGAAGATAAAAGGTGCACAATTGGTGGGCAGATCCCCCATTGGCATTGCTGAGAAGTTACGGATCTTCCACTTGAAGCAAGGATCGTGAGTTTCTCCCAGCAGAGAAGGAGCTGAACCGGCAGCGAAGGAGTTGCCCATGGCTTCTGCCCCTTCCTCTAGTCTATGTGCAGATGAAATTAAACTGTGGCAAATTAAGAAAAGTCACTGAAAACCTAAACACTATAATACCATAATGCAGAGTGTAGATCAAACAAAGCAAGCGTTCCACCTTACCGCCGAAGAGAAGCCTCCACCTAATTGTACCGCCGCCAAACTGATACCACGATCGCCTTCGAGGAGGTGATGAGGCCGCCGATGGGGAGGAGGGGATTGGAGGCGTCAAGGTTGGAGATGAAAGTATCTTAGGGTTTTCCCTTAAATAACATAAAACCTAGGTGGGCTTGCCAACCAAGCCCGTATGTTCGACCTAGGACTACAGCGTACCTGGTTCGGTTTTCCTGGGCTCGTGTTGTTTCCGTTACGGACGCAACATTAAAGCCCAGTCTACATGCGCAGCTCAGCTAACTATTTGAATTGTCTCAAAAAAAAACTATTTGAAATTTTTAAACGATTAATCTATTTCTTGCCCGCGCACTGTGGCGCGACTCCCTGGTGCTCCTGCGCGAGCGTCGTCTGATCATGATCCTACGGCGCCTAGCTTTTTCATCCACGTCGCCACGTTCCGACAAAAGTCCACCGCGGGTTCAAATCTCGGGAAGCGAGTCGTTCCTCATCCTCTCCCCTCGCCCTCGAGGGCTCCGCTTCTCCCCTGACCTGCTAGCTCGCAAATCGCCGGCGTCGCCGGTTTTCCCCCGTCACGCGGCCACCAGAGTCTGGGGGGAATCACACGGCGAGCTCCATCCATCCGTTGGCGGCGCTCGACTTAGGCGATTTTTGCCGAGAGAAGTGGATCAGGGGCCGTCGACAGCGATAAATCGAGCTTCAGTGTCGACTACTTCCATTCCTGCGGTATGTTCGCCTTCAAACACGATTTCCGCACTCGATCTCGTAGTTAACAGGCTGCTAATGGGGTGCAGCGATGCTAGTTTCCGCACTCTGCTCTGTATTTTGCAAAGTTAGCCAATTTCCATTTCAATTGTTTTCATCTATCTGAACCGCATCCTCTTGGGGATTTATATGTAGGTTTTGTACATGCTCATTTCATGCTCGAACCTAAGTCAGTTTAGTTGTCCTTAGTTGATTTCTGGTGCGTGGTATGTAGATTGAGTATGCGAGGGTTTTCCGATTTATATTCTGTTCTGCTCGATTTGCTTTTGTACAGGAGGCCAGCAAGTTTCAAGTTACAAGCAAGTTACAAAGCATTTTTTGGAGGGTGTTATTTTTCTAGTACTGGGAACGCATCTGTACCCAAGTAGTTTTGATGAACCCTCGTTATAGTGTATTTTTTGTTGTAGCTGATAGATGTAGGTTTTTTGCCATTCAAAACGATTCGTTGCAAGAGTGTGCTGTTTGGTCACCGCCTATGTGATGTACTTCTCAAATGCCCCAACTATCCATGTGTCTGTTCCCTCTTAATATGGCAACCTTTAGCATGTGATGTTTCTTCTAAAATGCGCCAATTGTCTGTTCCTTCTTAATAAGGTAACCTTGAGCATTTGGGGGAGGGAGGGGGGTGGGCGGGGGGGGGGGGGGGCAATGTAGGTTTCAGTAGCATGCTTCAATGTAGGAGGAAGTCCTTAATGTTTGTTCAGTTTTTTAAGAGAACCATGTGTATATTTTTATTTCTATATTTTGATGTAGTTTATATATTTTTTCTCAAATGCTCCAAGTGTCCGTGTCCTATGCTTTTTATCAATTTTTGGGTGAAATGTAGTTTCAGTAGCATGCCTTTTTTATATGTTGTATCTATCCTTATGGGTTGCCTTTTTTGGTGTGAATGTAGATTTTTAGTCGTTTTTAGTAACATGTTTTTATTATGGAATTCTACAGATTCAGGATGTATCCAAAGGTAGATAAGAGTCTCTTGCGGTCCCAAAACAGGTCGCCCAAGCCTGGACCGTTGATGTTTAAACGGTTGAAGCAAAGGTTGAAAATTAAAGAACCAACCCATGATGAGCCAATAGACCCACAACTTGAAGATGACATAGAGGAGGATGACGCCATACCTCCACGAAGTGAAGCAATTGGGGGGAATAGGAATAATGTAATTTGTTTCTTTTTTGTTTGTAACATCTCTGTTCTAGTTTTATTGCATGTAGAAATGTTTTTGTATCTCACCATTTGCTTTTTTGGGATTTCCCTTTTGCAGGCTGTTCTTTTCAACCGGGCTTCTCCAATGAAGATTTTCAGAGTATGCAAAGGCTTTACGCCAGACCAGTGCAAAATTATTGTCAAAGCACATTTGGGAGATGTACTTGAGTGGAAGGTTTCAAAGCTTATCCCTGAGCTGTGCAAATATTTGATGGGCTGCTTCAACCCTGAGACATGCAAGCTAGATTTTGGTGCTAGGGGCAGCATTCCAATAGATCTGCAGTCAGTCGTCAGTGTTATGGGAGTGCCTATGGGTAGCGCTCCTTTCTCTTATTGCATGGACCCAAAGGCTACCAGAAAGATGTTAGACTTGTTTGGTATCAAGGAGGGGAAGCAGCCATCTCTCGCATGGCTTGAAAAGGAACTCGGACCTGCTCACCCTGCTGATCAGATTTTCTTGATGAATATCTGCATATACCTGACTTGTACTGTTATTGCTCCAACTACGGCCATTGGAATCAGACGATGTTACCAAACTTTGCTAAAAACAGATGCTATCCATAGTCTAAATTGGGCTAAGTTTATCATAGACATAAAAGCAAAGTGTAACAAAAACTGGTTTAAGGCATGCATGCCTTATCTCATGGTTAGTTCTTGCTATCTCTGTTTAATATTTTTTTCACTGTCAGGTTTTTCATTGTCAGGTTTGTCTAACTTTTCTTTCTTTTTTCTTTGTAGGTTCGATATGTTGATTCTCTGGAAACTTATGTTGTTCATGTGCCTGAAGACGGGACTCGAATATGTGTATGGACCAACCAATTAGTCAAGCTTGTTGTTGATCTGGACACAAATATTGATGGATCTTTTGGGAAGCTTCCTGTAAGGATTCAATTTTTAGCAACTAACTACATTTTTTATTCTTGTGTTTGCATTTCTTTTTTCTCATTAACTACATTTTCTTCTACGGATCATCACAACTAATTCTTTTTAACTTTTTTCTGTTACAGTTGAAGGCATGCTTCAGGAATAAGATGACTGTCACATCCCAGATTTTGAAACTAAGAAAAACTTAGTTTTACCAGACCCAAAATTCAGAACCAACAAAAAAACTTTTTGAAATGTTTCACTGAGGATTGTGTTTTCCTTCCCATTGCTATGTTTGACATTGTGTGGCTGCTCCTTTTTGTGTGTGTGACTTGTTTGTCTTGAATGCATCATCCTTGTGATTGTTGTGATCTTGTTGTGTTGTTGCTTATGAGTATAATTAATTCAATGTGCTAGAGCAATAAATTAAAACACACACACTTGACAACAAATTTGGTATGTGACTTAAATAAAGCAAAACTCCTAAAATTATTCAACAAATGGAAATTTAGATCAGGAGTTGAAGAAATGATCTAAATAAATTATTTTCCCTACATAACTATCTATTTCCTTCAAACAAATATTTTCTCTATGAACTTATAAATTATTTGAAGTTATTATATTTGTCAAGGAAGTTCCAAGAGTTCAAAGATAATATTTTGAACTTGCTTTAAAATTTCTAAAGGATAATAAATTTGTTTTTAAGAAAATGCCATATTTAAACCCTGTGAACAAAAGTTATTCAAAACATTTTATTTTCAAATACCAAATTTTGTGGAGCTTCTACATGTATATGGGAGCCTACCCAAATATTTTCAAATTTTTATAAAATGTTTTAGTACCCCAAATAAAATCCCTAAAAGCTACTGATTTTCAAAAGGAATTAAAAGAAATAGAAAAGGACTTGGATGTGATGGAAAATAACTTGCCAGGGGCCTTTCAGCGAAACCCCCATCTCCTTCCTGTAGCCGCAGCACGGCATGGCGCCAGTGCCGCCGTGCTCCTCGTCCCCGCTCAGCACCGCTCGCCGCCCGGACCCCCCCCCCCCCCCCCCTCATCTCCTGTCCCCTACGAGGTGGATAAGAAGAGCACCGCCGCTCATCTGCTCTCCATTGTCCCCCACCTGCACCTCCCGCTCCTCCGACCGCGGTCCCCTGCCGCCGCGACCCGGCCCCTCCCGCTCCTCCGATCGCGGCCCCCTGCCGCCGCGTCCAGGCCCCCCCTCGCTCTCCTCTACCGCGTCGAGGGAGGAGATAAGATCCCCCGAGCCGCTCCTCTGTTTCCCCTCCTCTCACTCCCTCGCTTGCTCTCTCTCCCTCTCTTTTCTATCCTCTCTTCCCCACGGCACCGCGCCCGCCCGAGCACGCCGTCGCGCACCGCCGGCGACTCGAGCCTCCCCGAACCAAACCGAGACCGCCACCATAACCGCCTCGTAGTCCTCTACGTCCCCGTGCAGGGAATCGCTGCGGGTCGCCCGGAATCGTCGTCGCCGTCCGCGTCTTCCCCTTTCCGGCCGCCGCCTTTTCTTCAAGAACGTGAGCAGCTCCGTCCACCATTCCCCGCCATTTATGCACCCCGTGCTTCCTTTCCACTGCTCTACTTATTGGGCATCGCCGTTTCTTCCCAGGGCCCCGGAGTCGCCGTCGCCGTTCCCGCCCGAAGCTCCGGCTCGCCGTGCTCGTTTGGGAGGAAGACGAAGGCCTGCGTACCGCTTCGCCTCGCGTCTGGGCCGCTGGCTGGGCCGCGTTTTGCGCCGCACGGCCGGATCTGGGTCGGTTCTGGCCCATTGAACTTTTTTCCAGTCAAATCCATTTTTCATTTTATTAATTCCTGTTAACTATGCTCTAGGTTTTAATCCACCATTTAATCCTCGAATATTAAAATTGATTGTTTCAAATTTTGTAGTATTCATGTGTGTTTTCTTAAACATGCCACACTGGCTGTTTGCAAAAATATGTTTTTAAGTGCTGTCCAGATTGGATCTTCTAGAAAGTATGATTTGCATTAGAAATTAAATATCTAGAGTTTTATAAATCCAAATATTGCAAACTAAAATTCTGTGGTTAGCCTGAAGTGATACCTTTCTAGATGTGAAAACCTTGCATGCAAATGAAACCTAAAACAGAAGTTCTATCCATTCTTGTAAACCCACCAGTGGCACTTTGGTGATTTTTGTAGACTTTTAGGAGATGAATTTTTGAATGAATCCAATAGGTTTGTCTTCTATATGTATAGGAGAGCTTATACATAGATTGGTTTGAATTTAGGAGTCATTGATTGACTGTGGTGACAATTAGAAGGTTTGGGTCTTTTCTGGCCTTTTTCTGTAAATACTACAAATAACAGAAATAGGGTTAAGTGTGTAAATTCAATATCTTGATATTTATAACTCCAAATGAATCAAATTAAAATGTTCTGGAAATCTTATGAAGTTTTCTAACCAACCCAAGTGGTTTCACCTCATTTAGATAAATAATGAAAATGTACTATTCGAAATACCATAAAGGGTTTAAAATCTAAACTTATTTGTTTCTGATACTCTGTTAGTCCAAATTAGTTGAGACCAATTTTATTGAGTCACATTTAGTCATGGTTAGTCACCCCTAAAATGATTTAATTTTTAGAACAACATAATGTAATTGATAGCTAAAACTTGATTAGTATGCTTCTGGATTGAGACCATTGTGTAAGGAGTTTGGTAACTCCAGTTGACCCAAAATCCAATTGTGTTGTCTTCTACACATCAGTAGTTTTCTGTAGAAATTTAGTTTGTATTTTTGTGATCAACAGAACTTAAGATATGTAATTAAACATGTTCAACTAGTTTCTGCCATAATTAAGACATAGTCAAATAATGGCTAATTCAATTAAATTGAAACCAAATTGTGTTGCTTAAGTGGCTATTTAGAGCATTTAAGATTATATTGTTGTAATGATTGGTGTGCTGTTGTTGCTTGCTAGTTGTTGTTGTTTAGCATGTTATAATATGTTAGTACTGTTAGTGTTAGTTGTTAGACACACTGGTGAGTAATATGTTTGCATGGCTTGATGGACTTGAAAGTCTTGGAGTGGAATACTAGCTTAAATATCTTGTTAGTGTATCCACCTTAGCTTGGTGAGGTATTTAAATTTTAGAGATTAATTGGTGACTTAACTTTTGTCTGAAGTATTTCCTGATCAGAGAAAAGTGGTTACTAAGTACCTCTAATTGAGGATGCCTTGGTGCTCTATATTTTGGCATGTGTATGGTGTTATACTCCTGTGAGTATCATGCCCTAGTAAATATAGATTTAGTTCGTTGCTTAATTAAACTAGTGCTATGTTTGTGGCTTGAGTGATTAGTTTGATACTTGTGGTTTGGTCCTTGTTTGTATGCCACTTGTGGTTTGGTTTGCTTATTGCATGTTGTTTTATTTTCATGTTGCGACGCTAGTTATAAACGCTACCGGAGTGGTATTTGGAAAGGATTTATCGAAGAAGGATGGGAGTTATTTCTTGATCAGTGAGAAGAAGCCCAAGAACATTATGCTGGAATCAGGCAAGCTATTCCCTGAGTTTGCATCTTTATACATCTATTTTGGTTCACAAGTTTTACTTATAAAGAGCATATGTGATTTAAGTGGTGGTTGCCACTAAAGCTATGAGTTTGAAAACCCGTTTTCCAAAATACAAGTATATTATTTTGACACCCTGTATGGAGATATTAGATGGAAATTCTTTTTCAAACTATAGGATGGGAAAAATATTGTTTACTCAAAACTCCTTTGAAAATACTTGTGTGGACATGGAATACCGAGATGTCGGTGTTGAAATGGAGAAATGGTGAATGGTGATGTTTATGAAAATGCACATTGTGTCTTTGTTCTTACGTCGACCAGCCGATAACCTGTGCGACCACATCTACCCACATATGGGAAAGGGCTTAGTCATATAATTTGCTCATATTAGTATGGGATACCTCATCAACGGAGATGACTCCGCTATGCATGAGGGGATGGTTTGATGACCTAACCCTGACCTGGGTCCTCGCTCAAACTCTATGAGTAGATAAGGAGGAGGATAGAAGGATGTCCCCTATACACCGCCAGATAAAACCTATGAGTCCTCACACTTAGATTCCGACGGGCTGGGTTAAGTGTCGATGGAAAGTATCATATGGGCAGGATCCTATACTAGCATGAGCAAAGGACAGACTCGGGTCGGTGACTCAACTTCGCATACCCCTGGTATGGCGAGACGTGGCAGACACGATGAGTTATCGGATGGGTGTAGGAAAAGCGTGCTACCTCTACAGAGGGTTAAAATATTCGAATAGCCGAGTCCTCGGATATGGACAGTTGAGAGGCCCTACTTCGACCATGTGCAAGTTTTGGAAAAGATTTGAGTTTTAAAAAGAAAATGAAGTGGAGAATGATCCATACACTATACCAACGGATCGGTATGAGGTTGTTGGAGATAGTCTTGGAAAAGGTTGAGTTTTAAAAGAAAAAGGAAGTGGAGAATGTTCCATACACCTATACCAACGGATCGGTATGAGGTTGTTGGAGAATATGTATCATGACGGTTTATGGTGAGGAAAAGGAGGAGTTTTGGAGAAACAGATAAAATGGTGATTTTTCGATAAAATGTTTATTAAAGAGACTTCTTACCTTTTTCAACAAAGATGCCCTTTTGGGAAAAAGTTTTAAAGAGACTTCTTACAAAGGCAGATTTATGGGAAAAGTTCTGAAGACCTTCTTTCCTTTTTCAATAAAGATATAGAGTTTTCAAGGCAAACAAAGTTTTATTTAAACAAATAAAAGAATAGCGCATGCTCATGTTGGGGCAGTTTGCGAGTACGTAAATGTACTCATGGCTGTGTCCCTGGATATTCCCATGTCCAGAGTTCAAGAAGAAGTATGATGAAGACCGAGAGACCGATGACGTCTTTTGCGAACTAGGCCGTCTTCCCAGTCAGCTGCCTGTAGGTGTCTTGGCAATTGACTCGGGCCCCACATTGATTGGTGTTTTCCGCTGCAAGAACTTATTGAAGATTATGGCTTCAATCAAGTAAGTAATTCCGTCGGTAATTATGGATGTTCTTTTGATACCAGTTTGATTGTGCTCAGCGACAGACTGATCACGGGATCGCTGATGTTGTAGGCACAAGGGTATTTCGGACAGCTAGTCCGGGGTCCCCATAGACTTGATATCAGAGCCATCCTGACTGTAACAGACCTTAGTTAGCATGGACGTTAGTTAGGAAAGAAATATTTTGTTAAAAATATATTGTTACCAAAAACATATTTTTATCTAAGGAAGTCCAAAAATAACTTCCACTCTTCTCACCTTCTCAAATATTTCAAAGTCTTACCCCTCTATTTTAAGATTTTCCAAGGATTTCTCTAATCCCTCTTACCCGTTCAAATACTTGACGATGAACCCAAGTGAGACCTAATTAGCTAGCACCCCCAAGAAGAAGCTTCCATCCCAAATACTCAACATATAACATCAAGGCATTAATCTGCAAATACCAAGATCGTCAGTATCAACAAAGCAAGAGACCTCTGAAGACGTCAGCTCAACGTCAACAATTCTACTCAAGTTGCAACATCGATAATCTCAATTTGTCCAGCTGAAGACTAAGGCGACAAAGTGAATACTTCACCAACCATATTTAACCAAGGCCCATAGGAAAAACATATGATAGGAACCTCGGTTATACTACCCGGCTACCACGAGTATTAGAGGTCCTTTGGTACTAAATGTACCGTGTGTGCTCTTTGCTAATGTGCACTCTGCTTCTCTGTTGTTGTTTGAGACTCCTCTGTTTGTGTGTTGTTTTTCTTGTGCGTTCACAATCACGCCTTGATGGCAACACAAAGTAAACCAAAATTCTCTTTTAATACACTCCTTTTGTCACCCAACAAAAACTAATTTTGACCTCTTCGCCATAGTTGCACCTTGTTGGAGATGTAAACCCTCTTATGAAAATATTTTCCGGATACTTCCTCTTATCTCAACCGTCTCCCGATAAGAACTGACAGTTTCACAAGATACAAAAGACCCCCGATCTTTAACCAATAGCCTGAGATTTTTGCAACCTAACCGACAAATCAGATAATGGCCTTCAAGCACCATCTGGAGCAAGTGCGTCAAGATCTCGAAGAAAACTGCAATTTAACGTCAACCTCGTGAAGACACGAGCATCACCTCACAAAAATAACTTGTGAAATTACAATAATACTACACTAACTTATCGTATCTAACTTTAGACTGACATCTGACTCAAGTCCACGATAGTACTAAATAATCTTCTGGGACTGTAAGCCTTCACAAGAGACGAGGACATAAGGAGACCCATTTAGAATCGGTAACTAAGAGAACTCAAGGAGTGTAGGAGAGTTGCTATGAAGATTCGAGCTCAGAGACCGCAAGAAGGAGGAACTACGACAAGAAGACATTGAAGAGAGATTTCCTAGGTTGGCAAAGAAGCGATATACCAGACTATCGTGGAGCATCTGGAAACTCTTATGTCAGAATCTATTACTATTAATCTCTCTAAAAAAATTGTGATATTCCAATGTTCATGTTATATAAAAGTAGTTTGATAGCAAGCCTCATGAACTTGTTAACAAATCACTTTTATATGCTCAAACAATTGAGTGTCATATCCAAATTAAATGGAACGTCGGATAATCCAGTACATCTCAGCCTCTGGAATATGAAAAGTAGTTTGATGACAAGACTAGCTACCTTGTTAACAAATTCTTCTTGTATGACTAAGGCAATCCGATGTCTTAAAAGACAACCACATTCTTATACAACTAACCAATAGAAAGCTTTGCTAGGACTAAGTGGATTCCTTCACCACAGCGGTGAGATAAATGATGTTAGAACCCGAATAAAGGACAATAATAATTTTCTTAAATCAAGTGTATAACTTAGGAAATATTCAAGTTCCAAATAAGAAAGTCACATGGAAATTTATAGTGTTTTCCCAAGGATATGATTTCTGAAACAAGAAAAGAAAAAGTTACCGTTTGGAAAAAAAAACTGGTGTGAAGGTTCTTCACTAACTTTTTCTAGGGTCCATTAAACTGTGACGTTTGAATAATCATCGATCCACTCCCCCAAACCACCTACCTCGGGACACTCGAATTGACTTTTAGACTCCTCTGGGAGCTCGATACCCTAGATTGGACCTCTTGCAATTCATACCAAAGCTTCACGAAGATCAAGAACCAATGAAGTCAACAATGAAGTCCCTCCCTTATTCAGCTGAAGAAGGACAAATATGAAGGCAAATGTCGACAAGCTACTCCAGGAGAAGGTTAGCTCCAAGTCAACTCCAGCTGCGACTTTCCACAAGACCGGTTCAAGACCCCCTTTTTAAGGGGGAAGACCTGCAATAGGAATACCAGAACGTGTTACTAATTAGTTCCTTGTGCCTTAGCCTTGTAATATCTGGAAATAACCCACCAAGACTATCCATCAGCGTCAATCGTCAAGTCAACCCCATCATCAATAATCTGAAACCCGGCACAGAAATTTATTGACAAAGAAAGCCTCGCAACATAAATTTGTCAAGATCTCACGTGGTGACCTTACTGAAGAAGCAAACAACCTCGGAAGTATAACCAGCCTAAAACCCATGCCTCGTACTCCCCTGTTAACCCACCTAGCAAATCTCGGGACGAGATTTATTTTAAGGGGGGAAGAGCTGTCACATCCCAAATTTTGAAACTAAGAAAAACTTAGTTTTACCAGACCCAAAATTCAGAACCAACAAAAAAACTTTTTGAAATGTTTCACTGAGGATTGTGTTTTCCTTCCCATTGCTATGTTTGACATTGTGTGGCTGCTCCTTTTTGTGTGTGTGACTTGTTTGTCTTGAATGCATCATCCTTGTGATTGTTGTGATCGTGTTGTGTTGTTGCTTGTGAGTATAATTAATTCAATGTGCTAGAGCAATAAATTAAAACACACACTTGACAACAAATTTGGTATGTGACTTAAATAAAGCAAAACTCCTAAAATTATTCAACAAATGGAAATTTAGATCAGGAGTTGAAGAAATGATCTAAATAAATTATTTTCCCTACATAACTATCTATTTCCTTCAAACAAATATTTTCTCTATGAACTTATAAATTATTTGAAGTTATTATATTTGTCAAGGAAGTTCCAAGAGTTCAAAGATAATATTATGAACTTGCTTTGAAATTTCTAAAGGATATTTTCAAATACCAAATTTTGTGGAGCTTCTACATGTATATGGGAGCCTACCCAAATATTTTCAAATTTTTATAAAATGTTTTAGTACCCCAAATAAAATCCCTAAAAGCTACTGGTTTTCAAAAGGAATTAAAAGAAATAGAAAAGGACTTGGATGTGATGGAAAATAACTTGCCAGGGGCCTTTCAACGAAACCCTCATATCCTTCCTGTAGCCGCAGCACGGCATGGCGCCAGTGCCGCCGTGCTCCTCGTCCCCGCTCAGCACCGCTCGCCGCCCGAACCCCCCCTCCTCTCCTGTCCCCTGCGAGGTGGATAAGAAGAGCACCGCCGCTCATCTGCTCTCCATTGTCCCCCACCTGCACCTCCCGCTCCTCCGACCGCGGCCCCCTGCCGCCGCGACCCGGCCCCTCCCGCTCCTCCGACCGCAGCCCCCTGCCGCCGCGTCCAGGCCCCCCCTCGCTCTCCTCTACCGCGTCGAGGGAGGAGATAAGATCCCCCGAGCCGCTCCTCTGTTTCCCCTCCTCTCACTCCCTCGCTTGCTCTCTCTCCCTCTCTTTTCTATCCTCTCTTTCCCACGGCACCGCGCCCGCCCGAGCACGCCGTCGCGCACCGCCGGCGACTCGAGCCTCCCCGAGCCAAACCGAGACCGCCACCATAACCGCCTCGTCGTCCTCTACGTCCCCGTGCAGGGAATCGCTGCGGGTCGCCCGGAATCGTCGTCGCCGTCCGCGTCTTCCCCTTTCCGGCCGCCGCCTTTTCTTCAAGAACGTGAGCAGCTCCGTCCACCATTCCCCGCCATTTCTGCACCCCGTGCTTCCTTTCCACTGCTCTACTTATTGGGCATCGCCGTTTCTTCCGAGGGCCCCGGAGTCGCCGTCGCCGTTCCCGCCCGAAGCTCCGGCTCGCCGTGCTCGTTCGGGAGGAAGACGAAGGCATGCGTACTGCTTTGCCTCGCGTCTGGGCCGCTGGCTGGGCCGCGTTTTGCGCCGCACGGCCGGATCTGGGTCGGTTCTGGCCCATTGAACTTTTTTCCAGTCAAATCCATTTTTCATTTTATTAATACCTGTTAACTATGCTCTAGGTTTTAATCCACCATTTAATCCTCGAATATTAAAATTGATTGATTCAAATTTTGTAGTATTCATGTGTGTTTTCTTAAACATGCCACACTGGCTGTTTGCAAAAATATGTTTTTAAGTGCTTTCCAGATTGGATCTTCTAGAAAGTATGATTTGCATTAGAAATTAAATATCTAGAGTTTTATAAATCCAAATATTGCAAACTAAAATTCTGTGGTTAGCCTGAAGTGATACCTTTCTAGATGTGAAAATATTACATGCAAATGAAACCTAAAACAGAAGTTCTATGCATTCTTGTAAACCCACCAGTGGCACTTTGGTGATTTTTGTAGACTTTTAGGAGATGAGTTTTTGAATGAATCCAATTGGTTTGTCTTCTATATGTATAGGAGAGCTTATACATAGATTGGTTTGAATTTAGGAGTCATTGATTGACTGTGGTGACAATTAGAAGGTTTGGGTCTTTTCTGGCCTTTTTCTGTAAATACTACAAATAACAGAAATAGGGTTAAGTGTGTAAATTCAATATCTTGATATTTATAACTCCAAATGAATCAAATTAAAATGGTTTGTAAATCTTATGAAGTTTTCTAACCAATCCAAGTGATTTCACCTTATTTAGATAATCAATGAAAATGTACTATTCAAAATACCATAAAGGGTTTAAAATCTAAACTTATTTGTTTCTGATACTCTGTTAGTCCAAATTAGATGAGACAAATTTTATTGAGTCACATTTAGTCATGGTTAGTCACCCCTAAAATGGTTTAATTTTTAGAACAACAGAATGTAATTGATAGCTAAAACTTGATTAGTATGCTTCTGGATTGAGACCATTGTGTAGGGAGTTTGGTAACTCCAGTTGACCCAAATCCAATTGTGTTGTCTTCTACACATCAGTAGTTTTCTGTAGAAATTTAGTTTGTATTTTTGTGATGAACAGAACTTAAGATATGTAATTAAACATGTTCAACTAGTTTCTGCCATAATTAAGACATAATCAAATAATGGCTAATTCAATTAAATTGAAACCAAATTGTGTTGCTTAAGTGGCTATTTAGGCATTTAAGATTATATTGTTGTAATGATTGTTGTGCTGCTGTTGCTTGCTAGTTGTTGTTGTTTAGCATGTTATAATATGTTAGTACTGTTAGTGTTAGTTGTTAGACACATTGGTGAGTAATATGTTTGCATGGCTTGATGGACTTGAAAGTCCTGGAGTGGAATACTAGCTTAAATATCTTGTTAGTGTATCCACCTTAGCTTGGTGAGGTATTTAAATTTTAGAGATTAATTGGTGACTTAACTTTTGTCTGAAGTATTTCCTGATCAGAGAAAAGTGGTTACTAAGTACCTCTAATTGAGGATGCCTTGGTGCTCTATATTTTGGCATGTGTATGGTGTTATACTCCTGTGAGTATCATGCCCTAGTAAATATAGATTTAGTTCGTTGCTTAATTAAACTAGTGCTATGTTTGTGGCTTGAGTGATTAGTTTGATACTTGTGGTTTGTTCCTTGTTTATATGCCACTTGTGGTTTGGTTTGCTTATTGCGTGTTGTTTTATTTTCATGTTGCGACGCTAGTTATAAACGCTACCGAAGTGGTATTTGGAAAGGATTTATCGAAGAAGGATGGGAGTTATTTCTTGATCAGTGAGAAGAAGCCCAAAAACATTATGCTGGAATCAGGCAAGCTATTCCCTGAGTTTGCATCTTTATACATCTATTTTGGTTCACATGTTTTACTTATAAAGAGCATATGTGATTTAAGTGGTGGTTGCCACTAAAGCTATGAGTTTGAAAACCCGTTTTCCAAAATACAAGTATATTATTTTGACACCCTGTATGGAGATATTAGATGGAAATTCTTTTTCAAACTATAGGATGGGAAAAATATTGTTTACTCAAAACTCCTTTGAAAATACTTGTGTGGACATGGAATACCGAGATGTCGGTGTTGAAATGGAGAAATGGTGAATGGTGATGTTTATGAAAATGCACATTGTGTCTTTGTACTTACGTCGACCAGCCGATAACCTGTGCGACCACATCTACCCACATATGGGAAAGGGCTTAGTCATATAATTTGCTCATATTAGTATGGGATACCTCATCAACGGAGATGACTCCGCTATGCATGAGGGGATGGTTTGATGACCTAACCCTGACCTGGGTCCTCGCTCAAACTCTATGAGTAGATAAGGAGGAGGATAGAAGGATGTCCCCTATACACCGCCAGATAAAACCTATGAGTCCTCACACTTAGATTCCGACGGGCTGGGTTAAGTGTCGATGGAAAGTATCATATGGGCAGGATCCTATACTAGCATGAGCAAAGGACAGACTCGGGTCGGTGACTCAACTTCGCATACCCCTGGTATGGCGAGACGTGGCAGACACGATGAGTTATCGGATGGGTGTAGGAAAAGCGTGCTACCTCTACAGAGGGTTAAAATATTCGAATAGCCGAGTCCTCGGATATGGACAGTTGAGAGGCCCTACTTCGACCATGTGCAAGTTTTGGAAAAGATTTGAGTTTTAAAAAGAAAATGAAGTGGAGAATGATCCATACACTATACCAACGGATCGGTATGAGGTTGTTGGAGATAGTCTTGGAAAAGGTTGAGTTTTAAAAGAAAAAGGAAGTGGAGAATGTTCCATACACCTATACCAACGGATCGGTATGAGGTTGTTGGAGAATATGTATCATGACGGTTTATGGTGAGGAAAAGGAGGAGTTTTGGAGAAACAGATAAAATGGTGATTTTTCGATAAAATGTTTATTAAAGAGACTTCTTACCTTTTTCAACAAAGATGCCCTTTTGGGAAAAAGTTTTAAAGAGACTTCTTACAAAGGCAGATTTATGGGAAAAGTTCTGAAGACCTTCTTTCCTTTTTCAATAAAGATATAGAGTTTTCAAGGCAAACAAAGTTTTATTTAAACAAATAAAAGAATAGCGCATGCTCATGTTGGGGCAGTCTGCGAGTACGTAAATGTACTCATGGTTGTGTCCCTGGATATTCCCATGTCCAGAGTTCAAGAAGAAGTATGATGAAGACCGAGAGACCGATGACGTCTTTTGCGAACTAGGCCGTCTTCCCAGTCAGCTGCCTGTAGGTGTCTTGGCAATTGACTCGGGCCCCACGTTGATTGGTGTTTTCCGCTGCAAGAACTTATTGAAGATTATGGCTTCAATCAAGTAAGTAATTCCGTCGGTAATTATGGATGTTCTTTTGATACCAGTTTGATTGTGCTCAGCGACAGACTGATCACGGGATCGCTGATGTCGTAGGCACAAGGGTATTTCGGACAGCTAGTCCGGGGTCCCCACAATGACACTATTCTCTGCAGGACCGTCAGCTCTTGACATGTTTATAAAAGCTCACGCACCTGGTGATATCACCCAAGATGTAAGGTTCCTTTTTAATATACCATTTGCATGTAGTTTTTATTCAACCAAAAATGTATATAAACTAGTTTTTGCTTTCTTTTCATATATGATGGATGTAACTTTTTTCCTATCAGTTCCTTTTTTAATTTTTTCTATTGTCATGCGGTAACTTTAGTTTAACTTACAGGAATTGTCGAGATACAGAGTTGCTGTAACTGATATGTGCAATGTGTTTGAGGATGGACTGGCTCAGTTTTTGAAGAACATTGGAAGCAAAGAACATCAAGGTCCCAATTGAGGAGGGGCAGCATGTGCAGAACAATGGGAGAAGACGCATGAGTGATAGGAACAGCAAGAAAGTTCAAGTGGATGGACTAAACGGAGAGGAAAATGATGTTCCTGTGGTGCAGCCCAAGCGGTCCAGGAAGACATTTCCTGCTGAAAAAAATGTGTCCACTGCTAGTGGGAGCGGAAAAAAGCAGAAAACTGACCATAAGGAGCATAGTGAACCACTCAAGGCAGGCGAGAATAGTTTGCAGCAGAAAATGGAGGGGCAGCCTTCTCCTCGAGATGTAGATACCTTTGAGTTGGATGTAGAGATTGCAACTAGCAAAGCTGCAGCAATTCGTACGAGCTTGTTGGAGAAGTCAAACCATTAATTGACTCATTGAAGCATCTTCAGATATATGACCATAAGGAGCATAGTGAACCACTCAAGGCAGGCGAGAATAGTTTGCAGCAGAAAATGGAGGGGCAGCCTTCTCCTCGAGATGTAGATACCTTTGAGTTGGATGTAGAGATTGCAACTAGCAAAGCTGCAACAATTCGTACGAGATTGAGTAATGCCACAAATAGGAATATCAGCAAGGAGGAGGCTAATGTTGGAGAAGTCAAACCATTAATTGACTCATTGAAGCATCTTCAGATATATGGCACTAGTTCACAGTCTAGTGCTGACAGCACTACAAAAGATGGAGTTAACAATGTGGAGCAGCTAAAGTTTGTAGCAAGCGAGACTGGTTTGGTGGTTGCAAGCAATGTAGTTCTTACGGATAAGCAAATCGGTCCTGTGTGCGCGACTCCGAAGGCTGGTTCGGAACCTAATATCCACCCTGTTCAGCCTAAATCAAGCATGAGGACGCCAAAGGCAAGTGTAGACTCAAAGGCAAAGCATGTCTCATTTTCTAATGCTCAAGAGAGTCCAACTGGCAGGAGACCAGTGACAAGATCTATGTCCCCACTAAAACCACCATCCCCGTGTGTCAAGGGCAGTCCAATATGGGATGTAGGTAGCAGTGGATTTCCTAACAGATGCACAAAAAGACCAGCACGGGTTGCTACGGCGAAAATCAGGGCAGGCAAGGCAAGCCAGTCTGAAAATACGACAAACGCTCAACAGTGCATGCAGTCACCACCTCCTCTGGAAGTCAGCACGAGCAGGAAGCTTGATCTGGGATCTGTGAGCACAGAGTCCTTTCCAGAAACTGAAGAACAACGAAGACGGCGACAACTACAAGAACTAATAGAGGACGCTAGTGGATTTCCTAACAGATGCACAGAAAGACCAGCACGGGTTGCTACGGCGAAAATCAGGGCAGGCAGGGCAAGCCAGTCTGAAAATACGGCAAATGCTCAACAGTGCATGCAGTCACCACCTCCTCTGGAAGTCAGCACGAGCAGGAAGCTTGATCTAGGATCTGTGAGCACAGAGTCCTTTCCAGAAACTGAAGAACAGCGAAGACGGCGACAACTACAAGAACTAATAGAGGACGTCCCTTCTTTCAACCTGGGTTTTGATGATTCGCCTATCCCACCTGTTATGGACTGCCCTTCTTTCGACGTGGTTTTTGATGATTCGCCTATCCACTTGTTACAACTGAAGAACCAACTGCATGCAAGGAAGAAACTGTTGTGATTTCTAGCATGGAAAGCGGAGACTCATATGATGTGATTTTTGCCAACATTGACATGCCCGCAGCTGCACCAGCCATTGCTAAGCCTCAAGCGGTACCACTCTGCTCGCCCACTGTGCCAAATAGTTCCACTCCTCTTCCTAATCAAGCTCATCAAAGGAGAATTGTCAAGACTGGACCTAATCAGAAATCACCGTACTTGCAAACTGGAAAGAAATTTGTTGCGCCGAGAAGTACATTGGAAGTGTACAACAAATTGTGTTCATACGGTGGCAGAACTGAAGATGCAATCAACGAAAAAAAGATCATTGACTATGGTCCAGGAAACTGGTTTATCTACGTCCGCGATTTGGCAGACTCGGTGATGCCTACCGATTGGCTAAGCAACTCTGTCTGTGAACTAGCTTTGAGTGTTCTTTCAAAGGAAATGGCAAAACAGAGAAAGTTTGTGATGCCACTCATAATTGGCGTGAGTTCTTCGTTCACCGCTTTTTGTTGCTAGTTGGCATGCTATTTTTTCCCGCATGTGCTTTTTCCCCTTAACTGTGTGTGTATATATGCAGACAAAGCTTTGGAGCCTATCATGCATTCATGACCGTGTTGTGAAGAAAGCTTTTGAGAACACGCCGACCAATCGGCTAGATCACAAAGATCTGGTTAGCTACTGTCTGCTTTTAAAAAAAATACATTCTTTTTTTTGTGTCTACTTAGTCACAGCTACTAAAATGATCTTCGCATTTTTTTTAAATCATGCAGATCATGTTTAGTATCCTTCAAGATCTGTCGCCAAGAAATACACGCAGCACTCGTAAAGACGATTCAGCGTTCTGTGGGCACTACTACCTAATCACATTGAATCTTAAGGCTGAACGTTTCAAAGTGATGGATTCGATGAGGTCAAAAGGGAATACCAGTCTGACAGCTGATGCGACAACAATTGTTTCTAGAATCAAGCACTTGTGGGATTTGAACTTCAGTGAGTCGAAAATCAACATCTCGAAATGGAAAACAGAGTTCATTGATTCCCCGAAACAGAGAACTAGGTACATTTTTTCAGACTGCATCTGTGGATAATGTACTTTTTGTTGTGCAACCATATTACACTTTTTTTACTATGTTATCACAAACCATGTGTACAAATCACATCCATTTTTTTATTATTTATCCGTTGTTTCTTTTTTGCAAGCCACGACTGCCGGTTACTTCATGCTAATGTTCATCGAACGCTGGGATGGGAGGAGATTGGTGCAAGCTTTAACTAATGATGACATTCCAACTATGAGGAAAATCTTTATGCAAATGTGGTTAGACCGACAAGAGAATTTGATTGCATGGCACACCTTGTTGTTCCCGCAATAGGTATTTTTTTTGGACTGCATGTTTTTTCTGTTATCTTATAGTTTTCTTTTTTTTGTAAGTACTTTTTTGCTTTTTTTCAACTTTGTGTGTGTAGTTTTATTTATGTTACACTAGTGCACGACACAGTACTGGTCCAAGTATCCATTGTTCTAGGGAAGGAGGATGTTTTTTTCCTGAATGAAATAACATACTACATCAGCTCCAAGTATATCTTATTTTGTCTACCCTAAAGTATTAAAAAAATTGGCCACATGCAAATACCAGTACATGTATCTTTCGACAGCAAAACCAAAAATAGCGGCACATGTATCCTTTGACAGCATAACCAAAATAGCAGTACATGTATCTCTAGGAGCATACCAGCACACACCATTAACAGTGCATGTTCTTTTCCACATGCAAGCATAACATACCCTAACAACTAAAATACACCAATACTATCAGTACATATCAAAGTCCAAACATTTTTTGCAAAAAATCGTGTTGCATTGGTTCAGGGCCAGACTTGATCTTGTGGGGGCAACCGGCTGAATTATGATGCACATATGAACACACGGAGCATTTCACAGGCTTGCTAGCCTTTAGATGGAGTCCTGACTTTTTTCTCTTCTCCGCTGGACGCCCTTTAGCAACAGTATTCATAGGATCCCTTAAATCTTCACCATAATCGCCCAGAACAGTAGCTTCCGACGTTCCACCCTCTGCTGTTTCAACATTCTGCTTGCCCTTCCGCTTAGCTGATGCTGTATCTTTCATTGAGTTCAGTTCTTTTACTAAGTCATTCATGTACTTATTAGCAAGCGTCGTCCCTTTATCAGATGTAGATACAACTTTTGCAACTTTTTCCGCAAAATCATTACAGAGAGTTCCATAGCGCAAAAGCCTCCTCTCTTTGTTTGTCAATTTTCTGTCAGTTGGCAACTCTACTGTCTGAACCACAATTTCATCATCTGGTGCCATCCACCTAGGCAGGATGTATCTTGATGGAATGTAGTCTATAGCGCCTAACTGTGACATTACCCTCATGATATGGCAACACAAAAGACCGTCCCTGCTGAATTTACAGCACTCGCAGTGGTATGTCTCCTCACATGGGTTAGCATCGACCCTGTAACTCCTTTTTCCATAACCAAAGACTGACCCTCTTATTGGAACAACATCAAAAATTTGCCCACCAACATTGTGCACATTGTATGATGTAGTTTTCCTTAGTTCAGACCGGAAACGCAAGTATATGTCTCTTGTATAAACCTGCAAAGCTTGCTTTTCCAATGGATAGTCTGACCAAACCCTCAATGTCTTATCTTCTAGTTCAAACTCAGCTAGGTTTTGCCCAACATCGATCTTCTCCTGTAGCTTTAGATACTGCAGGAAAAAATGGGTGATGCTCTTGTTTGGGGTTGTGTAACTTTTCAAAACTGCATTGAATCCCTCACTGCGGGCTGTTGTCTGAAGGAATGGGAAGAATCGGTCCTTGAAGAATGCTGGAACAAATGATGCACGTAGATCATAAAGGTCACGCAAGTGGGTGTTGTCCCCAACATTGTGCTTTAAAATCATCTCAACCCACCTCATTTCAAACTCTGCAACTGTCATGCTGTGGTCAATAGTTTCATTCAGTTCTCGGCGTAATTCCTCATGCTTCGACATGTAGTTTCCCAATGTACTATGTGCATTTTGCATGATATGCCAGCGACAATTCCTGTGGCATGTGTCTGGGAATGCTACTAGTATGGCGCTCCTCATGGCAACATCTTGATCAGTTATTAAGTTTAGTGGTTGAACACCATCCATAGCCTCAAGAAATGCCTCAAAAAGCCAAACAAAATCCGCTACAGTCTCATGCCCTACGAACCCACACCCTAGCTGAATAGACAGACCATATCTGTTTATCCCTATAAATGGAGCAAAAGGCATTTTGTACTTATTAGTCATGTAAGTAATGTCGAACGACAAACAGTCGTTGTAACTTTTGTATGCTCTCCTTGCTGCCCCATCTACCCAGAAAATACGATCTGCATTGTTAGCATGATCTTTATGTATTTTGTACATGAAGTCTGGGTCATCTTTGTGCATTAAACTGAACTGTTCGACCAACATCTTCATGTCTTTGTTGGTCGTCTCCTCATCAATGCTTGCCACAAAGTTGCTCACATCTTTCTTGATATATGGCACATTTGCTTGCATCCCATACAGCTCAGACATGATTAACATAATCCTGGCAGCTGATAGGTTTACCTTATGCAGCAACTTGATGAAATCCCTTTCCTCTCCAGGTATTTTTCTATGTGATCGTAAATATCTCTTCAAACTAAATTTTTGGATGCATGGATGGTTGTGCTCAGCAATAAACATGGTGACATGCCATTTTTCTCCCCTTCTCTTAACTCTAAGACGTGCCCTGCAATCTGTCTTCTTTGTTATGCTCCGGTTCCGCTGCCTTACCGGTGGCACTTCTTGCTCATTTATGTCCTCTGACTTGCCACTTTTGTTGCACACAAACAAACATTTGTCTTTCTGTTTGTCCAAAACGGATTGCCTAGATGTACTAGCCTTGATGGAGAAACCGACATGCTTTGCATATTTGTTGTAATGTAGCTTAGCTTCTTGCCAACTATCGAAGATCATGTCAGGATACGGTGTCTGAATGTTAGTTTGGCTGCTTGGCGTCGACTGAACTTCATCCTCGCTAGCTGAATCATCAGTAGATAGCGTATGCCCTGTGCCCACACCGGTGTCACCAGATGGAATTGTGTTCTCAACAGAGTGTTGTCCTGCATCCGAGTTCTGTCCTGCATTCACATGAGCAAATGTTGCAGCTTCTTCAATCAAAACAGGCCCAGTATCTTCATCCGTAGCATGCATGTTCAAGTCAATTCCACCAGCCCCAAAGTCCATGTCCATATCTGCATCGAAAAATACATTTTAGTTCATCTTTCTTTCATCTGTCATCATTCAAATTACACTTTTTCACCTACATTGTATTTGAAGTTTCCTTTCATATTTTTTGATGTCTAATTTTGTATCTTAACATGTAATTTTTTAGGGTGCAATCTTTATGTGTTGGATAAAAAGGTTCTGCAGTGTGGAGAACAAGGTATCTACAGTGTGGAGCAAGAAAGAAACTTCAACATTTTAGAGATGTTTCTGTAGTTTCAAGCTTCAGATCAATCCATTTTGCTGTCTGTTGCTGTTTTCATGGTTCACTTCATGATGTACATATCTTTTGGCTACCAAACTATTTTCCTGTTTGTGGGATCGAACTTAAGGTACCGTGGATTTCATGGGGATGGTGTTTTACTCAAGGAATTTGGACTGACAGTACAAGGGCATGAACTAAAGCAGGGGAAACTCCAGGATTATCGGAGTGTTTTTGTTACCTGTGTATTTTCCACTTCTGTTGCTGTGTTTTTCTCCCTGCTTCTTTTCTGCTGTAATTCTCCCTGCTATTTTTGTGGGAAGAACTGGGAGGACGAACATATCTGTTCGTGGCTCTGGGGGACGAACAGATTTGCAGCCGCCGGCTGCTGGGAGGAAGTAGACAACGAGCTAGGGTTTTTGGGATCCTCCCAGATGTATTTTTAATGGCGCGGTGGGGCGCGGTGGTTGGTCCCGTGGACCGGGTCAGCTTTCCTGGCGCTACTTTTCCCCGCGCGAAAGCGTCTCCCTTCCTTTTTGCTTTTTTCGGCTCGCTGCCAGCCGCCCTGATCCTTTCCTGCGCGCGGGACGCGCTGTCTGATTCGGACAGGGGGGGCACCGCGTAGCGCTACAAGGTGCCCGGGCACTCCCTAGTCGCGTCCATATATTAATATCATGTAAATGTTTGACACGAGAGAGTCGCGAGTTCAATACTTTATGTGGTTTGAATGCATCAATGATTCCTTGTTCTTTGGAAGGGAAACCACTTCTCCTCCTACCGAAGACTGAAGAGTAAACCTTGCATTCATTCTCTAAGGATTAACAATGTCGGTTGACTAAATTTAAATTGTGTTCTCTGTTCGTTTTTAAATATAAGATGTTTCGGTTTTTTTCTAGTATATTCGTATATATCCATACTATGGCTCGGGCTCTCATTTGTAAATTTAAGAACACGGGGCTTGACAAAGTGCATGAATTGGCACATTGTGATAAATGTTTAGATACAATATTCGTTGTTTTTTTTAGTAAAACCCATGTGTGGTTACCAAGTTGCCACGAGCGAGCGCATTGGCCACCAACTGGAAAAACGCCAAATCGTGGTCACTTAGTTACATGGTAGAGGCACGTTAGTCATTCTGTCAAGACAGGCGTCAAGTCGCTGACATGGCAGTCTGACTTTTACGAATACATCCTTATAATTTTATTTCTTTTAATTGATAGGTCCTTTTTCATATCAGTTATTAATATCCGCTCCTAGCCGGGAGTGGGGAACGATGCCCCGTTCCATGAACCGGATTCACCGTCCCGAATGGAGATGGGTCGGGTCCATGGAGATCGATATCGGCAATAGCCTTGGCCTGAGCCGGGCGACGCGCGCGCCTATTGGGCTGAAGGGGTTCGGCGTCGGCGAGGAGAAGACCGCGAGCGCCTGGTTGGACGCGGCGAGGAGAAGGCCACGAGCGCCTGGTTGGACGCGGCGAGGAGAAGGCCACGAGCGCCTGGTTGGACGCGGTGGAAGCCTGTTGACGTCGGCGGCCATGGCCCGTGGGGAGGATATGAAAAAGAATTAAAAGAAATAGAATCATAAGGGTGTATTTGTAAAAGTCCGACTGCCATGTCAGTGACTTAACGCCTGTCTTGACGGAATGACTAACGTGGCTCTACCACGCAACTAAGCGATCATGATTTAGCGTTTTTCCAGTTAGTGACAAATGCGCTCGCTCGTGGCAACTTGGTGACCGCACATATGTTTTACTCTTCTATTAAACATCGGGTCAGTTTAGTTCTGGACCAAATGAAACAGTTTACTTGTTGTGTGCCCCGACTTCGACAAATCGCTAGCTCCGCCACATCGATTGGATAAAGGTCTATCCCACATAATCATTTGTATAGGCGTAGCCGATTCCCTGCATCTTGTGAGGCTATCCTTCATGAGGTCTGTCGAGAAGAAGCCCGGGTCGCCGCTAGGGTGGAAAAAGTAGACTGTGGGCGTGTAGCCTCTCCGCCCGACCACGTCGAGGAACAGAGTTGTGCGCCGTGGAGAAGAACGACCTGCAAGGGAGTTTGATTCCTGGCCGTCGTGTCCGTCCTCTCTTGCCGCAACCGTCGAAGGACGCGGCTGGAGTTCACCATGGACGCGGAAGCGCAGAGGTCGAGCGCACGACAACGACGACAGAGACCACTGAGGCAGTGGTTGCGGTGGCCACGCAGGCGGAGCTGAACGTGCCGGCGAGCGGACGACGATGATCAGCGGCGTTCCGGCGAGCGACGACGCTCTTTTCTTCTCCTTTTCGTTGATGTTGCCGTCCGATGCGGATCATGCGGACCACGAGTAACTACGTCCACTACACCACGGTAGACACCTGCCAACACACATGTGTAGGGATAGATGCAATAAGGTCAACAGATCAAGTGTCGGCGTAGTTATTAAGCTTTGCCATCAAAGTATCTGTAGGCAAAGATTAGGAAATGCAGACAGCAAGTCTGTCGGTAGTTACTTAGCGACTGCATAAGTGTCGGCATTCACATGACGACAAACAATGTGTCGGCACATGTGTGTGAGACGACATGTAATATGTCGGCGTATCTATACACGTGGCGAGCTCCGAAAAATTGTGGCGCCACAGAGCGAAAACGGTGGCGGGATGAGCGAAAGAACCCCGCGTCGTGCCGCTCTTCCCGCCGCCACACCCCTAATTCCCAAATTCCCCAAGTCACAACCCTAACTCCTCGACCGCGTCTCCCTGCCGCCGTAGCTCTCTCTCCTCTCCCGGCCGCCGTAGCTCTCTCTCCTCTCCCGGCCGCCGCCGTAGCTCTACCCTCTCCGGCGCCGTAGTTCCCCATCCGGCCACTCCCTTCCGCGCCCTCAAGTCCCAATCCACTCAGCTCCTGCTGCCGCCGGACACCTCGACGCAACCCGCAGCTCTTGCCGCCGCCGGACACCTCGACGCATCCCGCAGCTCTTGCCGCCACCGGTTCCCCTAGGCCCGAGCTGGAGCCGTCCCGGATCGTGGCCAAGGTCACCGTCGTCTTCCTCGTCTGTCCGTCGCGCACATCTCCGTGCCCGTCGTCCTCTACGTCCAGCGCTTCTTCCTCTGCATTCCGGCGAGAACCACGACGCCGAACTCCTCTCGGTGAGGCTCCCGTCCACCTGGACATCTTCCCCTCCCCCCCTCATGCTCTGGGTGCTCTCGCCGTCCACGGATGCGCCCCTGGTCGTCCAGCAGCTTGCCTTGGAGCCATTGCTCCCTCTGCCTGCGCCTACTGCACCTTTTACTAGCACACACCAGCAGCCCAGCGCACTCACCTTTTACTAGCACACACCAGCAGCCCTGCGAGGAAACCAGTAGCTATGCTGCAAGATTGTTACCGTCGTCTTGCTTCAGATTTCAGAAAGACTGAAGCTTTGAAGTCATTTAACTTAACCCTTGTTTTATTTCGTAGTGCTGCAGGTCGAACCCAGGGTAGCAAAGAGAGGTCAGCAGCTGGTGATTACGAGTTTGTGTCATCCTAATATTGATCAGCTCCTTGGGAAGTAATAGAGGCCAAGCCTTGTTACTTTGGTATGCCTCTTTTTCTTCTCTCAGATATTTCCAAGCTTGTTAATTTGTTTCTCATCATGTGTGAAATTTGTTGTTGTGTCATGGGAATGGAATATGTTTACTTCCTTGACTTATGTGTGATTTTACCTTTATGTTGTTACATTCAGATACTTCAAAATTTATTATTAAGGGTGTCCAATGGATAAAACATGGTTGTCTCTCCCTAGGTACATTATTTTTTATTTTCCCTCTCAGTTAGTAGGTTCTGTAGTTATGCAACGATCTGTTCTGATATGAAATTAATTAATTACTTGTAGGCACACAAATGGGTATATAGAGGGGGTAGGCAAGTTTATTGAGTTTGCTTTTGCTAATTCAGCGCATGGAAACAAAATCCTATGTCCTTGCAACAAATGTGTGAACTCATCTTGGAGGAAAGAAAGTGATGTACGGGAGCATTTGATATGTGATGGTTTTGTGGAAGGGTATGCTACATGGATATTCCATGGAGAACCTAGTTCTTCTGTAAATCATGAGAGTGTGCAAGTAGAGAATTCACTTGTACATGATGAATTTTCTGATTTGCTTCGTGACATAGCTTGTGGCTTAGATGATGGAGGGGATTTAGAAATGAACAACGAGGACAATGATATGGAAGTTAATGATGAAACCAAAGTTTATTTGAAGCTAGTCGATGATAATAGTGTAGATATATATCCTGGGTGCAAACAATTTTCAAAACTGCGATTTGTTGTTAGGCTACTACATCTGAAACTTCTTGGGCGGTGGACTGACAAAAGTTTTGATATGTTGCTTGAGTTACAAAGAGATCTTTTACCTGAAGGGCATTTGGTTCCTAAAAATTTCAATGAGGCTAAGAAAATAGTTAAATCCATTGGCCTTGGGTATGTTAAGATTCATGCATGTGAAAATGATTGCATACTGTTCCGAAAAGAATATGATAAGGAAAACCAGTGTCCAAAGTGTGAAACTTCAAGGTGGAAATCTGAAAAAAAGAGTCCAGATGGTAAAAGGGTACATAGAGTTCCTAGAAAGGTTCTGCGCTATTTTCCAATTAAAAAGAGGTTTCAAAGGCTTTTTATGTCCCCTAAAAGTGCTGCTGATATGAGGTGGCATGATGAAGAACGTACCAAAGATGGTTTGCTTAGGCATCCAGCAGATGCTGAATTTTGGAAGGATTTCGATGATAAACATCCATTAATTGGTAAAGATAGTCGCAATATTAGAATGGCTGTGGCTACTGATGGCTTCAATCCATTTAGGTCATTGAGCAGTACCTACAGTGTTTGGCCTGTACTTTTGATTCCATACAACCTTCCTCCTTGGGTATGCATGAAGCAACCTAACTTTATTCTGAGTTTGCTCATTCCGGGTCCGAAGTCACCTTGTAGCGATATGGATGTCTATCTTGAGCCGTTGGTAGATGATCTAATAGACATGTACGTTGATGGCGTGAGAACCTATGATTCTTCCAAGTCTGAGTTTTTTGACCTACGTGCTACCATCCTTTGCACCATACATGATTTTCCTGGTTTAGGCTACACTCATGGATGTGCTACCCAGGGTGAAGTAGCTTGTCCTGAATGCCACTCCCTTACTTGTTCTCTCCAATTGAAAAAAGGCGGCAAGCGTTGCTTTATGGGTCATCGTAGGTTCTTACCACCCGACCATAGGTATAGAACAGATCTCAAGCTATTTGACGGTGTGACTGAGCATAGGACAGCGCCTATACCGCTTACTGGAAAGGAAATCATGGATTTAACAGCCGATCTTCATCCATCCTTTGGAAAGGATCCAACCGGCAAAAAGAAGGCAAAGAGAAAGCGCAAAGAAGGTGAACCCGCGCCTCTTTACAAAAGGCAATCTGTGTGGTTTAGGTTGCCCTATTGGAAAGATCTGCTGCTGCGTCATAATTTTGATGCTATGCATATAGAGAAAAACGTGACTGACAACGTAGCGAACACTCTTCTGGGCATTGATGGAAAATCAAAGGATAATGTAAATTCTCGCTTGGACATCCAACAACTTGGTATTATGAAGGATCTTCATCCTGATGAAATAGAAGAAGGTAAACTATATATACCTGCTGCAGAATATTGTTTAGAATCCAAGCAGAAGAAACAAGTTTGCCAAGTAGTGAAAGGAGCTAGGTTTCCACATGGCTATGCAGCTGATATACGCAGCAATGTCAATGTTTCTGAGAAAAAGATTGTTGGACTTAAGAGTCATGACAGTCACATTCTAATGCAAGACCTTCTTCCTCTAGCAATTCGAAACATTTTGCCAACACGAGTATGTGCAGCATTGACTCGTGTAAGCTATTTCTTCAAAAAGCTTTGCTCACCTACTATTCGTGTAAGTGATATGGATGCTCTAGAGGTTGAAATAGCTGAGACCCTTAGCATCCTTGAAACTATATTCGTTCCTAGCTTTTTTGATGTGATGGTCCACTTGATGGTGCATCTTCCTGCCCAAGTAAGAATTGGTGGGCCAGTACATTACCGGAGCATGTGGTCAACAGAAAGGTGCCAAAGCTTATATACCACAACTTCTCTTTCTACAAATGAATTGAGCCTTCTATTCCTAAAAAACTATTATTAAATATGTAGGTGCTTGGGCAAGTTCAAAGGCTTTGTTCGCACTAGAAGCCACCCCGAAGGATCAATAGCAGAGGGATATTTGTTTGATGAGTGCCTAACTTATTGTTCTCGCTACTTACAAGGGTGCGAAACTAGGTTCACTCGAAGAGAGAAAAATTTTGAGGAGGTTGATATGGAGAAGTCCAATACCACTCCCTACTTTTGCAACAAAGGCAAAGCTTTGAATGCCTCGAGCATTGTAACCTTAGCCTACACACCTTGGCTGCAAGCACATAGATATGTCTTGTTTCAGCATAGTGAAATGCAACCTTTTGTGACGTAAGACATCCACACTCATCTTTTTTCCTTCTTATCCTCTCTCTTGTTGCTTTATTTAATTTAGTGCACAATTGCAGCAAGCACCTTGAGCACTTGTCCACAATTGGTCTTCGCAGCCAAAAGGCGATTGACACTATGCACCATGAGAAGTTCCCTGAGTGGTTTGAACAACACGTAAGAACCAAATGACATGACCAATTTGTGCTCAAGAGTGAAGATATTAGATGTTAATCATTGAATCTAACAATAATTTTATACATACTCAGGTGCAGGCGTTAGTTGAAAGAGGTGTACAAGTATCTAGAGAAATCCATATTTTAGCACAGGGCCCTTTCAGGGTTGCTAGAAAATACAACAGCTATGCTATTAAAGGTTTCAATTTCCATACATCCTTTAGTGATGAGGGTAGACCTGTTCAAAGCAGTGGGGTAGCTATAGCTGCAGAAAGTTCAAGAGGAAGACAAATATATTATGGCATTATTAGGGAAATAATTGAGTTGGACTATCGTCATAGTGGAAATATGGTGCTCTTTCGATGTGACTGGGTTGATAACCGTGTACCGAACAAATGGGTAAAAACTGATCGGTTTGGGGTTACAACTGTGAACTTCAACCATTTGTTTAGTAGTGGCCACAAGTTGTCGGATGAACCTTTCATTTTTGCATCACAAGCCACACAGGTTTACTATGTTCCGGATGTCGTTGATGAGGGCTGGTCTGCTGTTGTACAGAACAAAAAACCACATGACACCTATGATATGGTCTCTATGGATGATACTGTAAATTTTGGTAATGAGATGCCATTACTTGATCTTCATAGAAATGTCAGTAGCGATATTGATTATGCGAACTTTTCTCATGTAAGACTTGATATGGATGGAATAATTGTTAATGCATCAAAGCCAGCGAAGTAAGTGTGATAAGAATTACTTCTCTTGCATTTTGTGTGCTTGTTGTTTTATTTTCCACTTGCATAAGTGTATCATGAACTGATAACTCACTTGTCTAACATTTTCAGGAAAAAAAATGGTAAACGTCGCAAGTGTTGAAGGTGCATATGAAGCTCAAAGGAATATGAATGTGTTGGAGGTAGAAAGAAAAAAGGAAGAGTTGAGACTTCGAACTTGTGGTAGTGAATTTGGCAAAACATGTGAGCCTAAGAAAAGGGGAGTAAAGGTATCGTTGCTATCTTATACAATTTGTCTTGCAGATATGCACATAATCCATAGGTTGCAAAAATGAAATTATTATTTGTCTTGCAAATAAATGTTGTACATGCAAATAGGAAACATCTCCATTATTTTTCTTCTTCTTCCCTGTCAATCGCTGAAGCGCACATCAATATAAGTTCATATGCTAGTAGTACCAGGAAAACAAAAATACATATACTACTAGTATATTTAAGCTAACTATGCTACTGTAGTATATAAGTCAGGCTAGCCGAAGTACATTCAGACCCTGATTGCGTTGCATACTAAAATTTGGGTAGTATGAGTATATCAAATTACTGCTACAAGTACAACACTTAATTTGGACCATCGTACCAGCAAGGAATTTCATTGATTTGTTTTTTAGAGAAAAAAGAAGATTCCTCTTGCTGCAACTGAGAGGAGGACTTCTTCAAGATTAAATGCACAAGATAAGGAGGTGCCTGAAGATACAACTGTTGAAGTTCATGCTGTAGATGTGCAGTTGAGTGCAAATGAAGGTACATTTCTTCTAAGTGGTGTGTGCTCTAATTGGGAAAGGCAAATTGCTTGTTCGTGCTAAGGACCCTTTTTCTTGTTTGGTGTTGCAGGTGAGGAGAAGGAGGTAAGGAAAATTACTACCATGAATAGCATATGGGGAAGGCAAAATAAGCCTAAACTGAAATTGGAAATCAATGAGATTGCTCAACCTATTGGTACTCCTGCTACACGTTTTGCTAACTTTATTGGCACACAAGTAAGAACTAAGGGTTTTCCAGTTGAATATGATGATTGGAGGAAGGTTCCTCTATCGCTAAAGATTGGTTTATGGACCGAAGCGAAGGTAATGAACACTGCCTCTATCCCATTTCGAAATTTATGGATTGAAGCTTGGGTGTGATAATTTTTTGTTTTGTATGTAGCTGTTTTGGGATATAGACCAAGGTGTTTTTGAGTGGTATATGAAAACATCACATATTAAATGGAAGGAATTCAAAGCTGATTTGAAGAAGGATTACTTTGATGAATTAGTGGAGTATGATGATCTGGAGTATGCTGCACTATTAAAATCATGTGATGATAGAGTCGATCCTGATCAATGGAAGAAGCTTGTTGATCATTGGATGACTCCAGAAGCTAAGGTAAGACACCCACCTACTGTTATCAGTAACAAAATTTATGTTACTCTTATTGAAATGACATAATGTAGATGACATTCATTGGTAGGCTCGATCACTAAGAGGCAAAGCTAATCGTGCGATGCATAAACAACCTCATACCGCTGGAAGTAAAAGTTTTGCACGTGTTGATGATGAAATGGTATGCAATTTCTCTTTTTATGCATCACTAATTGATTTATTTTCCATTAGTTAATCATTTTCAAAAACTAATTCATACAGAATGAGGAACATGGGAGGCGCCCACGAAGGGACGAATTATTCATCAAGACACATTCATCTAAAACTGGAGTTCCACATGAAAAATCTTCAGACATAATTGTAAGTATTCTATAGAAAACATGAATCATTGTCTCTGTATGCCCATAACATGAATCAGCAAAAACTGGTACTGGAGTTTGCCCATAACATGAATCATTGTCTCTGTTTACTGGATACATAATAGATTACTTTCTCCTTTCTTTTTCTCCAATTTGCAGCAAAAACTCCGAGACAAGGCCGAAAACAGCCCAGAATTATTGGAGAAAAGTATGATGGAAGGCGATCTGTTCTCACATGTTTGTGGACCAGAAAAACATGGATATGTTCGAACAAAAGGATTGGGGGCAACTCCATCTGGCCTCGAACTTCCGGGAGTTCGGGCGTACAAGTCTACAAAGCTTCAAATGGAAATAGAAGCTCGTCGCTTTGCTGATCAGAAGGTGGATGACATGCAACGAGAAATGGATAAGTTGAAAACAGAAATGGCTGAGATGCGACAAATGTTTTTGGGTTCACGAGATTCTCGAAATAATACTCCACATCAGGTAGTAATATTTATGTGCAAATTTCTCAATCAGTTGGTGCAAATTTCTACTTGTATTTAGTTTCTAAATTGCTTGCTTCCCAATGTAGAACACAAGCTCTCCACAAGATAACCATGAAGAGGTTGGTCATTTATGTGATGAGGTGGAGTCAAATGAGACCATGCATGATATGCATAATAGACGTGGTGTCGCCGACATAAGAAGAGAAACTACAAATGCACGACAACAAGATCAAGGGCAGCGAATGGTACATTTATTTGCCACATATACTTAGTTTTGTTCCTTTTGTCCCTATTTATCCTCTGAAATGATGGCTCTTTATGTAGAACATAAGGGCCCAGGAAGGTGCTCGTCAAATTGCAACTACTGGCCGAGAAGTAGTTAATGATGAGGTAGAGTCATATGCTCCTGTTAGAAGAGAGTTTCCTGTTAGAAGAGAGGTAAATATTTGTTTGCTACATACAGAACATTTTGACTTCTCCCTGCTCTTTTAACTTGTTTTATGACTTCTGAATTGCATTTTGTGCCTTAGGGAGGAAGAGAGGTCATACTATATAGCATAAGTAGACCACTCAATGTCCCTGTTGCAAAAGGTTTTTTCCAAACATTAGATTCACATGCTCTGGTGGGTGGTGAGCCTCTTGGTGTTCAGTATGCTGAAGTTGTCATCAGTACAGTGTACAAATTGGATACTGTGTTACCTCGACCATATGGGGATGTTGTCGACATGCAGTCCGCTCGTGGAAGATCCATTGCATGGCCTACTGCTATGGTGAGCATATGGGCAACTTATTTCACCGTTTTTAATGTTAGAAGATTGATCTTGACTGATTGACAATTGCTATTGTTGTAGATGAAAGATTTCAAGAAAATAAGGAATGTGGTACCAACTGCAGGTACTGAACACTTCCAACACTTGGATGTACATTTCTTGCCAAAAAAAGTGATAGTCTAATTATTATGCCTTGTGAAAATCTTTTGCTTTCTTCATACATAATACTACAAGGTTATTAGGATATAGTTTTCTGGTACTGTACCATATCGGATGCAAACTGAACCATATTAGGACTGAACCATACATGGACTTGAGATGCAAACTGAACCATACATGGACTGTACCCTTAGATGCAAACTGAACCATACTCTTGTATCATCTTTGCAGGTGCTTAGAATTCTGAAGTTGCAAGCAGGACCATGCATGACTTTTGTTCTAGTGGAAACATGCACAACTTCAGCCATAGCTTTGCTTGACTTTTGTTCAAGTGGACACATGCACAACTTCAGCCATAGCTTCGCTTTTGTTTAATGTTCTATAACAGAACCTCTGAACCATGATGTAGAAGTTTATTATACTTGAGATGAGTTTGGCTGAAATACTTGTGTGCGATTACTTGTCGACTATGGTACCTGTGAATTGAATGTATTGTCATGTGATTTAGATGCTTATTATGTATTTGAGATGACATTGCTGAAGCGTTTGCAACTACTTCAATTTCTATTGTACTTTTGTCCAGGATTTATTGTGTATTGTTATCATGTGATGATATATTTGGATGTGGTGACGTATTGTTAATATTATAAGCATTTGTATCCAATTGAGGATAATAGTGGTACATGATATGCTCACCTACAGGTTATCTGTTGGTATAAAAACAACAACTGAGCATCTGTCGGTGTAGGTCTGAAATGACCCCAACATACTATCTGTCGGCATAGGTATGGTCAATAGCAACACATGATCTGTCGGCGTAGGTATGGTGACCTCGACATGCTATCTGTCGGCGTAGGTTGTCCAATGGCGACACAAAAACTGTCGGCACTGTAATCATGTGTCGGCAAAACTTTCGCCGACTGCTTTTCCCCCGACTCTTCATCTTCTGTCGGCGTATCTCTTGCCAACGGATTATCTGTAGGCAAAGGTACCCTACGCCGACAGATTCATCTGTCGGCAAGTGTCTACCATGGTGTAGTGGTCCCTCTGCAGTTGGATCTCGTTCCCGGGAATCGGGATCCAGATGCCACGCATGGAATGGCAGTCACCGCGCTATCCTCTCCCACGCACGTCCCCTGATTCCCACGAAATAGGCTTTCGCCCCGCTTTAGAGCAAGTCCAGCAGTTCCCTTAAAATGTATCCCCTATATGTCCATGTAGGGGACTGCCCCTAAAATAATCTCCCCTAAAATATGCTCAACTCCAGCAGTTCCCCTAAAACATCTCCCCTATTTAAATTTTTTATCTATTTTTTTAATATTTTAAAAATACTGTATAACTAAAATGCAAAATCCAACGGCTACCTCTGCAACTGCTAACTTGTAGTGTCAAAAACTTGTCCATCCCCAAAATCTGAAAAATAAACAGAAAAACCCAAGGATATCGGCATATTGCAGTGTCAAAAAGCTCACTAATATCAGGATAGGGGAGTCTTTCACCTCCCCTACTTGTAGGGGAGACGAGCGAGCAGAACCGGGGGCGCCTATAAATCGGGGGAGCGTTGAGGGAACTGCTAGGCGGTTATTTTTGAGCTTTTTCCCAAAACGTATAGGGGAGGGTTTGAGGGAATTGCTGGACTTGCTTTTATAAATAAAGTCAAATCGTCTGAGACCGCTGCTGGGCCAGGCGAACGATACAAAGTAGTGAGGTAGATTCCCACCGTAGGATCTGTTATTTTATTTTATTTACTTGCCGGATCCATAGTTATTCCCAAAAGAGAAGGTCGTGGACTGACATGACATCACACGGTTGATGTTGTGGCTAAAGAAGGTTAAAAGGAAAGAAAGAAGGCGGTGTAATGAAGAGTTTTTTAGAGGCAGGATTCATTGTTAGGTATAAGATTGCGAAACTAGCGCTTGGATTATTTACTGTCCTCGGTTTGCTCATTAATTCACTCCTTTCCTTTTATTCACGAATCATCAATCAAAATACTAGTAGAAAAATGAGGTTTCCATTGCAGGACGTACCCGATCTTTAGGCTAGGTCGGACCGGAGGACCCGAGTCCAACCACGCACGCAGCTGTCATCCGACTGGCGGGCCTCGCCTCGCAACGCAACCTGCTGACAGAAACCAAAACGGAGAGCGGGGACTCTAGTCTAGAACCCAAAACCCCGACTTTGTTCATTCCCCTCCCTTCCTCTACCTTTTCCACCACCACCACCACCACCAGGAGCGAAGGATGGGCCTAGGGTTGAAGCGCGGCAGGAACGCGGCGTCGGCTGCGGCTGTGGATGCGACTGCGGCTGCGGCTGCGGCTGCGAGGAGAAACCGCTCCCCACCGAGATCCTCCCTTGGTGAGAATCCCCGCGCCCTCCATCGAGTTCATTAGTTCGGCCCCAAATACGTGAACATGGTTTGTTCTGTTAGCGGGTTTGATTGGAGATTTTTGTTGGCTGTCCTTCGTCCCCTCTCGCCGTTAACGGAAACACAGTCACGGTCATCGATCCATTTGTTTTGGTCCGGAATGCAGGTTTTGCGTGTTCAAATCGTTTTGCTTGTTGCGGATTTTACAGGTGCTGGTCGTCCTCGGTCGCGCGTCTTGATTATTAGTAGCGACGCAGTTCGTATTCGAGTTTACTCCGCGGTTTCCTCTCGGTGTTTAAAACACCCAACCCGTCCTCCACTCCCCTATACTAGGAGAACAGCGAACCTCAAAAAAAAAAACAGCCTGCAGCGAAAATCGAATCGAAATTGGATTCGCTAGTTGAGTTTGTAACAAATCCTGGTTTTTGTCTTGTCAGGAGCGAAGAATCCTAAATGGCTTGGATTGTTCAGAGGAGTTGTCTCAGGTACGTCAGGGCCCTCTGTATGTTTCTGTGGTACCATTGCTTGCAACCGTTTTATGGTTATTTGTTGCTCAGTGGAATATTAGTTAGTATGCATGTCCTCTTGCTTGTACAATGCACACCATATTATGCTGATATTTATGAACGGCATGTTGAATTGAACAATGCAGTGTAAAATCATACAAACCTGTTGTAGTTTTATCCTCTTATGACAGTTTTTTCTCTCCACAGCCATTCGCAAGTCCAAAAGCTCAAAAACTCATCTCAGCTTTGAGGCTGGGTGGAGCATACTGAAACAAGGGATTACTACATGCTCAACTATTTTGGAGCACCCTGCTCCTAAAATAGGAATCTCAATAGACGAGTTCACCCAATGCTATGAGTATTATGCACGGCCTCTGCTGTTTTAACTGTTACCTGTGGAGTGATATACTGATATGTGTGTGATTCTTGTCCTCCTTTTATTTTCCAGTTGCGCTTCTGCGTTGGTTACGCAGAAGAAACACTTCTGTCCAAAACTGTATGATGCATTTAAGGAAGAACTGACTGAATGCGTTTGTACATTGGTAATGTCCACATTTTACATGGCTTTTGCAGTGCTCTTTTTATAACCAATTGCTGTATGTAGAATATAAAAGTACTGCAATCTTTTATTGAAAATGGATCAAGACTTGACACCTGAAGTTTATTGTGCCTCACTACCAAATTAGTCATTAATGTACTACTACTAAAAAAATATGCAGAGTTATTATAGTGAGATCCCACTATATTATGACTTGGAGCAGTCAAGTTATTGTCCTATTATAGCAGTTATTTTGTGTTTTGTAATATGTGTTTTCGTCTATTCCATAAAACACATGTTCTTGAAATATTTGGATATCATGCAAATTATGGTGTTATTTGAGAACAACGTAGATACAATATCATGTTATTGCTAGTTATTTCAGTAAGATAGTGAGTGCAGAAACATCATGATATCAAAATGCACGAATATAGATTTTAGATCAACATATGTAATCCGTCTTTCCCTTCTTTGACCCTTTATGCCCCATTTTCACTTATTTACACAGGCTATACCCCAGTTCATGGACAAACAAGGCGATGCTATTTTTGAAGAACTGGTCAAAGTATGGAAACTTTACTTAATTATGGTCAGATCGGTGTCATCCTTTCTCTGCTCTTTGGAATTGAGTTATCTTCAACCTCAGAACTTACCCAGTCTTGAAAAGACAGCTGCAAGTTCCTTCTTTACCCCAGTGAGTGTTATGCAAGAATTTGTGTATGCATAACTATTTTAGTAAAAGATGATCACCAATTTTCACACCTAATAGCTCTGTTATACCCTTTCACTAGATATTCGACATTTTCAAGAATGAAGTTACTGAGGCTCTGTTTTTAATGGTAACTTTTATACATCGCATTTTGTTATGTTTCTGGATACACTCATTCTATAATATTAATCGACTAATTCCAGTTCCGCCAAGTGCGTGACGGAATGGATGTTGATATGGAAAGGCTGGTGCTTATTATGGATGGAATAAATCAGTCTGAAGTGAAAGTATTACTGCAAGAAGCTCTGGTGGAAGATACAGAGATGTACTATTCAAGAAAAATTTCAAAATGGATGTCAGAATATTCTTTAGCAGATTACCTTGCCAAGGTAGCTACTTCAACGGTTCAACTGTCTTAATGAGCTAGTGCTTTAGGTTTTGTAATTTAACTGTATGTATATATACGTTGTCTGTAGGTCCAAGATACAATAGAAAAAGAAAGAATGTGGCACAGATTGGTGCATATTGAGCAGGACACTTCCGAATTTCTTTTGGAGGTACTTTTTTCTTACAAGAAAAAATATATTAGCATGATTCAGTTATATTGTGCATGTTGCCAGTAGTAGCACGGTATGTTTGGTAATACACGCGTCCTTTTTTATGTTTCTTATTCACGTGCAAATCATCATATGTCCATAACTGTGTCGCAATGAATTTTTGTATGTGTGCCTAAAGGCCGACAAATACACATAATCAACTCAGTTAAATTTAAGTGCCTCAGTCATTACAAAAAAATCTCTGTAATATTGCTGATCCTTCTCCCTCATCCACTTTTGTTGCAGGCTGTTCGTGATTTAATAATGAAAGACTACAACGATTTTTCATTGCCAGTTCTAGTGGGAAACCACCACCTAACAGAAGTTACTTATGTTGGAATAATTAATGAAAGTGTCACCTGTCACATGAACTGTGTCCTTCAGGTGTTATTTCACATCCCCTGTTTCAAAAAAGTAAGCATTATCACATTCTTTGTTTAGTTTTTCTTCGGCACACTGAAATGAAGTGTCATCATATATCTCATATCTTTGCTGCATCACAGGCCATATGTGAGGTGAACTACATGCCCACTGGAAGTCTTGTTTCGTCACTTCGGCGCCTATTTCACAAGCTTCAATACAGTACGAAAGCTGTATCTGCAAAAGTGGTGATTAAGTCTCTCAGTTGGAACCTAGCAGATTCGTCAATGCATCAAGATGTCGGTGAACAATACTCTTTTCTTCTTGATAAGATAGAAAAGGAAGTCGAGGTTTGATATTTGAAATCCCTTTTTTCTATATAAACTTACTGAATTCTATGTCTGTGCCTAACAATGATCATATAATTTTGATTCCAGGGAACTAACTTAGAGAATTTGACAAATACATTGTTCAGTGGGTGTATGAAGGAAGAAATTTGGATAGGTGCAAACTGTGTATCAACAACTAATGACATATTTAATGGCAAGTACTTATGTGTTTCTTCAGTATGCTTAATAAGATTTACATGCATAGCCTTTCTTAAACTAACGGTATATTCCAATGCAGTTTTGCACATTCCAGTCGAGGGGCTAAAAGGTGTCTATTCTTCATTTGATCAACTTGTGAAGGAGAACGTATTAGAAAGCTATAAACATGAATGTGATGCCACAATGGTTAGCCCTCTTCCCCATCTCAACTCATGATACTTGTCCACGGATAGATAGAGAAAATAGTTGCAACTACACAATATACTTTTAGGACAAATTTTCTTAAGATGTTCTTAAGATGCATTATTACATTACATGATGCATTATGTTCTGTTTCAGGTTGCCGAACGAAAATATTTGTTCACAAAGCTACCTCCTATCCTGGTTCTTAATCTAGCACGTCCTGTACATGATGCTAGGAAAAGCAAAACAGTTAAGGTTTGTGTTAATTCCCTGCACTACAAATTTTCCATTTTCACATGCCACAATTTATGAGTGTTCTTCTTTTTAAACGATTAGGTAAATGATAGATATGAATTCCCATTCAAGTTGGATCTGGATAGAGAGGATGGTAAATATCTATCCTCCGAGGCAGACAGAAGTATAAGAAACGAATACCTCCTTCATAGGTCAGTTCAACATAAGTTTTTTTCGTGTTGAGTTTATATATGTTTCCTATATCAATTGTTGCATGACCCATTTTGTTTTTTTATATGGTTAAATTTCTTGTAGTGTTATTGCTCATAGTGGGAAAGCTGATAAAGGGCATTACTTTGCCATTATTCGGCCAAATCTCTCAGAAAATTGGTACGGTTTATTTATGATCTCCTTTTATGATAGATGTTGGCAGTTTTCAAAATAATAACATCGTGAAAACTTGTCCTATATTTTTTTTAGGGTCATGTTCAATGATTCTGTAGTTGCACCAGTAAGTTCCATAAAAAAAGTAGAAGAACTATTTGGTGGTTCCAAAAAAGGGCCCAATGCTTATTTGCTGGTGTATATACGTCAAGCCGACATTCAAGCAATTTTTCATGAAGCTCGTTCAAAAGATGGATTTTCCTGCACAAAGGAGGATACAAATGATGATGTTCAAATGGACTTGGAATCTCAAGTCTCAGAGACACCGAAAGAGCTGAGGCCTGACCTGCTTGCAAGGCGAACAATAGGTTTATTTCTTGTTTTCACTGTGGTACTTCCAGTTATTAGATAATGGTTTTTACTTGCTAATAACGTTTTTCTGTTTATTCAGGTCCAGGGCTATCAATTTTTGAGTTTTATCGCCACTTGGTAAGAATCTACAAGATGCAAGTGTCTTCCTTCTCTGTGAAGCACTTCCTGCGCTGTGAGTTGCTCCTGCAACTTCTCGCAGTGTACAGTGGGTTCCATGCAGTTTTGTTCTCCATTGATTGGGCTACCGAGACCACGCTAACACAAGAAGTTCACAAAACAGTGGCTAGAGGTGCCGCTTGGTTCTTTGTTCTTGTCATTTATCTTATTCTTCTACGACATTTAAGTGTCAAGCGGCAATCCAAAGACAAGACAGCACTCAATGTTATTGAAGAATATCTCAAGGCCCGCCGTATCCAAAAGCCTAAACCACCTCGGACTGCCGCTGCTGAAGAAAATCAGGATGACCTTAGAGTTGTGTCTGTCCGTCAAGTGAGACGAGAAGAGGACAGTGAGCTGAGTCTAGCTATGGTGCTAAGTGCTGCAAAGCTGATATTTGAAACTATCAAAGACGTGGGGGAAGAAAGTATGGAGAAGACCACAAGTGAGACTGGAAAAGATATGGATATATGGATACGTTGGTGGGCAACTGCCCATTCATGCGCCCTGGCTGTAGAGGTAGTTGGTTCATATCTTGTGAGACTTATCTTCAGAACTGGAGGTCCCCCGCCTCCCATTGATACGTAAGTGATTCTTTTTTCATGTTCCTTTCAAATTTCATGTAACTTGAATCATGGTTTTTGCATATGACTTGCATTTGCTATGATTGTGCAGATCTGCGTGGTGAGGAGTTCCACTGCAAGCCACTGCCCTTGTTGTACAAAATAGTAAGTTCCATGGACCTTTTCCAGAGACTACTTTGCATATATTGGTTAGAATGTTTCTTTTAATTCAGCTATGCCGAACAACTGCTGTGGAAATATCACTAGCATGGAGCAATCTGCACAGGAGGGAGCTCAGAATTTTCTGGAAAATACTCTCCCGATCTATTCCTTCCCCATCTTACATATACACTCTTCTTTTTACATTTTAGCTCTTCTTTCTTTTCTACCCTGCAGCTAAGCCACTACAACAACCACCAAAAACAAAAAAGATTTATTTTTCATTCTTCTTGCGGGGCAACCAAACAACCCATACTGCACAACCTTTTTTATATATTTAGAGGACATAGTGTTCTGTAATATCTAACTGATATGTTTTTTCTACTCTGCCTTCTTGAAATCATGAGAATTGACCGCAGATATTTATAAAAATGTTTTGTCTCTTTTGTGCTGGACAGGCGTCAAGGGCATCTTCCGGTTACATGATTTCCTGGAGTCTTGCTGGGAGTGATCCATCATCTGAAGGAAAACGCCTTCTTTAGGCCGACCTAACGCTCATTCTTATCACTTCCATTTGTACTAATCATATGTGAAAGTATGTGTGAAATAAGTAAGACTTGTGTGTCAACATATTGCTACAAATTCTTATCTGTGGACTAGTAGCATGGGGTCTGCTAATTTCCTTTTGGAGCAGGTTCATGCTCCGTTTGGACACTACATGCATTTTGGACGTAAGGTTTAGGAAATTGGAGAGTAGAATTTTCGTCCCTGTAATCTTCTAACTCTTTAACGATCTTGTAATTGTGGGTTCTCCTTCTTCTATAAAGTTAAGTACGAGCAGTCGCGCATCCAAATACTCACTTCTACAAACTCTTCTGTTTTCATTTTCCAGCAGTATTAATACGAAAAAAACTCCCAAATTCTCAGTATGTCAACCCGAATAGACTTCGTCTTTTGGAGTCTTGCAAGAACTGGACGACTTTATTTCAGATTCATATTAACGTAGTTACTTTTGTGACACTCACGTGCTACTTTTGTTTTGGACCCCTCTCATTGTCTGTAATAAATGAGCATGTTCTGAATGGTAAACAAAATACCTAATTTCTCTCAAGTTCTCATGTTCAGGCTACGTGTAACTTTCCAAGCTATTTATTTCTTTACATGGATGCAACACGCAAGGTCAAAAACAAGGAAATGACTCCAGAATTCTAGTACTCTAATCTGAGTTTGTTTTTTAAAACCAATACTCTATCATGAGTTGCAATCTGAAGAAAAAAACTGGCACTTGCGTGAACTTTCTTGGGCAATATTCTTATAGGATTCAACCCTACGCAAAGATCTGGGTGGCTGTCCAGGTTATCCTGGCATACCAGGGCATTGCTGTGTCAAGTTGTGCTCTTCAGTTCGCCGCTCCACAAGCTTTAGGTGTGGGTTGGATGATTCGGCAGCCCAATATTCCGGGTTGGGAGCCGGACATCGCGCTGTAGGATATTGATAGCAGCTCCTTGTTCTTCCTCTCCTTCTCCAGTCTGGGTCCTAGAAGGTAGCAGTCCTTGGGGTTCCTACCTGAGCACATAAAATATATCTCCATGGATGGCGCTGCAAGGGTTGCGCAGAATGATTATACAGAATAGTACAGGAAAGCTATGAGATTTATCTGTCGTTTCACTATATTATTATTATACTTTCTGACTTTGATAACTAGCCTGCCATGCCAATGATAACATTTCAAAAGACCTAGTACACATCCACCACAAAAGGACAGGCGCAACAGGGTGGAACAGGGTGATGTTGAAGTGGATGAAAAATTATCGTCGAACATGGAATGATGGTTGAGATTCATCATACAAGTTTGGGCTCGGTTAGGTGATGGCAGCGGACAACCTTTGATGCAAAGAGAAAACATCTACAAGTCACTCAATCTGATAAATCCAGTTTAAACATGGAAAATTCGAAATGTGCTAATTTACAATCCGGCTCCATACTGAAAACACATCATGAAACTAGCTCACTGGGATGGTTTCCAGTTGTTTATCCACTCTGTCAATGTACCCACATTCCTACTGATATCCTCGACACTATCGCTGCGTAATGGCAACACCAGGTCCTCTTTGTAGCTATCCCTTGCCTCCTCCAGAAGCACTTGAAAGATCTCACACTCTATGTTGTTTGTGAGCTTGGCACCCACATAACCTCTGTGAACAAAATGTGTTAGAAATAAGCATGGCATATCACTTTCAGTCGGTCCAGGAGGGTGGTCTTCTAAGTTGGATACTGGATTACCTGCTTGTCAAGCGATCATGCAGTATTGAGTTGTCAGTCTGAAGTACAACGACGAGGTCAAACCAACGTTCTGGAAAGAAATCACACCCGTGATAATCTACTAGTATACCACCACCTTCCATCATGTCCTCAAGCTCATCACAAACCTACAACCACAAATAGCATAGATGAGATATACTGCAAATATCATACTTCTAAAGGTTTGAGTCGGTGGTAAGTTCACTCAACCTTCTACTCTTACTTGTGGGACCTATTGAAATACTCCCTCCATTCACAATTATAAGATGTTTTAACTTTTTTCTGAAACACATGTATCTAGACGTGTTTCAGTGTGTAGGTTCACTCATTTTGGTCCGTATATAGTCCACACTGAAATATGTAAAACATCTTATAAGGGCATGACCAACGCATGGCCTTAAGCCGATGCTCCACAGGCCAGCTAGGCTTGGATTGTCAGACTTGTCGCAGCGTGTACCTGTTCTCTAGGAGGCGGGTGCTCTATACAAAAACCTGGTCCTGTACTACGGAAGGAAGAGAGATGCATCCCGTCAGACAAATGTTTCTGTCTTTTCCTGATAGACTAGATCAGCTAGGCTGATGCTTCTGTTGGGAGAAAAATATCTAGACGATTGCTTAGAGTGGCTTATGTTCATGGGGCCGTGGGAAACGGTGGTTTCCACTGCGCATGCCCGAATGTGAACAGGGGAATAGGCAGAAATAAAATGTTGGGGCATTAGACACTGTCAAACTAAGCACCTTATCTAGAAGGTTCTAGCCTCTTACCCACTCTAACCTATACCGGGAGTATGACAAACAGATCGAAGCAATATCTATCAAACTAGCCCACAACCATTTCCTCATGAGTCTTTCTGCAGTCTTTCCCTCCCAGTTGCTGTCCTCTCGCCGCATCTCCTCTCCAGCATTGTCCTTGGACATCAAAATCTGAACTATGACCCCTCTTCAAATTTTCAAATGCCTCTCTCATGGCTTCTTTAATTGCTCCACAACCTTGCCGCCCGCGAATCCCTCCCTGTCTTTTCACGTTTTCCTCGTTGGAGAAAATTGTCATTTTCTTTTGAGAGGATTATTGTAGTCTATAGTAAAACAGGTAAGAGGACTATAACTGGGGTGATACCCAACATAACTTAAGTAGTTTGAGTGGTATGAACTATTGAATTGTTTCTCAGGTTTGGAGCACGTACTGATTTATTTTGGATATGGTACACATACAGTTTGCCAATCGGTGATTTTTTTTTATTGTATACATCATTTCTTCAGATAACAATAGGGCAGTACTGAAAAGAAGGGAAAACAAGTCAAAGAGATTTGGGTTCAGATAGCATATCACAAACACATCAAATTAACACAGTAGATTTGTATTGTTTCTCAAGGTGTAGCAACAAATTGGTAAGAATATTATTTTCATCTCAAATAAGTATGTTTGTGTCTTCCATGTGAGGATCCAATGACAAGTGTGAGATTCTGAGATGTGCATCTGATCAGTTAGATGTCAGATGAAGTAATACAGTTTGAATTTGAAGTGAAAAACATCATCTGTCTCCCAAATCTGAGATTGTGCAATAAGGACAAACTATATCCGCCCAAAGATATGTCTCCTGTGTGCTTCTCAGCTTCTGTTACTAACGAAGATTGAGCTACAGTAGTACTAAAGCAATGAGAAGTACCGGGGGAGCTGCAATGAATGTTCACTAAAGAAAGATCATCACAAATATGAGCTTCTGATGTAAGGTTTTTTTTGTTAACATCATATGTAGGTATCTCTCCCTCCTTCCTTCTCTCTCCTCACACCAGCAGCGTAAAGCAACAGGGTTGATTCCTCGTCAAAAGACCTCGCTGGCCGCCTAAACCAGCACTGGATAGCTAAATATACGCCCCAAAAATTCTGCCAGTGGGCCTCAATGAACCTACCCTTACCACTCAGCGATTCCTAGTCACCATCAAGTCGCACCAAGCTGCCAGCTAGCCGGTGAGTCGCGCGACTAGCTCGGCTAGACAAGTCGCTGGACCCAGCCGGCGCCTATGCACCGGGTCGACTATTATTTAGACTCAGAATCACTGTACCAAGTTGGGAGAACTGACATCAAAGCACTCCAGTATCTGTGCTGATTATGGTACACCCATTAAAGATCCACCAGGTTGCTGGACATGTCAACAAATAAGGTGAAGCATAGTAAAAATATCGTGCACAGAAAAAAAGTGGCAGGACTGAGTATAGAACCACTATGGGATTATGTCTTCTTCCTGTACACTACCACAACTTGAGACCACTTTGCTCCAAGACCATATGTTGACCCTGTCTGTAGATAATTATGATGTGTTGACACATGTTAGGGATATTAAATTATGTGCAAATTTCTTGTTTAACATATTACACACTGTTACAGGTACTTGTTTGGTCTGTCACACGCGCTGGTATCCACATATCGAGAATGATTAAATGCCACTAGTTGTGTTATTTCGTGCCAAGAGTTCCAATATGGGTGATGCACTGAAATTGTTGCTTGTCATCCTTAGAGAAAACTAGAGGATAAATAAATTGGTTTTGCTAATCCTCGGGCGCCTGAGAATTTCTTAAGTCTCCGTCACCCAAAAAAAATGTGCATGGTTGCACTTTTTTTTGAACTGCGGTTGCACTTTTCTGAGTCGACTGAGACTTGAGAAATTCTCGGTCGATCGAGACGTAGACAGACCCTAAATAAATTGTAATATAAGTTTTCCGTATGTGGAAACAACTCATCCATAAGTTCAACGGATACTCAGACTCACGATTAAAATATGGCTATATCAGTAGAGTTATAATTACATAGTTGGCACCTGATATCCAAAACTGCGATTAGAAAACTCAGAAGATATTGCACATGGATCACTTCATAAAATTGTTTGGTCACTAGAATTTTTTCTGGAGTTCCTTTTACCATCGAAACTCCTTCAAACTGGCACTTGACTATTTACGTGTGAATAATTGTATAAGTGCAAGAATAGTTTTTGAATATCTTTTGGCCACTCTTAATTTGTCGCATGTATCGCATTTTTTCTTATTATTATACAATAAAGATACGTGATGGAAACTGATATATTAAGTTCAAAGGGATGGTCTATGTCCTACAATTATCATTTACCACATATATTTCACCACACAGAGGGTCTCTAAACAGTTCAACTGCCAGCATTAGTGGAGCACTAGATGATTTTCAAGAACAAAAGACAAGTCGGAACTCGTAGTCTAGACTCTAGACCCCAAATGATGAAATACAAATAATTCGCATAATCAGATGCCTATGGACGAATCAGACACAAGCACATTAGGATTCGGAGGTAGAAGGCGAGAGGAGGCTCAGTTACCAGGTCCTCGTTGATGACGTGGCATTGGAGGCTTTCATCCCAGCCGTCATGGAGGCTCTTCTCGCGGACGAGGTCGCCGATGTTGACGTGGGCGACGGCCGCGGCATCGGCGAGGAGGGCGCACGTCGTCGTCTTCCCAGTCCCCGGCGTCCCGGTGACCAGCACGTTGGGTCGCGTGCGAGTGCTGGCTTTCCTCCGCGGCATCGCGAGCTCCCCGGCGTCTCAGTAAGCTCCGTTGAGGCCGCGCCGCCTGAACTCGGCGAGGAACCACGGATTAGGAGCAGCTAGGGTTTTGCGAAGGTGCTGGGCTGCTTTGCAAGGGGAACAATATGTGCCGCATGAACGAGGCGTGTACTCCAGTCTCGAAAGTATGGCCCAGCCCATTTACACCTTGCGCTGCCGTTATTTCGGCTGTTAGTGCGAAAGGGGAGGCCCTTCACAATTTTGGGGGTTTTAACATTTTCAAATCTGAATATGTTTTGAATCTGAATGTTTTCAAAACTGAATATTTATAAATTTGCGGATATTCAAGAAAATTCAAACAAAGACATTTTTAATGTGTTGGAGTATTTAGTTGCCGGGTTTGCGTGTTGTCGCCAAGCATTGTACTTCACTATTACGTGATAATGTCTTCTCTATGTTCTTATATTTTATTTATTGTACACATATGAGGCTAGAAGTTATAGGGAAGAAGCTAATAATATTTGGAATTACCATGTGTGAGATACAAATGCTAACTAACTAGGAGTTTTTTTTAAATAATACGTTATTTTATTGCAAATTCGGCCAGTAGTACGCGTGTCAGTGGAATTTCAAAACTAGCGCGCCGTCGGTCCGGAGAGAGCCGAAAGCTACAACTTTCGGTTTGGGCCAGGCCGAAAGTTGCTTTCGCTTCAGGAGGGGCCGAAGGACACTTTCGGTCCTGCCCGGGCCGAAAGCTGACAAGTTTCGGTCCAGCCCGAGACGAAAGGCTGTTTCGGCACGGAAGAAGACGAGGGTTGCATGCAGTTTTTCCCCACTCATCCCAGCTATCTCTCCCGACACCGATTCGCGCGCGTTTCTCCCGCCAGCCGTTCCCGCTTATTTCTCCCGCCACCGATTCGCGTGCGTTTCTCCCGCCAGCCGTTCCCGTCTATTTCTCCCGCCACCGATTCGCGCACGTTTCTCCCGCCAGCCGTTCCCGCCTATTTCTCCCGCCACCGTTTCCCGCCCGTTTCTCCCGCCACCGTTTCCCGCCTGTTCCTCCCGCCACCATTTCCCGCGACCGTTTTCACCTCAATTGTCCTATAAAAACCACTCTAGGCTAAGCGGGGTACTCTCAAAGAGCGTCAGCATGGTGTGTATTGTACCTTATGAGAAGTGTGTGTCCGGCTTTCACATAGCCGCATCCGAGCATCTAGCTAAGATTATCACCTATTTGAAGGTAGATGGTAGGGAAGTTCCACTTGAAGAAATTATTGGTAGTGATAGACATCTCGCTTTGCTAGGGGCGAGTCTATGCCGAGATGGGTTTCCGTATAGGACCACAGAACAAATCCGTGCTGAAATCATGAGGCTTGCGGATAAGTTCGATAGGCATGTTACCAATGAGCCGATTCATCGAACTCAAGACATACGTGAGAGGTACGGTCGTTCCTTTCTTTGGGTATACTCCAGCGATGATGACGATGATTTCATGCCGTCGTCAAAGGAAAGGGAGGTTGAAGCAGTACGTAAGGGCAAGGAGAAGAAGGCAGAAACATCGAGTAAGGGTGCGGGAAAGAAGACTGAATCATCGTCAAAGGGCAAGGGTGCTACGTGAGCGGATGGTGCATGCTGCATTGATGGGAGATAGGTAGAATCTTAATTTGAGTTATGTTGTATCTTTCTTTGAGTATCGATTAATTAGTAGTTCTACCTTCATTTCCTATTGTTGTGTGGTGTGATCGGTATGTAATCGAGGTTTGTTGTATCTTATCTTACATACCAATGTATACCGGTTACTGACATATCAAATTTTGCTACATAGGTAGAAATAAGTCTAGTACATAACGATATATAATGTGTACTACATAATGGTACATAGGTAGAAATATGTCTAGTACAACATATAGATAGAAATATATCGTACATAAAAGTATCGCTACTCGTCTGCCCGAGGATGGTTGCGATGTATTCTCTGGCGAGGTCCGGAGGGTGACAAGCGTGTCGGAGCGCGGTGTTGTCGCATCCCACGACCTTGAAGCGGCAACTCCTCGCCCTCCTGGTCAAACTGGGTTTCCTGTGTTTCGGGCGGTGGGGTATAGTACATCGGATGCTCCTGGTCAAACTGGGGAGAGTTGTACGCGGAACCACCTCCACCTGTAGATGATATTTTGTTAGTATTTGATATTTATGAACAAGCATAACATGTTACAAAAAGAAAACATACTTACCGAGCATTGGCTGACTCATAGGAGGGAAAGCCCCGCTCCAAGTCATCTGTCCATAAGACGGCTGCCCAAAACCGAAATCACGTGGCATGCCCCCACTGATGCATATCGGGCTGCTGCATCATCATACCAGGGGGCATGACCCACGAGGAAGTACCGGGCTGGGTAGGAATTGGCTGTGAAGGACCCGGCTCGAAATACTCTGGCTGGTGCGAGGATGAACCGACCTCGAACGTAGGTCGTGTGCTCATAGGCTGATGAGCTGTAAAACGAGGTCTTGGGTCATGCCGATGTGTGTTCTGCTAGGTAGGTGATACATGTGTATCCGTAGTGTGTGTAGAGTGGCGTGGAGGACGCGGAGCTGGCTGGCGTGGAACAACATCGGTAGCCCTAGAACAGGTAAGCACACTGTACACCCGACGAAGCCTGTCCTCTAGTCGTCTGAACCATGGCACACACTGAGGTGGCGGCTCGTACGTACTCACATCATGTTGAATCTCAGCTAGCAGCTCAGCCTGTGTAATAACGAAAAATGCTAGATATTTATATTATGACATAGAATATTCAGTGGATGATCATATTTTCCGTACGTACCGCAGAGTACCGCGGCCCTCCGATGCCGTGTAGTGGGTACATGTCGGTGACAGTAGCTGGCTCCATCTGATCAGGCTGTGCCGACGGAAGTAACCTTGTGCGAGTGGTTTGTCTGTATGCCTGTAGATACTGCTCAAAATCAGTACGCACAAACGCCTCATTTACCGGCCACACATTTTCAATCACGGTCGCAGTCGCCCATTCAGCCATGTACGGTTGGACCTTCTGCAGCCAAGTTACAAGTGGTCTGTCTCCTTGGCGACTTAACCTGCAGTATAAGTACGTGTAGACTAATTTAAAACTAGTAGATGTAGAATGCAGTATATATACATGTAGATTAATTTAAGCAAGAAGAGTTACCTGTGCACGTGGGAAGGGAGGTGAGGTCGCCTCGGAGGCTCCGGCAGCTGGCGTGCTCCGAATTGTCTCATGATCCGGTGTTGTGACATCTCCTCTACCGATACGTCGTACACAATACGAGCTCGTGTGAACCAGTACCTTTGATCTCTCGTGCACAGTAGAGAAATCGCCCCAGGAAATCTAGTCTGCCTTGCGACGAGGTTGTATGGTTCCCATATAACCTGGTGGTCCTGAAGCCCATTGAACCACTCAGTGAATGATCTATAACAATTCCGCACTTGGTCACCCTTGAATCGTCGCTGTATGTAAATATAATAGACTAGTTAGTTGACCAAAAAATAACATAGTACATAACCGAATATAATAGATTGTTTACCTCTTGTTGTGCCCACGTGCTGCCGAACGTAGCCGCATCGACCTCAGTATGATCCATGAGTCTGTAGTCCCAAGGAATGTGCGCGTCGACAGCAGGTCTGCCAACAGGGAACCTCTCCCAAGACCAAAGGTGCAGAAGAAGCGGGCATCCAAGTAGCGAAGAGGTTTCCTTACTCTTCACGCACGCGTTGCACATGGCTCTGTACGCAGCGGCTAAGACTGCAGACCCGGAACTACGGGGCGTGATGTTCCCCTCCATCTGCGCCTCCGCAATCTCTTGCGCCACAGGTATCCATCGCGTAGTAATTGTGTCCTGGTGAGTCTCGGTGAACATCACCTTGCCAAATAGCCACAACAGATAGGCCTCCAGACTTCTAGTAATCTGCGTCTGATTCAGAACCACCTCAGGGTATCCTCATTTATGAAGCTGCAATGAAAGGCAAATTAAGTTAGTACGGACACACTGAACAATAAGAAGTAAGCAATAAAATTTACTTAGTTAGGAAATACAAAATTTAGTTTACCTTAAAATTGGTGAGACTACCTGACTCCCAGATCCTAGCCCGATGCTTGGCATCAATCGTGTCATCAAGCAAGGCACGTCGAGTCATCTACATACTACAATAAATCATGGTATCTAGCGCAAATTACAAATAAAACCATGGTATGTAGCGCAAATTACAAATAAAACAGTTAGTCCACTCGACATATTACAAATACAAAACATAGTCCACACGACATATTATTCGTAATACAAATAAAAACATAGTCCACATAGATCCTAGCCCAATGCTAGCCACGTTGTGCACGTCCTCTTCTGCCTCTGTTTCCTCGTCCGTGTGGAGGAACTGCTCTCCCTCGCTGGTTTGAAGGACCACCTCTCTGGTTGTATTCAGGACAATGCTTCTCTCTATGGCCATACATAGTGCAAAGCAAGCATTGGTAAGTGCTTCCACCTGCTTCAGCCTCGTCCATATCATTTCGGATGCGTCGCGACTGTCGTCTTCCTCTGGTTGTCCTTTTGTCGGCTGGATGGGGAATGTATATTCGCGTTGACGGATCAACCTTGTTGAAGTGACCGACAACTCTATATCCTGCCATCTCTCCGGTCCAGGTATGCAACACTGCCTCTTTCATATAGTACGGTGAGATGAAGTAGTATGGGTTCATACCCATCTGCCCACATACTGCCAACACATGTGAGCATGGGAGATGAAGTAGTCTTGGCTTGTTGCATGTACAATAACAAGTTGGCGGTGCGTCATCAGTAATTGTAACCTCGTGGGTTCTCCTCTCATTAGCAACACCAAATCTCGCAATCGGTAAGCGCACCTCATACCTTGCTTCTTCGTTACCAATTCTAATGACGCCATGCAAACGTGCCTTCATTGTCTTCTTCTCCATGTACAGTCTGATCCTCCTGCAATACGGTGTGTTGGGGTAACGTTCAATATGTTCCACGCTTCTTGACGTCTGTCTTTGAAATATGTCATTGTTCCGTGCATAATCCCCTCGACTAATGTTGTGAGTGGCAAACCCCTGTTACCTCTGAGTACGAAGTTGTATACCTCAGCAAGGTTGGTTGTCATGATGCCATATCGTGCTCCATGTGTATCATGCAACAAAGACCATTTGACGGGAGGCTCTTTTTCTATCCACTCTACAAAATTCCGTATTCGAGTTCCTTTCTTTCTCTTTGTTCCAGGTGGGTCAATTCCAGGCAAGTCACACAATCCAACAGGATCCCCTTCATCTGTCTGCGACGCAGAAGCCTGCGAAGCCTGAGCCGCTGCCACCTGAGCAGCGACAGTTGTTGCCTGTGCAGCTCTTCTTTCCTTCACTTGTTTGTTCGTGAATTCAATTAGTCTTTCCCACAGAAAATTATACTTTCTTTCCTGATTCATATTGCAGAGTCTTTTGAACAGATTCATCAGCCTCTTACTCTTAAAACATGAGTAAAAATTTGCACCAAGATGACGCATACACCATCGGCTATGCAGGTCCGTCCAGGGATGAGTTTCTTCCAAACCAGGTTCCTGAAGTGCCTTGATTGCCTTCAATATGCCTGGATGTCTGTCATGCAGTATGCACACATTTGGCCGATCTTTCACGACTGCCTCTTTTAATTGCCTGAGAAAGTATAACCAGCTTTCATAATTCTCCCCCTCAACGAAGGCATAGGCAATTGGAACGATCTGTTGGTTACCGTCGACACCAATTGCGGTTAGTATCTGCCCCTTATACATGCCTGTGAGAAATGTGCCATCAATGAGGAGGACTGGGCGACAATGTCTGAATGACTCGATGCATACTGCGAACGAGAAGAACATCCTACGAAATACAGTATAATTTGGCTGCTTCGGAATCTGAATTACTTGCAAAGATACATGGGTGTCAGGATTCCTCTCGCTCAATGTGGTAATTTGACGGACAACATTATCGTATGCATCATAAAATGTCCCAAACCTCTCCTCCAGAGCCTTCTGTTTTGCTCTCCACGTCTTTCCATACTTAATGCTTGTGTTCCATCTAGCCTTAACCGTCAACTGAATGCTCCTCGCCACCATATCTTTTGTCCGCACTATCTCATCGTACAAGAGGCGTGCAATGAGAGTTGAAATCAGGTTTGGATGGTCACTCATTGTACTCGATATTTCACAAGTGTGCGGCTCGAAGCCGGATACCACCCACATCACGTCATACTTGGGTAAGTGACCATGCACCCTTCCTGGACAGTTAATATCAACACAACTCATAGTCAAATATTGACTGTTTGAGACTTCAGTGCGGAAAACCCTTTGCATGGACAAAGCCCACTTAATCACGGCTTCCCGAAACTGCTGCTTTGTGCTGTACTGAGCACCGATTTGAATATTATTCATGTGATACTCCCATGACGAAGAGGGTCTGTCATGCACGACTGTCATGTTCGACTTGTCCACATTCCAAGAGTCAGGAATAGGCACATCATCAACATTCTCCTCATCATCCTCTTCATTATCAGAATCAAGATCTTCTGCAAGGTCATCCTCATCTTCATTCAACATCTCTTGTTGTAATGTTCCTGAATGCTCATCCCCATCTGCCTCCCCTACTTCCGTTGATCCGGCCGACTGACTACTAAGTGCTGGTTCATAATTTTCAGAAATATCTGCCACAGAGCCAAACAAATCAATATTTTCTGATCCAGTATGCTCACTACTCTGTCCATGCTCCGGACCCTCGCCACCGTGTTTCATATTGTTCTGCTTCAGATAAAACATCAGCAAGATTTCTGGTTGTGTACCTCGGCGTTGGCATGATGCCAGCCAATATGTCCACTGACTTGTCCGATCCAGCGGTAACAACTCCCGAAAAATATTTGTACGGGATTTGCTCCATATTGACTGAATCTTAACTGTCCAGCTATTAGGATCAAACCCAAAATTCATTGTGAAATAGTGCTGAATGACAGCTATTCTCAATTTCATCGAGTCTGTAAGCTGAATCGACATATTACCAAATTCACTCAAATCAACACCTGACTCATTTACACCGACATTACCGGCGCCATAGTGCACGACAATATCAACCACTTCCATGACCTAAACAACTTTATTTATGACCGACCATTATTACGAGCACTTAATAATATTACTAAATCTAACTGACAAAATATAATATTACTACCACCGGTTAAATGTCTAGACTATCACTAATATTAACGTATCCATCTAATAAATTATTTAGACAATATACTAACAGAATATAACGAAAAAGTACCTACACTATTTACGCTAGCTCACAAACTATTATTACACTAAACATAAATCATCTAGTGACTAAATAGGGTTTACCCTTGACGCGTGTGGATCCCGTCAGCACAGTTCTCCGGATTCAATCTACCGCCTCCACTCTCCACCACAGCACCACCTTCTCAAACACCAGTGCACAACACCACTATCCTCCACCATTCTTGACCACCATTGCTCCCAATTCTCCACTTCCACCCCTCAAAACGAGTCCAAAAAAAACTAACCCATCAACGGATCTTGGATGCCCCAGCACTTCTCTCTTCTTTTTTAGCTATCTAATCACTTGCAACATTTTTTTTGACTAGAATCAGCTGCTCATTTCGTGGAGATGAAGAACAGAGGAAGAACACGAGCTGGAGGAAGAAAAGAGGAAGGAAGGGGAAAGCGAGCTCGGCCGGGAGGAGCTGGCGATTCTTATCCCCGCGAGCTTTCGCTCCGCTCCAGGCCGAAAGTGGCTCTTTCGCTCCGGCCGAGGCCGAAACCTGACTTTCGCTCGCCTCGGGGCCGAAAGAAGGGGACCCCGCCTGCCACCCTGCATGCGCAGAGGACTTTCGGCTCAGACGATACCGAAAGTTGACTTTCGGCCCGCCCGGGACCGACGGTGCGCTAGTTTTGAAAATCCACTGCTGCGCGTACTACCGGCCAAATTTGTAATAAAATAACGTATTATTTAAAAAAAAAACTCAACCTGGTACAATTTTTGGTTGTCCCCATTGCTGTACAGTTTACATTTTCTAAACTGGAGTATCTTCTGGCGAGTTTGTATATATCAGTGCAAGTGCTTCAAATGATCTAAGTGACGTTGGTGTTCATTTTTCTATTCTGTCACGTTTGGAATAGTGCTACGCATGTATTTCTCTGCTTGCTCGTGTCTCCGTTGAGGTTGTATTGAGGGAATAAGCTGCTAGCCTTTTATTCGATTAAGGGTCTTTTTTTTGTTCTCGTCGGCAAATATGCCGACAGCATTACAACTTCAAGTTTGTCGAGGGCTTTGCCGTTGGCATACACATGGACGGAAGTGCACCAGCCATGTGGTGAGCCCCGTTGGTAAATTTTGGATGTCGTTAATAGGTGTATATTATATTAAATATATTAAAAACAGAGGGAGTATCTCCTAATTGCTTTTCCATCTCATACCGGTTATTCGCACACTGCACGCAGCTGATGTATTATGGAACCAGTTGTGTTGTTTCCCATATCCCACGCCACGATCCACGTGAAACAATTCGAGAATCGATCACAAACTGTGTAACACCTGATCTGGCTGCATTCAGCGTTTAATTCCTTCCACCACAGACTCAATCCTCAGTCCTCACCCTTTACAGGCGGCAAAGCATATTCAGTCGAGCAACATCCATGCAGCGATCTTGTTTTCTAGTCTTTCGGCGCATCAAAGCTCTTGTATATATGCACAAGGTGTTGCTTGCATGCATCATGTAAAGCTAATAGCTAACGCCCACTTTGATCAGATTCTATACAAACAAGAGGCCTCTAGAAAAGGTTTGTTTTACAGTACCTTTTAACGATCACCCGGAGAGAGCAGTGTAATTTGATATCAACGACTGAGATTAAGGGGTAGAGATTAGGCCCAACAGGTCCGGTAAGACACTGCATTATTTTTTTTAGTAAGCTCGCGGTAAAAAAGGCAGTAACAAATCGACCGACCGGACGGCCCGAGCTCGCCCCCGCCAGACCTTAGGGGCGATCTCCCCGTCACTCAACCAGTAGCCTCAAGCTCGCCGCCGCCACACCTCACCGCTGATATCGCCGCCGGCCCACCTCACTCACGCTCTCGGCTCCATCCCCACCTCACGCAGTCACGCGTGATCTTGCCGCCTCCACCTGACCTGCAGCCTCTGCCTCTACCTTGTAGATCGCCGCCTGCACCTCGGACCAGGACACCTCCGCCTCCTCGTTCCTCTGCCTCGTTTCATCTCCCACACCGGCAAGCCAGCCTGTTCGTGCTGCATACCGCCGGCCCTAAGTCATGCGGTACGTGTTCCCCATTATCAAAACTGATGAACATTTAGTTATCCAGTAGCAAAACTGAACCATGTAAGCAACAGGTAGTTGAATTATTAGTACTGGCATTATCTGTTTCCAGGGTTTTAACTTTTAACTGAAAACTGAGTCATAATGCTGTCATAAGCAGTGATAGGTTAATACTTCCCAAAAAACTAAGCCATTTGAGTGTATAATTTGTGCATTGTCGGGCTATTCAGCTAGTCAAAGTCAAGGGAGGGCAAAGGTGTATGTTTACTTGGTCTATGTCTTGTACGTTGCTCTATGTAATACCTTGTTTAGCTCATAAAGTTTGATAAATCATATAGCTAAGATATTCATTCAGAAGCGATACTAGCAGGCAAGCCTGACATAATAACACTGCACCAATAAGGAACTTCTGTTGTTGTTAAACATTTTTTTATAAATCAACCCATTTAAATATTGTCAGTTGCCCACTTCTTGAACTTGTCATCCTACAGTATTGTAGTCACGTTTTTTCTACCATGAGATTTCACAGTCCTATCATCATTTTTGTGCTCACCTGATTTATGTTCTATAATTGATCAGACAGGTACTCAATAAGATCGTTGAGGACCTGTTCGAAGGCCACCCGATCAGCGAAAGGAAACTCAAGGAGTTGTCGGGTCACACTCCGTCGCAGGTCTTCGCCGGCGCCTTTCTAGGCATCCTGGTGGCCTGGTTTTGCTCCTAGGCTGTACTGCGGCCATCTGATGTTTGCCGCTATTGCTGTACGAGTGGTCCAGAAATGAAACCATTTTGCACAAAGAATTCTGTATTCTGGTGGAACCATTGTTCTTATGTTCACATGTGGGTGTGTTGTGTATGTACATAATAGCAAGGATCCATTGCTGCCACGGTGACGGCCCTATCTCGCCATTGCTGTTTTCCATTGGTGTTGATGTTCTTGCTGCTTGCCTAAGTTGCATTGCCACCGCGGAGGAACATGGCTTCCAGACTCAAGGCTGAAGAGAATTGCCTTAGAGACGTGCTTGATAACTAGTATGATCTGAATTTGAAGTGTTTGTGGCCCTTGCTTAGCTTTTTGTGCGAGAGTTTTGTAGTATTTTTGGCGAACTTGTATAAAGTTCCTCGTATGACTATCTTCTCTTACTTGTGTCTATCAATGCTTGCTATGGATGTGCAGCAATTTGTCTGTCAAATGACTCTATATTATGTTTGGTTGTCTCTAAATTTGGCTAAATTATGTAATTCTTATCATCTGAGAACATATTTAAATATTGCATGTCCATACTGTTGGAAGTATTATTTGAGCTGCGTACAAGGCTAACATGAACTAGAAAAGTGTGAAATATTTCCTATATCTGGAGTTCTCTTCCACAATCTCTACTGCAACATAGAGTTTCGTACATATAGAGTGATGTTTATTTTCTCATTGTAAAATTTGTTCATCCTTCTCATTCAGATGATAGACCGATGAAGTCAATGCATCCTGTAGACTACCATTTGTAGCAGATATATCTCCAGCGTGCTTGTTGAGAAGGTCCTCCCGGATTGACAAATTACAACCCTGTTGAAAAAAATAGTATCAGCAATTCAATTGATGGAAATTTGTGTTTAAAAAATTGCATAATACTGCATGTACGTAAATTATGAATATCACCTCTGGCACATTGCACTTTAGAAAGCACATCTGTTCATAAGTTTCTGCGTGCTATATGTGGTGCATTGTTGGTTAGTCGCAAGCACATTGGAGCTCCAACGGTACACAATACTCGAAGTCAGGCAATCCATGAGCAATAAAATTCTAGTGCATAAATGTAAGTTCAGACATCAGATAGGGCCATGGTATTATTTACTTGGATCAATAAACTATGAAGCACAAAATTGCAGTTGATGGTCAAATTGCTAAGAAAATAAATTACAGGGTCGAAAGCATTACATGATTGTTTTCAACTACTAACTTTTTTTTGCGGGAATTTATGAGAGCTTTATTCAACCAAAGGCACTCGCTGGACAATCAGCCAAGAGGCTGCTTACCAGGAAGCTAGGAGTCTCGCCCATCCAACTCTCGGTCACAATCAAAGTGCTAGCACGCTTCGCACAAAGATGAGCCGGGAAATTGGACGTTCGTATTACATGTTGAATATGAAAAGAAGAAAAAGATGAAGCTAGCTCTCCAATCTCAACTAACAAAGGAGCCACAATAGAACGAGAATTGTGGCGAGTATTCCAGAGATCCACCATCTCCAGGCAGTCCGTCTCCAAGATCACCTTCTCGAGCCCCCGAAGTTTAGCGAAGAGAACACCATCACGGATAGCCATTCCTTCAGCAATCAGAGGATCCGTGATCCCGAGTAGGGGCTTGCTCCATGCACCTAACAGGATGCAAACTAGATCAACAAGAGAATCAGTGTGTCAGCAGTACTATTTGTCATACGCAAATACCTATATGTCAATTATTGTTGGCACAATGTCTAAGAGGGGTTAACTTGGTCAGTGTGGAACATCCTATGCCATGTTTTACTTTCAATTTGGAGTGATTTGATTTCTAAATTTGCAACTCTGTTTATGTGCATCCATTTATGACCACATAGTGCAAAAGTTTTCAGCTTGTACCTGCTGCAGATTAACCGTCATTACTTCCACATATATCTTCGCTAGTTCTATCATCATCAAGACATGCAATTTACAAGCTGCTTGTATATAATAAATACAGTAACCATCAAATCATCACTTATGCTGACTGCCTCATTAGTAAACGTGTAGGACCTGAATTAATACTAATAAAACTATTGCATAACCATCACTCCAGTACATTATCAAGCCTTGGCATAGGAACAGGTAATAGAACTAGAACCACTTAATACACTCCCACAGTTTCAGTTCCTGGCATTTGTAGTGGTAGTACACTTAATTCTAATGCAGCAACAACCATTAACAGGCAACACTTACGGTTCAGTACTCTTGTTCAGGAATAGGGACAACACTGAACCCTACGATGTGGATGGCGAAGCTGAGACTGGAGACGATGGCATCTGCGCGCCGCAGGTTGCAGACCTTCAGACGCGATGATATCCATGCCCCGCCGCGCATCCACCTCGCCCGAGCCTCCAGCATCGCGAAGAGATGGTCGCGACATCGACCCGCGCCACGGCAGCGACCGTCGCTGCCGGAGCAGTGCCAAGCGACATGGCTTCTCCTCTTCAACCATACTGGCCCCGCCCGCCAGCGCCTCACGCCCTTCCTCCTGCCCTCCTACGTGCCTGCACGATGGAGCTCAGCGCCCCTCTGGCTCCCCATTCCGACAAGGCCGACGAACTTGACGAAGACGGCGGCGACTGTCTGCTCGCGCGATTGACTGGAAGCGAGGAGTCCGGAGACTGGAAAGACCGAGCTAGGGTTAGGATTGTTTTTTCTTATGTTGAACCGTTTTTTTACCTTGGGCCGGCCCAACTATGTTTATTGGGCCCGCGTGCGGGATAATTTTATCAGCAGTGTGATTTGAACTGCTCAAGTTTTTACCAGCAGTGTGATTTTATTTGATCCATTGGATGGACGAAAATAAAGGGCTGCTATTCATTTGAGGGTACCATAAAACATCTCCTAGAAAAACAAAGTACACTTTGATCCTACGCATAATATATAGTGTCCCGCACGTCCATCTACATAACACCATTTTGCCATTTGCCATGTGTTATGCAGACATTGTCTCTCTGAGATGCCACAACACTGCACATTGTCGAACTCACCTATTTTGGTAACCTATTACTAGTGATTAGTTACCAGTGACTAATAGACCTTTTGAGCCCGTCACTGGTAGGCTATTCTGCAGTAGTGGGTGGTTTTCGAAAGAGGCATATGGACATAGTGGAGAAGCATCTGTATAGCATGGCGTTGGCGATCTTGCCCTATGTGTGTCGCATTCACCAGCTCGTCCACGCTTTGAAGTCTTCACCGTGAGGAGCACGTAAGGCAAGGTCGCACATAGTGTGTAAGTTGGAGGACGGTAGGAGTCGGCACCGCTGGTCGCGAGTCAGATGAAGCAAAGGTGGATTCCAAAATTTAGAACGGGGCGCCTTGAGAGGCCGGACAGGTGGGCATTGAGGAGTGAAATGAACCAATCGGTCGAGACACATTGCATTTGGGCCAAATTTTGATGAGTTTGGTTTCGTGTCGGGAAAAGAAGTAGCAGGCCTATACACTACCAATTTCGCGGCATTTAGCATGCTATTTCACACGTAGCGTGCGTAGGGAGGCAAATGGCTTAAATCTAGCGGAAGCTTTTCTAAAACACAATAGAGCGAAATAGCGCGCTATTTTTATTTCCTTTGTGTTTGTACGTGGACGTAAACCATGTCCACACCTCTTCCGAATCCGACATATATGCGGAGTATGATATAGTTTCCGAATCCGACATATATGCGGAGCATGATATAGTTTCCGAATCCGACATATAATATAATTTAGTTTGAGCGTCCGTATGTGACGTGTATAGGTCGCTCCCGTGCATGCGAGAAATTTGCAAATAATTCTCCATGTATCTAGCTTGTATGTTTGTACACAGCTTCTCCTATTAGGGGTATATACCCCGTCTCAAAATATAAGAGACCTATATATATATTCAGATTTAATTTTGACCCAACTGTCTCAAAATGTAAGACACCTATGTTTGATTGATTTTGAACATCAATTGTAGAGCAATAATATGTGTGTCATATGCCCTGAATTATAGTGTCGAGTTACATGAAAGAAATAATTTGCTTGAAATGGTAACTATGTACAATGGTTATACCTTAGTGTCGCTACATAAGACGGATGCTGAGGTGGAGAAGAGAGAAATGAAAAAAAAAGTTGATTATCATCTCTTAGCACAAATGTGTGACCAAAAATTAAGGGATACATCTGGTTAGTAAGATAAGACTAAAAATAGCTCATTGTACATCGGCGTTTTGTGTTCATATCTTATTTACGTGGCGGGTATATAATACTCTTATATATCTCTGTGTTCAAAGTTAGACCTTTGAGAATAAGCATGCAGCCTACATTTTGGGAAGAAGTGAGTACTCGTTTCCTAGCTAATCTCAATCTTCCATGTAAAGAGTTGAGCTGGTAAACATTCCAACAAAGCCAAACGCCACATCTTCCCAAAACCCTCCTCCGGAAACGCTCATAGCTGCCTTTTTGCCACGTTTATAGCTGGCTTGGAAGGTCCAGAAAGGCAAAACGTGCTACACCTTGCCCCCGGCCGCCATTACTCTCTTAATTACTTGCCATCTATTGACAACCTCGTCATTATCTGAATCATTTCCAAATCTATCTCTCGATATACAAGGGAAGGGAGGAAGAAGAAGATCCATCGACCTCTCTTCAGTCTTCCCATCTATTTATACCTCTGGGTTTGGGGTGATACGTCGTCGATCGGAGTACGTAGTACCGTTGGGTTTAACATCGATCAGATCGATTTGCGGCGATCGCGATGGGTAGGGATAACGTGGTGGCGATCGCCGGGCGGATCGGCGTGGTTGCGTCCGTCGCGCTGAACCTCGCCGCGCTCGCGTTCTACCTTCGCGGCCGCATCTTCGGCGCCGGCGCCGGCGAGAAGGATGCCGGCAAAAAGGTGAAGAAGGCCGCGGCGGTCGCCCCGTCCTCTGGCAAGCCACCGGTGTCGCCCGACTCCACGATCAACTTGGATCAGTAAGTGAGATCTCATCCGGCCGTGTCCACCGGTCTCATCCGGCCGGACGCAAAGAATCTATAAATCTTGACCGTGGATCCATCCATCCATGGCGGATCAATCAATCCACATGCAGCTTTGATTGATGATGTATATATATGCGTTCTGATCCGACGTACGTTGGGGGTTTCTTGTTTGCAGCGGCGATCCGACGATGTTCGAGGCGTTCTGGCGCGGGCCGATTGGCGAGCGCGCGACGGTGGTGATCCCGGGGTGGCAGACGATGAGCTACTTCTCCGACGTCGGCAACCTCTGCTGGTTCCTCGAGCCCGGCTTCGAGCGCGAGGTGCGCCGCCTGCACCGTCTCGTGGGCAACGCTGCCGCCGAGGGATACCACGTCCTCGTCGGCACCGGATCCATGCAGCTCTTCCAGGCCGCGCTCTACGCGCTCTCCCCATCGGCGGACGCCGCGCCCATCAGTGTTGTCTCACCGGGCCCGTTCTACTCCGTAAGCATTACTCTTGTTAATAATTAGCAGTAGTAATTTAGATTTAGAAAATCCTTGGCGAGATATGAGGATATTTAAGATTTATGTGCCATTATCGAATCTGTGGGAGAAATTGAATCGATCTTGCTAGATTTCTGTGTTATGACTGAATCTACTGTGCATGCAGTCGTACCCGGCGGTGACGGACTTCCTCAACTCCGGGCTGTACCGGTGGGCCGGCGACGCCAACACGTTCGACGGCGACGACTGCATCGAGCTCGTCTGCTCGCCAAACAACCCCGACGGCGGCATCCGCCAAGCCGTCCTCAAGTCCAAGTCCGGCAAGGCCATCCACGACCTGGCCTACTACTGGCCGCAGTACACTCCCATCACCCACATGCTCACCCAGGACATCATGCTCTTCACCGTCTCCAAGTGCACCGGCCACGCCGGCACCAGAATTGGGTAATCCATCTGGCAATCATTATCTCTACAATTAATCTTCACATCTTTGCTGATATGACACTTGTGAATTCTGTGGAAAATGTATTTATTTGAGTTGTTTTTTGTGCACGGTTCATTGCATGCATGCAGATGGGCGTTGGTGAGGGACAGGGAGGTGGCACTGAAGATGAACAAGTACTTGGAGCTCAACACCATAGGCGTGTCCAAGGACTCGCAGCTCCGCGCTGCCAAGATACTCGGGGCGGTGGCGGACGGCTACGAGCACCAGCCCACCGCTGCCGCCAATGGGGACGCGGATCTTCTCTTCCATTACGCACGGCGTCAGATGACGGACCGCTGGCGAGCTCTCCGTGCCGCAGTGGCGGCCTCGGGCATCTTCAGCTTGCCGGATGAGGTCGCCGGCTTCTGTACCTTCGCCAAGGACACAGTCACAGCCAATCCTGGTAACCACACTGCACAATCTAACCTACAAACCGTACCAGAAAGAGATTAGCATATTTTAGGCCCAACTTTGATCGTTAAATTTACTAATAAAATATGATTCGTATGTCAAAAGAATTATCATTGGATTCACAGTTGAAAAAAAAAATCGGATGGTATGCTTTTGGAGATATAGAACTCATATTTTGTTTGGTCAAATCATTAGTCAAATTTAGACATGCATGGGACTGAAGCGGTAGGACATTTTGAATCATATTGGATGGATCCTAGAACTAGTACATCTTGATTCTCTGGATTTCTAACTAACTAATGCTTCTTGATTGCAGCATTCGCGTGGTTGCGCTGTGACAAGGAAGGAGTGGAGGACCTGGAGGTCTTCTTGCGTGAGCACAAGATCATAACCCGCAGTGGGACAAGATTCGGAGCTGACCAGAAGGTGGTCAGGATCAGCATGGTGGACACCGATGAAGCCTTCAACATATTCGTCGCTCGCCTTGCCGCCATGAAATGAAGTCCCGTTTAGCTTCGTTGCTTTCAAACTTTCGTTACTCTGTCGTTAAACCTGAACAAGTTTTGTTTGTCACATTGCCGTTCGAGTTGTCTGGACTAATACAATGTTTCTTATCAATATATTGAACTTGTGATTTAGCCATATTCTTTACTTTTTATTATTGACGATATAAAGTACTGGAAGCATGTTGATTATCACAGCAAAAAAAGAACAGTGCATTAAGATAGGGAAGTTAAAAGATTTGATACAATTTGTAAAGAGGGAACATAGGGAGTAGTGTTGAACGGGTCAGAAGAATTTTTTTTAACTTAACGTGTGACTTATGTAGATTTCACATATCAGTTTAAATTACTAAAATTTAAAATTTGAATCCTCCTAGGAGAATGCCAAAGTAGCATTGTTCAGATCCGGCCCTAGGCCGTGAACATGAGGGAACCCACCCAAGGCCTCATTTTAAAGAAATCTACCATACCTCTGCCGACTTACTATAGGTTGCGCAACTTCGTGGCAACCATCCACACAGTCTTGGCAAGTAGCCACAGTTACACCCTAAGAGCAAGTCCAACAGTTCCCTCAAACACTCCCCTATATGTTTTTTTAGGAGAAAAGCCCAAAAACAACCGCCCAGCAATTCGCTTAACGCTCCCCCGATTTATAGACGCACCCGGTTCTGCTCGCTCGTCTCCCCTACAAGTAGGGGAGGTGCAGAACTCTCCTATCCCAACAACGCCAAACAACCGCTCACGGGTGAAGTAGAACAAGGTTGGGGCGAGGTGGCGGGTTGGACGGCCAAGAGCAGGGCGGGCGTCCGGGAGGAGTAGGCGGTCGTTGAGCTTTTTCACACTGCAATATGCCGATATTAGTGAGGTTTCTGTTTATGTTTTAAATTTTGGTGATGTACACGTTTTTTACACTGCAAGTTAGCAGTTGCACAGGTAATCGTTGGATTTTAAATGTTAGTTATACAATATTCTTAAAATATTAAATAGGAGAGATGTTTTAGGGGAACTGCTGGAGTTGAACAAGTTTTAGGGGAGATTTTTTTTGCGGAAATTCTCTACATGGACATATAGGGGAGACATTTTAGAGGAACTTGCTGGACTTGCTCTAAGAACATCACACGAGATATGTTGCTCTACAGAAACTTCACACGAGTTTATGCTGCATGAGCACCAATACCCAATATTCCACATTGCAGAAGATTATAACCTAACAACCAAATTGTTCCTTTCAGCAGCATGGCTGCACCGTCAACATTTGCATAGGGACTAATTCCAATACAAAGGACTAGTAATAAAATAATATTAGTAAATAGATCGGTTTAAAAATAGATATCTTCTTAGTCATAGAGTATTATTCGCCCGAGACTTGAAGCTAACGAAAATAGGAAAGGTTCATAATTTTTTTGTCCCTTTGTTGAAGGGCCTTGGAAATCAGAAAGGAGCCATGAATTTCTAGCACTTGCAAGATACTGGAATCAAGAATTGGATTATAGGCCCATTCCCGTGAAACTGATACTGGTATCAAGAATTGGAGTATACTGCAGAAGGGCTCCAACAATAGGGAGCCCGGAGCCACACCCCTTTGAATCCTGGCAGATAATGAACAGTATCTCCAGTCTGTGCTACAACAAACACAATTCAGTTCTAACATCCAAACGGACTCCTGGTAGATAATGAACAGTATCTCCATGCAGCGAAACACTAATGATCGCCAGATATAAGATAAGTAGACAAAAACAAGTAGCAACTATCCGTGATAATGCTAAAACTACATCGCAAAATCATATAACTTTCTGCCAGTGGCAAATACTATCTGCCAGCAACTTATGTATATCTACATTTATATGTACCGAGGGAATAGAAGCAGGGATTTGGAACATCTTGAAACAATCTTCAAGGCATATCTTAGCAATTTCAGAACTTCTATCTAGCTCCTATAACCTTCCGCAGATGGTTAATATTTAAGCTGAATAAAAACAAAATTATCATACCATGTATGGACAGCTTGGGAGTTGACATTGCTTACTCCAGGTATACTTTGGGCATCAAAACAATTCAGAGATGTCATTGTTTCATATAAGAAAGTAAAATCTTCTTCTTCGTCCATACATCACTAGGTTCATGTTCAAAACCATGTCGGTAACATGAATAGTATCTACTAGACACTGGACATCTTCTCAAGTTCAGCCAATATGCCGGTAGAGTGATATTTATCTCATCTTCTCGAGTGGGATTTTCTGAGCCTCCATCAACAGCAGATGCATAGTCACTTCCATCACTCATCAAAGGTCTTCGTCGCCATTTTTCTGGTTCTATATACGTGATTTACACACAAAAAGAAGGCAACTCGAAGACCATAGTTCCTAGGACTGAATTAATGGAATTAGCTAAGGAAAAAACGACAACAAAAAGATATCAGCATTGTCTAACTGTCATTTTTGGTATGTCTAAACCCCCAGAGATCCACCCTCACAAGGATGCAAGCACTAATACTCCATCACAGACAATCGGCAGATTAGTACCACAGCTATGATGCAGTTTGGCAACTGCTCCAAGATGGCAAAAGCTTTGAAAGAGTCACCAACCGAGTTGTCTAATTCCTCTGCAAAACAAATTGGTGCCATTAGTATTAAGACCACTGCCCAGTTGAATATACGAGTAACTAAGAGAACATAAAATACCTCTTTCTCTTTTCCATGTGGACTTCAGTGAGAGCAGAAAGGATTTTAGATATCTTTGGACTGTCCACTGTGTTGTCTGTGCTCCCTTCAATAATCACCCTTGCAACATCCAGCATTTTCCTGGCATGATCAACATCAGAATCATCTACATCACCTACCATCGCCTTGTCATTGTCATTATTCATATCCTCCTGATCTTTGACATTTGAGTTGTGCCCTAATCAACAAGTATAACATTATAAGCCACAGCAGGAAGAAAAGCACATTGAACAAGAAGATCAATTGTAGTCATAAAACGAGAAATAGAAAACAGCAAGATGCATACATATGCGTAAATGGTCTAACTTAATCAGTATAACACAATCACCATTGATCAGTGCATTGGTGCATCTAAAGATAAATTGGCCAAAATTCTGATCGAAATCTGAGACAAGAAATATTCACAGTATTGCCTAATTAGTGTAGCATATAATGCAAAAAGGTAGAATTTCTAAGCTGTGAAGCTAGAGCATGTAAGTACACTGGTCAGACAACTAGGTGCAAAAGAATTGAATGAAGCCAGTGCTTCACGTATCCAAATCTGTTTCCAATACAAGTTTGTGAAAGGCACACAAATAAATACATAAATCTAGAATACAAATAGGTAACAACTGGAACCGATAAAAGCTATTTTCTGCTTTATGTGACATCGACCTTTTATAGCATACAATTTAATTGCACCATATGTAAGGAACATTTAATAAAATGGCCTCCTAAGAAATGATGATGCTAATTTAAGAGTTCAGTTCAAACAGCAAACAGTTGCAAGTTCCAAGACCATTTGCTTTGTGAAAATATGAGTACATTATTGCTTCACAGTTTATTATGTACAGAATTTAGCAGGAAAAGAAAATCTTGTGATCAGGAGTTTGTAATTAATTATACCGGTATAAAAAATATTGTCTTATATATGACTGTCTAGGGATAACGGCATAACGATATACCTTTTTTGGTATCAGCATTGCTGATTCTTCCCTTCTTGGGAACATTGCCCAATAGCTTGGTCGCTTTCTGAGCTTTGTACAGCAAGGCGCGTCCATATGCGTAATATGTGCTAGCACATGCAGGGGCAAGTTCACCATAACGTGCAACCCTGGGTGACAATGAAGTCGTGAAATTTTCATTGTTAAGTTCATAACGTAATGCTACAAAAGGTAATGTAATCTGAGATGGAACAGAATAATCAGGACTAACCACCACATCACTCAACTGTTGACACAAGGTGCTAACTAGTAACTATGTTCTCTCTCGATTGCCTTGTATGGCAACTGATAAGTCTTGCACAGATTATGAAGTACAAATGTCAGATTGCATAACAATCAACCACACCGCAATGAAATATTCGCAACAAGTTAGTACTCGAGGGGCATAAACATATTTACCTAAGAGATTAACACCTATCTTTTTAATTGCATTTTAAAATGATGCTCTTCGCAATTCAGACATCATAACGAATGATGGACAAAACACAACTTCAAAATATAGCTACCGAATATAAAATAGTCACTCCCTAATCCCTCAGACCCCAACAAATACAACCACACTCACCGCTGAACATACGAAACCTAAGCAACCACTTGGTAACCTGCATAACATACTAAGATCATCTCCCAAATTACAGAACATAGAGGATCAAAGCAATTAAGGGCACATGAAAACAATAGGAAATCCAAAAGACCACTGAAATGATCAGATGATTTTCCCATAATACATCTGCATGATGCTTCAGCATGGTTGGAGAATGGAGAATGGCCTTTGGGATTATAATCCTAACCTGAGCTTCAGGACGTGGCCGAGGCTATCAACTGCACCAGCAAAGTCACCTTCCTCAAAGGCCCTGGACCCCTTATTGAACAGCAACTCAGCTTGCCTTAGTGCTTGCGCCTCCTCCCACTCCTCGTCACCCACTTCGTGATCCTCGCCATCCGTGTCATCACTGAAGTCTGGAGACCACAGGTCCTCGAGTGTGGAACCTAAAGTGTAGGAGCTGACAACTGGGACCAAAGGGTACCAGCCGTACCCGCTTGGAGCGCAGATCTTACAAACCTTCATCACTCGCTTGGAGTGCAGATTGACTGTAAAGAAGCCAGCACGCATTCTCACCAAAATGGTGTTTGCTCCCTCGACAAAGCCCAACAGCAGCACAGTCTCTGGGAGTGATTTCTCAAGGAACATGTCCGGGAGCGCCACCCATTGTGCGTCACCTTCTTCACTCACCTCCCATGACCACCGGCAGAGACAATTCGAACCCTCCTTATCAACTTGAACAATCCCCAGCCGACCACCCTCCGCCTGTACCAGTATCACTCTATTCATGAAAGCTTCATCGTGGTCTGGCGGGACGATCACATCCAGGGCATGGCGGGCCAAGTCGTACTCGAGGATGTACCCGTCAATGGACATGAAGTAGAGCCGAGAGTTCCCTACGAGCAAACCAGGGCTGCTACACAGCAAGGAATAGCCGTCGCGCAAGGCCAGCCCACCCCACGCGCCGGTCTCCGACGAGTACACGCACGCCGACGTGATCCACTCCGTCTTCTCGTCGAAGGGGGCGTTGAACACCAGGACGATGCGGAAGGGGCCCCCGTGGCAGTTGAGGTGGTCGCACCCGTCCGCCGCGCAGAGCACGCTCCCGTTGAAGTACTGGATCGTGAGATCCGCGGGCACCGTCACCTCCCACCGCGCGCCCGTGAATGGTTCCCAGACGAGGAGGAGACGCTCCGTCGTTGATTCGGATCTAAATAGGGCGCGGCCGTGCCTGTAGCCGAGGATCCGCCAGGCGCCGCCGCCGGGAAGGGGGAAGATGAAGGGGGAGGTTGGGTAGTAGGTGGGGAGGCGCGCTTTCTCTGAGTTCTCGAGGAAGCCTAGCATCTGGGGTGCCCGGCGGTGCGCGTGGAGGTGGCGGACGAATCTGGGGTGGGAGATGATGTATCGCCAGTGGTTGCAGACGAGTGAGGCGCGGAGAAGGCACGCGGGGTCTTCGGGCGGGAGGCGGAAGAAGATGTCCTCGAAGAGATGATCTGGAAGTCGAGGCTGCGAAGAAGGCGGCGAGCGGCGGCGATGCGGCGACATGGCCATGCTTCTAGACTTCGGTAAGGCGGTGGGAAGACGGGCCGAGAGCGGCGGCGATGCGGGCAGTGGGGAAGACAGGTCGGATAGTCGGACTGCGATTTGATTTGTTTTTTTCTCTGAGGGGCGGGCTGCAAATGCGATTTGGTTAATCAGTTCCCGTCATTTCCTAATTCTAGAAGGGGTTATTTCGTATATATTGACAATCTGGTTTAAGCTAAACCGAAGAGTTAACCCAGATGTCCTAGATTTCACAATCCTACAAATCAAATTATTAGCATTATTACCCAAAAAAATATAGGAAACACAATCTTTTGAACCTCCTCCGCAAGGGCACACATGATGAATGGAGTTCAACGAAACCGTCTCCAAGGGCACGTAGCTCCACGCCACCAAGATACTCGGGGCGGTCACCAACGGCTACGTGAACTAGCCGGTCGCTGCGACCAATGGGTACACAAACCCCCTCTTACATTGCATGCGGCGGTAGAAGACACATCACTGGTGAGCGCTAGCTCCGTGCCACCATGGCGGCGGCGGGTACCTTCAACCTGCCTGGCGAGGTTTATGACTTGTGCAGCTTCGCCAAGGACATTGTCACCTCCAATCCATGTAAGCATATTACACAATTTGCACTACATTACCACATTATCCTACAATAAATAGAAATACTGACTCCTTAGATATTATATCTCTTAGTGTTGCTTGATTATGAAGGAGTGGATGACCACAGAGGGCTTCTCGCACAACAACAATACAATACCCCGTGTCTGGACAAGGTTCGAAGCCGACCGAAAGGTGGTCAGGATCTACATGGTGGACATTGATAAATCATTTAGCATATTCATTGATAACCCTACCACCACCGAAGTTTGTTTTAGCTTATATGTATACCATTTCTTTTTCTGGGATGTGTTGCTTCAATGTTTTCCATGTGAGTGTTTAGATGTAGGAAAAAGGGAATATGAAGTTTTTGAAAATTCTTTAGTGATGACAAAGTAGTGCAAGCATGCTATTTAATGCCATAGAGAAATGAACATCACCTCCCGAGGAAATTGAACTATTCCAAGAATAACACGCGGGAAATAGGGGGTAGGGGAACCAACACGGTGTAAACCCTAGCATCCGCCCTCGGCTACCTCCCCGCTTTGCTCCTCTCGCAACCATCGGAATATGTCAGTAAGTGAAACACGTTCAATCAACGGTGGTGGCGAGTAAAGCTCCTCCACTACGATGGTTATCATCATTGGTCGATTCTATTTTCTCGGGATCGAGGAAGGAACGAAGCTCGGAGTAAACCTTATCCAATGATGTGTTGAATGATAGCCATTGTGGGACATGCTTGCTACAACTTACCTTAGAGACATGGTCATATAAAGCGAGCGAAGTCACATCCCAATCACAATCAAAACCATTTTTAGCTGCCAAGCTTGCAAAAGAAACTAAGGACACCAAATTTAGAGGCTACACGGGATATTTGAGTCATTATTGTTGTTCTTTTCACTGGTATAAGAAGTCTTATCGTTTGATGCATATTCTTTTCAATCCGTCCATGACAGTTTATTTGATATTTCAATGATGCATCTTGTATGAGACCTCAAATTGAGATTATCAAAAAATGAAAGTTGATTGCCTTAGTGAGACCCACAACTTTTATGTTGGTGATTTATTCATTTGAGACAATCTTGATGACATTTTTTGGAATATTCCAAATGCAAATATTCTTTCTACTTCATTTTAGCTCCAAGGCGACGGTGACGTGCGAGTGCATGTGGGAGATAAATTTCACCTAAGCCCTATAAAATACACAAAAAATCAAATGAAGTACTAACATTTTACCCACAAAAGAAAAATAACATATTATGGGATAATTCGTGATAAGTAGAAAATAGGCTCATCAATCAATGGAGTTAATCCATTAGTGACGAGTAGGTAGCGAATAACACTTGACCCATTGCAACATGGGCCTAAGTTGCCGCCAGTAGAGGGTGATTTCAGCATAGTACAAGAATGCAAAATTTAGTAATAGACAAAAAAATTAAAATTTTATTCTCGAGTTTAATTATAGAGAATTGTCAATTGTTATTTTTATGAATGTAGGAGCACAATTTTCACTTTAGCCATCGCGTACAACAAAAATCATGAAATATTAGCTACTTATTTTGCCCTCAAACGACCATTTCTTGGGTAGCACGCAATAGTTCTTGTTGTTGGGGGAAAACCCTTTTTTGTATTTTGAGATGCTTGTACGTAGCCGGAAACTTACCATTAGGACATGATATTGGTGTATATCAATCCATCTTAACATGCATAGAAAATAACACATGTTATTACGACATACCCGAAAATTAATGGATCTAAGAACGATAACACCGAAGCTTACATACTAAAAATGGTAACATCCATTAAGTGAAGTTGTGTTTAGGGGAGTATTATTCTTCATTACAAACTTGCAGGATGCCACCACTAGTTGTCGTGTATATTTTGGTTATATTGTGTACTATAAATAACTCATCCTCACCGTGAAGTTAGAAATGAGATGACAAGAGCACCAGCGAAGAGGAGAATATGGCATGGAGTGGCATCTTAAGCAAGCAAAGAGGAAATATGGCTAGTGCGAGGCTCGTTACCATCAAGAGATGACACACAAAATACTGTAGAAGGAGAAGGGAAAATGCTACCCTAACGCATGACATGTTTGATAAGCAATCTCAAACTAATTTCAATAGCCACAAATAGTGGAAACATGGAAGTAGTTGTGATAATCACCATGGATTCTTGGTTATAAAACACATGGTCGACATGATGAAATGCATTTTGTGACCAAACTCGTAGAAACGGGATAGGACCATCCCTTCCGAGCGACGCTTTAACTGGAACTTTGAACCGTCGTGAAACTATTTGAAACTTGCAAACTGCCATGAGATACTTAAGTTTTGAGTTTTTAAAGTGGCATACGTCATTTAACGTGTGATATATATATGATGAAATCTTTGCTTTCATCCGATCATATCAAATCATCATAAATAATTTTCCACGCCAATACATTGGCATGGTATTTTTAATCTAGATAAAAAATAGGTGGTTGGTGGGAATATATTAGGATTATTCGAAAATCAACTTGATAAAGACCATTAGGAACTGTTCAGAATCCAAAATAATTCTCAAATACTTGAAATTGTACTTTATATATATGCTAGAAATAAACAAGGTTGTATGGAACGATCGGCTGCACTTTTTTTGATGCAGAAACAAAAAAAGAAGTCAAGACACCTGAAAAATTCTCACCTTTCTATTTTTTATGAAATATTTTAAATATGTTTTTGAGCCTTTCTGTTTTTATGAATTTTTTTAATATGTTTTTTTCTAAATGGTAACATGGTAGCCTGAAGGTAGCCCTAGACTCTCTCATGACCAAACCGTACGAAAGCGATTTGTGCAAAATATAAGGGTTTCGGTGCAAAAACGATCAGCCCTGAGAGGCTGAGACTGAGGCTGTGAGGACCACTCCAGAGCGTTCTCCTGTTCGTCTCATGACACTCGTGCTCCCATCCGGCCAAATTTGCCTTTAAATTCTCTCTCCACCGCATCGCCCTTGCCCTAATCTGCCGCCGCCGCCGCCTCACACCCCAAGCATCGCCGCCTTCTCACGCGCGTCGACGCCGCCATCGCCGCCCCGGGTTCCTCCACCCCGTCCGCAAGCGCCGCCATCGGTTTTTGAGTATGCGAATTTCGTCATCCCAGATGTTACCACTTACTTAATCCATATCTAATCTAATTTTAACCTCCACAGATTCTGCGTGTGACGGCGCAACAACATCTAGATCTGCCCCTGCTGCTTGATGCGCCTTGTTGACTCCTCCGCCTGTCTGTGACCGTGAGGCAACGAGGAGGATGCCTGGCCGAGCCCTACCTGCCCGCGAAGCAGGGTACGCCGCCACCACCACACACTTGATCTTTTGATTTCGTGCTATTGCTATACTATGCTATGCCATGCCCGTGGTTTGCTGATTGCTACTTGAGCTGTGTAGATTTGATTTCCTGGTGACGTCTGCTAGGATCGTCGATAAGCGTCGCGTTTTGATCAGTTTTGTGTATTTAGGGCACTGTGATACCAACCCAGTAGAAAATTTTACGTACGGTGTAGGAATTGTAGTTGGACTATGGCCTCTCTGTGTGTCGGATGCTTTGTTCGGTGGATAGTAAAGTTGTTTTGAAAGCAAGTGCCTAATCCAAGAATTCATGATTGCTTACTTGAACTCTGTGCTTTGGAAATTAGTAATGACTATTCTCTACTCACTCGTAATTGGTCGGTAACATATGTCGGTTGGTTGCATCTGGAAACTAGTAATGGCTAATTCTGATTTGTGGGAGTTAACGACTCCGTACTTGAATTCTATCTATGTAGGACTGTACCTGCCTCGGTTGTTCATAGGATCTCTGGAAAATAGTTGAGTAGCTTCTCTGTAGAGATGCAACCATGTATACATCGTATAAATGGTTTTCTTGATCTTAATAGTAAGATGAGTTGATGGTTTTCTTCTTCTTTTGATGATCGTGCTTCTTATATGCAGGTATTACGGTCACCCCCAGTCTGCAGACCAGATGTGCCGTCAACAGTCGAGATCTAGGTTATCTCCAGATGAGCAGCTTGCTGCTGAAGAAAGTTTCGCGTTGTATTGCAAGCCAGTCGAACTGTACAATATCATTCTACGACGAGCCATTAAAAATGTATGTTCCGTCATAATTTTGTAGCATAATTTCTCATGGTTTGCACGTGCTTACCACTCATAACCATCATGTGTAAGTGATTTGAGATACCAATGATGCATCACTGAATTTTGCAGGCCTCTTTTCTGCAAAGATGTCTTCATTACAAGATACACGCAAGCCGAAAAAAGAGGTACACAATTTGACCGTACTGCAAGACTCAGGAAACCGAAGATTGTTTTGATTAAATTCGATATGTCAAAAGAACAAAAAAAAAATACTGCACTGCTTTAGAACACATTTTCTTTTCTTGACACAGCAGGCTGTTTGAACCAGATACATAAGGTTCTCAAGATTGGGGTTGAATTAAATTGGGAATGCTTTCCAAAATAGCAGTATCAAACCGCAGAATTGAAGATCCTACCTGAGTCCAACCCATGCATGCTAAAGAACAGCATGCTGAGTTGCTGATGGGGACGTGGCATGGCCGCATGGCTGCTGTCTTGGCAGGGGTTTTACCATATGCGACTCACGAGTGAGATACGGGTGTGTCGGGCTTACGATGTTTTTGCAGATAGACCCCATCAAATAGTTAGTGCGGCCAATGACGTGGCATGTCCCCACTGCTAATCATTTTTGTAATCTCATTAGGGTTTCTAGCCTGCCAAAACCCTAGCCATGCCATGCTACTGCCAGCGTGGCATATTGGTGTCTGTCTGGGCTGGATCGCGCTAATCCTGAACCACTTGGCCAAGTTAGGGAGCCAACTGCCAGATCTGGAAAGTGTGTACCTAAGTATTCTCACCTACCTTAGTAAGTCCTGGTGCATAAACTCAAACTGGAGTAAAACAACTATAACTTTGTGAAAAGTAGCGCATAGAACTATGATTTTCAGAATATCAAATCCCATCAAATTGTATAATGCCCATACTTTGGTGTACACATGGTCACATGGACAATACTAATTAATATCAGCGAATAGCAGCAGGTTTAAAAATGTCAACTGAGGTTTATCTAATGTGGCCCTGCCCGCCATCCTCACATTTAATGTTCAAGATATCGATTGTCGTTTACTGCTCGGTCGGCCCCAGATTAGAGATTAATGGGAACACACCCGATTAAATGATTTTATTGATCCACTATTAAATCCTCCAGGTTCCCGACACTTTAAACTCTTAAATATGCTATATTCAACACAAAGGAGGATGTAGGGGAAGCAGGGGATGTCGTGTCGGCACTTGGCAGGTCTCGGGCTGCTGCAGGAAGGGGTAAGAGGCGGGGCTTGTGCTACGTGAGGAAGGGGTGTCACGGGTCTTGTGCTGCTGGAGGAAGGGGTCCTGGCGGGAGCTGCTGCTTCGTTCTTTTGGACGAGCTGGGAGATGCATAGGGCTCCTCTCCTGGAGAAGATGAGGGGGTGATCCAGAGGGCGGGGGGAGCTTAGGTCGTGCCCTAACCCTATCGAGCGGGAAGTGTATCATGTGGGAGGCAGCGGGAGGGGAGGGCTAATTTTAGGTTTCTGCCTAGGGGGGCTCAGCCGATTTATCGGTTTATGCCCAATAATTGCCTGTCACACCAACAAATCGGCCCAAACGATAAACACAACCAATATCGCTTCATCTTACCGGTGACCCTAGAGTTGTGATGAATCGTCCGATAAATCGTTGAATTAGCCGATATTTTGAACACTTTTTTTCTGCATTAGTATTGAGCTAATTTTCTTGTACAAATCATAATTTTCCTCTTTAAGCTATATCATCAGCCTTTAGTTGCACATCATGTGCTTCTGGAAGATCACTTATTATTTATTTCGAATAACAAGTGTTTTCACAACGCAACTATGCAAGTAATTGTGCATAATAAATTGTTGAAGCACTAGAACTGCATATAGATTGCAATTATATTCTGCATTCTCTTGCAATAATTGCGATCATTTTGAATATTGTACCAAATTAAGCATGTAACTACTATCGGCTCGTTCCTTTTGATCAAGGATCGTATATTCATAGATTATGACATCCTGCAAAACATATTTATCTTCTTAGTCCTGAATTTGAAATGCATATATGTTAAAAAATGTTCTATACAAAGATAAGTATTAGTGTTTACATTATTGAAGATAACATGTTCAATTTATGTAAACAAATTGCCTATCTGCTAAGGCAAGCATAGGCCTTAAATTTGCACAAATTCAAGATAAACACATAAGCTCATGGTCCACAGAAGTCAAACATGTTCTCAATCAACTTTGAACCAGTGGTTGGAGCAACAAACCCAAAAAGGGCTATATTTGGTATTTTGCGACTTTAGCTTTTTGTTAGGCATGTCTGATCTAGAGCTAGATGGCTACTGCCTCAGCGTACACTGATAGAAGAGAAATGTTTTTTTTTTGCCAAACAAGGCCCAGGAAATTAAGTTCTTTCAGGTGTAATATCTGTCTTTACTTAGTACTAACCGCTATTAATCTTGTCTGTTACATCATGCAAATACTGAACAGTGTTTTTCTTATGGATGTAGGATTCAGATAACTGTATCGCTTTCTCGAGGTGCAAATACTGAGTGGCCAGAACAGAATGTTTTTCCTCTTTATATTCTATTAGCTACTCCTACTACTAATATCTCGCTTGAAGGGGTGAGTCTACCATCTTTAGTTCCATGCAACATTTTTTACCAAATGATCTCTTATCTCATTAAAGGAATCATGTTTTGCAGCATTCTCCAATATACCGATTCAGTCGGGCTTGTTTGCTTACATCTTTTAGTGAATCTGGTAATGAAGATCACACCAAAGCTACATTCACAATTCCAGATGTCAAGAATTTAACAACCTCCCGAGCTTGCAACCTTAGCATTATCCTTATCAAATGTGGTATGGTGTGCATCATATGTGATAATTTATGGTTTATGTTCCTTGACCACCATAACATATGTTTTTTTTTTTAATTTCGGAAGGGCAAGTTGGAGAAATTTTTGGCAAAAGTAATTGCAGTGGGGACCATGTGGAAGGCTCTGCTCTCCAAAGTAAGCAAGGCTCTTCTCTCCAAAATAACCTTGTGATTGGCATTTTATTAAAACATTAAACATTTACTAGAATAAGTTATAACCGCAACTAAGACGCTAAGATACACTGCTTTGAATGCTACAACTTAACTGAACCAAGTCCTCAAATTGCAACCATTGCCGAAGAGCAAAAATGGAAGAATTCGAGTGGCCCTTTACCTTGTAGAAAATGTATGTATTGGTTTCTCTTTCCGTTGTATGAGTGAACATGTATTGAGCTTTCACATTGTTTTTGATAGTATATGGCATGGTTTGAGATTTCTTAGGGCGTACTGCCACTGGTTTTTATATCTCTCTTGGCTTTACCCTTTTTAAAGAAATGTATGTGCGTAGTTCGAGTTTACTACCGATTCTCCTGTCTGGCTGGCTGACAAAGGAGGCTCCTTACGAAAGCAGGTTCAAACCTGTGTTCCTTGTTGCTGGGCCTTATTAGCATTTTTCGATGAAATACACCTTTGTCATGCGATGCATGGTGAGTGTGAATGTATGCAAGCTGGCCACACGGCGAATGAAACGACTAATGTATCTTTCAACATTGGATGATCAGTTTTTAATGGGGGAATTTGGATTTTTTATCTCCTTTGAGGGGATCCTTTTAGTCGGAGCCATCACTAGGAAGCATAGCTTAACACATGTGCCTTCTGAAAAAAAGTGGAAAGAACACCTTTTTCTTGAGCATGCCAAAACACGTATTGTAAGGAGAACGCCAAGTGTAAAGAACACATTCAATCTCAGAAATTAGTTATGCTTTTTAGCATTGTTGAGTGCAACTGCTTACTATTATCTGTGTGATGCATTTTGACAGAGCTTGGTGGCAAATGTTTCTGGGGTAAAATACCAATTGATTTACTTGGTTCGTCTTTGGAGAATTGTGTAACTTTGAACTTGGGACATACGGTGGAGTTGGCTTCTGCAGTTAGTATGAGCCCAAGTTTCTTAGAGGTATGTGAGTTGGACTTTCCATAGTTTTAAGTTTTGATGCTCTCCATATGCGCTACAATTTTCTATATTATTTAACCATAGGATTGATGAAGCGCAGCTCTTGCAGCACCTAAAGCTTGTTTCTAACTACATAAATTACCTTAGCTGCATGTACTTTGATTATTGATTTTCTATCCCATTTTCTTACTTTTCTAGAACGCCAGAGTGCTTGCTTTAAATGTGCACTTTTCCAAAAATTCAGATGGCAAATTGTCAAATTAGAGGTGGTGCAGTTTGCATCATTTTAAGAGAAACTGCTATAAGATCAATGCCGGGAATAAATGTTGGAATCTGTAGTTTATGGAAGTTATGTGATTGTGCAACTGTGTTTCCCTTCAGTTGTTCCTCAGACCCGTCTATTTTTTTTTAATAATAGAAACTTTAAAATGAAAAGTGAGAGAGATTATGGGTCTTATGGCAATAAGCTGCCAATTTTACTGTTATCTATTGTTTGATCTACTTGTCTTTCGTTTGTTGCATGCAGCCGAAACTTTTAGAGCAGGACAGTTGCTTGACATTTTGCTCTCATAAGGTTGATGCTACGGTAAGATTATCCTTGTTCATTTGTTTTTCAGTGTGATAATTTGTTCGTAGCTTCTCTCAATTTGGTAATATTGTTGCAGGGTTCATATCAACTCCAAGTAGGCATATCTGCTCAACAGGCTGGTGCAAGAGACATGTCTGAATCTCCATATAGTAGTTACTCATATAGTGGTGTCCCACCTTCATCATTACCGCATATTATAAGGTAAGGCTACCATATATAGCTCTATTTATTGTAAAAGAGTAGCAAATAAATGCATGGTTTACTTAGGAAGTTCTGTTCGAAGGTATCAAGTTTTTGACAGGGTCAGGTAGGTTGCCACGACTTAGCAGTCAGCACAGCTGAGCTTGCTCTGCGCTGAAGACATCTTATGTGTGTGTGCGTGGGGTCATTTCAGCTTCTACATGTGACGGCATGTGCTAAATGTGGCAAAACTAACGTCGATAGTTTAGGGTGTAAAATGTCCTGTTTCATAGCTGAGGAGGTGAGAACTGAGTGCTAGCTCAGTGGCATAGGCAGCGAGTGTGTGCCCAGCCCACCCGCGTTCGAGTCTTGAGCGACTCCGCTGGGGTTTTATCCACATTAATTTGTGGGGAGGTCTCATTCTTCCTAACAACGGACAGGTAGGGAGGAACTCATCCCCCTTAGTCAACGTTTTATAGTTGAAGGTGACAACTGGACGTTTGAGATAGTTGAGCGGGCTAAGATGGACCTCTTCATTGTTAAGGCATAATTGTAGAATTGTGGAGTCTATCTTTTAAATTGGCTGATAGTATAGACCAGTATATTGTTTTGTGATGTTGAAATGACATTACTATTTTTATCAGAAGTACTTCCAGATCATTATTACCTTTAGTGTTTGTCCTGAAATATAATCGATGAAAGTTATGGTAATTGGTCATAGGAACATTATGCAAAGTGTAAGAAGCATGTTGCAAACACAAAAAACCCATCCAACATTGCACAACAATCACTGGCAGTATCGCGCAAGACATGGCACAGTGGGGGTTTGCTGGGCACGCAGGCATGCAAGTTTCAGATAGATATCGTGAGGAGGCCATATATGTTAGGGCAGAGAATGTGGAGCGAGTGAGTGCATGGTGAGAAGCCAGGGGGATTAGAATTTCACCCGTGACTAAGGTAGCATAAAATTAGAGGGTTGGCTACTGTACAACTCAAGCTGAATTTGCAAGGTCGCATCTAAAATTATGAGTCATTGGATGAAAATTAGATGGATCGTTTAGATCATTTGGATTCCAGAAACTTGTACCTCTAATATTTGATAGAGGTATAGATTTCTGACAGAGTAGGTAAAGAAATGGAGTCAGTATATCAAATTTCAGTAAATGCCTAATTATGGGGTTTGGGCTTCCGGGTAGGTTTGTTGGGCTCTTGCGCGAACTCCTAGCAGAAACCAGGGATTTACAATTTGCCACACTTTACTTTTCACTTTAATATTTGCCACACCATGTGTCACTGACATGCGGTGGTCAATGTGGCAAATAATAAAGGATTTTAGAAAAGTGTGGCAAATAGTAAATCATCCCGCAGAAGCCTGGCTTACATAGTGTGTCTGTCCATGTCTTCTTATGACACTTCTTTTTTACTTTCAATTTTTCGAATACATTTGCATTTTGATATAACAAAGTAAACAATAAAGTAATTTTTTCACAGGTTACGAGCTGGTAATGTGCTTTTCAACTTCAAGTACTACAACAATACTATGCAAAAGACCGAAGGTTCGTCTCTTACACAAACATTTGGGCTCATGTCCTTTTTCAGTTCCACTCATTTGCATCATGTATTGATAGATGTGTAAGATATTTAATAATATCAGTACGTTAGCAACTAAACTAGTAAATATATCCTTTGATGGTACACATATTATTGGAATAAGGTTACTTCTCTTTGATGGTTGCAATCTCATTACTTCGCACAATTAATTATGGCACCATAGCATTAGCAATGCAAAGACCTGTTAGAAAGATGTTCATTTTATGAATGTTAGTGTGCATCAACGTAAGGGAAGTAATCTAGTGAAGCACTTTGTGCTGTTACACTTTAGGTTTGCATATGAAGCTGTAAGTAGCTCCAGGCTGGAGCCAAAGCTTGTGAGCTAAGTTCGGTAATGGTTAGTATAATGTTTTTATCTTAAAAATGACTTATTAGTTCTCTTTTTGACTGAATTATGTTTCCCCCCTATAATCAAGTTTTGTGTCAGTAACCTAAACTGAAAAGTCAGTATGTCTCACTAAACAAATGTTTGCAACACAAAACATAAAACGGTTGTAGATAAAACATGAAGCACACACCTCAACATGATTTGTAACATTCCAGTAGAATACTGTAAAGTAGAAATTGAATCCAAGGGGGCCATTACCTTTTCTTACGAAAATGTTCAGTATGGTAGACCAATGAATCTGCATGTGGTTGTTAGAAGATTGCTGTGTGCTGTGTTTGGTGGCACATCTTAAGGTATATGTTAGCCCACGACCACATGTACTCATGAATGTACTGCTGACTGAGAAAAAAACTGAGTGCCATATGGATACACCTGCATTTTTAATCCATGGTACTTTGTTGTGAACGCTAATAATGTAAAAGATCCGGTTTTCTGCTTCTCATGATTGCCATTTATGGGTAAAAACTCAGATAATTTTGTTTAGTTCGCTGTTCCTTTTCTCGTCTATTTAACTTTATTTTCAAGAAATTAGCCCTTTTAGTTTTCTATTCATATGTTGGTCCCTTCTTGCCAGTTACTGAAGATTTTGCTTGCCCCTTCTGCCTGGTAAAATGTGGAAGCTACAAGGTAAAATTTGAAGCAAAGTTTCCATTTATATTTGCTGAAATGTCACTTGTTACTGCTAAGGCTTTGTGGATCGTTTCACCTGCTACATCTTTAGGATAAAACCAAATCTTCTGTTATATGCCATTGCATTGTTGATGTCTTATCCTTTGTGATGGAATGTAGATCGCATTTTCTTTCCGCATATCCTTTATTATTTCTTATGGAACAATCTTTGTGCAAATTTTCTCAAAACACATCCCTAATGTTGTGATTCTGGTGACAATAGGGTCTCGGGTGTCACTTGAACTCATCGCATGACCTATTCCACTTTGAGTTTTGGGTCGGTAAACTGCCAAAATTTCCATCACAGAATCTTATTTGATCTTTGTCAGAATTTGATTGTTATTTTGTTCGACTTTCACACAGATATCTGAAGAATACCAGGCTGTTAATGTTAGTCTGAAGATAGATGCCTGGAAAACTGAGGTAAATCAGTGATATACACTCTCCAAGTTAGTCGATAATAAATGATAGATGTAGTCATTGATAGACGGTTGAACGGAATGTTCCAGTTTTAGCATGTTATATGACTTGATTTCTGGGAACACATTTTGTAAGGAGTACTGGTGAGTGTGAGGCTAGTGCTTGCACGCATTTGGTGGGTGCGACTAGGGCTTGGGCTGGAAGCCGTAGGTGCAACCGCACAATGATAACAGGAGAGAGGTTGCAGCAAAGAGAAGGCAACTCTTTTTTTCTCAACTCCTTGTTTGACTTGACTCAGCAGATTGAGATTTGTATACACCCAACTCATCTTATTTCTAGCACTCCTGGCGGAGTACCATACATTTAATTAACCCTTTATCTAAGATTCCTAACAAGTACAGCTAGTGTAATAAGAAGGGTTATTCTGACTAACCGAGGGGCTAACTGGACAAAGCATTTAGCTTGGGTGGGTTGAATGAGTCAATATGACTTGGGGCTGAGTCGTGTTAGCACCGATTACCGACACCAGCTGTGGTGTATGTCATGTAAACTTTGCTGGCACTCCACTGACAGGTGATAGCTAGCAGCTCACATGACATCAATATCATTGAGTTCTCTCATAATAAAGATCCTTAGTTTCGCTCTTAGCTTTTCATTGTGCTATTTTGAATCCAGAGGCCATGGCTGCACCCATGGTGCCTCTTCTTAATAATCAACTCATGCTTCCCTGCGCAGAATCTGCTTTGCATAAGGTTTTGCATAGTAACTCCTTGAATAATGAATATTGGTTTGAATTGAAGGCTAGACGCGTTCTGTTTTAATTCTCTGAAACTAAGAATCCCTTTATTTCCAGCTTGTGGCTGAGGGAGTTGATCCAAGACACCAAACATTTTCCTACTGGTACGCTCTTTTTCTCCATTTCATGATGCTATGTTCTTTGTTTGATCATCCTAACTGTGTTGCATTGCATCAGCTCAAGGTTTAAGAAGCGTATAAGGTCAGGAACCACAGCTACGAAAATAAGCCATGTACATCCGCATACCATGGATTTGGATTCAGGGTCACCCCAAGTTGCCCAGGCTGGGTCTGAAAACGACTTTGTGCAGAGGGAGGAAGATGGTACATTCTCATCTTATGAATCTATTATCTTTTTTCTTTGCTAGCAATCCTTTTTTTGGTCCTAGACTTATTCATTCATACAGTTTGGCAAAACCGGTTTCCGGTGAACTTGCATTTCTGGTATATTCAGAATATGCTAGTTCTTATTTGTTGTTGCATGCACAGCATTGAGAAGTTCTGCAAGCTGTTTTGAATATAAGGGCATGTTTGGTTTGGAGGCACGCTTAGCCAAACGTTAGGCAGATACGTGTGGCAGGTGTTTGGTTGCAGCCACAGTTGTGGCGTGCGGTGTGCCACACTTTCTTAGTCATTGTCCCCACTTACCATAGAATCATTTGCTAGGCAATTTTTGCCACAAGTGTGGCAACCAATTTGTCCGTCACAAAAACTTTGGCATGCCACACTTTTGGCACAAAAGTTTGGAGGGCAACCAAACATGACCTAAAGCACTAACATCTGGACCCTTACATTCGGAACATATTATTCAATTGTTATTTTATTATATTTTAACATGACAAACACTAGAAGTATCTTCCTATTAAACATATTATGTCAGCAAAACACTTTTTTATGGGAGCACAAATAGTTTCAGAACTTACCCTTTTTCAATATATACTTGGAACACGCTGTTTGACTGGTCTCTCATGGCATTACAATAAATCTTAATCCCATTTTTTTCTCTTCATCATTTCCTGCATGTATGCACAAGTTCAAGCAAATATAAAGCACAAACTTAAACAAAACAGAAAATGGTATCATTTAAATTCAAAAGAACAAGACCCGGCTTGAAAATGAGTAATCCATTCGCTTTCTTTTGTTGTCTGTATACTAGATCCGTCATATATGCATAGCAAAGTGTGAAAAAAAAACTAGTTAATTAAACAACATTGAAAGGTCAAGTGATAAGGAAAAAGACGATTCAAAGTTACTAATTGAATCATGACGGTGTCAACCAAATCAGAGTTCAGTAGTTCGATATGCTCCTAAACTTCTAGCGATGCATACTTCCAAGAGAAATAGCACTGTTCTGGGCTTCTGGCACTTAAGTACGTCCTCACAGTAAAGTTAAAATCTGATTAGAAGGATAGAAAAGGGACCGCACAATAACATCAAATAAGAAATTGTTCACCCCACTTTAAAAGGTTCTACTCTTGATCATATAAACTCTGGGACATATCCATGCAAACAATCCCATCAGAAAGGTTTATTCTTACTAATATCTCATTTTTGTTGTCAATTTTTTTCAGACATATCTGCAGCAGGTGCTTCTGTTGATCCTGCTCACTCATTACATGGTAGCAATCTTTCACCACCGACAGTACTACAGTTTGGGAAGACAAGGAAGCTATCTGCAGAACGAGCTGATCCCAGAAAGTAGCCCTTCTGTCTATATGCTGATATATGTTATGCATGTGCAATTGAAAGTGTTAAACTAACTTTTATGTGCATAAATCTGGCAGCCGGCAACTCCTGCAGAAACGTCAGTTCTTTCATTCTCACAGGGCACAGGTGTGTGGATTGCAAAGATCGTTCATTCTTCTCATTGTATTGTTCTATTACTCATAACTGTTTGCATCATGACCTATTGCAGTTTGATGCATGAATTGTTATTGTTTTGTGATAATTACATTTCCTGAATTAAAATATAATGATCTACAAGAGCTTGCATATTTATTTTATACAAACATAATGATCTAGAAGAGCTTGCTAGCATGATGTCTTAAGTGTCAGGTGAAATCATGATTTCTGGAAAAGTTTTTTTTTCTTTTCTGTTCTTTTTGGAGCTGAAATTGATGTTTACCCAGCTGATTTGGTTGCACTCGGTTATAAAGAAAGGTGGCAGAGAAGATTTTGTTTATCACCATGTTTACTCATGTACCTCTTATATCAAGTAGTTTGGCGGGTATGGTTAAATATTGTAGGGTGAAGTCGTTATGTAAAGCTGTTCACAAATCACAAATTCACTTGACAAAAAATTTCTCTTGTTCGGCGCCATCGAGCTTTATACTGCAGTCTACATTGTCTTGCTAAATTTTGTTGCAGACGCTCATCGTTCGGTTATTGCAACATGTCTACTATTTTATTGGATTTTTGGTGATAGATTTTTTTTGTTATTATGACTCCGTGGTATCTACAAATTTATGCCTGCATTTGAAATCTAGCTTAACTGCATTTACTTCTCCTGTAGCCAATGGCAGTGGAGCAAGTTTTCTCGGATCGTGATAGTGAAGATGAAGTGGATGATGACATCGCCGACTTTGAAGATAGACGGGTAAGATACAATAACATTTTACATTTTTGCTCAGAAGCATATAGCATATGTATGCTGTTACCAACACCAGAGCTTGAGTCAGTCTCTGTCTAATTATTTGTTCCAGCCATTGTCTTTCTAACAATTTGTTACAATCTTTCCTCAATCACAGATGCTTGATGATTTTGTTGACGTGACAAAAGATGAGAAACTTATTATGCATATGTGGAATTCATTTGTCCGGAAACAAAGGTCAGCTGCATTATTCCAACTTCAAGCAATATGATTTCACATGTAAAAGTTAAACTTAAACCGGAAATATCTTTCTAAGATTTTAGTTGTAGTCAACTTTTGGATTTGAAAACTGGACGTCCCAAAACCTCAGTTTATTTTATGCATAGTATTGTTTAAAAATGTGTTTTGGGGCTTGTGTTAAATTGGAGATGTTTCCAGACGTACAGTTGTTATTGTGTCTTTGTCTTGCACCCCATGCATTAATCTTCACAATTCTTTTCACTTTAATGATTGTCGCAGGGCTGTTTTGTCATAGGCGCATAATTTTGCATTGGATTAAGTATTCCAGTTTTTAAAATATGAGTAAAGGATCTATGGCTGAATATACGAAAAAAAATCCAATCATAACTAAATCTTCTTTTACTGAAAAAGAAAGAAGAATGCAAAACTAAAAACAAGATAGTTTTCATTTACTAGAACCATCCGCATATTGTTTCAGCTTGATGGAAACCCAATTCTTTTCCTCAGGATCTCTTGAATGAAATTAGGGAACGAAATAAGTAGAGTAGATACATTCAAATCGAATTCTATCTCCTATTGTATAAGGATCATCTAGAAAGCTGAGAGCTTTGGTTCCATTCAAATAGAAAAGCTGACATAGATGTTACATGTTCTCTTCTGTGGCTAGCATTTTGTTTTGTTTATCTGCTCTATTGTTATTCCTGCACATCGTGCTCCATCGATCATTTTTGTTCCATTATAGTGCTCTTTCCATAGGCACAGCCGAGTGGCCTCAAAACAATCTTACTCGATTCAGTTTGATTTGACTACATATGTTTCCATCACAATTTTTTTTTGTTCTGGAGAGTAAAGTTGTTTGTTTCCATGATATATATTTGTGGCATACTATGTGATCTTTGACCTGCATAGTAGATTGCGAGATATGGAAATTTGGTTACCGGTAACTATTGAACTATATGTCCAATTCTCTTACTCAAAGGCTAAATTACAGGGTGCTAGCGGATGGTCATATTCCATGGGCATGCGAGGCATTTTCCCGGCTTCATGGACAACAACTTGTACAAAACACTCCTCTACTATGGTAGGCTGCTGAGTTATATTTGTTTTAATTGACATCTTGTGATTTCCCGCGACACCTGTTGCCTTTTCTGCAGATATTTTCTGTGCAGTTGTTTATTTGACTTGCAATCTTGTCGCTGGGTGAGCAGGTGCTGGCGTTTCCTTATGATTAAACTCTGGAACCACAGCCTACTAGATGCCCGTGCCATGAACACCTGCAACATAATTCTTGAAGGTTACCAAAAGGAAAGCTTGGATCCCTAGAAAATTTGAGCCATGCAAATGTCGGTACTGTATTTTTTCCATTCCAATTTAAACCAAGTGGAGGAAGCTTTAGGAGCAGCTTAAAGGGAGGAGGTGAAAGCTGCGCCTGAGGCCATTGTTTTATCAGGGGCACTTTTGATTATATCCGTTAATGAGTCTGTTGAAAACTGTAGAAATCTGGATGAGATGTGTTGACATGGACTGTTTGTTGTATACTGTGCCGTGGACAAGTTCTTTGCACTTAGTGTCGCAGAACTGTATATATGTTGTATGGTCTGCTGACATGGATCAGTGTTGTCAAACCTAATTGAAAGGGAAGTAAATAAATGGCATTAGATTAATGTATTGTACTCAATGTGTTTATGTTGTATTAAGCTACAACATTTCTCATCTGTTTTTCTGTTCATAATTCAACCTCTCTCCCTGAGACTGTTAGAGATCTTTAGTGGAACAATGCTCTTCTGGGCACACAGTTGGACACTTGAGATTTGTGGGCACAACCATACTAATATGTGCCAAAATTACCAACATTAGTAAACTGTGGACGGATGACAGTTTTAGAACCTGGGATCAAAAGAAGAGTGGGGCTAGCATTCTGCGCCTCTGGTCAATTTATGCACTTTATCTCAAGTTTGTCCAAACTTGGATGTATCTAGACATCCTTTTATGGAAGGGGTCAGCATATTATTCCATACATGAATATTAAGTAATTCAAACCCGGCCTAAAACCAACAGTCCTTTGAACCTTAAAAAAAGATAGAATCACTACTGTGTGTTCACCATTTTATGTGCCACTTCACTTGTGAGTATAGCACTTTTTTTTCTTCTTATTCACGTAACAACATTTAGCAGTTGATAAATTCTTGGCTACCCACAATTTTAGGGTAAATTAGTGTCGGTCACATAAGTTTCCCTTCAAACAGAATCAAGGTCAGCAGTACCCTGTGAATACTCCGCCGGTGTGAAAAGTTCAGTGGAAATTGAACTTCACAACACGGTGTTCACTACCTTTTGTAACAATTTGGTTGTGCATCCCATGAGAATGAAATGTGTATTTGGGTGGTGGGGGCGGTGGTGATGAGGACATACGCCCAACCAAAAATTTGTCGATACTCATGTTGCCTTTCTTTTGCTTGTGCAAAGCAATATAACTCACTTTTATGAAAATTTATTTTGAGCCCAGACAGTTGCTCAAACAAGGATAAAATTAGTTTCATGTTTACCGCTTTATCGAGATCATCCTCAAGAAAAAGGATTGTGTCATCAGCATATTATAGAACCGAAACTCAACCCTCCACAAGGTCCGGAATTAAGGATCCTACCTGGCCATCCTCTTTTGCCCTCGCAATAAGAACATCCAACATATCCGCAACAATATTTATTAAGACATGTGATAAAGGATCTCACTGTCTTAGCCCTTTCATAATTTGAAAATAATGATAATATCATCATTTACTCGAATGCCAACACTTCCACCTTGCACAAATCTTCCTACCCACTCACACCATTTAGGGTCAAAACCCTTCATGCATGTAGGAAAAACCATTTTACCTTATCATAAGCCTTTCCAAAATTGATCTTGAAAAGTAACCCACTCCTTTTTGTCCTATGCAATTCATGGATGGTTTCATGTAGAATAACTACTCCTTCAAGTATATTTCTACCAGGAATAAATGCAGTTTGTGTTGGTCGGGTCACTTTTTGGGCAATGGACGATGCACATTCGTGCCCACCTTAGTAAAATTTTTGAAGCTCACATTGAGCAAACAAATAGGTCTATATTGCTCAATTCTAATGGCATCCTCTTTTTTAGGTAACAAAGTAATCACCCCAAAATTTAATTTTAAAAGAGGAAATTCACCACTCTGGAGCCGAGGAACATGTCCATCAAATCAGCCTTGATTACATCCCAATTCTTTTGATAAAATTCACCGAAAACCCATTTGGCCCCGACGCTTTATTATGCTCCATTTGAGAAATGGCTTTCAAGACTTACTTTTCAGTAAAGTCAGCCACCCGAAGCTCATTTTCCTGTGGTGAAATTTGTGGTAGGTCTGAAACCTGATTTTCAACCATAGACAAGGTACTTGGTGCGGGCGCCCCAAATAGGCGTTTGTAGTACTCGGAAATGAAAACCTTCAGATTGTTCTCTCTGACAATTGTACCCTCATCTTGTTCTAATAGGAAAATCCTTTTTTTGGTGTTTTCCAATCGCTATGATATGAAAATATCTAGTGTTGTTTCTCCCTTCTTGGATATATTTCACATTTGCACGATGAGCCCATTTTGACTCCTCATCTCTTCGTAGTTTAGCCATTTTTCCATCTTCTTGTTGAAGGAGATATGCCCTAGAGGCAATTAATAAAGTGTATTCTCTATCATATCTCGTTTGTTCATAATAGGTTTTTGTGTCATGCTATAACCGTATTAAGTGGAAACATTAATACGGGTGTGATACGTAAACAACCAGGTCCGTAGTAGTCTCTACTAAGACTAGTTTCGTTGCGCGATTGATGATCGAGGTTTCCCGGTCATGGGGCATGGCGCCGGTCGGTAATGGGAGTCATATCGTTGGAGAACGATCTGATGGACATACCCATATTTGGAGGATGTAGTCGTTACGCCTTTGACCGTGAGATCAACTCTTATTGTTATTCCTGAAAGATACTTTGATCGCACCAAACGTCGTATCTTATATAGTATGAAAATAACGGTGATACTTTTGGGTATCGGAAAGGAGTAGTTGAGACGAGGGGTCAAGAGCGGGATTTGCCAATCCGCATAGCAGGATAGATACTCTCGGGCCCACTCGGTGAGATCATGTCTAATGAGCTTGCAAGCATGTGACTAGGTCACGGAGACCTGAGATCATGGACGAGTAGAAGATAGCGTCGTCGGTAACGAGGTCGGGATTAGGTATGGAGATATCTATGTAACGACGCTCGGACATGCTAAGTATCACTATGGCAAAAGGTTTAAGACTTTGCGTTCAGGTTTGATAGATGAAAGTCATTCGTTATATCACAGGGATTAATTCATGGGGGGTCCAGGCCTACGAGTTAGTCGTTGATCATAGAGGAGTCTTGGTCATACCTGTTATTATATCGAACCGCTAGGGTAACACACTTAAGGGGTTTCGACAAGACAACCGGAAAGGAAAGAGATCACCGGGAGCGTCCCGGAAGGGGTCCGATGGAGATCGGGCAGCGCCGAAAGAGTTTTCGGAGCTAGAAAAAATTATATATATTATGTTTGATATTAATTAGTGTAAGTAATATGCAAATATGATTTTATATATTTATTTTCGGATTTATTTAGCCTGATTTCCCTAAATGGGCCTTCTGGTCGAAAGAAGGCCCAAGAGGGGGGAATCCCCTTGGGGATTCGGTGGGGGCCAGGAGGGGCCGACCCAAGTGGGCCAAGGGCCCACTAGGGGGCCGGCGCACCCTCCAATGCCGCACCAGGCATGTGGGGGTTAGTCCCACATTGCCTAGTTAGCAAGTTGGCTCCCCCCTGGGAGCCAATATAAGAAGGGGCACCCCTGGCCTTTTAATTCACCAATTAATTCCCAATTTCTCTCTCGATCTCGTGGTTCCCTTGTCGGAGCCGCGCCGAGCTGAGGAGGGGAATCTCTTCCACCATAGCCTGCTGCCGCGCTGCTGGTGTTCCGGTCCAAGTCTTCCGCTGCTCGTCCTGGACTGGAGCTTCGGAGACCGTCGTCTCCACCGTACGTGTGTGACGCCCTGCGAGGTGCTGCGCTAGCGGTACTCGGATGTCTGCTTCCTCTACATGACCTTGAGGTCGGCTTCGTCGGTCTTCATCGACAACGTTTGTGCGGGAACATAATCCCCGCTTTCGGTCTACAAGGGTACGTATTCCGGTCTCCGTTCGTACTACTATATCTGCATAGAATAGATCTTGGCATGCTTTTAGGATATCGTTGGTAGGAATTTTTTTGTTTTCTGCACACGATCCCCTTCAGTGGTATCAGAGCCGATCTATCGTAGATATAGCTGTACGCTGTTAGAACCCGTGTTTTGCACGGGGGCACCGTTCCTGTTATTTGCTACCCTCTAGCGTGCACTTGTGTTTTCCAGCGGCATTGAGTTGATGAAGCGGCCCGGACCGACTTTACGCGTACGCTTACGCGAGACTGGTTTCACTACTGACATACGGCTTGTACCGTATATGTGGCTGGCGGGTGTCAGTTTCTCTCTCTTTAGTTGGTCTTCGCATTTTTAATGGAGGGCCCGAAAGGGATGCTTAAATATGCAATTATTGGATCGTTGTTGTGGTCATAAGGTTCGTAGTTATGAAGCGGTTCTATTTACGAAAGCCCCAAGCCACGTAAAATATGCAAAAGATAAAGTAGAAGCGTCTAACTTTATTTTGCAGGGGCTATGTGATATGGTCAAGGTAGGTTTATTAAATTGTTTATAAACTGCGGGCGCCAAGAAGACCATGGCGCAATGGACTATATCACATTGCATTACATTTGATATTTTGTGTGCATCTTATATTGTGTGATTGTGTGTATAGTATACATTAGTTGCACGACGGTAGCTATATAAGATGATCCCTTCAAAATACCACTAGTATTCTCCCTACAACACGCACCACCAAGAAAGTTCTACGTTATGAGGCAGGTCGTGATGATCGGGTGTCAGACATCTCGTCGTTCGCATACAGTGGGTGTAAGCCATGTTGCACAAGCGTCAGCGTGGAGGTCTTTGGTGGCGAGCCTAGCATATTCAGAAATATGGCCTCGGAACAGGAAGACCGAAAGGTCGAGCACGAGTCACAAAATTGGTGTGACGGACGTTTTGTCTACTCTTGAAGTTGTGCCGCCGGCTCTGATGATGAGGGGTGGTGCAATGGATGGGGGGTCGTGTAATCGCTTAAACTACCAGGAGGGATGTTCGTTTGAGTGGGAGTTATGTTAGTTATTTTCTACAAATACTATAACTCAAAATTATTATGAACAAAGTCTTATGTTGTTGCAAATTCCATTGTAGATGTCTCGCTCCTCGTTTAACCTAGGTCTGTTCCTTGAGAAAGAAAATCTTAAGACCAATGGGTCAAACTTCATGACCTGGTTCCGCAACCTGAGGATCTCCTCACTCCCCATAGGGTGGCCTACGCCATTGAGGCCGCCATAGGTGACCCTCCCGTAGATGATGCCTCTTAGGATGAGAAGAAGGTCTTCCAGACCCGATCGGAGGATTCTGCCTTTGTCCAGAGTGGCATGCTCTACGCCATGGAAGCCGACCTGCAGAAGCACTTCGAGAAGATGAGCGCCTTCGAGATTATTTCTGATCTGAAGGCTGTCTTTGCGCCGCAGGCTAAGGCTGAGAGATATGAGGCTTCTGAGCTTTTCTTCTCGGCCAAAATGGAAGAGCAGAGCAGTGTGAGCGAGCATGTAGTCAAGATGTCTGGCTACGTTCAACGCCTGAATGCTCTGGAATGCAAGATTCCCGATGAGCTGGCGATTGACAGGGTGTTGCAATCGTTGCCCCCTAGCTACAAAGGCTTCGTCATGAACTACAACATGCAGGGCATGGCTAAGTCCCTGGGTGAAGTGTTCGTGATGCTCAAACTGTTGAGTTAGAGATTAAGAAGGAGCACACGCTGTTGATGGTCAACAAGGCCGTTGATTTCAAGAAATCCGGTGGCAAGGGAAATCTGAACGGGAATCCGGCACCTAGAGGGGGGGGGGTGAATAGGTGCTATTACAAATTCTAGGTCTTTTCAAATTTAGGCTCAACACAAAGGTAAATTCTCTAGATATGCAACTACGGTGAATTTACCTAAATGACAATCTAAGCTATAACAAGATAAACAAGCTAACAAGACAAGCAATTAAGGGAGCAAAGATAAGGGGGACCGAGCGAAGCACGCGGAGACGAAGATGTAATCCCGAGTTCCACCCAAGGGTGTACGTCTCGTTTGGAGAGGTGTGCGCTACCACAACAGGTTAGCCGCAACGCCACAAAGGCTCACCTTCTTCTCCGATGAACTCAACCACAAAGGTTGCGAGTCCACCTTCCACTATTGATCCCCTTTTAGGGCGGAGATCGAATCCCTTACAAACGCTTGAGGCACGCACCCACAACTTAATTGGGGGCTCTCAAGATGACCACAAAAGGTTAAGGACCACAAAAGGTCAAGGCAACACCAAGATTACAACAATGGTGAACTAGGTTTTCTCACCGGAAACCCTAGCCACGAAATCCCCAAGTGAATGGGGAGGAAATGCAAATCCCTTCGGTGAAGATGTAGATCCGGGCCTTCTCCTCCAATCCTCCAAAGATCAACGAATTTGGGTGGAGGGATTGGGAGATCTTGTTGATTTGAGCTTTCAAGAATGGTAGGAGAGAGAAAATCTGAGAGCTAGCTGTTCTTGAGTGAGTGAGGGGATATTTATACCCCCTCCCAAAATCTGGCCGTTGGCTGCCTCGAGGACCCGGAAATTCCGGTATAAGTGACACCCGGAAATTCCGGTCACCCGGAATATCCGGTGCAATGAAATATCCGAGTTGAATTTCCGGTTGAGATCAGAACCACTTTGACATCTTAACTTAGCCAAATTTCTGAGGGTGACTCGGAAATTCCGAGTCAGTGAAATTTCCGAGCTGAATTTCCGGTTGAAGTCAGAACCACTTTCTGAACTTGACTTAGACAATTTTCTGAGGGTGACTCGGAAATTCCGAGTCAGTGAAATTTCCGAGCTGAATTTCCGGTTGAAGTCAGAACCACTTTCTGATTTTTCCTTAGCCATTTTTCTGTTAGGTATAGGAGACCCGGAATATCCGATCCTGGAAGGTTCCAATAATCCGATTCTGGGAAGAATTCCAGAAACTCTTTTTCTCTACATTTTGGCTTTGGCATTTGTGATATGAAATTCACCCAAACTGAAATACTTAGCAATAGGATTAGTATATCATTGGTATTGTTAACTAACACACAAAACACTAGGGATTAAGAAATGTTCTTTCAAAAGCAAAGCTGGAAGTCCAGGACAGAGAGGAGCGACGTCATCAAAGGCGCGTGTCGGGTTTCCAGCACGACTACGTCGAGGAAGGCGTCGACGCACGCGACATCATCACCCAACGCACGGTGAACAAGCGAAGGCACCGCAGCCGCACTCCAGGCTCTAGTCGCAGCAGCTCATACACGGACTCAGACGTCGAACCCTGTGGAGCCATGTGTTTTACGACTGCCGTGCGGGAAACTTGCATGCCTAAGAGATTCAGACTCACATCGGAAACACCCAAGTACGACGGCAGTCAAGAACCGACAGCTTGGTTAGAAGATTACATAACAGCTGTAGCCTATCATCGAGGGAATTCAACGACTGCCATGCAGTACATACAATTAATGCTCACGGGCTCAGCCCGAGCTTGGCTCAGAGGACTGCCCCGCAATTCGTACGAAATGTGGGATTCCTTCTGCAACGACTTCAAGAGAAATTTCTCGTCGACCTTCAAGCGACCAACATCCTTTCAGCAGCTCAGAGCATGCAAACAAGAAGTCGGCGAGTCCCTGCGTGAGTACATTCAGCGTTGGACAACGATGAAGAACTCAGGCGTTAATATATCAGAAGACAATGCCATATTCGCCTTTATTCAGGGGGTCCGGCGCAACGACCTCTAGGAGGCATTAGGTCGCGAGGACCCCAAAACGATTACTCACTTAATGGAAATAGCCAACAAGTGGGCCGACGGAGAGGACCCAGTCAGCTCAGATAAACCACCATCACCCGAGAAGGAACGCCCGCAGGGTAACTGGGGACGTCTTGGTCGCAATGACAGGAGAAACAAGAAGCGACAGTACACCGACCTGGACGGAGTCGAACAAGTCGCAGCTGGTTTCCAGGATAATCGTTGTCGCAACATCGCCCTGCAGGGAGATCCCCAGCGCGATGAATGCGAGGACAAAAACAAAGGTCGTGACGACAGAAAACACGAAGATAAAAACCGTGACGAGGGAGGACGAAGACGCGAGTGGAGACCCAGGGGGACCCGACGAGACGAGCGACCATATCGAACCCCGGCGGAATAGCTGAACGACCCGTGCATAATGCACATGTTCAGAGGAGACGATGGCAAGCTGACAACAACTCATCTACTCAAGGATTGCCGTGACTTCATTGCAATCTCGGCCGAGCTACGTAGAAGCGCATGACTCTCCCTCAACTTACCCACACTCGGGGCACCACCACTCCGCCTGCAGAGCACATAGCAGGAGCAATCCAAGTAAACCAGCGACAGGAGGAGCCACCTGCCACACAAGAACAGTACCCGCCCACAAGAGGGGCAATGTACATGATTCAAAAAGGTCGCCCATCGAATCGGTGCCAGAAACTGATCACCAGACAGGTTCACCTAGCCACGACGCCGCCACCCGCCGCCCTAGAGTACCTGCAAGGATCAGAAACCCCCATCAGTTTCACCCGCGAGGATCACCCTTTGAAAGAGCATTTTCCCTCATGTGTGGTTTTGGTAATTGAATGACAATCTCTATGGACTAATGTGTGCATTGAGATATCATTATAGATCATGTCCATGGAGTTGTGGAGTTCATGTGTTGGACTCTTGAAGCTTATTTGTTGAGTGGAGCATATTGCAAGTATGTCTTGAAGGATTCAAGACATCATATTAGTGAAGAAATGTTGGAAGATACAAGGTTGATCAAGATGTTGATCAACACACAAAGCTACAAGATGTACCAAGAGCGATCATGTATCTCTTGGGATGGTAAACACTTGTCCGCATAGCTTTGTGAACTAACCCATGATATATGTGTGTGTGGTATCTTTATATGAGGTTAGGTATCTTCCCATGGGTTTGCATCAAATGAAGATTTCATATAGCTCATGGAGGATGACGTCATGTGGTGATCGTCATCAAGGTGATATGTGTAAGACCAAGACCAAGAGAAGCTTCTTGAAGAGATCCTATGCTTGGTGCTTGCAATGGATACATGAAGATGAAGCTAAGCGAGACTCTCCCATTGTGAGCATGGGGGAGTATTTGGAGAAGTCTTCATCAAGCATGTGCTTGGACGCACAATCAAGGAAAGATAAACCACTTGAAGAGATCAAGATAGTCATCATCCAACTCAAGTGGAATGCTCAAGGCAAAGGTATGATCTTGATAGGGCTATAGGATAGATAGGCGTACTATCAAGAGGGGCTCTCAAGTTAGTAACTTGATCGCATCGTTGTGGAGATCTCAAACCTTTGCATACTTGGCATATCATATTTCTTGGTTCTTATTTGGCTTTTATGTTGGTGAGGAGTTAGAGCTTGGTTCATCTCCATGTCAAGCTCTTGTTCATCGAAATCGGTTTTACTTTGGACAACTTGTTGCGTTTTTGGTGGCGGAAATATTGTCGGTTCTACCATGAGGAAAGTCCCACACTTTTTGTTGGGTGCTCATCGTCGCTATCTTTCGAATAAAATTGGTCTCACCTCATTTGGAGTTCATTTGCAAAAGTTATAGCAGTTTTCGTTTCGGTGTTTTGCTGATTCGGATTATTACGGCCGGATATTCCGCTCTACCGGAATTTCCGGTTCCCCAGCTCATCCAAGAAAACGGCTAAGGAAAGGAGAAAAAGGGTTCTGACTCCAGTCGGAAATTGTGCTCGGAAATTTCCATCTACCGGAATTTCCGAGTGCACCCAGAAAGCCCTCCGGTTTTGGCTAAGGAAAGAAGGACTTTTAGTTCTGACTCGAACCGGAAATTGTGCTCGGAAATTTCCATATACCGGAATTTCCGAGTGCACCCAGAAAAGCCTTCCAGAAATGGCTAAGGAAAAGTTTGGTTTTGGTTCTGACTCCAGCCGGAATTTCAGCTCAGAAATTTCATGGACTCGGAATTTCCGGTTGACCGGAATTTCCGAGTCTCACTTATACCGGAATTTCCGAGTGTCAAAACAGACAACGGCTATATTTCCTGGAGGGGTATATCTCCTTCTTCTTCCCCAGCAAATCCAAGGCAGCACGACTTTCCCCTCTCTCCTACTCCATTGTTGACCTTGGAAAGCTCACTTCCCTCTCAATCCCTCCATTGAATCTTCCATATTCTTTAGGGAAAGTTGAGAGGAGATCTAGATCTACAATCCTACCAATCCATCTCTCCTCTAAGTGAGGGGACTTAGTGGATCTAGTTCTTGGAGTTCCTTTGTGGTTCTTCTTCTTTGTTCTTCCTCTCTTCTCCCCCATAAGCATTAGTTGCTTTTGGTGGGATTTGAGAGTGAAGGATTTGACTCCTTTGTGGTTTCCTTTGTTCTTCCTCTCTTATTCCCCCATAAACATTTGTTGTTGTGTTGGAATTTGAGAGTGAAGTGCTCTTGCCATTTCATTTGCATCGGTTTGAGCCCTCCACGAGGATTCGTGGTGGTATTACTTGTGAGCTTGTTACTCTTGGGTCTTTGGACCCTAGACCCCTTTTGTGGCCGGCCTTTTGTGGCCAAGACCTTTTGTGGTCACTTGAGAGCCCCCAATTAAGTTGTGGGTGTGTGCCCCAAGACTTGGGAGCCCCCAATTAAGTTGTGGGTGTGTGCCTCAAGAGTTGTACGGGATTCGATCTCCGCCCCAAAGGAGATCAATAGTGGAAGGTGAACTCGCAACCTTTTGTGGTTGAGTTCATCAGGAGAAGAAGGTGAGCCTTTGTGGCGTTGCGGCTAACCTGTTGTGGTTACGCACACCTCTCCAAACGAGACGTACACCCTTGGGTGGAACTCGGAAATACATCCTCGTCTCCGCGTGCCTCGGTTATTTCTATACCCGAGCTCTTTACTTATGCACTTTACTTTGTGATAGCCTTCGTGCTTGAAGTTATCTATCTTGTTAGCTATCACCTTGTTACTTGTATTGCTTAGCATAAGTTGTTGGTGCACATAGGTGAGCCTAGTATTTATATCTAGGTTGTATGCTTGTTAAAGTAAACCTCTAGTTTTATTCCGCCTTTATCAAGTATACCGGAATTTCCGGGTCATTATTGGACCGGATATTCCGGCTCCTCGGAAAAAAAATTAAATCGCCTATTCACCCTGCTCTAGGCGACGTCTATCCGTTCACCCTCCACGAGTACCACAGCCCGGCCACGCACCGCTGGTCCTGCACGCGCTACTCGGGGGGTTCCGGATGAGCAAGGTGTTCATGGATGGCGGCAGCGGCATCAACATCATGTTCGTAGACACTCTGCGCAAAATGAACTTGTCAGTCAAAAATTTGAAGCCATCAGACAACACCTTCCACGACATCGTCCCAGGTAAAGCAGTGTAGCCGTTAGGTTCTTTATGGCTTGACGTTGTTCTTGGTGAAGTAGATCACTTCAAGACAGAGTGCATCGAATTCGAGGTCGTCGACTGGTAGTCTCAATATCATGTCATCCTCGGGCGTCCAACGTTTGCGCGGTTCTTGGCAGTACCGCACTATGCGTACCTAATGCTCAAGTAACCTGGACCCAAGGGAATCATTACGGTCCGGGGCGACTTCTGAAAGTCAGACAACTGCGACAGGGAATTTAGCAAGATTTCTGAATCCTTCGGCGCGCAAGAGCAGCTTGTAGAGATAGCCCTGGACAACGACCGGTCACTCTTCCCTGAAGGAAAGAAGTCTGGACCGGGAATTCTTTTAATGCGCATAGCAAGACAAGAGCACATCAAGTGCACCTAACAGACGTAAACAAAACAGTCATGGTGTCCAATAGCCTTGCTAGCGCATAGGAAGGCGCGTTCGTCGAGTTCCTCCGTGAGAATTGGGATATGTTCACCTGACACCCAATCGATATGCCAGGTGTACCCAGGGAACTCGCCGAGCACGCCTTACAAATTTATCCAGATGCCAAGCCAGTTAAGCAGACAATGAGAAGACTTTCCGAGCAAAAGCGACTGGTAGTCGAGAAGGAGCTGGATAGATTGTTGGATCCAGGGTTCATCCGATAACTCAAGAAGTCCGACTGGGTCGCAAACCCAGTGCTCGTGCCAAAAAAGGGAGTCAAGAATGCGTGCATGTGCATAGAATACACCAACCTTAACAAGTGTTGCCCGAAGTGAAGGAGATATGCCCTAGAGGCACTTAATAAAGATAGTTTATTCGTCATATCTCAATTGTTCATTATATGTTTTATAACATGCTATAACTGTATTAAGCGAAAACATTAATACACGTTTGGTAGATGAACAACTAGGTCCCTAGTAGCCTCTACCTAACTAATTCATTGGGAAATTGATGATCGAGGTTACCCGATCATGTGACATTGATGTCAGTTGACAATGGAGTCATCTCATTAGGAGAATGATGTGATGGACATACCCAATATTTGTAGGACGTAGTCATTACGCCTTTGACTGTGAGATCTACTCTTATTGCTATTTCTGGAAGACACTTTGATTGCATCAAACGTCATATCTTACAAAGTGTGACAACAAAGGTGTCCCTCTCGGGTGTAGGAAAGGAGTATGTTGAGACGGGGGATCAAGAGCGGGATTTGCCAGTCCGCATAGCACTAGCAGGATAGATACTTTAGGTCCAACTCAGTGAGATTATGTCAAACGAGATTGCAAGCGTGTGACTAGGTCACCAGGAAATAATATCATGGACGAGTAGAAGTTAACAGTGTCGGTAACGAGATCAAGCTAGGTACGGAGATATCTATGAATGAGTCTCGGACGCGCTAAGTATCACATGACAAAAGGTTTAAGACTCAGACGTCTAGGTTTGATGGTAAAGTATTTGGTATCTCGCAGGGATTAATTCTGGGTATCCAGGGTCCAGGAATAAATCATTGACTGGAGAGGAGTCTCGATCATGTCTGGTGAGATAATCGAACAACTAGGGTAACTCACTTTTAAGGGGAGTCGACAATTTACCGGAAGAGAAAATAGGAAAAGAGAGCACCGGGAATGTCCCGGGAAAGTTCTGATGGAGATCGGGCAGTGACGAAATAGTTTTTGGAGTTGGAATAAATTATGTAATATGGATTTAATATTAATTAATGTAATTAATAGTTAAATATATTTTTATTTAATTTTTTTCTGAATTTTTAAAGGCAATTTACTCTAAATGGGCCTCCCAGGCAAAGAGACCCATGGGGGGGGGGGGGGGGGAGAGTCCTCCCAAGGGAGGAGGCTTGGTTCGGCCGACCCTAGGTGGGACACATGGGGCCCACCTAGGTCGGCGCACCAGCCATGGCCGAATTGGGGTGTGGGATTAGTCCCACACCGCTAGTCTGGCAGGCTGGGCAGCCCCTGGCCTCCAATATATATGAGGGTACCCCTGGCCTTTAAATGACACCTAATTCTCTCTCTCTCTCTCCTTGATCCCGTGACTCCCTTGTTTGGAGTTGCGCCGAGGATAAGTTTTCTCCACCATACTGTAGCGTACCTGCACTTATAATTATGGCAGGTACCTGTGTATAGTGCAAACCCCTGGATCGATTCATTTGCACACACAGTTTACGAGGAATATCACAACATTGTATCAATATTACACGAATAATCCAGACTTGGTAAAAATAAATAGTTCCATACATCTTTGCATAGCTTATAGCTAGCTCAAAACAATAAAGCAGCGGAAATAAATCTTCAATGAGCCTCCATCTTCATGATACGCCACAGGCGAAAACATGTTGGTGCAGACTCAAAACCCAAAACGAAATCCTTACTCTTCGTCAGATATTTCTGAAACAAATAATAATTTGCAACAGAGTGGGTCAGATTCCATTAGAAATGGATCTGGCAAGTGACACTATGGTTGACACTTACTGGAATAACTCTATAGCCTAGATGCATATTTGGCCGGTGGAGTTCAAGGCTATTTTGCATAAAGCCAATTTTATCCTACCACTTTATGAAAAAACAGTTTCAACATCATAGCTAGCAACACTGGCAAGTCCCAGTGGACCAAAAGATATCTCTTCCTTAGGTGCACTCTCAGGTGAAAACCCCCAAATTCAGTGGTCCTAAGTATAGTAGAAACTATCTTAGGTGAAAACCCCCATGAACATGGTCCTGAGTAGTCCACTGTTGTTTATCAAAATTTTATTAAGAAATTAGAATGTTGGGATTCCTCCATGTTCCTTGATCAGCCGTAGTCTTTACTTGGAATACTTCTCCTTGCGTCCTTCACAATCTTCTCCATTTATTCCTCACATCCCTTTGTTCCTGGGTGGCCTTCCACAAGTGTGCTCTCAGGTGAGAACCCCCACATTCATGATCCTAAGTATAGTAGAAACTATCTTAGGTGAAAACCCTCATGGACATGGTCTTGAGTAGCCACTCAACATAAACCAAACAACCAATCCACCCAGATGATTCATTAACTTAGTGATGTGCACTCCCAGGTGAAAACCCCCACATACTATGATCCTAAGTATAGTAAAGACTATCTCAGGTGAAAACCCTCATAGACATGGTCCTGAGTAGCCACTTAAGATTTTTTAAAACCTTTCTTCAATTGCATGACATCAAAATTCTACTAAGTCATTTCATAGGTACCTAGACACAATGGAATAGGGAATTCTAAAGTCTAGCATAGCAAATCTACTAAGCTCTACTCATGCATAGGAAAATAACTAAGTTATGCATAGAAAATACTTAGGAACTTTATGAGGTGTGCCACTTGCCTTTGCAACAAGAAGAATAGCAACAACAGCTGCAACAGTTGTCGTTTCCCTCCGAAATTTCTAACACATCAATCAAAACACACATAAACATACAAACCAAAATAACAATACAAAAATATGCTATGCATGATGTGCAAAATACTTAGAGAAAATACTAAGTCTATTCTTTAAGGTGATCGACAATTATCAACAACTCTTTGTAAATTGGATATTCACTATAGTGAGAGAGACAGACACCCGGCCAGCCACTTAAGTTGTGGAACAGGTCTCATGTACGTGGACATGTAAGGTTAGTTTCCAGGCCGCTTCATCTCACTATGCCGCTAGGATCCAACAAACTTCAAGATGGTAATAACATGATCAAAATCTGCTTTAAGGCAAGATTAGGAAAGGTAGAATAAAATGATGTAGGTTATCTTCTAGGCTTCATCTCCAGACTTGTAGTATTCTCCTTAGTGATTTCTTGATCACCATGTCTTAGAGAGGAGAAAACAAAAAGAGAAAGAAAGATTTAGAGAATAGAGGGGGTTGGTTTTCTTGGACTTCCTCTTGATTTTTCTTCTAAGTGCTTCTACTTCTTGGAGATTCTTCTGGAGTCTTGTTTTGGCTAAGTTCTTCATTGGTCTTCTAGCTCCATGTTGAAAATTGTAAGTGTCTAAGTGCATAGCACTTAACCAAAAATGCTAAGTTGGAAATATTCCTAACTTAGAGAAAATAATGGGGGAGTTTTCCTATGAGGAGAATAACTATATAATAAAATATGTTATGCATGCAATGCTCTTTTTAATCATAATAAACATCATACAAAATTTGTGATATTTATAAAGTATGCATTAGGCTATAAATGCAATTTAATTATTTCCTAATTTTGGAAAATATAATAAAAGGAACAATTATAAGATTAAAGTTTTCTATGATTGATATTTTTATAACAAAATTTTATAAATAGTGTTAATAGACATGGGGCATTTAATTACATTTATTGCAATTGGATTTAATTAAAAATAATATTTCTATTAATAGTTATGTTAAAAATAGTCAGTTATTCCAATTAAAACATACAACTATTAAATCATGAAAATAATGCTCAAAAATATTTTATAACAGAGGCATCAAGTTGTAAATATTCTAAAGTTTCCAGAACGATTTTATTTGCAATTTTTGGATTTATAGATTTAAAGTTATTACAAATATACTAAAATCATCCATTTGAATATTTTAAACTAAGTCCAAATTGAATTTTGGCAGATCTACAATATTCTACATGTCGAGGGCTTTCCAAAAATATAAAGTTTGTTAAATTTGGATGAGTGGTTAAAAAGTTATGACAGATCTAAGTGGCAGGGGCTTTTCTGTAAAACTGCCATTTAATTAAATCGCGAAAATCATTTTCCACGTCAGTGCTGACTGGACGCTAACGAGGCACGACGTGGCGCTGACTGTGCGTGCTGACTGGATCCTACGTGGATAAGTGAGTAGATCTGGGTCGTCAGATCTGGATCTGGCGGTCCAGATCTATCCGTACCGGTTCGATCAGAACTTCTAATCTGGGCCGTTGAAAACAGATCGGATGCTGACCGTGCGATGGAGAGGAGGTGGCGGCGCTTCTCGCCGGAGTCGAAGATGACAGCGGCGGCGGCGCTCGGGCGTGGACGGGGACGGCGCTCCGGTGCTTCCTGGGCTCGGGGAAGACCACCTCCAGAAGCAGCGCGGCACGGCGGGTCGGATGGGGGTGGTGGCCTCGAGCCGTTCGTCCTCGTACTCCGGCGAGCTTCGGTCTTGCACGGTGTGCTCAATCCACTGCGTACAAAATTCGAAGAAAATGCTTAGCAGTTGCGCACGGGCACGAGGAAGAGAATGGGGAGGTTCTCGGGCTCGGACGGGGGCTTACCATGCCGGGAATCGAAGAAAACGGCGGCGGTAATGGCGAACTCCTGCGAGCAGATTGAGCGGCCTGGGGGCACCTCGGGCTAGGTCTCTTCGGGGAAAAGAGAGAGGATTGCGTGGGGTATTTGTAGGGCAGAACAAGGAAACAGATGGCGTAATCCTCGCGAAGAATTTTGGAAAGGATCAGGGGCGGATTTCTCGGGCAGAGGTTGAAGAAGGGTGACGTCAGCGATGACGTCATCCGGAAATTTCTTTTTCATTTTTTCTGATTTCTTTTATAACTTTTGATTTAAGTGTCCAAATGAACTCAAATAAATTTCTATAAATTTGTAATATTCATATCTATGTTTTAAAACATTAGTGGGAATGTTTTGGAACTTTTTGAAAAATAATTATTTTGAAATATTCATAAAATAAAAATTTCCCCATTTTAGGTTAACTTTGAAAATAAAGATTTAATAATTTATTTGGAGTTAAATAAAGTTTATAAAATTACCCACATTCAATATGTTTGAATTTCAAATTATTTAAACTTATTTTGCTGAGATCATTCACCTTTATTTTGGCATAATAGTGGAATAATAGAATAAATGTTTTTAGAGTAATATGAAATATAATGGATTTTTAATTTAAACCTTTTGTGATTTAATAAGATGATGAATGATGAGATGCATGTATGCATGAATGCAATGCTTAAATTTTCTTTTCAAAGCAAAATACATAAATGTTTTCAATTTTTTTAAATTTGAGTGATTTTTAAACATTCCAAAATATTAGGATGTTACACATACGCACACCGCCGTGCTGCTGGTCTCCCGGTCCCAGTCTTCCGCTGCTTCGTCCCTGGATTGAAGCCCGGAGTTCGTTGGCTTCACCGTACGTGTGTAACGCCCTGCGAGGTGCCACACTAGTGGTGCAGGATGTCTGCTTCCTCTACACGGCCTCGAGGTCTTCGTCGGCTTCATCGACATCGCTGCGTCATCGTCTTCTTCGTCGCGCCAAGTTCTCCGTGACCTTGAGGTAGGCTACAGCGTCTACGTCAGCAACACTTGCGCGGGAGCGTAATCCCCGCTTTTTGGTCTACAAGAGGTATGTATACCGATCTCCTTCATACTACTATATCTGCTTAGTATAGATCTTGGCTAGTTTTTGGTTATCGCTGTAAGGAATTTTTTTGTTTTCTGCTTGCGATCCCCTTCAGTGGTATCAGAGCCGATCTATGCGTAGATATAGTTGTACGCTAGTTGCACTCGTGTTTATCACGGGGACATCGTTCTTATTATCTGCTACCCTCTCGCGTGCACTTGCACTGTCGGCAACATTGAGTTGATGAAGCGGCCCGGACTGACCTTACACGTACGCTTATGCGAGGCTGGTTCCACTACTGACATACGACTGGTTCCGTGTATGTGGCTGGCGGGTGTCTCTCTCTCTCTCTCTTTAGTTGGCTTTGCATTTCAATGGAGGACCCAAAAGGGATGAATAAATATGCAACTATTTGATCGTTGTTATGGTCATAGGTTCGAAGGTATGAAGCGGTTCTATTTACTATTTACGACAACTCCAAGCCACGTAAAATATGCAAAAGATAAAGTAGAATGCGTCTAACTTTATTTTGTAGGGGGCAATGTGATATGGTCAAGGTAGGTTTATTAAATTATTTATAAACTGTGGGCGCGAAGGAGACCATCGGTGCAAGGACCATGTCACGTCGCATTACATTTTGATGTTTTGTGTGCATCTTATATTATGTGTATATATATAGTATATATTAGTTACACGGTGGTAGTTATATAAGATGATCCTTCGAAAATACCATTTGTGTTCTCCCTTCGACGTGCACCACCAAGAAAGTTCTATGTCATGAGGCAGGCCGTGACGATCGGTTGTCAGACATATCATCGTTCGCATACAGTGGGTGTAAGCCATGTTGCACGCGCGTTTACGTTGAAGGTTATTATGGCGAGCCTAGCATGTACAGACATGGCCTCGGAACAAGGTGACCGAAAGGTCAAGCATGAGTCACAGAGTTGTTGTGATTGACATTTCGATGTCTACCTTTGAAGTTGTGTTACCGGCTCTGATGATGAGGGGTTGCACAATGGATTAGTGTCGTGTAATCACTAAAACAGTTAGAGGGATACTCGTTTTGAGTGTGAGTTCTAGTAGTTTTTTTTATTGAAACTTGAACCCTATTTTATAATGAACAAAGTCTTTATGTTTTGCAAAACCTTTGTAGATATTAACTAGTGTAATAGCCTTCTTTAAAATTAGACGCAATCCTGCAATTGAGAAATTTAAAAAGTTGGGTCCAAACTTCATAGTTTTATACTTTACCTTGAGGATACTCCTTGTTTAAACCATTAGCCTTTTGTGATACAATACCCGCTAGGAGATGAACCCGTAGATTCCGCTAACAAAAGGATAATTTGTATTATCAAGTTTTTGTGCGGATAATATCATCATAGTCCAGTGTATGCTATTATCTCTGCCCTAGAGAACTAACGGTGGGTGCGAGTTGTTAGATCGCGAACATATGAGATGATCGCTAAACTCAGGATACACCTAAAGTTGGCTTGATGAAGTTTAACAGTATGTTGACTGTTTTTCTTCTCAACCAAGATGGAAGAGAATACACGCGTTGAAGGAGCACGTGGTAGTCATACTTGATGACATTAGTCATACTTGTTGATATTGGTCATACTTGATGACATTGAGACGCCTCGCTCAGCTCGATCACTGGATGACAAACAATGTTGCCAGGTGGAAATGCTTTGTCATAGACTATGTCATGCAAGGGGAATCGTTCACCTTCATGGTTCTTGATTGCGTTGAAAGTATCAAGAAGATGAAACAGATCGCCGGCAAGTCATCATACACAAGGATTACTCCTTCGATGACGAAACACTGATCATCTAAAAGACGGAATTTGAGATGAAGGATTTGGTTAAACCCAAAATGTGCCCGATACTACAAGTCAGGCTACTTCACTCAAGTACACCAAGATGCCTATATTATAAATATTGGAGAAACCTAAAATGGATAAGTCATGTCTATCTCCCATGTCGGTTGTTCGACTCTAGACGTAGAGAAAGATTAACTAAAACCACATGATGATGTAGAAGGGATATTGGGACTTATAGTTCCATATCACTTTGCCATTGGACCCACCAAAACAATTGGGTGGGAATCAAGAATATCTTTCGATATCTCCAAGGCACCACACATTATTTGACATGTTCTTGTAATTTCAGAGAAATCTGAACTCCAATATCATCAGGATACACTGATGTTGGCTACTTGAATGATCCACATAATGTGTACCAACATGGTAGAATTGTCACTTCATTGATGTCTTCGAAACAGACTTCGGTGACTACACCTACCAATCATTCTGAAATACAAAGCCGCATTAGTACGTGTGGCTTCACGGAATGATAAAGGGCAGAGCCGGGGGAGCCCTAAGGCTCCCACACAGGGTGGCGGCGTGAGTCCCCCCCGGCCGCGCTATGGGGCCACGTGGGGCATGTGGTGGGACCCTCGGCCTCTCTTTCAGTCTCTGTCATCGTGTCGGTGAAAAATTCGTCCCCGTATTTCTTCGTGATTTTTGGAGAATATTTTCTTAACACTGGGCATCTTGTTAAAAGGTTAGTACAAGAAAATTCCCTAAATGATATAATAATTTAGTAAAAAGCATGTTTCATTGATATAAAGGAAGCATGAAACAATAAAAAATTATAGACACGTTTAGAACGTATCAATTGCAAAGATAGCTACATCAAAACCTGGTGCAAGCTTTAAAGACGATGAACACAATTCTATCAATCCAATACATAAGAAGATGACATATGACATGTTTGATGAGTTGAGGGCTCCAAACAAGAAATATTGTAATGATTTTTGTGTAATGCTCATCTGTTTGAGCTAGTCCTGCAGGTTTAGATGTCATTTTGGATGGTTTAGTTTACTGCTAGGTTTCTTAGTAGTTTGTACATGAGACATATATGTCAGGATAATGCTCATCTAATTGAATCTTTTGTTATACTTGCTGCAATTTTGGAATCTTTTGGTCAGAATAACATAGACATAGACACAAATCATTTCATAGTTCACAAAAGCACCAGGTGTAGATGTATCATTCTTTTTATGTGTGCTCTGACTATTTTGTATGAACTCAGTGTAGATGTTGCTTTATTTATAAAGCGGGGGGAAAAGACTTCAAAAAGTACTCCTTGATGATGGATTAACAACAGTTAATCGTCTTCTGCATTTATGACATTATGTATAGGCTTGATGTTCACATTTCACAAGCAGTTTACCATTATTTGGAGCCAACTTTATATTTCCTCTATCTCGTGTGCGCCCGTTGGAGCGAGAAAAACTACTTAACACACATGCGAGTACGGGAGACCAAAGGGGTAGAAAAAATTAGTAAACAACACATACTCCCTCCGTGTCAAATTACTTGACATCTACGTAGACCACATATAGAATAAAAATGAGTGAAATTCCATACTAAAATACATGTGCGAATGTCAGTCAAAGGGATTTTGTTTTTGCATATTAGTCGTTAAAGTTCATCGACCACATGTATACTACTCCCTCCGCTTTAAATATAAGATGTTTTAACAATTTCACATGATGTCTAGATACAGATTAAAACAAATGAACATAGACGCTAAAACATGTCAAATATATATGAATATATACGAATACGAAAAAAGACTAAAACATCTTATATGTATAAAAGCGGAGGAAGAACAAGATTTAAATTTAGTAAACCGACATATACTCTCTACGTGTCAAATATTTACTTGATATTAATATATTACTATTACTCTTTTATACAGAAAAAGCTACTACAACAAAGAAACTATAGCTAAGCAGACGAGATTATCAAAATCCTGCCTTGAAACACACTCTGACGAGGCATTAATTCCGTTCTCGGGATTTTGCATCCTCATGGTGACAATGTTATAGAGGAGATGCGTTGTATGAGTATGTCGAATACACCCTCTCTGTCCAGCATGTTGACCCTGACGCACCTGGCGTCTCCCCCGAACTGCTCCCCGCCCCGCGCCACGATGCTGTGCCCGCGCAGGAACTCGGCGCAGTCCTCCACGTCTTCCTTCTCGCACCGCAGCCACGCGAACGCTGCACGCGATCGCGAGCGCAAGGCAATGGAAAGTGATCAAAACTCGGTGAGAATTCAGAGCAAGCTGCGGCAATGGTGGAATCGGTCGCATGTGCGTGCCGTACCAGGGTAAGCTGCCACTTTGTGCTTGGTGAAGTTGCAGTGGCCGGCGGTCTCCTCCGGAAGGCTGAAGGCGCCGGAGGCCGCCACGGCGGCGCGCAATGCCCTCCAGCGCTCCGACATGCGCCGCCGCGCGAAGTCGAAGAGGCGGAGCCTCGTGTCGCCGGCGCCTTCGTCTTCGTCGTATGCGTCCGAGACCACGGCGAGGATCTTGGCGGCGCGGAGCTGCGAGTCCTTGGACACGCCGATGGTGGCCCGGTCCACGAAGTAGACCATTTTCTTGGCCACGTCGCGGTCCCTGACCAGCGCCCACCCGAGCCTGGTGCCGGCGTGGCCGGTGACCTTGGACACGGTGAAGAGCATGATGTCGTGCGCGGCGGCGCCGGTGATGGGCGTGTACTGCGGCCAGCAGTAGACCAGGTCGTGGATCGCCTTGCCGCTCAGCGCGGCCTCGCGGATGGCGCCGTCCGGGTTGTTGGGCGAGCAGACCAGCTCGATGTGGGTGTCGTTGCCGCCGTCCAAGGCGTTGGCGTCGCCGGCCCACCGGTAGTATCCCGACAGCAGGAGGTCCGTCTGCGGCGGGTACGACTGTAGTACATGTCCAAGTCCAACCGAGATCACACATAGTATATACCATGTCGAATTGTGAAGGAATTAACTGAATCTCTAGCTGAATTCGTTTGAGCTTTACTGACCGAGTAGTAGGGCGCGGGCGAGACGACGCCGACTGGCCGGTCGGCGCCGGCGGGGGAGAGGGCGTACATGGCCGCCTGGAAGAGCTGCGTGGCGCCGGTGCCGACCACGAGGTGGTAGCCGTCGTCGACCGCGGCGTTGCCGACGAGGCGGTGGAGGCGGCGCACCTCGCGCTCGAACTCCGGGTCTAGGAACCAGCAGAGGCTCCCGGCGTCGGAGGTGTAGCTCATGCCCCACCACCCCGGGATCACCACCGCCGCCCGCTCCCCGGCCTCCCTCCAGAACGCCTCGTACATGGTCGGGTCGCCGCTGTAAGGACACTCAAAAAAGTAAGAAGTTTTCTTGCGTAATGACGCACGCACGCACTGCAAACATATGGAACGAAAGCGTACAGCTCGAGGTTGATGACGGCGTCCGGCGCGACCGCCGGCTCCGGCGGCTGAGCGGGAGCAACCCCGTTCGCATCTGACCCTGTCCTTGGTGGAACAGAGCCGTCATCGCTAGCGCGCGGGGCCCGGCGTGCCACCTCCTTGCCGGCCTCCAGCCCCCTCTCGCCTCCGTCCATTCCGGCCCGTGCCGCAATTGCCTTTCCTCTCGCGTGGTGACCGTCGCCGAGGAGGCCGGTGGTTTTATGTCCCGTGGTGTGGGCGCGGGCGGCGCTGGCGAGAAGGACTGCCGGCACACACAGACACAGGCATGTCATGCGTGCGGTGCGAGCACGCACTCTCGACGGCCGGTGACGGGAGAAGAGGGGTTTTCGGCCGGCGGCGGCAGCAACTGAGTTTGGAGCGATGCCGCAGCAGCTCACACAGACCAGCAGCCGGTTGCGAAGCACCGCCAAGCCATGTGACACACTGAGCTAGGTAGCCAAGCACGCTAGTCAGTACTCAGTATCCTCGTCGTATGTGAGCTGCAAGAGACCAAGAGTATATGTGGCTGGTCCAGCTGAGAGCTGCGTAGTGTACTAGATTTTGGAGATAAGGAGGTGAAAGTGCACGGCTGGTTGATACTGAACCTCCGTGAGATTTGTGATCACAGAACGACAGCCACACGATAGTGACGTGAGAGATGTCCTGAACAGATCAACTGTGTCGTCTTCGGCAAACGATAGAGCCAGTTCATATACAGCCATACAGGTTAGAGGAAGCCAAGTGCCTTGCAAAACCATTTGGTTTACTAGATAACAGTATAACGCCCCACACGTTGTTACCGAATTTCATAATGATATATATTAGAAAATATTGAGTTGTTCTATTTTTTTAAAAGATTAACTCATAGGCTAAACATACATGTCGATGGCTTAATGAGATGAACAAACTAGAAACTTGATGATGTGGCATGTTGAAAGAAATCAAATAGTGGGTACTCTTATTTATATAGAAAAGATTAGAGAAGATGAAAAAACAGAGTTTTGCACGTAACACCATTTGGTGGGCCAATTTTTGCGCAGAACCATAACAACAGTTTTCTGCACAAAATACCAATGCACCCAACACAAATCAAACTTGTGTTTGGTGCAACGTTTGCGGCAAACTGGTGTTTTGTGCGAAATATTGTCATGGTGGTGGTTCTGTTGGGATAAAAAGCCATAACAAATCGTGTGATATGCTAAAACCTCGAAAGAACATGACAAATCAGTTCAGCACGGTAGTGTGAAAAATACTAGGGTATAACACTACGGAACTTTTTTACAACTCAGCAAATAACAGGTGAAAACAAGAGCTGTCGACCGCAAGCTGCTGGATCTGCAGCAACAAACCAAACAGATTGTCCCTCCAGCCACTTGCCCAGTTCCTCAAGATGAATACGGAATTTCGAGGTCACCTAACGAATGCACAAAATGGTTTCACTACTGTTCAGGGAATCAGGGATCGATATACACATTCTGCTGCTGCTGCTGCAGGAGCCACCAACGGCCATCTATAGCAAGCAGCCGGACCTATCGCCCGAACCAACCTCTCTGGGCAGGTTGTGCGTCAGTGCCATTCATCAGCTTGTCAAGAACCACATTCAGATCCACGTTCTGACCGTTCTCCGTCAGCTTTCGCACGGTAGCCCTCACCTGTTCCTTCGAGAATCCCATCGTGGAAACCTTGTCCACCACGTCGTCGACCGCCACTCTGTTGCCAGAGGAGGCGCTCGGACTGGAGCTCACTGGCGTTGCTTGGGGCAGTATCTGAGCTGTGGGGAGCTTGCCGTAGTTGCCACTCCCACCAGAAGGGGCACCTGTGGGACTAAAGGAAGATGGCGAGTTCATTCCAGCATTGGCGCGGTGAGATGGAGACCCACTGTAACCATATTGCTCAGGAAAACCGCCTCCTCCGTGCTGTTTGTATCCACCATTGTAGGACGGTGGTGGACCGGAGTTAGGCCTGACTGCAGGAGGCTCGTACATGCCAGGATTTGGCCCATAGAAAGGAGGTGCAGGTGCGCCGGGTGGTGGCATGTAAGGGGATGGTGGACGTATATTTGGAGGATAGCTCTGAGCAGGAGGCCCATAAGGTGCTGGTTCTTCTGGATGCTGGGGCAAGGGTGGAGCTGCAGTTTGGGGGTTAAGACTTCCAGGTGGCGGAGGTTGAGAATATGGGGCATATTGAGGCGGGGGTTGATAATGCTGCGATGCAGCTGGAGGTGCTTGTGGCTGCGTGGCTGGTGATGCTTGATATTGCTGGTGTGCTGCATCTGTTGGCTGTGGCTGTGCAGATGGGGGATAGTAGGACTCATGTGGCATGGCCGGCATAGATGGAGCTGGTGGGACTGATTGCATCTGGGTATGCGGTAAATGAGGTTGGAATTGTGGGGGAGGTTGGTTGTGAAGCATCGGTGGCGGTGGCGCATTGGGAGCAGGAAGGGCGGACAGTGACGGTGGTTGGGAAGTGGGATGGGCTTGATGTTGTGGTTGAACAGTTGGCTGAGGCACAGTCGGCTGCTGCCGTGAGTCTGTCTGCCCAGCACTGGCATTTTCTGCTTGAACATCCTCCGCCTTAGATACTTGAAGCTTAGTGAGTTGGATCTGGGTCTCGACAATTTCCTGCTTGTCACGCAAAATCTGCACACCTGCTTGAACCTGCAAGTAGTCATACATAATTAGTCTAGTCACTGAAGAAATCCTGGTGATGGTACAAAATAAATTGATGGGATTATGTTTCGAGAGGACAAGTTATTTTTAGTACAAATGAGCAACATATAAAAAGTTCCCCTATAATGTTTTAGGCAATTAAATGAAAATATGTGGGTAGGAAAAAAATCCCCAAGAGTGACTACCACCTCATTAGTTAAGGCGTGCAAAACCACTAGATTAAGTAGGACAGAAGAAAAACATATAACACACTAGCATGCACACATGCTAAGAACAACATATTCATAGGACATCGAGCCCTTGATGAGAAACTCAAGTAAAAAGTAAGGTCAGCGACTCAGTGTGCTTTCCCAGAAGTTTTTCTGCATGAATTTTAAAGTGCACCGACGGCTGTGATTAGGGGTGCTAATCCCACCTGGGTAGTACTCCTCTAAACCCACTTCTAGATCACATGTGAACCTAATCACAGCCATCGGTGTGCTTTAAAATTTGTGCAGAGAAAGTTTACGGAAAGCACAGGAGCACTTCTCAGTAAGTAATGGTGAAACTCAGGTCAGGTAAATATTGCTATTTGTTAATCGGTATTACTCCCTCCGTATCAAAATATAAGATGTTCTAGCTATGTCTACATGCATGTGGACATATCTTGTGCTAAAACATCTTATATTTTGATACGAAGGGAGTATGACATAGAATCCTTAAACAGAGACATGGCCTAGCTGGGACAAATGAACCACTGATAAAATGCACTAAGACTAAGATATGATGGGAGTATGCAATCACTAGATTTTAGATATGGTCATTTGATCATATAAGTATACACAGACAAAATCAGGCTATGTGCTTCAGTTTCCCAAATAAGATAAATATAAATAAGAAAAATAACATACATGGACGAGGTAAAGAAAAAGAAGACTACTTTTACTCTAGAATCAAACAACTTGTTTTCCATCTTGATTATCATAACCAGAAAACAAATTATTTTGATAAAGTGGCACGTCCTTTCTAGTTTCTATACCAAGAAGAGAGAAGGAGAAGAGGGAGTGGAGGAAAAATATTCACTTTCAGGGAGAGGAGTTGGATTCAAGCTTACTTCTCGCAGTGTGTTCTCAAATTGCCTCAGTTTTCCATCAGTGCTGCCGTTGTAATTACGAACTGTTAGCTTCAACTGGCCAACAGAGTCCTCGAGATGGTGTGTTCTGCCCTCCAGCTGTGCAAGTCTTGAGCTTACACCTTCCAGTGCATGTAGCAAGTTATCAGCATATTTCTTCATGGTGCGATCAATATCAGCTATAGTGACAGCATTGAAGTTGTTCCTTTCTTCTTCATGACTAACTTTCTTTAGCACACGAGGCTCCATTATAGCAGCACTCTTTCCGGTGCAAAAGAAATAAAACATAGTAAGTACATTTATCACAAGAAAAGAGAAATCAGCAAGGTGAGATGAAGCATTCCCAGCTGCGAAGTGTTGTAGAAAACCTATGGTTTCTATAAAAATCAGGTCCATGTGCCTGTTCTTCTAAAAAAAAGGTGATACTAAGCGATAACAGTTATGCATCACAAGAAGTGACGAATGAAAGAACCTGTTGTATTGGTATTAATATCAAGTACACTACAGAAGCACATGATGAATGTGTATAGATCCTTGAGTGACCGTATTAACAATTATATAGTTATACACTTATACTCAATCAATAGCAAATATATTGCATATCATACCACTAAAGAAGAAATATGAAGAAAACAAACGAGCTTTGAATGCACACATGTATCATGGATATGCTGGAGCTGGACTGCCCACACAAGATTGGTGGTTAAGGCGACCCAAACTATCTCTCTAAACCATGTTCAGAACTACTAAATACAATCATACAGCTTTTTTCATAGTTATCCGAATTGTATTTCACTGGAATCATTATAAGGGATACATATTCGGGGAAGTGCCACTGTCACTTTTACTTGCAATGTGCACGGTGGGTGTACGTAAATTGGATAAGGTTCACCAATCACACATGAGATTATTCGGGGTGTGTGTAGTAAATCCGAAAATATAGTTGCCGCCTAAACAAGTTACACATCATTGCAATTGCATGCATGTTTCTGAAACAATAATACAATATGACAGCATACAAGACTACGAGGAATAAACCAGTCTACCACTAAGAGCTTAAAACAGCAACAAGTTGCAAACACAGCCATTGTAAGAGAATGATCTATTTGCTTATGTCGCAAATGCTGCCATGGGCCCAGGGAGGTCTATGGCAATGTAATGCTGTAATTGTCATCAGGTAAATTTCAAAAGTAAATCCCATGGCGGCCCTAGGTGTGAGCTAAACTCCCATATGTTCGTTTGATTAGCGGGTGAAGGGGCGTGATGAACAGATCTACCAGCAGCACCATCGGCCGGGGTGGGGAGGTAGCCAGCCAAGTATTATTACCTTAAGGTTGGGGGACGCTGCATTGGAGTCGAGCGACCCCCAAGCGTTGGGCGTGGGGGAGGCCGACGCAGCGGGCGCTGCTGGGGCAGCGGCGGCGGTGCGGATGGGCTGGAAGTCGTAGCTGGGCATCACCACCTCGTCCGCGACACTGGCGCCGCGGTGCGCGTGTAGGTCGTGGCCCTCCACCACCACGTCGTCCTCCTGCGGGTTGGGCCCCATCAGATCGAACAGCTCGCCGCCGCCACCGCCGCCAGAGGGAGGCGGCGACGCGGCGCCCGCCGCCGCGAGGCCTAGGATCTGCTTGTCCATGAACTGCGACGCGTTCATCGCTGATTTGACCGGAGCTGGTGGCCGGAGGAGGCAATCTAAGGTCGGTGGGATTTGGTGTTCCCGGAAGAAGAAGACTACGACTGCCAGTAGACGACGAAAGTCCTTGCTGGGCCTGGACTTTCAGCCCTCTAGGCCCAAAAGGATATCCAGCCCATTGGATTTGATTTCGTGGTCGCAGCATACGGGCTTGAATCGGTGGAGGCCGAGGGTCTGGCCCAGCCCAACGGAGAAATGGCGACCGTGGCGCTCGGCGGCGCCGGCGGCCGGCAGGAGGACCCTCGGATCCGCCTCGCTGCGCCGGCCAGTCTCGTCCCAGGAGGGAGGTTCTTCTCATCCACACATGCGCTCTTCATCGGCTCTCATCGGTCACCAGGTCTCTGCTCGTCATTTCGCCAACTTGGGTTTGCGATTGTTCTTCTCGTCTCCTGATCGCAGAGGACTCGTAATTTCCAGCCAGGAGAGTAGTACTGTATTAGTATTCTTCGCTGCAGGTTAATCTCAGGTGTTACTACCTCATAATAGTGGAGTGAAACGAGAAGGAATTCTAAATCGTTTTAATATTTTTGTGTGGTTGTTTGTCCATGTGGATTGTGGAGTGAGCTCTAAGTTTGAGGAACCATCATTGATTCAATTCATTCATGAATCATCATGGCTTTTCTCATCTTTTTGACTGTGGACTGACAGCCTACCTTCTTCAGATGTTTCTTTCATAGGTATATATAGAGAGAGCTGTTGGTGCCTGGAATTGGCTGAGGGTGCCATTTCATTACAAAATCAGGCAACTAGGTAACACAATTTACTCATCAAGAGTGAAATAGCGATGTGTCATCTTTCTTGTTGCATACTGCATGTGTGGTGTTGGCAACTCAACGGAACTCGTCGAGGTTCTTCATTTTTCTTGGCAGTATGATGCTTTTACTGTAATTATTTTTCATTCATCGGTTCCTTTCTGCTCATTTTGATTTCATGTATGTTTTAAAATTTCTTTTTTGAGAACATTGTCTGTATAGTTTACTTGTAGACAGCACAGTGACTACATAATTCAGATTGCTCCGAAAGCAATATATGCTCCGTATAATTAATTATGGATTTTGTGTTAAATGCAAAATTTGTTCTGCATATCCCTCTGAATAACTTAATGTTGCTTTTCAGTATGTGTCATCCTGATGTTATTTTTTAAGCTGCTCCTTGTTATGCATTTTCGAAAATGCAACATGAAGGTTGAGTTCATGAAAACAATGTAACTGAGTGCAATTTTGGAAAACAAAGAGAAAGGGAAAAAAAGGTGAAGCATGAAAGCTGTGTCATTACCTTTGGAGCTGCAAGCAAGTACTAAGATATGTGCTTAAACCTAAGTAGTTAGTTTTCTAGGTAGTTCAATTTTGTTAAACCCAGATGCTACATGGTACAAACTACGAAGAGAAATTTCTATATGCTCATGCATAGCTCCGTAGCCATGAGTTTTTTTATCAACTTGATGTTGACTATTTCCATCCTTTTTGCCAATGTACATCAATACGTACCTACGTTTTATTGTGTAACAGTCTTGTTTTATATAAGGCATGGGCATAAATTTGTTGTCGAGTGGTGTTTGAAGAATTGGGCTCTTCTGTGTTGGAGAAATTTTGGCCAGTATGTCTTTGTATGACAGGGAGAACACATGAATTATATATAATGTTATTTGGAATGCAGAAGTTAGTGAACAACTCTATAAAGTTGCATACTCTCAGCTGGAAAGACAACAGCTTCCCTCACAATTAATGTAGGGGAGAGAAAAACATGACATCAGTATTGCCGGCTTTTGGGGGCCATGACATACTGCAAGACATCTCTTGGAGTTGCAAACGGAAAACATGACTTCATCCTGTCTGGTTTCGTGGATCATAGCACAGTATCATTGTTTGGTCTTTTGACAGTGTCTAGGTGTAAGTGCTCTGTACCTTCCATCGTTTCTTTCTTTGTTTGTTTTTTGTTGTTCATCGTTAATATAGTGTGGCAGTCCCCCTAAATTGAGGAAGGATCCACTATGAGATGATGCAATCCTCTCCATAGAGTTTTGCATCTTGTAGAGAGGGTTAACATCACATTTGGTGACTGCAATGCTTCACATAAGTTTGTGAAGTTAGTGACCCCGCACACACCGTTCTGTTTTTTTGTTGTTGAAGAAAATCACTTGCTGTTTGATGTGTTGTCTTTTACTATATACTTTTATAGTTGTATTATATGTCCTGTGATGGAAGGGGATTATCTCCAGCTGGTTGGCCCATAATAACGAATTCTTGTTAGGTGTATTTTACTGTAGACGGAGTCCATTTTATTACTTTCAATGCAAAGATGCTTTCATCTGTTTTGGAAGTACTATGCTTTATCTTTTAGCTTCATTGTCTTGTACCTGATGTCATCTCATTTGACCATGGAACCTAACTATTATTGCCACAAATAACCTATGTTTGTGATGGAAATGAAATGAACATAAGTATGAACATTGCTATTATGGAGACTAGGACTATATCGGTGAATCGATGACATCTTTGATTTTACAGAACATAGCACTAGAGAAATTGAGACTCGCCATGATTAGCCACTCGCTGAAAGTTTGCGGTTTCCAAACAATTTCTTTTCTAATTAGTACCTTCATTTCACAGATAACCTCTTTCCAATGGAATAGAAGTGCAGTAAAAAGTAAGACCTAGACTTTCTTGGGAACCATTAACAATAAGAGAGTTTCACGAGAAGGTTAGAGCTGACAGTGAACAAGTAACGAATATACTGCACGATTAAGTGCATATGATGAAAGGTGTGAGGTCACCAAGACATCAAGTAGAGGGGGGTGGCTACGGCTATAGTTCCTACATGAATACTTTTCACTTAATTGCTGTTTAGAGCGGAAAGAAATCAAAGGGCTTGACTCCACTACCCTCAGAACCCGGGCACTGCTCCCGAGATGATTCTCTAAAGAACAATTATCTTGTTCAATAAGATAGTAGCTAAAGATGTATCGAGTGTGAATCGACCGCCCACCAATTCTATATTTGAATCTCTTATCATTCCACTGTGTGCACTAAAGAACACGTTTGATTTTTTGTTCTACAGCTCCATCACTAGGTTTGTATTGCTTGATTAACCATTTCTAGTAATGGAAAAAAAATGAAAAGTGTGATGGGTAAATGCAAAAATGTAGAGTTCTATTCACAAGTCTGTTAATGGAACTCATGGTTACGCATAATATATGGGTAGAATTAAAGCTGTGTGCTCCTTAAACTGATGGATGGTGCTGAGGACTTCTGTTTATTGTTTTTACAGATCAAAGATGTATTCACATAATTACATTAAGAGTTTTAAACTTGTGAGTAAATGAATAAGTTCTGTAAGAAATAAAGAAATTGATATCTCTTCATTGGTTTTCGTAAAGTTTCCCCTAATACCTGAATCCCTGATCCTTGAGCTGGCTATGCCTAAAACTTGAAGAAGAAAGCTATATATAATCCTTTTTCTTTTCTCTGTAGTGGCAGGTACATGTGTTCTACATTGGTTGGGCACAATTACCCTGAATGCTATCATATAATTGAAGCGATATTGCAGTGGCTGTGAACCGTCAAGGCACTATCCGAAAGATTTCAACAGGTAACCATTTGTAAATGAACCGGAAATTAGCCTACGTGCAGGAACAAAATTACTGTTTAGTTTATGCTTTATCTTCCTTGACATATGCCAGATTATAATTCCCTTTTGTAAAGTTTGCACAGCAGTGCCTGCCCCAAGCGGGAAGCTTTTTATTGTTCATTCATCACCATCAATTAAGGCACCAACATCAGTTGTTTATTGCTAATACATATCTTGCCTGCTCTTAATGACTTCAAGTTAAACTAATGGCCTCCTCTTCCCAGTGATACCTATCACCTACGCATATCTGTTCCACCATCTCCTTCTCACATGATGCCTATCCTTGTCCTCGTGTTATTGTATTCTTCATGGTCTTTTACCCCTCCATGTGCCCTACCACCTCTCTATCACTCATGCCTAGATTCTCCCATTTCTCACTTTCTCTCACTAGCACCATTTCAATTCTTAGACACTGCAATCTTTGCTTCCTATTGGTGTTACTGGCAAGCTGGCTTTCAAATCTTTCGGTTGTCTTGTCCCTTTCTCCTCTTTCCGTTTCTATTTGAATTTTGCCCACCTTTGCTTCTGATCCTGGCCTTTAAACTCACCTTTTCATAATAGTTTGTACTGTTTTTACGTGTTTACATGTAATTAACCCTCTTCCGCAATAGATGAAACACATGAGTGCCACCAGTGGCCACACACCAAGTCTATGGGGACCTACAAGTAAATGGAATATTGACGTGTGGGTCGACACAGTCATGCGGCAACGTATCCTTAGAGTCCACTGCCTCACGTGACATACTAATCACTTTTGCTTAATATAATTAGAAAAACACTGAGATGCCTTCGAGCTTCAACTGAAGCTCGATCTACAAACAATTATGAATTACATGCATAAGCATCAAGATAACAGACGCATTCAAGAACTCGCCAGCAAAACTGATGATGCCGTACGCATCAAAAGATACTAAATGGAGTTAGTAAACAAGTTTGATAGATCTAGGTGATGATGTGGGTAAAAACCTTGAAAACTGTTCATTCTGCTATTGACGGTACCATATTTTTTACGCAATCTTCTATCTGCAACATGTATAGCTTGTGGCCTCCACTCCTTTGCATCCATGTAAATTGTTAGGCCTTTGCAGTTTGTGCCAGCTTCTTTCAGTTTTCTTCTCTTGATCGATTTGGGTATCAGAAAGAAGATCGGGTGACTTTTTAGGTGGTTTGGAAGGAGCGTAGCAACAGTCTTCAATAACGAGCATAATAATACAAAGTGATTTAGAGGATCACCGAGGAAGCAAGGTTGTGAAGGGCCAGAGGTAGAAGAGTCATCGATCCATTGTAGACTTCGTTGCATCGATGACATGTTATGTTCTGAGATTTGCTTACCATGTTGTAAGGCATGCTTCAATCACTATTCACAGCCGGTTTGGTTTCACTGATTTCACAAAATGACTCTACTTGCAAGTTACTTATGATCATTGGCCATCTTTATCTCTGTAACTATGTTCTTTACTGTTAAAAACAGCAGCATGTACCATATCTTGTTGGTAAAACAACCAACACTGCAAATGGAAGTTGTGATTCCGATGTAAATACTCTGCAAGTTCCATCATCTTCTGTGGGATCAGTAGTTCTGCACTGGCTAATCTGAACTGCTCATTTACCAATGGGAATTTTGGAGGTGGAAGGTAGATCTAGATCTGCGTGCCTGCAAAATTTCCTGTACTTTTACTAGTATAATCCACCCGCTTGACACAAAGTACAAACGGGCAGTAATTAACTAAGTTCCTTGGCAGTGTGAAAGGCAAGATTAGATCTAACCGGGAGCATGTGACAGCCTCTCCATTGATGTGTTGTTAGCTTCAGATCCAATCTGTTTAACCTGACAAGAAACAGCCTCTGCCATGGAGGTTTAAAGAATTGTTACTGCATGGAATGAACTGTTTCTTCTCGCTGTGTGTCATGTGTTACCACTGAGTAACCAGCTGTGATGTCTCATTTTTATTCTTGTTCCAATCTTTCAACTCTGCGGAGTGGAGGTAAACTCTTCTTACCTTAGTAGTTCAATTGTCACCCTCCAATGCCCGTAATTACATCGCAGGGCTTATCGGGTGATTACGGAATGAATGGTATAACAGTCAGGCAATATAGCAATATGGTCTATCAACATCAAGAATACATTTCTCTCTATTTCTTCCTCATCACCATCTTTCTGTCTACTCTGGCATCTATAGTTTGTGAGCTACTGAGTTGTCATTTTGCTAAATATATGTTCCACATTGAAATCATTATTCAGGATCTTTTTTCTGTACTGCACCAGAGTTGTCTCCTTTTATACTTAATCTCCAATGTTTTTGTAGAGGAAGCGTTTCTTGGAGAACTCTACAGGGATACAATTTGATTCCCATTCTTGTAGAGGAAGAACTGTAATTCCATTACTTTTCAGGTTTGAACTTTGAACCAGTAGTCCTAACTCTCAGTTCTCACTAGCACTCCAGCTGTCACCCTGCAAAGTACAAAATTACAGCAAGGTATCTAACTGCAGGCTGTTAAGTATCAACTGATCTAACTTACTGGCCGCGTCGTGCTTGTTATTTAATCTTATCCCCCTTGAGACACACCCTTTCCATGCTGAAGCTGCTCACCCTGATGTCATCTTTTCCTACTCTCTGCAGCTAGCAAAGCTGTTACTGCTGTTAAAAAAACTCCCCAAGTTGGGACTGCAAAGCAATTAGACGTTGGTGATGGCGACGCCTGTCTAAAATTCAAATACTTAATCTCCAGTGAACTCCAATAATGCTGATTATACTTTTGAATTCAGTGAAGAAAAATAATTCAGGAGGGGCCAGCAGAGGGTACTTCTGAACAATTTCCTAGGAGGGACAGGGCGTGGTAGTGTGCACTGTTGCCTTGGATCCAGAGATTCTGCAGGTACAAAGGTAGCCTCCCTCTATTGCTTCATCATCTCATCAACCTCCCTCAAATACTCACTTTAACCTACCTCTCTCTTTCTTTCTACTTATACTAAACCTCTTCACCACTCCATTAATTAGTTACTACTACTAGGCTTGCGACATAAGCAAGACCAAGATTTGGGAGACCATTAGCACACAGCTCTATAGAATTAAGTAGATAGCTTCACTTGCAGTAGTACTGATGTTCTTGCACATAATTGTACTTTGGTAGTTGGTACAGAGCTACGGAGAGCAAGTTCTTTGATGTTACTGTATATGCGCACGCAATGCGTCTCCGTGGTGCTATGAGTAGAAGAAGCAAATGGAGGACGGCGTCGCCGTCGTCCATGGCTGCGCTCGTCAGGTGCTGCGCGCTTGCGCTGCTCTGTTTTGTGGGCAGAGTCGTCGCCGTGGACGAGCAGGGCGCCGTGCTGCTCGCGTGGAAGGCGACGCTGCAGAACGGCGTCGGCGCGTTGGCGGACTGGAAGGCCGGGGACGCGTCGCCGTGCCGATGGACCGGCGTGGCGTGCAATGCCGACGGTGGCGTCACCGAGCTGAACCTGCAGTTCGTTGACCTGCTTGGTGGCGTCCCGGCCAACCTGGCCAATGCAGTGGGCGGCACGCTGACCCGGCTCGTCCTCACCGGCACGAACCTGACGGGCCCGATCCCGCCGGAGCTTGGCGCGCTGCCTGCGCTTGCGCACCTCGACCTCAGCAACAATGCGCTCACGGGGCTGATACCGGCCGGGCTGTGCCGCGTGGGGAGCAAGCTCGAGACGCTGTACCTCAACGCCAACCGCCTGGAGGGCGCCATTCCGGACGCCATCGGCAACCTCACGTCGCTCAGGGAGCTCATCGTCTACGACAACCAGCTCGCCGGAAGGATTCCGGCGGCCATCGGCCGGATGGCTAGTCTCGAGGTGTTCCGTGGCGGCGGCAACAAGAACATCCACGGCGCGCTGCCTACGGAGATAGGCGACTGCTCCAGCCTAACCATGCTCGGCCTCGCCGAGACCAGCATCACCGGCCCGCTCCCGGCGAGCCTTGGCCGGCTCAAGAACCTCACCACGCTGGCCATCTACACGGCGCTGCTCTCCGGCCCGATACCGCCTGAGCTCGGCCGGTGTAGCAGCCTGGAGAACATCTACCTCTACGAGAACGCGCTGTCAGGGTCCATCCCGGCGCAGCTCGGCGGGCTCAAAAAACTCAATAGCCTGCTGCTGTGGCAGAACCAGCTCGTCGGCACCATCCCGCCAGAGCTCGGGGCATGCACCCAGCTAACCGTGATCGACCTGTCCCTCAACGGGCTCACCGGCCACATCCCGGCGTCTCTCGGGAAGCTCTCCTTGCTGCAGGAGCTGCAGCTCAGCGTGAACAAGCTCTCAGGCACGGTGCCGCCGGAGCTCGCCCGGTGCAGCAACCTCACTGACCTCGAGCTCGACAACAACCAGATAACCGGTGCTATCCCTGCCGAGCTCGGCGGCCTCCCAGCGTTGCGCATGCTGTACCTGTGGGCCAACCAGCTGACTGGAACCATCCCGCCGGAGCTGGGCCAGTGCACCAGCCTTGAGTCGCTCGACCTGTCCACCAACGCTCTGACCGGGCCGATTCCGCCGTCGCTCTTCCGGCTTCCACGGCTATCCAAGCTGTTGCTCATCAACAACGAACTCTCCGGCGAGTTGCCACCCGAGATTGGCAATTGCACGTCCCTCGACCGCTTCAGGGCAAGTGGCAACCACATCGCCGGGGCGATACCGCCGGAAATTGGCATGCTTGGGAACCTCAGCTTCCTGGACCTCGGCTCAAACCGGCTATCCGGCGACCTCCCTGCAGAGATATCTGGGTGCCGGAACCTGACGTTCGTCGACCTCCACGACAATGCCATAACCGGTGTGCTGCCCGCGGTACTCTTCAAGGAGTTGCTCTCGCTCCAGTACCTTGATCTCTCCTACAATTCTATCAGCGGCGCAATCCCTTCAGACATTGGCATGCTCACATCCCTGACGAAGCTCGTTCTCAGCCGCAACCGGCTGTCCGGGCCTTTGCCGCAGGAGATCGGCTCGTGCTCCCGCCTCCAGCTCCTGGACGTCGGCGGCAACTCGTTGTCCGGTCATATACCGGGGAGCATCGGCAAGATTCCGGCACTGGAGATCGCCCTTAACCTCAGCTGCAACAGTTTCTCCGGCGCGATTCCTCAAGATTTCGTCGGGCTCGTGAGGCTCGGGGTGCTCGACGTCTCGCACAACCAGCTGTCCGGCGATCTCCAGTCGCTGTCCTCGCTCCAGAACCTTGTAGCGCTCAACGTCTCTTTCAATGGATTTTCCGGGCGGCTGCCGGAGACGGCGTTCTTCGCGAAGCTCCCGACGAGCGACGTCGAGGGCAACCAGGCACTCTGCCTCTCGCGGTGCTCTGGCGACGCCAGCGACCACGAGCTCGCGGCGCGACACGCCGCTCGTGTCGCGGTCGCCGTGCTGCTCTCCGCCCTCGTCATCCTCCTCTTGGCCGCGGCGCTCGTCCTGTTCGGATGGCGCCGGCGCGGGGTGCGCGCCGGCCACGAGGAGAAGGACGCCGAGATGTCGCCCCCGTGGGACGTCACGCTGTACCAGAAGCTGGACATTGGCGTCGCCGACGTGGCTCGTAGCCTTATTCCGGCGAACGTCATCGGCCACGGGTGGTCCGGCGAGGTGTACCGCGCGAACATCCCGTCGACCGGGGTCACGATCGCCGTGAAGAAGTTCCAGTCGTGCGACGAGGCGTCCGTGGAGGCGTTCGCGTGCGAGGTCAGCGTGCTCCCGCGTGTCCGCCACCGCAACATCGTCCGGCTGCTAGGATGGGCGTCCAACCGCCGGACGCGCCTCCTCTTCTACGACTACCTCCCGAACGGCACCCTTGGCGGCCTGCTGCACGGCGCCGGCGCGACCAGCGCCGCCGTGGTGGAGTGGGAGGTGCGGCTCGCGATCGCGGTCGGCGTGGCCGAGGGCCTCGCCTACCTGCACCACGACTGCGTGCCGGGGATCATCCACCGTGACGTCAAGGCCGACAACATCCTCCTGGGCGACCGGTACGAGGCTTGCCTCGCCGACTTCGGCCTGGCCCGTGTCGCCGACGACGGCGCCAACTCCTCTCCTCCGCCGTTCGCCGGATCCTACGGCTACATCGCTCCCGGTAAGCATCCGAACTCTATCTACAGCTAAAAATCAAATCTTCAGTACGAGAAGTACCAGATTGACTAACTGATCACTGACGCCTGAGGTTTATGCAGAGTACGGATGCATGACCAAGATCACAACCAAGAGCGACGTGTACAGCTTCGGCGTGGTGCTGCTGGAGATGATCACCGGGCGGCGCACGCTGGACCCGGCGTTCGGAGAGGGGCAGAGCGTGGTGCAGTGGGTGCGCGACCACCTGTGCCGGAAGCGTGACCCGGCGGAGATCGTCGACGCGAGGCTGCAGGGCCGGCCGGACACGCAGGTCCAGGAGATGCTGCAAGCCCTCGGCATCGCGCTGCTGTGCGCCAGCCCGCGGCCCGAGGACCGGCCGACCATCAAGGACGTGGCGGCGCTGCTACGCGGCCTCCGGCATGACGACGGCGCCGACGCGCGGAAGGCCGGGAAGAACAACGGAGCCGGAAGCGAGGGGGAGGCCACAAAGCGGGCCGATCCAAAGAAGCCCATCTCGCCGACCAAACTGATGGCTCTCACAAGACCGGTCCAAACACAAGCCCAGGTCCAGGCCCGGGCGAGCTCCGGTTCGTTGGGCCTACTCAACAGCCAGGAGTGATGATAGTCTCAGTTAGCTTGCCCCACTTCAGCTAAGACAAAGTTAGCTGGGCTCACTAGCAGTGTGATGTTGACAATGCAACGAAGATGGTGTACACTTTAGGGAGCCCTTAGAAAAGATGTGTCACTCTCCACTACTGCCGGTGAGTTTACGCATAGTGCAATGGGTGTGTCGTTTTGCTAGGTGCACGCCCTTTGGGTACAAAAACTATGGTAACTTTTCTATAGGGATTTAGTGATCATAGGATACCATCTATAAATGGTCTACAAAGTCTATGATGTCAGGTTAATAATTGTGTGTACCATAAATGGGGTATAATGCAATGAAATTTGGTGTAAATTATTCATAATGCCTATCACATCCTATGTTTGTCAAAGGGAGCACATGCAACCTATTTGTTACTAATATAATGTCTAGCTTCATATGTAGTACAACTTTGATTTGTCGTACATTGGCTCTCTTAGAGATTATAGGTCCATTTAGACAAATAGTAGGTACGTTTGGATTGAACCATATCATTATCGAGCCACTTCTTAGCTAGCTAGTTGTGATCCTCGTGCTTACGCACCACTAAGATGGTGAGCTAGCCAAACCTAACTCTCGACAAGTGCAACATCACGAGACTCCAAACTTCCCCTGAAGGGGATCATGTGCAGAAAATAAAAAAATTCCTATTAACGATATCCTTAAAACATGTTAAAATCTATTCTATGCAAATATAGTAGTACGAACGGAGATCGGAATACATATCCTTATAGACCGAAAGCGGGGATTACGTTTCCGCACGAACGTTGATGATGAAGACCGACGAAGCCGACCTCAAGGTCGTGTAGAGGAAGCAGACCTCCCAGCACCGCTAGCGCAGCGCCTCGCAGGGCGTTACACACGTACGGTGGAGACGACGGCCTCTGAAGCTCCAGTCCAGGACGAGCAGTGGAAGACTTGAACCGTAACACCAGCAGCGCGGCAGCGGCCTATGGTGGAAGAGATCCCCCTCTCAACTCGGCGCAACTCCGACAAAGGGAATCACGAAATCGAGAGAGAATTGGTGAATTCATTGGTTAATTAAAGGCCAGGGGTGCCCCTTCTTATATAGGCTCCCGAGGGGAGCCAACCTGCTCACCAGGCAATGTGGGACTATCCCCCACATGCCTGGTGCGGCACATGGTGCGCCGGCCACCTGGTGGGCCCCTTGTGGCCCACCTAGGGCCGGCCACCTTGCCCCCCATCGAATTCCCTAGGGAATTTTCCTCTGTTGGGTCTTCTTTCGACCAGAATGCCCATTTAGGGAAATCAGCCTAAATAAATTCGAAAACAAATATGTAAAATCATATTTAGACATTAATTACACTAATTAATATCAAACATATTATATATAATTTATTCTAGCTCTGAAAACTATTTCGTCGCTGCCCGATCTCCATCGGACCTCTCCCGGGACGTTCCCGGTGATCTCTTTCCTTTCCGGTTGTCTTGTCGAAACCCCTTAAGTGTGTTACCCTAGCGGTTCGATATAATAACATGTATGATCGAGACTCCTCTCTGATCAACGACTAACTCGTATGCCTGGACCCCATGAATTAATCCTTGTGATATAACGAATGACTTTCATCTATCAAAGCTGAACGTAAAGTCTTAAACCTTTTGCCATAACGATACTTAGCGTGTCCAAGTGTCGTTCATAGATATCTCCATATCTAGCTGACCTTGTTACCGACAACGCCATCTTCTACTCGTCTATGATTTCATGTCTCCGTGACCTAGTCACATGCTTGCAAGCTCATTTGACATAATCTCACCGAGTGGGCCCTAGAGTATCTATCCTGCTATGTGGATTGGCAAATCCCGCTCTTGACCCCTCGTCTCAACTACTCCCTTCCGATACCCAAAAGTATCACCGTTATTGTCATACTATATAAGATACAACGCTTGGTGTGATCAAATCTTTCAGGAATAACAATAAGAGTTGATCTCACGGTCAAAGGCGTAATGACTACGTCCTACAAATGTGGGTATGTCCATCACATCGTCCTACCAACGATATGACTTACATTGCCGACCGGGGACATGCCCTATGATCGAGAAACCTCGATCATCAATCGCGCAACGAAACTAGTCTTAGTAGAGGCTACTAGGGACCTGGTTGTTTATGCATCACACCCATATTAATGTTTCTGCTTAATACGGTTACATCATGACACAAAAACGTATTATGAACAAACGAGATATGATAAAGAAATACACTTTATTAATTGCCTCTAGGGCATATCTCCTTCAGTCTCCCACTTGCACTAGAGTACAAATTAATCTAGATTATAACTTGGTAAAAGCTTAACACCTATGGTAACTTGGTGTGTTTCATGCTTGTCAAGCGGAAGAGGCTTCGTGAGGTGATCTGCCACATTCAGATCCGTATGCACTTTGCAAATCTTCACTTTGCCTCCTTATATGTACTGTCGTATCACATGGAAGCGTCGGAGAATGAGTTTGGCGGTGGAGTGAGACCTTGGCTCCTTGGCGTTAGCAATGGCACCCGTATTGTCGCAGAAGAGGATCACGGGGTCTTGCGCGCTCGAGAACACTCCAAGTTCAATAATGAACTTCCTCATCCACACAGCTTCATTCGCGGCTTCGCAAGCAGCAATGTACTCCGACTCAATTTTAGATTGTGCGACGATGGGTTGTTTCCCACTTCTCCAGCACACGGTGCCTCCATTCACCTTGAACACATAACCTGTCTGTGACTTAGAGTCATCGGGGTCTGAGCAGAAACTTGCATCAACGTAACCTGTTACGCCAAGTTCTTCATCGCAGCCACCATAGACAAGGAACATTTCCTTTGTCTTATTGAGATACTTAAGAATGCTCTTAACAGTAATCCAATGCGCCATTCCAGGATTACTCTGGAAACGGCTTGTCAAACTTAGAGCCAATGCCACATCAGGTCTAGTACTTAACATTGCATACATAATCGATCTTATGGCTGAAGCATAAGGATGTTTAGTCATATCGGCCTTATCATGTTCCGTTACCGGACATTGTGCCTTTCACAATGTTTTATTCTTGATAACCGGCAGAGAACCCTTCTTTGCCTTCTCCATACCGAAACACTTCAGTATTTTATCAAGATAAGTACTCAGACTCAACACTAATAGACGTCTTGATCTATCACGATAAATTTTTATGCCTAAGACGTATGCAGCTTCTACTAAGTCCTTCATGGAAAATTTACTGTTTAAATAATCCTTCACGCTATTCAGAAGTTCCACATCATTCCTAATCAGCAATATTTCATCTACATATAGTGCTAAGAACACAACCGAGCTCCCACTCATTTTCTTGTAAATGCAGGTCTCTTCCAAATTTTGGACAAATCCAAAACCTTTGATTACCTCATCAAAGCGAAGATTCCAGCTCCGAGATGCTTGCTTCAGTCCATAGATAGATCGCTGAAGCTTGCATACCTTGTTAGCATTTTCTGGATCGACAAAACCTTCCGGTTGTACCATGTACAACTCTTCCTCAATGTTTCCATTTAGGAAGGCTGTTTTGACATCCATCTGCCATATTTCATAATCATAATAGGCAGCAACTGTTAACAAAATCCGAATAGACTTCAGCATCGCTACCGGTGAAAAAGTTTCATCGTAGTCAATCCCATGAACTTGTCGGAAACCTTTTGCGACAAGCCGAGCTTTATAGACGGTCACATTACCATCAACATCAGTCTTCTTCTTAAAGATCCATTTATTCTCGACGGCCTTACGCCCTTCGGGAATATCCATCAAAGTCCACACTTTGTTATCATACATGGATCCTATTTCGAATTTCATGGCTTCTAGCCATTTCTCGGACTCTAGACTCGCCATTGCCTCCTTGTAGTTCGTAGGTTCGTCTTGTTCAATTAACATGACGGTGCAAACCATATTGCCATACCATTCTGGTGCGATCTGAGATCTACCAGATCTTCGAGGTAGTATACTTTCCTCGACAATTTCTCCCACTCCATCCGCGGAGGACGTTTCCGGAATAGCTTCCGTTGCGCCACTCGGAATCTCGAGTTCAGGATCAACGATCTCATCGAGGTCTACCTTCCTCCCACTTACTCCTTTCGCGAGAAACTCCTTCTCTAGAAAGGTACCGGTCTTCGCGACAAACGTTTTGCCCTCAGCTTGGTTGTAGAAGGTGTATCCAACGGTTTCCCGCGGATATCCTACAAAGACGACTTTCTCCGACTTTGGTTCGAATTTGTCGGGCTGTAGTTTCTTAACATACGCCTCACAACCCCAAACCTTCAGAAACGATAACTTAGTCTTCTTGCCATACCATAATTCATACGGTGTCGTTTCAACGGATTTGGACGGAGCCCTATTTAAAATCAATGCGGTTGTTTCTAACGCATAACCCCAGAAGGATACAGGCAAATCGGTAAGAGACATCATAGATCGGACACTATCCAGTAGAGTACGATTACGCCGCTCGGACACGCCGTGACGTTGCGGTGTTCCAGCAGGCGTAAGTTGAGACACCATGCCACAACTCTTCAGATGTGTGCCAAACTCAAAACGCAAATACTCGCCACCGCGATCTGATCGGAGGTGCTTGATTTTCTTGTTAAGCTGATTCTCAACTTCACTTTGAAATTCTTTAAACTTTTGAAAAGTTTCAGACTTGTGTTTCATCAAATAGATATAACCGTATCTACTCAAGTCATCGGTGAAGGTGACGAAGTAACGATAACCATTGCGTGTCGATACGCTCATTTGTCCACACACATCTGTATGTATGACCCCCAACAAGTCCGACGCCTGTTCAACGAAACCTTTGAACGGTGTCTTGGTCATTTTGCCCATAAGGCATGGTTCACATGTATCGACGGATCCAAAATCCAACGAGTCCAAAAGTTCATCTGCGTGGAGTTTCTTCATGGGCTTTACACCAATATGACCAAGACGGCAAAGTCACATATACATGGCGGTATCATCACTACACTTAATCTGTTTGGCATCTATGTTATGGATGTGAGTTCTACGATCGAGATTCAACAAGAATAAACCATTACTGTCGGGAGCATCAACATTAAAGATATCATTCATTGAAATAGCACAGCTGCTTGATACTGATTTAAATGAATAATCGTCTTGTAACAAGCAAGACCCACTTATAATGTTTACACTCAACGATGGTACAAAATAACACTTATTTAAAACCAAAACTAATCCTGATGGTAGATGTAGAGGGAGCGTGCCGACAGTCACCATGTCGACTCTTGATCCGTTGTCGACGCGCATCGTCACCTCATCCTTAGCCAGCCGCCTCTTATTCCGCAACTCCTCCTGAGAGTTACAAATATGAGCAACAAAACCAGTATAAAATACCCAAGTGTTGCTACGGGCGGATGTATGGTACACATCTATAACATGTATATCAAATATACCTTGCTCTTTGTCGACTATCTTGCCAGCTTTCCTGTCCTCCAGGTACTTGGGGGCAGTTGCGCTTCCAGTGACCTTTTCCCTTGCAGTATAAGCACTCCACACCAGCTTTGGGACCAGATTTGGCAGTCTTGGGCTTGACAACCAATTTTCCCTCGCTTCTGGACATCCAGCTCTTCTTTCCCTTGCCACCGGATTTCTTAAAATCGACGGTCTTGTTGACCATCAACAGCGTGTGCTCCTTCTTGATCTCCACCTCAGCAGTCTTGAGCATCACGTACACTTCACCCAGGGACTTAGCCATGCCCTGCATGTTGTAGTTCATGACGAAGCCTTAATAGCTAGGGGGCAATGATTGCAGCACCCTATCAATCGCCAGCTCATCGGGAATCTGGCATTCCAGAGCGTTCAGGCGTTGAACGTAGCCAGACATCTTGACCACGTGCTCGCTAAACTGGTATGCTCCTCCATCTTGGCCGAGAAGAAAATCTCAGAAGTTTCATATCTCTCAGCCTTAGCCTGCGGCGCAAAGACAACCTTAAGATCAGAAATTATCTCAAAGGCGCTCATCTTCTCAAAGCGCTTCTGCAGGTCGGCTTGCATGGTGTAGAGCATGCCACTCTGGACAAAGGCGGAATCCTCCGATTTGGTCTGGAAGACCTTCTTCTCATCCTCAGAGGCTTCATCTGCGGGAGGGTCACCTATGGCGGCCTCAATGACGTAGGCCACCCTATGGGGAGTGAGGAGGATCCTCAGGTTGCGGAATCAATCCATGAAGTTTGACCCATTGGTATTAAGCTTTTCTTGCTCAAGGAACAGACCTAGGTTAAACGAGGGGCGAGACATCTACAATGGAATTTGCAACAACATAAGACTTTGTTCATAATAATTTTGAGTTATAGTATTTTTAGAAAATAACTGACATAACTCCCACTCAAACAAACATCCCTCCTGGTTGTTTAAGCGATTACACGACCCCCATCCATTGCACCACCCCTCATCGTCAGAGCCGGCAGCACAACTTCAAGGGTAGACCATTTGTCCATCACAACAATTTTGTGACTCATGCTCGACCTTTCGGCCTCCGTGTTCCGAGTCCATATCTGCATATGCTAGGCTCGCCACTATAACCTCAACGTAACGCTTGTGCAACATGGCTTACACCCACTGTATGCGAACGCTGATATGTCTGACACCCGATCGTCCCGGCCTGCCTCATAACTTAGAACTTTCTTGGTGGTGCTCGTTGGAGGAAGAACACTAGTGGTATTTTGAAGGGATCATCTTATATATGACTACCGCCGCGTAACTAATATATACTAATATATATAATCACACAATATAAGATGCACACAATAACATCAAATGTAATGCCATGCTATATAGTCCATTGTGCCATGATCTTCTTGGCGCCCGCAGTTCAACAATTTAATAAACCTACCTTGACCATATCACATTGCCCCTGCAAAATAAAGTTAGACACTTCTACTTTATCTTTTGCATATTTTACGTGGATGGGGCTTTCGTAAAAAGAACCGCTTCTTACCTACGAACTTATGACCACAACAACGATCCAATAATTGCATGTTTTAGCATCCCTTTCGGGCCCTCCAGTGAAATGCAAGACCAACTAAAGAGAGAGAAACTGACACCCGCCAGCCACAGATACGGTACAAGCCGTATGTCGGTAGTGGAATCAGTCTCGCGTAAGCGTACGCGTAAAGTCGGTCCGGGCCGCTTCATCAACTCGATGCCGCTGGAATCACAAGTGCACGCTAGAGGGTAGCAAATAACAGGAACGGTGCCCCCGTGCAGAACACAGGTTCTAACAACGTACAACTATATCTACGATATATCGGCTGTGATACCACTGAAGGGGATCGTGTGCAGAAAACAAAAAAATTCCTAGCAACGATATCTTAAAACATGCCAAGATCTATTATATGCAAATATAGTAGTACGAACGGAGATCGGAATACATACCCTTGTAGACCGAAAGCGGGGATTACGTTCCCGCACGAACGTTGACGATGAAGACCGACGAAGCCGACCTCAAGGTCGTGTAGAGGAAGCAGACCTCCCAGCACCGCTAGCGCAGCACCTCGCAGGGCGTTACACACGTACGGTGGAGACGACGACCTCCGAAGCTCCAGCCCAGGACGAGCAGCGGTAGACTTGGACCGAAACACCAGTAGCGCGGCAACGGGCTATGGTGGAAGAGATCTCTCTCTCAACTCGGCGCAACTCCGACAAAGGGAATCACGAAATCGAGAGAGAATTGGGGAATTAATTGGTTAATTAAAAGGCCAGGGGTGCCCCTTATTATATAGGCTCCCGGAGGGGGAGCCAACCTGCTCACCAGGCAATGTGGGACTATCCCCCACATGCCTGGTGCGGCACATGGTGCGTCGGCCACCTGGTGGGCCCCTTGTGGCCCACCTAGGCCGACCACCTTGGCCCCCACCGAATCCCCCTAGGGAATTTTTGAAGGGGATCGTGGGCAGAAAACAATAATTTTCCTAGCAAAGATATCCTTAAACTAGCCAAGATCTATTCTATGCAGATATAGTAGTACGAACGGAGATCGGAATACATAACCTTGTAGACCGAAAGCAGGGATTACGTTCCCGCACAAACGTTGTCGATGAAGACCGACGAAGCCGACCTCAAGGTCGTGTAGAGGAAGCAGGCCTCCGAGTACCGCTAGCGCAGCACCTCGCAGGGAGTCGCACACGTACGGTGGAGACGACGCCTCCGAAGCTCCAGTCCAGGACGAGCAGCGGAAGACTTGGACCGGAACACCAGCAGCACGGCAGCGGGCTATGGTGGAGGAGATCCCCGACTCCTCTTGCTCGGCGCGGCTCCAACTTGGGAACCACGAGATCGAGAGAGAAATCAGGAATTAATTGGTGAATTAAAAGGCTGGGGGTGCCCTTTCTTATATAGGCTCCCAGGGGGAGCCAACCTTGCCAGCCAGGCAATGTGGGACTATCCCACAGCCTGGTTCGGCTAGGCTTGGTGCGCCGGCCCCCTGGTGGGCCCCTTGGCCCATCCAGGCCGGCCACCAAGGCTCCCCACCGAATCCCCTAGGGATTTTTCCCCTCTTGGGCCTTCTTTCGTCCGGAAGGCCCATTTAGGGAAATCTGCCTTAATAAATTCGAAAATAAATATATAAAATCACATTTGCATATTAATAACACTAATTAATATCAAACATAATATATATAATATTTTCTAGCTCCGAAAACTCTTTCGGCGATGCCCGATCTCCATCGGACCTCTCCCGGGACGCTCCCGGTGATCTCCTTCCTTTCCGGTTGTCTTGTCGAAACCCCTTAAGTGTGTTACCCTAGCGGTTCGATATAATATCAGGTATGACCAAGACTCCTCAATGATCAACGACTAATCCGTAGGCCTGGACCCCATGAATTAATCCATGAGATATAACGAATGACTTTCATCTATCAAACCTGAACATGAAGTCTTAGACCTTTTGCCATAGCGATACTTAGCACGTCCGAGTGTCGTTCCATAGATATCTCCATACCTAATCCCGACCTCGTTACCGACGATGCTATCTTCTACTCGTTCATGATCTCATGTCTCCGTGACCTAGTCACATGCTTGCAAGCTCATTAGACAAGATCTCACCGAGTGGGCCCGAGAGTATCTATCCTGCTACGCGGACTGGCAAATCGCGCTCTTGACCCCTCGTCTCAATACTCCTTTCCAATACCCAAAAGTATCACCGTTATTGTCATACTAAATAAGATACGACGTTTGGTGCAATCAAAGTATCTTCGGGGAATATCAATAAGAGTTGATCTCACGGTCAAAGGTGTAATGACTATGTTCTCCAAATCTGGGTATGTCCATCACATCGCTCTCCAGCGATATGACTCTCATTGCCGACCGGCGCCATGCCCCATGACCGGGAAACCTCGATCATCAATCGCGCAACGAAACTAGTCTTAGTAGAGGCTACTAGGGACCTGGTTGTTTACGTATCACACCCGCATTAATGTTTCCGCTTAATACGGTTCTAGCATGACACAAAAACCTATTATGAACAAACGAGATATGATAAAGAATACACTTTATTAATTGCCTCTAGGGCATATCTCCTTCAATTTTTCCCTCTTGGGACTTCTTTCGACCAGAAGGCCCATTTAGGGAAATCAGCCTAAATAAATTCGAAAATAAATATATAAAATTATATTTAGACATTAATTACACTAATTAATATCAAACATATTATATATAATTTATTCTAGCTCTGAAAATTATTTCGTCGCTGCCCGATCTCTATCAGACCTCTCCCGGGACGTTCCCGGTGATCTCTTTCCTTTCCGGTTGTCTTGTCGAACCCCTTAAGTGTGTTACCCTAGCGGTTCGATATAATAACAGGTATGATCGAGACTCCTCTCTGATCAACGACTAAATCGTAGGCCTGGACTCCATGAATTAATCCCTGTGATATAACGAATAACTTTCATCTATCAAACCTGAACGTAAAGTCTTAAATCTTTTGCCATAGCGATACTTAGCGTGTCCGAGTGTCGTTCATTGATATCTCCATATCTAGCTAACCTCGTTATCGACAACGCTATCTTCTACTCGTCTATGATTTCATGTCTCCGTGACCTAGTCACATGCTTGCAATCTCATTAGACATAATCTCACCGAGTGGGCCCTAGAGTATCTATCTTGCTATGCGGATTGGCAAATCCCGCTCTTGACCCCTCGTCTCAACTACTCCCTTCCGATACCCAAAAGTATCACCGTTATTGTCATACTATATAAGATATGACGTTTGGTGCGATCAAAATATCTTTCAGGAATAACAATAAGAGTTGATCTCACGGTCAAAGGCGTAATGACTACGTCCTACAAATATGGGTATGTCCATCACATTGTTCTACCAACGATATGACTTCCATTGCCGACTGGCGCCATGTCATATGATCGGGAAACCTCGATCATCGATCGCGCAACGAAACTAGTCTTAGTAGAGGCTACTAGGGACCTGGTTGTTTACGCATCACACCCATATTAATATTTCCGCTTAATACGGTTACAACATGACACAAAAACGTATTATGAACAAACGAGTTATGATAAAGAAATACATTTTATTAATTGCCTCTAGGGCATCCCCACCCCACAAGATGTACATATAATCCTTCAAAGAAAAGTTTACTTAGACCCAAGGCCACATTCCCACGGATGGAACTGAACCTAAATTAGTGACATAGCCATCTCACTAAGGGAAATCACAACAATCTAGTTTTGGAAAGGGGGAAATTGTAGCACCGCCTCCTTAGTCATGTCCTCTTGTCTCCTCATTCCTCTTCCAAAATTACAATGACTGAAACAAAGTGACGTCCCGCGTTATGATTTTTTTCATTTTGACAAAAGTAGTGGTGATGAGATATTGTTTTGTTTTTCTTTTAACAATGAAGTTCTCCATTTTTTGGTTTCCAACAATTCGCTCGGTCTGTGATAGGTGAATCCCCTTCCACATGACCTTTCAGGACATTTGTTTTTCTTCATCTGATTCAATTAAATCTGGGGCTCTTGTAATTCTCATTTTCATAGGCCAACTAAGATATTTGAGCTGAACTGTTGATTGTCCACACGTCATTGTCGTTTATCATTTTTTATGTATTATAGTTGTTTATGTGTTGTTTCTGTGTTGTATTATAGTTTTTTTATGTATTTGTTTATCATTTTTTATGTATTATATTTGTGACTATAGTTTCAAGTATAATATGTTGTTTCTGTGTTGGAGTGCGACCATGTGGTGTAGTCTTTGGTTGAGATGTTTTGTATGTACAAAACATAATTGTGTGCTTGAACTGAGCATTGTCAAAAATAAGAAATAGAAGACAATAAGTAGTTTGTATTTCATATTGTATCTATAGAGCGTTTAGATAGAATATTACTATGATAGATTAAATTTATGTTTTTTTGTTAAAATATAAAAGCTGATTATATAATTATCAGTGTACAAAGGACCCATTTCCTTGTATCGTAGTAGTGTGCGAGATCTGATCATTGGTATCAACTATACCTAGTTTGATTATTTTTCCGACAATTATTTTTTTCTCGTTCCGAGATATGACATCCTTATGACCTAGTCACATGCTTGCAAGCAGTGTCGATGTGAGAGCACCGAGAGGGTCTAAAGTATATCTATCAGTCATCTAGATGGACAAATCCCATTTCTTGATCCATGAGACTAGGTTAACTAATACTTTCGGAATACCCAACGCCACCTTTATAGTCACCCTGTTATGCTGTGACGTTTGATCTTATCAAAACATTTTCCGGTGTCAGTGACTAACGTGATCTAATGGTTTAAGGATCAATGTTACATTGTATGCTAAATAGAACAATGTAAATGACAAGGTTATACCAAACGGGTACCCCTTCGTGTGGGTACCTGGTGCACGTAATGACTAAATCCCAATTGTCAACTGGCTGAGGAAGCCCATCAAGCGAAGACCAAGTCGAATATCTCTTACTATAGATAGCATAGTCGGAAATACTTTCCATACATGTAGTCCTAGTCGGTTACGTCCCGAGACCTGTACCCCTATATAAAGGACAGGAGGGTGATCGACTAAGGACACGCCTAACCAGAACCACAAAACCCTAGCAAGATCGACATCTTGCTAGACCCATGTACTCGCCGCATATACACAATCAATAACAGACAAGCAGGAGTAAGGGTTTTACCTCATTCGAGAGCCCTGAACCTGGGTAATTCCCACTTTGTCAGCCAACGAATCTACCAACACCACGCGTTCTCTACTTCATAACTCTTACCCTAGGCTAGTAACCATGGGTATTGATGGGGACATCCCTCATCAATTGGCGCCGTCTGTGGGAACATGTGGTGTTGGATCCACGGATTTTTCGGTCCAAATTTCAAACGGTGATCCGCCGATTACTTCAAAAGGATGCACATCAACAACAACAACTCATATCCAGACCACAGGCGACCACTCGCCAAAGGCAGCATCGCCAGCAAGGATCAGGCCACACTCACCCGAAGCTCAGGAGATCTACTCCAATCTTGATTCAGGCTTTAATCTAACTGTTGGAGAACATATTTGTTTATTGATCAGCTTGGTGTGCAGGATTTAGTCGAACAGATCGCAACCCAGCCAGCTCAGAAGAGATCGACTGAGATCACATGTGCAGCAGACAAAGATGATACCTCATCGCAGACCGATCTAATCCCACCGCCACAATCTCCAACAGAGTCAACGACATCCGCAAAATTCAACAAATTCATGGCGGATGAGTTCCCTGAAGAGGAAGAACTGCCGACTGCTTTAGTCGACGACATGATCATATCGACAACTTCGGCTGGAAGCACTGGAGCACCAACATCACAGATCGATCCGATATCATCCATAGCAGGGTCCATGTCCACAAAGGAATTCAATGAATTCATAAGGCAAAACGAGATGGAAGAAGTGCAGTCGACCTTCCATATCAACCCAACCGAAAATCGTATGCAGATCGACGCTCCAGAAGAAAGCTTTCACCTACCAAAGTATGATGAGCCTACAGAAGGCAGCATACATCTTGCTGACTTCACCGGTGTAGAGATCCAGTCGCCAAAGCATACTGCCGTCGACTATGATGAACATACGCAACAAGAAGAAGATGATGAAGGCAACAAAAACATAGAGCAGAGCAGTAACAACGAAGCAGCATATGAAGAACAGTCCGACTACACATATCGCATACCACGACAGGTTTACGTAGCAACGGCAGCAGAAACATCAGAAAAAGCGGCCAATCGACAACCGGTCGAGTACCCCTGCACAGTCACCCTGCCAGACGGCACAACCACTCTACACATCTCAGCAGAGACAGCGGTGAAAATAACAAAATTCATCGAAGAGGGCATAATGATGCCAGAAGATGCATCTCCAAACGAGTTGGCAACATACAACTACTTCAACTGGAAGGAAGCACAAGGCCTAAAGCAATACAGTGCAACACTCGAAGAGCGAAAAAGGCAAGCAAGCATATCAAGCGCTCGAAGACGACAGTTATCGATGAGTTCTACAGGAGCAACTGAAGCACGACGCAGATCCAGATTCGACAGAATCCCTGAACACGAAAGGCCAGACGTCACTCGAAACCTGAACAACTCGTTCCTAACCGTCAACTCTGATGGCATTATCCAGTCGAAAACAGCAGAAGGGGCCCTCATATCCATAGGAGCATACCTCCAAGCAGGAAAACCACCGGCAGGTGACCCAGCTGAGGCAAGATACCTACAACAAATAAAGACCCTAGAGATCGCAGCAAAAGAACTGGTCGATGGAGGAAGGAGAAGGCGTAGCAGAAGCCGCTCAAGAGAGCGCTCCAGTCGCAGTCCTCAGCGCAGCAGCGGCAGGAGAAGTTCAAGCCGCCGCAGATCAAGAAGCAGATCCAGAGGATCAGGCGGTTGGGAATCACCTGACAATTGCAATGCAGGACCATGCGGAGCACAATGCTTCACTCGACGGATTTAGGAAACGAAACTCCCAAAGAAGTTCGGCCTACCAACCATGCCGAAATTCAACTCAAAACAAGAACCCTCGGGATGGCTAGAAGATTACAAATTAGCGGTCATATGCCAACGAGGAACAACAACGATAACACTGCAAGACATACATCTAATGCTTGAAGGCACAGCCCGCGACTGGCTCAAATCATTATCGGCAGGAGCCTACGACTGCTGGGATCACTTCAAAGAGGACTTCATAAAATATTTCGACCCCCTCTACGAAAGGTCGAAAACATTTGAAGAACTGAGAGCATGTCGACAGAGGTCAGACGAGACGCTCAGATCTTACATCAGAAGGTGGACCTCCATTCGAAACTCGGTGGGCGCAATATCAGAAGACAAGGCCATGGACGGCTTCACAAACGGAGTCCTAAGAAAAGATTTCCGGGAGGCGCTTGGACGGAAAAAGCAAAAAAACATGACAGAACTTATGAAGCTAGCAACCGAGTGGGCAGATGGCGAAGATGCAGTCCAGAGAAAAACCCCACACTCGCCGCAACGACATCGTGACAGACGAGACTACGACGACAGTAGAGATCGTCGGGATAGGGAAGACAAACGAAGACGACGCAATCACGATAGCAGAGATAAAGGCAACGTCAAATTCATGGCGGCAGGATTCTCAAATGATAATCATAGTCAAAACGACGGGAAACAAGACAACGGACGAGAAGCCAGAAGCAGCTACAAGAACGACATGCCAGTCGGTCGTCGTGACAACAGGGATCATGTACAACAAGGAAGCTACAATAAACAAGATAGGCAACAACGCTTGGATCCAAAGATAAAGAATCCATGCAGATTGCACTTATTCAAGGACCTAGAGACGGGAAGATTAATCTCTAGTCAGACGATTGAAAACTGTCGAGAATTCGAACAGTTGGCAATCGAATACGCAAGAAAGCATAGGGGCAATACATTCGAGCACATGGTACCCGCACCACAGGGCGCAACACTACCACCACCACCACCATATGACCCTAACGGTCAAGCTGCATGAGCTATATATCAAACACACCAACAGTCGACAGGTCAACACTCGAGCCATCATAGGCAAACGTACATGATCCAGAAAGGGCGACCATCAAACAGGCAACAAAAATTGCATACCAGGCAGGTTAATATGGCGGTCATGGCACCACCAGCTGTGCCGGAGTACCTCCGCAGATCTGAAACAGCGGTTACATTCAGTCGAGAGGACCACCCACCATCTGTTTACAGGCCCGGACATTCTGCTCTAGTATTAGAAGCCCAAATAGGAAGTTACAACATGACTAAGGTCTTCATGGATGGAGGGAGTGGCATCAACATCATCTTCGCCAACACACTACGTCGAATGAACAGGTCAGTCGACAACCTACCTCCATCGTCAAATACTTTTCATGGCATAGTCCCAGGCAAATCCATTGTGCCAAACGGCACAATACAGCTCGACGTCACATTTGGAGATGCAACACATTTCCGCACCGAAACAATGGAATTCAAAGTTGTCGACTGGAGGTCACAATACCATGCCATACTCGGACGACTGGCGTTTGCCCGATTTATGGCAATACCACATTAAAGATAAACAAGCTAACAAGACAAGCAAGTAAGGGAGCAAAGATAAGAGGAACCAAGCGAAGCACGCGGAGACGAAGATGTAATCCCGAGTTCCACCCAAGGGTGTACGACTCGTTTGGAGAGGTGTGCGCTACCACAACAGGTTAGCCGCAACGCCACAAAGGCTCACCTTCTTCTCCGATGAACTCAACCACAAAGGTTGCGAGTCCACCTTCCACTATTGATCCCCTTTTAGGGCGGAGATCGAATCTCTTACAAACGCTTGAGGCACGCACCCACAACTTAATTGGGGGCTCTCAAGATGACCACAAAAGGTCAAGGCAACACCAAGATTACAACAATGGTGAACTAGGTTTTCCCACCGGAAACCCTAGCCACGAAATCCCCAAGTGAATGGGGAGGAAATGCAAATCCCTTCGGTGAAGATGTAGATCCGGGCCTTCTCCTCCAATCCTCCAAAGATCAACGAATTTGGGTGGAGGGATTGGGAGATCTTGTTGATTTGAGCTTTCAAGAATGGTAGGAGAGAGAAAATCTGAGAGCTAGCTGTTCTTGAGTGAGTGAGGGGATATTTATACCCCCTCCCAAAATCTGGCCGTTGGCTGCCTCGAGGACCCGGAAATTCCGGTATAAGTGACACCCGGAAATTCCGGTCACCCGGAATATCCGGTGCAATGAAATATCCGAGTTGAATTTCCGGTTGAGATCAGAACCACTTTGACATCTTGACTTAGCCAATTTTCTGAGGGTGACTCGGAAATTCCGAGTCAGTGAAATTTCCGAGCTGAATTTCTGGTTGAAGTCAGAACCACTTTCTGATCTTGACTTAGCCAATTTTCTGAGGGTGACTCGGAAATTCCGAGTCAGTGGAATTTCCGAGCTGAATTTCCGGTTGAAGTCAGAACCACTTTCTGAACTTGACTTAGCCAATTTTCTGAGGGTGACTCGGAAATTCCGAGTCAGTGAAATTTCCGAGCTGAATTTCCGGTTGAAGTCAGAACCACTTTCTGATTTTTCCTTAGCCATTTTTCTGTTAGGTATAGGAGACCCGGAATTTCCGATCCTGGAAATTTCCGGTTCCAATAATCCGATTCTGGGAAGAATTTCAGAAACTCTTTTTCTCTACATTTTGGCTTTGGGATATGTGATATGCAACTCACACAAACTGAAATACTTAGCAAATAGGATTAGTACATCATTGGTATTGTTAAATAACACTCAAAACACTAGGGATTAAGAAATGTTCTTTCAATCTCCCCCTTTTTGGTGTTAGATGACAATACCAAGATTTGCAAAGAAACAAAATGCAATATCATGTTTTTGACAGAAAATGGCTCCCCCTAAACAAGTGCATGTAAGCAACACAATATGACAAAGGATAAGAGCAATTTTATAACAACAAACACAGGATATCACATAGGAGAAAAGAGACAAAATGTAAGGTTATGGTAGCATTTGAGACTAGATAGATTTTCATACCTTGTGTATATAGGATATGAAGAGAATACCAACACAATAAATTTGGAGTCTCAACCATAGGATAATGATAGCATAATTGTCTCAATACACATAGTCATCACACATAGAAAATAAATGAGTTCAACAAATAACTTCAAACAAGATAAATGGACACAAGCGCAAATAAATGGTAAACGCATATGCTTGTGCCCAAAACCTTGCAAATCCCCGAAACCCTACTAGAGCAACTTCTCCCCCTTTGGCATCTAAACACCAAAAAGGAAGAGGAGTGATGCTACGTCCCATGAGGGTCTTCAGTCCGAGGGGGTCTCCTCATCATCATCATCATCAGCATCATCATCATCCTCATCATCCTCATCCTCATACTCTGCCTCCTCATCATCATCTTCCTCCTCATCATCATAATCATGTCCAGTGGTGTACGAGCTGCCGCCAAGGTCATGGTCAATCTGAGTCCACGGAGCCAAGGAACCTTGGTTCCACTGAGCAAAGGTCAGGGGATCAAAGAGTTCAGCAGGAGCAGGAGAGCCAGACGCATGATGAAGGATCAAGTCTTGCTTGTAGGCCAACTGACGGCGATCCTTGTAGGCAGTGTATTGCTCCTTGCGGATGTCCACGTTCATGCATAGGACATTGCGTTGGAACCAATTCAGCTTCTTTACCTTCGCATGAGTGGCTGGGACATAAGTGGGAGCAGCAGCCCTCCTAGCATCACCCATGAAAGATCCACCCTGAGCTGAGCTAGTAGAAGGCCTAGGAGGGGGCTTGACCACTGTCTTCTTCTCATAAAGCTTCTTGAAGTCATGCGGCTCCATCTCACCATTGTTGAAGTTATAGTCAGGAAACTTGAACTTGATGAGCTTCATGATGTAAGGAGCATAGGGAATAGTGACCCTGGTGGTCATGGCTTCATACATCTCATTGTAGATGTAATCCATAACATCCACACTCCAGTCTTCATCAGAACCAGGGTCCTCCACAATGCGGTTGGCATGAAGGAGCAAGTTGCATAGAGGGGTCACCACATTGTCGTTGTTGCCACCACTTGGTGCAATGTTCTCACGCAGGATGCGCACAAGAACATCATAAAGTGGAAGCAAGTCACGAGAATTGCCAGGGGTGGCTCCCTCACCATATAAGTGCACTGTTTGCTTCTTGTTGAGCTTGTAAGTGTGGTGCATGCGAAAGCCTTGAGGATTGTCACCATCAAACATTTAGCCCAAAACCTTGGCAAACTCCTCAAAGTTGGACTCACGGAAAGATTCCCCAGTCATCCACTTCATAGTCTTCTTCGAGTCACCCTTGATCACTAGGGTGGCAAAGAACTGCATCACAAGCTGAGAGTTGTAAGGACAGCGAGTGAGCACCAGCCTCTCCAAGCCCATGGTCTTGACAATATGAATAGCCTCAACAAAGGAGGCTTTCTTCTGCAGAGTTGCAAGATCAAACAGATTTATAGGCCGAATGGGCTTCGACAGAGAGAGGTAGAGGTCCACGAGAATGTGCTCTTGCTCTTGGCACCAATAGCTGTGATCATCCTGAGAGTTGTCCCTTGGCCTAAGGTACCAATCCCCTTGTCTGAGCTGAGAATATTCAACTGAGTTCATCTTTGAGTAGTTCTGACGTTAAGGAATAGGGGCATTCTTCCTTTTCTTGGATGGTGGCTTGCTAGCAACAGCTTTCTTCTGCCTTTGAATAGGAGGATTGCTGCAGGAGGCAGGACCCTTTCCCTTGTTGACAGGGTTCTTGTGGACAGGTGCTCTTGTTGTGTTCCTTGATGCCCCAGCGGACGGACTCCCACTAGAACCTTTGAATTTGAGCATAGTGGGTAGCATAAGGTAAGTGCACACAAGTCAGGAGATTATACACACATTAGATAGGCATTTGATGAATCATATGTAGTTAAACATGAGTTAATCTTAAAACTGCAGTGTTTGGCTCGGAAATTCTGATTCAGACATGACCGGAAATTCCGGGGGACCGGAAATTCCGAGTCAGACTGAGTCGGAAATTCCGAGTCAGACAGAAACAGTGCAGATCTGAGATTGACTCGGTCTAAAACTAGATCGATCCAACACAATGCAAAACTAATGTATGTAGATGGCAGGGAATAGTGCTAGGAACAATCTCTACCAAGCAATCTTGAAACAAATAACTCCACATCAAGATCCTAGTGCAAGCACATAAGGAAGAGGAAAAGTGAAGTTACCCTCATCCATTGAGGCCATTGCTTGGAGGAGTGAGTTCCCGGGGCGGAGGAGGAGCAGATCCGGCCGAGAAAGAGGTTCCCCGGCGGTCGGAGTGCTCCGGAGGGATCTTGGAGCAGCAGGGGCGGCGGCTGGAGGAGAGGGAGGTCGGGGGTGAAAGAAGGGCACGAATGAGCCCTTAGACCCCGAGCCTGCCCTTATATTTTTGGACAAACCGCCCAACCGGATATTCCGGGTGTAACTTACACTGGAAATTCCGAGTCACCGGATATTCCGGTTCATAAATGAACCGGATATTCCGACCTGCTGAGCTAAAATTCCAGTTTTCAAATGGATGACTTGTGTGCAATAGAGAGAAATGTTTTGAGGGGGAAGTAGGCTTGGGATAGATTTCCAAACTGTCATTGGTACACCATACTCAACTCACAACTACCAAATCGAAACATAAAGCGCCAAGTTGAGTAGGTTTCCCACATGCATGAAAAGGAAGGCAAATAGCAACAATAAGCTCCAAATAAAACCAACTCTTCAAAGAGAAGAGGTCGGTGGCCGAGGCCACCATGTAGGAGTGTAAGGCATGTCACCGCGAAGATGTATCTTGGGTACATAACCAATACTCGTCGTTTTAGCTCATTAGTCATAAGAATGAATATAGAGATAAAAGAACACTTGCTATCGGCATAATAGGGGGAGGGATGGCCCAATGTATTAGGACCGCACTCCCCCTATTTCCATGCCTACATCTAAACAAGATAAGATGCAATTACGCCCTAGGTGAGTGTGCAAGCGATCAAGCTAAGGACCTCGAATCAATGATATTTAGCTCATTCCTCAAAAAGCAAAACCTTCCTTCCTCAAGGGGCTTCGTGAAGATATCCGCCAATTGATCCCTTGTGCCCACATATGATAAGTCAATGTCTCCTCGGGCCACATGATCTCTTATGAAATGATGGCGGATCTCAATATGCTTGGTTCTTGAATGTTGCACCGGGTTGTAAGCAATCTTGATGGCACTTTCGTTGTCACATAGAAGAGGCACTTTGTCGCAATCAACTCCGTATTCCTTTAAAGTTTGCCTCATCCATAGCAACTGAGTGCAACAACTTGCGGCGGCAACATACTCGGCTTCGGCGGTGGAGAGAGATATACAATTTTGCTTTTTAGAAGACCAACTTACCAAGGACTTCCCAATAAATTGACAAGCGCCGGAGGTTGACTTCCTATCATCATGATCTCCCGCCCAATCAGAATCCGTGTACCCACATAATGAGAAATTTGCATCCTTGGGGTACCACAATCCAAAGGTTGGGGTATAAGCCAAATATCTAAAGATCCTCTTGACCGCCATATCATGGCTTTCTTTAGGAGCCGTCTGATATCTTGCACACACTCCTACGGCTAGCACTATATCCGGTCTAGATGCACAAAGGTAGAGGAGAGATCCAATCATGGAGCGGTATACCTTTTGATCCACATCCTTACCCTTAGGGTTGAGCTCAAGATGGCATTTGGTTTGCATTGGGGTAGAGGCACCCTTGAGCTCAAGCAACTCGTACTTCTTGAGCATGTCTTGAATGTACTTTGCTTGGTTGATGAACGTTCCTTCCCTCAATTATTTGATCTCAAATCCGAGGAAGAACTTCATCTCACCCATCATAGACATCTCAAACCTGTCAGTCATAAGCTTAGAGAATTCTTCGTTAAATGCTTTGTTAGTCGATCCAAATATAATGTCATCCACATATAATTGACAAATGAAAAGCTCTCCATTAACTTTCTTAGTGAAAAGTGTGGGGTCGATTTCCCCAACTTGGAATCCACGGTCTACAAGTAGTTCTCTAAGGTGCTCGTACCACGCTCGTGGGGCTTGTTTAAGGCCATAGAGTGCCTTATCCAACTTGTAGACATGGTTCGGATACTTGAGGTCTTCAAACCCCGGTGGTTGCTTAACATAAACAAGTTCATTTAGTGGACCATTTAGAAAAGCGGATTTGACATCCATTTGTTGCAACTTAAAGTTATGATGAGAGGCATAAGCAAGAAGAATACGAATTGACTCAAGTCGAGCCACGGGCGCATAGGTTTCTCCAAAGTCAATGCCTTCAATTTGGGAGTAACCTTGAGCCACCAATCTTGCCTTGTTCCTAACCACCATGCCATGTTCATCTTGCTTGTTCTTGAAAATCCACTTGATGCCGATAACATTGCTGCAATCTTTGGGTCTTTCCACCAACTTCCACACCTTGTTGCGCTCGAAGTTGTTGAGCTCTTCATGCATAGCATCAAGCCAATCTTTATCTTCAAGAGCTTCAAAGACCTTCTTGGGTTCTACCATGGAGATGTGAGCTTGATGTTCACTAAAGCTTGCAAGTTGTCTTCGGGTAGAGACCTTGCTTCTCACATCACCAAGCACCTTGTCAAGAGATAGAGCTCTTAATTCTTGTGAAGTGCCAACCCTATTCAAACGGCAGATCTCGATTTCCCTCCGAGTGGTGGGAGGAATCGCTTGATCATCTTGATCATTCATGTCTCCGCCTTGACATATTTGATGGCCTTGATCAACCATTGGAGTGATGTCCATCGGTGAAGGAGAGGGTTGATCTTGGCCTTGCGGCGAGCTGACACCGGGAATGTCAGCAGGACCGGATATTCCGGGTTCATGGACCGGAAATTCCGAATCACCGGAATTTCCGACTCCAGTTTGAACCGGATTTTCCGGCCCTCCGGAAATTCCAGGAGCAGCTGGAGAATCTTGTGTTTCTTCTTGGCTAGGCGCATTGGGCAAGGTGTTGTCGATGGGTGTTTCTTGTGTTGGGGTGGCCACCACTTGTGAAGAACTTGATCCTTGGTGAGCAACCTCATAATAGAGTTCAACGGGGCGGTGGACTCCCAACCCCATTCTGCGGATAGCATCTTGAGGTTGATCATCACCTACAACGGAAACACCACTTTGCTCCACAAGGGAGCCGTCATTCTCCTCGAACACCACACTACAAATTTCTATGATTATGCGCGAGGCCTTATCATAGACTCTATAAGTGTGGGATTCGGATCCGTAGCCCACAAATGTCCCTTCAAGAGACTTAGATTCAAACTTGCCTAAACGAACACCTTTGATGAGATAAAAACACTTACAACCAAAAACTCGGAAGTAAGAGATATTGGGCTTGTTCCCGGTGAGCACTTCATAGGGGGTCTTCATGAGTCCTTTGCGGAAGAAGAGTCGGTTGGATGAATGGCAAGCGGTGTTGACGGCTTCGGCCCAAAATTTGTGAGGGGACTTGAACTCGGCCATCATCGACCTTGCCAACTCAATAAGAGTGCGATTCTTCCTTTCGGCTACACCATTTTGTTGGGGAGTATAAGCAGCGGAATATTGATGACGAATCCCTTCTTCACTAAGGAACTCGTTTAAGGTGTAGTTCTTGAACTCGGACCCGTTGTCACTTCTTATCACCAAGATAGGGACATTGTGTTGACGTTGAGCTTCATTGGAGAAGTCGATGATAGTTTGTTGAGTCTCCATCTTCGACTTGAAGAAGAAAACCCATGTGTATCTTGAATAGTCATCAACAATCACCAAGCAATATTTCTTGCCACCAAGACTAGCCTCCGGAACGGGACCAAAGAGGTCAACATGGAGAAGCTCCAAAACCCTTTTTGAGGAAATGATGGTCTTGCTTGGATGGTGAATGTCATGCATTTTTCCTTCAACACAAGCCCTACACATTCGATCCTTCGAAAAAGAAACGTGGTCTTTTAGTCCTAGGATATGGCCACCCTTGTGGAGACTTTGCAAAGTCCTCATGTTGACATGGTCTAGTCGGCGATGCCATAGCCAACCCAAGTCCGCCTTTGCGAATAGGCACATTGTATGAGAAGTGGTGACTCCGGAGAAGTCAACCACATAGAGCCCATTCTCAATGTACCCAACGAAAGACACATTGAGAGACTTGCTCCGCATGAGGATAACCATCTCCTTTTTTAAGACGACGGTATAACCCAAACAAGTTAAAGAATGGACGGAGATCAAGTTGAAACCTAGGGACTCGACAAGCAAAACATTCACAAGTGTGATGTCCGGTGCCACTACCACCTTGCCGAGCCCTATTACCTTAGACTTTGAATTGTCACCATATGTAACGGTCATTTGATCATCATTAGGCTTCAACTCCGTTAGAATTTCCTTGCTTCCGGTCATATGACTAGTGCACCCACTATCAATTACCCATTTCGATCCTCCGGAAGCAAGGCCCTACACACAATCAATTCTTTGGTTTAGGTACCCATTTTGCAATGGGTGCCTTTTGGTTAGCAACAAGGGTCTTTGGAACCCAAATAGCATATTCAATATAACCATCAAAAGGACCAATGTATCTAGCATAGACATCCCCATAATGATCAACATATAAGGCATAATTGGGGTTAGATATGCCCGCAAAGTCATCACGAGTGGGAGTGCCCCTTGTGGCATTTCCACTCGCGATGTCATCTTTCTTGGCTTGTGCGGGCTTGGTCTTCTTCTTGATCTTCTTCTTCTCCTTAGAAACATAGCCTAGACCTTCCTTACCCTTGTGGGGCACTCGCTCATGAAGAGGAATAGTGAGTTTCCCCTTACCTTTATCAAGGGAGGTCTTGGACTCGGTTGTCATGGAGGGAACAAACAAGATCCTAGATTTATCCTTGACAACATTTGCATTAGTATTCAAAGGAGTAGAAGTACTAGGTTTCTCAAGAATAGATATCCGAGTTTGGAGTTGATCACGAGACTTGAGGAGACGTTTGTGATCACTTGTCAATACCTTGTGAGTATTTTCAAGTGACTCGAGGTCTTCGCAAAGTCTAGCATGAGCAACTACAAGCTCGGACTTTTCATTTTGCACAATTTTACATTTAGCAAAGTAGAGATCATGATCCTTAGTGATCTTAGCAAGTTGCTCCTTGAGGAGAGCATGAGCTTCTTGTTCATCTTCGAGAGAGGATTGGAGGGACACCTTAGCGTGTGCATCCTCTCTCTCAATCTCACCTTTTAATTCAAGCTCATCCTCAAGCTCACCTATACGACTCATAATTGAGCCAAAGTGTTTCTTTCCTTCTCCTTGCAAGTTAGTCATGAATTTATCAAACACAATAATTTCTTCCTTGACTTCTAGGCTCATACCATCATCAATGTCATGGGATATGGAGGTGGGGGACAATTTTACCTAGGATGTCTTTGCCATGAGACATCTTGGATTCTTGATTATGGGGCTCTCGTTTGGTGAGGAGAAGAGTTACGGAGGTGTGGAAGAAATGGCTAGTGCGGCCACTTGCGTTGGAGTATCCTCCTTGTCACTATCTTCATCATTGGTGGGATATTGCTCTTGAGTTACCAAGACAATCTTTTGGTTCTTCTTGAAGAAGGGCTTCTTCATGGGCATGGGCCCCTTGCCCTTCGTCTTGGCCACGAGCCTCCCACCATGATCCTCCCTTCTCTCCCATGGGCAATCTGCAACAAAGTGGCTTTTGTCATCACAATTATAGTAAAGCCTCACCTTGTTCAATGGCTTTCCTCCATTGGATGGAAACTTCTTGTCAATCCTCGATTTGGCCCTTCCGGGGTTCTTCCAAAACGTTCTTGCCGCAAGACCCATGTGTTGAGTAAGAGTACTTGAGAGGTGTAACGCCCCGGGATTTATCCCCAATTAGATTTTTGTTGTTTTTCTTTTTGCATCATCATTACATCACATCATTATGCATTTGTCACTCCTTTTATTTTATTGTATTTAAATTTGAATCACACCTTTCCAATTCAAATTCCACTTTTAAATCTAAATGCAAATCAAATCAATTTAAATGTGGTATTTAAATTCTTTTCAAATATTCAAATTAATATATTAAATTGTGTTTTGGAAACAATAATTAAATTGCTATTTAAAACAAAAACTATTTTGTAAAGTTTATCTATACCAATCCTTTTTCTATTTTGATTTAAAATACAAAAACAGAAAATAATTAAGTAAAAGAAATAAAACCAGGGAGGAAAAATCTTCCCTGGCCGAAGCCCACCCTTGGCCCATCTTCTCTCTGAAGCCCAGCCCACCTTCTCCTCCAGTCGCTTTCTTCCCCGTACAGAGGAGAGCCGGTGCTCCTTTCCACCGTGGCCATGGTGCCCGCCATGTGCCCTCTCCCTCACCCACTCCCTCTCCCTTTTAGCTGCACCCTCGCCACCCGGAACCCTAGCCGCCCCCCTTCTTCCCCTCTTTCCTCTCTTCCCTCCTTGCGCCGCCGCCGTTTCTTCTCTCTGTTTTCTGTCCACCGAAATCAACTCCATGGCGGTATCTTGAAGGTACACCGAGCCGTCACCGTGGTGACCATCAAGACCTCCCGAGCGCGGGAATGAAACCACCACCTGGTCGCCGACGTCTGCGCTGCAGCGGCCGGAGCTGCAGCTGCCCGGAGCGCCTCCCTTGAGCTCGTCTTCCTCGTCGATGTACATCTACTTTTTTGGCCATCTCCGTCGTCCTCCGGCCACCGGAGCTCGCCCCCGACCGCCCCAAGGTGAGAAAGACCTCCGGGACCCCTATCCCTCCTTCCCCCCTTGCTCTGGGTGCTCGCCGTCGCGCGGCACCGCTATGGCCGACGCAGTTCTTCCGTTCAGCCGTCGCTGTTCCTGCAAGTCTGAATCTCCCGTCCGAATTCAGTTAACGCGTCTTCGATGCTACATCATAAATCCGTGACCGATTCACACAGCAATCGTGCGCAAGCCCATTGGCTGCGCTCCTTCCCCAAGCCGCGCAGGTCACGATTTCGATTCCGTAGAGATGCGTCAAGCCAACTTTTTGTCTGTTTTATTTTCCGATCCGGCGTCGCTAACCAGTTTCATATAACTTATGTTTCCATTTCTATCCATAAGTTGACGCTAGCTCAGTGGCTTCGTCCCTTGTTCTGAACCGGAGACGCCCGGGATCAAATCCCCTTGTCGCACTAATATCCACCTTTTTTGTTCTCTGTTTTTCTGTTTTGTTCAGTTGAGATTTAGCAGTTGGTTCATATAAAATCAGTTCCTTTTCCTGTCATAACCAACACCTCTGCCCAGTGGTTGTGCTTTGTTTAAATTCTTAGGAGACTCAATTTCAAATCCTCTCCTGTCATTCTTTTATTTTATTTTCCCTCTCCGTTTATTTTTCTTTTCTTTTTACATAAAATGTGCAATCTTATATATACCATATCTCTTGTTTTACCAATCCAATTAATACAAAGTTTAGGTCTATTTTGAGCAACAAAATGCAAGGAACATTAATATGACATCCATGCTCATGCTTGCATCTTGCAAATTGTTCTTTACTTATGTATCGGTAATTCACCTAAATAATTAAAATATGGAATGTGTGGGAAATTAATTATTGTTGCCCCATTCCATTTAATTTAACTAGATCATCTATGTCATGTCTTACCATGATAATGAACATTTAATTTGATGGTTAGATAAATAACTAGAACCTGGATATTAATTGTCGGAATCCCGGTTCCGCTTATTTTGGATTAAGTGCACTTGTTTTGCATCTTGCCATGCCATGCATCATTCTCGTATGATCATGCTGAATCTTTTGCCGTAGTTGTAAAATGCATCTTTCACGCTTTCCAGTGTTTGTTGCTTCTTCGCGGATAAGACGTTGAGATGTGTGAGCAACGACAAGATCTGCTTCCATGCGGGATTCCAGGCAAGAAAAGTTTGCTTGTTTACCTATACATTGTCTTTCATTCCTACCGTTGATCTCTGCTACCCTAGTATTCGATTCTTTATCGCGATCCCATCACATGTTTATCCTGCAGCCCATACAGCTTTATCCCCACATCCTAACACGTGTTGCATGTTTATCTGTTGGCCTTGCGAGTCGTAGCGCATGCTTAGAGTTGTTTGTGCGAGTCGTCTGTATGTCTTATTTTCTTTCACCTGCTTAGCATGATAGGTTATTCTACCTTAATAAAATGTTGTCCTATATTGGGGTATTATAATTAAAAGATAAGGCACCGGCGGAAGGCCTTGCGAGGTGCTTTGTTCTGCTAAGTGTCGACCTAGGAACTCAGTTCTTGTCCTCGGATCCAATTTTGAGCGCACTAACCGCTTGTGGGAGGCCCTATGGAGCCCCCCGCGGCTTCGATCTAATCCGCTTCTTATCCAGGGCGCCGCAAGTAGTTCGGGCTTTCCATTTGATGCATGCATATGGTTACATAACGATCTCATGATGATGGAGTAGTCGATTCTCATATAGGGTGGCACGTTCTTAGAGTGCTATGAAGGTCGATCCCGCGGGCACTGGACCTGATTAGCCGTGCACACAATCATGCGGTTCCCTGGATGGGTCGTAGAGAAGAGATTTGCCGTGTTGAGATGCCCTACCTTCTGGCTTTGCTTTTGGGGTTGATCGAACGAGTACGGGTCCAGTAGTGCACCCCTGCAAGGTATAATCTTATCGATGAGCCGTGTCCACGGTTATGGACGACTTGGTCATGATGCTGGCTAACAAGATCATAGACAACTTACACCTAATCATTGTTAATTAACCTGACTAGTAATATAGAATTACTTTCACAATAACTGGTAACTAAAATTGTTCAATGTGTGAGTATTCCCGAATTGCTTCCTCATATTTTGTTGAGGGGGTTAATCCGAGAATGGGTTATGATTGGTGTTAGTTGTAGATGGTTATCTTATGCGCTCTCTTATCCCTCTCTGATTAGACGGAAGTTGTAGCGTGTCTCTTTACGTTGCTAGTGCTGCTGCCGCTAAGTCCACCTCCCCTATATTTTGGGAGATGGTGTAGAAAGTAGGCAAGTCGGTTTTGCTTGCCAGGGAGTGCCCTGACCATCTTTTGGGATGTGCTTTATGTGCAGTCAGCAGGTTTGAAGTCTGACGACGTTAGCTTGGGAATCCCTCCGGCTTGGCTGGGCAGGGATATGGCGCCATTCCTTATCTTCAGGACTCTTAGTCCAATTTGCATCTTATCCGTAGTCGGATACTATTTTGCTTCCGCTGTCATTTGAACCTTTGTATTGCATCATTTGTATGTTGACTCGTTCGAGTCGTTGTTGTATATTATTTATCTTCTGTTGTATTTGTGGATGTATCGGAACTGTTGTAATGTTATCACAATTCCACCCACATAATGTGCATGTTTCGGCGTGCACATTATGTCTGGTGGGCGACCAAAAATCGTTATTATGCGGATTTCGGCGGGATCGCTTAAATCTACATAGTACCGATTTTCGGGCGTCACAAGAGGGTCTCACTAGATAGCTCGACTTGATCATCATACTCCTCTTCATCCTCTTCTTCAACGGTGGCCTTCAAGGCAATTGAGGCATGCTTGTGCATCCCTATGGCTCTAGCTCTTGCATCTTGTGCAATCTTGGAGGCCACCTTGTATGCGGTCATCTCTTGCATGACTTCATTGGATGTCATCTTTGCGAAGTCATGTCTCCCTTGGAGTGTCTTCAAATCCGTTTCCTCAAAGGGCAAGAGAGCGGTCACAAACTTCCTCTTTATCCAAGCATCATCAATGTAGACCGCCCCGAGGTTCTTGAAGGAGTTGGCAACCAACACCAACCTCCGGTAAATGTCCTCGTGGCTTTCTCCATCCAACTTGTAGAACCCTTCCACCTCATTGCATAAGGCATCATACCGGTTCTTCTTCATGCTCTCATTCCCGACGAAGATGTCGGAAAGAGCATTCCAAACTTCTTTGGCGGTGGAGAATTGTTGGATGAGCGCCATGTCCTTCTCTCCAACGGCCATTTGGAGTTGATGAAGAGCGGTGGCGTTTAGTTGGCTATCAACCACCTCTCTTCTTTTCAAGTTGGTTGGATCATGGGGCTTGTATCCTTCTTCAATGATGCGCCATAGCTCAATGGAGGCACTACATAGATGAGACTTCATTAGAAATTGTCATTGAGAGAAATGAGTAGGTTTAAGCTTAGGAGGATACTTCTAAAGTTTACATGAGGGTGAGGAATAGGAGGGTTAGGAGAGTAATTATGGTTGAAATTATGAAATTCCTCTCCTTTGAGGGTGTTAGAGGAGCTAGGTGATTCATCCTTTTCCGCCTTCCCGAGGGGAACACTTGGAGTAACATCTTTGGACCCATCCGAAGATGACTCCTTAGAGTTCTCAGCATGCTCCTTAGGAGGAGGAGAGGGAGAAGTAGCCTCGGGCTCCTTAGACTTCAAGAGTGCCATGAGCATCTCATTCATCTTGAGGAGTTGGGCCTCCAAGGACGATCTCATATCAATAAGATCGGCCATGGTTGCCCCTTTGGCTAACGCCTCCTTCTCCGCCTCTAACTTCTCACGGGCGGCCCTCTCGGCATCGGATTCCGTCATTGTTGCACTTAGGCGGTTAAGCCCTTAAAAGTGAACCTGGCTCTGATACCAATTGAACGGGAATCCGGCACCTAGAGGGGGGGGGGGGGTGAATAGGTGCTATTACAAATTTTAGGTCTTTTCAAATTTAGGCTCAACACAAAGGTAAATTCTCTAGATATGCAACTACGGTGAATTTACCTAAATGACAATCCAAGCAATAACAATATAAACAAGCTAACAAGACAAGCAAGTAAGGGAGCAAAGATAAGAGGAACCGAGCGAAGCACGCGGAGACGAAGATGTAATCCCGAGTTCCACCCAAGGGTGTACGTCTCGTTTGGAGAGGTGTGCGCTACCACAACAGGTTAGCCGCAACGCCACAAATGCTCACCTTCTTCTCCGATGAACTCAACCACAAAGGTTGCGAGTCCACCTTCCACTATTGATCCCCTTTTAGGGCGGAGATCGAATCCCTTACAAACGCTTGAGGCACGCACCCACAACTTAATTGGGGACTCTCAAGATGACCACAAAAGGTCAAGGACCACAAAAGGTCAAGGCAACACCAAGATTACAACAATGGTGAACTAGGTTTTCCCACCGGAAACCCTAGCCACGAAATCCCCAAGTGAATGGGGAGGAAATGCAAATCCCTTCGGTGAAGATGTAGATCCGGGCCTTCTACTCCAATCCTCCAAAGATCAACGAATTTGGGTGGAGGGATTGGGAGATCTTGATGATTTGAGCTTTCAAGAATGGCAGGAGAGAGAAAATTTAAGAGCTAGCTGTTCTTGAGTGAGTGAGGGGGTATTTATACCCCCTCTCAAAATCTGGCCGTTGGCTGCTTTGGGGACCCGGAAATTCCGGTATAAGTGACACCCGGAAATTCCGAGTCACCCGGAATATCCGAGTCAGTGAAATTTCCGAGTTGAATTTCCGGTTGAGATCAGAACCAGTTTGACATCTTGACTTAGCCAATTTTCTGAGGGTGACTCGGAAATTCCGAGTCAGTGAAATTTCCGAGCTGAATTTCCGGTTGAAGTCAGAACCACTTTCTGATCTTGACTTAGCCAATTTTCTGAGGGTGACTCGGAAATTCCGAGTCAGTGAAATTTCCGAGCTGAATTTCCGATTGAAGTCAGAACCACTTTCGGAACTTGACTTAGCCAATTTTCTGAGGGTGACTCGGAAATTCCGAGTCAGTGAAATTTCCGAGCTGAATTTCCGGTGGAAGTCAGAACCACTTTCTGATTTTTCCTTAGCCATTTTTCTGTTAGGTATAGGAGACCCGGAATTTCCGATCCTGGAAATTTCCGGTTCCAATAATCCGATTCTGGGAAGAATTCCAGAAACTCTTTTTCTCTACATTTTGGCTTTGGGATATGTGATATGCAACTCACACAAACTGAAATACTTAGCAAATAGGATTAGTACATCATCGGTATTGTTAACTAACACTCAAAACACTAGGGATTAAGAAATGTTCTTTCAACAACAACTTCAGCGGCAGACAGTATCCCCACCTAGCGGAAGTCTTCCAGCTTTTCCTCGGTGACGATGGATTTAACCCAATCGCCGGGGAGTTTCTTCGTTTCGATGGCAGCAGCAGAATCAACAGAGATCTTGTCCTTTGAGGACAGGTTGGTGGAAGAAGTATCTGTGACGGAGGAGATCTTGGTCAGAGAAGCCATGGTGGAAGGAAAGCAGAGGGTGCGAAAAGGAATCTCACACGGGCGGGAGGAAGAAGAGGAAGAGCAAATAACAAGATAAAAATTAAGAGCACACAGAAACCTATATGTCGACGACGCAGACAACTATTCATCACAGTCGTCCACGCCACAAGGGCCAGGACACGCGGCGCAATCGGAGGACAATCATCACAGACCATGCCGCCCACTACGCGTGCAAAACGAGGAGGACATCATCATGCCTGCGAAAATCTCGCCACGCCAGGTCAAATCAGAACTGAACCGACATCCACAACGGTCAAAGAATGGGCCCCACTATGTCATGTCACGTCAGAGTGCTACTCGCACGCCAAAGATGTCACGCATAACATCATTTCAGATGAACACACACAAAAGGCGTCCTACCGCGGTGGACTAACAGGAAAAGCTTCTCACAAAACGCAGTCGCAAAATATAAAAGTAAAAACTATTCGAGTGGGAAACTCCCATCGGGAGAAGGCAGAAAACGTTCAATTGACAAAACGAGAAATTGAGATTATCCTCTACTGCAAGCAGTAAAGCACAATCTCAGGGGCTACTCCCATCGGGAGCACTGCCGTGCACCCGATAGAATCAAAGTGACGTGGGCTACCTTTCGGGTAGCCCACGATGAGGCTACCTGGGCCGCGCCAAGGATTCGGAGGCCCACAGAAGGCCCACGCGGGGAACCATGTAACCTAGTCCAAGTCGGTTAGGTCGCATAACCTGCCATATCTGTAAACGCCATCGGCATCGACCACCCGAGACCTGGCTACCTATAAAGCCAGGAGGGTGGCTCGTCCCCTAAAGGAGGAAGAGACACACTCATAGTCACCGCCACAAACCCTAGCGAGATCGCAATCTCGCCATTGTAATCGCTACTCGCATCAATAATCAGACAAGCGGGAGTAGGGTGTTATCCTCCGGGAGCCTGAACCTGGGTAAAACCTTGCTTGTCAGCCGTCGTGATCACCAACACCTCTCTCTCTCCCCATCAATCAACCCGGGGTGCACAACCCTGGGACTTGTCGAGTTAACACCTCGTCAATTGGCGCCGTCTGTGGGAAAGCAAACAAGTGTTGGAATCATGGTCGCTCCGGCTCCATCCGCAATGAAGATCGGCGTCCGCGCCGCCAGGGAGTCGATCCGCTTCAGCTCCTTCGAGTACGTCCTCCACCCGCTGGACCACCGCTCGGTGTACGCCAATCTGGACAAAGGTATACACATCACCTTCGGCTCCATATACTGCTGCATCGACAGTCGTGGAATACTCAGGTCTACGGCTACCGTGCCACGCGCGGCGACGTCACCCGAATCGGCAACCCTCGCGCCATTGTCGCCACCCGCGAAGATCTCATCTGTCGCACCCGCGAAGATCGCACCTGCGTCGACTACATCGACAATTTCAGCAACAGCCGCGCAGATCGAGTCTACTACACCAACCTCGGACGCGTGGTCGACTAAGTCAAGATCTACCTCGACCGTCGCACCCGCACGGGCAACCAGGAGCTCGCGCCCGACAGCCACGTCACGCGCGCCTTCATCTTCGTGGAAATCCCAAATCTACCCCAAGCCAATCGCACTCGCCCCGGCGAGTGCGAACATAGGGACAGTCGCGAGAAGACGCGACAACAACTACGCCGCGCGCCATGTTGCAGCAATTTTCGATCCCGAGCAAGACTCGGACGACAGAAGCAGCAGCGGCAGCACCAACTCCCCGACTCAAGTATACCCCAAGCAAGTCTTCATGGCCGGCACAGCACCACATGGCGACGACGAAGAACCCGCATATCCGCTAGAAGTGGACATGCCGGACCAAACTAAATTTGTCATCACACGGGACATGGCAATCCAAGCCATAAAGCATGTGGACGAGGGCACGTTCCCCCCACCAAGCGCACCTCGAGACGACCACCTGGCGGTCCAGTACTTGCTGCGCAAGGAAGGCGAGCGACTTCGCGCAGAAAAGGTCGAGTTACTCCGGCAAAAGAGAGACGTGGATGCGTCAAGTGCCAGGCGAGCCGCCATCTCGTTTACCTCCTCTACGGAAGTTAACCAAGGAGCAAGACGAAACAGACCTCGTGTCCCCCTCATGGCAGAAGCCGATCGAACCAGGCTCACCCGCAACCTCGACTCGTCCTTTGTCACCGAAGATGAGCACGGGATACCCGTCCCAAAGACGGCGAACGCCGCCCTGATCTCAGTCGAGACATACCTCCGGCTCACGCAGCCACCGGAGGGGGACGCGCGCTCCCTTCTCCACAAACAGCAAATCGCCTCCATAAGGGCAATCGAAGAAGCGCAGGCGGCCAAGGGGCCAAGCAACCGGGCGCACGAACCAACAACCTCGGGCATCCCAGCGGCACAGCGACAACCAGTCAAGGACCTTCACGACGTCCTCACGCAGAAGACGGTGGATCGCAACCGCAAGGAGCGTTCGGCTGGAGCGGCAAACCCAGACGACCACGCCGACCGCGACTTCGAGCCGTGCGGCGCGGCATGCTTCAGCTTCAATATCCGCGACACTCGCATGCCAAAGGGCTTCAAGCTGACAGCAGGTACCCCAAAGTATGACAGGAAGCAAGATCCACGACTGTGGCTCGAGGACTACCTCATCGCCTGCACCTGCCAAGGCGGGACGTCGACTACGGCAATGCAGTACGTCCAGCTTATGCAGACGGATTCGGCGCGCGGGTGGCTCACAAGCCAACCCAAGGACTCTTTCCGAACATGGAAAGAATTCCAGGATAATTTCATAAAAAGTTTCTCGGGAACCTTCGCAAGGCCAACGACCTACATCGAGTTGCAAGCCTGCAAGCAAGGAAAGGATGAGTCGCTCCGCTCCTACATCCAGCGGTGGACACTCCTCCGCAACACCATGGAACCCGTCTCAGAAGACCGGGTGATGGACGCCTTCACGCACGGCGTTGCTCGCCGCGACCTCCGCGAGGAATTTGGTAGGCTCCAGCCGAAGACTACAATAGAGCTCATGAAGACAGCCAACTAGTGGGCCGAAGGAGAGGACTACGTCCGCGATACTTCCCCCAAGAAAGAGGTCGAAACAAGCAACTGGCGCGAGGCACGCCAAAAGAAGAAGCCACGTTACACCCACAATTCAATAGAGCTAGTAGCGGCGGGATATGAAACCCCCCGCGAGGACAAACGCGACAACAGTCGACAGTACGATCAAGGTCGACAATCCAACTCGAGTCAGTACAACCGTGGAAGCAGCATTGACCACAATGACGGAGGCCGGAAACGCGAGTGGAAGCGCCCGCTGACCCCGGCAGAGGAGCTGATGCAACCCTGTAAGCATCACTCGTTCCGCAACCCGGAGATAGGCAAATGGGGTTCCAGCCACCCGCTGAAGGATTGTCGCAAAAGCAAGAAAGATATACCAAGCCATAAAGCAAATCATCGCTCCAGTACAGGCAATACAGGCAGCCCCGCAGCTAGCCATCCAGGCGGCACCCGCAAACAACAACCAGGTGCAGGCGGCAGGAGCATTCCCCCAGCCGCAGCAGCAGCAACAGCAACAAGGTCAGTCGGCAGCAACCGACGCGTATCCACCCGCACGGGGACAGCTGAACATGATCCAGAAGGGACCCCCGTCAAACAGGCGCCAAAAGCTCATCACCCGCCAAGTACTTCAGGCCATCAACAGCCCGCGCACGGTACCAGACTACCTGCGCGGGTCGGAGACACCCATCACGTTTTCCAGGGCAGATCACCCATCCGAGGTAACCCGACCCGGACACGCCGCACTCGTGATCGAGGCCCTGATCGGCGACTACAGCTTGAAGAAGGTGTTCACGGACGGAGGCAGCGGCATCAACATCATATTCGCCGACACCCTGAGAACAATGAAGAGGTCGACAGAGAAATTGCCGGAATCGGAAACCACTTTCCACGGCATAGTACCAGGGCAAGCAATCACACCCATGAGAACAATCACACTCGACGTCATCCTCGGTACACCCGAGCACTTCAGAAAGGAGTCGATAGACTTTGAGGTCGTCGACTGGAAGTCACAATACCACGCCATCCTAGGGCGACCAACCTTTGCCAGGTTCATGGCAGTACCCCACTACGCCTACCTGATGGTCAAGCTGCCCGGACCGAAAGGAGTAATCACTGTACGCGGCGACTTCGGGCTCTCCAACAGCTGCGACCGCGAGTTCGCCAAGATTTCTGAGTTCTTCGGGGTCGAGGAGCACTTCAAGGCCATATCAGCCGACAACGACAAGACCATCTTTCCATCTCGCAAGAAGCCAGCTAAGGACGCAGCATTCAACACGAACGACAACACCGTCACCCACCAAGTCCATCCGACTGATAGCAGAAAGACGGTCAAAGTTTCGTCAAGTCTGACCCCCGCATAGGAAAGCGCGCTCGTCGAGTTCCTACGTGAGAACTGGAAGATCTTTGCATGGCAACCTTCTGACATGCCAGGGATACCCAGGGAACTCGCCGAGCACTCTCTAAAAGTCCACAAGGACGCTAGGCCGGTTAAACAATCCATGCGACGCTTCTCAGGACCCAAGCGAGACGCGATCACCATGGAAGTCGACAGATTACTGCACGCCAAGTTCATTCGAGAAATCAAGGACTCGGACTGGGTCGCCAACCCGGTCCTAGTGGAGAAAAAGAAGACGAAAAAACTACGCATGTGCGTTGACTTCACTGCAGTCAATAAGTGCTGCCCCAAGGATCATTTCCCGCTCCCGCGGATAGACCAGATCATAGACTCGACAGCAGGCTGCGAGCGCCTGTCCTTCCTGGACGCCTACTCAGGCTACCAGCTGATCAGGCTAAAAGTCGAAGACGAAGAGAAAACGGCCTTCATCACACCCGAGGGCGTCTTTTGCTACCAGACGATGCCGTTCGGGTTAAAGAACACAGGTGCCACGTACCAGCAGACAATGCAAGCGTGCCTCAAAGGGCTCATCGGGCAGATCGTCCAAGTCTACGTCGATGACATCATCGTAATGACCCGAAAGGTGGATACCTTAGTCGACGACCTCCGCAAGGTCTTCGCTGCACTCGATGTATACCAGATCAAGCTCAACCCAGAAAAGTGTGTGTTCGGCGTGCCAGCCGGAGAGCTACTAGGGTACCTCGTATCTGCAAGAGGAATCGAAGCGAACCCCGAGAAGGTGCAGAACATTCTCACAATGCCAGCACCAACCAAACTCCGCGAGGTGCAGCGATTAGCCGGCCGAGTCGCAGCTCTCAGTCGGTTCATTAGTAAGTTGGGAGAGAAAGCTTTACCTTTCTACCAACCGATGAAGAAGACAGATAAGTTCGAGTGGACACAGGAGGCGCAGGATGCATTCGACCATCTCAAGAAAACCCTGACAACCTCTCCAGTCCTCGTGGCACCACTGGAAAACGAGCCGATATACTTATACGTCTCAGCAACAAACAGGGTGGTGAGCACGGTACTCGTAGTCGAACGGGAAGAAGAAGGGCACAGTCACCCGGTGCAAAGGCCCGTCTACTACCTCAGCGAAGTCCTCACCCTGTCCAAGCAGAACTACCCGTATTACCAGAAGCTGGCGTATGGAGTCTTTATGACCTCCAGGAAGGTCGTCCACTACTTCTCCGAGCACCCGATCACGGTGGTAAGCTCCTCTGGACTAGCAGACATTCTCACAAATCAACGCGCGACAGGACGAGTCGCCAAGTGGGTTGTCGAACTAGGACCATGGGGGCTGAAATATGCTCACCCGAAATCCATCAAGGCCCAAGTCCTCCCAGAATTCACCACCGAGTGGATAGAAGCCCAGCTACCAAATGTCCCCGACCTGTCCAACGCATGGACGATGTACTTCGATGGCTCCAAGAAATTCATGTCAGCCGGGGCAGGAGTTGTGCTCATCTCCCCCAAGGGCGATAAGCTCAAGTACGTCCTACAGATGGATTTTCCGACGCCGTCTAACAACGAAGCCGAGTACGAGGCCCTGATCCACGGCATGCGGATGGCCAAGAACTGCGGCGCCACGCACCTCATGATATACGGCGACTCCTACCTGGTGGTACAGCAAACCATGAAGTCCTGCGACGCCGTCACCGACAACATGATCGCCTACAGAGACCTCTACAACCAGATGGAAGGAAACTTCGACGGCTGCGAATTGCGGCACATCGGCCGCGAAAGCAACGAAGAAGCCGACGTCCTCGCTAACATGGGAACAGACAGGGTTCCAGTTCCACCCGGCGTCTTCCTCGAGCGCATCACGCAGAGATCCATCAAGACTCAAAATACAGCAAGCACTGCAGCAACAGCAAAAGGAGATGCTAACCCGCCAAGCCAAGATAAGGTCCCCATGGAGGTCATGCTAGTCGAAGCTACATGGACAGGACCGTACCTGGCGTACATACTGCACCAGAAGCTACCAGCGGACGCAGTCGAAGCAAAGCGCATCGTCAGGCGCTCCAAAAGTTTCACCGTCATCAACGGAGAACTCTACAAAAGAAGCATCTCAGGAATCCTACAAAGGTGCGTAGATCCAGTCGACGGCCAAGCCATCTTACTCGACATCCATGCGGGTATCTGCGGGCATCATGCCAGCAGTCGAGCATTGGTGGCCAAAGCACTACGAGCCGGGTTCTACTGGTTGACAGCCATGCAGGACGCCGAGGAACTAGTAAGGAAGTGCACAGGGTGCCAGGAGTTTGCCAACAAGCCACACGCGCCAGCGTCAGAACTTAAGACAATACCACTAGCCTGGCCCTTCGCCCAATAGGGTCTGGACATGGTGGGCCCGCTGAAGAAATCCTCACCCGGAGGTCACACTCACCTACTGGTTGCAGTCGATAAGTTCACAAAGTGGATCGAAGCCGTGCCCATCACAAGTTCGACTGCATCCACAACAGTCAACTTCATCAGATCAATCATCTTCAGATTCGGAGTACCGAACGGGATCATCACCGACAATGGCTCGAACTTCACAGCCAAAGAATTCAAAGACTTCTGCTCAGAGCAAGGTATCAAACTCAGCTATGCATCCGTCTCGCACCCGCAATCCAATGGGCAAGTGGAGAAAGCCAATGGCCTCGTCTGCAGCGGCATCAAGAAGCGACTGCGCGTGCCACTAAAACGCGCAGCGGGCGCATGGGTGGAAGAACTACCGTCAGTCCTTTGGAGTCTACGAACCACGCCAAACAGATCCACCCAGTACACTCCATTCTTTATGGTGTATGGCGCAAAGGCGGTCCTCCCCTGCGACATCAAATTCGACGCACCGAGAGTAGTCGCCTACGACGAGTCAGATGCAGAAGAGGCACTCGAGGACAGCATGGATACCCTGGATGAAGCACGCGACATCGCCCTGGCGCGATCAACCGTGTATCAACAAGACCTGCGCAACTATCACACTCGGAGGCTGCGACCAAGAGCATTCGCCGCAGGCGACCTGGTTCTTCGACTCAAGCAGAAGAAGGTGCACAAGCTCGCTTCCCCATGGGAGGGCCCATACATCGTGACAGAAGCAATCGGCAACGGAGCTTACCGCCTGAAGGACTCGAAGACGGGAGCAGACTGCAGCAACCCGTGGAACGTGGCGCAACTTCGCTGGTTCTACGCCTAGTTCGACCCAATCATTGTACAAGAAAAATCAGCGCGACAGGTTTCAGACGCACTCTTTCCCTTACCAGGGTACCTAAGGGGACTGGAAGGGTTTTAATGAGGCGGCCTGTTCGTAGGAATCAATAAAGTGATTTGAAGAAAATCGGTCTCCTTTACCTTTCACACAGGGGAAGCAAAAATCCTAGGCCGCCACTCGAACCACTCGAGGGCCGCGCCATACAGGTTGAAAGAAAAGCTTAGGTCGCCACCCGAACTACTCGGGGGCTGTGCCATACAAGCATAACTCAAAAAATCCTAGGCCGCCACCTGAACCACTCGGGGGTTGCGCCATACAGGTCAAGTTCAAAATCCTAGGTCGCCACCCGACATACTCGGGGGCTGCGCCAAATAGGTAACACTTGTAATCCTAGGCTGCCACTCGACTCACTCGGGGGCTACGCCATACAGGCCTTATTAAAAAATCCTCAACCGCCACTCGAACTCACTCGGGGGCTGCGCTGTACAGGTCAAGTTCAAAATCCTAGGTCGCCACCCGACATACTCGGGGGCTGCGCCAAACAGGTAACACTTGTAATCCTAGGCTGCCACTCGACTCACTCGGGGGCTACGCCATACATGCCTTATTAGAAAATCCTCAGCCGCCACTCGAACTCACTCGGGGGCTGCGCTGTACAGGTCAAGTTCAAAATCCTAGGCCGCCACCCAACACACACGGGGGCTGCGCCACACAGGTGACACTTGTAAACCTAGGCTGCCACTCGACCTACTCGGGGGCTACACCATACAGGCCTTAGCGAAAAATCTTAGGCCGCCACTCGAACAACTCGGGGGCTGCGCCATACAGGTCAAGTTCCAAAAATCCTAAGTCGCCACCTGATAAAGTCAGAGACTGCGGCACACAGATCACACTTGGAAAAACCTAGGCCGTCGCCTAACATACTAGGGGACTGCGCCACATAGGTCGAAAATTAAAACAGGCATTTACACAGCAGAGCAGGCAGTTTAATTATCATTACTCGTAAGTATTTTTAAACTAATACATTGCGATTTGCACAGGCATATTCGCCATCTATAGCTAACCCTGTACAGCAGACGACAGCTACCCTAACATGCAGGCTCGACCTTCGGCGCATCGAGTGGGCCTACAAGGCGCTCACTCAGCCTCTGAACCTCCCCGATAATCTGGCGTGCAGCCGCCAAGGTCTCGGCGAAGTCGTCATCGCCGGGCAGGCCATCCAGCACCTTATCGAGCGGAAGATGTGGCCGGTGCATCCGAATGTATGCCAACTCCGCATTCGCCCCAGCCACAAGTTGGGTGTGGACGACCTCCTTCAGCCTATCACCATCGCGAAACCTCTCCAGCAAGGCGGACAGCCCGTTCGGCTGCGCATTATGCGGGAAGTACACACGATTGATATGCCAGAGTGTCTTCCGGAAATTCTCCAGAAGAAAAGCCGCACGCCATGTACGATCAAGCATAGTGGCAAGGGTGCGCCCTCTCGACTTGTTCACCCAGAATTGACGAGCTTCATAGGATTCGCCGGATGCCTCTCGGGCAACTCGCTCTTCAACGCGATCCCGCTCAGCCTGCCAATCTGGGTTCACATCTGCACGCACAAACTACAAGTCAGAACAAGCAAGTTTCAACAAAGAAAGCAGCCGCAAACAGGATACCAACCTTGTAGCTGTCGACTGATCAGATTGATCTCCCCAAGCAAAAAATCCTCACGCCGTGAGAATCCTGCAGTAGGATGCGACCTGGAGCGGTGCAACGTCAGCTCAGTATTCTTCAGGGTCACCTCAAGCTCAACCACCTTGTTCTTCAGGTACGTGATTATCCGTTGATCATTTGCACTACGTGGAAGAGCCGGCGCCGCTTGACGACGGCGAGCACCCGAAGAAGAAACCTCGTCACTCGGCTCAGCCGCATGAGCAGAAGAAGTACCACCGCGCACGACAGTCTGCCACGAATATGCAGAGTCAATACAATCATACGACTGTTCAGCAAAGACACACTTGATAGAAGGAAACTCGATTCTAGCAAAAGCATTGTTGAAGGCCAAAAGACCTGGCAGGACAATAGTCATTACAGAGCCAAAAGTTTAAGGTACAGACCACGGCGACCGCCGAATTCCTATACTACATCTACTCTAAGGCCGCAGACTGCGACCGGGAGCGACTCTTCCGAGTAGCAGCCGCCTCAGTTGCCTTAGCAAGGGCCCTCTCAAAGAGTGCCACAAGCTGCACAACCAGCTGTGAAGCACGCTCCTTCACACCACCCAGCGACGCGATTCGGCCATCGGGTCTTCGAGGAAAGCCGCTGACGACCTTCTCAAAGTCACCCGGAACCTGATGCCCTAAGAGGAGCTGGAAGGTGAGCTCGGAGCCGCGTACCGTCTGCGACCGCGTGAAGTCGGCGATGGTGGTCGCGTCCTCAAACGGCGCAGCAAGGGCGTCCACGGCCGCCGCCGGCTGGTCGCTCGGGAAGATGCTCCGGTGCACCACAGTGAGGGCTCCCGTCGACTTCTTCAACGCGGCTGTGGACTTCTTCAGCGCGTCGGACGCATATGCGCAGACCCGGTCGAGGAAGCCGACAGCAGTCGCCAAGTCAACCGCGTCACTCGACATGTCTTCCGGGGGAGCTCCACCGCAAGTCTCTGTACAAGGGATTAAAGGTCAAACAAAGGAAAGATCAAGACACAGTAGGCATTAAGCAGAAACTCACCCCCAAGAACACCGGCGAGTGAGAGAAGACGGTCGACTTGAGTCTTCTCCTGGGCGATCCGTGCTAGCTCTCGCTCTTGAGACTCATGCAGAGCCTTCTCAAGCTCAGCAACCCGCCCAGTAGCCTGGTCCAGAGAAGCACGCAGCTGGTCCCTCTCCTTCTCCAGGCGAACATAGGCCGCGGCTGCGTCAAGCTGCTGGCGGTAGTACGGCTGAAACAAAAGCAAGATATTAATAAAGTTGCGGGCGACTATACTAGTCACCCACACCTTCGGGGGCTATTCCCATCGGGAGCGCTGATCGCGCACCCGATGAAAACTCAAGAATACAAGTACAAGCATAAAGGACTTACGTGATCCAGGAGGTCGGGGTCCTCTGAAGCCAAAGGAGGAGCGCGACTCGACGACGCAATGAAAGCAGGCTGTGCGCGCACCTCCTCCACCACCTCTTGAGTCACCAATTCAGTCGAAGGGGCGGATGTATGCTCCACGTCCCGAAGAGGGGAGCTAACGTCGCCAGAACGACGGCTGCAGCAAAGACAAGCACACTGGTCAACTCAAAGATTGCAGCTACAAAACACAACTCGAAGAAAGTAAAGCACCAAGAAGTTCACCTAGCGGTTTCAAGGTCGTCATAACTCCCCAGGGAGGACGATGCCATCCGCGCAAAAGAACGAGGAGCCGCGGAACTGACCGGAGGAACAACCAAGGGCTCGTTCCAGTCGCCCGAAGACCGCGCACCCGACGACGTCGCGACGGCTTCCTCTAGAACAACGTCGGCATCCCTAGCGAGTGACGACGCAGTAGCAGAATCGCCACCACTCGGGAGCTTCCGCTTCTTCCGTACGGGTTCCTCCTCTTCATCTTCGTCATCCACCTCTTCGTGGGGAGAATGAGCGGAAGGAATCTCATCGTCGTCATCCTCCTCCTCCACCACCTTCGCCTCGTCGGCGGGTCCGTCTTCAGGGAGAGGAGGAAGGCTAACCAGAAGGGAACGACCCTGAAGCAAGTAGATGCAAGTCGAATAAATGAGCAAGTAGACGCAAGTCGAATACAGAATCAAGAAGAATCAGTAAGAGTCAAAAACTTACCTCTGGAATAGGGTTCGCGGCTCCATACGCCGCGACGGGACACTTGACGTTGCAATGGTCCGCGGCTCGGAGATTGGTGATGCTCCTCACCTTGGTTTCCACCCCCTCATCGTCGAGTGGCTCGATGCTGGCACCCTCAGCGGCCCACATCGGGTGGGGCCGAGCAGCGAGTGGCTGAACCCGGAGACAGAAGAAAGTGGCCATCAAGAAGACGCCACCCGCATCTCGCCCGAGGGTCTTGAGGACGTCGTGCAGCAGGCCCAGCAGAGGCATCGTCGCCTCCCTCTCCTCCGCGGTGAGCGGGTGCGCCCAGGCGCGGGTCTTCTGCAACCCACGCGCGCTGTCGAACCGCTCCACGCCCTCCTGGCTCCACTGGATGTAGAACCATTTCTTCCGCCACCCCTGGACGGAGTCAGACTTCTTCATCTCGAAGTACGTGGTGTCACCACGCACCTGGATGCCGAAGCCGCTCACTGGGTAGGGCAACCCGCCCTTCCCATTGTTCTTGCGAACAAGGAAGAGCGACTTCCACAGCGCCCAGTGGGGTGCGATCCCCAGGAAGCACTCGCATAGCACGATAAAGCTAGCGATGCTCAAGACGCCATTGGGGGTCAGATCGTGGATCTGCACCCCATAGGCATACAAGAGACCACGAACAAAATCGTGGAGAGGGAACCCGAAGCCTCGTGGAAGAAAATCCACGAAACAAACGCGATCCCCCTCACGAGGTGCCGGGGAGGTCTCCTTGCCAGGAGCGCGTACCTGAGCCGTGCCGGAGGGAGGCAGGAGGCCCTGCGCGCGAAGCCCGTCGAGGTCGGCTCTCTTCACGATGGATTTCCGCCAATCACCCTCGAGTTTCTTCAAAACAGCTCCGACCGCGGCGGCGGAGGACCCAGTGGTGGCCTTCGGCTTGCCCTTGATCGCAAGGAGCAGTGGCAAAATGGGAGGAAAAGAGGTTTGGAGCTCGGATGGCGGCGAAAATGGTAGAGCAGAGGAATAGGAGGCGCAGACGATTGGAGAAGATGATGCCCTCGCGTCCAAACGTGGTACTTATGCCTCGGAGTATCTCATCTCAGCCGTCCAAAGAGAAACGGTTCCGAGCTGCCACATCCACCGTCCACGTGTCGCGCGGAGAAACCAAACGACGCCGCCCACTTCGTCCACTACGCACGAAAATCGAGGTGTCATCATCATGGCGCGCAAATTTCGCGCCCAGTTCGGAAACGTGACAACTGCTGACCGCGGTCAGCTCTGACAGTGGGCCCCGCCGCGTCACGTCCCATCAGGCGCAGAGGCGTGCAGCGGATCGTCATCAGTGACGTCATCAGGCCAACGACTCTAAAATCAACTGAATCAGCTCGACAACTCGACAGAATGATTCGAGTAGTAAGCTCCTCAGCTGAAACAAACAAAGTAGGATCGACAGTTGATCCGAGCACCCGAAGGAATCATTCGGGTGGCAAAGAAAATTGAGTAAGCTCAATCAGCTGAATCCATCTACAAGTAAGCCAGCAGGCTGAACTGACGCTTCACAAGAAGACCAAAGCAAAGTAATTCGACTGCAGGTATTACTCCCATCGGGAGACCCCGGTTCGACTGAAGAAATCGAGTTCAAGCTCAAGATCAAGCAATTCAATGGCGCGTCCAGGATGAAGAAGTCCTTTGCCCGACTCTACGCTTCGACCAAGCACTCGGGGGCTACTGACGTGGGGCTACCTTTCGGGTAGCCCACGATGAGGCTACCTGGGCCGCGCCAAGGATTCGGAGGCCCACAGAAGGCCCACGCGGGGAATCATGTAACCTAGTCCAAGTCGGTTAGGTCGCATAACCTGCCATATCTGTAAACGCCATCGGCATCGACCACCCGAGACCTGGCTACCTATAAAGCCATGAGGGTGGCTCGTCCCCAAAAGGAGGAAGAGACACGCTCATAGTCACCGCCACAAACCCTAGCGAGATCGCAATCTCGCCATTGTAATCGCTACTCGCATCAATAATCAGACAAGCAGGAGTAGGGTGTTATCCTCCGGGAGCCTGAACCTGGGTAAAACCTTGCTTGTCAGCCGTCGTGATCACCAACACCTCTCTCTCTCCCCATCAATCAACCCGGGGTGCACAACCCTGGGACTTGTCGAGTTAACACCTCGTCACAAAGGACACTCAAGGCATAAAAATTCCCGAGTGAAAATCAGTTGACAGAGTACCTCAGATGATGTATACAAGAAATACAAAGGTAAGACCCATCGATTATTCGAAAGGGCCGAGGATCACTCCAGCAGTGTTTAATCCTAGAACTTTCCGTATCAACAGATACGATGAAAATCCTGACGGACGCGCTGGGTAGCAAATTAAAACTGCAGAACAATATCAGTAAGACCATCGACTGGCCTGAGGTGTGTCTGTCCAGTATGTTCCAGGGTCGAGCCCAAGGACTCGAAGCCTGACTGAAGGCTAGTAAGGTTTTGCCCAAGTGCAGTTAACTTGTTTCGACTCATCGAATAAATCCAGGCCTACTCAGTCGAAATCCTTTGTCAAAATCCATAAAATCCAAAAGACAGAAATATCATATGAAAAGCATAAAACATGAGACGTGCACTATGTAGTGAGTCCATGACTAATTCTCCGAATTAGCGAAGCACTCGGGGGCTAATGACAAGGTTATACCAAACGGGTACCCCTTCGTGTGGGTGCCTGGTGCACGTAATGACTAAATCCCAATTGTCAACCGGCTGAGGAAGCCCATCAAGCGAAGCCCAAGTCAAAGATCTCTTACTATAGATAGCATAGTCGGTAATACTTTCCATACATGTAGTTCTAGTCGGTTACGACCCGAGACCTGTACCCCCTATATAAAGGACAGGAGGGTGATCGACTAAGGACACGCCTAACCAGAACCACAAAACCCTAGCAAGATCGACATCTTGCTAGATCCTGTACTCGCCGCATATACACAATCAATAACAGACAAGCAGGAGTAAGGGTTTTACCTCACTCGAGGGCCCCCCGAACCTGGGTAATTCCCGCTTGTCAGCCGACGAATCTACCAACACCACGCGTTCTCTACCTCATAACTCTTACCCTAGGCTAGTAACCATGGGTATTGAAGGCGACATCCCTCGTCAGTAAACTTAATGACTTGATCGTATTGCTATACTTACTATGGGTGTATGTTCATTACATCATTCTCCTAATGACGTGATCCCATTAATAACAACATCCAATGTCGTGATCATGAAACCTTAATAATCAGTTAATCAACGAGCTAGTTAAACGAGAAACTTTACTATGAACTCTTATTTGTTTATTAATCACATATGTATTAACATTTCCGATTAATACAATTCTAGCATAAGAATAAATATTTATCACAAACATAGATAAGATAATAACTACTTTATTATTACCTCTCGGGTATATACCTTTCAAAAATTATATATACGTTCTTTACGTATCATAGGGTTTCCAAATGATATAATATGTGATATAAAAGTGCAAAATCTTAATAAAAATACTTTACGATTTGAGCTACACAATAAATGACAAATATGCAAATATGAGTATAGTGCACAATACGTAGTTTTAGATTTCCAACTTTTGTTATTTTTATGTGGATCAAAATATATTGTATTTTGCATTTGATATTTTTCATGTTTGTAGGACATAGCATTGAGAACATGCATGACTTCTTTTCTTCAGATTTTTCTAAAAAAATAAAAAAATTAATGAACAAAGTAACTGCAGATCCGAGCATAAACGACTTTCCGATGGACTAGTGGGCTATTCGCAACACAAAAAAGGTTAGTGGGCTTCTCCTCTGTACCTCCTTGGGCCGACGCCGGAAGTTCCACAAGTTTTCTTTTTTGAAACGCCGGAAGAAACACCGCGATCTGCAACTTCGAGGGTTTCAAAAGAAAACGGCGGCGATCGAGAGAGGCGGCGGCGGCGAGCATAGTCATGGGGCGTTATAAACTGGTGGACGAGGACGTCTTGCGCCGTCTTGGTAGCGATGAAGCGACCGGACTGACGGAAGAGGAGGCGGCGCGCCGCCTTAAACTCCACGGCCCGAATCTGGTCGTTCATCATCTCCAGGTTCGCTCACTTTTTCTTGCCCTATTTGGACGACGCGTTGTGTGTGTGTGTGTGGGGGGGGGGGGGGGGGGGGGGGGGTCGATTTGCTGCGGCGAAGATGACGGGGGGGGGGGGGGGGGGGGTCACTGGATTGCGATAAGTGGGCGACGAATCTCACAGTGCGCGTTATCACTTGATGCATATTACGGTGTCTCTGATTTCAATGCCGCCGTCATATGCCACCTAGGCAAGCAATGAAGCAAATGTCTTTTGAGTTGTGTGTATTGAACTACATCCCATGACTTGATTTTCTTAAATCGGTACTACTGTTTACACGAGCTTCTGTCTGATGGTGCTGCAGGTTGATGCCAAGTTTTGCGCTATGCTGAAGCGCATCCTCTTGCTATGGGGATGGGATCATTCCTTCACCGAGTACATCAAGTACGAAGTTGGATGGGAGTCATGGGAACAGCTCATTTTCCCGTGGTCAAGAAAGATGGTCTGTGTCATGATCACCAATGTCTTGGCATGGACAGCCATGGTTGCTTCAACTGTGTCTCTTGCCATTAACTCAGCTGGTCAGGCATCCTTTGAACTAGGCATTATTGTTTCCTTACTTGCTGGCAGCCTGACTGTGTGCTGTCTCATGAAGCTCCTTGCTGATCATGCTAAGGCACCACTAGAGACCAGAGCTTTCGCACCAAGGGCAAATGTTCTGAGGGACGGGGTATGGAAAGATGAGCGTGCTGCCAATCTTGTCCCCGGGGATATCATATATCTCAAGTGTGGTGACATTGTGCCGGCTGATGCTAGAGTCCTCAACCTGGCCAGGATTTCCACCAAAATTCTCCATTATAAAAGGTGCGTTGACTGTGTGAATGGCCCCCTTATATACTATGGCTGGGCTGTGTCATGTGGTGAAGGGACTGCTGTTGTTACCCCGACAGGCAATGGCATTCCGAGGAGCACACTGAAGCTTTATCCAAAACGTTTCGCTCGACCTGGACAGCTTAGGAAGGGTGTCATGGCTGCTGGCTCCTTTTGCTTCTGCTTGGTGCTTGTTGGCATAATTGCCGAGGCTCTTTTCAGATTCTTCTTTGAGCAAAACCTGGGTGCCCACTTTATGCCGCTAGTTGGTGTGACTCCAGTGGTCATGACTGCTTTGCTCTACCTGCTGTTGGTATTGGGCTCTCAAAAGCTTTCCAAACTTGGGATTGCTAGCCGGGGTACTTTTGCACTCGAAGACTTGGCTAGCATGGATACTGTACTCTTCAACATGACCGGAACTTTGACATGCAACAAGCCCTGTTTTGACAAGGACAAGATTCAAGTGTATGCACAAGGCATCGATAAAGATTCTGCCGTCCTTTTGGCTGTGCGGGCTTCATTAGCTTACAATGAACTGTGTCAAGAACCAATTGATATGGCCATTCTCGACCTTATAGATGATCCAGAACAGGTAGCTTTTATTTGCGGCTGTTAAGTTTTCTATTTGTTTTCCTTTTCAAGAAGCCTTAACAAACCATTTGATGCAGGCAACAGTTGGCATTAAGGTTATAAAGCACAGATCCCACATCTCTATTGCAATGACGTTGATGCACATGACAACTTACATTGATGAAAATGGCACTGAGTGTTCTGTGCTCAAAGGTGACCCTGCATTGGTAAGGAACCAATCTGCTTGAACAAACCAAATGAAGCAACCCACCCTTTAGTACCAGATTGCCAGTTTAATTTGCCACACACTAGCTTATAATTTATGTTGGCTCAGATTGTAGACCTCCATATTAATTATTTGGACGAAAGTGTAAAAGCGGGCTCCTAGGGTGCGCTTGGTTTATGCCCGGAATTGCCCTACCAATTTGCAGGCATGACCAAAATACTGGCGAACAAAACTGGCACCCATGGAATGCCCACGAATTGGCTAAAAAGTGTACTATACAGTGGTGTATACTTGGCTAGCCAATAAATTGGACGCCAACCAAAGAGCTGCTGTAGGTCGTGGGCTTGCCAATTTTTGGTAAGGCCAGCTTAGGGTGCCAATTTTTGGTAAGGCCAGCTTAGGGTGCACTTGGTTTATGCCCGGAATTTCCCTACCAATTTGCGGGCATGACCAAAATACTGGCGAACAAAACTGGCACCCATGGAATGCCCACGAATTGGCTGAAAAGCGTACTATACAGTGGTGTGCACTTGGCTAGCCAAAAAATTGGACGCCAACCAAAGAGCTGCTGTAGGTCGTGGGCTTTCCAATTTTTGGCAAGGCCAGCTTAGGATTATAACCAAACACACCCCTAGACACGCACCAGCCTGCCCGTCCTTAGATTGTTTTGCTTTGAGGTTATTTTGTCCTAGTTTGTTAAAACAAAGAAATCACATTGATCGTTTTTTTTCATTTCACTTACTTTTTGGGACAGTTTCTCCGTGAATGCAGTTGTAGCGAAGAATCCAAAGAGCGTATGCTCGCACATATTGATAAGCTCGGTCTTGATGGATATAAATCTATTGCTGTTGGACGAATTGTTAATTCGCGTTTGGACATTATTGCTCTTCTACCTTTCATAGATGAGCTCAGAAACGATAGCGCATATGCTGTTGATAATCTTACTGATATGGGACTAAGCGTGGTAGTACTTACAGGTGATCTAAGGCATTTCCCAAATTCTAAATTTTATTTCATGTTTTATTTGCCTTTTGGAGCAATTATGTTCTCAAGTGTTTGTATTTTTCTCTACTCAGAAAGCCCTATGGCTATTACAAAGCACGTGTGTGGAAGACTCGGAAAACTGGGTGTGAATGTGCTACATGCCAATTCTGCGAGGGAGTTGGTACGCAACCGAAGTGAGCTTTTCTTGAATGTCAGTGGGATTTGTGCTCTCTTCACAGGTCTCCTTCTTTCCTTGAGAGATATGTTGATCAGTCTTTTCTTATGTCTCATGAAGCCAGGGCTATCTTTTTTTCTGTGAATTTTCTTCTTACCGAGTTGCTATATTGTTGTATAATTGCAGAACGTAACCCTTCTGTTGCATCAGATCTCAGAACTAAGTTTAATCGTCGTTGTGCTATGGTTGGATATGAATTTTTGGATGGCGATACTATCCGTGAAAGCAATATTGGAATTTCAGTTGCTGATGCTACTGATAGAACCAAAAGTGAATCTGATCTTGTTTTGACCGAGGATGCCTTGATGTCTGTTTCCTCTGCTGTTCAAATTAGTAGAGAAATTTGCGGGATCATGAAAGGGTGTATGGTAAGTCACACACTTCAATTCATAATTCCTTTGAGGTTTATGATTTATAAGCTGTACATGGTGTATAATATGCGGTTCAATTGCAGGTTCATGCTGTTTCATCAACTCTCCATGCTGTGAGTAGAATTGTATAATTGCGATCGTAGTTTAATTTTTCCACCATTGATAATTGTTAACTTCTGGCTCTAATTAATCCATTTATATCTGTTGAAGTTTGCAATCCGTGTCGTTTCACTTATTTGGAGGCTTGAGTTATCCTGTTTCCTGGCGCTAGTGATTGCTGCTTGTAACTACTGTGAGTTTGTAGCTTCATATTGTTGTAGCCTTAACTTTGCAATATATAATATATTAATAATTCATTGTTTGTTTCATTGTTTACTATCCACCTTTTGATTTAATTCTCAGGTACAGCAACTGCAATGTTATTTGAAAGGGTCAAATCGTCCAAGTCACCAGATAGTTTGAAACGTAAAAAGATTATTGCAACTGGTGCTGCTCTTGGAAGCTATGTAGCCCTGAGCACGGTTATTTTTTTTATAACTGCAACTAGGACCGACTTCATAGCTGTGAGGATCCGTTGCCCTGGTTTTTAGTTTCAATTTGTAGTACATGATCTGATTAACACTATCTTTTTGACAGCAAATATTGAAAGCAAGATCGCTGATTGGACATGATGAGGAGATAAGATCTGCCCTCTTCCTTCAAATGAGCATGGTTAACCATGCCACCGGTCTTTTTGCACATTCGTACAATGGCTACTCAACTGATTGCCCTGGGCCTGTTGTCACAGTTTCTTTTGTTGTATCTCAACTGGTGAGCTAATTCTCTGTTCTGTTTCAACCTGAATGTGCTATTGTAGTTTTCATATGTATTTTTACTATAAATATTGAATTTAAACAACCAAGTATAATGAATTAATGACCTTGCAATCAATACTCCTGTTGGCCATGCGCTCATGCCCCTGTTCTAATTTGGTCCGAAATTGGAAGATACAGCTTTTAAACTGATAATTCTATTTCCTTTTGATTTTGCCTCATCCAAGCACCGCTGCTGTAACCAGACGCCAGTTATTTTTCCTGAATAATTTTGATGTAGTGGGCATTAACATAGTACAGATTGAACACATAGCCTCATAACATATTATAGTTTCCTGTTTTTCTTCTCGAACACATTTCCGACTGTTTTTTTAGATAGCAGCGGAGTTGCTTGCCAGCAGGTCCATTCCTAAGTCAGGGATGCATAGGGACTCTGACCCCTTTGGGATGCCTTTGCGCCAGGGCATGGGCTACAGAACTACACTTCTGGCAATACAAGACATCAAGCTTACTAAAATTCAAAAACTAAAATGGCCCTTTGGGATGCCTTTGCGCCAGGGCATGGGCTACAGAACTACACTTCTGGCAATACAAGACATCAAGCTTACTAAAATTCAAAAACTAAAATGGCTCTTAAAACAAGGCCTGTTCTGAGATAGATCACATTTCTTCAACTGCTCGCTTAAGGGTCGAGGATATATTCCCCATCTGTAAGCAAGAGGCAGCAATAGTATCCTTTAGAATAAATCATCAGCTTCAGCTTGCAGCTCGTCATGCAAAAATTCACATCGTCCAGCTCCAGAAGCAAGCACCTGACCCAGCTGGTCTCTAATAACAAAGTCCCTGATCCCATTTCCATTGGTTGTATCAAAATCCCCGTCAATGTTCATCTTATAAGACAATTATACCTGGAAGTTCATGTTTCACTGTGGGGACAGCTTTCTTGTCTTTCACCTTGGCAAAGAATGTTCAGCATGCTGGCAGATCATACAAGCAAGGTTATCAGTCCATGTGTTTGCTTCCTTCATGAATGTTGTTTCTTTCTGACCAGCACATCCAGGGCATGGCAATGAAGTTCACGAGATGCTCCCTGACATGTTTCAGCTGTAGTAATGACCATAGGCGCTTGATGAACTTGCAGCGCAGAAAAAAATGGTGCTCCATTTTCGTGTAGGCAGACAGTGTCAATGTTCATACTCTCTGGAAAATTTACCTTCACAGCACAAGGCAGTTGTGGGAAAAGCCTCCAGTGGAAGTGTCTGGCCCTCTTAAGACACTGCACGCTTTCACCAACATCAGACTTGGCCATATGTTTCCTCTCATTCCTCTGCCTTCCATTCCAACTATCTACCTGAATCCTGTTTGCCTAAGTTAGCTTCCTTACCCTTCCTTGCTCACTTGTCACTACACCTGGACGATGATGTAGCGTGCCACTAGGGCGGTGACGACCTGGCCCTTGACACCATACCCTGGTTCCAATATGGCACACTGCTAAGAGGCCTACGCCTCCAATGAATTTCTATTGGGTTTCACATCCATAGGAATGTTTGCTTTTTATGATGGCTCGCCTATCGCAACCCTCCTTTACCTGGGCTTGGGACTGGCTATTCCTAAAAAGGCATACGTGGAGTTTTGTCTGCCCTCCCTGAACTTAAAAGAGAAAATCGCTTCTGGTCGTAGTGACAAGCAGTACGATCTTCCAAACCCTCCTTTTAGGGATTGATAGGATGAGCCTGAAATCTTGAAAACAGAACATTTTCTGCTATTTTGTTAAAACGAAACTGCGATTTGGCTATTTAATCAGCTAAGTATGCATGTAGCTACAGCAAAGTATCATACTACCTCCGATCCATAAAAAGTGTCGCCCATTTTGTACTAAGCTAGTACAAACTTTGTATTAGATGAGCGACACTTTTTGTGGATCGGAATGAAGAATACATTTTAAGCTCATTACATGCATGGGCTAATGTGTGCACAACTTTGCAGGTGGTGACAGTTGTTGCTGTGTATGGCAACGCCAAATTGGGTCTACCAAAGGGCGTAGGTTGGGGTTGGGCTGGATTCACCTGGCTCTACAACATGATGTTGCTTTTGTCCCTCGTATTAATCTGTAAGTATGGATGGTCTTCTTATTTTCTATTCCGCATTTTTGGGGAGCCAGCTAAGCCTTCCTCCTTCCATGTCAAAAAGATTTTTTGCCAATTTAGACCACCTGTGTGGAGTGAAATGGCAGAAAAGACCACATGCGAATTAAATTATCAAAACTACTATGGCGGTAGGCCCGTCAAGCTGAGACGTGGGCCTGCTTCTGTAGCCCTTGGCGGCAAGTGACACGTGTTGCTTGCCGGGCCTGCCACTGTAGATTGACGATTTCAGTGCAGGTGGTCTTTTTCGACATCTCACTCGTCAGATCGTCTAGTCTAAACTGTAAAAAATTCGTCAAAACTGAAGGGATTTTTCCTTGCTTGTGTAAACATGCACAGGAGTAGTTTCTACTTGGTCTGAGCTACTTTGAATCACAATACTTGAACTTATGAGATATGCATTTGTCAGATCACAAAATAATATGATGGCTCATTGATTGATCTATTTTTTTGTTCTATGGCAGGTGACATGCGCAACCTTGCAAAGTTCAGCTTACCTAAGATGAGCTGCAGGAGGGTGTTCGACAAGTGTTAAATGTGGATGACGATGTTCACGTTTGCTGATATGTCAGACCTAATTCTTCTTGGGTTGATAATGTATATTCGCTCATCAAGGTCCAGTAGATCCAGGCGGCCTTGCTTCCTACTGGATAATGCATATATTTAGCATGTAACTTACGAGGATTTGCAGAGGAGCTCACCTCACCGGCATCAGCATCCTGATCGGTGCGTGCAGATATATTGTATATGTATGATTTTCCCTATAGATCTCATAGGTTGTCGTCCCACTTGCCCATCACCACTAATGTTGATGCAACGAATTCTGGTGGAAATGTCCATTTGCCCATCACCACTAATGTTGATGTAAAGAATTCTGGTGGAAATGTGATTCGCAGTTAGTAAAATGTCCATTTGCCCGTTGAGGGCGTCTGACTAGGCCTCTATGACATTTGCCTTAGTAAAATGTGATTCGCAGTTAGTGTGTACCTGAATTAATTTAATCCCTAGCTACATAGTAATCCCAAATTTATTGTAAGATTTGCATTCGTCCCAACTTTTGGTTATTTGTTCGTAGCTCCTCTGTTACTGGTCCTGTTTCTCCAGTACCTAATACTGTGCCTAATCCCATATCCTATTGCTGCTCCGAATCTCTTATCATAGCGCTGCTCCTACTCACGCTCTGCTATTGCTGTACAATTATTCTATAACTTTGTAACTCCAGGTGTTTTGTTTCCCCTGGTTCTTTCTTGATTTCATCACCTGATGCTAATTACATGGCAACCTTGAATCCATCACATATATAGTGACGCACTGCTAATCACCATGGCTATGAAACTAGGACAATGCCCATGCTTCGCTATGGAGAAAATGGCGATCGACATGAACCAGGGCTAGCCAGGCCGAAAAACTATGGTTATGGATCGGTTGAGGCCTTGAGGGTAGGATTCGTTGGAACACTGAGAGCCTCAGACATAGGTTGCTTGGAATGAATGACTGACCATTTTGTGCATCTCATCGGGACTAACACATCCACCGAAGCAAGATGTGAACTTTGTGGACAAACTAAACTTTTGACGCAAAATTCTTGATCATCCATCAAAAAATTAAACTTTCCGCACAAAAGAATCGAACTTTCCGAATTTCCAACATAAAATTGATCAACTCCCCTTTGGAAAGGAATTCTTTTTTTTTGTTGCGAAAATCTTTGAAAAAAACTCTTCCCAATGAAAATAATCAAAGTGGTTTTCAAGAGGAAAAAAAGGCAATCAAAGTGCAGGGAAATTCTTGAGCGTGGCGAAGTGAGCTTCGGGAGATAAAGGGAGTACGGACACAAACAAAGGGTACTTTCGAACAAAAAGTATTTTTTCAGCGAACTTTTGTTTCTTATTTATACTAGTAACGGGCACGTGCCATCAGGGGCTTAGCTGAAGTAAAAGTAATCCTGATGCCCTTGATGCACATTTGGTGGCCTAACCTGATGCAAAAATCCTATTTCTATAATAAGCTAGGCTAAAACAAATCTTGGACCCTGATGTGTGCATCAGGGTTGAGCCATGCAGCTCCGCCCCTGCTTGACATGCACATTTAATACATGAGATACATTAGCAAATCATGGAATGAGTTTAATGTCATTATCAAAAAGAAAATTGAAAATAATGCAGTCCCAAAACATCAACCATAAAGACTTGTACATTATTTGATGCCATAGTTTTGATAAAATTCAAATTCTATAGTCATAGCACCCAATACTAAAATTCTGGAAATATCTTCTTACACAAAGGAAAACATATTAAAAAATGCGACATTTGCGAAACATATCCAATAACATACTCTGATTCAATTAACCCTTATTAATAGCCTCACTTCATGCGACATTTGAGGCAAATCTGATTAGTTTTTTTCCGAGGAGGAGCCGAACAAGGAGTGGCATCCAAGAAAGCTACTTGTAGGAAGACCCTTGGCCGCCAAGGAAAATGGTCAGGTGTTTTGTAACATAATCCACTTATTATTTTCATTTTTGTCACTGATTCTGTCCCAAGGCGACATTTTTATAGAATCCAACACTACTACTGTACTACTTGTGTCGAATAGGGTGGCGCACAATCCGGTCGAGAACAACTGCCGCCAGCGATCTGGGGGTGGTGGGATGGACATGGACTGCATCAGCGGCCTCCCCGACGAGCTGCTGCACGACATCCTCCGCCGCCTCCGCTCCGCCCCCGCCGCCGCGCGCACCAGCGCGCTCTCCCGCCGCTGGCGTCGCGTCTGGGCCCGCATCCCCGATCTCGTCTTCGGGGACGACCCAATCCGCGCCGTGGAAGAGGTGGAGGGGGGCGGGGAGGACTCGTTCCTCGACGCCGTCGACGGCGCCCTCGCCGCCTACTCCGACGACCGGGCCGTCCGCGTCGGCGGCCTCCACATCACCGTCCCGCGCATATGGGAGAAGAAGAACGTCCCCGCCCGCCGCGTCGCGCCGTGGCTGCGTTTCGCCTCGAGACGCGTTGCGGGCGCGTTCCACCTCTCGATTCCTCACCAATATCAGCCCAACTCATGGCCGCCGCGCGTGAAGGACGACGACGACGAGCTCGAGCTTCCTCCGTGCGAGCGGGCGACGAAGATGGTGCTCGACATCGGGTCACGGTTCCCCCTCCGCATCCCGCCGGCCGGCAATGTCGCCATGTTCCCGGCTCTGGCCGACCTGGAGATACAGCAAACCACCATGGACGCCCGGGAGCTGGGGGTCATCGTGTCCTCGCGTTGCCCCCGACTGCGGAATCTAACCCTGGGTGTCACGCTGGTGGCCGCGTCTGACGTCTCCCTCCGCTCCGCCTCGCTTCGGAGTCTGCGTTTCTATGCAAGGAAGACCCGCCGGCTCGACATCGCCGCTCCTATGCTCGAAATTCTGGAAGTATCCCACGTCAACGATGCACACATAGCTGCACCGAACCTGGCCGAGGTCGCCTTGAGCTACATTCCCTGCGAGGTTGTCTTTGCCAACACTGGGCGCCATCTCCGGCAGTTAAGCGTCACACGGTGCTCTGTGATGGCACCGCTGATGCGGCGATTCGACTCGGTCTACAGTCTGCGACTTCAAACCCCCAATGTGTGTGTGATTCAACGATTGACATCAGTTTTCTCGATCGATTCATGCAATTGAATGCTCAACATTTGATCCATGGCTAATTCTTTTGTACTATTGTTGGTTTGTTAGACAAAAGAGGACTACAGGACATTCTTGGATGACATGGACAATCTTCCCAAGTGTGAGATCTTGACGGTATCATCATCATTGCTGAACCATGCCTTTGAACCAAGCTTGCTACATCTCCTGAGGAGAGAGAATCGTATAAGGAAGCTGCTTCTATTCTTCTCATATCCCTCGATGGTAAAATTCCTAACTTTATTCATGTGTTTATAAGTTTATTACTTACTCCACAGAATTATATATTTTGTGCTGTAATGTTGCATTGATCTCATTGTCTTTTGTCTACAAAGGATGTACTCTGCTCTAATGCTGGACTTAATTTTACTTTTCAGAATCCTTATTGCTCTTTGGGTTGTCCGTGTCGCTTACCCGGGAGTCCCGTGACTAAGAAAATCATGCTTGATTCACTTCAAGAGATAGAGATACATGTGATTGGAGGATCATCCGCAGATTGTCAATTTGTGGAATTGCTAAAGCAGCTGCTGTCCAATATATGGAAGACAACAAAACTAACAAAACTTGGAAGTGTTGAAATGAACATGTCGGGCCATAATTCCACCCTAAGCGACGAGCTATGCAACAAGATCCGTGGGTTTTTTCCTCCAAATATCAGAATCAAATCAAATGTGTTTCCTGATGGCTTCGCCCAGGATTAGAAACTTTTTTCTGTAGGAGCCCTATGCATGTGAGGTTGGACATCCCTATCACTTCCCCAGACATCAAGCCTTTCAACACCATGCAAGCTGCAGCAAGATGGAAGAAACCTTATTGGCCTCTGGCTTGTCCACTTCGTAGCAGATTCGGTACAGTTCAGCTTTTTTCTTGACTGTTAGATCATGAGATATGTTGCACATAGGAAAACTGTTAATGTGCAAAAGTCTTGTAGAGAGGTTTTGTTTATTACTTGATGAAAGAAATGTTGACTTTATAAATATTTACTGCAAATCTGAAATTTGACAGCAATACCTGATTTTACAATGAAGACGTCCTTATCTGACAGTTCAATCTGATGCTCATGTCGGATGAGTTTTACCAATAATATCTTACAGTTCAATAATTTTGATTTCCTATGTCTTCCTTATAAGTTGCAAAAAAACTGAAGCTTGGTTTGGCCTGAACTTTCAACTGGTCAGATTACGCTTTTCGAAATAGCATGACTTGTACATTTTGAATCTATACGAAAGGCTGTATAGAACTGTAGCTGACTCCATCTCAACTTATCAGTAGTATTGGATCTGTGGTGTTTTTTGTGTATGATACTTATGAAAGATTGATGCATCGACATGGCTATAGAGATGTGGGAGGACATTTGAGATGGAGATTTTTTTTGCGCGAGAATAATCCTTCAGATTATTACAGTGAGTTGCAACTTGTGATATTTCTTAATAGCTAACTTGCATGCAGCGAGTTTATAAAGTGCTCATTACAGGTTTTGTCTACTCTAAATGTTGATTTTTACTACATGCTACTGCATGTGTCTATTTGGGACCCTTTTCTGAAACGTACGTACCTCTATAATATAATTTTGATATTAGTACCTCTTTTCATCGATTTTGACCTCCAGGTTCAACATGGTCATTTCATGATACTTCTGCAGTAGATAGCACCACTTTGGGATTTTTTTTCTTGGTGAATGATCCTCATTACAACTTCATACAGTGAATTACCGTCAAGTAAACCAGAGCAATTTAATTTCTTGCTTTGCTTTCATTATTAATCTAAAGATTAAAAATGATGGGATACTATTACTAATGCGAAAGCATATACTCCCTCCGGTTGAAAAAGGATGTCGGAAAAATAGATGTATCTAGACATATTTTAGGGCTAGAAACATCTAGTATACCTCGCCAATGGCGAGATCGGCGTCATCCTCCTCACCGTGATCCTAACGAGCTGGGCATCCTCTGCGTGACAACAAAAAGCTCCTTGTGGCCGTTCCCTCATCACCAGCATCACCGTTCTGTTCCTCTACGACTCGCGCAGAGACTCCCTCATCTTTCACCGCTGCCTGGTAAGTGATAGTAACTTTTTTTTAACGTAAGCGGCTCCCTCATCTGATTCCCTCTTTGCTGGTGATGTGTGTTCTGTTTTTCTCCCTTCAATGTCTGAATGTTCAGTGCACAACTTAGCTGAATCTTCAGGAGCAACAATGAATCAATGATGCGTTATCTACGAAGAAAAAGATACGCAAACCATAGCGTTTTATAACTATTGCAGCGCAAAACTAATGGTTCATTTCTTGATGCATCCAAATATACTATCAGCCAAACCTGTAATTTCTTTTCATATAAATTTCAAAATTTGACATTTACGTACCTCAGATTTTGAACTTCCTCTTGTTGTTCAGTTCATAGGCTTGCATAAGTATACTCTACCTTTGCGTGCAGTGGTTGTTGTGTCTTATCTTGTAATTATTAATTCACAAATTTGTCAGGTACGGAGGTTGTTGCTCATTGTTGTTAGTGACTTATAACGATTTTCTAGTTTATACGTGGGATTGAAACTTTTACCCAGTACTACTTTCTGTTGAATAATAATACTATGGTGAGTAATTATAAATGAACACATGAGATTTTAGTTTAGATGAACACATGGGTAACATGATACTGATTAGGCCGAAACAGGTTGATGGAGCACTACATTTTTTATGAGTCTATTTTGTATGTCAGCAGGGTTAGTCCCAAGTACTTTACATTTAGTAGATCAGTATTTTGCTTTCACATGATTAATCTGTCATGTATCTTTTCTGTTCATGTATTGAGTTTATAGAGAACTACATGTGTATGTTATGTTAATGTACTCCCTCTGATCCACAAAGTGTGTCGCTGGAAAGAACTAGTCAAGTATAATTTCTATGTGTACCTTCCGACATTTTTTTAGGATCAGAGGTAGTAGTATATAAACTTGTTTGCATAAGCCAAACAGGTTTATATATGTAAACTATATACTTACTGAAATTATATTTTAGATTAGCCTCATGTGCAGGTGTGTTAAGATGCTTTTTTAGAGGTGGGAGAGTAAAGGAAACACTATCAGGTTCACTTCCAACCTAAACGACGTGTATCAGGTTCATTCTTAATGAAAATATCAGGTTCAATTCATGTATTTTTGAGGCGTCATGTAAAGTTCCTAAGGGCTCCAAATGACATATTTCTCGTGTTTCTTGAACCTTAAAATATTTTCATGTACATATGCAATGAAGAGAAGAGAAAATATATAAGGTTGATCAAGATAGTGATCAACACACAAAGGTACAAGATGTACCAAGTGGGATCTATCTCTAGATATGGTAAGCAATTGTCCATATAACTTTGTGAATTAACCCATTATATGTGTTGTGTGATATTTCTGTGTGAGGTTAGGTATATTTCCATGATCTTGCATCAAAAGAAAGATTTCATGTAGACCATGGTTAATGACATTAAGTGGTAATCATCATCAATCTTGAAGTGTAATTTCAAGAGGAGCCTCTCGAAGAATATATCATTTGCTTGAAGCTTGCCACCCACCATTTGAAGATAATGGGCATATGCTAATGTGCCTAAGAAAGGCTCACCCACAATGGAGTATAGGGGAGCAATATGTGAGTCTTCACCAAACGAAGCACAATCAAGAAAGATGATCCACTTGAGGAGATCACGATCGTCATCATCTAGCTTAAGTGGAACATGCAAGGAAAATGTATGATTTTGATAGGGTTTCTATTTACAGGTGGGAGATCAAGTTATAGGATAGATATTGTACTTATTTGGCTTTTCTCGTTGTTGGGTTTTAGCTCTTGTTTTGATTCTCATGACAATCCCAAGTTCACTGAAAACGAATTTTGTATAGAAAACTTGTTACCTTTTTTGTGTTGGAAGTTTTACCGGTTGTTCTTTTATTGAGAGGTTAAACCTTTCATCATTTGGTTTCATCCTCTCTTGTTTCACTATGATGTTTCTATGCATGATCTCGTAGAGCTCGTTTTGGTGATTCCAACGAGCCTAAGAACATTGAAAACGGAGTCTGTATGATCAAGACATGTCCGTTTTTGTGTTGGTGTTTCTACGGTTTCTGTGTAGGCCAAAATCTATGGTGTAAACACACTAGAGTCTCTGGACCGGACCAAAACTATCAAATGGTGATGCCCACTTGTGCTAGTCTGGTAGTAGGCCAGAATCTCCAGTCTAAGCTTTCATGTGCATAACGGGAAGATTTTTTGGAGCCTATTTAAGGGGTCTTCTTCCCCAAAGTTCAAAGAGATCCCAACTCTTGAGCACGGTTTTGACATCCATTGTTGACCCTTTGAAGGTTTTCTCTATTTCTTCATAATTCTTGCCTCCAGTAAGAGAAAAAAGAGAGAGAGAGAGGAGATATTGATCTACCATTAACCCAATCAATCTCTCCTCTAGGTGAGTTCGTCCTTTTTCTTCCTATCTTCCCCCCGTAGCATTAGTTGCTTTGATGGGATTTGAGAGTGAACGATTTAAGCACTTATAATGATCTTGCATTTTACATCGGTTGCATCAGTTTGAGTTCTCAAAAGTGGTGCGTGGAAGTGGAAATTTAAAAGGTTGTTACTCCTGGGCACCTGGAGTTCCCTAGGGTTTGTTCCTCTTGGTTACTTGGAGTGCCCTAGACAGTCATTGTTAATCTCGGAGTTTTAGTGGCTCGTGGAATTAGTTGGGAGGCTCCAATTGAGTTGTAGAGTGTGCATCAACCTTGTAATTCTCGTGGCTTTGGGAGTCGCGGGAAGGTCGGAGCCTCCACCTGAGTTGTGGAGTGTGCCTCATCCTTTATACGGGTTCAGTGACAACCCACAAGTGTGTCGTAGTGTCTCGTGGTACTCCACATTTGTAGGGTCATGAAGGAGATACACTGTGCAATTAAACGACTATTTGGGGATCACTTTGTGGCTATGCACCGCTCCAACAGAGACAAGCTTTATTTGGGAAATGAACTTCGGGATAAATTATCATCTACAAGCATCTCGGTATTTCTATACTCGAGCTCCTTACATATGCAATCTACTTTGTGATAGCTATCATGCTTGAAATTATATATCTTGTTATTACCTAGTTACTTATCTTGCTTAGCATTAGTTGTTCATGCACATGTGTACCTAGCTTGTTTAGGTTTTCTTCGTGATAAATTAAATGATAGTTTTATTCCGCATTTATTCAATCCTAAACCGTAATATTTTTAGTCGCCTATTCACACCCCTCTAGACGACATCCGTATCCTTTCACTCATGAATGATCTCATAAAGTGGTGGAATCTCAACATGGCATGACCAGTGTTCCAATATTAAATTCTTGGAACATAGGCATCATCATCGTCCTAATATTCTACGATTATTTCTAGAAGCAGTAAGTCCACTCGGGCTAGGGGCCGAATTAGCCAGCATCTCCACAACCAACCGAGCTAGTTCTGACATGAATGGGAGGGTGAGTTCCACATTCTCCGCATTAGAAACCTAGGACTCTCTGGCCATAGGTCTACCGATAATGTGACCCCAGACAAGGGTCCCACAGTGAAGAGTTCCTTATAAAAGGAATATATATGGGTAGATATATCTCTTGGAGCCTCCAAGAGGTGATCCCCCTCACACAGGAAAGGAATAGAGCAATTCTGTCGTCAGCCATTGGCGATAGTGTGGAAGTAGGCCGTGTTCACATTGCCCTTCAAAATCCTAGAGATCACGCACATAGAGCATAAAGGGAAGACAACCTCTGAAAGTGCATTCTATACACTCCCAGATTTTGGTGACTAATGACAACACAAAAAGTATTCTAATGTTTGTGATGAAGCATGCAGTGTCTTTTACAGGTAGACTGTTAAAGAGGAACACTTATTTTGCCTAAGTTTCAATTCAACTACACTTGGTCCTTCTTCAGAAATTCAGTCAGGAGATTTCCGGTCCCCAGACCGGAGATCTCCGAGCCATCCAAGTTTTTCACTAAGTCTGAATTGAAATGCGTACTGACTCCAAAACAGTTTTAGCCGGAAATGCTCCCGGAGATTTCCGACGCTCGGAGATTTCCGGGCCCCAATCCGGAGATCTCCGAGTGACAGAGGATTTTCGACTAAGTCAAGAAGCCCAACCAGTACTGATGCAGATTCAAGCACAGCCGGAAATTGCACCGGAAATTTCCGGGGTCCGGAGATCTCCGGTCCTCAACCCGGAGATTTCCGGGCCGACGACTGTACAACAGACAGATTTTGGAGAGGGGTATAAATACCCCTCCACCTACCTCCAGAAGATTAAGCTTCCAGGTCTCCTCCATTTGTGCTGAAGCTTGTTTCTCCCGGAGCTCCCAATCTAGCCACTCAAATCCTTTGATACTTGGGGATCTGAGGGAGAAGCCACCGATCTACATCTCCACCGAAGCGATTTGATTTCCCCCCTCTATTTCTTGAGGGGCAACGAATCTAGGGTTCCTTTGTGGATAGCTAGGTTCAACCTTGTGTGTTTGATCCTTTGTGGAAGTTACCTGTTGTGGTCTTTGTGGGAGCCCCCAATTCAGTTGTGAGTGTGTGCCTCACGAATTTGTACGGGACCTTCTCTGCCCTTAAAGGAGTCCTTAGTGGAAGCGTGGATTCGCACCTTTGTGGTCGAATTCACAGGAGAATAGGGTGAGGCCTTTGTGGCGTTGAGCAAACCTTTGTGGTAGCTCACACCTCTCCAACGAGACGTACACCTTTGTGGTGGAACTCGGGATAAAATCTTGGTCTTCGAGTTCCTACGGTTGTTTCGTTCCACTCTCCTTTACGGCATCTTTAATTCCTGTACTTGCTTAGCTTCCTTGTTGTTTATCACTTGTATCACCTAGTTGCACTTCTAGACAACTTACTTTCCGCTAGCCTAAAACTGAAAAAGACATAAAAATTGGTCACCACCTATTCACCCCCCCCCCTCTAGGTGGTCAACTGCCGTTCAATTGGTATCAGAGCCAAGTTGTCTCTTAAAAGCTTCACCGCTTGAGACCAACCTTGGACAATGCAAGTTGACCCAAAAGAGGGTTCCGAAACGGACGCCGCGACTTTGGCGGCAATGCAAGAGAAAGGTGCCACTATGGCCAATATCAACTCTTTGGAAACAAAGTTGACATCGTCCATACAAACCGAGTTCAAGAAGTTTCATGATATGCTTGAGTCTCTCAAGACATCTAAGGAAACCTCTCTTGCATTGCCCTCAAAGCCTCCGGTGCTTCCGGGCATTACTCTTGATGTGGACCCCGAATTGATAAAGGGAAAGCAATTGCCTTGGGAAGGGTGATGCTAGTAGTTCCTCAACCCATCAAAACACTCCATCATCCAATGATGAAGTGCCTAAAGGCTACAACGCCACTCCTCCCCCATCCCAATACCATACCCCCGATCCCATTATTCCTCACCCGCAAGTTTCTCATAGGGGTGATCCCCCGTTGCTTAAAGACTATACTTTTTCTCAATGGCAATACATGATGAAGTCTCATGTGTGCAAATCTTCAAACGAGTTGTGGCGCATCATTCAAGTTGGTTACAAGCCGCATGATCCGACCAACCTAACAAGAAGAGAAGTGGTGGAGGCTCAACTTGATGCCACCGCTCTCTACATGATCCAAAAGGCGGTTGGGAACAAGGACATGCCTCGCATCCAACATCTCACCACCGCCAAGGAGACATGGGATGGTCTATCAGAGTTGTTTGTTGGAAATGATAGCATGAGAAGGAACCGCTATGACTCTTTGAGCAATGAAGCCGAGGGCTTTTTCAAGCTTGATGGTGAAGACCATGAGATGATGTATCAAAGATTGGTGACCATAGCCACAAGCTTTCGAGAAGTGGGTGCCTCTCATATTGATGATGCTTGGATCAAGAGGAAGTATGTTAGCTCTATGATGGCTTGTGAGCCTACCGACGTCAAGAGTCTTCAAGGAAGACACAACTACCATCTCATGACGTCTAATGAGGTTATGCAAGAGATGGCCGCATACAAGGTGGCCACTAAGAATGCTCAAGATGCAAGGGCAAGGGCTCTTGGAATGCAAAGAGGCACAACCAACATCGCTTTGAAGGCTACCGTTGAGGAAGACAACGATGATGATGATCTTGGAAGCTTTGCCGCTATGTCCGAGGAAGCACTCAAAATTGCTTACAATGATCATCTCGCTCTTGCGGCTCGCACCTTTTGGAACAATCCCTCAAGAGGCAAGATGCGTTTTGACAAGAATGCATCTCAAGCCGATATGGTCTCACCCTCTAAGTCAAGGACATGTTACAATTGTCAAGACAAGTTCCATTTCGTTGCCGAGTGCCCTTATGAGAAAAGAGAAGAGCATGGTGGACGTCTAGTGCTCAAGGACAAAACCAAGATGCCTCCCAAGAAGGCCTATGGAAAGAAGAGGCCTTTTAACAAGAAGCCTCGCATCATGTTGTTGACTCAAGAGGAGTATCTCACCGATGATGAAGAGTCGGAGGAAGAAACGCCAAATGAAGTGGCGGCCCTTGCCACCACCTCGACAACTACCGTCTCTCCATCAACGACAAGAACTCCTTCAACTACGACAAGCTCTTCATCGTCTCTATTCACATCGCCTAATGAGAACTCCATCACCAAGATCTCAAAGTGTCTTATGGCAAAGGCATCGGAGGTACCTTCATCATCTTCCTCTCTCATGAATGAAATGAATGAGCTTGATGATGCCTCTAGCTTTCAAATCAAGCAAGAGCTTGTGGCGTTCGACTCCTTTATCACTAACTTGCAAGGTGATAGCAAGAAACATGTTGGTGCCCTCATGGCTCGAATTGGTGAGCTAGAGCATCTCAATGAAGAGAAGGGTAAGATAGAAAGAGAAGACGCTATTTCTCTATCTTATTTGAAGTCCTCTCTTGAGGAGGTTGAAGAGTCTCATGCTCGTCTTGAGGAGCAACTTGAAACTATTGAGGAAACTCATAACTCCTCACATGCTAAACTCATTAAGGATCGTGATATGTACTTTGCTAAATTCAAGGTGGCTCAACAAGATAAAGCCGAATTTGCGGTTGGGCATGTTCGACTCATTGAGGACATGGAGAAGCTCGTCATAGCTCACAAGGCTTTGGAGAGTGAACATGTGAACGGATAGACGTCGCCTAGAGGGGGGGGGGGGTGAATAGGCGATTTAAAAACTTTTTCGAGGAGCCGGAATATCCGGTCCAATAGTGACCCGGAAATTCCGAGTAGCCGGAATATCCGGTCCACAATGATCCGGAAATTCCGGTATGCTTGATAAAGGCGGAATAAAACTAGAGGTTTACTTTAACAAGCATACAACCTAGATATGTAAACTAGGCTCACCTATGTGCACCAACAACTTAAGCTAAGCAATACAAGTAACAAGATGATAGCAAGAGATATGACTTCAAGCACGAAGGCTATCACAATGTAAAGTGCATAAGTAAAGAGCTCGGGTATAGAAATAACCGAGGCACGCGGAGACGAGGATGTATTCCCGAGTTCCACCCAAAGGTGTACGTCTCGTTTGGAGAGGTGTGCGCAACCACAACAGGTTAGCCGCAACGCCACAAAGGCTCACCTTCTTCTCCTGATGAACTCAACCACAAAAGGTTCGAGTTCACCTTCCACTATTGATCTCCTTTGGGGCGGAGATCGAATCCCGTACAACTCTTGAGGCACACACCCACAACTTAATTGGGGGCTCCCAAGTCTTGAGGCACACACCCACAACTTAATTGGGGGCTCTCAAGTGACCACAAAAAGTCTTGACCACAAAAGGTCTTGGCCACAAAAGGCCGGCCACAAAAGGCGTCTAGGGTCCAAAGACCCAAGAGTAACAAGCTCACAAGTAATACCACCACGAATCCTCGTGGAGGGCTCAAACCGATGCAAATGCAATGGCAAGAGCACACGAAGTGCTCAAGTCCTTCACTCTCAAATTCCAACACAACAACAAATGTTTATGGGGGAATAAGAGAGGAAGAACAAAGGAAACCACAAAGGAGTCAAATCCTTCACTCCCAAATCCCACCAAAAGCAACTAATGCTTATGGGGGGAGAAGAGAGGAAGAACAAAGAAGAAGAACCACAAAGGAACTCCAAGAACTAGATCCACTAAGTTCCCCTCACTTAGAGGAGAGATGGATTGGTAGGATTGTAGATCTAGATCTCCTCTCAACTTGCCCTAAAGAATATGGAAGATTCAATGGAGGGATTGAGAGGGAAGTGAGCTTTCCAAGGTCAACAATGGAGTAGGAGAGAGGGGAAAGTCGTGCTGCCTTAGATTTTTTGAGGAAGAAGAAGAGGAGGGGTAATTATACCCCTCCAGGAAATATAGCCGTTGGCTGTTTTGACACCCGGAAATTCCGGTATAAGTTAGACTCGGAATTTCCTGTCACCCGGAAATTCCGGTCTAGAGAGACTCAGAAATTCCGGTCACCCGGAAATTCCGGTCTAAGAGAGCTCGGAAATTCCGGCTGGAGTCAGAAGCAAAACCAAACTTTTCCTTAGCCATTTCTGGGGGCACTCGGAAATTCCGGTATATGGAAATTTCCGAGCACAATTTCCGACTGGAGTCAGAACCCTTTTTCTCCTTTCCTTAGCCGTTTTCTTGGATGAGCTGGGGAACCAGAAATTCCGGTAGGGCGGAATATCCGGCCCCAATAATCCGGATCAGCAAAACACCGAAACGAAAACTGCTATAACTTTTGCAAATGAACTCCAAATGAGGTGAGACTAATTTTGTTGGAAAGATGGCGACGATGACTACCCAACAAAAATATTGCATCCCATAAATAGAGTAAAATCTCCACACATGGCAAGGTGTGGGACTTTCCTAAAGGAAGAACCGGCAATATTTCCGCCACCGAAAACGCAACAAGTTGTCCAAAGTAAAACCGATTTCGATGAACTAGAGCTTGACATGGAGATGAACCAAGATCTAATTCCTCACCAACATAAAAGCCAAATAATAACCAAGAAATATGATATGTCAAGTATGCAAAGGTTTGAGCTCTCCACAAGAATGCGATCAAGTTACTAACTTGAGAGCCCCTCTTGATAGTACGCCTATCTATCCTATAGCCCTATCAAGATCATACCTTTGCCTTGAGCATTCCACTTGAGTTGGATGATGACTATCTTGATCTCTTCAAGTGGACCATCTTTCTTGATTGCGCGTCCAAACACTTGCTTGATGAAGACTTCTCCAAATACTCCCCCATGCTCACAATGGGAGAGTCTCGCTTAGCTTCATCTTCATGTATCCATTGCAAGCACCAAGCATAGGATCTTTTCGAGAAAGCTTCTCTTGGTCTTGCGCAACTCATCTTTTCTTCACTAAGATGATCTCTTGAATCTTCAAGACATACTTGCAATAAGCTTCACTCAACACATAAGCTTCAAGAGTCCAACACATGAACTCCACAATTCCATGGACATGATCTATAATGATATCTCAATGCAAACATTAGTCCATAGAGATTGTCATTCAATTACCAAAACCACACATGAGGGAAAATGCTCTTTCAACATGCTCTTCTAAAAGAGTCGTATGCCCAACTCCAAACTCGGCTAACTAACCTTGACTCTCTTAGCATCTCTACCTCTAAGTGTTCTTGTGATAATGCTAATCTTGTGGAGGAGAATGCTAGGTTGAAGAGTGAGATGACTAAGGCCTCCACATCCAAGATCATCCTTCTCAAGGGTAAACAAGTTGTTGAGACTCCCATCGTAGAGCCTCACACTCGACAAGGAAAGGAAGGTCTTGGATATGTGCCTCCCATAAAGATGAATGCCAAGAAGGGCATTCCCAAGAGCATCAACCCCATCCATGCCAAGAAGGCCGACTCCATTCAATCCAAGGAAGGTCTTGCGAGTAGGAATGTCACAAGGGGCAAGCCTACTCGTAAAGATCACGCCGGGGACAACAACCCTAACTATGCTTTATATGTCGATTATTATGGGAATGCTTGTGCTCGTTACATTGGACCCTACTATGGTTTTATTTCATATGCTATTTGGGTTCCTAAATCTCTTGTCGCTAAACATAAAGCACCCATTGTGAAGCAATGGGTTGCTAAATGCAAGAATTGATCTCGTGTAGGACCTTGCTCCCGGTGGTTCAAAATGGATAATTGATAGTGGATGTACAAGTCATATGATCGGGAGCAAAGAACTCGTTACGGAGTTGAAACCTAATGAAGATCAAGTAACCGTAACTTTTGGTGACTTATCAAGGTCTAAGGTAACCGGGTTTGGCAAAGTGGTAGTTGCCCCCGACATTTCTCTAGTCAATGTAATGCTTGTTGAATCTCTTGGCTATAATTTGTTATCCGTTCGTGCCTTAACAAAGATGGGGATCTCTCCCTTCTTTGATAAGGACATTGTGGTCCTCTTGTGGAGCAAGTCGCTAAGAGTGGCTTTCGTGGGACACGTGGAGCATGAGCTCTATGTGGTGGACTTCTCCGGAGCCACCACTTCTCAAGCCATGTGTCTCTTCGGAAAAGCCGACGTGGGTTGGCTTTGGCATCGCCGACTAGCTCACGTAAACATGCGTACTTTGCAAAGTCTCCACAAGGGTGGCCACATCCTTGGACTAAAAGATCATGTTTCCTTTTCAAGGGATCGAATTTGTAGAGCTTGTGTGGAAGGCAAGATGCATGATATTCCTCATCCAAGCAATACCATCATATCGTCGTCCCGGATTTTGGAGCTCCTTCATGTTGATCTATTTGGACCAATTTCGGAGATAAGTCTTGGTGGCAAGAAATATTGCCTCGTGATTGTTGATGACTATTCAAGGTATACTTGGGTCTATTTCTTCAAGACCAAGGATGAAACTCAACAAGTCTTCATCGACTTCTCAAAGGAAGTTCAACGCCAACATGACCTTCCCATTTTGGTTGTTCGAAGTGACAATGGGTCGGAATTCAAGAACTACACTCTTAACGACTTTCTTAGTGAAGAAGGCACTCGTCATCAATATTCCGCTGCTTACACTCCTCAACAAAATGGCGTTGCCGAAAGAAAGAACCGGACTCTCATCGACATGGCGAGATCTATGTTGGCAGAGTTCAAGTCTCCCATCAACTTTTGGGCGGAGGCTATTTCCACCGCATGTCACTCATCAAATCGCCTCTACTTCCGCAAGGGATTGAAGAAGACTCCATATGAGATCCTCACCAGCAATAAACCCAACATTGGCTACTTCCGAGTGTTTGGATGTAAGTGCTATTATCTCGTCAAGGGTGTCCGGTTGGGTAAGTTTCACTCTAAATCTCTTGAGGGGATTTTTGTCGGTTATGGTAGCGAGTCCCACACTTATAGAGTCTTTGATAAATCCTCCCGGATTATCATAGAGTCTTGTAGTGTGGAATTCGATGAAAATGATGGCTCCCAAGTGGAGCAAGTTGGTGTTTGGGATGTAGGTGATGAACAACCTTTTGATGCTATTAAGAAGATGGGGGTGGGCTTTCTACGCCCAATTGAAGTCCATCAAGAAGTTGCTCAAGATGACTCAAGTTCTCCCATCAAGGAAACCTCACCATCACAAGAACCACAAGGTGGCTCACCCATAGAAAATGATGATTCCCTTCAAGAACAATCTCAAGATCCTCCTCAACAAGGGCATGCTATTTCTTCTCAAGATGAAGCTCATGATGAATCTCAACAAGATCTTCATCAACAAAAAGATCATGCCTCCTCCACCAAGATTATCGAAGCCAACTCCACTTCTCCAAGTTCTACTCAAGGGCAAGATCATCCTTCTCCACCTCATGAAGAGACTTCTCATAATGATCAAGGCCCTCAAGAAGGTCAAGACGAGGATCCAAAGGATCAAGATGGTCAAGAAATTGTCCCCACCACAAGGGCGGAAATTGAAACTCGTCGTCAAGCTCGCTTTGCAAAGTCTTTGGAACTTAGAGCATTATCTCTCGACAAGGTCATTGGTGATATTCGAGCAAGGGTCTCCACACGAAGTCAATTAGCTCACTTTAGTGAACATCAAGCACACATTTCCATGGTCGAGCCCAAGAAAGTCTTTGATGCTCTTGAAGATCCCGATTGGCTAGGGGCTATGCATGAAGAACTTAACAACTTTGAGCGCAACAAAGTGTGGCGTCTAGTTGAGAAGCCTAAAGATTGCCGCAACGTTATTGGCACTAAGTGGATCTTCAAAAACAAGCAAGATGAATATGGTATCGTTGTGAGGAACAAGGCGCGGTTGGTGGCTCAAGGTTTTTCTCAAGTCGAAGGCATCGATTTTGGAGAAACTTTCGCGCCGGTCGCAAGACTCGAATCGATACGTATTCTCATCGCTTTTGCTTCTCACCATGGTTTCAAATTGCAACAAATGGATGTAAAATCTGCTTTTCTTAATGGTCCATTGCAAGAACTTGTTTATGTTAAACAACCCCCGGGTTTTGAAAACCCCAACCATCCTCACCACGTCTATGTCTTGGACAAAGCTCTCTATGGCCTTAAACAAGCCCCCCGTGCATGGTACGAGCACTTGAGAGAGTTCTTGGTAGACCGGGGATTTGAGGTTGGGGTAATCGATCCCACTCTTTTCACTAAAAAGGTTAATGGTGAACTCTTCATTTGTCAACTATATGTCGATGACATTATCTTCGGTTCTACTAACCGTGTGTTCAATGATGAGTTTTCCAAGCTAATGACCGACAAGTTCGAGATGTCCATGATGGGTGAACTCAAGTTCTTTATTGGCTTTGAGATAAAACAATTGAGGGAAGGGACTTTCATTTGTCAAGGCAAGTATATTCAAGATATGATCAAGAAATTCAAATTGCTTGGACTTAACGGTGTGACGACTCCTATGCAAACCAAGTGCCACCTCCAACTCAACCCCGACGGTAAAGAGGTAGACCAAAAGGAGTATCGTTCTATGATTGGGTCTCTTCTTTATTTGTGTGCTTCTAGGCCCGATATCGTTTTAAGCGTTGGAGTGTGTGCCCGTTATCAAGCCGCGCCTAAGGAAAGTCATTTGATGGCCGTGAAGAGAATCTTCAGATATTTGGTTCATACCCCTTGCTTTGGGTTGTGGTATCCCAAAGATGGCACCTTGTCTCTTTGTGGATACACCGACTCCGATTGGGCGGGCGACATTGATGATAGGAAGTCCACATCCGGTACTTGTCAATTTCTTGGAAGATCTTTGGTGAGTTGGTCCTCGAAGAAACAAAATTGCATCTCATTATCCACGGCGGAGGCCGAGTACGTCGCCGCAGCAAGCGGGTGTACCCAACTTCTTTGGATGCGGCAAACTTTAAAGGATTTTGGTGTCCTCTTGGACAAAGTGCCGCTTTTATGTGATAATGAGAGTGCCATCAAAATTGCTTACAATCCAGTGCAACATTCAAAGACCAAGCACATTGAGATTCGTCATCACTTCATCCACGATCACGTGGCACGAGGAGATATTGATCTATCATATGTTGGTACAAGGGATCAATTGGCGGATATCTTCACGAAGCCCCTTGATGAAGCCCGCTTTTGCTACTTGAGGAATGAGCTCAATATCATAGATTCTCGGGCCTTGGCTTGAACTCCGTACACACACTCCAACGTTTAAGGCTTTATAAGACCTAGAGGTATTCATGGACTTAGTGGGAGTGTTTTCCTAATACATTGGACTCTTCCTCCCCCTATTATGCATATAGTGACATATCATTGCTAAAACTTCAAATTAAATCTAATTTGTGAGCTTCAATGTTGAGATGTAGTTATGGACCCAAGATATATCTTCGCGGTACCATGCTACAACTCATACACGGTGGCCTCGGCCACCAACACTCTTTTTCTTTGGATTCTATTTGGTTTTATTTTTTATTCTCACTTGCATTGTTTTTGGTTCTTTTGGGAAAACACACTCTTGTTGGTCTTCTCTTGTGTTGTATGGTTCTTGCAACTTGAGTGTGTCTTCTTTATTCAGTTTGAGTGTCTATCCTAAGCCTTTCACTATCCTTTAACATGCTCTTCCCCACTCATGTCCCCTTTTGGTTTCTTGTTCCTGGAGTTTTTGGGTTTGAACGGAAATCTCCGAGCCTTACTCGGAAATCTCCGGGCTACCAGAGAATTTCGAGACTAAGTCCATTCAAAAATCAGCACTGACCTGTGATGATTATTGACCGGAAATAGTCCCGGAAATTTCCGGTGTCCGGACATTTCCGGGCCGAGACTCGGAAATCTCCGGCCCCTGCGATTTTCAGCACCTAAGTCCTTTTCAATTTCGGCACTGACCTCAGGCGAAGCTGAATCGGAATTAGAGCCGGAAATCTCCGAGGTCCGGAAATCTCCGGTCCGATGTCCGGAAATCTCCGAGCGTGCCAAAGTTTTTCCAGGGCTAAGTCCTATCCGGAAATAGCCCCGGAAATCTCTGGCACCCGGAAATCTCCGAGCCTCAGTCCGGAAATTTCCGGTTCAAATTTTTCCTGCCTATTTAAGGGCACGGGTTGACCGGCCGGTTCGGCCAGTTCTTCCACCCCGTGCCCTAATCCTCTCTCACCTCCGAAAAAATCCATTCTTCTGTTCCTTGCTGCGGGTGGATCGTTCGAGGGTTTCTTGCGTGCTTCGGGGATCTGCTTCTCCTCGTCAAGGGCTTCGTTTCCATCCGCACGCTTTTTCGCAATGTCTTCCGATAACTCCTCTTATTTCAAATCTAGGACGAAACTTGTTTTCATTTAACCTAGCCGATTTAGGAGGTTGTTGTTTGTTTCCTCTGGTAGAATTGCTCCCCTGGGCATGTTTTACCTTCCACATGCACAGATCTGTTTTTCATCCATAGATTTTGTTCAAATCTGTCAAAATTTCACGCAGACCGGAAATCTCCGAGTCTGACTCGGAAATCTCCGGACCCCGGAGATCTCCGAGTCAAACCCGGAAATCTCCGGCCTGCTCAGAATCAAAACAGCCAAGTCCAGAAACTGTGTTTGTCAAAACTTTTCTAGTATGTTCCATTTTCAATCTCGGACATGAGTGCTTACCCCATATGCTTTCCATCCTCTCTATGCTGTGTATTTGCAGGTTCCAACCCTCGTGGCCGCTTCAAGCAAATTGCTTCTCGCAGAAGAGCCAAACCAGTTCACTCACGCCCTCCCAGTGGGTCCTCAAGTGAAGACAACTCACAAACTGAGACCTCAGCCATCCTCAGGAAACCTATTGGTGCTAACAAGAAGAAGAAGACCGAGCTCCATCTTGAAGACTTCAACAAAGGCAGTTTTCGCAAGTGGCGAAGTGACCTCTCCTATGATGTGGAGTCCGATGATCCCACATACTTTTGCACTGAGATGGCATGGATCTACAGGGAAGTCTATCAGAAGTTCTCTATTGACAAGCCAATCTGCCCCATGAAGTGGATTGACTTTGACAAATTAATGAAGAAGGCCGATTATTTTGGTGGTGCTGTGAAGGTTTGTGGACTTCTGGGTTTGGAGCAACTGATGAGAACTGAGTGCAACTACAGCGTCTCTCTTATCCATCAGTTCTATGCCACTGTGGTGTTTGGCTCCTCAGAGGATATTGGGATGACCTGGATGTCTGGCAGGCAGCGCTTGACTTCTTCTTTCAGAGAGTTTGCTTAGATTCTTGGTTGTCCTTTCCGTGGTCTTTCTACTGCAGCTGGTGCCCGCATGCATGTCCATGGCGTGTCTTACAACAAACACGTCATGACTGATCTTTACCAGCCTGGAGGGAAGATTGGCTCTCAGAATGGACTCCTCCCCACTTATGATATACTGCTTCGCATGTTCCGTTGGACCATTGCTCCCATTGCCGGCAATGCAGATAATATTGTCGGGGCTCTAGTAAACTTGATGGCCAAAGCTCATGATGCCTATCTTGGGGAGTATGCGGTTGAGCAGGAGGTCTATAAGGTGGATGTCATGGACTTTATTTTCCAGGAGATGTCACTAGCAGTTTTTGAGAGGAAAGTTCCTCCATATGCTCCTTATATAATGTTTCTCATCAAGAGCCTCTACAAGCTTTCTGAGCAAGATGGTGATGACTTTGATGTAGCCTTTGCTACTCAGCCTCACAAGCCAGCCCTGCTTGTCCAGAAATCTGCTCACTTGGTTCAACAACAAGCCACCATGCATGAGATCAACGAGGATGACATTTTTGGTGGTCAATCTCGGGTTCCCTCCAATCCCAACATCAAGAAAGCTGCCAAGAAGAGTCGCCCCTGGGTAGTTCGAGCAATTGAGAAAATCATGAACATGAACTGTTGCATTCACAGTGAGAACTACTCCATCTACTCTCAGAACCATCGCATTATGCAGTGCCAAGAAGCGATGATGGCTCACCTGAAGATGCCTGCTCCGAAGCACCCTTTGAAGCCTCGGGTTCCTTTCAAGGATTGGAATGCCGATGGTCTCACATTTGATTGGGATGATGTTGTGCCAGAGGACAGCGATCTTGATAATGCTGATACCGAGGAGGGGGAGGAAGATGATCAGGACGAGGGTTCCGACTCTTGAGTCATGGGACGTTAGTAGAATTTCCTCCCTTTTTGGTATCTTGATGCCAAAGGGGGAGAAGTATCTCTAGGACTCTCGGGGCTAGGAGCACTTCTTTCTTTTCGTTTTGTTTCTTTCAGTGCTCCCTTATTTCGTGACTGTTTTTGTTCGTCATGTGTGTGAGACATGAGTACTGTTAAATTCTATATTGTAATAACTCTTTATCTAAGTTTGTTGCTTCTATTGTGTATTTGTGTGTTTCGTAAAATCTAGGGGGAGTGTTGATCCTAAGGAATGTGCACTTTGTATTCCAAAGACATTCTTAAATAGTGCACTCACTTAGGGGGAGCTCCGTCTATATTTTGCAAATCCGTTCTCTTTTTTGTGTTGTCATCATTCGCCAAAAAGGGGGAGATTGAAAGTGCATTCTATGCACTCCCAGATTTTGGTGACTAATGACAACACAAAAAGTATTCTAATGTTTGTGATGAAGCATGCATGGTCTTTTACAGGTAGACTGTTAAAGAGGAACACTTATTTTGCCTAAGTTTCAATTCAACTACACTTGGTCCTTCTTCAGAAATTCAGTCAGGAGATTTCCGGGGTTCGGAGATTTCCGGTCCCCAGACCGGAGATCTCCGAGCCATCCAAGTTTTTCACTAAGTCTGAATTGAAATGCGTACTGACTCCAAAACAGTTTTAGCCGGAAATGCTCCCGAAGATTTTCGGCGCTCGGAGATTTCCGGTCCCCAATCTGGAGATCTCCGAGTGAGAGAGGATTTTCGACTAAGTCAAGAAGCCCAACCAGTACTGATGCAGATTCAAGCACAGCCGGAAATTGCACCGGAAATTTCCGGGGTCCGGAGATCTCCGGTCCTCAACCCGGAGATTTCCGGGCTGACGGCTGTACAACGGACAGATTTTGGAGAGGGGTATAAATACCCCTCCACCTACCTCCAGAAGATTAAGCTTCCAGGTTTTCTCTATCCTCCATTGGTGCTGAAGCTTGTTTCTCCCGGATCTCCCAATCTAGCCACTCAAATCCTTTGATACTTGGGGATCTGAGGGAGAAGCCACCGATCTACATCTCCACCGAAGCGATTTGATTTCCCCCCTCTATTTCTTGGGGGGCAACGAATCTGGGGTTCCTTTGTGGATAGCTAGGTTCAACCTTGTGTGTTTTGATCACCGGATTCCTTTGTGGAAGTGACATGTTGTGGTCTTTGTGGGAGCCCCCAATTCAGTTGTGGGTGTGTGCCTCACGAATTTATACGGGACCTTCTCCGCCCTTAAAGAAGTCCTTAGTGGAAGCGTGGATTCGCACCTTTGTGGTCGAATTCACAGGAGAATAGGGTGAGGCATTTGTGGCGTTGAGCAAACCTTTGTGGTAGCTCACACCTCTCCAACGAGACGTACACCTATGTGGTGGAACTCGGGATAAAATTTTGGTCTTCGAGTTCCTACGGTTGTTTCGTTCCACTCTCATTTACCGCATTTTTAATTCATGTACTTGCTTAGCTTCTTTGTTGTTTATCACTTGTATCACCTAGTTGCACTTCTAGACAACTTACTTTACGCTAGACTAAAACTGAAAAAGACATAAAAATTGGTCAGCACCTATTCACCCCCCTCTAGGTGGTCAACTGTCGTTCAACCTCCCACCCCACGAATACAAAGCCCCGGCCCAGCATACTGCAGATAGGGTGAATCCGATTGTTCACACTTAATCCCTCTAAGTGCAATGTAGTCGTTAAATATCCTCATCCTATGAAGGTCCACAATTGCCGAGCTCTCATCCAGGAATCCTATAAGGTTGAAATCCACAGGAACCACTTGAGGGGTGGAACATCATGCGACAAAGAACTATTTATAAAAATACTCGATCAACCCTAAACATGTACCTATCCAGATTAAACAAACCCGTAAACATATGATCGCAATGTACCCAGTCACGCAGGAAGATCTCAAAGCCATTTTTTTGGTATATTTGCTGGAACAATTAGCATGTGTGGGTCGTCGTTAAGTAATTAACAGCGCCATATCCGTTGTTGACTCGTCTTATGGGCACCGGACGTTCCGGCCTGGCCCCCCGTAGTAAAAGTAGCTGCCCCACCGGCCGCCCTGGCCGCCGGCGATGTCATAGCACCCGGGGTGGTCGGCGAGGAGCCGGAGCCCCGCCGCCGGTATGAGGTTATTGTCCCAGTCCACCACCTGCACGTTGCGGAAGTAGGCGGCGTGGCCGTACCCTTCCCCGGGGAACCTCCCGCTGCCCATCTGCGTGGGCGTGTGCGACCCGGACGGGCGCGTGTTCACCGCCTCGCCGCCGAACTGCACCATGTCGGCGCCGCCGCGGCCGCGGGAGCCCAGGTGGGTGAAGAGGGAGGAGGGCCAGTACCCCACCAGCGCGCCAGACGGGCCCAGCTGCAGCCACCAGTGGCCCTGCTTCGGGTCCTTCCAGATGAGGAGCGTGATGTCGTACTGGTGGCCGCCGTAGGCCGACACCGGCGAGATGGCGGCGCCGATCGCCACGCGGGAGTTGGTCTGCACGAAGCCCGCGCAGTGCAGGTTGTAGCAACCCGTCTCCTGGTACGCGTCGTTCTGCAGTCACATTCCACAACATAATTAGCTCTCTTTTTTTCTTCCTTTCATGCTTGAATTTCAAGGACGAACACTCGTAGTAGATGAAAGAACTTGTTGTTCAAACTTCGTCTGATGAAGTGAAAGTGAACTTACGGTCCAGTAGGTGAAGAACCGTGGGCTGTTGTCCCCGTATAGCTCAGGGCTTACCTGAAGATAAATTGCAGAACAGAGATCACGAATTCAGAGGGGGTTTTCAGGCAATGCAATATGCAAGTATATATTTTCAGAAACGCAGGATGGCAAGGGTGAGCAGAGCATACCTGCCATCCAGCTTCGATGGTGTTGAGGTCGTTGCCGAAGGAGCCGGAGATGACCCAGATCTGGGACAGGCTGAACTCCACCGGCGACGACACCTGCACCGGCCACACGTTCAGGCTCGCCTTCGCGCCGTAGAACTGGCCGCCGGTCACGTATCCCACCGCGTGCTGCATACCAGGACACATTAGCAACCACCATTTTATCCAGTACACTTGCATAGTGACGGTGTCTGCCGTATCCATTTGTCCGTGTCCCTGTCCGAGTGACTAATCGAGCTCTAGCTAGAGATCCTAGCAAGTTTTATTATTATCAGACAAAAGGAACATCCATTATATTCAGGTAGCTACTTTGTCTAAAGAATAGTACAGAATTAGAGAAAGATTGCAATTCTTTGCCACCTAATCCATTGAGCATAACAGGGGTAGTATCCTCTTGACACATGACAGCATTGTGGTTCTGCTATCATAGCCTGAGGTGGGCGGTGACTGACCTCATGGCCGTTGCTGGTGGAGTCCCTCCGCACGGCGGCACTCTGAGTCTGAGGCTTCATCCCGAACCTCCCAACGGAGCTAGCCCTGAGAAGATCACCCTCCGTCGTCCTTCTCACCGGTATACTCCCCTCGGGACACGACTCGCCGGAGCTCCTCCACGTCTGCGGTAAGGCCTCGTCTTCGCCCCCCACCGGTTCAGCATCGCCATTCCGTGGCCTCGACGCGGGTTCGTCCTGCAGCCGCACACCAAACCATCGTTGATCACCTCGACAACAAGAGACCAGGATGCACATGACATTTCATTCAGTCAGTCAGTGAGAACTCAGAACACCAGGTACGTACCTCTGGTTTGTGCCCTCTCAGCTTGGGATGGTCGAAGGCGGGCTGGAGGTGAGAAGGCACGCAGTCTATAACATCACCGTCAGGGCTCTGCAAAAAGATTAATCAGATCAGCAATCAAATGAAAGAGCAGCAGCAGTAGCAGCAAGATCAATTAGATGGCATGCATGCATACCTGGATCGTCTTGACGGAAGCTTCCCTGACCCTGGCAAGCCGGGCCTTCATCTGCTGGAAGCTGAGCTGCTCCTCGCCGGAGCGGAGCAGCACCTGCGCCGCCGTCGTGCTGCCATTGCCAGCACCACCCGCCGTGGGGGTCGAGGAGGACACGCAAATGGGGATGAGGAAGAAAGAGACGAAAGCGGCAATGATTGGGCGGCAGCAACAGCAAGAAGCCATGGATATGAGCTGCCTGAGTTTTGTAGCAGCCTAGGATTAGAAGGAGAAGTGCTCTTCGGAGGCGCGTCAGTATGTGCGCAACATCCACATTGGCGTGGTTGTCTTCTTGCTGCTCTCCTGCTTCCTATATATACACTGATGGATAGATAGATTCTAGATATATACCTGGAAGTATGACACTACCAGTGAGTGAATGACAGTATTACCAAGATGGCATTTGCAGTCTGGTGGAGTGGCTGGCTGGCTGATCAACTCACACCAACCTGGAGGCCTTCTTCTTTTCCGTACCAATGAGGACCAGCATAATTGTCTCGAAATGGGAGCGCGTAGCCACGCTTCCATCATTCTGCCTTCTACTCCAGTCTCCAGCTACCATGGCTATATGTCTAAACGCCGCTCTTGTCCCCTCTCCTAATCCACCAGTGTGGCCTTTGGTCTTTCTTTTAGATCTTAGTGGAGTCCAGTCGCTCACGCAGTAGCTTTCTTTCTGGGGCAGCCGAGGTGCTTTTTCTGTGGGATTCTTGCAAGGGTAGTGCTCTCCATGTGATGTGCCAAGGGATTTACTAGCACCGTTCAGCATTTGCACCCACACATTCCTTAGCAGTATGCAGGAAATTGCTGCATAATTGTCACCTTGAGAGAACCAATGCTGTGTCGGGACTCGGGAGGTTACTGCATATATATAGTTGCAAGACCCTGGTTTATGCAGGAGTAGTATGTAAACTAACAACCATTACTACACTGATCTACTGTAGGGGATGTCTAATGAAAGACACATAATGCATGGACTTGATTGGACTTGAGCTGCAAAGAAAACGACACCATGCAAAAGTGAAGTAGGGCCATCGCAAGCACGGTCATTCTCCGGCGAGCCTGCACCACCACTAGGGCTTGCCATTTGCCCAGTGCATCCTTCTCTTTTCGCCGCTCTATGAAACCTGCCTACAGCTACAGGTACAGGGCCACGGGGAGACACTAGTCCTGATGCATTGTTGCTGAAGGGAGAGGTTCAACAGCTAGAGTGCATGCAGGCAGCTGCCTTTTTGGAAAGAGTGGTGTGGAGGAAAGACTAAAGATTTCTCAATTGGAACAATTGCTGCTGCAAGATGCAATTGCTGGGGTGGGGGTGCATATCCTCTCTCTCTTCTCTTTTTCTTTCTTTCTTTTTTACATAGGGTGGGGGGCATCCTAGCAACAAAATTTCGTGCAAAATCAGAAGTGCTGGAATATCCTGTTCAGTCTGCACTGTTATCCTGAGAACAAGTTGTAGGGTGAACATTGGACAATCCGCTCAAAGGGCATGGACTCATGGCATGTTGACAACCCAGGATATTTTGCTGTAATTTAACCTCGTGAAATGAACTATTGCAGCCTTGCAGGGATTAGGGAAAATTAAGTGTTGGGATGGAAACATGATCTTGGACAATGGTGGTGTTTTTCATTGACCTTATAAAACTGAATGCACACTACCAGATGTAATTGCTATGATTTTGATACTAATATATTTATCGGAAAACCTCAGAATGATCGCCATCATAAATTGTGCCACCCGGTGAGAGGAGCGAGAAGAACCGGGGTGTGTGGCGGTCAGGCTTGGGCGTAGCTAGAACTATTTAAGGGTATGCAATGAATACCCAATATTTCTGCAAGATATTTATATTATGTCTTCCCTAGTAAAAAATGATATTATACAGTCTAATTTCTTGCATCTTATCCTGAAAAATACCTCTTCGCATACCCATTTTAATTCCTAGCTACGCCCCTGGGTTTGGGTGTTTATAACTCCGGGCGACGATCCCTCTTCCCTCGATACTCGCCCAGCTATCAAGGTCATTAATCCTTCATGGTTTTTCCTTGTATCACACCCGCGGTAAGCGGCCCCAATGGCTCCTGGGGGTTCTAGGCATGACCACTGGGCTACCTATTGGCACCTGGTGAGAGGAGCGAGAAGAAATGGGAAAGATGGAATTTGGGGCGGCAGTTTGAGTGTTTATAATCCCAGGCACAGTGATACCTCTTCCCTCGAAACTCGCCCCGCTACAAACGTCATTAACCCTTCACGATTTTCCTAGAAGTCACACCCACGGTAAACATATGTCTCCTTTAATTCATGCCCCTGGCTCTTATAGGGTGTCAACCCGAGCCCGGGCGGCCGACGCAGGACAACGCGTTGGGTTTACTGTCCTTGCCGTGAAGGACACCCCGCAATGATGGTCGTCGCATACCTCACAAGGTCTTGAGGCCGTCCGCGCACGGTCGTGTGCTATCCTATACGCGGGCGGCTCAACTGATGGCCTTGCGTGCCTACATCAGCGTGCAACACCACCCTCCGGCATTGGGCGACGCCCTGCTGACCATCATTACCGTCTACGGGCGGGAGAGGGCTGAGGAGCCAACAAGACCCGACGGAGGATTCCCCTCCATGCCAGCTCCTGCGGGCATCGTCCAACCCCTTACACTATAAAAGGAGGCCCTACGCAACCAACAAAGGGGGATCGACCCAACTTGTTCGGCCAATCTTATACGCAGCTTTGAGAGGCTCCAAGTTTGCCCCAGCAACGAGTTTGAGAGGCTCCAAGTTTACCCCGGTAACGAGACTTGCCCCTTGTAATTTCCATAGTATCCATCATGAACCTGACAAGTAGGACGTAGGATGTTACGCCATGGGACGGGCTGGATAAATATTTGTCCCTTGTTCATGATTGTGAGAGCTCGGTGAGGAAGAGAGATAGTGAGAACCCATCGAAAGGTCGGTTCGTGTTGCACCCACTTGCCGAAACTACAAAGTTTGTGACCCCATTCATGTGTCTGTTTTCCAGGATGCGACAAGGGTTTACCTGACACTTCACATTGTGATAAGGAAGAGTTGAAAATAATGACGATCATTTTGTGTTGTGAGTGCCTAACTTTTCTGTCAGATGAATCTAACAAATTTTCCCAACATTTGATTGATTAATGTTGATTGTAAGTTTTAAACCAGTTTCTGTTTGTCTTTTGATTTAAATACAAAAAACTAGGCAGAATAATGGTCGGGGCCGTAATAATGTACCCGGTAGTCAAAATCGATTGTTTGATCCTGAGTTTCTTCCCAAACTTTGTTATCCTCTAGCTTAGAACTTGGAACCGACAAAAACTCCTACAGTTGATTATTGCAATCTTGCTGTAGGAAACTGGGACAGATCCTCCAGCTTCTTTCACTTCTGTGTCAGAAAACACTGCTTGGAAAGAACAAAAAATGCTCCTCTCCACTTTGCATGACAGGACAAGAAAGATCTGCCAGCTTTAAAGTCATGCTTGCAAAACTCTGAACAAAATTGTCAAAAAAAAACTCAGAACAAAGACTTGCGAAATGTCCTTTGAATGAAAAAAGGCTTGCAAAATGAACATGCACATAAACGGCCACACCATCATTTCTCACTCAGGGTTTCAAAAAAATTCTACCCGCTTCCCAAAAAAGGCTTGCGAAATGAACATGTACATACACAGCCACACCATCATTTCTCACTCAGGGTCTCATTTTTTTTCTACCTGCTTCCTACTTGGCACAAATTGCAAAGCAGTTTGAGCAATCTACAAATGTGAAATGGATAGGAGTATAAGCACGACAGTTCAGTTTTGTTTTAGCATAAAGCTACAAATCAACGGGCGTTCTGGACCATGGATCACAGACGACAGTTATAATGCAGAGCATGAAATGGACACAAGGCTAACAGCAAGCAACTAACATGCATCCATAATTCCCCTTGCTCTTTTTGCCCCCTCTTTGGTACCACGAGAATCATAATATAGTTCTTGCACTAGATCCACTGATAAAAGGAGAATTGGAAGGAGAATAATACTAGCCAAATGAAACGTAGGACTATGAATCGAACATGAGATGCAAAATTACAAGCAGATGAAGCTGCTGGAGCAACACACACATATATGATTGGGCATATGACAGAAAATCATTTACCTGCAAGGGGTCATGGTTATGGAAGGATTTGCTTGTCTCTTCAGGTCCAAAGCAGCATGGATTATGGTCTCCTCACACGTTGTTACTAAGATGCCATGTCATGTCAACAACTCTCCTGATGATGTTAGATCGCTGGAATAGCCATTTGACATTTGAATACTCTATTTGTTACTTGGTAAGTCTATCAGTACAATCATAACTGCACTAGATCTCTGATGAACTAAACTCTTTAAGTCCAAAGTAGATAGGTCCCATGTGTTCTGATGAAACAGAGTTCAGACTATCTAGATCATTGGCAAATATGATATGAATCGATGTAAGCCACGCAGTTCAGTATGTTGGATGTGCATAGAGATCACCAAATCATACTAAATAAATGCCCACGTGATGCAAGATACAAAGGCTTCAAAACTTGAGTGCTTCTTCAAGATCCAACTGTGGATCCTTGCTTACAGCTACAGCGCTGAGCTGAGAGCTAACGTGTGTACTAACCTAGGCACTAAACGAACTAAAAGTTTATCACTTTACAACACCTATTGCACTTTCCAGAGTGCAAAAAATTATACCAAAGACTAAAAAAATCGCAGTTATTTTCTGTCCCATCCACCCTTTTCCTGTAAATAATAGTATTCTGCTTGCAAGGGAGAAACCTTGACATGGCAGATGCCTCCTGGGTTATATTCATCATCGCGCTGCTATAAATGACTGCACAAAGGAAGTATGAAAAAGAAGAGTTACAACACGAAAGCCCAACGTGATTTCTTAGGCCAACACACTAGGTCCAACGTTTGCCTATTGTGGATGCTAATGCAGAACAGAAATAAAGATCTGTGAACTCACAGAGTTAAGAAGCTTCAGACCAGCTCCACGTGTAAACTTCCTTGCAAAAAGGAAGCAAGGTGCTGGTTTTTCATTGCTTGTACACCACTCCTTTCTATATTCAGTCTCATAATATATATTATCAATATCCTACAAAATTGTAAAAAAAATAGTGAGCAGTTACATACTGCCATATGTACTTCTTACAGCAGTTTATTTTTTACAGACATGCAGCTTACTGCAGTTTCTTTTTAATTCTGCACGAAGAGCAATAGGTTTACAAGTGACATATATTAATGTGTCTTTCAGTATTTTGTTATCTTGTTGCTAGGTAACATTTTTTTATGAAATGGCATGACATCAAACAAAAGCAAATCAAATCATCAATTGGTAAAAGCACCATTTGTTTTCATTCCATATTATCATCATTTTTAGGGAATGAAGTGTTCAGATTTGAAGGAGACACACCTTAATGGATTTTATAAGTGCAGGAGTAGCATCAGAGACTTTGTACGTTACAGGATGCCATCCACGCCTTTCACGGTCTTTAGAAGATGATAGATCCCATGCGCTATGTGTAACCGATCTCCGTGTAAGTTCTTCTTCAAGACCACTTTGCTGCAACCAAAAAGGTCATGTGCAACTGTGCAGAGAACAGATTGAAAGCATGTTACAATCATTATTGACTTACTGCAAGCAATGTTTGAACATAATGCTCATCTGGTATACAGTTGTGTGCCTTCCATGCCTCGGCAGGCTGGGTAAAATGAGGAGATAAAACACATAAGAACCGAATAAAAATATTCTGTGAAACCACCACAAACAGATGTAGATATTTAGTTCATTAGCGAAGGCGTAGGTAATTATTTGGTTAAGATAACATTTTGAGAAATGTAAGAATCAGAGTATATATATGGGAAGTGCTGTGCAATCAAAGGTTAAAATCTATATGTGCTTAAGTTTTGGTTTTATTGGCACAAATATGGGCATATGGCAATTATTATAAACGTAACACAGATTGATGTAACTTCTTTGTTTCCACTTCTGTATATTTGAACCTTCTGAGCGCATAAGATATCACGTGTAATGTTAGCTATTTCAGGTATAAGTTTTAACTTCTCCGGCACTTCAGAATTCAATGCCTCTTTACTATTGCATACTTGACAAAGATAAACAAAAATCTATGCACTTTGATGCTTGGTATCTAACAGTGAAGAAAATACAGGGAAATGATTAAGTTCAGGCATGCAATCAATGTCACAAGAATAAGACCCAACGGTAACTCAAATGCCCTGTAACGCAAAGCCCCACACTGAACCCTGATGATTCATACCGAATAGCTTCATTTTTCTCTAATCTATCGTATGTATTCTAAACATACACCAGGTGCAAACTGAGTTAAAAAAAACATTACAATTTTCACGGAAAAAACATACAAACATGAACGAGAAGTTCCGGAGTTCAAGATACTCCAAAAGGTAAATGGATTGCTATTATAAACTCTCACTTACAATAGGTTTGTCCCAGTCCCGCCAGAACTCTGGTAAGGGCCTTCTCTGCCGTACATAAAGGATTTCATTTCATTAATAAGAATAAACATAGAAAAGGGATTCACTTCCCAAGTTCCCAGGTATGTACATATGCAAAAAAAAAATGCCATTTGTACAGATATAGCGGGAACTAATAGCACTGTATGTATGCGCAAATGCAAGAACTGTCATAACAAAGTAAAATGATGTCACATGTTCAACTATCTAACTTCCAGTACTACTTTTCAAGTTAACAGCCATATGTAATTATGTTACCATACTGAACCTTTCTTTATATTGCACAGAAACTTATTGAAGCACATACCCTGCAATGCTTCTGGAATTCTGGTAACACCACGTCATCATAAACCACAACTTCAGCATGCTTTTTAATTAACACAGCCCACTGCATGGCAGGGAGGTACCGGAAAAAGTTTTTAGACGCAGAAAAGTTTAGTCAAACTCTTTATTTGTCTTTCATCAGTACAAATGGAAGAATACCTGTGAGCCTTTTCTCCAGTTCTCCACTGGGATAATTGGGTCCATTCGTGGATTGTACCGACCCTGTTTATTATCGGCAAAACTGTCTCCAGAATTACACAATCGGATGCTATTAGTTTTGAGGTTACGGCATAGGCTAAAAGAAAAGCTGGTGAGTTCATGTGGACAAATCTGCAACGTGCATACACCAAAGCTTATGCTAGCAATCCACATCTAAGAGGTCAAGGTGAATACAAACTAACACAACTTAAAATGGAAAGCCTGCGATGAACTTATAATATCATTCACAAATATAAGAGCTTATACATCTCCAAAACTCATTCTTAACCAAGGCCAGGATACCTAGTGCAAAAGTGAGATGCTTATACCTGTCCACAAAGCTGGTTGATGCAGACATTATGTAGTCGTAAGTGTAGTTGAAATTATACAGCGGGACACAGCTGGCAGAGAGAGAAGACCCTAGTAAGCACGATTTAATATTAAGATATGTCAACAGGTGACGAATGCTTGGCAAGAAAAATGTTGGTAAACACATATGTCGAATTGTGGAGTATTAAAAATACTGAGGCAAACATCAGAGCTGCAATCCTGCAAAACAAAGCTAAATGTACAGCGCACCCAAAATTGGTAAAATCTGTACAGCTAACATGCTAATTCCCGTTATAGACAGTTATCCGATATATATAACAAATTGAAAATCAGGACTATAAAACAACACTAGCATACAAGATCAACTTCCACCAACCATAAGATATTAAGATGTCCAACTATTTGTTATTTTTTTAGTACAACTACATACATAAACTTTTAATACTGTGCAAGCTTAGAAGTGCAGAAATGACTGATCATGCGGGCATGATGAATCACTCAGACGTTGTGCATAACAAAACAACTTACTAATTAGCTAGGACTCCTTTCTTCGAGAGGAAGACTCTAGTATTGTAGAAAAAAACTCAATTGATGGCCGTGTAAATACTACTCCCTCAGTTTCATATTAGATGACTTCCTTTTGTCAAAAAGTGGATGTATCTAGACTTATAGCATATCTAGAAAAATCCACTTTTGTCCAAATAGAAGTCATCTAATTTGGAACAGAGGGAGTAGTATTGGTCACTAGAGTGCAAATTCTAGGCCAGAAGTAGGAATTACTGTTTTTAAGAAGAGCGTCGAAGAGTACCTGTCAGACACAAAAACGAAGCGCTCATTGAAGGGGTCCTTGAGGGCGTGGCTGAGAAGGATGCGCTCCGCCTCGATCATGCTCGCCTCGCCCCAATCCACCTGTATCATATGCCAACCATCTCAGCTCAGCAGCAGCGCACCGCTGAAGATGAAGATCATATTGGCAGTAGAGATTGGCGAAGCACACTTACCTGGACGCTGTTGTTGACCTGGCGGTTGTAGAAGAAGCGGGAGCGGGTGGTGGCGCGCGTGAGCACGAAGCCCGGGCGCGAGTGCACGAAGATGGAGAACCTCCCCTCGCCGTCACCCTGATTAATCCGCACAAGAATCAGAACGCGGTTTGGGAAGATTTATATTCAGACATAGTGGCATTGGTGAACTCGACAGGAGATGGGGCATTGGGCGTACGTACTCTGAAGAATGCGTCCCAGACGAGGTCGAGCGGGAGTCGGTTGCGTGCGATGAAGAGGAAGGCGACCCTGGCGTTCCCCGGCGGCAGCGGCGCCTCCTCCACCTCCGCCTGGACTGCCAGCGCCTCCTCCCGCCTCCGCCCCGCCTCCTGGTTCCCTTCCTCGGCGGCCTCCAGGGGCGGGGAGGAGCCGTGCAGCAGGAGGAGGAAGACGGCGGTGACGCAGAGGCACAGCACCAGCAGCACGGCCGCCGCCGCGCTCCTGCCGCCCCTGCCGTACGAGTGCCTCCGCGGCCTCATTTCCCGGGACGGGTCAGGTGGCTTGCCCTCCCGCTCGCGGCATTGGGGGCGAGCGCGGGTGAGCTCAGCTCAGATCTCGAGCTCCTGCAGCTGCGTGGTGGGAGTGTGGTGCGGTCTCGTGATCCCGAGAGGTTGGTGGTGGTTGCGCGCGCGCGCGCGCGCCAGCAGCACAGGGGAGGGGAGGCGGGGAATCGAATATCGGCTCCGCTTGCTTTGCTTGCGCGGCAGTCTCGTGAAAGGAAGAAAGAAGCACGTCGACGGGCGAACTACCGGCAGCCGGAGGGATCCACCGACCGTGGTTCGGGGCACCGGGACGGCGCGGATCTAAATCCAGCACGGGATGCAGTTAACAGAGGCCACGTTGTGAGCTGACAGTGGCACGTGAAGTTCCCATTATTCTCTTCTCATTGACTAGACCAAAAAACGTGTCCATGTCCAAGGACCCCGATCGGTCCCGTCCATTCCATAGGGGAGGTGGCTCCGAACTCCTCTCACCTCGAGTTGTCACAATAAAACCACCAAATTCAATTGCGAAAAAACCAACACTTTATATAAAAATCACCTCGGGTAGTCGTGGCTTTGCCTCTAGGTCGGATTGCACGGCGAGAGAGAGGTGAGGGTCATCAAGTGCTCTTCCTCGTTGATACAGGCTTGTTTGTGGTGGAGGGGTGGTGGTGACATGGCGATGAGGGTAAGGTATCGTGGGACGGAGAACCCGGGTGGGTAAGTGTGTTGCTTCATCGACAGATCTGGCGCACCGCATGCGCCTTTCTCTTCGTCAGCTCCCCTATCGCCCCAACGCTTTGGGTTTGGCATGGAGCACTGGATGAAAAATTGGTCCAAACCGGCGATATTTGGACTCTTAGGGGCGATTGGGAGAAAACGACACTATTTGGCCTCCCGGTGAAAAAGGGGACTTGAGGGGCGTTGGGAGGCACGTCTGGAGATGGCCTTCTCTACTTCTCCGACAAGAATGACCCGTCTGTTCAACACAGCGGGCGCGTGTAGCTCAACAGGCGCGAGGTTTCCATCGCTGCCGCCGAAGGGGCGCGGCGATCGGGCGTGGGCTTGGGCGGCCGCGGTGCAGCCTCGCTCGCGTATGGCAGCCTCGCTCGGTGCTTCGAGAAAAGCCCGTGACCTCGTTGTCCTTGCAACCTCCATGGTGTCTCTCTTTTCGACAATGCTTCTATTTTTATGTGGGTGGCCATGTCGGTCGGAGGTGCCTAGTGTGGTCGTGTTTCATGACGATATTGTGGCTTTTGTATCGGTTTTTGTCGGTTTCCCGCTAATTAACAAATCAACTCTACTTCTTGTTAATTAACAAAAATGGTAAATCTTTTGGCTTGTTTCATAAAAAAAAGAGTATGAGTTACACATGACTGGTTGTTGCATGCAACGACAAGCCACGTATTGTGAAGCTCTCATAGATTCGTGAAATGCATGTTTTCTAGTCTGTATTTGCTCCAACCAATCTTACTACTTCAAATATTTATCTAAATACATCTTCTTTTTGAGAGACTTGAGTCATTTATTTGTGAACAGAAGGAGTATATGGTAGACCGCATGAGGATTTAGGTCAAGTCAGCGCACTAACTAAAACACACTCTAAACAACCCATTGAGACCAGGCAAACGACCGTTTTCGTGAAATCAGGCTAGGAGTTGACTCTCGAGCTGCAAATTTCACAAACTGTTGCACGAGCTCTTACAACCATGTGGATGGGGGATCTCACGTGCTGCAATAAAGAAGAGAATGGGAAAATTTCGCCACCTCCTATCAAAACACTCTCCTATCTACGTTCTCCATTCTAAAGAAGAAAACGGGTTAAAAATATTGGGCCATACCAAGGCTGTATGCAGGACTAATCCACATTTCATTTGTATATATGTTCGGATAGGCTTAAAATTTTGCTTCGAGCTCAGATTCGCTAATACCACGTTGGCAAAATCCATCCACATTTCTATCATATAAATACAGTGCACCACATAAGTTAAACCTCTAATTCATAATCTATTTCAAATTCTACAGAAAAAAATTCTAATTTCTTATAAATCTATTTTTATAATAGATGGGCGCCGTAACACGCGTCTACATGATCTAGTTGTCTAATATTCATGAATGGTGGGTGCGATTTCTCAAAGTCCAGTTGATCCGATAGAACGATATCTGAAACTAACTAGGTAAATTTTGTGCGGCGTGACATCGCGCCCGTGCAGTAAAAAAATCAAGATGGTGTCTAAATTATGTTAGTTTGAAAATTAGTGGGAAATGCATCAATAAAATTAAGACGATGTTTAGATAATGTAGGCTCAAAAATTACGTTAGTTTGAAAATTAGTATGAAATATATATATAGTAGGTAGAATTTAAATTTGGTATATAATACAGTACATGAAACTGTGAGGTATGTTAGTACATGTAGGGTATTTCGTACTATCGTCGTAAAGAAGTGTCAACTTACTCGTAAATACATGTCATGTAAAAATGTTTAAATTTAGTTTTTAAGTTGATATTAGGGTATTTTGTTGTTGTTTCTTTATCTAAATTTAGTCAACTTGTAAGTTTCGCAAATGTGTTGCATTATGGCATGAATATGTAGGATATTTTTTGCTGGTCATTATGATATTTTTTTTGAATTTTTCTGTTGGATATTTTTGGAGATATTATTTTTGAAATTTTGTTCATTTCCTGTGTCACTGATAGGCTGGGCCCACCGTGACGTCGCCCTGATGTCAGCGGTGGGCGGAGCTGGTGTGGTCACGGGGCGATGCGCTCGCTGGCGGCGAATCCCGACGAGGCAGGGCGAACGACGTGTCGCGTTCGACGCGGACGGAGACGGGCTACCATATAGTGGCGCGCCTATTGGTGGTCGTATCGACGCTGGCGGTGTGCCGACATGGCGGTCGTCTCCGAGCGCGGCCGCGGCGCCCTGGCGGCCGATCTTCGGCGACCGTGTAGAGGACGTGGCGGCGCCTCCCCCGTCTTTGTCGATCTGACCGGGGAGGCGCACACCGGCGGCGCGTGGCGGCGGCGCGAAGGCCGCGGGAGAGAGAAGGGGAAAGGGGAAATGCGGGATACTTTTGCAAAAAAGTCCGTATGTTTTTGTGATTTTGCGATTAGGTCCTTCGGCGCGTGGCACATGATGATTCTTTCGGATGCTTTTCTGCAAAATAGACGCGGAAACTGTCTGTTAATCGTACGATCGCGAATCAACGGCGCGGATCAGAACACTGTAGTATTACTGTAGCAATGAACAGTGAAAGTGGGGCCAGGAGCGAGGAGAAGCCGAGGATTTATTTGTCTTTCATATATAGGTTGATGAGATGAGTATGGCTTATGTCCAACATAGCTGTCGTCAGTCACTTGTTCATCAAGTGTATGATCCTCACGTGCATGCTGCATAACACGTCCCAGTGCAAAGTGCACGATCTTGTAGCACCTTCGGTAGGAAAATAAATAAAAGAGAAGAGATAATAAGAGGTTAGTCTAGACATTTCAGAATAATCTCTACCCAATAAAATCTAGAGCTACCTTATGTGCTAGACACTTTTTGCCTGCGCGCCAGAGCTTGTTTTTTTTTTTTAATTTGCGCGCCAGAGCTTGTTGGTGGAGTGAAGTTTAGATCTAGAGTGCAGTGGAGTGAAGTGGAGCTGTCCCAAACACACCCTAAAGTTGGCCCGCGAGGGTATTTTGCATAACTTGATTAATCTATCGGTGATTGACAGTGAGGTGGTCGATGGTGCTGCAGGCTGAAGTTTGGAAGGACATCGGAGCTAACGGCCATTGGCGGCGGTGTAGCAAATGAAGGTAGGCAATGTTACCACGGGTAGCCGACGGTGCTACCACCGGTGGCCAACGGTGCTATCACCGGAGTTGGGATTTGGGCAATTGCCTTCCGATGATGCTGCCAACAAACGGTGGTCTAGAACAGTAACTCGATATTTCGTCGGATCAGTGATCGAGCTACAGGGTTGTAACGGGTGTCGAGGTGCAGGGGACATTCCCAGTGCGGAGATGATTTTTTTGTAATGTCAGGAGAAGGGGCACATGTGTTGCGTTGTTGACAGGTTGTTTCCTTTTTCGTTCTTTTATGATACAATTATACGCATCTTGATCAAACGGCTAGCGATCCGGGGATCAAATGTTTTCATCGGCTCATAACCTAAATTTTATTATTTAGACATTCCCAATTTTAGATAGAACAAATTTTATTCCAAAATATGACCTAACTGTTATGTGTGTAACTAAGCAATCTTAGAAATCTTATGAATAAATGTCAATATGAGTACTTTTTAACATTTTGAAACACAATGTGAGTCAGCTAAAAAAGACCTCCATACGACTGGTTTCTTCTATTTTGAGACGGGCGGCCTGCATATCTGAAAATAATAATTACCTTGTTAAGGGCACCCAATTACGTTAGTATAACTAGTAGTAACGCATTGCATTAGCAGCCATTAACATCGTACATTATGTGGTAGGAAACAGACGCACTAAACTCTTTTACTATGGCCAGCTAATAGCACCATTAATTTTTTAATTATCACCAAGGATTGCATGCACGCTGCACCAGTCGAGCCTATATATATGCCCACTATAATCCCATAGATCGTCACAAGCAGACACGCACCGCCCATTAGTTAACCACGATCATTAGCAGCCATGGCCGCGGTTCACAAGAGCGTGGCATCATCAGCCCTCCTCCTTCTCCACCTGCTGCCGCTGATGCTCTTTTCCACCGTGTCGGCGCGGTACATGTCTCCTTCGACAGCGCATTTCTCTCTCCTCCGAAAGGTCCCTCGTGGACCTGACCCCATCACATCCGACCCACCACCACCCGCGACGAGCGAACACTTCTCAGTGCTTCGTAAGGTTCCTAATGGACCTGACCCCATCACGTCCGACCCGCCGCCGCCACCACCCATAGGCTCGTCGGAGCTCCGGAAGGTCCCTACTGGGCCAAACCCAATGACGTCAGACTCTCCACCGCCTTCGCCACAACACGTGGACTTCTCGGTGTTCAGGAAGGTTCCTACCGGACCTAACCCGATGAGGTCGGACTCGCCACCACCAAGGGACTTCTCGGTGCTTAGGAAGGTTCCTACCGGACCTAACCCGATGAGGTCTGACTCGCCGCCGCCTATGAACTTCTCGGTGCTCAGGAAGGTTCCTACCGGACCTAACCCGATGAGGTCAGACTCGCCACCGCCGAGGGACTTCTCGGTGCTCAGGAAGGTGCCCACCGGACCAAACCCAATGAAGTCGGACTCGCCGCCGCCACCCCCACCGCGCGTGTGAGGGTTGCGCCATGCGTACCATGCATGCACCTTTGAGTAGCTATATATAAATAAAAGAGACCTTTAATTTGCACTGTTGTTTTTTGTGTACTCGCGTCGTGGCAATGGATACGTCCATGTATTTTTTTGCATGAATTGTCATATGTTGTCACCAACCATTTATTTTATATAAGATGTTTTTTCTGCACGTAGATCTATCGTTGTCTACCGATAGTTATACTCTTTCCTGATGGATAATGTGAGCTCACTTTCTTAATAATTTGTTCTTCCATATTAATTTTGTCCTAATATGACTGCAGAATTTCTCCGTGAGAATGATAGAGTGCAGATTTTAATAGTTATATGTGTTTGTTGCATTATCTTATATATACTCTCAGTTCATGTCAAAGCTCAAAAGTAAACAGTAGACAAAAGAATAGCTCAGTTGATTAATTATTTTTTGGACGGATATTTGAGTTGATTACAATGTGATGCAAAAATTAATATGTGGCACAATCATAATTATAAATACAAATTAGACGCACAGTAGTTAATTTCATGAATCTGTTACAAACTAGCTATCAGGCACCTCGTAATAATAGATGATATCCAAATTGAAGTACCTAGAAATATTGTCTTCTCCACATGGATCAATCGATATAATTAGCATTGTGATATTTGAGATATTCTCCCGCGGTTGACAATATTTGGGACTAGTGTAGTTTTTGGGTAATCTTTTGAAATTTTCACATGCACGATGCACACTTGCACAGACATATGGCATGCAAGCGAGCTGAGGAGGGCCGCATAATCGGTCGCTCTATATTATGTTAACTAGATAATACCCCGCGCGTTGCTGCGGGATTGTATGGTAGATAATGAGAGTTACTAAGGAGGAGTAAGCATAGGCGCATGAAAAAATGACTTTTGTTATGACAAAACTAAGAAGCAGGGGCGAAGCTTCCGGTAGGGCGAGGTCGGGCGGCCGCCCTACCTAAGCTGGTGAGAAAAGATCGCTACAGGTCTACTACTCTGCTATTCATACGATCCTACGCAGTACGCAGCTGGGATTGATTCGCCCATGGAAAAAAAGAGCCAACGTTATGTATTGGGTCGTTCCAATGAGTTCAGTTAAGCTCCTTGATTGGGCCAGCAGTCCTGGTACTGCACGACACATGTCCTTGTTTATTGCTGAATCAGATCGCTCCACACGAAACTGCTAGCCAGTTGCGCCGCAAGGCCGATCGCAGGAAGAGGAAATCGGCCACCAGCGTCCTCGCCTCCAGGCTCATCATCCATCGCGGCGGCGGCAGGCAGTCGACAAGCAGACGGTCGGCCGATCCGGAACAAGGCTACAACAGGCGGCCGATTCAGATAGGAAAGACACAAGAGCTACATCAGATTAGGTTTAGACATTGGACGATCGGTTAATTGGTTTTGAACTGACAATTCAAGAGAAGATGAATAAAAGGGGGAAAGGCATAACAAAGGGTCGGAAAGGTATATTTTTTCTGAATTTTGCATGTGGGTATAACACTATATTGTGTCTTATTTGATGATTTTGTAAATTGGCAATTGCAGATTTGATGAGCTATTTTGCACAACATGCTAGTAGCAGCAACTTTAAACCAAATACGGTTGAAAGTGATCATATTATTTTAGATCAAGAGCAAGAGCAAGAAGTGGAGAGAGACACGGATGATGTGTTTGCAAATTCAGTTCAAACTGTTGTAGATGAGCATGTCGAAGATTCTGGATATGAAGGTATAACTGATTTTGGTCTAGATGACATAAAATTTGATCCAAGGCTACGTATTCCAATTGATCAATTTCCCCCAAATATAAGAGATGATGTCATATTTGTGTATGTAGAGAAGGGTCCAACTCAACCAACTCATCATAACTTTCCCCTCAATAGAGATGATAGAAGATTTCTGCCAAAGTGGTATAAGGAGTTTAGTTGGTTGGAGTATAGTGTTGAAAAGGATAGGGCTTATTGCTTTTATTGTTATCTTTTTAAACATGACAATGTGGACAAAAAATTTGGTTATGAGGTCTTCACAAAATTGGGGTATGATCATTGGAAAAATGCGGTGGCTGCGTTCCGTAAGCACGTCGGTGGAGTATGTAGCATCCATAATAATTCAAGAACAGCATGTGAAGATTTTAAGAATCAAAGAGCAAGTGTCAAAAGCAAAGTTAAAACTTATAGCAAAGAATCACTAGTCAAGTATGAAACTCGTGTGTATACATCTTTGGGCATTGTAAGTTACCTAGCATTGCAAGGTGAACCATTTCGTGGACACGATGAGACCTCTTCTTCTTTGAATAAAGGTAACTTTTTAGAAATGCTTGATTGGTATAAAGCAAGGAATAAAGAGGTGCAACTTGCATTTGATGAGCTATGTCCTAAAAATGCCAAGATGACTTCCTCAACTATTCAGAAAGAACTTGCTAGATTTTGTGCGGCTGCGGTCACCAAATATATCATAAAAGAGATGGATGGTTGTCTTTTCACTGTTCTTATTGATGAATCTCGTGATATATCAATTAAAGAACAAATGGCCGTGGTTGTGAGGTATGTGTCCAAGTATATTAATTAATTATGTATTTACTTCGTTCTGTATAATGGCATTGAAGTAACTGTATCATTTTATTGTAGGTATCTGAGCAAAAGTGGAGAGGTTGTTGAGAGATTTTTGTGTATTACGCATGTCCCAAGCACAACATCATCTGATTTAAAGGTTGCACTTCTAAAGGTTTTTTCCAAACACGGTTTACTTATTGCAAGACTTAGAGGGCAAGGATATGATGGAGCATCCAATATGAGAGGAGAATTTAATGGCCTTCAGAAGTTAATCCGTGATGAGAACCCATATGCTTTCTATATTCATTGCTTTGCCCACAGGTTGCAGCTAATAGTTGTTGCTTTATCGAGATGTTGTAAAGGTATTGAGGACTTCTTTGATGATGTGTCCATGATTCCCCGTGTCAGTAGTGAAGGAGATATGCCCTAGAGGCAACTAATAAAGTGTATTCTTTATGTTTGTTCATAATAGGTTTTTGTATCATGCTAGAACCGTATTAAGCGGAAACATTAATGAGGGTGTGATACGTAAACAACCAGGTCCCTAGTAGCCTCTACTAAGACTAGTTTCGTTGCGCGATTGATGATCGAGGTTTCCCGGTCATGGGGCATGGCGCCAGTCGGCAATGAGAGTCATATCGCTAGAGAACGATGTGATGGACATACCCAGATTTGGAGAACATAGTCGTTACGCCTTTGACCGTGAGATCAACTCTTATTGTTATTCCCGGAAGATACTTTGATTGCACCAAACGTCGTATCTTATTTAGTATGACAATAACGGTGATACTTTTGGGTATCGGAAAGGAGTAGTTGAGACGAGGGGTCAAGAGCGGGATTTGCCAGTCCGCATAGCAGGATAGATACTCTCGGGCCCACTCGGTGAGATCATGTCTAATGAGCTTGCAAGCATGTGACTAGGTCACGGAGACATGAGATCATGAACGAGTAGAAGATAGCGTCGTCGGTAACGAGGTCGGGATTAGGTATGGAGATATCTATGGAACGACGCTCGGACGTGCTAAGTATCGCTATGGCAAAAGGTCTGAGACTTTACGTTCAGGTTTGATAGATGAAAGTCATTCGTTATATCTCAGGGATTAATTCATGGGGTCCAGGCCTACGAGTTAGTCGTTGATCATTGAGGAGTCTTGATCATACCTGATATTATATCGAACCGCTAGGGTAACACACTTAAGGGGGTTCGACAAGACAACCGGAAAGGAAGGAGATCACCGGGAGCGTCCCGGGAGGGGTCCGATGGAGATCGGGCAGCGCCGAAAGAGTTTTCGGAGCTAGGAAAAATTATATATATTATATTTGATATTAATTAGTGTTATTAATATGCAAATATGATTTTATATATTTATTTTCGAATTTATTTAGTCAGATTTCCCTAAATGGGCCTTCCGGACGAAAGAAGGCCCAAGAGGGGGGGGAACCCCCTTGGGAATTCAGTGGGGGAGCTGTGGCCGGCCTAGGTGGGCCAGATGGGGCCCACAAGGGGGCCGGCGCACCATGTGCCGAGCCAGGCATGTGGGGATAGTCCCACATTGCCTGACTGGCAAGGTTGGCTCCCCCCGGGAGCCTATATAAGAAGGGGCAGCCCCAGCCTTTTAATTCACTAATTAATTCCCGATTTCTCTCTCGATCTCGTGGTTCCCAAGTTGGAGTCGCGCCGAGCAGAGCAAGGGGATCTCCTCCACCATAGCCCGCTGCCGCGCTGCTGGTGTTCCGGTCCAAGTCTTCCGCTGCTCGTTCTGGACTGGAGCTTCGGAGGCTGTCGTCTCCACCGTACGTGTGCGACTCCCTGCGAGGTGTTGCGCTAGCGGTACTCGGAGGTCTGCTTCCTCTACACGACCTTGAGGTCGGCTTCGTCGGTCTTCATCGACAACGTTTGTGCGGGAACGTAATCCCCGCTTTCGGTCTACAAGGGTACGTATTCCGATCTCCGTTCGTACTACTATATCTGCATATAATAGATCTTGGCATGCTTTTAGGATATTGTCGGTAGGAAAATTTTTGTTTTCTGCACACGATCCCCTACAAGTAGTTCATCTTGCAAGAGGAAAGATATATTGCTTGATAAACACAAAGAGATTCTTTTGGCAAAAATTAGGAATGGTGAGTTGCCAACGGGAAGAGGTCAAAATCAAGAAACATCTTTGGTCCGACCTGGAGATACAAGATGGGGTTCTCACTACACAAACTTACTTCGCATTGAATCAACGTGGGTTGAAGATGATGTTGAAGGGGTTACGATGCAGAAAATAATAATTTTTCTAGCCAACGAAACCCTAACTAGCCAGGATCTATCTATCTAGTACATGTGATAACGGTGACGGAGCGGGTTACATTACCTCCATGTAGACCGATAGCGGGGATTACGCTCCCGCACAAGCGTTGACGATGAAGTCGTACGTAGCTGACCTCGAGGTCGCGGAGAACTTGCCGCGATGACGAAGACGATGACGCCGGGGTGTCGACGATGATCTGCGTCGACGGGCGTCAGGCGGAAGAAGGCGAGGCGCCGGCACCAGGGGTGGTGCACCGGCGGCAGAGGGGGAGGCGGCGCGGCGGCTGCAGGGGCGAGACGACGTCGCCCATGCTCCTCAAAAGAGTTACCTCCAAGCACTCACAAACATACGGAGCTTAGCGACAACCCCCGGTCATTCAGATCCAGCTGAAATTGCAGGGGTAGATCTTATCTGGAATCCCGCAGGGCAACGGTGCCCGGCGGTATAGCTTAGGTGGAGAGAGGGGGCAAAACGGGCGGAGAAACAGCTCGGCCGGCTTGCAATACAATTAATTGTATTTTCCAATGAATTAATCCAATTAATATGCCTTGCTATATGAAGGGGGGAGGGGGTGTGCAAACTCCCTAGCTCCCCCATGTGGGACTAAACAAAGGAGGAGGGGGTGGTGCGCCCCCACCATGGGCTGGCCGAACCCCCCATGGGGCCCACCCCCTTTGGTGGTGCGGCTCCCCCCTCTTGGGCCCTCTCAGGGCCCATGTAGGTGGGAGCCCCCTTTTTCCTTTATTTAATTAATATTAAATTAATATAAAAATCCCATTAATTCATAATTAATATATTTATATATAATTCAATATCCCGTGACTCCGAAACAATTTCGGAACCACCCGAACAACTTTCGGACATTTCTGGAACCATTCCAGACCTCCCCGGAACTCCTTCCGGACCACCGGAACCCTTTCCGGATCATTTCTCTCTCTCTAACAAATTCCTATAATATTCCAGAACCTATCTCCTGGTGTCGCTAAGACCTTAAGTTTGTTATGCTACGGTTCGAGAACACTCTAGACATGGTCGAGACACTCCGCTCACCAATGACCGTCAGGGATACCTGGAAGTATATGACGACCCCTGTGCATTCTACGAATATCGTCGTTGAACCATAATTATGATATTCATTCCCTTTGTCTCTGCGATACTACCTTGTCCGAGATATGATCGTAGACACACTGATGTCTTTGTTGTATCTCGTTACCGACGAAGGTTATTAACTCGTCTGTGATATTACATCTCCATGACCTAGTCATAAGCTGCGCAGCTATATAGATGCAATATCACCTAGTGGGACCAGAGTATCTTTCCATTACAAGAATGGACAAATCCCGCTCTTGATCCTTACGTCTCGATGCTCTTTCGGAGTACCCAAGATTGACACCGTTATTGTCATGCTATATAAGACACAACGTTTGATGCTCTCAAAGCACCCCTACGAAGCATCAATAAGTACGGTCTCACGGTCTAAGGAATAAGCTATCATAATCTTATCTATTGCAAATGACAAACATCGTAATACGATCTTATTGCAATACTTTGCGTATGTCCATCATCTTATTCAACTAACAAGATGACCCCATTGTCAACCGACGTCATTGTCCTTGATCGGGAATCTCGATCAACTGTTGCCCAATGGACTAGCTCATATAGAGGTTTGCTAGGGACCTGGTTATCTATGTATCACACGTGTATCAATAATTCCGATTAATACAGTTATAGCATAATACACAAACCTATTATAAACTTATGAGATAATGCAATAAATACTACTTATTTATTTGTCTATAGGGCATATCTCCTTCAGATGTACGTGTTCCATGTAGGGCTGGCGGTTTGGTTCATGCAATGGAGACTTTCGGCTTTGTGTTTATCTTGAAGATGATGTTAAAGCTACTTCGTATGACAAATGATGTATCTCTTTTGTTGCAAAAGAAATATCAAAATATTGTACAGGTATGTGGTGGTTTTTTTGTGTGATTCCACTTTTTTATGCATTTTTGTTCATCTGAAGTATTAAGTTTATCATTTCAGGCAATGTCTTTGATTAAGGATGTGGTAACACGGCTGGTAAATTGGAGAAATGATGGTTGGGAGGCACTCTTGGTAGATGTCAAAGCATTCTGTACTGAAAATGAAGTAGCAATCCCAAGTATGGATGCAATGGTAACAAAATGGGGAAAAACAAGAAAAGGAGGACATCATCAAGTCACCACCGATCACTTTTATCGTGTGGACACCTTCTATGCTGCCATAGACTCTATTACCACTGAGTTTGATCATCGTTTTAATGAGGTATCATCTGAATGGCTTGATAACTTCTCTTGCCTTGATCCGAGAGAATCATTTGTTAAATTCAATGTGAACAAGCTTGCTCGACTTACTGATATTTATCATGAGGATTTTTCCAATTATGAGCGTGAGCATATTCAAGATGCCCTTGATCTATTCATTATTCATACGAGGAGAACTGAAGATTTCAGAGCTTGTCTTGATGTTTCAAGTCTAGCGAAAAAGATGGTCGAACTTGAAAAGCACATCTTGTTTCCTACAGTCTACCGCCTCATTGAGTTGTCATTACTTTTACCGGTGGCCACCGCAACAGTTGAAAGGGCTTTCTCGGCTATGAAGATCATCAAGACCGAGTTGCGGAACAAGATGTCTGATGGCTAGCTTAATGACTTAATGGTGTGCTATATCGAGCGAGGGATATTTAAAAGTCTTGATCTTGGTGCAATTAAGGAAGATTTTCAAAAAGCGGGAAGAGCTTTGCCATTGTCTGGAACTTCTAGACGTCACTAAAGTCTCATTTCTCCTTCTATTTATATATGTTGCTATTTTCATTGTACCGAGTGATCATGTTTAGAGTAATAGAAATTATTATTGTAAACGATATAACTATTATTGATGATTGAAGAAGCAAGTTTTAGACGCACACTTTTCCTTACCAGGGTACCTAAGGGGGACTGGAAGGTTTTTAATGAGGCGGCTTACTAGCTTAATATATTGTTAGTTTTCTTAAAAAATCGCCCGACCTCGTTTTTTTCCGTCCTTCGCCACTGCTAAGAAGCATGAATGCAGATGATATACCTCGAAGCCGTTTCCATGCAAAATAACACACTCCTTTGCTATGATAAATATGGTATCAAATATACATATTTTCTACAGATATGTATGAAAAATACTCTAGATTATTATTACTGCCAATTTGTACCTTCAATGTAAATAATAAAACATTCGCATAGGTAGGTCCATCACTGCTGATGTTCTTGTGCCTGGATATAAGTACAATTGGTTATTACCGTCAATAATACCTGCATTGCAAGAAGAGTATGAACAGCCGTGAATCACCTGAAGCACTGTACTGGATATCAACTTATGTTTGACCATATGCGCAGATTTTTTTTAAACCGTTGGATGAAGAATTATAAGTAACTGAAGTTATGTTTGTTTTAAGTCTATTCGTTTAGCATGTTTTATTATCTGCAAGCAGAAAAACAACATATATTAAGATCTGAATGGAATATAACTCTTCCCTTTCAGCACCGTAATATTTTAAGTTTATAAAGTCTGACTAACAAAGTTGCTAGAAAAAAAGAGCAAACACTGACAATGGTTAAATAGTGTTTTAGTTCTTGACTGCTCCCGCAGAAAATCAGATAGAAGAAAAAATACATGTCAACATGAGAATGCTATTAGATATATGAAAATACAAAAATTAGGTTGTCCTACGTTTCATGAAGTGAAGGTACAAACAAATGAACAACATCGACGGTGCAAAAATGAGCAGTATAATTTTCCTGATTTCCTTCATTGAATTCATATGCTGTAAAAAACAAATCAAATGCGCTAATGTTTATATTGATTTCCTTCATGTGAAATTCGTTCCTAATCCCCACCTGAACCAAACAAAATGAAAAAAAAATAGAGTTCAATGTACTGCTGTAAAAAAAATCAAATGCGCTAATGTTGTGCTGCAATTGGAGGGGCAAAAACTAAAAGAAAGAGAATTTGATTTCCCTTACAGCCTCCGCTTCTTTGTCCCCTGACTGCACGTAGAGAATGACTTTGAGGATGAGGATACCTGAATAATCTGGGGCTGGGATGGTAAGAAGGAGATTCACATTGGATCGGGAGATGGATTTAAATACTGGGTGTAGAATAGAAGAGGAAGCGGAGGAGAGGCTTGATGCCATGATTTACTGATATGGGTAACTGCTGCATTTTAATGGGAAGGTAAGGGACACGACTTGGACCAGAAAGATAATAAAGAAACAAATAAATTACGAAGGAGACGAGGAGGATAAATTAATGGAGGGATATAGAAGATTTGTCTCCTCATATTCTTTCATTTTCATTACATGGTAGAATTTTCAAGTGACACTCTATAATTGATTAGAGATGATTGATGAGGTGGACATCTTGCATGTTGAGAGAAATACTTTTAGTGCATTGCTCCCATTTATATACTATAGATATCAGTGAAGAGAACCATTTTAATTTGGTATAAAGTCGACCACATAGCACAGTGGATTAGCACGTCTGGTCAGAAGGTCGTGGGTTCGACTCTCACTGTGGTCGTCTGTTTTGCATCAACCCTTTTGTATTCTTCATCTGTAATTAATTTTTTGTTTTGTATTCATCTCATTTCTTGTATGATTTTGTCATAATACCTATTCACCGTCGTTACATTTTGATATTGTCCGCATCAACTCCTTATGTATTCCTCATTTGTAAAACCTTGGTCGTTCGTTTTGTATTCCTCATCTGTAATTATTTTTTTGTTTTGTATTCATCTCATTTCTTGTACGATTTTGTCATAATACCTATTCACCGTCGTTACATTTTGATATTGTCGGCATCAACTTCTTATGTATTCCTCATATGTAAAACCTTGGTTGTTCGTTTTGGATCAACCCATTTGTATTCCTCATCTGTACTTAATATTTTTATGTATTCATCTAATTTCTTGCGTGATTTTGTCATAATACCTATTCACCGTCGTTACATTTTGATATTCTCCGCATCAACCCCTTCTGTATTCCTCATCTGTAATTTTTAAAAAAATTGTATCCCACACTATCTTGATGTGGTAGTGAGTTTTTGGAGCATATTTTCAAGGGTCTCTCATTTGGTTTCCTTATTTCTTCTAATCCTTTCTCTTGAGAGCCACCTATGCCGCCGCACTATTTGTATCCCCCCAATGGTGGTCACGCCGCCCGAGAGAATGTGGAGAGGAGGTTGTCCTCCTCCTGTAGATATTTGTCGTGGTACTTCTAGCTTTCGAAATTGTAAAGGTTTTGCATGTATGGTGTTTGGTGCTATGCCATGGGGAATTTCCCCTCCTTATACTCTTGCCCAATTCTAGGTGGTTGCAGGCATTGCTCTCCAACGGATCTCCTCGGTGGAGGTTACAAATGCTTAGGCTGTTGCGAGGATCATGTTTTTTTTCTCTTTTTCATGGACTCTAGATATGAAGAACATATGCAATCTATATTATGAATTTAGAAATCTGATACCATGAAATAGATCCAAAGGTGTCTCAGTCTTTCGATGAGAAGATAGCTATTGATTTGGAGGTTTCGACTTTGACGATCCGACTGCAAACGTGTGATGTTGTCACACCTTAGCAATCGCTAAACCTACAAGAGTTAATTGACCTGCAACAGATGAACATGGGAGAATTAAGCTTTATAATACGGATATTCTAGTCAATATGTGATTTCCACAAACGGTCTTGATTTGGTCGTTGGAAAGTCACATGAAGTACGTGAACGTTGCAGTGAAGGCTAACTTGTTAACTAAACAAAAGACACATAAGCGATTCCCTAAGGGGTGGGGATATTTCTAGAGGGATATAGCGGATTGCGGCCAACCTTGTGAAGATGGTTCTAAGTCCATCCTAAGTCGATTTTCTCTACTAATATGAGCTCTATAAACTGCCCAATAATCTTGGTCCAATATTACAAGGGCTACCACTAAGATAGAGGTAGTTCAACACCTACTTCCCCCATTCCAAACTAGATGACTTCCACTTGTCTACGTCTAGGGACTATATGTGACTAAGGATGAAATTTTGAGGTAATCTTGAATAAGTTTGAAGTCTCCAATCATGCAAACTCCGATAGAGGAATTGTGACAACGGCTAATTTCAACAGCGGTAGTGGTTGCACGGTGTTTCAAAGACGTTCAAAGACCTCGATGTAATTTTTATTATCTTGGGTATGCTTTCTACTTTTGGTTAACATAGTTGCGCGTCCTTTTCCAGAATATAAAAAAATCAGACTCTAAGTGCACGTATAATGGTAGAGAATGTCGGTATTCTCTTAGCCCTCCTCGTCATTTAGAGAGCTCAATAAATATTAGTTATCAATGCGTTATCTCTTATCTTATTGTCATCTCTAGAAATTAATGACAATTAGTTAAATTTGAATGAATTTTTTTATAAGAAAGAGCATATGGTATAATGTATAAGATAGGATTATCGTATTTGCTAAAAGATTGTCGCTTTGTTAAGGGAAGACAACCCCTCTCTCTTAATTCTTCAATCTAACGTGGCATAAGACTTTCTTCGATAAATACTTCGTTTGACTTGGCTCAACGACTTTAATTTAGTGTACCTGCTTTCATATGAAACTTGAGTCAACTCTAGTCTCATGCAGTGAACAGTAAAGATCGTCAAGCAATACATCACTTGTACATGACCTCCTCTTTTCCCTCCTCATTTTTACATCAGCTACTACCTTCTGTTTTTGGAGAATTAATACTTGCTGAACAGTACGAGCACTCTCGTCGCCTGTGGCAATGTATCCCAGTACTGCATGTCTGCACCTGGTTACGGCCCAAAAGTAGGGCCTGAACCCGGCCCGGTCCATACCATGAACTACCGCCGGCGCCGGCGGCCGCTCCACACCTCGCCAGTCGCCACCACCTCCTTAGACGGAAGGTTCGCCACCACCTCCTTTCCCCGTCCCCTCGTCACCGCCCCGCTGCATGGCCACCGGCGCCTCCACGGCGGCAGAGGACCCCGACACGGCGTATAAGCTCCTCGTCTCCTGCCCCGCAGGGCTCCCTCGGTCCCGGGTAACCTCCCTCTGTCTCTGAATTCAGACAACTCGTTGCAGATTGCTTGAATTCGTCCCATGGTGTTGATGAAAGGGATCGTGTGCAGAAAACAAAAAATTTCCTAGCAACGATATCCTTAAACTAGCCAAGATCTACACTATGCAGATATAGTAGTACGGCGGAGATCAGAATACATACCCTCGTAGACCGAATAGCGGGGATTACGCTCCCGCACAAGCGTTGACGACGAAGACGACGTAGCCGACCGCTAGGTCGCGAAGAACTCGGCGCGACGAAGACGACGAAGATGACCCCGAGGTCGGGTGGAGGAAGTGGGCCTCCGAGTACCGCTAGCGCAGCACCTCGCAGGGCGTCACACACATACGGTGGAGACGACGGCCTCCGAAGCTCCAGTCCAGGACGAGCAGCGGAAGACTTGGACCGGAACACCAGCAGCGCGGCAGCGGGCTATGGTGGAAGAGATCCCCCTCCTCTACTCGGCGTGACTCCGACAAAGGGAATCACGAGATCGAGAGAGAATTAGGGAATTAATTGGTGAATTAAAAGGCCAGGGGTGCCCCTTCTTATATAGGCTCCCAGGGGGGAGCCAACCTCCTCACCAGGCAATGTGGGACTATCCCCACATGCCTGGTGCGGCCAGCCATGGTGCGTCGGCCCCCTGGTGGGCCTCTTGGCCCACCTAGGTCGGCCACCCAAGCCCCCACCGAATCCCCTTGGGGATTTTCCCCCTCTTGGGACTTCTTTCGACCAGAAGGCCCATTTAGGGAAATCAGCCTAAATAAATTCGAAAATAAGAATATAAATCAGATTTACTATTAATTACACTAATTAATATCAAACATAATATATATAATTTTTCCTAGCTCCGAAAACTCTTTCGACGCTGCCCGATCTCCATCGGACCCCTCCCGGGACGCTCCCGGTAATCTCTTTCCTTTTCGGTTGTCTTGTCGAAACCCCTTAAGTGTGTTACCCTAGCGGTTCGATATAATAACAGGTATGACCAAGACTCCTCTATGATCAATGACTAACTCGTAGGCCTGGACCCCATGAATTAATCCCTGTGATATAACAAATGACTTTCATCTATCAAACCTGGACGTCTAGTCTTAAACCCTTTGTCATGGTGATACTTAGCGTGTCCGAGCATCATTCTCAGATATCTCCATACCTAGCATAATCTCGTTACCGACATCGCTATCTTCTACTCGTCTATGATATTATGTCAGCTGGTGACCTAGTCACATGTTTGCAAACTCATTTGACATAATCTCACCGAGTGGGACCTAGAGTATCTATCCGGCTATGCGGATTGACAAATCCCGCTGTTGACCCCTCGTCTCAACTACCCCCTTCCGATACCCAAAAGTATCACCTATCATTGTCACACTATATAAGATATGACGTTTGGTGCGATCAAAGTATCTTCCAGGGATAACAATAAGAGTTGATCTCACGGTCTTAAGGCGTAACGACTATGTCCTATAAATACTGGGTATGTCCATCACATCGTTACACCTAACGATATGACTTTCATTGCCGACCGGCGCCATGCCCTATGATCGGAAAACCTCGATCATCAATCGCGCAACGAAACTAGTCTTAGTAGAGGCTACTAGGGACCTGGTTGTTTATCTACCACGCCTGTATTAATGTTTTCGCTTAATACAGTTATAGCATGGTATAAAATATATAATGAACGATTGGGATATTGCCAATAAACTATGTTTATTAAGTGCCTCTAGGGCATATTCCCTTCAGTTGACTCAGTGTTTGCTGTGAAATGTAGGTCACGGTGAAGTTTGATCCGTCGTTCGACCAGATCCCCCATCCAGATGCATCGCTGGAAGAATCAGTCGACCAGGTAACAACACCGTCAATCATGCATTCGCTTCGTATGGACGTGTGGCCAACGGCGGAGGCAGAGGGGACCGGCAGGGGCCCAAGCCCCCCTAACATGCATACAACTTTTTGATACCCGTAAGGGCACGAGCAGCGGAGCATAAAAGAGACGGTGGTTTCATCTCGTCCAGCTAGGTTCGTAGCAGTATGTAATGCCCCAATCCATAAATTATACAATGATGCTATGTGTCGGTGGTCATGCTACATAATCGAAGGTTACTGGGGTTACCACTCCCAGGCCGAGTAAACATCGGCAGGCGTGCTCGGCATGGATCATCGGCAACACAACCCTTCGATCATGCCATATCCAAAGCATAGCCCTCAAGTATAATAAAGAGACTAAGACACCGGAACACCTGGCACATGACAGACCCTACGACTCAAGATAAATATAGTTCAACTCTTAGTAGAGAAAGATAGCAAATATTACAATCCAAGGTCACAGACCCATCAGTACATCAAGCGGAAGCAAATTAAGTTGTTCTAAACAACAAGATCCAAATATGGCCTAAGAGGCCTACAGATAAACAATCCCGTGCCAGCTGGTTCCTAGTTGCCCCAGGCTGCCACCCGGGAACCCCAGACTACTCGTCGATGTCAACATAGAACCCACCTTCGGGGTAGGTAAAGTCCTCCTCTGAAACAAAAATAAACAAGGGTGAGTTCGACGAACTCAACAAGATTTTGAGCTATTTGCTCCATGATTGGCTCTCAAGGTTTTATGGCTGTTTTGCGTAAAGCTGATTTTATTCTTAAAATATAACTCCAAGGCATCGACTATCAGAATATTTTCGAAGAGGGGTAAGAAGTAACTCTTTCTCTTTTGATTCACTTTCTCATCATCCACCACTGTACCTGTTCTTCAAAGGCACCTCCCCGAATCACCCTCGAGGAAGTCAACCTTACAATCGTGAGTGGTACCTTTAGTACCCAGTTTTTAGTCATTCTGTTAAAGTTATTCTATGATCCCTCAATTCGTCACCAAGTCGTCCTTAACCGTGGACACGGCTTTTCAAAAAGATTTATCCCTGCAGGGGGTGTACAATGTAAAAGGCGCCAGGTCCCCGAGGGACCTCCCAGCTCCTTATCCATGCGTACCGTCCGGCCCATTGCCTGTACAACTAGCTCTCTTCCGGGGAAAGCCGGCTGGGTGGGAGCGGCTACGACCTTTACCTCGCTTTGGACTAACCCAGGATCATCAGTGACTGGGGGACAAGTTCAGTGCCTCCAACACCCTGCCCCGCGGCCACTCATTTTCCTACCACCATAATCCTCATCTCAGTCTTGGCCACCATCTCAACACACGCGCAAATGGAAAGCCAAACTAGAGGACCCTCGGCTAGTCCGACACAAGTTAGTCGGTCGATGAGGTTCCATATACCCACGCATGGTAGCACGCTCAACTTGGCTCGAAGGCGAGAACTCGCACTGAGGCGGCGAGAACGAGACAACCCACCACATCCATGTGGCCTCTCATCCCCACCTTTTAACATTTTAATAAATATTACCACCATTTCTCCACCATCCTCTGCGGAATTTCCACATCTGATCCCAACATGAATATCCATCGGACCACTAAGCAGTTAACTAAGCATGGCTAAGCAACAACCTAGCAAAGTAATTAATTCAGGCCATCAACACAATCCTATGGATAATAGGAGGGGAAACAGGTAATGGCTTCGGTAACTGAATGCAACTATAGGATACTCTAATCCAATCAAATTGACATTTGGAACCGCATGCAATATTATAGTGGAGAAAATAATTTGCATAAAATAGGATAAGATATGCAAGAGGGTGGGGATCACGCTTGCCTTGCTCAGCAGGCGGGTAATACTGATCGTCGGGGTAATGTGGCGAGACCCCGGTTCCTTGATCTATCGATGTTTAAAAACACCGGAAAGAACACAATCAATACAAGCAATTCATATGCAATGCGCAAACACATGATGGTGTGACATTTTAATGCACTGAATTATTATAACAATTATATGACATTTAAATGGGATGCTAGGAATAATTATTCAACGATATATGAAATATCTCTTCCTATTTGTTTTTATGTTCTCCTAAACTTTTAATTTAGGTAACATGCTTGAAATGATTTTGAATGTGTAGAACCAGTGCTTATTAGCATTTTTACTTAGAGGGTACAATTCTAGCAAATTGAGGAATTTATTATGAATTTAAACTACACCTTTTTATTTCTACCCCTCTCTTAATTCAGCAAAACAGAAAAATACAGTAGCAGTAATGGAAGTGTGAATCAGTCCATTAGATAGCATTTATTTTTCTGAGCATTTTGGTATATTATTTGCTAAATTTGGATAATTATTTTGAAAGTTATGAATTTTTGAAGTTTGAATCATTTTATGTCTTTTTATTAATTCGCAGATAAATCGTTCGGGCGTTTTTCACCGAGGCAGAATCTACCCGAGCCACTGACGGGTGGGCCAGCGCCACGCTGGCAGCCACGCAAGCGCGGGGGCGGGATCTGGTCACTGACGCGTGGGACCCGGCGGTCAGCGCGGCCGGAGCGCACGACGGCGGTGGTCACCGGCGGCGAGGCGCACGCGCTCGACGTTCTACGGCGCCAGGGATCTCGCGGTGGGGCGCGTTCGACGCGCGCGCGCACGGGGAGCATTTCTACGGCGGCGCCGCTACCTAATGGTCGCCGGAGCACAGCGAGCAGCGACGGCGAGCGGCGGCCGGCGGCGAGCTACGACGTCTACGCGTTCTAGGGGGAGAGGAGACGAGCGGGGATGCCCATTAGGACCGCGAGCTCACCCTCGATGCGTGCGGCTGCTCGGAGGAGAGGGAGGAGGTCGAGAACGGCGGCGAGCTTGCCCGAGGCGCGGCGGCCGGAGTTGGGGAAGAAACGGACGGAGCGGTCGCGTTCGAGTTCCCCGACACGATTCCTACAGCGGAAAGGGAGCAGGCGTTGCGGCGGTGCTAGGGGTGGTCGGGGCTGAGCTCGAGGTGGACTCCAACGACGGCGATGCGGCGGCGGAGCTCCTCTAGGGTTCGGCCATGGCGGGGGGGGGAAAGCAGAGGGAAAGATCGGGGGAGGAGAGAGCAGAGCAGCGCGGTGGCGTTCTTATCCTCTCCCAGGGCAGCAGAGGAGGAGGGGGGTCCGGGCGCGGCGCACGGCATGGCGACACGGCGACTGGGTTCGACGGGGACGGCGCGCTCGGTCGCTACAGAGGAAGACGAAGGAGGTTTTCTGGAAACCCCCCTGCCACTTTCTTTTTTCCCTCACAGACAGGTCCTTCCCCATTACAGAGAGGTCCTTTTCTAATTCCTTTCAAAACCAGAGCACTTCTTTGATTTATTTGGGCCAGTTAAACATGTCAGAAAAAATTGAGAAAAATCAGGGAGCTTCCCCATACCATGTAGGGGCACCAAAAAAATTGTCTCCTCAAAATAAAATGTTTTGGTGCACCTTTGTTCATAGGTGTTAATTAGGCATTTCCCTCAAATTTCCATATGTTGCCCCTTTTATAAATTGGAGACAATGTAAATATAATAATTTGAGCTCTTAGAACTTCCTTGAAAAATATGCAAGATTCAAAGTAGTTTGGTTTTAGCAAGTGCCATTATCCTCTTTTGAACTCTTGGAACTTCCTTGACAAATATGCAAGATTCAAAGTAGTTTGGTTTTAGCAAGTGCCATTATCCTCTTTTGAACTCTTGGAACTTCCTTGACAAATATGCAAGATTAAAGTTGTGAGTGGTAATGTTCATAATAGTAGCAAAAGGATATGAATGCCATGATGCAATTACACATAAGTGGAAAAATTACAGAGGTTTTCAGGTTTCCAAACTTGGGCTGTTACACACTACTAGACCAGGGTATGCTATTTCCTCCCATCCAACCAAAGCAACAGTATGTGGGGCCATATAATCTCTCCTCATGTCATTTCTATATTTTTTTTGAGAAACACAGTATAACGTAAGCACTCATATACACGCGCACACACTCACCTATGAACGCACGCACACACACCCTAGCCCTATGAGCACATCTGAGAGACTGAGTCAGCGGGTTAGGTCTTGAGATTGACGAAGTCACCACATACGCCTGGCTGTCGACGGAAACGTCGCCTCCCACTGAAGAATATTCCGGCTAAATGAGAAACACCAGCGTCAAACCTTGGGTTTGAACTCTGATGTGCTGGGGGTACAACCACCCACCTAACCATCTTGCCACAGACAAGTTCTCTCATGTCATTTCTATCTCTCTCTTGCCCAGTCACAAATCGTGATTTCCATCAGCAAAGCAGGCTGTATGTTGCTGCAGAGCTGCAGGTTTACATCCAGCACAAAGGTCGTTAAGTTGAATTTCTTAGGCTATCTCCAACCGTTCGGCTCCCAGCGTAAAACTGTGATTTTGGCTGCCACGACGCCAAACTGCACACGAACCAGGAATCTAGGGGCGCGTTTTTCAGCTGTGAACCCAGCCGCCCAAAGCCGGCGATTTGGCCATATTTCGGCATAAACAAAGGCTGACTCTTTTTTACATATAAATTCGCACATAGAAATAGTTTAATAAATGCCGATCATGAGTGGGCTGAGTTGGCCTTCTGGGGACGGCTGGTAGAAAAACGGCGCTATTCGTCCATAACGAGCGTTGAGGGGACGACTAGAGATGCCCTTATGTTCTTGTACTAGAAGCCTTCCGAGACAGCCCAGCAAAGGCGAACACGGTCACAAGTTGCTCCTTGCGCTTCGTTTAGGGGCCCTGCTCTTCGCCAATCAATGTGTTTTTTTTTTGGAAAGCACCGGAGCATTATTCGGTGAATGCTGATAAAATTGATGAAAAATTATATTTTTGAAAATGATTTTTTACATACACACGGCTACGGGAGCTATCATGTCCCTTGACATCATGCATCCTGCTTTGAGATCTGCACAAGTTAGGAAGGAGACATATGTTTTCTAAGACTTTTTCATCCTTTACAAACAGTACGTACAGTGTGTTAGATTTGACAGAAACATGAGTAGCGGCCTGACAACCGCTGATATGCTAGTACAGGATTTGCGGAAGACGCTGTAGACGGAGAAGAAGCTGGCGACGCGGGCATTGTTCAGGCGGATGACAAGCTCATGCGTGTCGACCCACGCCCGGAGCTGAGGACCGCGCCACTGTTGCCGATGACGGCGCGAGTCGGGAAGCTGCGGCAACCACCTACGGGAGGAGGTGCGAACTCCGGCGAGGAGGGCGGATTGACCTAAACGGGGCTGGAGATGGCGGCGGGCTGGAGGCCGGCGGCCGTTTACCTGCACCGTGCTGGAGACGGCGAGGCTAGCGGCGGCGGGCTGGAGGGGAGGGCAGCCGTTGACCTGCACGGTGCTAGAGATGGCGGCGGGATGGAGGCCGGCGGCCGGCGGTGCTGAAGATGACGGCGGCCTGGAGAGGAGGGGCGGACACGGAAACAATACAATCAGTATGCGAGGATTCGCGGTAAATCTTTTTCCCTCGATGGAGAGCAGAGCTAGTGCAGCGACCCGAGGCCTGCGCCATGGCTGGCATGGTCGTGGTCAACGACGCGTTCTTCATGCGCCTGAAGGGGAGCTCCACGGTCGTGGCCGGCGTGGCTGTGGTAAACGATGCGTTCGTCCAGCGTGAGCCAGTACTGGGTGGCCAGGCATGGCTGCCGGCGGCGGACGGCCCAACGATCGGGGGCGGAGAAGGATGCTTGGTCGAGGGAGGCAGCCACGAAAGGCACGGCGGCGGCGTAGAGCAAGGAAAGAGGAGGAGGTCGGTCGCACGAGGAGGAGCATTCGCTCCACCGGAGGGCAGCCAGCAGCGGTGGCCTGGCCTGTGGTCGGGAGGAGGGAGAGGAGGAGCACTGGAGCGGGAGGGGATTGACGAGAGGAAGACGAAAAGGGATAAGAGAGAGAAAGAAAGGGGAGGATGAGAATATTGTGCGTGAACAGTTTGATTGGACTATTTTACTATGTACCGACAGAACATAATGAAATTGAAAAGCGTACCCCTCTCTATAGGCACAGATCTCGAGAACATAATGTGTGACTCTGATATGTCCCATACCCATTAATGCATGTACAAAATCCTCACTCTTTATTTTTTCTTGATATTTTATAAATAAGTTTGCTGACCACATATGCTATGTGGTGAAAAACTATATTTTGCTTTCACATTGTCCCATTTTCTGAGGTATTTTTTGGCGTTTATGAGTTGTTTCCTTTCTTCGGCCCCCCTTAAACAGTTTCCTAGCTCCACCGTTGGTAGTGGATATAGCACGCGTTTGTCTAGACTTGGAGTCGTGAGTTCAGGTCTCAAGCGTCACAAATGTATATCTCTATTTCTTCGTGTAAATTTATAGGTGGATCCCGAGATGACACTAATAAGGTCACATGTGCACCAAATCAGGCTGTTGGTGGTTTTTTCAAAACTTTCAGCGGCATGTGTCCACACCATGACGATTTGAGCTTGTTTTGCGTCGGCATATAAGTTAGCGGATTAGTTCATTCCAACTTTCATGTTTTTTGACCAATTTGTGTCGTCGGTGAAAATGCATGGAGCCGCATGTGATTTTTTATAATTAAGGACAATTCTTAAGGACTAATTTTTTTATTGATTTTTATTTCAAGGGCACTTCAACATGAAATGCTTGAAATCCATGTGTTGAATTCAACCTTTAATGCCCTGAAGATAAATGTATACCTTGAGTATTGACATCAAGATCATCAAGTCTAAAAGATGGATATGATATTATCAAGAAGATGATAATGGCATTCCTATGTGAACTCAAAACAATACATGCTCCATCATATGTGTTAGGCCATGAAGTACCGGATCTTGGGAGTGTGATTATATGAGAATAATTCAACATATATTGAACGGAAGATTTCGCCATGTAATCAAACAAATAATTCATTGTGAATCTTAAGAGACTGTGATAGAGCATGAAGAAGATCAAACCGAAGTGTGTTTTTCAAGGTGTATGTGAGAGTTGAATCTTTTCCAAGCATGTCTTGACGATATGAATATTTTTGTGAGTATCCATGTTTACCTTTAAAAACCCAATATATGAAGGGAGTAGAAAAGATACGAGGTTGATCAATATGAAGTGTATATATAGTGTGGATTCAAGTTTATCAAGACACAAAACATAGATCGGTGATGTACCAAGTGGGATAAAATCATCGTGTGATATGGTACACAACTGTCAATTGTGTTATATGGACTAACCCATGATATGTGTTTGATGTCTATATACGTAATTATGTAACTTTACGGGGTTATTTAAAAGATAATTTTAAAAACCCTTGTAAGGATGACATCAAGTGTTGATGGTAATCAAAATTAAAAAAAAATGAACTCAAGATGAGCATCTCAAAGAGATCATATGCCTAAATCTTGCCATTAATTTGGTGATCACGGAAATGTGAAGATATTACTAAGTGGAGTTTTCTTTAAAAAAATATTGGTAGCATTGCATTAACCAGATTTTGAACACATTACTACCTATATTCATTTAATGAATGAACACGTAGGCATGAATTGAAAAGAAAAAAATCACTCTTCACGGGTTCACATGGTAGCTAATAAATTAGCCACATTTGAACACAATACCTAGCGTTCTAGTAAGCTAGTACAGCAAAAGCACTGAAATAACCGATAAAGTCTTCAAGGCACAAATTCCCTTGCGAGAAGAACCCATCGCGACGCCAGAAACACGGCAACAACAGTTTTTTCAAAAAAAAAACATCCACTGAATACCGTTACATGCACCGACCAGTTTAACAAAACTCTAGCCAGAAGCTCGAATAGAAGAGAAAAATGCAAACAACGTATGGTTCAACAAAAAAGTCCAGCTCATGCATATTTGAAAATACTCGGACAGATAACTGAGAGAAGTTATCTTAGATGGTTCCATATCGTTTCGCATGCTTAAGTGCTTACACATGTAAAATGTCCTGACGATCACAGAATCAAAATAGAGTGACACGAACTGAGAAGAGAACTGATGGCGTTTTCGAATAGTTCCGAAGTGCCCCGACCACGGTGGTTAAACTAATTATAACGCCAGTACGAAACGTAACACTCCAGTTGATCGATGACATAGCCAGGCAATCACTAGCCAATGAGCATCAGCTCCGTAGTAGGTGCTGTCGGCGGCGTGGTGGTTCCGCCGTAGTGGCAAGTGTCGTACCGGTACCTCAGGCCCGGCTCCGGGAACTTGGACTTCTTCCGCTCCAGGGGCACCATCAGGTTGCCGTCCTTGTCCTCGAAAGTCTGGACCAGCGCAAACCCAATCAGCCAAGACCAAGAACGATCCACTGCAAGATCAAGAGTGGCAGAAGGGTGTTGATCGATCGCGTTACGCACCTCGATGCTGCCGAAGGCGGAATGGGTGAACCAGCTCTCGGACCCGGTGCTCCGCACGAAATGCCGTTCGCCGTAGGCGTCGATGGGGATGACCTGGTGGCCGGCGTGGTGCGCGCACAGCTCGGAGCAGAAGCCGACGCCGCAGCCGATGCAGAACGAGTCCCTCCGGTGCCCCTCAGACGCTGCCGAGCCGCCGTCCTTCTCCTTCGCTGTGGCGGCGGCGGTGTCGTGGCCTTGGTGGTGCCTCTCGCAGCAGTGCCCGCAGAAGGCGGCGCCGCCACAGGTGTTGCACACGCGGTCCAAGGCGCACGTCTTGGAGAAGTTGACGTTCATGAGGTGACGCATCCACGAAGGGCACTCTTCGCCGTCCTGCAGCTTCTTCACACCGAGCATGCGGCCTGGCTCCGGGTACGGGACCGGGCCGTACGGCATCTCCACCTGTCGCAGGAGCGCCAGCAGATTGCCGTCCTTGTCGTTGAAAGTCTGCAGCCCAACAAGCAGAACCCAATCAGCTTCCATTCCACACCATCAATGAATTCAATCAAGAGTAAACAGCCACCAGAACGTAGTCGATCGATCGGCGAGTTACCGACCGGGGAGCCAAGGAAGGCGGTGAAGAACCACCACTCGGAGCCGGTGCTCCGCGCGCAGTACCACATGTCGAACTCGACGACGGGGATCACCTCGTGGCCCTCGCCTTCACCGCCCGCTGCTGCGTGGTGCGCGCACAGATCGGAGGAGAAGGCGACGCGGCAGTCGATGCAGAACGAGTCCCTCTTGTGAACCGTGGCGGCCGCCACTGTGTCAAGGTCGTGGGCGGCAGCGGCGGTGGCGTGGCCTCGGTGGTGCTCCCCGCAGCAGTGCTCGCAGAAACCGGCGCCGCCGCAGGTGTTGCAGACGCGGTCCCTGGTGCACGTCTTGTGGTAGTCCGCGGTGACGACCTTAGTAAACCACGAAGGGCACTGTGGGGGTGACGTCCGCTTCAGCTTCAAGGGCACCAGCACGTTGCCACGCTTGTCCCGGAAAGTCTGCAACCAAACCACTCATCAGAGAACTACTGTAGTACCATAGCAGATCGATCAGGAATGGTTTCATCATCAGAGGTAAAACAACAAGACGTGTAGTCGATCTTCGAGTCATGCACCAACCTTGATGCCACCGAAGGCGGCGAGGAACCAGCGCTCAGACCCGGTGCATCGTGCGAAGTGCCAGCCGTCGTAGTGGTCGATGGGGATGACCTCGTGGCTCTGGCCGCCCACGGCGACGTGGTGGTGCGCGCACAGATCGGAGCTGAAGGCGACGCGGCAGCCGATGCAGAACGAGTCCCTCTTGTGAGCCGTGGCCCCCGCTGGTGCCACCGCTGTGTCGTGGCCCTGGTGGTGCTCCCCGCAGCCGCAGCAGTGCTCGCAGAAAGCGGCGGCGGCGCCGCCGCTGCAGGTGTTGCAGACGCGGTCCGCGAGGCACGGCTTGGAGAAGTCCTCGGTGAAGAGCGCCAAAACCCACGCACGGCACTCCGCGTCTGGGACAGCCTCCGGCTTCCAGTGCAAGGGCACCAGCACGTTGCCACGCTTGTCGCGGAAAGTCTACACCGCCGAACCAGAGCAACCGGAGTGGATCAACATTCGGCAGCAGAGAACTATGGAATTCATTCAGGGCCCGGCAAAACCGAAACGAGTCGGAGTGGATCGATGGAGTCAGTCACCAACCTGGACGCCGTCGAAGCAGACGCGGAACCAGCGCTCCGACCCGGTGCACCGCGCGCAGTACCAGCGGTCGTAGTCGTCGACGGGGATGACCTCGTGGCCCTCGTGGTGCGCGCAGAGGTCGGAGCAGAAGGCGACGCGGCAGGCGGTGCAGAACGAGTCCATGCGGTGCGCGGCGTGGTCGGCGGCGGCGGTGGTTTCGTGGCCTCGGTGGTGCTCCGCGCAGCAGTGGTCGCAGAAGGCGGCGCCGGCGCAGGTGTTGCAGACGCGGTCCGCGACGCAGGGCTTGGAGAAGTCGGCGTCGGCGAGGCGAGACATCCACGAAGGGCGCTGCGGGTCGAAGACGGATGAGCGGGAGGGGACGCGCATGCTGACCACCGGTGCTCCACAGTGGCAGGTGCAGCTGTCGAACGGCGGCAGCGGCGGCGGCGGCGGCGGAGGCGCCATCCCGAGGGACCCCATCCCGCCGGGAAGCGGCTGCGGTCGATCGATCCTCCCTTTGCGGAAGCGGAACTCAGAAAATCCGAACGGTGGCGTGGGGGATGTGTCGTGTGGGATTGGTTTGTTTTCTAGCGGCGCGGCGGAAGATATGTAGGGGTCCAAAATGGTGGTGGGGCCGAACGAACACTCTCTGCGCTTCGGTGGCCCTATTTTGTTTTTTTGACAGGCGGTGGCCCTACTTTGGGCTTTGGATTCCGGTTGGAAACTAAAATGAAAGGACATGAAAAGATAACTATGGGAGATAAAACATTGTGTTTACGTGCTAAAGAGAAAATAAAAGGGTAAAATGCACATAGAAAAACAAAGAAAAAACGAAAAAAAGGATAAAAACATAAGAGGCGGAAAAAAAAACTTATTGGCTCCCCAATGCGGAATAGGGTGTGTTTGTCGCCCCCGTTCCTGGCACTTAAGGCACCTTAATAGGATAGTCTGCCTTTCAACGAGGAATACCTTTTTGTGTTTTTATATATATATTTATTTAGTTTTCTTAAAACCCACTTTTTTCTCATATTATATATATATATATATATATTTATGGACATATTCATACTACCCTCGAAGGTAACTACCCCACGTGTGTTTCACATAATGTATGAAGTATCTATCATAACATGAGGTATGTATCATGTAGTATGAAGTATATAATGCTATTTCAGTACTATAGATACTTTTTTAGTAGTATGTAGAAAACTTCTACATACTTCTCTTTTATATGCATATATGACGATATTTCGAGTATATAGTGTAAAATATTAGGCCATTTGCAATTTTTTCATTAAAGTTGTTTTGGGGTATCTTAGATATAGTATACGAACATATTCAAACCGATAAATTATGACAAAGTACTTCCATAAGTTGGTATATGAGACGTGGGGTAGTTGTAGAAACCATTTTACCTATAATTATATGTAAATATGTATATAATAGTAAAATGCACGCATTGGTGTCTCCAACAGGCACTCATGTTGATTCTAGTCAAGAAAATGTTTCCACTACGTCTGTCCCATCATCTTTTTCTAAATCTGTTTCTACATCCGTATTCTAGCTAATCAAAGGTTTCATTACCCACTTGTCTTACCAGGACCCCAACAGGACAGTTTAGAGGATTGCTTTACTCTTGCAACAACACCCTCATATTTCTCTTTTGAATGAGCATTTCTTGAGAATGGGAACGCTATTCCCCCTCCAAGGGTTCTTACACGTCCAGGTCCGAGCGATGAAGAAAGTATCTACGTGAAGAAAAAAATGTTGGGTTGTTGGTCTAGCAAATGGAGAAAGTTGGGGTTGATGGTGTTATAAAAGATAGCAAGAAACGATGAAGAGCGGAACGGCCAAACCAACGGGTACACGAGATTTTAACGTGGAAAACCCCTCCAAACAAAGGAGAGGAAAAAATCACGGGCGCCAGCCAGCAATACTTCACTATATCGGGGTGAGGTTACAAACGCCGTGGGTTTACAATGTGTGGCTTACCTCAACAGGCGACTTACAAGATGTATTTATAGAGCGCAGAAACCCTAAGTCGGTTGCGATCCGACTCGGATACGATCCGTAACGTACCGCGGGGGCTGCCGCCCCCGCACCCCGCGACCGCAGGATGGGCCGGTGGGCTAACTTCCTCGCTACGCTACGGCCCAATCCTCCCGGTGACGGGCCTCCGCTTCGCTCCGAAGTTAGCCGCTCACTTCACATCGTCATATGAATTTGGATCACCATAAAACAACACTCCACCTTGAGACAAATTTCACCTTGTAGTATGAACGAGAACCTTCACCCCTGAAACAACAAAGAGAACACTTTCGGCGCCAAAATAGCCTCTTGGGCTAAACAGTGATACCAACTAAGCCTGAGCATAGCTCAAACTTAGATACATGAACAGGCTTTGTCATCATATCAGCTGGATTATCAAGAGTACTAATCTTGCATACCTTCAACTTACCTTGTGCAACAACATCACACACATAATGATATTTGATGTCAATGTGCTTTGTTCTCTCATGAAACATCTGATACTTAGTAAGGTAAATAGCACTCTGACTATCACAAAACAGCTTAATGCAAGTATCAACTCCACAAAGCTCAGCAAACAAGCCTTTCAACCAAACAGTTTCTTTAACTGCTTCCGTAATGGCCATGTATTCAGCCTCCGTGGTGGATTGGGCAACAACTGGCTGAAGTGTTGCCTTCCAACTAACAGCACAACCACCAATGGTGAACACATAACCTGTGAGGGACCTACTCTTATCCAAATCGGCAGCAAAATCTGAATCCACATAGCCAACGAGTCCCTCACTAGCTCTGCCAAACTTCAAGCAAGCATCAGACGTGTCATAGAGGTACATGAAAATCCACTGAACAAATTTTCAATGTTTTTTACCAGGATTAGCCATGTATCTACTCACCAAAGACATAGCATTTGATAAATCAGGACGAGAATAGACCATAGCATACATCAAGGAACCAACAACACTATAATAGGGAACTCCAGACATGTACTCCATATCATCATCAGTAGTAGGACATTGAGTAGATGACAACTTAAAATGAGAAGCAATAGGAGTACTAACAGACTTTGCATCATGCATGTTAAAATGATGAAGAACTTTCTTAATATAACTCTGCTGACTAAGAAATAAGAACCCAGACTTTCTGTCACGTGTAATTTCCATACCTAGGATTTTCTTAGCAGCACCAAGATCCTTCATCTCAAATTCGCTACTCAACTGTGACTTGAAAGCAGCGACATCTTTCATGCTCTTGGCAGCAATCAACATGTCATCGACATATAACAGCAAGTATATAGGCGATCCATCAACCAACTTAATGTACACACATCTATCAAATTCAGACCTCTTAAAACCATGTGACAACATAAATGAATCAAACCTTTTATACCATTGACGAGGGGATTGTTTCAAACCGTAGAGAGACCTTTTCAACTTACCAGGCACTATGAACCCTTCTGGCTGGTCCATGTATATCTCCTCCTCCAACTCTCCGTGCAGAAACACAGTTTTAACATCTAACTGCTCAAGCTCAAGATCACGCATAGCAACAATGGAGAAAAATGTCCGAATAGAACTATGCTTGACAACCGGAGAGAAAACATCATTGTAATCAATACCAGGAATTTGACTGAAACCTTTTGCCACTAACCTTGCCTTAAATCTTGGAGGCTCACTTGAAGACAAACCCTCCTTTCTCTTGAAGATCCACTTACAGCGGACAACCTTCTTTTGTTTAGGCAGGCGCACAACATCCCATGTGCAATTCTTCTCAAGTGACTGCATCTCCTCTTGCATAGCGGAGATCCATTTATCACGATCACTTGTGGCAATAGCTTCAGTATACGTGGACGGCTCATGTCCATGCTCCACCTGTTCTGCACAACTCAGAGCATAATTAACAATGTTACACTCCTCAATTAACCGTGTAGGTTTAGCAATATTTCTCCTTGTTCTGTGATCAGCGATGGACTGATTTTCTGGCTGCAAAACAGGAGGTGAGTGTTGAACAGTATCATTATCAAAATCATCTGACGTATCACCATTATTGTCAACAATGACATTATCCTTTTCCACAGGGTGCTCCACCTCGACACGAACCTGTTCCTCATCAGAACTATCTGAAACATCTGAGGACAAATTATCAAAGTACATAGCAGATTCATTGAAAACAACATTCCTGCTCATGAATGCCTTGTTAGTTTCGGGATTCCACAACTTATATCCTTTTACTCCCGAACCATAACCAATGAAAACAGACTTAATAGCTCTCGGCTCTAACTTTCCATTATCAACATGAGCATAAGCAGTGCAACCGAAAACCTTAAGTTGTGAATAATCAGCAGGAGTACCAGACCATACCTCAATGGGAGTTTTCTTGTCGAGGAGAATAGATGGTGACCTGTTTATCAAGTAACATGCGGTGGCAGCCGCCTCAGCCCAAAAACGCTTACTCATGCGAGCGTTAGATATCATGCAGCGAGCTTTAGACATGATAGTCATGTTCATCCGCTCCGCTACTCCATTCTGCTGAGGCGTGTACGGGATTGTGAGGTACCTGACAATCCCTTCTGTTCTGCAAAAATCATTAAAAGCATTCGAACAAAATTCGCCATCATTGTCAGCACGAAGTATTTTCACCTTCCTCTCAGTTTGTCTTTCTATCATAGCTTTCCACTCTTTAAAAGCAGCAAACGAATCATCCTTATTTTTCATGAAATAAGGCCAAACTCTCATAGAGTAATCATCAATAATAGTAAGCATATAACGAGCACCACCATATGAGGGCTTACGTGACGGCCCCCAGACATCAGCATGTATATAATCAAGTATACCTTTGGTGGTATGAACAGAAGCATTGAACTTAACTCTCGTGTGCTTACCAAATATGCAGTGTTCACAGAACTGCATCTTACCCAAACTGCAGTCATGCAGCAACTCTCTCTTGATCAATTCTGCCATACCAAGTTCGCTCATGTGTCCAAGACGCTTATGTCAGAGGTTAGTTTTATTTGCGTCATCATGTAAAACAGCAGCAACAGTACCAGATAAAACGCTGCCTCTAAGAACATATAACTTAGCAGAATTCATATCACCAACCATAGTAATGAGAGAACCTTTTGATACCTTCAGGAGTCTGTTCCCGCCGGTATACTTGTACCCGTCACAATCAAGGGTACTGAGCGAGATCAAATTTCTCGCCATGGTTGGTATGTGCTTCACGTCCGTCAACGTGCGTGTCATGCCATCATGGGTATTGATCTGAACTGATCCAACAACAGCAATGGTGCATTGCTGGTCGTTTCCCACACGCACAAAGTCTCCAGTCTGCACTAACTGATAAGAACTGAACCAATCTCTGTTATAACAAATATGAAAAGAACATGCAGAATCTAGAATCCATTCATCCTGACGTGAAACACATGCAGCTAAAACAGCTAGGCATTCGCCATCAGAACTACCATCAACAACAGCTGCCTCACCGGTATCACTACCTTCATTATTTTTCTGTTGGTAAGTACCTTTTCTTTTCTCCTTGTTCTGCAGCTTCCAACAGTCATCAATGTTGTGGTTAGTCTTCTTACAATACCTACAGAACTTATCACGGCCTTTAGACTTTGAGCGACCTCTGTCGCCCTTGATCTTGTCTCTGTTGTTGTTGTAGTTGTTGTTGTCTCGCTGCTGAGGCCTTCCACGGACCTCCAATGCATCACCCTTCGAAGAGGATGACTCCTCTTTCTGTACCATACCCTTCATCTTTTCCCTCGTCATGAGGGTCTCATAAACTTCAGAGGTGGTTAGTTCATCACGACTAAGCAGTATGTGAAGGGGATCGTGTGCAGAAAACAAAAAATTTCCTACCAACGATATCCTAAAGGCATGCCAAGATCTATTCTATGCAGATATAGTAGTACGAACGGAGATCGGAATACGTACCCTTGTAGACCGAAAGCGGGGATTGCGTTCCCCCACAAACGTTGTCGATGAAGACCGACGAAGCCGACCTCAAGGTTGTGTAGAGGAAGCAGACCTCCGAGTACCTCTAGCGCAGCACCTCGCAGGGCGTCACACACGTACGGTGGAGACGACGGCCTCCGAAGCTCCAGTCCAGGACGAGCAGCGGAAGACTTGGACCGGAACACCAGCAGCGCGGCAGTGGGTGAAGGAGATATGCCCTAGAGGCAAATAAATAAGTAGTATTTATTGCAGTATCTCATAAGTTTATAATAGGTTTGTGTATTATGCTACAACTGTATTAATCGGAATTATTAATACACGTGTGATACATAGACAACCAGGTCCCTAGCAAGCCTCTATATGAGCTAGTCCATTGGGCAACAGTTGATCGAGATTCCCGATCAAGGACAATGACGTCGGTTGACAATGGGGTCATCTTGTTAGTTGAATAAGGTGATGGACATACGCAAAGTATTGCAATAAGATCGTATTACGACGTTTGTCATTTGCAATAGATAAGAGTATGATAGCTTATTCCTTAGACCGTGAGACCGTACTTATTAATGCTTCGTAGGGATGCTTTGAGAGCATCAAACGTTGTGTCTTATATAGCATGACAATAACGGTGTCCATTTTGGGTATTCCGAAAGAGCATCAAGACGTAAGGATCAAGAGCGGGATTTTGTTCATTCTTGTAATGGAAAGATACTCTGGGCCCACTCGGTGATATTGCATCTATATAGCTGCGCAGCTTATGACTAGGTCATGGAGATGTAATATCGCAGACGAGTTAATAACCTTCGTCGGTAACGAGATACAACAAAGGCATCGGTGTGTCTACGATCATATCTCGTACAAGGTAGTATCGCAGAGACAAAGGGAATGAATATCATATTTATGGTTCAACGACGATATTCGTGGAATGCACAGGGGTCGTCATATATTTCCAGGTATCCCTGACGATCATTGGTGAGCGGAGTGTCTCGACCATGTCTGGAGTGTTCTCGAACCGTAGCGTAACAAACTTAAGGTCTTAGCGACGCTAGGAGATAGGTTCTGGAATATTATAGGAGTTTGTTGGAGAGAGAGAAATGATCCGGAAAGAGTTCCGGTGGTCCGGAAGGAGTTCCGGAGAGGTCTGGAATGGTTCCAGGAATGTCCGAAAGTTGTTCGGGTGGTCCGAAAGAGTTTTCGGAGTCACGGGATATTGAATTATATATAAATATATTAATTATGAATTAATGGGATTTTTATATTAATTTAATATTAATTAAATAAAGGAAAAATGGGGCTCCCACCTACATGGGCCCTGAGAGGGCCCAAGAAGGGGGAGCCGCACCCCACAAGGGGGGTGGGCCCCATGGGAGGTTCGGCCGGCCCATGGTGGGGCGCACCACCCCCCTCTCCTCCTTTAGTCCCACATGGGGGAGCCAAGGGGTTTGCACACCCCCTTCCCCCTTTATATACCAAGGCATATTAATTGATTTAATTCATAGGAAAATCCAATTAATTCCCGATTTCTCTCTCGATCTCGTGGTTCCCAAGTCGGAGCCGCGCCGAGCTGAGGAAAGGGGTCTCTCTCCACCTAAGCCATACCGCAGAGCGCCGTTGCTCTGCGGGATTCCAGATAAGATCTACTCCTGCGATTTCAGCTGGATCTGAATGACCGGGAGTTGTCGCTAGGCTCCGTATGTTTGCGAGTGCTCGGAGGCTACTCTATTGAGGAGCTTGGGCGACGTCGTCTCGCCCCCTGCAGCTGCCGCGCCACTCCCCCCTCTGCTGCCGGCGCACCAGCCCTGGTGCTGGCGCTCTGCCTTCTTCCGCCCGACGCCCGTCGACGCAGATCATCATCGACACCCCGGCGTCATCGACTTCGACATCGCGGCAAGTTCTTCGCGACCTCGAGGTCGGCTACGTACGACTTCATCGTCAACGCTTGTGCGGGAGCGTAATCCCCGCTATCGGTCTACATGGAGGTAATGTAACCCGTTCCGCCACCGTTATCGCATGTACTAGATAGATAGATCCTGACTAGTTAGGGTTTCGTTCGCTAGAAAAATTATTGTTTTCTGCACCGTAACCCCTTCAGTGGTATCAGAGCCGATCTATGCGTAGTACTGCTGGTACGGTTAGAACTCATGTTGAATGAGGGCGTCTTTCTTATATTTGCTACCCTCTAGCGTGCACTTGCGATGCCTTCGGTATTGAGTTGATGAAGCGGCCCGGACCGACTTTACGCGTACGCTTACGCGAGACTGGTTCCACTACTGACATACGGCTTGCACCGTATCTGTGGCTGGCGGGTGTCTGTTTCTCTCTCTCTAGTCGGCAAAGCATTTTCAATGGAGGGCCCGAAAGGGATGCTTAAACATGCAATTATACGATCGACGTTGTGGTACAAAGTTCGTAGGTAGGGAAGCGATTCTCTTACGAATAAGCCTATTTGCCACGTAAAACTTGCAAAACTAAATAAAGCTACATGCGTCTAACTTTGTTTTACAGAGGCGTTATTTTATGTGACATGGTTACGGTAAGTTTTGATATTACTCGTACTGTCGGAGGCAATGGAGGGCTCTGTAGACTCGGAGCCATGCCGGGGCGCCGGGGGCCAGGCACATGGCGCCATGAAGGTCCAGGCGCATCGACCATGTCACATCGCACTTCATTGCATCATCATTGTGTGATGTTGTGTGTGCATCCTATTGATTGCTTATATGCTAGATATACAACGGTAGCGTCATAAATAGGATGATCCCTAACAAAATACCAAAATTGTGTTCTCCCTTGTTGCGCACCACCAAGAAAGTTCTACGTTATGAGGCAGGCCGTGATGATCGGGTGTCACACATCTCGTCGTTCGCATACAGTGGGTGTAAGCCATGTTGCACGCGCAGGGTCTGCGAGGTTTGTTTGGCGAGCCTAGCATACTCAGAGGTATGGCCTCGGAACACGGGAAGATCGAAAGATCGAGCACGAGTCACAGAGTTGTTGTGATCGACATGTTATGTCCACCTTTGAAGTTGTGCTGCCGGCCGTGATGATCGGGGGTAGTGTGGTGGATGAGGGTCGTGTAATCGCCATTATTATTTTTAGGGATAATAATCTTGGTGTGGTGCGTTTTTGATAATGAGATTATAGAACTAAAACTCACCTATATATTATAAACTTATCTTACCTCTTTTGCGATCACATCTGGAGACTACGGAACTACGCTTCGGTTACTTCTTCAAGAGCTCGGATTCTACCTTGGAAGCCGACGGGTCCAACTTCATCAGCTGGTGCATTGGTTTTAGAAACATTCTCCAAACACAACAAACATCCTATATGTGCTTGAACATTGGTTAGGAGTTAGACCAGATGATTCTGATAGCAAGGAGCAAGATGATGAGTTCCGTAAGCATCATGACATGTTCATGGAAGTGACGATCGTCATGAGCGTATGCCTAGCACCTGAGTTGAAAGTTGTTTCAACACATGGAGCCATATGTCGTGATTGATGCGATCAGAGGTCACTTCAAAGATGAATTGAGTCTTGAGCGGTTCAGACAGCTTAGAAAGTTCCGGACCATTCACATGGGGAGCATACCTGTCTGGAGACTCAGTTGAAGAAGTTGTGTGACATCTACTTCAGGATTACGAATATCTACGATTTCTAGATAGCGAACTCCAGTGCAATAGAGATTGTGCTTTACCTCCTAGCTGTGAATAGCATGTGTGTGAATATGCTATAGAGACACGGTGAGCTTCTTCACGTTCGTGAACAAGTTCAAATCTCGAAAAGTTGATTCATCGAAGAAGAGTTCTTCGACGCTATGGGTATATTTGATATACGAAGATATAAATGTATTCTTCTCATACTTGATGAAAAGTGTTTGATAATTGTTCTGTTTGTGAAACAGTCCCTGATTATCACAAGTATGTGGCGAAGGGTGACGTGACAGTGCACGAGTGATGGCAAGTTCATGGCCAGTAGTGCTCACGCCCTCGAGGTATCATATTAGTTATCATCAATAGTTTTTGATAAGACATTTTGTAATAGTGAGAATGTGATCTAGTTTGGTGTCTTGAATGTTACAAGACATAATTATTCATATAGAACACATCAGTTGTTTTATGTTATGAAACAAAGCAGTTGTTTCATGTTATGAGTAATTTGCATCACATCTCAATTACATTATGCGTATGATATACATTTATAATAGCGGGAATGATAAAATTATGTGTCCAAAGAACAAACACCATCGAATTCAGTCATAAAGGCAATGAAAGAAGTAAGGGATAGTTTTGGTCCATTTAAGTATTTCGAGTGCCAAAATTGATTAAGTTTGAAATTCAGTATTGAAGTTGCAATACTAGAGGAAATTGATTGAGAGTCATTTTTTTAATGATTAATCAATGGTGTTATTACATGATCCGAATTTTTCCATGATTTTGGTAAATAGGAGTATTTGCCCGATAAATTATGGAGTCTGAAATTAATTTGATAATAGATCAAATGGGGTTTTTTCAGAAGAAAGATTAGTGAATATTGTATTCACAAAATTCGATCAAAGGTCAATATTTTTGAATTATGGTTTCAACACAAAAGACTTGTGGAAATTCGTTTCACAATATTATAATGTCATATATGATGATATGTGGGGAATTATAATCATGCTCTATTTTAAATAAAGTGTGGTATGTCAGAATCTGTCTTAGAATGTCCTAATATGTTCGAAACATTATAGTCGATGTCCACTTTAGAAAATAGATATTTTTCTCAACGAGAATTTGTAGGATCGACAATAGTGTCGACATGTATATGATTATGCGATAATTCAGAATATACATGAGTGGTTCTTTGTAGATTGCTCGCATTGGATGAGAGTGTATTCCAAAACCAATTAGAAACAAAGTTCAGTTTGTTGTCTATGTAATTCCGAGAAAAAGATGATTTTTCGAATTAGTGTTTATGGATTGGAATTAGTAGTTTGGAATAAAGTGTCAGACCTATGTTGGAAGGTGTTCCAAAGAGTATATGTCTGCTAATGAAAATTTGGTGATTAAGAGTGAGGGAGACTAGAAAATTGTTTTCTGCTTGCAATCCTCTTCATAAAGATCATAATATTTTCATGAAAGAAACTTCTAAATAAAGTGTTGTTATGTTTAATATTGTTGTCAGGTCACAACACTGTATTAAGTGTTTCAGATCTTGTTGACAGATCAAGGTGCACTTTATGAATACAAAGAAAGTTGAGAAAATATCGGAATACGAACAAAGGCTTTTGAGTCTGGAAATCCAAAGTTGCATTTAAAAGGATTAAGAGAGTAATGGTTGCTGCAATTCTTATTAGAGGAATAAGATTGTTTAATCGTCATATAAGGTGTTATATGAGAAATGTGACTATAAGAAAGACGCGGTAGCATGTCTTGTCAAGAAATGTGTCTTGGACAAGATCAAATTTGTTGACTACATTTTGTAGACATGCTTGAAGTCTGAGGGATTTGTATTAATGTAATACTGTAGTTTGTATTAAATTCGAATTGATAGTAGATCAATGATTTTGGTTTGACCAAAATGTCGATTTAAGTGGGAGTCATAGTTAGTTCACTCAGGAGAATTATGTGAAGAACATATTTTTGAGTGGGAGCTCAGGAACTCAAATATGAGGATGACACGTTTTTCAGTGGGAGCTCGTGTTGTCAAATATGTGGAGACATATTTTGAGTGGGAGTCGAATTCATCTTGTGTAGTTAACACATTGTGAAACTGTACCAATAGAATAGGATGAAGTTGTGAAACTATTTGAAAGTTAGTGTCTATTTTGAAATAGCACGGGAATTTTAAATAGTAAGTCGAGTTGTTTTGGATTATATCTGAGGATTCAGAATAGAATCAAAAGGATGGTCCTTTGAAATCCAATTGATCATTAAGAGTAATGATGCATGAAAGTAATGGTTGTATGACATGTGGGTCTATTATGTAATATTAGACATCATACAGAAACCATATTATCTGCTCGATGAAATATAACCGATGTTCTTGGAATAAGAGCAGTTATGAAAGTAAATTTGGAATTTACTGGAAGTAGAAGTGCGTTAGTTAAGGGATTGACATTTGAATGTCAAGTTTTCTACATTGGTGTGAAAGTATGTAGATATCGCGAGTTTGTAATTGTTACAAGGGGCTCTGCATGGCTGAGTGTGTTTTTCAGGGCAGTTATCTGGTTAGTATAATCAGAGTAAGCGCTGGGAAGCAGAAGTCTCACTTAGTTACGGTATTTGCATATATGTTGTTAGACAACATGGTGATATCAAGCAAGTTGATGCCAGTGAATCGCAAAAGCATGTACAATCATGGATTGTGCAGTAACACTCTTCCACAAGCAAGCATCATCAAATGATTCTTATTTGATAAAGTAAAATGCAGCTAGTTTATTTGTACTCTAGTGCAAGTGGGAGACTGAAGGAGATATGCCCTAGAGGCAAATAAATAAGTAGTATTTATTGCAGTATCTCATAAGTTTATAATAGTTTTGTGTATTATGCTATAACTGTATTAATCGGAATTATTAATACACGTGTGATACATAGACAACCAGGTCCCTAGCAAGCCTCTATATGAGCTAGTCCATTGGGCAACAGTTGATCGAGATTCCCGATCAAGGACAATGACGTCGGTTGACAATGGGGTCATCTTGTTAGTTGAATAAGGTGATGGACATACGCAAAGTATTGCAATAAGATCGTATTACGATGTTTGTCATTTGCAATAGATAAGAGTATGATAGCTTATTCCTTAGACCGTGAGACCGTACTTATTAATGCTTCGTAGGGATGCTTTGAGAGCATCAAACGTTGTGTCTTATATAGCATGACAATAACGGTGTCCATCTTGGGTATTCCGAAAGAGCATCAAGACGTAAGGACCAAGAGCGGGATTTTGTTCATTCTTGTAATGGAAAGATACTCTGGGCCCACTCGGTGATATTGCATCTATATAGCTGCGCAGCTTATGACTAGGTCATGGAGATGTAATATCGCAGACGAGTTAATAAGCTTCGTCGGTAACGAGATACAACAAAGGCATCGGTGTGTTTACGATCATATCTCGGACAACGTAGTATCGCAGAGACAAAGAGAATGAATATCATATTTATGGTTCAACGACGATATTCGTGGAATGCACAGGGGTCGTCATATATTTCCAGGTATCCCTGACGATCATTGGTGAGCGGAGTGTCTCGACCATGTCTGGAGTGTTCTCGAACCGTAGCGTAACAAACTTAAGGTCTTAGCGACGCTAGGAGATAGGTTCTGGAATATTATAGGAGTTTGTTGGAGAGAGAGAAATGATCCGGAAAGAGTTCCGGTGGTCCGGAAGGAGTTCCGGAGAGGTTTGGAATGGTTCCAGGAATGTCCGAAAGTTGTTCGGGTGGTCCGAAAGAGTTTTCGAAGTCACAGGATATTGAATTATATATAAATATATTAATTATGAATTAATGGGATTTTAATATTAATTAAATAAAGGAAAAAGGGGGCTCCCACCTACATGGGCCCTGAGAGGGCCCAAGAAGGGGGAGCCGCACCGCACAAGGGGGGTGGGCCACATGGGAGGTTCGGACGGCCCATGGTGGGGCGCACCACCCCCCTCTCCTCCTTTAGTCCCACATGGGGGAGCCAAGGGGTTTGCACACCCCCTTCCCCCTTTATATACCAAGGCATATTAATTGATTTAATTCATAGGAAAATCCAATTAATTCCCGATTTCTCTCTCGATCTCGTGGTTCCCAAGTCGGAGCCGCGCCGAGCTGAGGAAAGGGGTCTCTCTCCACCTAAGCCATACCGCAGAAAGCCGTTGCTCTGCGGGATTCCAGATAAGATCTACTCCTGCGATTTCAGCTGGATCTGAATGACCGGGAGTTGTCGCTAGGCTCCGTATGTTTGCGAGTGCTCGGAGGCTACTCTATTGAGGAGCTTGGGAGACGTCGTCTCGCCCCCTGCAGCTGCCGCGCCACTCCCCCCTCTGCTGCCGGCGCACCAGCCCTGGTGCTGGCGCTCTGCCTTCTTCCGCCCGACGCCCGTCGACGCAGATCATCATCGACACCCCGGCGTCATCGAGTTCGACATCGCGGCAACTTCTTCGCGACCTCGAGGTCGGCTACGTACGACTTCATCATCAACGCTTGTGCGGGAGCGTAATCCCCGCTATCGATCTACATGGAGGTAATGTAACCCGTTCCGCCACCGTTATCGCATGTACTAGATAGATAGATCCTGGCTAGTTAGGGTTTCGTTCGCTAGAAAAATTATTGTTTTCTGCACCGTAACCCCTTCAGTGGGCTATGGTGGAAGAGATTCCCCTCCTCAGCTCGGCGCGGTTCCGACAAGGGAACCACGAGATCGAGAGAGAAATTGGGAATTAATTGATGAATTAATAGGCCAGGGGTGCCCCTTCTTATATAGGCTCCCAGGGGGGAGCCAACTTGCTAACCACGCAATGTGGGACAAACCCCACATGCCTGGTGCGGCATTGGAGGGTGCGCCGGCCCCCTAGTGGGCCCTTGGCCCACTTGGGTCGGCCCCTCCTGGCTCCCACCGAATCCCCAAGGGGATCCCCCCCCCCTCTTAGGCCTTCTTTCGACCAGAAGGCCCATTTAGGGAAATCAGCCTAAATAAATTCGAAAATAAATATATAAAATCATATTTGCATATTAATTACACTAATTAACATCAAACATAATATATATAATTTTTCCAAGCTCCGAAAACTCTTTCGGCGCTGCCCGATCTCCATCGGACCCCTCCGGGGACGCTCCCGGTGATCTCTTTCCTTTCCGGTTGTCTTGTCGAAACCCCTTATGTGTGTTACCCTAGCGGTTCGATATAATAACAGGTATGACCAAGACTCCTCTATGATCAACGACTAACTCGTAGGCCTGGACCCCATGAATTAATCCCTGTGATATAACAAATGACTTTCATCTATCAAACCTGAACGTAAAGTCTTAAACCTTTTGCCATAGCGATACTTAGCATGTCCGAGCGTCGTTCCATAGATATCTCCATACCTAATCCCGACCTCGTTACCGACAACGCTATCTTCTATTCGTCCATGATCTCATGTCTCCGTGACCTAGTCACATGCTTGCAAGCTCATTAGACATGATCTCCGAGTGGGCCCGAGAGTATCTATCCTGCGACGCGGACTGGCAAATCCCGCTCTTGACCCCTCGTCTCAACTACTCCTTTCCGATACCCAAAAGTATCACCGTTATTGTCATACTATATAAGATACGACGTTTGGTGCGATCAAAGTATCTTCCAGGAATAACAATAAGAGTTGATCTCACGGTCAAAGGCATAACGACTACGTCCTCCAAATCTGGGTATGTCCATCACATCGTTCTCCAACGATATGACTCCCATTGCCGACCGGCGCCATGCCCCATGACCGGAAACCTCGATCATCAATCGCGCAACGAAACTAGTCTTAGTAGAGGCTGCTAGGGACCTGGTTGTTTACGTATCACACCCGTATTAATGTTTCCGCTTAATACGGTTCCAGCATGACACAAAAACCTATTATGAACAAACGAGATATGATAAAGAATACACTTTATTAATTGCCTCTAGGGCATATCTCCTTCAGTATGGTATCACGGAAATTTGCATAGGAATTTGGCAGCGAAACTAGGAGTAAGAGGGCTAGATCTTCATCCTCATATTTTACCTCCATCGACACTAGGTCGGAAACAATCTCCTTGAAGATCGATATGTGATTCATAACATAACCACCTTCTTGCAACTTGTGCGAGAACAACTTCATCTTCACATGCATCTTGCTGGTCAGATCCTTGGACATACAGATCGACTCCAGCTTAGCCCACAGCGCGGCTGCGGTTTTCACCTGTAGAACTTCTTGCATGATATCATTAGATAGATGTAGTTGAATAAGAGACGTAGCCTTACGGTCTTTTCTCTTCTCATCGGCAGACCACTCGGCCGCCGCCTTATCGTCGAATTTCTCCTGCGCTTCGTCAAGATCATTGGACTGCGCGAGGATCGCACGCATCTTGACCTACCATAACGAGAATCTCGTCTTGTAGTGCAGCAACGGTAGATCGAACTTCATCGATGCCATCCAAAACCCTAATCTGAAAACATATCTGAAACACGGGCTCTGATACCACTTGTTATAAAATATAGCAAGAAACGATGAAGAGCGGAACGACCAAACCAACGGGGACACGAGATTTTAACGTGGAAAACCCCTCCAAACAAAGGAGAGGAAAAAACCATGGGCGCCAGCCAGCAATACTTCACTATATCGGGGTGAGGTTACAAACGCCGTGGGTTTACAATGTGTGGCTTACCCCAACATGCGACTTACAAGATGAATTTATAGAGCGCAGAAACCTGAAAGAGCATTTTCCCTCATGTGTGGTTTTGGTAATTGAATGACAATCTCTATGGACTAATGTTTACTTTGAGATATCATTATAGATCATGTCCATGGAGTTGTGGAGTTCATGTGTTGGACTCTTGAAGCTTATGTGTTGAGTGGAGCATATTGCAAGTATGTCTTGAAGGATTCAAGACATCATATTAGTGAAGAAATGTTGGAAGATACAAGGTTGATCAAGATGTTGATCAACACACAAAGCTACAAGATGTACCAAGAGCGATCATGTATCTCTTGGGATGGTAAACACTTGTCCGCATAGCTTTGTGAACTAACCCATGATATATGTGTGTGTGGTATCTTTATATGAGGTTAGGTATCTTCCCATGGGCTTGCATCAAATGAAGATTTCATATAGCTCATGGAGGATGACGTCATGTGGTGATCGTCATCAAGGTGAGATGTGCAAGACCAAGACCAAGAGAAGCTTCTTGAAGAAATCCTATGCTTGGTGCTTGCAATGGATATGTGAAGATGAAGCTAAGCGAGACTCTCCCATTGTGAGCATGGGGGAGTATTTGGAGAAGTCTTCATCAAGCATGTGCTTGGACGCGCAATCAAGGAAAGATGAACCACTTGAAGAGATTAAGATAGTCTTCATCCAACTCAAGTGGAATGCTCAAGGCAAAGGTATGATCTTGATAGGGCTATAGGATAGATAGGCGTACTATCAAGAGGGGCTCTCAAGTTAGTAACTTGATCGCATCGTTGTGGAGAGTTCAAACCTTTGCATACTTGGCATATCATGTTTCTTGGTTCTTATTTGGCTTTTATGGTGGTGAGGAGTTAGAGCTTGGTTCATCTCCATGTCAAGCTCTTGTTCATCGAAATCGGTTTTACTTTGGTCAACTTGTTGCGTTTTCGGTGGCGGAAATATTGCCGGTTCTACCTTGAGGAAAGTCCCACACCTTGCCATGTGTGGAGATTTTATTCTATTTATGAGATGCAATATTTCCACACCTTTTTGTTGGGTGCTCATCGTCGCTATCTTTCCAACAAAATTGGTCTCACCTCTTTTGGAGTTCATTTGCGAAAGTTATAGCAGTTTTCGTTTCGGTGTTTTGCTGATTCGGATTATTGGGGTCGGATATTCCGCTCTACCGGAATTTCCGGTTCCCCAGCTTATCCAAGAAAACGGCTAAGGAAAGGAGGAATTTGGTTCTGACTTGAACCGGAAAATCAACTCGGAAATTTCATTTACTCGGAATTTCCGAGTGCATCCAGAAAAGTCCTCCAGAAATGTCTAAGGAAAAGTTTGGTTTTGCTTCTGACTTCAGCCGGAATTTCAGCTCGGAAATTTCATGGACTCGGAATGTCCGGGTAACCGGAATTTCCGAGTCTCACTTATACCGGAATTTCCGAGTGTTGAAACAGCCAACGGCTATATTTCCTGGAGGGGTATAAATACCCCTCCCCTTCTTCTTCCCCAGTAAATCCAAGGTAGCACGACTTTCTCCTCTCTCCTACTCCATTGTTGACCTTGGAAAGCTCACTTCCCTCTCAATCCCTCCATTGAATCTTCCATATTCTTTAGGGAAAGTTGAGAGGAGATCTAGATCTACAATCCTACCAATCAATCTCTCCTCTAAGTGAGGGGAACTCAGTGGATCTAGTTCTTGGAGTTCCTTTGTGGTTCTTCTTCTTTGTTCTTCCTCTCTTCTCCCCCCATAAGCATTAGTTGCTTTTGGTGGGATTTGGGAGTGAAGTATTTGACTCCTTTGCGGTTTCCTTTGTTCTTCCTCTCTTATTCCCCCATAAACATTTGTTGTTGTATTGGAATTTGAGAGTGAAGGACTTGAGCACTTCGTGTGCTCTTGCCATTGCATTTGCATCGGTTTGACCCCTCCACGAGGATTCGTGGTGGTGTTGCTTGTGAGCTTGTTGCTCTTGGGTCTTTGGACCCTAGACGCCTTTTGTGGCCGGCCTTTTGTGGCCAAGACCTTTTGTGGTCACTTGAGAGCCCCCAATTAAGTTGTGGGTGTGTGCCTCAAGACTTGGGAGCCCCCAATTAAGTTGTGGGTGTGTGTCTCAAGAGTTGTACGAGATTCGATCTCCGCCCCAAAGGAGATCAATAGTGGAAGGTGAACTCGCAACCTTTTGTGGTTGAGTTCATCAGGAGAAGAAGGTTAGCCTTTGTGGCGTTGCGGCTAACCTGTTGTGGTTGCGCACACCTCTCCAAACGAGACGTACACCTTTGGGTGGAACTCGGGAATACATCCTCGTATCCGCGTGCCTCGGTTATTTCTATACCCGAGCTCTTTACTTATGCACCTTACATTATGATAACCTTCGTACTTGAAGTCATATATCTTGCTATCACCTTGTTACTTGTATTGCTTAGCTAAGTTGTTGGTGCACATAGGTGAGCCTAGTATTTATATCTAGGTTGTATGCTTGTTAAAGTAAGCCTCTAGTTTTATTCCGCCTTTATCAAGCATACCGGAATTTCCGGGTCATTCTTGGACCGGATATTCCGGCTCCTCGGAAAAAGTTTTAAATCGCCTATTCACCCCCCCCCCCCCTAGGCGACGTATATCCGTTCAAAACACTAAGTCGGTTGCGATCCGACTCGGATACGATCCGTACCGTACCGCGGGGGCTGCCGCCCCCGCACCCCCGCAACAGCAGGATGGGCCGGTGGGCTAACTTCCTCGTTACGCTACGGCACAAGCCTCCCGATGACGGGCCTCCGCTTCGCTCCGAAGTTAGCCGCTCGCTTCACATCGTCATATGAATTTGGATCACCATAAAACAACAGATGGAAGGTGACATATCCATATCCTCGCCACCGTCACAAGTTATACTTCTTTCTTACTTCAAAGCCCATTCCTCTCAAAATATGGCAACATATAGTTTTTATAAAAGAATCCTCTCATTAAAACAGACACCTAACAGTACAAAACATCTCAACAAAAACGAAAATTATAATAAAATTCTTGAAATTTCGTTCATCTTCAATCTCTAGACCTTTATTTAATATCTAATACAAACACCATACCATCTTATGTAGTCTACAACGCTATAGAAGATCTATCCTCAAGCCATTTGGAAGGGATAAAAAATACATAAAGAACAAGACAATAACTGAGACTCACTAGACTGTATACGCGTGGTTCTACTACATCGGATAGTTAATTCTTACTTTTTCAGCAGGTTGTTTTATTGAGAGGAACTGTTACTTGTTAGAAAGTGATTCAAGCACACGATACACTGTCCTGTTTCAGCCAACCAGTACAACACGAACACTCATATACACGCGCGTCTCGCTGTTGACGGAAACGATGACTCTTACTAAAACATATTCCTACTAAATGAAAAACAACGGCATCAAATCTGAGATTTGAACTCTCTTAACCATCTTGCCACAACCAAATTCTCGCAACACATTTGTGAGCCTTTGGTGTCGTAGAAGGTACGAACCAACCATACACGCTAGTATTAGTTTGTTATTGGTATGCCACTAAAGCTACGGACTGTGGTAGACATCTTTCATTTCTTCACCGAAATATAACTTACACTGACGGCTCTTTAGATAGGACATCTGAAAAATCAATTGGACAGGGGGACGGCGACAGCGTCGTTTCTCCAGATGTTTCCGCTCACTCAGGTGCAACATGTGATCGTAGAGGAATCAGACCACATGGCCCTGGTGATAAAGGTCCAAGCTGAAATGCAGGATCGGGGTCCGATGAGAAGCAGGAGTTTCATGTTCGAACACATGTGGACAAAACACGAAGGTTACGATGAGATGTTCCAAAATGCATGGGTTGGTTCCTCAAGCGGAGGGAGAGATATAATCAGCTTCTGCAACAAGCTTAGAGATGTGTCACGGGACATTAAAAATTGGAGTTTCAGTGTTTTTGGCTCAGTTAAAGCTGAAATAAAGACGCTGAAAAGCAAACTGGAAGATGCGAGAGCTGCAGCAAGGGTGTCTGGCTCCTTACTGGAGGTGCGCCAGATTGAGCAGAGGTTGCATGAGGTGTATGAGAGGGAGGAAGTGATGTACCGGCAACGCTCAAGAATTGAGTGGCTAAAAGAAGGTGACCGCAATACCAAATTCTTTCAGAATAGAGCGTCTCACAGGAGACGGAAGAATACTGTTCGAGGTTTGAGACGATCGGATGGATTTCTCTGCAATACAAATGAAGGAATGGCAGAATTGGCGCTGGCCTTCTACCAAAATCTCTTTATGTCTGAGGGGTCTACTAACGCAGATGAGGTTCTGAACTTAATTGAAACATCTGTTACTTGCGAGATGAATAGAGCGCTGACTGCACCGATCACTGATTTTGAAATAGAGGTTGCCCTTTTCCAAATGGGGCCTACGAAGGCACCTGGTCCGGACGGCCTTCCGGCTCTCTTTTATCAACGACACTGGTCATTTCTTAAGGCCCAGGTGTGTCGCACGGTGCGGGATTTCTTGGCAGGGGCTGACTGCCCGGAAAACTTCAATGACACGGTCTTAGTACTTATACCGAAGGTACAAAACCCCGAGCTTCTCACACAATTCCGGCCGATCAGCCTGTGTAATGTGTTGTACAAGATAGCATCAAAGACGGTGGCCAACATGCTGAAAAAGGTTCTTCCTATTCTAATCTCGGAGGAGCAAAGTGCGTTTGTCCCGGGTCGTTTGATAACGGATAATGTACTTATCGCGTATGAATGCACACATGCGGTCAGGACGAGGAAGAGGAAGAAACCCCTGTGCGCGGTGAAATTGGATATGATGAAAGCGTACGATCGAGTTGAGTGGGTTTTTCTGCAGCAAATGATGTTGAAGATGGGGTTTGCTGCATCTTGGGTGGACACGATAATGCGGTGTGTGAGATCTGCGCGTTTCTCTGTGAGACTAAATGGGGGCTTGTCGGATTCTTTTCTCCCCTCAAGAGGTATCCGACAAGGGGACCCTCTGTCACCGTACTTGTTCCTGTTTTGTGTAGAGGGTTTCTCGGCCCTCCTCCGTCAAGCTCAGGTGGACCAAGAACTGGCTGGTGTCATGTTTGGGGACGGCCCCACTATAACACACCTCCTTTTCGCGGATGACAGTATTGTTTTCATGGAGGCCAGTCACTCGAGCCTGCTTGCTCTCAGATCGGTGCTACAAAAATATGAGGTGTGCTCAGGGCAGCGGGTTAACCTCCAGAAGTCGTCTATATTTTTTGGCAAGGGGTGTAATGCGGATGCGAGGCGAGCACTCAAAGAGATAGTTGGTATTTCATGCGAGGCGCTGTCAGAGAAGTACTTAGGGCTGCCAACTGTGGTGGGCCGGTCGAAAGATGGGGCTTTTAAAAATCTCACTGAACGATCAAGAGGGAAGGTTGGAGGTTGGAAAGGTCAGGGGATGTCGAAGAAGGGGAAGGAGGAGCTGGTGAAGTCGGTTCTGCAGGCAGTACCTACGTTTGCGATGGGCTTCTTTATGTTGTCTAAAGGGCAGTGCAAGCAGCTCACATCTATCTCCTCTCAGTTCTGGTGGGGTGCGGCGGATGGGGCAAAAAAAGTACACTGGGTCAGCTGGGATCGCATGTGTGCAACCAAGAGTAATGGGGGAATGGGTTTCAGGAACTATTATGGTTTTAATCAAGCTTTGCTTGCTAAACAAGCGTAGAGGCTCGTCACAAATCATAATTCTCTCTGTTCTAGAGTGTTGAAGGCCCGATACTTTAATGATGGTAATTTCCTTGTGGTTGGGTGCCCAAATGGGGCCTCCTATACTTGGAAGAGCCTCATTCATGGTCGAAGCCTGCTAAAGGAGGGACTGGTGTGGAGGATTGGCAAGGGCACTAGTGTGCGTGTTTGGAAGGATAATTGGATCCCTAGAAATAGTTTGAAACGTCCCTTTGGACATGTGGAGGGGCAAAATATGGAGAAGGTCAGCGAGTTACTTCTTCCAGAGGGGGCGGGATGGGATGAAGCGAAGGTGAGGAGAACCTTTTTTGAGACAGATGCAAATGACATCTTGAAGATCCCGATAGGTTGCGCCGGAACAGCTAATTATTTAGCGTGGAATAACACCAAAAATGGGGTCTTTAGTGTGAGGTCTGCATACCATCTCAATACACAGCTCACCAAGGAAAAGGAGGGCAGGGCTAGCTCGTCGAATACGACGGATGGCCATAAAGGATGGCTCGCCATGTGGGATGCCCAGGTTCCTGGGAAGGTGAAAGTACACTGCTGGAGATTGACACAGAATGGACTAGGGAAACGAACTGAGTAGACGGAAGATCAAGCCTGGGGTGCGGTGCATTGTATGTAGCCGTGAGGAGACTCTCAAACACAGGTTCTGGGAGTGTCCATACGCGAAACAAACCTGGGATGCAGTGCGCTCGCTGTCGTGTCTGCAGTTCCGGGCGCCTCCTGATGGTGTTCGCAACCATGGCGACCTCAAGTGTTGGCTGCTATCGTGGCTTGGGTTGGTGAGTGAACGGGAGCTGGCGATCGGAATGATGACACTTTACGTCATGTGGCTTGCAAGAAATGAAGCAAGAGAGAGGACATGTATCGAAGATCCTAATGTCACAGCTAGAAGATGCATTGTGCTGGTTGAGGAATGGATTTTGGTGAACTCATCAAGCAACAACAATGTCACTCCTCGAATGGAGGCGCACTGGCGCCCTCCTGAGATCGGCTGGTTCAAGTGCAGTGTGGATGGCGCTTTTCATCAATCGTCTAATAATGGCGGCGGTGGTGCTGTTATCCGGGATCACCATGGAGATTTTGTTGCCGGAGTCTGCCATTTTTTCCCCATGGTCAGCGATGCGGAGAGGGCTGAGCTACTGGCTTGTCGCCGAGCAGTGACCCTTGCACAGGAGGCAGGAGTTCGGAAGTTGGTACTGGAATCCGACTGCATGGGAGTAGTTTCAAAGCTGAAGAATGACAACCTCGATCGGTCGGTTCATGGGCCGTTGGTTGAGGAGATCAAGGAACTTCTCAAGACCTTTGATGATCAGGTGATCATGCACTTGCGACGCTCGGTGAATGGGGTCGCGCATAAGTTAGCGAAATATAGCTGCGATAATAAGAGTTATAATGCTTGGTTTGGTTCGCCACCAGGCTTTATTGTAAACGTTTTGTCGCAAGACTTGGTTGGGATTGAATAAAATCGCAGCTCTTAAATCTCAAAAAAACTAAGAAAATTGACGGGGCAAGGACTTAGGAGCAATTTTATTGCTTACGAATATTTGGTACTCCATAACAATAAAAAGTACAGTGAGTATTCGGAAACCATAGTATGGAGAAAGCCAGAACGTCTTGGCAAAATTATCAACTGATGGTGACATGGTGTCTGTGTACTTCTCTAGAAACATGCATGGACGATACGAATCGGACACATTGTGAGCTCTTCTCTAAAAACAAACAAAGCCTTCAGGGGCAAGCACTCAGAACAATGCATGTCTACTTAGACTTTGCTCGGGCTATACGGATGAGCTAACTTCGCCACTGGATTTGCTGAATCAAAGACAGCATAGAGATCGCACACTGATTATATCTAAACTACACTCACTGACTTGTGGCTGGTTAAATAGGTATACACTCTACAGTTTTGCCGGTGACAAGAACCAAAACTTTTTAGACATCCATATGCAAAGAGCTAAGAGTGCAACTGAAACATCATGTAGCAGCTCCAAACATACCAGAGCATCACAAATACTGCAATTTGTACCAGGAACTACAAAATAACCACCAGGCACCAACAAAAGCGTTCTTGAAGGCGTCGCGATGCACATATAGTTTCAGGTTTCAGCCATGGTAGTTGCGACAAAATTTAGGTCAAACTGTGCCCTCGTCAAGCATATTTCTGGCCTGGAGAAGCTTTGAAGCATCTGGTAGAACTCCTTGGCCTTGCTTTCAGCTAAGGAGCAATCGAAAGTTACTATCATGGTTTCAAGCACTGTTGCCCAATCAAATAACCGTTTCACAAGAACAGCTTCATGTTCGGTTCCTCTCAAGCCAACGAATTCTACTCCTCGGAGGCGATTCAGTGCAAGTTCATCGGTTTTTCCAGTTTGGTGGCTGATCACAAACACAACCTGGCGGACACGCAGTTTGTGCCTGAAACAATGTACATAGTAGCTTAATAAGCTTAACCGATGTGATTTATTGCAGTATGATAAGAATGATGAAACTAAAGAATTTAAGACTCAGCATGAATATACAGGATAAATCTATAAACGAAGCCAGCATATTGCGGAGAATATGATTGTTTTATGCAAATGAAGTTAAAAAAAAGTGTTCCTCCGTATCAAAATGTAACACTTTCTAGGTTTTTTGGTTTAGTCCACATACATACGTAGACATGTTTTAGTGTGTTGATTCACTCATTTAGGAACGATACAGGACAAACTCAAAAAGGCTAGAAAATCTTATATTTTGATACGCAGGGAGTAATTAAATATTTACACGAACAGATAATATGCTATCATTAAAAGTATAAAACACACTGAACGAGATCTTTAATTGAGCATACTTTCGATCAAGATGGAACTAGAAATTTTAAGAATTGCATGAATATATGAGACATGTGACGATGCACGAATACCTAGCCGGAAGTCTATGTCCGTATCAGATACCTATTCAATATGTGTTGGCAAAGTATCGGCAAATTAATCATTTAAAACAAAATAATGTTAATTCTGATACCGAAGTGATACTTCGTTAGGATGGTGTAACCCTACCTCGTTGCCCTCTCCTCTCCCATTCTCATTTCCCAGCTTCTTCTCCTGTCCGTGACTACCCAGCCCGAGATCCAACAGCCGGCAGCGACCCAGCAGTAGGTTGCCTGCAGGAAACAGCAGCTGGCCAGCTCCCTCTTGGGCGGCGGCGCCATATCCAGCAGCCGACGGTGACCCAGCAGTAGCTTGCCGGCAGGAAGAAGCAGCAGCTCCCTCCTGCTTTCTTGTAGATTGCTAACTAATGGCAGAGCAACCTAAAAGCCCTAATGCTCCACTATGGAGTCATGTTACTGTATTAGAGAAATCAGCGGGTGGGGGCAATACCAAATTTGAAATGTAATTTATGTGATTACGTTGCAACCTCTAGACTCTAGGGTGCAAGCCCATTTGTTGAAAATATAAATACAAACAATCACTCCATGTAAGGTCACATTGGATATTCTGACCTCCCTTGGAAGCGAGGTTGAGATGGCTAAAAGCGAAGTAGAAAACAAAGGGGGTCATGTGTCTTTGCCATGTAGGTGTTGGATCTTCAACTGCAAGTGGTGCTTCTTCTAGTGCCAACATCAGTAAAAAGAGAAGGGGGAGGGACCTAACTTCTGTTGTTCCTAGCTAACCCATATATTTATTGTTTGATTAAAAAATTAACGTATCCCAGTATTTACGCTTTTCCAAAATGTCGTAGTTCCATATCCGTGTCGGCTCGATACCGACGACATGACTTAAGCAAACTAACAAGAGAATAACACCTGAAACACAGCTCAAATCGAACATCTTGCAAACAATATGATTGTTCTATGCAAATAAAGTTAAACAGAAAATGCTATTAAAATATTTGCACAATACGTATTGTGCAGAGGCATCGATCCTGCGATCATAGACACACTGTGCGATTTGGGTCCCAGACAGGAAACACGGCTGGAGGACTTTGGAGACACGATTACCTAGATTTAGGCGTCCTGGTGGGTAATAGCCCTATGTCCTAGCTTCAGCGCCAGAAGACTAGAGAAATTTCAGAGCCTCGGGTTGATGGTTCATAACAAGCTGCCACACAGCTGGATTCTGTTGAGATCCTTCCTAAAGGGTCTTCTCCTCTAACTAGGGAGGGAAACCTGTGAACTATCTTAAGAAAGAGCGGACTAAACAAAGTAGTTATTATCTTTCTTTGATAAAGACAAAATCATGAATCATGACCGAGATTTTTTTCATTTCCGTCGAAAAAGTATTGTCAGGCTACGACCACTTAAGAGTAAGATGCATCATGCATTGTCTCTTTTCTTTTGAGGAACAAGATGAATAAGATGCATTGTCATTGGCAAATACATAAGATACATATTAGTTATATATTTAACTTGGAGCAACACATCCAATATCAAACCAACTGCCCTAAAGTGGGCAACTAGCAACTCAGGCTACACGCGTGAAACATAAATGCATACACATGTATTAGATATAAACAAAGAAATGATATTATTACCTCTGGGGAACCCGTATCATCAAGAAGATCAAGATATAGGTTTCTCATACCAGTACACATCCTCAGAAGGTGGTACAAACTGGGTCCACATGAATGTCCATTTGCCATTATTTGCAGGGTCAAGTTTGTAGTATTCGGTATCCTTCCAATGTCTTCCATCAAGTACTCGTAGTTTGTAATGTCCTTCTGCAAATTCATGGGATGTCACAAAAAAGGATTGTTTCTGATGGTTAATTAGTAATGCACAGAAAAAACATCTTCTTCAAAATTCAATAAAACACAAGAAATAGTTCTTTTATGTAAGCGAGCCCGAGCTCATCTGTCCCATGGAACAACTGATATACCAGTGAAGTGGTAGTAGTTTGCTACTGTAACGCTAACTATTCGAATGCAGAAAAAAATATCATGTAAAGAGGACAGATAACTACTAGGAAGGATAAACAACTGGGTGCACTAATCCATGTTTCAGGGCTTCAGCAAAGAAAAATAAGTGGAATTTTGTATGCCTACGACACGTTCCTTAATTTGGACACCAAGTTTCTTCTATGATGGCATAAATCACATAAGAATGAACTCAACGTTGTAAAGATAAATATGATTTTTAGATTCTTGATGCAGCGCCATTGTCGTAAAATCTCCGTACAATAGCTATTGCGTAATTTATACTTGGAAGCAACTCTCCCATATACAACAAAAAAGCTTGTGGACAACGAATTGAGATTTTCCATCTTGCCAAAGTTGGTGAATCTTGGATCATAAGCATCAATCCAAGAGAGAGACACCAGCTGGGGAGCACAGATGTTTGCAGCTGGTTGATTATAATTCCTACCGTGAGCAAAGCAGAACATTACATCTAACAGTCTGAGTGCCGGCGCCATGATAGTGAGCTGCTGCAAGCCTTGCAGAACATGTAGCTTGATCTCTAGGAGGGAATTCGAGTGGATTGCCATGTTGCTTAGACCCCAGGCATCAAGGACAGTGAGGTTCCGTAAGGCCGGGCACCGTGGCGAGGAGACAGCATCACCGAGCATGCACGGACCATGTAGGTCGACGAACTCCAGGAAGAGATCGGTGAGCCGGGCGACTATGCCGAAAGGTGGCACAACGAGGCCAAGATACTCTAGCTCGAGGCGGATCGAAGTGGCGTTCCCAAAGCAGGGCAGCTCAAGGGCGCCTCCTTCCGCGGCCTCGTCGCTGTGTGTCGCACGGGCGCGGATGTATAGATGGCCGGAGAGGCGGCGCGCGGCGACGGGAAGCCAGTCAGCCCCGGACTCGGGAGAGGCGAACTTGAAATCAACGGTGAGGCAGCTTAGGGACGGCGCTTCGTGGGACTCGAGGACGGAGCGGATGCGGAGGGGGTCAGTGGAGGAGCCAAACCGGAGCTCCGGGAGCAGCTTCCAGAGGCGGCGCCAGCGATTGGAGAGGATGCTGGTCCGCGCAGCGACGGCGGCGTTCGGGAGCTTGAGGAGGATGTGGATGAGAATGTCTGCAGGAAGCGCGCTGAGGCGGTCCTCGCCGCCGCCGCCATCGGAGAGCTTGGGTCGCTTGGCGGGGATCTCCCCGTCGCAGTGCTCCATGGAGGAATTTGGTGCGCCTGACATGGAGTTCAAGCTTGGGAGTAGGGGAGCGGTCGCCGTTGCCGGTGGATGGGAACGGGAATGGTCGGAATCGCCGCCGATTCGCCGTTGCCGGTGGATAGGAACGGGAATGGTCCGTCTCCAATGCGAGTGTCCTCCTAGGTTTTTTTCTTTCGAGTTTTGAGCCAAGAGTGATAAAATGCCCCACTTTACCTTGCAATTTGCCTCACATGTCACATTAGTTTGACATAGCTCAAATGACCCGTTTTACTTTACCCATTTGCTCAAATTACCCGTTTACCCATTTGCTCAAATGACACATAAGATGATTTACTACTATTAAAACAATCTTTTATTTGATCTAATCTAGTCTCTAACTTGCTATTACCCTTTTACCGCGGAGTGCAAATATCCAAAGTTTTACTTGTGTGTGTCGATGTGTTCTTTCTATATCCCGAGCGAACGACACAGGCTCGTAGGCGACGTCGACGACGACCGGCCGACCGCTGCGACCAGGCCCTTCTCCGTTGCACCCCTATCTCCCTCTCTGCCCTCGCTCCATCGGTAGGCAGAAACCCTAGAATTGGGGGATACCGAGCTGAGGATTCAGATGAATTCCGTGGGTAGTACACACCGGCTCCTGATGGGTAATTTTCTCCTCTCAGACCTCGCTTGGATGGTTGTAAAATTGCCAAATGATCAGATAAGTAGACATAGTTGTCGAAGTCTGTAGAAAATCTTGCGTGAGCTCCGTAAACATTACAGCTTCGTAACAAACAAAAAATCCAATCGGGGCCTTAATCTTCACACTGTGTATTGTTCATGGTAGATCTGGAATAACATGATCAATGGTGGAATTCTAACTTGTGCGGTTTTTCCAATTCGATAAGAAGATAACACCAAGGAAGAAGAAAAGGAACTAGACATGAGAGAGGGCAGGGCAAAGCAGCCATTGCAGGTCTAAGATTAGAGGGAGAAACATGTTAAATTTGAAGTAGGACATTTGAGCAAATGGACAAAGTAAAATGGGGCATTTGAGCTATGTCAAACTAATTGCAAACTAAAACTAGAGTGGGACATTTTATCAAATAGCCCTCCTACGTTCCAACAAATCTATGGGTTACGAGGACTTTGTTTGTTTGTGGGCTGCTGATATGTTAGGCACGACAGCCAACGGGCCAGTACACAAACACAGCCCGTCTTTTTGCAAAAGCAGCTGCTTTGAGCGGTCAATAGGACCTCCTGATCCATCTCATTCTCAGCACATCAAACCGGTTTTTCTGGCCCAAACGATAAAAACTGCACGGCCTTCTTGATCTCGCCCGGCTTCCTGCCCCGCTTTACCGCGCCAACTGTGACGGTTTCCGGCTCGGGGTCTGCCGGCTGTCACGACTGATGTGCCACAAGACGTATCAGGACCTGGTGATGAAAGTACGCCTTCGATGATGGAAGACGAAGAATAGAAAGCGTGTGCGACCTGTGTGTCGCGTAAGTAGCAGGATGCCAGCTGCGCCTGGCGAGAGTGAAGTAGCCCTGTGGTTGGCTTCGTGAGGGAGAGAAGACTTAGAACCTGCTTGCTTTTCCCTGTCTAGCCTCTTTCCCTTTTCCCCAAACAATCTCTGGAATTGGATCCTCCTCGATGAATCAATATATCTGAGGTTGGGTGATCGTAGATCATACACCTAGGATATAACAGTTGGTATCAGAGCCAGGTTCGATCTGGCACCGTTCAAGCCAAACGCTCAAGTGCGTCACACCATATCCGCGATGGAAGCCATGGAGGCGAGGTTGTTGGAGCGATTGGAAAAATTAGATGGCATATCGGAGCGTGTTGCGGAACTCGGCAACAAGATGGATCTGCAGTCAGGTCGCTTGGACCAGATGCAGGTGAAGGTGGATTTGTCCACGGAGAAGTTGGGGAAATTGGAGGCAGACCAGATCGCGGCGTCGCGTGGGGTGGAGCAGCCGGCAAAGCCGCTGATTCCGGAGCTGCCGCGGTCATCAGCGCCACCATCAGCCCCGGGTGAGGGGATCATGGGAGCACGACCAGCGAGCGCGCCTCAGCTACAGGTAGCGCCCTTCGCAACCTCTTACCCAGATGCACCAGAGGGTTCGCACCGCCAGGAGCACGTGCGATCCACTGACGTGCCGGACGAGACGCTGCCACGGCGCCCATGGATGCCGCGCATGGATTTTCCGCGCTTTGATGGCACGGATGCGAGTATATGGGTAGATACATGCGAGACATTCTTCACATTGTATCAGATTGCACCAGGATTTCAAGTTTCGGCAGCCACCATGTATCTGTCGGAATCTGCGGCACACTGGTATCATGCGTTCAAGCGCACTCATGAGCGTCTCACTTGGGAGCAGTTCAGGCAGGCTGTGTTGTTGGAATTCGATACTGATACACATCGGGTAAAAATGAAGGAGTTATTGCAATTGAAACAAACTGGCACTGTGGCTGAATATCGTCGTCAGTTTGATCGTCTGGTGTACCATATCAAGCTGTATGACCCAGCCATTGGGGGAATTATGTTGGTCACACAGTTTGTGCTGGGTCTGAAAGATGTATTGCGCATTGCAGTTGAAGCTCAGTTACCTGATACAGTCCAAAGAGCAACTCTGTTAGCACAGGTGCATGAAAGTGTAGCAGAGACTAACAAAAGCAATGGCAAACCTCAAAAGCAATTTCAGAACACAAACTGGAAGGAAACACGAGGGAAATTTTCTACTGGCGAAATTTGGAAAGCCCAGCAGTTGAAGGAGTATCGAAGGGTGCATGGACTTTGTTTCAAATGTGGTGAAAAATATGCCCCTGGTCATCAGTGTACACCACAAGCCGCAGCACAATTGAAAGCCATGCAACTGGACCAAGGTCCAGAGATGTTATCTGATGAGGTATTGGAAGTGGTCACGAATATGGAAGCCATGTCATTAACTGACGCGGAACATTTGTCTCTGCATGCTATGAGTGGGTCTGACAATGCCACTACAATTAGGCTACCGGCTGAGGTGAATAATTTGTCTATGTTAATGTTGATTGACTCTGGCAGTTCTAGCAGTTTTCTGGATGCATCTATGGTTGCAAAGCTGGGCCTCATTCCGCAGGCAAGAGTGCCTATCTCGGTTAAGGTAGCCAATGGTGAACAACTCATCTGTGATAGTTTTATTCCCAACTTTACTTGGTATACACATGGTGTGAAATTCTCACACGACATCCAAGTACTTGATATGGGGGGCTATGATGCCGTTTTGGGCATGGACTGGTTGCAACAATTTGGTCCTATGAATTGTGAGTGGGAGGCTAAGTGGATTGAGTTCACTTACATGGGGAAAACTGTCAAACTGCAAGGTGTGCTGCCTGTTCACCAGGACCATCTAACTGAAATCTCAATGGACCAAGTGCTCAAGTTACACACTAACAATGAGTTATGGGCAACGGCTGTTCTGGAACATACATCTGAAGTGACAACCCTCCCCATTCCTACAGAGGTGCAAGAGTTACTTCAGCAATTTAACAACATCTTTCAGGAACCGACTGAACTGCCTCCTTCTAGATCATTCGATCATGCCATTCCCCTCCTGCCTGGTACGACGCCGATGAATGTTCGACCATACAGATACTCACCTCTCCAGAAGGACGAGATTGAGCGACAAGTGAATGAAATGTTGAAATCGGGCATTATTACAGCAAGTGTAAGCCCTTTTGCCTCTCCAGTGCTGCTGGTGAAAAAGAAAGATGGGCAGTGGAGGTTCTGCATTGATTACCGACGCTTGAATGCAGCAACTATAAAGAACAAATTTCCTATGCCAGTTGTGGATGAACTACTGGATGAATTGGTTGGCACAAAGCTGTTCTCTAAGCTGGATTTGCGAAGTGGATATCATCAGATTCGCATGGTGGATACAGATGAAGCTAAGACAGCTTTTAAAACCCACCATGGACATTTCCAGTTCAGAGTAATGCCATTCGGCCTTACTAATGCTCCTGCAACTTTTCAATGTGTGATGAACTCAATTTTCGCTGGATACATCAGGAAATTTGTATTGGTATTCATGGATGATATCCTTGTGTATAGTAAAAGTCTGGAGGAACACTTGCAACATCTGAAAATAGTGTTTCAAATATTGGAACAGAACAAGTTCTTTGCAAAGCTCAGTAAATGTCAATTTGCAGCCACACAATTGGAATATCTCGGCCATATTATATCAGATCAGGGGGTTACAACTGATAAGTCCAAGACTGAGGCGATGCTAAACTGGCCTATACCTACTAATCTCACCGAAGTGAGAGGGTTTTTAGGTCTCACTGGCTACTACAGAAAATTTTGTAAGAATTATGGACTTCTTGCTAAGGCATTGACAGATATGTTGCAAGGGCACAAATCATTTGTCTGGACAGCCCAGGCACAACAAGCATTTGACAACCTGAAGATGGCCATGTCGCAGACTCCAGTCCTTGCACTGCCAGATTTTTCCTTGCCATTTGTGATCGAAACCGATGCATGTGACAGCGGGATTGGGGCTGTCTTACTTCAACAAGGACACCCGGTGGCTTACCTCAGCAAAGCCCTTGGTGTCAACAACAAGAAGTTACCAATTTACGAGAAGGAGTTCATGGCTATCATGATGGCGATTGACAAATGGCGCCCTTATCTCCAGCGGGTTCCATTTGTGATTAAAACAGACCACAAAAGCCTGTGTTGTTTGGAAGATCAGGTGTTGCACACTGACCTGCAAAGGAAAGCTATGACTAAGCTCATTGGGCTGCAATACAAGTTCCAATATAACAAGGGTGTCGATAACAAGCCAGCCGATGCTTTATCTCGGATTGGGCATATCTTTCAAGCTATTTCTGTGGTGCAGCCAGACTGGGTTCAAGAAATTCTTAACTCTTATTCTGTGGACACAAATGCTCAGAAATTGCTCCAGGAGTTGGCCATTGTGGGCTCCAATAATCAGGGCTTTGCATTGAAAGATGGTCTTCTGCACAAAAATGGAAAGGTGTGGGTGGGAGCGAATATAGGACTTCAAACGAAAATTATTACGGCTTTTCACTCCTCTGCTTTAGGGGGGCACTCTGGCACACATGCTACCTTCCAGCGCTTGAAGAATCTATTTGTCTGGCCAGGGATGAAATTGGCCGTGGAAGAATTCATCAAGCAATGTACAATTTGCCAACAAGCAAAACATGAAAACTGTAAGTTGCCTGGTCTCTTACAACCATTGAAACCTCCTTCTGCACCGTGGCAATCCGTCTCAATGGATTTTATTGAAGGTTTGCCCAAGTCTAGTGGATATGATGTCATTTTGGTAGTGGTCGATCGTTTCACTAAGTATGCTCATTTCTTACCATTGAAACATCCTTTCACTGCATCATCTGTTGCTCAACTATTCCTGGACAATGTGGTCAAATTACACAGCTTACCCACATCCATCATATCTGATAGAGACAAGGTGTTTACTAGTGCTTTCTGGCAGAATTTGTTCAAGAATTTGCACACACAGCTGAATCTCAGTACAGCCTATCATCCTCAGTCGGATGGGCAAACGGAGAGGGTAAATCAGTGTGTGGAATTATACTTGCGATGCTCTGTAGCTGCTTCACCAACAAAATGGGCAAAATGGCTTCCCTTGGCTGAGTATTGGTACAACACTTGTTACCATACCACTTTGGGTTGTTCACCGTTCAAGGCATTGTATGGAGTGGAACCTTCTCATGGGTTATTACCAGTTGCTTCTGATTCATCACCTCCCGAAGTGTTGGAAATGCTACAGGAACGGCAACAACTCTCTATTTTCTTGCAGCATCAGTTGGAAAGGGCAAGCCGGCGTATGAAACGGGTTGCCGATGGGAAGCGCTCATTCCGGGAGTTTCAAGTGGGGGAGCAAGTGTTGTTGAAGCTTCAGCCCTATGTGCAAAAATCAGTGGTTCAACGACCATATCCTAAACTCTCTTTCAAGTACTTTGGACCGTATACAGTGCTGGCAAGATATGGCACAGTGGCATATAAGTTGGAGCTTCCTCCCAGCAGTCAGATACATCCAGTCTTCCATGTCTCGCAGCTCAAGACATACATTCCTGATCATACTCCTGTGTATGCAGAGCTTCCAACACCGCTGCAACTGGATATCTCTGAATTGGAGCCGGAACAAATCTTGGACAGAAGGCTTGTCAAGAAAGCTAATGCTTCCTACTTGCAGGTGTTGATCAAGTGGTCTTCGCTTCCTGCAGACTTGGCAACATGGGAAGATTACGAGGTTCTTCGCCAACGTTTTCCTGACGCAGCAGCTTGGGGGCAAGCTGCATCTCAAGGGGGCGCCAGTGTCACGACTGATGTGCCACAAGACGTATCAGGACCTGGTGATGAAAGTACGCCTTCGATGATGGAAGACGAAGAATAGAAAGCGTGTGCGACCTGTGTGTCGCGTAAGTAGCAGGATGCCAGCTGCGCCTGGCGAGAGTGAAGTAGCCCTGTGGTTGGCTTCGTGAGGGAGAGAAGACTTAGAACCTGCTTGCTTTTCCCTGTCTAGCCTCTTTCCCTTTTCCCCAAACAATCTCTGGAATTGGATCCTCCTCGATGAATCAATATATCTGAGGTTGGGTGATCGTAGATCATACACCTAGGATATAACACCGGCCGCCGATCCTGTAGCCGCCGCCGGGTTACATCTCAGCCAGGCATATTGGCGGAATTCCTCCCTGGACATTTTTGAGGTAGCCGTTTCCTGGTTGCTTCGCTCTGTTGTTATGGCCACCGCGCCTGCCGCCCACGGGGTGTTCGACATTATGCCGCTGAAGCGGGCAGCGGCGAGCATCAGCAACCGCGCGGCGCGGCGGCAGCGCACGCACGTACGCTGAGTCTGCCGTATAGTTCGGACAATGCCTGTTCCGTTCTAGAGGCGGCAACATGCTCGAATGGTCACCCACCATCGAAGGGCTGGAGGTCGCACAGAGGATTTCTTGTGGCTTGAGGAGGAAGCACACCGGATACCGATTGACGAACCAACTAATAATGGTTGAAGTATTACATTTGAGATGCACAGCGCAGACCCCATCAGCTTGAGCCGAATGCGGGGCTGCAGATGGATCCATTCATCCTGCTTCTTCCAAGTCTTCAATAGTGTTCAAGCTCTCGTAATCTGCGACCGCACGGAGCAGTCGAGCTGGCATCCACGGATGCCGATCTGGCTATCAGCCTTGACGAACTTGGTTGCTTCCTTCACACTCACAGCCTCTGACATGACATATTGACATGGGAAATCTCAAAAAAAAAAGACATATTGACATGGGTTGGTAATTGCTACAGCGACTCCTTTCCCTCTCTTGCACTGCACATTGTCAGCTCGCCACGCAGTGTGTCCCTGCACCAGGCGGGTTGATCATCCCCTGCTATGTCATTGAGGAGTCAACGACCGATCATGCGAGCAAAAGCGCTTTTGCCGACAGATTATTTGAAAGGAGGTGTGCTTTCGGATCTCCTAACTGGAAAAGGTATCCAGTACCAGATGATTGGGTTTGCAAAGATAAGTCCTGCTGTCTACGTACTGCTCGGGAGAAGGTGCGGCTTATTTGCTGAAGCAAATGGTTGGCTGTACACATTACATCTTGCGTGCCATTACAGCTAGGTACGGTTAGTCGCTGTTCACTCGTCCCATCTAATAATCATTGCAATGCATTGTATGTAGATTATTAAACATTTCTGATTTTTTACTCTTCTTGGGGAATGTGGCATTTTGGGTCACAGTTAAGAAAATAATGCAACACAGAATAAGGAAATGAAATAGCTGAGCCGGGCTGGGTGTCAATGAGAATCCTGAAAAAAGCATGATCAGTAATGACTGAGAAACAAACCGCTGCTGATTGCACAAATAGTATGTAGTGTAGAGCATATTAATATACTTACAATATTTATTATAATAGCCAAATTCTTGTGCTGTGTTGCATGAAGATAGAAGCAGAGTGAAGTGTATCATAATTAAAAGAATCATATGACATGTTGTGATGCTACTTAGACCCATTTAAATAGAACCCTAAAATCCTTAAGTTTTGGGTTACCGCGGGTGCCAAGCATTTGAGAGCAATAATGCCAGAGAGTAATCCAGTTGTAATATTTTCCCTTTACTTTTGTTCTTGTCAAACTCCTTAATTAATATAAGACCTTACTTTCTTCTTGTCAAACTCAATAATAGATTACCTTTGCCTCTGTTTCGCCTCTGTGTTTCCTATGATAAAAGATGCCTCTTCTTGATCATATTAATTCCATGATATTCCCTTGAGAATTACGAATTATTCAACTAGAAGACGACCCTGTTGGAAAAAAAGAATGATCTGAATATATAATATAAAAATACTATGGATTCTGTAGACAGTCATATTAGTACTTCTTCAGTTGAGAATTGCTATCACAAGGGTAGGGTCCGTATGCCCTTATTTGCATGTAGCAAATGATTGTTCCACTTCCTATCATTCAATGGCATGCAGACTGGACTTATCCATTTGTCCAAGAATGTTTGTACTGACATTTGTGATCTATTCTTAAGACAACTAGTTCTATGGTATCCTATCTTTAAAATATAGCTCTCCGTGATGCTTAATTAAATGGCTTGTTTTAAGATAAACAAGAACAAAGTAAACACTATTGTACACTCAAGTTTTGTCCTTTGATTCATGTCATGTCCCGAATCCCAACCCCCGTGAGTGAGCAAGTGAGAAACGTGCAAGCAAAAGGCAAAGTGTTATGGAAGCACAAGTCAAACCCAGCTCAATCAGGACCCAGTACTAAATTGTTTGAATGCAGAACAAAGTCAATCTTGGACCAATGATGCAACCATTACACCAGCAGCACATCATTGTCTTCATGTCGCCACTGATAGTAGTTGGAGATTTCGAGTCATCTACTGTCCTTTTTAATTCTTTTCTGAACCTCTATTCATGCATACAAAGCTCTTTCCATTTGTGGTTTAACAGAGCAATTAGCTGACTGGAACATTTCTCAACAAAGCTTGCTCACCAGAAGGAACAGGTGAACACAGTTGAATTTTCGCGGGATCCACAAAAAATTAGCGTGTTCTCAAACGGCCTGAAATCTGAAATAAGATGCCATTTCTTGTGTTCTAGGATTCAGAGTCTAGACCAGAGAGGTGGGCGTGGCTGTGCATCATTTGGATTGCGATGACACATTTGTATAACCTGGCAACTATATGTCCTTATCTGGTTGGACTTGCCCTCCCCATGGAATCCCCGGGACGTGCAGTTGAACTGAAGGAAACAAAGCAAAGTGTGAGCTGGTGCGGCCCATGCATGCTGCTGCACTGCTGCCTGGCATGGCATGGGCGTGGATAGAACTCTTGTGGTGGTTACTGTAAGTTTTTTCGTCTCACTTTTTTTTCCCTTGCTGTGGTCTCTTGAGATTCAGTTATGTCACTGTCGCTCCAATGTAAAAGTCACTTTCCCACTACCTGATAATTGAAATGCTACTAGTGGGTCTGGCTCACTTGGTGATTGGTCCTTCTCTGTTCATATGGTCTATTCAGAATCATACATGTCATAGATTATATCTTCATAATACAAGTGCATGCTATATTCAGGTACGTGATGTTGCTAGTATATCCTCGTTGTTCATAGCATGCATCATGCAATATGCCTTGGTTATAGTTACAGAGCTATCAGTGCCTCCAGTAGTTGATGGTTGCCAAATTAGGCTACCAGAAGGAATTTCCCTATGGACGAACGATGTAACTCATGTAAGTACACCCTGTTAGGCTTTTTGTCACCAAACCTCAGCAAGAATACTATTTAATCAAGCATGGAAGCATCACGTAGTTGTCCTTTTGCCACCAAATCAAGGAGAGTAGTTGAACTGTTTAAGCACGTACGCTCTGTAAAGTGCACCAGTTTACTAATTTGCAGTGCCCTTTTCATTCTTGTCACTAGAGATCACGCAGAAGAAGCTGAAGTAACAAGTCAAAGCAACAAGGTTAGGCTTTAAAATACCTGATAAGCTCTGCATTACTAAAAGCTACTACTCTGATTATTCAATTTTATATCCGTCTAAGCGGGATTCTACGTGCCCTACCTTCTCCTTTGGCTTGCAGTGGATTTTCACTACTAGGAACCCAGAACATTCACAGACTGATACACAGGGCAGGTAGTGTTTGACAACTCCCTTTTCCTTTGGCAGCTCAGGCTCCTACTCCTACCACACCACAGCAATGGGGGTTTATACACACCTTCTCATCTCAGAGTAGCAGCCCTGTAAGTTCAGTTCCTCTCTTTGTAGCTTACACAGCTGGATGATATTATCTTAGCAATGGCTATGCAGCTTGCTCTTCTTCTATCCCTGCTCTTTGGCATCCTGCTTGCACCAAGATGTGTAGCCACACCAGACATGGCTCCTACTACTCTCCTGCAGATGAAGTCCAGTCTCATCGATCCTGAAGGCATCCTCTCCGGCTGGTCGCCGGAGGCTGATGTGTGCTCCTGGCATGGTGTTTCATGCCTGCCAGGAGAGAGCATTGTGGTAGGCCTCAACTTGTCCGGATACGGGCTATCGGGCACAATATCGCCGGCGATAGCCGGCCTTATATCTGTCGAGTTCATCGACTTGTCCTCCAACTCCCTCACCGGGCCAATCCCGCCGGAGCTCGGCATGCTTCAGAATCTGAAGAAGCTGCTCCTCTACTCCAACCTCCTCAGCGGTACCATCCCAGCGGAGCTGGGCCTCCTTGAGAACCTCAATGTTCTCAGGATTGGCGACAACAGGCTGCACGGCGAGATACCACCGCACCTTGGCAACTGCACGGAGCTCGAGATATTAGCTCTAGCATATTGCCAGCTGAGTGGCACCATTCCCCACCAGATTGGCAACTTGAAGAACCTGCAGCAGCTGGTCTTGGACAACAATACTCTCACCGGCAGCATCCCATCGTTCATTGGCAGCCTGAGTGTTCTCCAGTCTCTCAACCTTGCAAACAATCAGTTTTCTGGCGTTATTCCAGCAGAAATTGGGAGCCTTTCCAGCCTGACATACCTCAACCTGCTTGGAAACAGCCTGACCGGCGCCATCCCGGAAGAGCTGAATCAGCTGAGCCAGCTGCAGGTTCTGGACTTGTCGAAGAACAACATTTCTGGAGGGATCAGCATCTCTACATCACAGCTGAAGAACCTGAAGTACCTTGTGTTGTCTGACAATCTCCTCGATGGTACCATCCCTGAAGGCCTATGCCCCGGGAACTCAAGCTTGGAGAACTTATTCCTTGCCGGGAACAACCTTGAAGGAGGCATCGAGGCGCTGCTTGACTGTGTTTCTCTGCGATCCATTGATGCGTCGAACAACAGTTTCACCGGAAAGATTCCATCAGAGATCGACCGGTTGTCGAACCTCGTCAACCTTGTGATGCACAACAATAGCATTACTGGTGTTTTGCCACCTCAGATAGGAAACTTAGGCAACCTGGAGGTACTGTCCTTGTACCACAACGGCCTCACCGGCGTGATCCCACCAGAGATTGGCCAGTTGCAGAGGCTGACGATCTTGTTCCTCTACGAGAACCAGATGTCTGGGGCCATACCTGATGAGATTACCAAATGCACAAGCTTGGAGGAGGTGGACTTCTTCGGCAACCATTTCCATGGGACTATCCCTGAGAGGATTGGAGACCTCAAGAACCTGGCAGTGCTTCAGCTCCGTCAGAATGACTTGTCTGGCTCCATTCCAAAGAGCCTCGGTGAGTGCAGGCAGCTCCAGGCCCTGGCATTGGCAGATAACCGTCTCTCGGGCACCTTGCCGGACACATTCAGGCATCTTACCCAGCTTAGCATCATCACCCTATACAACAACTCACTTGAGGGGCCCCTGCCAGAGGAGCTGTTTGAGCTCAAGAACCTGACGGTGATCAACATCTCGCGCAACAGATTCAGTGGCAGCGTCGTCCCTCTCCTTGGTTCGAGCTCCCTGGCCGTGCTGGTGCTGACTGACAACAGCTTCTCTGGTGTCATCCCAACAGCAGTTGCAAGGTCGCAGAACATGGTCCGCCTCCAGCTTGCTGGCAACCAGCTCGCCGGTGCAATCCCTGCCGAGTTGGGAAACCTCACACAGCTCAGGATGCTTGACCTCTCATCCAACAACTTCTCGGGCGATATCCCGTCAGAGCTCTCAAACTGCTTGCAGCTCACCCATCTGAATCTTGAAGGGAACAGTCTGACAGGCTCCGTGCCTTCTTGGCTTGGCAGCCTGCGCTTCCTCGGAGAGCTCGACCTCTCGTCAAATTCATTAACCAGTGGGATACCAGTGGAGATCGGCAACTGCTCGAGCCTGCTCAAGCTGTCTCTCAGTGACAACCATCTCTCCGGCAACATTCCGCGAGAGATCGGCAGGCTTACATCCCTGAACGTTCTCAACCTCCAGAAGAACAGTCTCACAGGCGTCATACCACCGACTCTCCGGCAGTGTAATAAGCTGTACGAGCTGAGCCTGTCGGAGAACTCGCTGGAGGGGCCGATCCCACCGGAGCTCGGACAGCTGTCGGAGCTGCAGGTGATGCTGGACCTAAGCCGGAACAAGCTCTCCGGTCAGATCCCGACGTCCCTTGGTAACCTCGTGAAGCTGGAGCGGCTGAACCTGTCGTCCAACCAGCTGCATGGGCAGATACCATCCTCGCTGCTGCAGCTCACCAGCCTTAACCGCCTGAACCTGTCGGACAATCTCCTCTCAGGCGTGATACCTGCCGTGCTATCGAGCTTCCCGGCTACATCCTATGCTGGTAATGACGAGCTCTGCGGCACGCCGCTGCCAATGTGTCAGGCGAATGGGAGGCGGCTACCGAGCGCGATGGTGTCCGGCATTGTGGCGGCCATTGCCATCGTCTCAGCCGCTGTGTGCATGGCACTGCTGTATATAATGCTCAGGATGTGGAGCAACTGGAGGGAGGTGTCGGTGTCGAACTCGGACGGCGAGGAGCCGCCGACCCACGGCAAGGGAAGCAAGTGCGGCGCCAGGGACGGCAAGTACTGGAAGGTCGGCTCAGACTTAGTTGTCGCGCCGTCGGAGGAGAAGTACAGCTCGGCTTCGGAGAGCAGCGTTCTCCATGGAAAGTCGACGGAGGCCAGCTCCATGACCTTGAAGGGCTAAGAGTGCACCTTGCATGCCATGGTTTCTTCTAAAGAATGTTCTATGTATGAGTGGTTATTTCTTCTATGGAAGTAACAATCGCCTCTTTAAGTTTTTTCCCTCTTGCTCTTGCTTGTCTAATATATCTTGTTTGAGTCTTTTTTTTTCTATTGACTATGTGTTCTTGATCTGAAGTTAAGCAAAACTGGGAATAGTTTTTTTCTTTTTCTGAAAGTGGGAGGAGACTTTTGTTAGTGCAACCAAGGACGAGCAAGTTTTTTTTCGTCAAAAAAAAGGACGAGCAAGTTTTTTTAAAAGAAAATTGCCACGTTTTATTCATGGGTACATTAATCACATCATAACTTCATAAGGGGTTCCTAGCCACAGGTGGCGGCCCGCTTGGAGATAAGATGCAAACTTGGCAAGTCTATGAGCTTCGTAATTCAAATTCCTATGCTCATGAGTGAAAGAGCAGAAAATTAAAGGAACCAGACCGATCCTTGGTCTCTTGAACAACTGATTCATGCTTCCCAGAGTACTTTGTTTAATATCAGGAACCACTTCTTTGCAGTCAGTAGAAACCTGAATATTTCCGAGCTGCAAATCAAGTGAGACTCAAAGCTTCTCTACATGCAAGCGACTCAACAATGCTAGATCATTTATTCAAACACTAAAGCCGAAAGCTCCCAGATAATTACCCATCGAGGCACGACGTATGACAGCTGCAGCAGACCTTGCGCCACCACGTGAAAATATACCATCAGCGTTGAATTTGGCATTACCAGCATCAGGAGCATTCCACCTATTATGTGCATTTACATGCAGACGGACTGTAGGTTGCCATGTTTGTGGCTATGGGTCTAATTTGGAGGCCCAAATAGGAAACCTTTGAGGAGACACAAGTCACCTCTCCTCTGGAGAGCAAAAACAAAAACCCTCTACAATGGATTTTTTTCCTGCTATCTATAGCACCCTAATATTAGCTAACTGATCAACTGAAAATTAAATCTTATTCGCCACCTGCTACTACCGCCTCCAATCAAATTTTATCTTGATTTTTTTTTCATTTAATAAAAGTAGCAAACGTTTTGCCTCGTTTGGAAAAAAATTATAAATATTGTATGAAATATTTGGTATATCTCATACAAATTAGTGAAGCACCAAAAATGTTCCATTGAATATTTAGATATCAATTTTCTTTATTGAAGCATGGGAGTGTACATCTGAAGTAGCCAGTACGATTGACCTTCACGTGAGCAATAGTCAATTAATGTTGCAGAAAAGAAAATTAACCCCCTTCTCTTGGGTGCCAAAGTTTAAATATACCCTCAGAACAGAAAAGATTGCTTCTACCTAGGGAATTTAACTAGACTTACGTGTTTTTTTTTTACTTTGGAATGCAGAACTGGAAACGAAAAGAGGGACTTCTAAACAACTGTAAGAAGAAAAACTCTAAATCCAAGGATTTTATTCTGTCTTCAAGTCATTAATTTGATTCTTAAAAAAAAACATGTATCCTTCAAGCCCCTTTTCCAGTGAAAAAGGTGATAAATTTTGATGTTTCCATTCCTTCCTGTTGGGAAAAATTACACACCAATCTTTTAATCTATCATGACACTGAGAGTTCCTTTACCAATTTCTTATCCAAAGGGTAGCACTAAGCTAGGTGTCTGTCGAAAAAAAATCTCAGCACCACTGTTAATAATAAAAGGCTCTGTTTACGATTCCTGAAATGTGTTTTTATACTCTGTTTTAGAAAATTAGACATAAACTGGTTGGACAGTGTCTTGGCTTGGTTCCTGAAATGTGCTTTATTTTAGACTCTGTTTTAGAAAATTAGACATAAACTGGTTGGACAGTGTTATTGTAGACTCTACATGAAATGTGCTTTACAAATTTTAGACTCTGTTTTAGAAATTTCTTTGTGAATAGGATTGGAACTAAAACTCGAAACTCACGAGTTAAACGAGTAATTCGGAGCTCGACTCGGCTTGACGCGAACTCGTTGCTAAACGAGTCGAGCCGAGTTTTCATTTTAAAAGATAAACGAGTTCAGTTAAACGAGCTGAGTTCCAAGCTACTGAATTATTGCCTTTATGAATAATTTGTTTGGATTATTATAGTTTCATGACTAAATATTATCACATTGTCATTGAATTGTGTGATAATTACATTACACATGCCCAAATAATTAGACATAATTGTATATAAAATTAATTATATTTTATTCTAATTGTTTCAACGAGCTAAACAAATTAAACGAGCAAACTCACGAGTTCAGCGAGCCGATCCGAGCTGAGTTTCATTTCTAGACTTGTTTGTTAAACGAGTCGAGCCGAGCTGGCTTGATTGTTGACCGAGCTTGAACGAGTCAAGCCGAGTTGGCTCGGCTCGGCTCGAATTGCAGGCCTATTTCTGAATGCGTTGGCTTGGTTCCAACTGTGTCTTCCTCTCCTCCAGTGCCATGGGAAACCCTATATTGAGTTCACCATGGCGGTGTTCACTTTTTGAGGATGTCTTCTTCAAACCCTCTAGATGAAATCCGTGCCCTTTCACTTCCGTTCATGGATTCGTTTGATGCTTATAGGAAGCTTTACCCAGTTCATCGGCCGTGATTTCAGGATTGCAGAGCACACCACTCTTGTTTGCTCCTGAGTTAGAAACCTTGAAGAGCCGAGAAGATTTCCTTCTTGCCAAACTTAATACTTATTTTCACCCTTATTTCGTAGTATGTAGTATTCAAGTTGATATCATTTTACTCCGCCCTCTTGTTTTTCTATCACCTGAATAGCATCACTTCATGTTATAAAAGATAGCAAGAAAGAATGAAGAGCGGAACGATCAAACCAACGGGGACATGAGATTTTAACGTGGAAAACCCCTCCAAACAAAGGAGAGGCAAAAACCACGGGCGCCAGCCAGCAATACTTCACTATATCAGGGTGAGGTTACAAACGCCATGGGTTTACAATGTGTGGCTTATCCCAACAGGCGACTTACAAGATGTATTTATAGAGGGCAGAAACCCTAAGTTGGTTACGATCCGACTCGGATACGATCCGTACCGTACCAAGGGCGCGGCCGCCCCCGCACCCCCGCGACCGCAGGATGGGCCGGTGGGCTAACTTCCTCGCTACGCTACGACCCAAACCTCCCGGTGACGGGCCTCCGCTTCGCTCCGAAGTTAGCCGCTCACTTCACATCGTCATATGAATTTGGATCACCATAAAACAACACTCCACCTTGAGACAAATTCCACCTTGTAGTATGAACGAGAACCTTCACCACTGAAACAACAAAGAGAACACTTTCGGCCCCAAATAGCCTCTTGGGCTAAACAGTGATACCAACTAAGACTGAGCATAGCTCAAACTTAGATACAGGAACAGGCTTTTTCATCATATCAGCTGGATTATCAAGAGTACTAATCTTGCATACCTTCAACTTATCTTGTGCAACAACATCACGCACATAATGGTATTTGATGTCAATGTGCTTTGTTCTCTCATGGTACATCTGATCCTTTAAGGTAAATAGCACTCTGACTATCATAAAACAGGTTAATGCAAGTATCAACTCCACAAAGCTCAGCAAACAAACCTTTCAACCAAACAGATTCTTTAACGGGTTCTGCAATGGCCATGTATTCAGCCTCCGTGGTGGATTGGGCAACAACTGGCTGAAGTGTTGCCTTCCAACTAACAGCACAACCACCAATGGTGAACACATAACCTGTAAGGGACCTCCTCTTATCCAAATCGGCAGCAAAATCTGAATCCACATAGCCAACTAGTCCCTCACTAGCTCTGCCAAACTTCAAGCAAGCATCAGACATGCCACAGAGGTACCTGAAAATCCACTGAATAACTTTCCAATATTCTTTACCAGGATTAGCCATGTATCTACTCACCAAAGACATAACATATGATAAATCAGGACGAGAACAGACCATAGCATACATCAACGAACCAACAACACTAGAATAGGGAACTCCAGACATGTACTCCATATCATCATCAGTAGTAGGACATTGAGTAGATGACAACTTAAAATGAGAAGCAATAGGAGTACTAACAGACTTTGCATCATGCATGTTAAAACGATGAAGAACTTTCTTAATGTAACTCTGCTGACTAAGAAATAAGAACCCAGACTTTCTGTCACGTGTAATTTCCATACCTACGATTTTCTTAGCAGCACCAAGATCCTTCATCTCAAATTCGCTACTCAACTGTGACTTGAGAGCAGCGACATCTTTCATGCTATTGGCAGCAATCAACATGTCATCGACATATAACAACAAGTATATAGGCGATCCATCAACCAACTTAATGTACACACAACTATCAAATTCATACCTCTTAAAACCATGTGACAACATAAATGAATCAAACCTTTTATACCATTGACGAGGGGATTGTTTCAAACCGTAGAGAGACCTTTTCAACTTACAAACAAGATCCTCCTTACCCGGCACTATGAACCCTTCTGGCTGGTCCATGTATATCTCCTCCTCCAACTCTCCGTGCAAAAACGCGGTTTTAACATCTAACTGCTCAAGCTCAAGATCACGCATAGCAACAATGGAGAAAAATGTACGAATAGAACTATGCTTGACAACCGGAGAGAAAACATCATTGTAATCAATACCAGGAGTTTGGCTGAAACCTTTTGCCACTAACCTTGCCTTAAATCTTGGAGGCTCACTTGGAGACAAACCCTCCTTTCTCTTGAAGATCCACTTACAGCGGACAGCCTTCTTTTGTTTAGGCAGGCGCACAACATCCCATGTGCAATTCTTCTCAAGTGACTGCATCTCCTCTTGCATAGCGGAGATCCATTTATCACGATCACTTGTGGCAATAGCTTCAGTATACGTGGACGGCTCATGTCCATGCTCCACCTGTTCTGCACAACTCAGAGCATAATTAACAATGTTACACTCCTCAATTAACCGTGTAGGTTTAGCAATATTTCTCCTTGTTCTGCGATCAGTGATGGACTGATTTTCTGGCTGCAAAACAGGAGGTGAGTGTTGAACAGTATCATTATCAGAATCATCTGACGTATCACCATCATTGTCAACAATGACATTATCCTTTTCCACAGGGTGCTCCACCTCAACACGAACCTGTTCCTCATCAGAACTATCTGAAACATCTGAGGACAACTTATCAAAGAACATAACAGATTCATTGAAAACAACACTCCTGCTCATGAATGGCTTGTTAGTTTCGGGATTCCACAACTTGTATCCTTTTACTCCCGAACCATAACCAATGAAAACAGACTTAATAGCTCTCGGCTCTAACTTTCCATTATCAACATGAGCATAAGCAGTGCAACCGAAAACCTTAAGCTGTGAATAATCAGCAGGAGTACCAGACCATACCTCAATGGGAGTTTTCTGGTCGAGGGAATAGATGGTGACCTGTTTATCAAGTAACATGCGGTGGCAGCCGCCTCAGCCCAAAAACGCTTACTCATGCGAGCGTTAGATATCATGCAGCGAGCTTTATACATGATAGTCCTATTCATCCGCTCCGCTACTCCATTCTACTGAGACGTGTACGGGATGGTGAGGTGCCTGACAATCCCTTCTGTTCTGCAAAAACCATTAAAAGCATTCGAACAAAATTCGCCACCATTGTCAGTACGAAGTATTTTCACCTTCATCTCAGTTTGCCTTTCTATCATAGCTTTCCACTCTTTAAAAGCAGCAAACGAATCATACTTATTTTTTATGAAATAAGGCAAAACTCTCCAAGAGTAATCATCAATAATAGTAAACATATAACGAGCACCACCATATGAGGGCTTACGCTACGGCCCAAGCCTCCCGGCGACGGGCCTCCGCTTCGCTCCGAAGTTAGCCGCTAACTTCACATCGTCACATAAATTTGGATCACCATAAAACAACACTTCAAACAGTAGAGTCTACATGTTACAGAGGGATAGATGATCGCGCTAGATGGTGGCGTCAGCCTTTTTGGTAGGATTTTTTATCCTACGACCCCAATCGTCAATGATCTTACTAATAGTCTTATTTGTAGTTTGATTTACGTGACGGAATACAAGGCTGAATTTTGTTTTTTTTAAGAAAAGGGGAGACACCCCAGCCTCTGCATCGATTGATGCACACGGCTTTTATTGCAACGCTAAAAGTATTTCAGAGTTTACATGTCTCAAGCAAAGTATAATGAAAATGGGATATAAAAGAAACTGAAAGAACCAAAACTAGAAAGGCCTCAAACGCCTAACTTCTTAAACGTCTTGAATTCTTCTAGACAGTCGCCAGTTACCCCGGGAATAGATATACAAAGCGACCGCCTCCAGCCGAGTGCATCCAGAGTTTATACGCGCACGTTGCGCCTCCGGGATCAGGAAAGCCCACTCTTGGATCCTGTGGGTAGTCATACGTAGGCTGAATTTTGTTGTGTTGCACTTATCTTATAATCAACCGGGCACACAATTATCACGAAAGGATCTCAGCATACTCCTTTCACTGTTCCACATAGTGATTTTTGTTTAACTTTTGCTCGATTACTTCCATTGATGGATTCGTTTCATGCAGCTAGGAAGTAAGCTACAGTTTTATCAGTTCATCAGCCGCGATTTCAGGATCACAAAGAATGCCACTCTTTTTGCTCCCTGAATACCAATCCTTGAGCTGAGACGACTTCCTATTTGCGAATCGCTTCTGCTGGCGCTGAATGCTGTCTTGTCCGAATGATGACCTTTTGCCCGACAGTCGTTTTCAGTGTATGCAACGCCATTGACTGCACAAGTTAAACGACAGGATCATTGCCCCCTGGAATAGAGGGTCTCAGGTGAAGATGAGCTAGCATGCGCGCCTGAAAAATATGACAAATTCGCCTGCTTTTGTTCTTTATTCCACTCGAATTTCTCTGTGAATTTTTGAACACTACCGAGTCTTATAAAGTAACGAGTATGTGTTTAGCTTGAAGTTAGTATTATGTAGTATATCTGAAAAAAATGCTTAGATCATGTGTGTCTCTAATTACATAAACGAAATTGATTTTTCACTGGCTCAGTGCATATATGCATGTCACTCAGCAGTCAGCACAATGGGACGGCCCCAAACACCTGAGAATGACAGGCGGTCCACACAGCCGGGTTTCGTGCTCTATCCATCGGTTATTCTGTGTCCGCCGATCTTTTTGGTGGAGCTTTGCAGGCGTCAGTTCATGGCGGATCTACATAGCTTTTGCTCCACCTTACCTGCGTAGCAGACGACACCTTTTCTGGCTTTCCTGCCTCAGTCTAACCCTATTGTGATCACCTGAATGAATGAACGTATCGATGGAGCCAATGGATCTCATCCCGCCAACTGCTACTGTTTCTTTGATCGTCGCTTCATAAGATCGTCGCTTCGGAATTGTTTTATTTGTCGACCGCAACTATCTTAGCAAACAAGATCAAAGAGGAGGCGGCAATGTGTTATCTTGGCGGGGCAAATGCAGTCAGTATAGGTAATGTCGCGAGAGTAATCTCTTAGTTATTTGTAGATGTGGATTTCGTCCACGGCTAGGCTTGTAAGACCTCTATCAATTACAAAATGACAAATCTTTTGCATTATTTTTAAAAAGATATTCTCTCACCCATGCCGTGTTTTTACGGCTTGATTTGTCTTTCATTTTCAAAATATATTATGTTTGCTCCGTTTCACAATATAAAATATTTTGGTAAGATAAATTAGCTTGAACTGTGTTTCTCCGACTGGATTGTCTTTTTTCAAGATATATGCTTTATTTTTATTTGTTGTTGTTTCTTTGTCCCAATTGTTTCCGTAGTTTTTCAAAAATATTAAACATGATAACCGAGGTGAGGTGCATTGGGTCCGCCCAATATAGTCTCATCGACATATCTCTTCTTCAATTTTACTTCCACTTTTTTCACCTTCTCATATATTTATAAGACATGTCTTCATACCTTTGAACATCACATGGTTGCTAGAGTTACCACTTTTTATTCATATTCATATATGTTTCTTCAAATAAAAATAAGTATGCATCATTGAATTTTGATTACTTGATGTTGGAGACAGTGGTGGATTTTTCCAAATTGACACTCAACATATAAAAATAATTCTTTTTCATTTTCTATGGGAGGTTTTTTACATTATTTTCTATAGGAGTCATATTAATATTTCAAAGTGAGATTGACGCTCTCTAATCGGGCCGACGCTGCTCCTTTTTGCTTCCCACCACAGCTATTCAGTTATCACTGGAAACTGGAAATCGTTGCCTCAAATATTCAGTTTAAAATGATTTTTTAAAGGAGCTCTATTAGTTGTTATGGGAACTTGTTTTAACTACCGGAGTTGTATTTGAATATCAAGGTGAGACTGATGAGCGCTGATCGGGCATGGACACATTTTTTCATTTCCTCATTGGAAACTGGAAAACTTCGGCCCAACATGAACGGTTTAAATATAAAGAGGTAAAAAAATCTTTGGTCGAGTCACTAAATTTGAGTGTAATGCTTTAATAAAGTTGAAAAACAAATTATGCCCCGGCACTTCAATCAGGTTAAGCATAGTCTTCAGGACTGTCTTCCAGCAGGAAGTAAAAACAAGTTTTTGCAGGAATTTCCAATCGACAGTGTCAGTACGTGGTCAACAATTTCCCCTCCCCTGAAATACTTCAACCATTTATTCATGACTCCACTTACCATGTGTTAGTAGGACGACACCAACATGTCACACTCAAATTCTGTTCTGACTTCCGAAATCAATCAGACATTAAAACTATACTATAGTGGTTCAAATAACCTTATACAGTCTAAATTACTGAACAAAAATCTGGCAAAATAAACACCAACAGGACACAGGCATAGCCAATTCAAGGGATCAATAACTAATTCGATGGAGCGTATGTACAAGCAGAAAATTACATGAAACCATCGGCCGGTCAGAGGTTGTGCAGCGGGTTCGACCCCGTCGGCGCGAACCTTTTGTCGTCCCGGAAGAAGCCGGCGCCGCCGAACCTCCGCGGGGCGAAGAAGACGGTTGCGCGGCCGCTCTGACCCGCCATCCTCCGCCGCTGGTGCCTCCATTGCTCCACTTGCACTACAGGAGCCAAGACCCCGGTGGCTGATGCAGAGTCAGGGGAAGAAGGTGACGGAACAACGACGACGCCACCGAGAAGCGACGCTCCCCTCAGCGTGAGCGGGATCAGGGAGACCAGTAGGAGAATCTTGATGCAGTTCATGCCAGCAATCTTCTCCTTCCTATTGCTTTATCTACTCTGTCAAATTGGTAGATTTCCAGATGACTAGCTAGATGAGAGCGGAGGCAGTGGACTTCTCTGGGAGGTAGAGGATACGGTATGGGAGCGGTGAGTGAGACCGTGGCGAGCTATGGCGTTGGCAACCTGGCCTAAATGCATAATCGGCAATGATGGACGGAATGGGATGCAGTCATGCGGAGAGAGAGAGAGAGAGAGAGAGAGGGAGAGAGACGACGAAGAGTGATTTGACGTAGGACTGTAGGAGGGAGGGAGGAGGCGAGCAATGAGCCAAAGAGAGCAGCTTTCTCGAGCTAGTGAGCCCAGCGTTGCGTGTTATTCGTACCGGTTTTCGATTGGACGTGAGATGAATCATGAAATGACTGTGGCATCCCTCGCTGACTGACTCTGCCAGTTTACCCTAGCAGTATATTGTCATGTTGAGCATCTTTGCTGTGTCAGTCTTAATGAGAAGATAAAAAAGGTATGTATTTAAGGGAAACCGTTTCAAGATTTTTGTCAGATTTGGCTTAATTTGGATCATTTCCAAACTTTTCAATAAAAGTCTGGATTGTTTGGAAGAGTTGAAATGATGGACTCAATGCGCTAGGGCGACAAACAGGACATGTAATTGCCATATAAGAACTGACTTGCTTGACGCCGTTTCTAGCTTCCTACAAACCTTGGCGGCTGCCTGCGTCGACAACGAGGATGACGCATGACGCTCCAGATGTCGGCCTCGCCGCCTCCCCATAGCTCCGCTTGAGCACCTTCGACGCGATGTAGTACACGCTGCCGACGATGTCCCTGAACACCTCGCCTTCCTTGACGAAGACGGATAGGCCGAAGTCGGGCCTTGAGCGGTGCGTGCTCGTCCGTGCTTAGCAAGTTCTCGGGCTAAGGTCCCGGTGGATGACGTCAATGGAGTGGCAGGTGATCCACACGATGGTGCGCCGTGTAGTGGCCCTTGGCAATGATCCGGTCAAAACGTAATTTGGTACTGGTCCCACATATATTTTGGTACCACGGTACCGTTCGGTACCGTCAATCTGGTACCATCTTTTTTACACCGTTAGATCAGGTTAGATTAACGGTTCTTAAAAATACCAATCACTCTAAAACTTGTACCAAATATTAGTAGCTAGATGAATATTTATATATTTTTTAGGGGTACCATGGCACCCATGTCACCCCCACTAGATATGCCCACCTATCAGACTCAGTTTGTAATCGAGTTGATCCAAGATTGTAGTCTATTCACAACAAATTACACCAAAAGTTGATGTTTTACGCAGAAGCCCTTATAGTTTGTGATGGTTTATTTTCTTCCCAAGCCTCACCAAAGAGTGGTGGCTTGTGATATTTCGGATCTTGCTAGACTACTGTTTTTATAATTTGCTGGACATGATTTAGTCATTTTGGTTGAGTGATTTTTTTCGACGGAAGGCTCAAGGACAGCCTGGTTTTAAATTAATAAAGCACACCGGTAAGGTAAACAAGGTTCACAACTCACACATACAAAGATAGATAGCTAAACAAAGCTCTGATGGCCAATAAAAACTACACAACCAGTGGCGGAGCCACGTTTTGCTGTGTAGTGACTTGACTGCACAACAAACGTGTGTGTGTGTGGTGACTTGACTCACAACATTTTGAGAAAAGCTCCATATATAGGGAAAAATCATGAAAGAATATAAAATTATTACAAATACATGTATTTGATATCATAAGTTTGTAAGGCGTCTAAGATGACGAGCTAGGTAATGGAAGATGTTGTAATATCTGTTTGTGCTCTCTGTCCATTCCTTAGCTCTTCCTCTTGCTTATTAAATGCAGTTCTGCTGCATGGTTTAAAAACACAAGAATGAAACATGATCATGATGAATCTTGTCTGACCATTTGTTAGCCTACTGGATCGTGCTAAAAATTCAGCCTGCAAAGCAGCAGCAAAACTTGCAGAGAGAAATGTCGCTGCAGTTTGTCTTGCAGCAAAGACGACAACGTAGTCTCCGTGAACAGCGCCGCCGGCCTTTGATGCGTTGCGTGCATGAGAGTGTGTGCCTTCCGGCCAAATCCAGAGTCCTTATTGGTAACAGCAGTTATACACCAATGAAGTGTTCCATCCAACAGCATCTGCCAAGTCTCGCTCATCAGTCTCTAGCTCTATCATGCAGCTAGCTTCAGTGTTACTAGCAAGAGCCACAGTGGTAACTGTTGCATGGCATCCTGATGTTTTTGTGGATGCATGCATGCATGCTGCTGCTGGACTCACAATGGTCCAGAACTGGAAACTGGAAGCTAGTGACACACATGCCATCTCAAGTTTCAGTCCAGAGATATATAATACACTACTACAGATTACAGACTACACTACACTATACTAGAGAGTACATACTACACTACGCTACACACCAACACCTATGATTGCTCCAACACATTGCACACTGATCAGGCGTTGTGGTAAAAGGAGGCACATGGTTCTGCACTTCAGGGCTCTGAGCTTCTGACGCTTGCCATGCAACAGAATAGTTCTTCTTGCAGGACAGTCGGCAGAAAGCCAGAAACGAAGGTAGCGTTGTCTGGAGCATGAGATGATATTTTGATATATGTTGAGAGTGTCGGGGTCCGTTTTCACAATGTGTGCATTTTGTTTGTAGCATGATGCTGTCTGTGAATTGTTTGGACGCAGTAATTAACATGCCAGAAATGGAGGATTCATTTTATCTTCTTACCAACGGTGGAGATATGTATGCACACAGTTTGCTCTCTTTCCGCCAGTGAATATATTCAACAAGGGTTCTCTCTTTTCTCATATGATTTATTTTCTTGCAGCTGCTTAATTGTACTATCAGGGTTTATCAATCCAAATTTTCCCTGGATTTTTTAACCATGTTCCGACAGGTGTGAGGACAGTATAGCTGCAGATTGGTGGGAGCGCCATATATGTGTTTCTGAGAGGCATGACAAATGGCCACGAGGTCACCTTGGTCCAGAGAGCTCAATTGCTTCCAACTCCACTGAATTACGCTCATCTTCTCCACTATAATCAGCAGGAGACGGCGCAAAGTTGGAGGTTCCAGGCATCGATATCGGTGGAAGCGGGACATTCTTCAATTCCTCCCATCTCTCTCCGGTCGATCCATCTCCTTCCAACATCCTGATGATTTCAGACATCCTTGGGCGATGAGTGGGGCTGTACATTGTGCAGAGCAGGGCTATCTGAACCATCTCCTTCAGCTCGGCACCGTTGTAGTTGTTCCGCAGCCTCTTGTCCACGAACGAGCTAAGCTGATCCTCTTCAAGGAGCTCCCTTGCCTGCCACAAGAGGATCATACATTCACATTCGATTATATTGTTGAAAGTAAAACACACTGAGATGTGTATTTTAGAGTCAACATGTTTTGGTATCTCAAAATCCTTACGATACCTAGGCACAAAAATATAGGATATATGTTTTTTCATCTATCGACGTATCATTTTTTTTCCTCACAGGACTGAAGATTATATTCCAATTATTCTATTATATTCAGATTTCAGTAAGCTGAGATGGTATATATAATCACTAGGCTTAAACACAAGGTGCAGGTAAATCTCACTAACAACATTATGCAGTCAAATTGTAGTTTAAAACATTCGTTCTTATTTCCTAAGCATATTTCAACTGGTTTTCCTACATGGAAGGAAAAAGAAAGCCATCTTGTGCACGCGCCTTTTTCCTCTTCTTAATTTGTATGCATGTTTTCTGGGAAGGGTACATTTTCACTGTGGACATCCTGATTCAATGTGTTTTTACGCCCATATGTTAAAGATTACTATAAGATTGACATAATACGATATCATGTTTCCATAACAGAAGTAAAATGCATTTGAAACAAAGGAAGGATTTACCCAATCAATCACTCCTCCCTTCTCATACTCGTTGTCGTAGACGTCCAATGTTTTTCGCCCAGTGATTAGCTCGACCAATAGTAGTCCATACGCGAAGACATCAGTCTTCTCTGATGATTCACCTTTCATCAGATACTCCGGAGCGATACGCCCAAATGTCCCACGGATCATGCTGAAAACATGAGTCTCCCCTTGACCCAAGAGCTTTGCCAACCCAAAATCAGCGACTATCGCTTCAAAAAAATCATCAAGAAGAATGTTGGAGCCTTTTATGTCACGATGGATTATTTTTGGATCACACTGCTCATGCAAATAGGCGAGCCCTCGTGCAGCGCCTAGCGCAATCTTCTTTCTCCTTGACCAGTCTAAGGCAGGTCTTCCACTTACATATGCTGACAAAACCGAGGAAAACACTTCTCTGAATTAGCTAGTAAAAAAGTAAAAGCTTCATTCTGAAAATAAATATGTACAGAGTATGCAGAGACAGGGTAAGTAAAAGTAATATTTCATTAGCAACACAACATAGTTAACTAATTATTTCATGCATTATCATGTGGTCACAGAATAAGAAAATCATATTAGCAGAGGAGTATTTAGAAAAACACCCAATGAAACGCCATTCTAGTAATACAAGTTTTAAAGTGATTGGCATTTTTAAGAACCGTTAATCCACCCTGATCTAACGGTGTAAAAATGACGGTACCAGATTGACGGTACCTAACGGTACCGCGGAACTAAAATTTGCGTGGGATCGGTACCAAAATTATGTGGGGCCGGTACCAAAACTATGTGGGACCGGTACCATAATTATTTATCTATAATTATTTTAAAATATTTTGAAGGATAATTTAGTCATTTCAACACTACCACTCTGTCTACTAACCCTCGCTTCTTCAGCAACAACTGGACAAGACTGTATAAGGATTCAGAACAAACATGACAAACATGATCAGGCGAAAATTCTTTAATTCCAGTTTTTCACGAGAGATCGACCTACAGGATCAAACGGAACTAGCACTAGTTTATCTACCAAACTCCGGCACCGATTTGCCGGAAAATTGACAACAAAACAGCCGTCGTCATCTATCTACAATCGAAGGGATGCATCATGTGCATAGGCTTCCGTCCGCCATGGCTAACGATCCATGGATTCCATGCCTAGAGAGACGTCCCTGCAAGTATGCGGAAAGCACTTTTACTTCCGATAAAAATCTCAGAGCACTGCATCATGCACCAGCAAGACCACGCCACCGCTACCGCTGGCCGTGGATGTGGTTTGCGCAAGGAGACACCGCGGCGGCAGCCCTATTTGGCGTCGGCGGCGGGATCCATAGTCACGGAAGCTGATGGGGCAAACGTTTTTTCACCAGTCTAAAACCTAGATTCAGAGAAAAGAATCGATGGACTTCATCAAGATTTATTTGACAGCTTAAAAAATCAGTCTGTAATCAACGGTTTAGAAAAATATAAGTCAACAGTACCGACGGTACCACCCGGTACCATGCCAATCACCGTAAAAGAGCTCTTCTAGTAAATATGTTCTTGCATGTGTTTCTCAAGTTCCGTTGCGTCAATGAAAGTTTGTGGAGGCGTACAACATACTCTACACTAGCTATGTCTCATTACAGTTGCATTTTCAATGGAAACTCCGACTCACCCTCAGGTATAAACTTAGACCATGCTACATAACTCTAGGTATTTTATCGACGAATATGGCACTAAATACTTGTTAGAACCGAAAATAATTTCTCAGCTTCTTCCTGGATGAAACCGACAAAGTGTTGCCTGATACTAGGTTGCATCTACAGTATACTCTGGTACTTCCACTCTTTCTACCTATTGCTATGTAACAAAGGCAGTTGACATTTCCAAACTTTGGTTATACATATTTAGATTTGTGAATTTTAATATAAGTGCAATGCTAATGTAGTGACCACCAAAATTGCCGTACATTATAAAGAATTTTTTTCTAATATATGAGTGAAAATAATGGTCAAATATTTTCTCTGAGATTGTGCTGGTGTCCAAAACGGCAAGAGAAAAAGAACGAATGCAGTATTTACCTTTCTTCTCACACTGTAAGAAGAAAATAGTGATAAAAACACAAGCTAGGAAACCAATTGATCAACCAAGCATTTGCTTTACTTTGTCATATGAAGAAATTGCATTATAGTTTTTGATGAAAAATAGGACGTACTATATAATGCTGTGTCTGTATGAACATAACTCATGATAAACTAACCTTGTAATTTAGAAGAAACAGTTCCATTTAGCATGTAAGGGAACACAAGGAGCCTCTCATTATCTTCAGAGCAGAACCCAACTAGACCAAGGAGGTTGCGGTGAACAACCAAGCTTATGACTTCAACTTCTGTGTGGAATTGATCTTCACCAGCAGAGCCAAATTCCTTCAATCTCTTCACAGCAGCAATTGTGCCATCATGCAAAATACCCTTGTATACTATCCCAAATCCTCCACGGCCTAAGATGTTATTTGGGTTGAAGTTATTGGTAGCTTCTTTAATATCTTTGAGCATGTACCTCTTCAGATGACCAAGGCATACTTCTGATTCATTTTTATCTGAAAAAAGATTACCCCTTACCATAAGCAGAGCACTGCAAAGTAAAATAATGCCCATTGTAGCTGAAGCAAACTGAGTAAACTAGCTAGGTGGTAATAACCATGAACCACATGAACAGTTAGTATTTTCCAACTGAAAATGTTCTCATTCTAGGAAAGAATTGAAATTCTGAAATGCATTGAGGGCAAAGAATGTAAGCTAATCCTCAAGAAAAAAAGAGTCAACAATGTCACAAAGTTGCACATACATTTTCAAATCAAAATGAATTGGTTATTATTGTCTAGCTATATCAAAATCATGATCTAACCAACGTATCATTTAGTGGTAAAGCCAAACAAATGGACAGAGAGCAAGCGAGGACTGGGAGATAAATTCTTCCAAGAAAAAACTGATAAAGACTAGATAGAACTTAGTATGTTATACAACAAGAGTGTAATGTTTCATAAAGTTTAAGGAAGCAGAGTCTTGTTTTGAGTAACTAGAGATGTATCACAATGGTTTTTGAGTAAAATCCAATCGGATTCCTAAACGGTTGAATTGAGTTATCATGGGGGGCTGTTTGGATAGCACCCACGTTAGCCCTGCCAAATCCAGGCATGCCAATTATTTGGCGGAGCTTTTCGCCGCCGCGGGCTCGCCTAGCTTTTGACGGAAGAAGCGAATGCGACCAAATATTTGGGGCAGACCCAAAATTTTGTCGTGACGCCGCGCTCTCAATTAACGCCAAACAAATGGTTGGTCAGTTCCTAGCTACCATCCAAATGGGCCCATAGCCATGATTGTGACAAACACTTGAAACCTAATGGGATTCCTTGTGATATTCAGAAGCAACAGAAACCCAATCGGCTTCTTGAGCCAGGGTGATAATTTAGAAACAATTGAAACCCAATGGACTTCCTAAGCAAGGGTAATAACTGAGGATTGGTTCCCATACCATGCATATGCCATGTAATATATGTATATTAAGTTATTAACGTAGTAACATCTAACAGATCTTGGGTCCTCTTTATTGTTCCCCGGAGTGGCCGAAACAACTAGACCGACCATGAATAAGGTTAATTAGCTTCTATGAATGGGAATCCACTACTCCAATAGCATATGAATGATGTGGTTTTTTTTTTGTCAATTACCGGACTCCAAGTATGGCTCCACTATTGTGCTACGAGTGAATGGCAAAGGTTCTCGAGCCTATCGATTCTAGTCTAGATAATGTTGTGTCATTTTTTATAGTGAGTATATGGAGAAGATCAAGGTGATAAAGAAGGTTATAAGTATTCCCTAGGCATACAAATTATGATATGTTAGTAGAAATCAAATTTAACCTCCTAAATAAATATTTTTATGAGGCATGCTTCTGACGGGCTGCGATTACACAGATAGTCAGGTTAATAGAGATTTTTTGTGTTAGAGAGATCGAGATAGCAAAAAATGAATTAGATGACTGCACTCCCCGTGCGACTTGCATCTCACAACTGAATTCTCCCTTGGGACTAGATCCTGAATTCCGCCGTTGGACTGATGGCCCATACATGGTCTAAGGTTTCGAATTGGTCATATGTTATACTATCCAATGCAGCTTGATAGGGACAACGCAAGGCCCACGCAGATGCGTGCATGCCCGTCAATAAGGTAGTGTGACCTAAAAGATCACACAAGACACCAAATTTCAGTGCCCAAGTATGTATTCCCCCCTGGGCCTAACTCCCATTTCTAGCATTGGCCCATACCTCGTTCGAGGCATCTAATTTCGGTTGTCTTTTACAATGTCTCACGTAGCCTGATCAGGTCTCTTATCTGGAGAATTAAATGATCTTTGCTTAGAAAGGGGGGAATGGTTCAATCGAGAGTTTATTGTGTTCATGTTACCGGTGTCGTTTGCCCTGTTTTGCCCCCAATCAATTGATCAACAATCGACCCGAGCTGCCTCTTCAAAACCTAAATTGATCAACCTCTCAGTCTTCGCATGCCATGTTTCTCCCGATTCCCATATTCTCGATCCCAAAGGCCAAAGCGATCACGAGATTCGCCTACAATTCACCGTCAGGATATGAATCATGCCAAGGTCAGTGATTACTTCATCAAGTGGTACTCGATATATCAACCTTTATAAGTTCATATTCGGTTGACCAACTGGTGAATCGTCGATCAACACTTTAGTATATTATTTCCATTCTATGATTGTCACTTTACCGCCTATAGGTTTTGTCGGCATTGTGTAGAATTTCTTTGTTACCCTTTTGGGGTATCATTTTGTTTTAGCCGGTTTTTGTATTGTTGTTTGGCGGCCTTGTTGTTTTATGGATAAGCATTTCAAGAACAGCTCGAGCTGCTGCTCATTCTATTAGTTATGAAATACCATTAACATTTTGTATGCTAGCAATACCTCTACGTGTGATTTGCACTAAAAGATAATTATTAAAATTGAATGTGCTTAAAATTGTTGTGTAGTCAATTTATTTGGGAAAGATAGTTGCCAAGTCGCTCAAAATTTCAAGCATCCAAAATCTCCAAATTATTTGCTCATTAATATTAGATTTGACTATAGGCTTACCTCCTCACTTAGAATCACCCAGACCTTATGATTTTTTTGCTGCAATCATTTGGTGTCGGTAGCACATGATATCTTCAACCGGGGTGGATGGCTATCCAATATCTTATTGCATAATGCATAGGTGCTTTATGTTGAATCTATTCCGATGGTTGATTTTTATCGACACTTTTTGGTCCTTGTGTGATAACTTTGGATGATAAACTTGCAATAAGATGCTTGTGCACATCGATTGATGTAGAGGGTGGGGTATACCCACTTTCCAAAAAGTAAAAAAAAAACGTACTCGGGATCACTAGTGAGGAGCCCTTGAAATATTATGATCCTCCAACGATGTTAGGTTCTAAGACAAAAGGTTTACATGGTAAATAGTATTGTCTGTCAATATTTTTAGAATCTCAGACTTGGAACCGCATTGGACTCACATGGTAAGATCGTAAATCACAAGATCATAACTACCAGTCTTAAAATCGTAGATACTAGCAACTAGAACCGTAGAGTAAGCCCAATCAATTTTAATCATAAATCGTCGAATCAGCCCCGTTCCTTACAACTTGCTCTCCATGGTCCAAAAATTTCCTAATCAATTGGATTGGTTCCAACATTGCATTTGTTATCGTCTTCTTTTGCAAAGGTTGTGCCTTGACCAAGCAATGTGGACCTATTGGCATGCATTCTTCCTAGAAAGGGTGGGATGAATGTATTGAAATATGTATGAGCCTTTAGCGGGCTGACGATCTATGTACGCTGGAAGGAGTGAAAGGAGAAGAGCTGCCTTTTCTGAAAGCAATATTTGGACACCCAAGAGTTGATCAACAGAACATGGGAGGAGATCAGTCATATAGAGCTCGCACATCATCCTAATAAATTCAAATTTGGATGTGCATCTTAGATGAAGAGGTCGGAAGTTGAATTCTTTTGGAGTTGTATCACCTCACCATGGCCCCAAAAATCAATAAATAAAATTATTTCAAATTCTTTATGAGAAAGCTCCGAAAGAAACAAAGTGGGTTTTTGGTTTCAATAGCAGCATAACAAAACTAACATAGAACTTTGGAAGGAATCCTGCCATATTTCCTAAAATGATATTCATCCCTTGTTCTGTTTGCTGAAATCCATCCAGCAAACATGAACCAAACCTACCAAGTAATGTCTAAGATATATAGGGTTTCAAGGGAAAAATTTACAATTATCTTCAGTGAGCTTAATACTAGCATTCATGTGGTATCATAGCCCCAAAGCCATTCATGATATAGCTTTACGTTTACTGATATTGCATAGGAATATAAACATGGCATTAAAATAAAACTAGATCTAGGAGACCCAAAATGACAAGCTATTATTATGAATCTCGTCTGCAATCAAGACATGAACATGTCACTGCTTCTCCATATGTAAGACATAAAGAACAAGCAACGCACACGCGTACACAGCATTGGAGATCATATGATTACCATCTATATCAGCAAAGATCTGGTGACGCCTACGTCACTGCCGAGTAGCCGCGGTGACTCCGGCCAAAAAGACAGCTACCACTAAAGCGGTTGACATGCACAGTAGAATCGTCTTGGTGCGTGTTGCGAAGCTTTGAGAGTGAGCTGAGGAAAATTAGAATTGACTGTAAGTAGAAAATTTGGGCAAATAATCTTACTGAAATCCCTGCCAAAGGCTTGACCAAAACTCTCCCAAATTGGGTGACGGACAATATGTCTTACTCCGCGGGTCTTGTACCGGGAGTACTGTGATCTCCTCCTGCGCTCGCATGGAGTCGCATCTCTCTCCGCAACTGGGATAGCGTAAAAATGGGTTTCCTTCAAGGCTGTTTTAGCATGTCAATATGTCATGGAAAGAAAAGGAGCAAAATTAGATCAGAGTTAGTATGGGCATTTTTTTCTCTTAGAGGTCATGTGGAGTAAGAATGGACAATTCAGGTTACTCCATGGAGATAAAAAGATGTGACGTATAAATCACTTACAGTACATTCTTTATTCTGAAATCCTGGACAGTGCCACTTAGGTTGTTGAATGACAGATCTCTGTGAAATAGTTCAATTTTCACGATCACTTATCACATTTAAAGCAGATGAACGAGATTTTTCCACGAAAACAGAGGATAAAAAAAATACTCCCTCCGTTCCTAAGTATAACATGTTTTGAATACTACATGTAGACTTAAATGAGTGTACAAACATACTAAAACGCTTCTATAGTATATACATTCGATTCAGGAAAAAAATATAGAACATCTTGTAATTTGGAACAGAGGGAGTAGTAGATAGAGAAAAGGGAATACAGGATGAAGAGTCTTTCAGATGTGATTAGTGAATCAGGTATGAATCCGGACAAGTCGTTGTGGCTCAGTTTCCTGCAGAGATGGGACAAGCAGATGAACATATCAGCTGGCTACCTCTGGCCATGTTTTTTCTTTCTTTGAAAGTAAGCTCTGGCCATGTTTGATCAGACGTCATATTAAGAGTCGGAGGGGGTTAATCTTACACATCATAGAGATCCCTGAGATCACCCAGTGTGCGGGGTATGGTGCCGTTGAACTGATTGTTTGATAGGTCAAGCCTTTGTAGCAGTGGCAGCGCTCCTATGGTGTCAGGTATAGGGCCAGAAATAGCATTATGGTCCAAAAACCTGCGAGAAAACAAAATCCAAACCAAACTTCTCATTTCCTGAAATTCGCAGGGAGTAGTGCATCAGTTCATCTATAGATAGGATCCGAACAGGTCTTACAGATTCCGTAGCCCCAGCAGTTTCCCGATCGCCGGTGACAAATTCCCGGACAGGTTCTTGTTCCCCAGTTCTCTGCAAGCAGTAGATCAATGCAGAAGAGAAACCATATGAGTCCCAAACTCCAATTCATGCACGTACAAACAGAAGTCGGCAGGTTGCGTACAGTCCGTAAACAAGGCCGCCGGAGCAGGTGACCCACGTCCAGCGGCACGGATCACCGCCTGAGCCGCCGAGAACGTTGTCCGGGTCCCGGAGCGCCTCCCTGAGGGTCACCAGCGCTTCCACTGCAAGTGCACCGACGACGACCGAAAGTAGCATGCAACAAAAAGAGTGAGTCCATGAACTAATCAAGAATTCTTGTTGTGAACGAGGAACAAATCAAGAGATATGGACGGGTTTTGTCCATTGTCCTACACACACAGCAAATTAAGATTGGCGGAAACAGGTAACCTGCTGCAGTGCTGCTCGATCTCGTGAACAGAACAGATCGACGAGTCGGGGCATGCATAGGCACACAAAGAGAGAAGGCACGTAAGGTACCTTCGTCGGTGGGGGAAGAAAGAACCTCCGGGCCGGAGGAGGACGCTGCGGCCACGAGTCCCAGCACGGACAGCACCACCGCCGTCCTCATCACACCCACGGCAGCTCTCCGCTCGCCCATGGCGTCCACCACAGCGACAACGACGATGACGACGACCACGACGAGCATAGAGGGAGCGCGAGGATATGCAAGCCCTGAGAGTGAGAGCAGAAACTGCCTAGAGCCCTGAGAGCGAGAGGAAGAGAAGAGCGGTGCGAATGCAGATGGAGCGGGGCGCTGATGACATCCCGGCCGGACCTGGCAGCAGCGGGGCGCCGGAGTGGCAACGGATGCGCTGCTTGTCAGGTACTGCATGCCTGCCTGGCTTTCGGTCAGTTACCGGTGAAGCGGAGGGGTGGAGCTTGCGCCGCGTGAGACAGGAGGGAGACGCCCTGTGGCCGTGGTGACGTGATCACCGGCGCTACACGCCGGAGGGGCTTCGTAGTGCTTAACTCACTGCACTTAATGAGTGCGAACTTCCTTTTTTTTTTGGAATTCCTGAAACTATTAAGGAACCCATAGAGAAATTTCAGTAAAAATGTTTGAGTAGAAGACTCTAGAAAAATGCGGAGTGTTTTGAATTTTGGTTTGGATACGAGTTCGAGATCTAGTGAAATATCCAATTTTGTGGAAGAAAAAAAAACTGAATTAGTCCATCCAAATTTCATCACATTTTAACAGGTTCAACTAAATTTTGGATTCATTTGTATTTTGTTTGAATCTAGTCAATCAAAAGAGGAAAATATATTTTGAAACCCACTAAATTTGTAAGCTTCGTTTGATTCTTAATACTGCTCTTGTTTCAAGTTTGTAATGGGTGATATCTTACAAGTTAATGGAAAAACAAGTTTGGATTCATTTGAATTTGGTCTGAATCTAGCACACAAAAATCGGGGAAATATATTTCAGAACCCACTAAATTTGGAAAATTCGGTTTGATTTTAATTTTGCTCTTGTTTCATTTTTGGGGGCCACTCAGAGAACTGCGGTCTCCAAGTTCGAATCTCCTCGATTACGACCATAAGGACTCAAAGATCTATTATGCATGCGGTTGACAATGCCAGACACTTCAAAGTTGCTCTGATGCGCCATAGCTATAGAGATCCTTTGTCGACACCAGCACTTCACGAAACGCCAAAATCCCCAACATGTCGGATTCCGTCACGCCCTAGAACATGATGGTTGACACATCTTTGTACACCCTTCCATTATAACTAATAATGAACATCTGGCTCCGCATACCTCGGTTTTAACAACACACCTTCTATATTCAACTTCATGAGGCCAGGTGTGCCACCTCTGTCTTGTGGATTTAAAAAAAAATTGTACCGCCTCAAATTAGATAAGAAGATTTGGATAAAACCATAAAAAGATTATGTGTGTTACGCAAGCTTGCAATTGTGTAGATGGTTTGCGTTAGGCAATGAATGTTACGCCGGTCGCTGTAAAAAGATTTTCACCCTCTTCACGACATTTGAATTGGCAACATAGTTGCCCATAGCTTCTCCAGATTTTGATCTTGTCGGTTGACTATTCAGTCCGTCCTCTTAGGGTGTGTTAGGTTTTAGAACGAAATGGAATGAAATGCCATGCTTATATTCCATTCATGTGTTTGGTTTGAGCCACTGTGATGGAACAGAATGGTTATATCAAGTTGTTTGTTGGAGACTTGGAGCTATGAGATACATGAAGCGAGGTGCAAATCACCTTTTATAATGAAGAGTGAGAGGTTAAGGATAAAATGAATGGCTATTATCAACACAAAGCACACAGATCTATAGCACTAATCTAGCACTATTTAATGTCGAGGGCAGAGTTTCATATATGATTAATGCCCATTCCAACAGATTCCCCGATTTGGTGGAAAGAATGCATTCTGCATCTAGTGGGTACATTCCCTCCGCTGGAACCAGTTGGTTCCATTCCACATTCACAGCCCAACGGATGAATTGGGTCTAGGTACAGAATATTTCCATTCCATTCCACTTCATTCCAAAAAACAAACACGCCTTTAAAAGTTTTCCGTTGAAACCGATATGCGACAAGTTGAAGACAAAAGGCGATCAAACTTTGACGCACATTGGTCGACCAATCTTTCTATCCTTTTGGGATTGTCGGTATCACCTCAATATTTTGGGAAAAAAATATATTTGATCACAATAAATGAAGTCCCAGTGAGTGCCCTATTTGTTCACGACCTCTTTGATTCACACAAAATTTCAAATACAGGAAAAGTCAAAAATGTAAGATTGAGTCACATGTCATATTGATTCCAATATGGATCATAATCACATCGTTTGTAATAAAAGTTGTTTGATTCCATCACACCAAAAATGGGCAGGAATTTATCAGAAGTAGTAGGTGGATAGTACATCTGTCACTGAAAACAAAGAAACAAATTGATGGGGACAAACCCGAGAATTGTTTCCCATAAAGTTACATACAGAATAGCCCATGGACAATCTATGATTTAAACATACAAATGAAACGAACTGTCGAAAAAAATGCAAAATGCTTAGAAGTACAATCCTCCAAAAGTATGAAATTCCTTCAAACGACGACCGCGTGTTGAAATCTAGAGGGTATCACTAGGAAAATGACAGCCTTCGCGAATGCCGTTCCGTCGATCACGCCCATACGCAGTCCCGCTATGTGTCCCCGCAGCCACGCGTACAGCCGACAACACGGTTGCCGTACACAATCTAATGTGTAGAAGAAAAAAAATATCATATACAAACTAGCAAAACTAAATTATATACATAAAAGGGGTTGTATATAATATATATTTTGATGTACACAGATTTAGTTAAGGTTTTACGTATAGCTACACGACTCAATTTGTATGTACAGTAAGGTTGTACGTATAGCTACACGACTCAATTTGTATGTACAGTATGGACGTACAACTGTTGAGAATATATGTAATTATTCGATTAAACTAATCCAATAATAAATCATGAACATGGTATAAACAATGCTAATGACATACTGAAACTTGATGATAAGACTACGTACTATACATATAGTATAAACAACTACACAAACACGGAAATAATTAGGAGAGGTATGAACATATCATACCCTGCAGTTGGCCAATTAGCCAAAGCGGAAGCAGCGACGTCGTCGACAGCTCTCTTGTCGGCAGCCCTCTTGTCAGCGGCAGCCATCTCGATCTCGACGTCAGTGCTCATGGTGATGACGAAAGCGACGAGAACGTAGTTGAAGTAGAGGAAGTAGCCGACGAAGTGGATGAAAATTGGCGAGCAGTCGAGTAAGAGACGCTCCCCAAAAACCTAATCACCCCTCTCCCATACAGAAAACAGAGAGGCGGGGTTTCGGAGGCGTGCTCTCCCGTCGACCGTGTACGCGGCAGACGGGATGGGATCAATGATGGCAGCTACCATGAGGAGGAACGACGGTGGCGGCTGTGGCCGGATGGTACTGTTGTCTCGTGTTCGCAAGAGAGGAGCGACCTCTCCTTTATACACGCAGCGCAGGAGGCGAGAGGTACAACAGAAACGCGCACAATTAATTCCATTAAGGCAAATGAATTCTGGAAACGGTCGTACTTAAGACAGACGTTTCAACTTCGTATTCATTTTCCATTAAGGAGAAACATTTCATGACCGTTCATATTTTATTCCCGCGTGACAAAAAGAATACATCGGCTCGACGAGATTCCAGCAACCCGCGGCGCGTCGTGTCGTGACGTGTCGTGACGAGACGAGGCGTGGTGTGGCGAGGCGGGCGGCGGAGGAGGAGGAGCGCGCCTGTGGTACACGGTCATTCTCCTCATACCTGACACCAACTCATCCTAACAGTAGAATGCCTCAGTATATAAGCTCGTGCACATCTCATCCAACTAGCAGTATGGGACTAGACTCCCACCACATGCCATGACAACATGGGACTTAGGGATTTTCTGGAATTGATAATAGGCTAAAAGGCCCAATAGTTCAGCAATCCCCCACCATATCCCAAACACCCATGAAGTTGTCATCCGTACCAAACATTGTTTTGTTATACCAGTATTTTTAGTAGAGACCGGTTAAGGTTAAACTCCAACTAGAGCAATTAGCTACACTCCTTCACAACTGACAATGGACTAGGCCTTAAATTGTCAGTTTGGCGTAAAGTAGTTTCACTAACTGTTTTACCAGTACTAGGCTGTCGAAGGCTGACCCCTCGGGTGGAGCATATTAGTCACTCATGACCTTTTCATGAACTTACTAGAGATCACCCTAATCTCATAGACTGTGACCAACAGTCAGTTTCATATAGGTGTGTTCCTCCAAAGATCGCTCTGTAGGATAGCGTCTTGCTTATACAAAGCTTTAGAACACATTAAGACAAACGTCAACCTGCCATACAGTTACCGAGAGTATTGCATCTCCAACATAGTAGGTTAGTAAATGTTTTACTCTCTTTAGTTAACCAGTAGCTTGTTTTCCCAGGTCCTAGTTCACGGGATCTCCGATCACATAGGTTGGGTTACTACCATGGCAACTCACGTGGGTTTGATACCCATCTCACTCGATGCATTTTCTATCACAACACGTGATAGCCCTTTGGTGAAGGGATCTGCCAGATTCTTAGCCGACTGGATATAATCCATCGCTATAACTCCGGAGTTTCTTAAATGTCTGACATATTTTAATCTCATTCTTATGTGTTTGTTGGACTGCATGTTGTCCTTTGAACTCTTAACCTTAACAATCATTGTTTAGTTATCACAGTTCATGAGGATAGCCGGAACAGGATTTTCAACCACTGGCAAGTCCATCAAAAAATCTCGAAGCCATCCTACTTCGACCCCAGATGTGTCCAATGTTGTTAATTCTGCTTCCATAGTCGATCTCGTCAGGATCGTTTGCTTGCAAGACTTCCAGGAAACATCACCACCTCCAAGGGTAAACACATACCCTGTTGTGGCTTTCATCTCATCAGCATCATATATCCAATTCGCATCACAGTACCCTTCAAGCACTGACGGGCTTACAGAATAGTGAAGTCCGTAGTTCTCAGTACCACATCACCCGGATTGGAAACAAACCGGCTAAGCATGCACACAACAAACATGATGTCAGGCCTTGTCACGCTAGCTAGGTACATGAGTGAACCAATTACCTCAGTTGATCCTTAGCTGTGCCGTTGAATTTTCGAATTTGCACACTAGGATCATAAGGCGTTGGAGACGTTTTGCAGTCTGAATATCCAAATCGACTCAAAATCTTCTCAACATAATGGGATTGCAAAAGTGTTATCCCACCCTCATTATCTCTCAGTAGCTTGATGTTCAGAATAATCAGCCACACCAAGGTCCTTCATCTCAAAGTTCTGAGATAGAAAAGACTTGACCTCCTCAATGACTTTGAGGTTGGTCCCAAAAATCAGTATGTCATCAACATACAAGCACAATATAACTACTCCGCCCCCACCGTAGCGATAGTATACGCATTTTTCAGCCTCATTAACAACAAAAACCAACAAAGGTTAAAGTTCTATTGAATTTCTCATGCAATTGCTTGGGCGCTTGTTTCAGGCCATATAAAGATTTCAGTAACTTACATACCTTTCCTTCCTGACCATCTAATACAAAGCTATCTCGCTGTTGCATATAGATTTCCTCTGAAGGAGATATGCCCTAGAGGCAATTAATAAAATGTATTTCTTTATCATACCTCGTTTGTTCATAATATGTTTTTGTGTCATGCTCGTAAACAACCAGGTCCCTAGTAGACTCCACTAAGACTAGTTTCATTGCGCGATCAATGATCGAGGTTTCCCGATCATAGGGCATGGTGCCGGTCGGCAATAGAAGTCATATCGCTGTAGAACGATGTGATGGACATACCCATATTCGTAGGACGTAGTCATTACGCATTTGACCGTGAGACCAACTCTTATTATTATTATTCCTGGAAGATACTTTGATTGCACCAAACGTCGTATCTTAATTAGTATGACAATAACGGTGATACTTTTGGGTATCGGAAAGGAGTAGTTGAGACGAGGGGTCAAGAGCGGGATTTGCCAGTCCGCATAGCAGGATAGATACTCTAGGGCCCACTTGGTGAGATTATGTCTAATGAGTTTGCAAGAATGTGACTAGGTCATGGAGACATGAAATCATAGACGAGTAGAAGATAGCGTTGATGGTAACGAGGTCAAGCTAGATATGGATATCTATGAACGACGCTCAGACACGCTAAGTATCGCCATGGCAAAAGGTTTAAGACTTTATTCAGGTTTGATAGATGAGAGTCATTCGTTATATCACAGGGATTAATTCATGGGGTCCAGGCCTACGAGTTAGTCATTGATCGGAGAGGAGTCTCGATCATGTATGTTATTATATCGAACCGCTAGGGTAACACACTTAAGGGGTTTCGACAAGACAACCAGAAAGGAAAGAGATCACCGGGAACGTCCCGGGAGAGGTCCGATGGAGATCGGGCAGTGACGGAAGAGTTTTTGGAGCTATAATAAATTATATATAATATGTTTGATATTAATTAGTGTAATTAATGTCTAAATATGATTTTATATATTTATTTTCGAATTTATTTGGGCTGATTTCCCTAAATGGGCCTTCTGGTCGAAAGAAGGCCCAAGAAGGGAAAATTACCTAGGGGAATTCGGTGGCAGCCGCTCAGGCATGTGGGGATAGTCCCACATTGCCTGGTGAGGAGGTTGGCTCCCCCCTGGGAGCCTATATATAGAGGGGCTCCCATGGCCTTTTAATTCACCAATAAATTCCCCAATTCTCTCTCGATTTCGTGATTCCCTTTGTCGGAGTTGCGCCGAGTTGAGAGGGGGATCTCTTCCACCATAGCCCGCTGCCGCGCTGCTGGTGTTCCGGTCCAAGTCTTCCGCTGCTCGTTCCGGACTGGAGCTTCGAAGGCCGTCGTTTCCACCGTACGTGTGTAACGCCCTGTGAGAAGCTGCGCTAGCGGTACTCGGAGATCTGCTTCCTCTACACGACCTTGAGGTCGGCTTCGTCGGTCTTCATCGAGAACGTTTGTGCGGGAACGAATCCCCGCTTTTGGTCTACAAGGGTATGTATTCCGATCTCCCTTCGTACTACTATATCTGGATAGAATAGATCTTGGCATGTTTTAGGGATATCGTTGCTAGGAAAATTATTGTTTTCTGCACCCTATCCCCTTCAGTGGTATCAGAGCCGATCTATCATAGATATAGCTGTACGATGTTAGAACCCGTGTTCTGCACGTGGGCACCGTTCCTGTTATTTGCTACCCTCTAGCGTGCACTTGTGATTCCAGCGGCATCGAGTTGATGAAGCGGCCCGGACCGACTTTACGGGTACGCTTACGCGAGACTGGTTCCACTACTGACATACGGCTTGTACCGTATCTGTGGTTGGCGGGTGTCAGTTTCTCTCTCTTTAGTTGGTCTTGCATTTTCAATGGAGGGCCCGAAATGGATGCTTAAACATGATATTATTGGATCGTTGTTGTGGTCATAAGATTCGTAGGTATGAAGCGCTTCTATTTACGACAGCCCCAAGCCACGTAAAATATGCAAAAGATAAAGTAGAAGCGTCTAACTTTATTTTGCAGTGGCTATGTGATATGGTCAAGGTAGGTTTATTAAATTGTTTATAAACTGCGGGCGCCAAGAAGACCATGGCGCAATGGACTATATCACATTGCATTACACTTGATGTTTTGTGTGCACCTTATATTGTGTGATTATATATATTAGTATATATTAGTTACGCGGCGGTAATTATATAAGATGATCCCTTCAAAAATACCACTAGTGTTCTTCCTCCAACGAGCACCAGCAAGAAAGTTCTACGTTATGAGGCAGGCCGTGACAGTCGGGTGTAAGACATATCGTCGTTCACATACGGTGGGTGTAAGCCATGTTGCACAAGCGTCAGCGTGAAGGTTATAGTGGCGAGCCAAGCATATGCAGATATGGCCTTGGAACACGGAGGCCGAAAGGTCGAGCACGAGTCACAAAATTGGTGTGACGGACAATTGTCTACTCTTGAAGTTGTGCTGCCGGCTCTGACGGTGAGGGGTGGTGCAATGGATGGGGGTCGTATAATCGCTTAAACGACCAGAAGGGATGTTCGTTTGAGTGGGAGTTATGTTAGTTATTTTCTAAAAATACTATAACTCAAAATTATTATGAACAAAGTCTTATGTTGTTGCAAATTCCGTTGTAGATGTCTCGCCCCTCGTTTAACCTAGGTCTGTTCCTTGAGAAAGAAAAGCTTAAGACCAATGGGTCAAACTTCATGGCCTGGTTCCGCAACCTGAGGATCCTCCTCACTCCCCATAGGGTGGCCTACGTTATTGAGGCCACCATAGGTGACCCTCCCGCAGATGAAGCCTCTGAGGATGAGAAGAAGGTCTTCCAGACCAGATCGGAGGATTCTGCCTTTGTCCAGAGTGGCATGCTCTACGCCATGGAAGCCGACCTGCAGAAGCGCTTCGAGAAGATGAGCGCCTTTGAGATTATTTCTGATCTCAAGGTTGTCTTCGCGTCGCAGGCTAAGGCTGAGAGATATGAAGCTTCTGAGCTTTTCTTCTCGGCCAAGATGGAGGAGCATAGCAGTGTGTGCGAGCACGTGGTCAAGATGTCTGGCTACGTTCAACGCCTGAATGCTCTGGAATGCAAGATTCCCGATGAGCTGGCGATTGATAGGGTGCTGCAATCGTTGCCCCCTAGCTATAAAGGCTTCGTCATGAACTATAACATCCAGGGCATGGCTAAATCCTTGGGTGAAGTGTTCGTGATGCTCAAGACTGCTGAGGTGGAGATTAAGAAGGAGCACACGCTCTTGATGGTCAAGAAGACCGTCGATTTTAAGAAGTCTGGTGGCAAGGGAAAACAGAGCTGGAAGTCCAGGAGGGAGGGCAAACTGATTGCCAAGCCGAAGAATAACAGATCTGGTCCCAGAGTTGGCGTGGAGTGCTTTTACTGTAAGGGAAAAGGTCACTCAAAGCGCAACTGCCCCAAGTACCTGGAGGATAGGAAAGTTGGCAAGGTAGTCGTCAAAGAGCAAGGTATATTTGATATACATGTTATAGATGTGTACCTTACATCCGGCTGTAGCAACACTTGGATATTTGATACTGGTTCTGTTGCTCATATATGTAACTCTCAGGAGGAGTTACGGAATAAACGACGGCTGGCTAAGGATGAGGTGACGATGCGCGTCGGCAACGGATCTAGAGTCGACGTGGTGGCTGCCGGCACGCTCCCTCTGCATCTACCATCGGGATTAGTTTTGGTTTTAAATAAGTGTTATTTCTACCATCCTTGAGTGTAAACATTATAAGTGGGTCTTGCCTGTTACAAGACAATTATTTATTTAAATAAGTATCAAGCAGTTGTGCTATTTATATAAATGATATCTTTTATGTTGATGCTCCTGAGAATAATGGTTTATTCTTGTTGAATCTCGATCGTAGTACTCACATCCATAACATAGAAGCCAAACGGATTAAGTGTAGTGATGATACCACCATGTATATGTGGCATTGCCGTCTTGGTCATATTGGTATAAAGCGCATGAAGAAACTCCACTCCGATGGACTTTTGGACTCGTTGGATTTTGGATCACTCGATACATGTGAACCATGCCTTATGGGCAAAATGACCAGGACACCGTTCAAAGGTTTCGTTGAACGGGCGTCGGATTTATTGGGGATCATACATATAGATGTGTGTGGACCAATGAGCGTTTCGACACGCAATGGTTATCGTTACTTCGTCACCTTCACTGATGACTTGAGTAGATACGGTTATATCTATTTGATGAAACACAAGTCTGAAACTTTTGAAAAGTTCAAAGAATTTTAAAGTGAAGTTGAGAATCAACTTAACAAGAAAATCAAGCACCTCCGATCCGATCGTGGTGGCGAGTATTTGAGTTTTGAGTTTGGCACACATCTGAAGAGTTGTGGCATCGTACCTCAACTTACGCATGTTGGAACACCTCAACATAACGGCATGTCCGAGCGACGTAATCGTACTCTACTGGATAGTGTCCGATCTATGATGTCTCTTACCGATTTGCCTGTATCCTTCTGGGGTTATGCGTTAGAAATAGCCGCATTCATTTTAAATAGGGCTCCGTCCAAATCCGTTGAAACGACACCGTATGAATTATGGTATGGCAAGAAGCCTAAGTTATCGTTTCTGAAGGTTTGGGGTTGTGAGGCGTATATTAAGAAACTACAGCCCGACAAACTCGAACCGAAGTCGGAGAAAGTTGTCTTTGTAGGATATCCGCGGGAAATCGTTGGATACACCTTCTACAACCAAGCTGAGGGCAAAACGTTTGTCACGAAGACCGGTACCTTTCTAGAGAAGGAGTTTCTTGCGAAAGGAGTAAATGGGAGGAAGGTAGACCTCGATGAGATCGTTGATCCTGAACTCGAGATTCCGAGTGGCGCAACGGAAGCAATTCCGGAAACGTCCTCCGCGGATGGAGCGGGACAAACTGTCGATAAAAGTATTCTACCTCGTAGGTCTGGAAGATCTCGGATCGCACCAGAATGGTATGGAAATATGGTTTGCACCGTCATGTTAATTGAACCAGACGAACCTACGAACAACAATGAGGAAATGGCGAGTCTAGAGTCCGAGAAATGGCTAGAAGCCATGAAATCCGAAATAGGATCCATGTATGATAACAAAGTGTGGACTTTGATGGATATTCCCTAAGGGCGCAAAGCCGTCGAGAATAAATGGATCTTTAAGAAGAAGACTGATTCTGATGGTAATGTGACCGTCTATAAAGCTCGGCTTGTCGCAAAAGGTTTCCGACAAGTTCATGGGATTGACTACGATGAAACTTTTTCACCGGTAGCGATGCTGAAGTCTATTCGGATTTTGTTAGCAGTTGCTGCCTATTAGGATTATGAAATATGTCAGATGGATGTCAAAACAGCCTTCCTAAATGGAAACATTGAGTAAGAGTTGTACATGGTACAACCGGAAGGTTTTGCCGATCCAGGAAATGCTGACAAGGTATGCAAGCTTCATCGATCCATCTATGGATTGAACCAAACATCTCGGAGCTGGAATCTTTGCTTTGATGAGGTAATCAAAGCTTTAGAACACATTAAGACAAACGTCAACATGCCATACAGTTACCGAGAGTATTGCATATCCAACATAGTAGGTTAGTAAATGTTTTACTCTCTTTAGTTAACCAGTAGCTTGTTTTCCCAGGTCCTAGTTCACGGGATCTCCGATCACATAGGTTGGGTTACTACCATGGAAACTCACGTGGGTTTGATACCCATCTCACTCGATGCATTTTCTATCACAACACGTGATAGCCCTTTGGTGAAGGGATCTGCCAGATTCTTAGCCGACTGGATATAATCCAACGCTATAACTCCGGAGTTTCTTAAATGTCTGACATATTTTAATCTCATTCTTATGTGTTTGTTGGACTGCATGTTGTCCTTTGAACTCTTAACCTTTACAATCATTGTTTAGTTATCACAGTTCATGAGGATAGCCGGAACAGGCTTTTCAACCACTGGCAAGCCCATCAAAAAATCTCGAAGCCATCCTGCTTCGACACCAGATGTGTCCAATGTTGTTAATTCTGCTTCCATAGTCGATCTCGTCAGGATCGTTTGCTTGCAAGACTTCCAGGAAACATCACCACCTCCAAGGGTAAACACATACCCTGTTCTGGCTTTCATCTCATCAGCATCATATATCCAATTCGCATCACAGTACCCTTCAAGCACTGACGGGCTTACAGAATAGTGAAGTCTGTAGTTCTCAGTACCACATCACCCGGATTGGAAACAAACCGGCTAAGCATGCACACAACAAACATGATGTCAGGCCTTGTCGCGCTAGCTAGGTACATGAGTGAACCAATTACCTCAGTTGATCCTTAGCTGTGCCATTGAATTTTCGAATTTGCACACTAGGATCATAAGGCGTTGGAGAAGTTTTGCAGTCTGAATATCCAAATCGACTCAAAATCTTCTCAACGTAATGGGATTGCAAAAGTGTTATCCCACCCTCATTATCTCTCAGTAGCTTGATGTTCAGAATAATCAGCCACACCAAGGTTCTTCATCTCAAAGTTCTGAGATAGAAAAGACTTGACCTCCTCAATGACTTTGAGGTTGGTCCCAAAAATCAGTATGTCATCAACATACAAGCACAATATAACTCCTCCGCCCCCACTGTAGCGATAGTATACGCATTTTTCAGCCTCATTAACAACAAAACCAACAAAGGTTAAAGTTGTATTAAATTTCTCATGCAATTGCTTAGGCGCTTGTTTCAGGCCATATAAAGATTTCAGTAACTTACATACCTTTCCTTCCTGAACATCTAATACAAAGCTATATGGCTGTTTCATAAAGATTTCCTCTGAAGGAGATATGCCCTAGAGGCAATTAATAAAATGTATTTCTTTATCATACCTCGTTTGTTCATAATATGTTTTTGTGTCATGCTCGTAAACAACCAGGTCCCTAGTAGACTCCACTAAGACTAGTTTCATTGCGCGATCAATGATCGAGGTTTCCCGATCATAGGGCATGGTGCCGGTCGGCAATCGAAGTCATATCGCTGGAGAACGATGTGATGGACATACCCATATTCGTAGGACGTAGTCATTACGCATTTGACCGTGAGACCAACTCTTATTATTATTCCTGGAAGATACTTTGATTGCACCAAACGTCATATCTTAATTAGTATGACAATAACGGTGATACTTTTGGGTATCGGAAAGGAGTAGTTGAGACGAGGGGTCAAGAGCGGGATTTGCCAGTCCGCATAGCAGGATAGATACTCTAGGGCCCACTTGGTGAGATTATGTCTAATGAGTTTGCAAGAATGTGACTAGGTCATGGAGACATGAAATCATATACGAGTAGAAGATAGCGTTGACGGTAACGAGGTCGAGCTAGATATGGATATCTATGAACGACGCTCAGACACGCTAAGTATCGCCATGGCAAAAGGTTTAAGACTTCATTCAGGTTTGATAGATGAGAGTCATTCGTTATATCACAGGGATTAATTCATGGGGTCCAGGCCTACGAGTTAGTCATTGATCGGAGAGGAGTCTCGATCATGTATGTTATTATATCGAACCGCTAGGGTAACACACTTAAGGGGTTTCGACAAGACAACCGGAAAGGAAAGAGATCACCGGGAACGTCCCGGGAGAGGTCCGATGGAGATCGGGCAGTGACGGAAGAGTTTTTGGAGCTAGAATAAATTATATATAATTTGTTTGATATTAATTAGTTTAATTAATGTCTAAATATGATTTTATATATTTATTTTCGAATTTATTTGGGCTGATTTCCCTAAATGGGCCTTCTGGTCGAAAGAAGACCCAAGAAGGGGAAAATAACCTAGGGGAATTCGGTGGAAGCCGCTCAGGCATGTGGGGATAGTCCCACATTGCCTGGTGAGGAGGTTGGCTCCCCCCTGGGAGCCTATATATAGAGGGGCTCCCATGGCCTTTTAATTCACCAATAAATTCCCCAATTCTCTCTCGATTTCGTGATTCCCTTTGTCGGAGTTGCGCCGAGTTGAGAGGGGGATCTCTTCCACCATAGCCCGCTGCCGCGCTGCTGGTGTTCCGGTCCAAGTCTTCCGCTGCTCGTCCCGGACTGGAGCTTCGGAGGCCGTCGTTTCCACCGTACGTGTGTAACGCCCTGTGAGAAGCTGCGCTAGCGGTACTCGGAGGTCTGGTTCCTCTACACGACCTTGAGGTCGGCTTCGTCGGTCTTCATCGAGAACGTTTGTGCGGGAACGTAATCCCCGCTTTTGGTCTACAAGGGTATGTATTCCGATCTCCCTTCGTACTACTATATCTTGATAGAATAGATCTTGACATGTTTTAGGGATATCGTTGCTAGGAAAATTATTGTTTTCTGCACCCTATCCCCTTCAGTGGTATCAGAGCCGATCTATCATAGATATAGCTGTACGCTGTTAGAACCCGTGTTCTGCACGTGGGCACCGTTCCTGTTATTTGCTACCCTCTAGCGTGCACTTGTGATTCCAGCGGCATCGAGTTGATGAAGCGGCCCGGACCGACTTTACGGGTACGCTTACGCGAGACTGGTTCCACTACTGACATACGGCTTGTACCGTATCTGTGGTTGGCGGTTGTCAGTTTCTCTCTCTATAGTTGGTCTTGCATTTTCAATGGGGGCCCGAAAGGGATGCTTAAACATGAAATTATTGGATCGTTGTTGTGGTCATAAGGTTCGTAGGTATGAAGCGGTTCTATTTACGACAGCCCCAAGCCACGTAAAATATGCAAAAGATAAAGTATAAGCGTCTAACTTTATTTTGCAGGGGCTATGGGATATGGTCAAGGTAGGTTTATTAAATTGTTTATAAACTGCGGGCGCCAAGAAGACCATGGCTCAATGGACTATATCACATTGCATTACACTTGATGTTTTGTGTGCATCTTATATTGTGTGATTATATATATTAGTATATATTAGTTACGCGGCGGTAATTATATAAGATGATCCCTTCAAAAATACCACTAGTGTTCTTCCTCCAACGAGCACCAGCAAGAAAGTTCTATGTTATGAGGCAGGCCGTGACAGTCGGATGTAAGACATATCGTCGTTCACATACGGTGGGTGTAAGCCATGTTGCACAAGCGTCAGCGTGAAGGTTATAGTGGCGAGCCAAGCATATGCAGATATGGCCTCGGAACACGGAGGCCGAAAGGTCGAGCACGAGTCACAAAATTGGTGTGACGGACAATTGTCTACTCTTGAAGTTGTGCTGCCGGCTCTGACGATGAGGGGTGGTGCAATGGATGGGGGTCGTGTAATCGCTTAAACGACCAGAAGGGATGTTCGTTTGAGTGGGAGTTATGTTAGTTATTTTCTAAAAATACTATAACTCAAAATTATTATGAACAAAGTCTTATGTTGTTGCAAATTCCGTTGTAGATGTATCGCCCCTCGTTTAACCTAGGTCTGTTCCTTGAGAAAGAAAAGATTAAGACCAATGGGTCAAACTTCATGGCCTTGTTCCGCAACCTGAGGATCCTCCTCACTCCCCATAGGGTGGCCTACGTTATTGAGGCCACCATAGGTGACCCTCCCGCAGATGAAGCCTCTCAGGATGAGAAGAAGGTCTTCCAGACCAGATCGGAGGATTCTGCCTTTGTCCAGAGTGGCATGCTCTACGCCATGTAAGTCGACCTGCAGAAGCGCTTCGATAAGATGAGCGCCTTTGAGATTATTTCTGATCTCAAGGTTGTCTTCGCGTCGCAGGCTAAGGCTGAGAGATATGAAGCTTCTGAGCTTTTCTTCTCGGCCAAGATGGAGGAGCATAGCAGTGTGTGCGAGCACGTGGTCAAGATGTCTGGCTACATTCAACGCCTCAATGCTCTGGAATACAAGATTCCCGATGAGCTGGCGATTGATAGGGTGCTGCAATCATTGCCCCCTAGCTATAAAGGCTTCGTCATGAACTATAACATGCAGGGCATGGCTAAATCCTTGGGTGAAGTGTTCGTGAATGTCAAGAATGCTGAGGTGGAGATTAAGAAGGAGCACACGCTCTTGATGGTCAAGAAGACCGTCGATTTTAAGAAGTCCGGTGGCAAGGGAAAGCAGAGCTGGAAGTCCAGGAGGGAGGGCAAACTGATTGCCAAGCCCAAGAATAACAGATCTGGTCCCAGAGTTGGCGTGGAGTGCTTCTACTGTAAGGGGAAAGGTCACTCGAAGCACAACTGCCCCAAGTACCTGGAGGATAGGAAAGTTGGCAAGGTAGTCGACAAAGAGCAAGGTATATTTGATATACATGTTATAGATGTGTACCTTACATCCGGCCGTAGCAACACTTGGGTCATATTGGTATAAAGCGCATGAAGAAACTCCACTCCGATGGACTTTTGGACTCGTTGGATTTTGGATCACTCGATACATGTGAACCATGCCTTATGGGCAAAATGACCAGGACACCGTTCAAAGGTTTCGTTGAACGGGCGTCGGATTTATTGGGGATCATACATATAGATGTGTGTGGACCAATGAGCGTTTCGACACGCAATGGTTATCGTTACTTCGTCACCTTCACCGATGACTTGAGTAGATACGGTTATATCTATTTGATGAAACACAAGTCTGAAACTTTTGAAAAGTTCAAAGAATTTTAAAGTGAAGTTGAGAATCAGCTTAACAAGAAAATCAAGGACCCCCGATCCGATCGTGGTGGCGAGTATTTGAGTTTTGAGTTTGGCACACATCTGAAGATTTGTGGCATCGTACCTCAACTTACGCATGCTGGAACACCGCAACATAACGGCGTGTCCGAGCGACGTAATCGTACTCTACTGGATAGTGTCCGATCTATGATGTCTCTTACCGATTTGCCCGTATCCTTCTTGGGTTATGCGTTAGAAATAGCCGCATTCATTTTAAATAGGGCTCCGTCCAAATCCGTTGAAACAACACCGTATGAATTATGGTATGGCAAGAAGCCTAAGTTATCGTTTCTGAAGGTTTGGGGTTGTGAGGCGTATATTAAGAAACTACAGCCCAACAAACTCGAACCGAAGTCGGAGAAAGTTGTCTTTGTAGGATATCCGCGGGAAATCGTTGGATACACCTTCTACAACCAAGCTGAGGGCAAAACGTTTGTCACGAAGACCGGTACCTTTCTAGAGAAGGAGTTTCTTGCGAAAGGAGTAAATGGGAGGAAGGTAGACCTCGATGAGATCGTTGATCCTGAACTCGAGATTCCGAGTGGCGCAACGGAAGCAATTCCGGAAACGTCCTCCGCGGATGGAGCGGGACAAACTGTCGAGAAAAGTAGTCTACCTCGTAGGTCTGGAAGATCTCGGATCGCACCAGAATGGTATGGAACAAGACGAACCTACGAACTACAATGAGGAAATGGCGAGTCTAGAGTCCGAGAAATGGCTAGAAGCCATGAAATCTGAAATAGGATCCATGTATGATAACAAAGTGTGGACTTTGATGGATATTCCCTAAGGGCGCAAAGCCGTCGAGAATAAATGAATCTTTAAGAAGAAGACTGATTCTGATGGTAATGTGACCGTCTATAAAGCTCGGCTTGTCGCAAAAGGTTTCCGACAAGTTCATGGGATTGACTCCGATGAAACTTTTTCACCGGTAGCGATGCTGAAGTCTATTCGGATTTTGTTAACAGTTGCTGCCTATTAGGATTATGAAATATGTCAGATGGATGTCAAAACAGCCTTCCTAAATGGAAACATTGAGTAAGAGTTGTACATGGTACAACCGGAAGGTTTTGTCGATCCAGGAAATGCTGACAAGGTATGCAAGCTTCAGCGATCCATCTATGGATTGAAGCAAGCATCTCGGAGCTGGAATCTTCGCTTTGATGAGGTAATCAAAGGTTTTGGATTTGTCCAAAATTTGGAAGAGACCTGCATTTACAAGAAAATGAGTGGGAGCTCGGATGTGTTCTTAGCACTATATGTAGATGACATATTGCTGACTGGGAATGGTGTGGAACTTCTGAATAGCGTGAAGAAATATTTAAACAGTAAATTTTCCATGAAGGACTTAGGAGAAGCTGCATACGTCTTAGGTATTAAAATCTATCGTGATAGATCAAGACATCTGTTAGCGTTGAGTCAGAGTACTTATCTTGATAAAATACTGAAGCGTTTCGGTATGGAGAAGACAAAGAAGGGTTCTCTGCCGGTTATCAAGAATAAAAAATTGCGAAAGGCACAGTGTCCGGTAACGGAACAGGATAAGGCCGATATGACTAAACATCCTTATGCTTCAGCCATAGGATCGATTAAGTATGCAATGTTAAGTACTACACCTGATGTAGCATTAGCTCTAAGTTTGACAAGCCGGTTCCAGAGTAATCCTGGAATGGCGCATTGGATTGCTGTTAAGAGCATTCTTAAGTATCTCAATAAGACAAAGGAAATGTTCCTTGTTTATGGTGGCTGCGATAAAGAACTTGGCGTGTTACGTGGATGCAAGTTTCTGCTCAGACCCTGATGACTCTAAGTCACAGACAGGTTATGTGTTCAAAGTGAATGGAGGCGCCGTGTGCTGGAGAAGTGGGAAGCAACCCATCGTCGCACAATCTACAATGGAGTCGGAGTACATTGCTGCTTGCGAAACTGCGAATGAAGCTGTGTGGCTGAGGAAGTTCATCATTTAACTTGGAGTGTTCCCGAGAGTGCAAGACCATGTGATCCTCTTCTGCGACAATACGGGTGCCATTGCTAACGCCAAGGAGCCAAGGTCTCACTCCACCGCCAAACACATTCTCCGGCGCTTTCATGTGATACGTCAGTACGTCCAAGGAGGCGATGTGAAGATTTGCAAAGTGCATACGGATCTGAATGTGGAAGATCCGCTGACGAAGCCTCTCCCGCTTGACAAGCATGAAAAACACTAGTTAGCTATGGGTGTTAAGCTTTTACCAAGTTGTAATCTAGATTAATTTGTACTCTAGTGCAAGTGGGAGACTGAAGGAGATATGCCCTAGAGGCAATTAATAAAGTGAATTTCTTTATCATATCTCGTTCGTTCATGATATGTTTTTGTGTCATGCTATAACCGTATTAAGCGGAAACGTTAATACGGGTGTGATGCGTAAACAACCAGGTCCCTAGTAGCCTCTACTAAGACTAGTTTCATTGCGCGATCAATGATCGAGGTTTCCCGATCATAGGGCATGGTGTCGGTCGGCAATGGAAGTCATATCGCTGCAGAACGATGTGATGGACATACCCGTATTTGTAGGATGTAGTCATTACGCCTTTGACCGTGAGACCAACTCTTATTATTATTCCTGGAAGATACTTTGATTGCACCAAACATCGTATCTTAATTAGTATGACAATAACGGTGATACTTTTGGGTATCGAAAATGAGTAGTTGAGATGAGGGTTCAAGAGTGGGATTTGCTAGTACGCATAGCAGGATAGATACTCTAGGGCCCACTCGGTGAGATTATGTCTAATGAGCTTGCAAGCATGTGACTAGGTCACGGAGACATGAAATCATAGACGAGTAGAAGATAGCGTTGTCGGTAACGAGGTCAAGCTAGATATGGAGATATCTATGAACGACGCTCGGACACGCTAAGTATCGTCATGGCAAAAGGTTTAACACTTTACGTTCAGGTTTGATAGATGAAAGTCATTCGTTATATCACAGGGATTAATTCATGGGGTCCAGGCCTACGAGTTAGTCAGATCGGAGAGGAGTCTCGATCATGTCTGTTATTATATCGAACCGCTAGGGTAACACACTTAAGAGGTTTCGACAAGACAACCGGAAAGGAAAGAGATCACCGGGAACGTCCCGAGAAAGGTCTGATGGAGATCGAGCAGCGACGAAAGAGTTTTTGGAGCTAGAATAAATTATATATAATATGTTTGATATTAATTAGTGTAATTAATGTCTAAACATGATTTTATATATTTATTTTCGAATTTATTTAGCCTGATTTCCCTAAATGGGCCTTCTGGACGAAAGATGGCCCAAGAAGGGGAAAATTCCCTAGGGGAATTCGGTGGGAGCAATGGGGCCGACCCAGGTGGGCCAAAAGGGGCCCACCAGGGGCCGGCGCACCATGTGCAGCCGCACCAGGCATGTGGGGATAGTCCCATATTGCCTGGTGAGGAGGTTGGCTCCCCCTGGGAGCCTATATATAGAGGAGCTCCCATGGCCTTTTAATTCACCAATTAATTCCCCAATTCTCTCTCGATTTCGTGATTCCCTTTGTCGGAGTTGCGCCGAGTTGAGAGGGAGATCTCTTCCACCATAGCCCGGTGCCACGCTGCTGGTGTTCCGGTCCAAGTCTTCCGCTGCTCGTCCTGGTCTGGAGCTTTGGAGGCCGTCGTTTCCACCGTACGTGTGTAACGCCCTGCGAGGTGCTGCGCTAGCAGTACTCGGAAGTGTGCTTCCTCTACACGACCTTGAGGTCGGCTTCGTCGGTCTTCATCGACAACGTTTATGTGGAAACGTAATCCCCGCTTTCGGTCTACAAGGGTATGTATTCCGATCTCCGTTCGTACTACTATATCTGCATAGAATAGATCTTGGCATTTTTTAAGGATATCGTTGCTAGGAAAATTATTGTTTTCTGCACCCGATCCCCTTTATCCTCGTCTAGCTCTCCATTTAGGAAAGTCGTCTTAACATCCATTTGATGGACGTGAAGACCATGCGAGGCCGCCAACGAGAGTAAAAGTCGTATGGTGGTCAGTCTAGCCACAGGTAAATAAGTATCGAAGAAATCTTCCTCTTCTTTCTAGGCATAGCCCTTGGCCACAATCCTAGCCTTGTACTTTTCAATCGTACCAACGGGACTAAGCTTCTTTTTGAACACCCACTTACATCCCAACGGTTTACAACCATAAGGACGTTCAGTAATTTCCCATGTACCGTTAGCCATGATGGAATCCATCTCGCTACGAACTGCTTCTTTCTAGTAATCAGCATCCGAAGATGCATAAGCCTCTGAAATAGAAGTGTGAGTGTCATCCATACACGAGGAAATCATCGCCAAAGGACTTTGCAGTCCTCTATCGCTTTCCCCTACCAAGGGTTTCCTCATCATTCTTCTCGGGATTTTCATCATGGGTTTGTTCATAATATTCCATAGGAATGGCAGGCTCAGGAGTTTCCTCAGATTCCTGTCTAGAAGTGCTTTGCATATATTTCATAGGAAAAACATCCTCAAAGAAAGTAACATCTTTAGACTCCAAAATCTTACCAACCTTCACGTCAGGTACATCAGATTTCACTACCAAGAATCTATAGCCAACACTATTATTAGCGTAGCCCAAATTAACATAGTCCACGATCTTAGGTCCAAACTTACGCTTTTTGGGGATCTGACACGTTGACTTTCGCCAAGCAGCCGCAAGTATGTAAGTATGAGAGTGTTGTCCTTCTCTTCTCCCATTGTTCATAGGGATTAATCTCATTGTCTTTTGTCGGAACTTTATTCAAGACATGACATGACGTCAATATCGCCTCCCCCCACCATGCCTTGGATAATCCCGATGTATCTAACATGGCGTTAACCAAATCAGTTAGAGTAAGGTTTTTCCGTTCGGCTACCCCATTTGACTAGGGAGAATAGGGAGGCGTACTCTCATGAATAATACCATGTTCCGAACCAAAAGAATCAAAACTTATTCGAGAAGTACTCTCCACCACGATCTGACCGGATGTGTTTAATTTTCTTTTCAAGTTGATTCTCAACTTCTGCCTTATAGATTTTAAAGTAGTGCAGAGTCTCATCTTTAGTGCTTAACAAATATTCATAGCAAAATCTAGTGGAATCATCTATCAGTGTCATGAATTATCTCTTTCCACCTTTAGTCAATACACCGTTCATCTCACAAAGATCAGAATGTATAAGTTCTAACGGTGCCAAGTGTCTTTCCTACGCAGCTTTATGAGGCTTGCGAGGTTGCTTTGCTTGAACACACGAAAGACAGTTAGAACCTTTGGCTAAAGTGAAAGATGGGATTAAACTAAGTTTTGCTAGCCGCGTCATACAACCGAAACCAATGTGACAAAGACGTGAATGCCAAACTTCTGTTTCATTAACATTCGAATGAATATTGTTCACAACTTTATTACAGAAATCAGCAAGAGAAAAGCGGAACATGCCTCCGCATTCATAACCTTTTCCAACAAACAGTACATATTTCGTAACAACTACTTTATTAGACTCGAATACCAACTTAAACCCTTCTCTACATAGAAGTGAGCCACTAACGAGATTCTTCTTGATGGCGGGGACATGCTGCACATTCTTGAGCTGCACGATCCGTCCCGAAGTAAACTTCAGATCGACCGTGCCAACATAAAGAACAGAAGCACTCGCTCCATTCCCCATCAATATGGATCTGTTCCTTGTGGCCTGATAAGAAGAAAACAATGAAATGTCAGCACACACATGAGTATTTGCACTAGTATCAATCCACCAGTCGTTAGACTGAAAAACTGAAAATACAGTAACAAATTACCGTACCCGGATGCACCGTTCTCACTGTTGCTCACGATCATGTTGACAGACTTGGAGTCTTGTCCTGGTTTCTTAAACTTCTTCGGGCACTTAGGAGCCTAATGTTCCTCTGAACCACAGGTGTAGCATGCACCTTTCTTCTTATCCTTCTTGAAGGGTTTGTTACCCTTCTTCTTGAAGTCCGTATTCTGTTGGACAACGGTTTTCCCTTTGTGCGTGTGGGAGTTGAAACTCTTCTGTACCATGTTGGCAACAGAAGTACCTTCACCTTTTCCATGCGAGTCCTTTGCCCTCGAATTCTGCTCAACACTCAGATGACCAATGACATCCTCAACAGAGAATTCACGCCTCTGATGTTTCAGAGTATTGGCAAAGCTCCTCCATGAATTAGGCAGCTTAGCGATTATGCGTCCCGCGACAAATTTGCCCAGTAGGCCACACTTGAGAAGCTCAAGCTCCTTTGCGATGCATTGTATCTCATGAGCCTGCTCCAATACAGGACGGTTTCAACCATCTTGTAATCATGGAACTGCTCAATGGTATACATCTCGCTTCCAGCATCGGTTGCGGCGAATTTAGATTCGAGTGCCTCCCACAAGTCCTTGGCAACCCGCACATGTAAATATGCGTCAACCAACTTATCTCCGATCACGCTTAGAACGGCTCCAACAAAGACGATGGTGGCATCCCTAAACGCCCTCTCCTGTTCAGGAGTAATCGTTTCAGTGGGAGTGACACCGGCGACACAGAACACGTTCATCGCATCGAGTCATAAGATGGTTTTGGTCAGCCAATGCTTAAAATATGTTTACGGGACTGGTTTCAGTGCAGCAGCAAAACCTTGGATCGAAAATTGCCTACACATATTAGGTTTTTGGATTGTTGAGAATATAGACAATTGTTCGATTAAACTAATCCAATAATAAATCATGAACATGGCATAAACAGTGCTAATGACATACTGGAACTTGATGATAAGACTACGTACTAGACAGATAGTAGAACCATCTACATATGTGACTAGTACTACAAACACATAAATAATTAAGAGAGGTATGAACATATCATACCCTGCAGTTGGCCAATTGGCCGAAGCGGAAGCAGCGGCGTCGTCGGCAGCTCTCTTGTCGGCAGCCCTCTTGTTAGCGGCAACCTTCTCGATCTCGACGTCAGTGCTCATGGTGATGACGAAGGCGACGAGAACGTAGTTGACGTAGAGGAAGTAGACGACATGGTGGATGAAGATTGGCGAGAAGTCGCGTAAGAGACGCTCCCCAAAAACCTAATCGCCCCTCTCCCGTATAGGAAACGGAGAAGTGGGGTTTCAGAGGCCTGCTCTCCCGTCGAGCGTGTACTCGGCGGACAGGATGAGATCAACGATGGCAGCTAAAGTGAGGAGGAACGACGGTGGCGGCTATGGGCGGATGGTTCTGTTGTCTCGTGTTCGCAAGAGAGGAGTGACCTCTCCTTTATACACGCAGTGCAGGAGGCGAGAGGTCCAACAGAAACGCGCACAATTAATTACGTTAAGGCAAATGAATTCTGGAAACGGTTGTACTTAAAAGCACTTAAGACAGACGTTTCAACTTCGTATTCATCTTCCATTAAGGAGAAACGTCTCATGACCGTTCGTATTTTATTCCTGCGTAACAAAAAGAATACATCGGATCGGCGAGATTCCCGTAACGCGCGGCGTGCCGTGACGTGTCATGACGAGGCGGGCGGCGGAGGAGGAGGAGCGCACGTGGTACACAACCATTCTCCTCATACCTCACATCAACTCATACTAGTAGTATAATGACTCAGTATATAAGATGGTGCACATCTCATCCAACTAGCAGTATGAGACTAGGTGCCATGACAACATGGGGCTTAGGGATTTTCAGAAATTGATAATGGGCTAAAAGGCCCAATGTTTCAGCAATAACTACACATACTCGAACGTATAACTATACAGACTCAGGATATACGTACAACTACACAAAGTCAGGTGTACAACTACACAGAATGTGGTTGTACGTACAACCAGAGACTCAGATTGTATGAACTATACATAAAGTAAGAAAAAAAGTTCGTTAAAACCTATGAACATGAGATTTTGTTTTGAAGATCTCGGTGCGAGGAGATCAAAAGTGAAAACGGCTCGTAATTTAATAAATGATTCTCGAGATATTTTGTTTTTGAAATTTCATTTTTTAAAAATAAAAGGGAAAACTGCCTCCCCCTCTCCCGCATCCAATTTCTCTCTAATTTTTATCTCACATTTATTCTAATAGCAACACTTGGCGAACATGAAACAAATCATATGAGACGAAAATAAGGAGAAAACGACACTAGTCACGATAAAAGTGAGGGTAAAATTTTACAAAGGGAATTAGTGATTTCCAAATCTACAACGAAGAATCCACAAAACCGAAGGGAACATGTGCGAACAATTGGGCTGTTCACTTGTTTAGCCCAGAAGAAAACCGCATGAATCGATTTTACCGCACAAATATTACGGGCCCAACTGTTTAACAAAAAGCCCACAAGCCGTGAACTTCGTCTTCAAATTTCCATCTCGCGATTAGGACGATCTCTGTTCCAAGTTCCAACCGCCGCCGCCGCCGCCCATAGTCCCAAGCTAGCAGCATTCACTCCCCGTCCCCCGCCTCAAACAGCAGCCGTCCACAGCGATCGTTGGGAAGACGATCTCCCGGCGGCCAGGGCAGTTACGGTAAGCTCGCGGCAAGGCTCTACTCTCTCCGAAGATGTTATATGTATGTGATTTCCCAGTCGTGGAGTCCCATCTGCTGTTGATTCTTTCCTTCGTCTTCTCCTCCCCAGTTACTTTGGTGTCTTCGATCGCCTTGCACAAATATGGAACTTGACGCCTACAAGCTTGAGGACCTCCACATCACCACCTCCCACGAGGAGGAAACATTGCCTGTTGCCGTTATCGAACGTGACTACATGGATGAGGATGACGAGGAGGAGGAGCCGCCAGTAATCTTATTCTTCAGGCGGGAGCCGAAAACACCGCTGGACTGGCATTGTCTTCTTCCCCAACACTTCCCCGACAAGGCTGGTGGTGCCCCTGTACGTGACATGTGCTATATATGCGTCATGGATTTGGTTTATATTCTATTCGAGCTTTCTTCTTTTATTATGAAAACTATATGGTTTTCTTCAGGCCTGGCTTGATCCTGTCAATCTGCCATCAGGCGAGTCAAGTAGCTGCGGCTTCTGTGGCCATCCGCTGCGTTTTGTCATCCAGGTTCTAGACATTAATTTTGTCTGTGGTTTGGTTACCTTTGCGCGGAAAGTCCATTTAGATTATGCAGCTTATATTAGTTTCTTATAAAATATAAATGTTGGGAATTGGGGAGAAAAATAAGTTTATTTCCTTTTATTATGCAGATCAATGCACCAATTTTGTGTAAGGAGACTGCCTACCATCGAACATTCTTTGTGTTCATGTGTCCGTCCATGGCTTGCCTTCTACGGGACCAGCAGGAACAAGGAAAAGACCGGGCAGGATATCCTAGAAGAAGGTAATAATGTTGGTAAATTTTTCGATTGTTCTAGCATTTAACCCAAAAATTTGCGAGCATTTATCTTGTTGATCGCTCATATATGTTGCAGCGTGAAGGTTTTTAGGTGCCAGCTGCCCAAAAATAATCCTTTTTACCCGGTCGAAGAGCCCGAGCCCGAGGGCTGCATTGGGACACAATGTACAGGAGGTATCGTTAATTGATTCAGTTATCTTGTTTTATATACCTGAGCATTTTTAGAGAAAGTGATAATATGGGTACCACGAGCACGTAACAGTAGGGAAAAACATAAAAACTTGGTTCATCTACCTCTAACACTTGTTGAGGCCAACAAAAGTATGGAGGGAGCTGTGAGGCATCCCTAGACGGCTAGACCATGTGGATGCGTCGTTGTTGTCGTCTGGGTTGTTGCCCTTCTTCTCCCACGACTTGGCCTTCCGGATCTCGCTGGTCCCATTGCACTCGTCGGTGGTGTGGGTGACAGGCTTCTCAGGTAGGCAGCATCAATATCTCCGAGTCGTGATTCTTTTGCGCACAAAATTGTTGCGCTGACTAGCCGAGGCTGCCTCCATTAGACGTGTTGGCGATGAGCTCGGAGCCACCGTTGCCTTTGCGCTTGTTGTTGTTGGAGTGCTTGCTACCGCTCTTTTTCTTGTCCTTGCTGGCCTTCTTGTTATTGTCATCGTCCAACGAGTCGTCCTTCGTGGAGTCTCAATCGGCGTACTTGTGTCTGATCGCCATCAGCTTGCCAATGGATGGGACGTCTTTGTGTAAGCGCTTGAGCTTATGGTTCCATGACTCCAAGGTGGTGTTATCCTCAAAGTGGGAGTGCACCATATCCACACCGAGGCCTTCTGCCAAGTTGATTAGGTTGGTGACATGGCGGTACCACTTGCGAGTGGACTCTCCTTCCTTCTGGACACAGTTCCTTGAGAGTGGCGCTTGCAGGTCCTCGATGGTGCTCGGGATCTTGGAGGTTCCCTCGAAGTTCTTGATGAAGACCTTCTTCTCTACGGCCCAAAAGTTTAGGGTGTTCATGGACAAGTTGTGGATCCGGGTGCGCATGGTGTCCTCTAGCATCAAGGGGAGGTATTTCATGCCGATTAAGGGTGTGGTATTCTAGATGTACGTCTTTGTAGCATAGTCGTGAGCCACGTCCCCGGGTTCATGTTGGCGTTGTAGCTTTTGCTCTCCCACGGCCCTTTGAAGCCGTTCGGGGAGCGCTTTGCTCGATGTCGGGTAAGAAGGAGCGGGGACCAAAGTCATCCCCGGCTCGGATGGTCTCATCTCCCTTGTTGAGGTGTTCGCACAAATATGGGGCGACGCGTTTGACCGACATTGAGCCTAGTTGTTGTTGATGGTATGTCGTGGGTCGTTTGCGACGAGTTTCGAGGTCGCGACGCGTTGTCGGGGACAGTCGGGATGTCGCGGGCAGGGTTGTGTTGAGTCATCGGGATGCCCTCTGGAACAAACTTCTCCAAGAAAACCACCGTGACCGTGGATCTGGTCCACCCTCTCTTGGGCGCCATTGTTGTTGCCGAGGAAGAAAGGGGTGAACTGGAGTTCCCAATTACGTCACGGTGGTGGAAAGAAAAAAGTCAAATCGATCCTTGGCCGCGCTTCTAGTCTATGTGGTCCGCGGGAGGGTTTGCACCCTCCATTGGCTTCATTTAATGTCTTCTCGCATTGAGATTCTCTATATATAAGCTTTTGCTGCCATGGTTTGCACTCTGTTTTCCATGCCCATCCGCATGTTTCATGCTAACCTGGCTGGTGTATATCTCTGAGATCTTGCATGGCTCTCTTGCTGATGAAAGTACTCTCACTCTGTTGCGCTCATGCTGAGAATAGTGAGGCTAAGCCCAAGCATCGCGACCTCCTTGTGATGACTCGTGCAATGATGATTGCCACCTCTCTTCCGTATCACTTTTGGGTTGAGGTTGTTTCAGCATCCACCTATAATAGCAACATTCAACGCGTCATTTCGACTGTTCTCATGATTACTCAATGCTTCGATTGTCTTGTTGTCTTTTCCATGTTCTTCTTGCCATGCAAAAAACTCCAGTGTTCAGTCTGTTGAGTGTTTCACGAGATTTGAATTTATGAGTCACTCCATTCTATACGCGTCCTTCCTCCTCGGATTTTTCTGTTGCAGATGTATGTTTTCTCACATTGCCTAATACACCTCACTACGTGACTCACGTTCCTACTTCTCCTTTGAGTCCCACTGTGACTGATCTTACATCGGCCTCCCCTCCTTCCTCTTCGCCTCCCTCGTCACCTACCTCTCCACCTATCTCACTGATGTCTCCTTCGTCTCCCTCGCCTATGATGATTCTTCCTTCTCCCTTTCATTTTCATAATTCCCGTCGTCCTTGCGTTGTGGATGATTCTCCCACCGTGCAATCTACTTCCGATGTATCGAATTCCTCGTTTCAGTCGATTCATAATCCCCGGGCTCAGCCTCGCCTCCCACCTGATTGGTATTCCCTTTCCTTATGTGGTCTTTCATTATCCTAGAGTCAACTTCTTACCGGGATGTTGTTCCTCATCGTGGATGGCAGTTTGCAATGGCACGGGATATTGCTGCGCTTGATCACGACACGTTCTCTCCTCCCATCTAATTCCGGTGTATCGACTTCCTCGTTTCAGCCGATTCATAATCCCCGTGCTCGGCCTCGCCTCCCACCTGATTAGTATTCCCTTTCCTTATGTGGCCTTTCGTTGTCCTAGAGTCGACTTCTTACCGGGATGTTGTTCCTCATCGTGGATGGCAGGTTGCAATGGCACAGGATATCGCTGCGCTTGATCACGACACGTTCTCTCCTCCCGGTGTTAGTCGCATCATGTGCAAGTGGGTATATAAGATTAAGACTCGGTCTGATGGTTCTCTTAATTGTTACAAAGCTCATGTTGTGGCTTGTGGCTTTCAGTAGGTGCAGGGCCGCGACTAGAGACATTAGCTCGTGTGGAACATATGACCATTGTCCGTTGTTTCCTTGTTGTGGCTTCGGTTTGTCATTGGTTTGTGTCTCGGCTTCATGTACTTTGTTCTTGATAGCATGGTCTTCTTCTATGACCTTAAACAAGCCCCCCGCGCCTGGTTTTAGTTTTGTGCCTCTCGTCGAGCGACCATGATCCAACGTTGTTTGTGCACTCCTCTCCTCGTGGTCGGAGTCTTCTCCTTATGGATGTTGATATTACATTGCCTTCGTTAAGGCCCGTATTGGCCTCTGCGGTACTTTCTCAGGTTTGAGGTTTCCTCCAACTCTGATGGCTTCTTCGTCTCCCAAAAAATATACATCCAGGATCTGCTAGCTCTTGTCGCTCTTGGTGATGGACGTGCGGTTGCGACTCATATGGAGCTCAATGTTCACCTTCGTGCCTCTAATGGTGACCCCTTAACGAATCTGACGCGCTATCTCCATTTGTTTGGGAGTCTTGTCTATGTAGCTTTCACTCGTCCCGATATATCTTGTCCATATTCTAAGCTAGTTCATTTTTGCTCCCGCCTCTGTCCACTATAGTCACGTCCTACATGTTCTACGATATCTTTATGGCATGATCTCTCACCATCTCTTCTTTCCCTGTTCTAGCCCCTTACACCTCCAATCATACTTTAATGCTACATGGGCTAGTCATCTGAAGGGTCATCGTTCGCCATTAACTTTCTACTTAGTGTGTTTTTTCTTGTTAGTTCTCTCATTACCTCGAAGACGAAAAAGCAAACTGTGGTCTCCCGTTTGAGTTTTGAGGTTGAATTGCGAGCTATGGCTCTCTTGACAGCAAAGGTTAGTTGGTTACGTTTGTTACCGGAGGATTTTGATTTTTCTGCCACAACACTGACTCCCCTCTGTGAGACAACATGACCGGGTGAAGCATGAGCTCACCAATCACATAGGTGTTGATGTCTACTTTATTTGTGCAGAATCAAGTTTCACTATTGGGCATGTTGAACGGGAATCCGGCACCTAGAGGGGGGGGGGGTGAATAGGTGTTATTACAAATTTTAGGTCTTTTCAAATTTAGGCTCAACACGAAGGTAAATTCTCTAGATATGCAACTACGGTGAATTTACCTAAATGAGAAACTAAGCAATAATAAGATAAGCAAGTAAGGGAGCAAAGGTAAAGGGAACCAAGTGAAGCACGCGGAGACGAAGATGTAATCCCGAGTTCCACCCAAGGGTGTACGTCTCGTTTGGAGAGGTGTGCGCTACCGCAACAGGTTAGCCGCAACGCCACAAAGGCTCACCTTCTTCTCCGATGAACTCAACCACAAAGGTTTCGAGTCCACCTTCCACTATTGATCCCCTTTTAGGGCGGAGATCGAATCCCTTACAAACGCTTGAGGCACACACCCACAACTGAATTGGGGGCTCCCAAGAAGACCACAAAAGGTCAAGGACCACAAAAGGTCAAGGTAACACCAAGAGTACAACAATGGTGAACTAGGTTTTCCCACCGGAAACCCTAGCCATGAAATCCCCAAGTGAATGGGGGAGAAATGCAAATCCCTTCGGTGAGGATGTAGATCCGGGCCTTCTCCTCCAATCCTCCAAAGATCAATGAATTTGGGTGGGGGGATTGGGAGATCTTGATGATTTGAGCTTTCAAGAATGGTAGGAGAGAGAAAATCTGAGAGCTAACTGTTCTTGAGTGAGTGAGGGGGTATTTATACTCCCCCTCAAAATCTGGCCGTTGGCTGTCTTGGGCACCCGGAAATTCCGGTTTAAGTAACACCGGAAATTCCGGTCACCCGGAATATCCGGGCCTTTGAAATTTCCGAGCTGAATTTCCGATTGGAGTCAGTGCCACTTCTGAATCTTGACTTAGCCGATTTTCTGAGGTTGACTCGGAATATCCGGGTTGGTGAACCGGAATATCCGGGTCCTTGAAATATCCGAGCTGATTTTCCGATTGGAGTCAGTACCACTTCTGAATCTTGACTTAGCCAATTTTCCTGAGGTTGACTTGGAATATCCGGGTTGGGAACCGGAATATCCGAGTCCTTGAAATTTCCGAGCTGATTTTCCGATTGAACTCAGTAGTACTTCTGAACTTGACTTAGCCAATTTTCTGGGGATGACCCGGAATATCCGAGTTGGGGAACCGGAATATCCGGGTCTGGGAAGAATTCCAGAAACTCTTTTTCTCTACAATTTGGCTTTAGGATTTGTGATATGAGTTTCACCCAAACTGAAATATTTAGCAATAGGATTAGTATATCATTGGTATTGTTAACTAACACACAAAACACTAGGGATTAAGAAATGTTCTTTCAATCTCCCCCTTTTTGGTGTTAGATGACAATACCAAGATTTGCATAGAAACAAAACGCAATATCATGTTTTTGGCAGAAAATGGCTCCCCCTAAATAAATGCAAGTATGCAACACAAAATAACAAAGGATAGGAGCAATTTTATAACAACAACCACACGATATCACAAAGAAGACACGAGACAAAATGTAAGATTATGGAAGCAATTGAGACTAGATAGATTTTCATACCTTGTGTATATAGAATGTGAAGAGAATACCAACACAATCAATTCGAAGTCTCAACCATAATATAAAGATAGCATCAACCATTGTCTCAATACAAAGTTATCACAAATGAAATAAAGAGAGTTTCACAAGAAACTTAAAACACGATAAATGGACACAAGCGCAAATAAAAGATAAACGCATAAGTTTGTGCCCGACCCTTGCAAATCCCCGAAGAAGTCCTAGTAGAGCAACTTCTCCCCCTTTGGCATCGAAACGCCAAAAAGGAAGAAGAGCGATGCTACGTCCCTATGGAAGTCTTCAGTCCGAGGGGTACTCCTCATCATCATCATCACCAGCATCCTCATCATCATCATCATCTTCTTCATACTCCTCAGACGCGGCCTCCTTATCATCATCTTCCCCCTCATCATCATAGTCATAGCCAGTGGTGTACGAGCTGCCGCCAAGGTCCTGGTCAATCAGTGTCCACGGAGCCAAGGAACCCTGGTTCCACTGAGCAAAGGACAGGGGCTCAGACAGAGCAGCAGGAGCAGGAGAGCCAGAAGCATGGTGAAGGATCAAGTCTTGCTTGTAATCCAGCTGACGGCGATCCTTGTAGGCGTTGTATTGCTCTTTGCGGATGTCCACATTCATGCAAAGGATGTTGCGCTGGAACCAGTTCAGCTTCTTGACATGCGCATGAGTGGTAGGAACATGAGTAGAGGTAGCAGCAGCCCTCCTAGCATCACCCATGAAAGATCCACCTGTAGCTGATGTAGTCGAAGGCCTAGGAGGGGGCTTGACCACAGTCTTCTTCTCATAGAGCTTCTTGAAGTCATGTGGCACCAAATCACTGCTGCTGAAGTTGTAGTCAGGGAACTTAAACTGGAGGAGCTTCATTATGTAAGGAGCATAAGGTATGGAGACCTTGGTGGTCATAGCTTCATACATCTCATTGTAGATGTAATCCATCACATCTACTCTCCAGTCAGTATCAGAACCCGAGTCCTCCACAATGCGGTTGGCGTGAAGGAGCAGGTTGCAGAGAGGGGTAACCACGTTGTCGTTGTTGCCACCACTCGGTGCAATGTTCTCACGCAGGATGCGCACAAGAACATCATACAAAGGGAGCAAGTCACGAGTGAATCCAGTGGTGGCTCCCACACCATATAAGTGAGCTGTCTCCTTTTTGTTGAGCTTGTATGGGGAGTGCATGCGAGTGCCTTGGGGATTGTCACCATCAAACCTGTAGCCCAGTACCTTGCCAAACTCCTCGAAGTTGGACTCACAATATGATTCCCCAGTCATCCACTTCATGGTCTTCTTCGAGTCACCCTTGATCACTAGGGTGGCGAAGAACTGCATTACAAATTGCGCGTTGTAGGCACAACGGATGAGCGCCAACCTCTCCAAACCCATGGTCTTCACAATGTGGATGGCCTCAGCAAATGCGGTTTTCTTCTGCAGAGATGCAAAGTCAAACGGGTGCATGGGTCGAATGGGCTTCGACAGTGAGAGATAGAGATCCACGAATATGTGCTCTTGCGCTTGGCACCAAAAGCTGCGATCATCGAGATAGTTGTCTCTTGCGCTGAGGTACCAGTCCCCCTGCCTCAGCTGAGAGTAATCCAGAGAATTCATCTTGGAGTAGTCCTGACGTTGGGGACTAGGGACATTCTTTCTCTTCTTGGATGAGGGCTTGCTGGCAACAGCTTTCTTCTTCCTCTGAGTTACAGGGGCCTTTCCCTTGTTGACTGGTTGCTTATGGACAGGTGCTCTACCTGTGTTCCTTGATCCCCCTGCGGACGGACTTCCACCTGAACCTGTGAATTTGAGCATAGAGGGTAGCATAAGGTAAGTGCACACAAGTCAGGAGATAAAACACACATCAGATAGGCATTTGATGAATCATATGTAGTTAAACATGAGTTAATCTTAAAATTGCAGTGTTTGACTCGGAATATCCGGTACAGATATGACCGGAAATTCCGGGGTACCGGAAATTCCGAGTCAATCTGAACCGGATATTCCGAGTCAGACAGAAACTGCAGATCTGAGATTGACTCGGTCTAAAACTAGATCGATCCAACATAATGCAAAACTAATGTATGTAGAAGACAGAGAATAGTCCTAGAAACAATCTCTACCAAGCAACATTGAAACAAATAACTCCACATCAAGATCCAAGTGCAAGCACATAAGGAAGAAGAAAAGTGAAGTTACCCTCATCCATTGAGGCCATTGCTTGGAGGAGTGAGTTCCCGGGGCGGAGGAGGAGCAGATCCGGCCGAGAAAGAGGTTCCCCGGCGGTCGGAGTGCTCCGGAGGGACTTGGGAACAGCAGGGGCGGCGGCTGGAGGAGAGGGAGGTCGGGGGTGGAAGAAGGGCACTAATGAGCCCTTCACCCCGAGCCTGCCCTTATATTTCTGGACAAACTGCCAGACCGGATATTCCGGGTGTAACTTACACCGGATATTCCGGGTCACCGGATATTCCGGTTCAAAATGAACCGGATATTCCGACCTGCTGAACCAAAATTTGCAGTTCTCAAAAGGATGACTTGTGTGCAATAGAGAGAAATGTTTTCAAGGGAAAGTAGGCTTGGGATAGATTTTCAAACTGATATTGGTACACCATACTCAACTCACAACAACCAAATCGAACCAAAAGAGCCAAGTTGAGTAGGTTTCCCATATGCATGAAAAGGAGGGCAAATAGCAACAAAAAAGCTCCAAATAACATCAACTCTTCAAGGAGAAGAGGTCGGTGGCCGAGGCCACCATGTAGGAGTGTATGGCATGTTACCGCGAAGATGTATCTTGGGTACATAACCAATACTCGTCGTTTTAGCTCATTAGTCACAAGAATGAATATAGAGATAAAAGAACACTTGCTATCGGCATAATGGGGGGAGGGATGGTCCAATGTATTAGGACCGCACTCCCCCTATTTCCATGCCTACATCTAAACTAGATAAGATGCAATTACGCCCTAGGTGAGTGTGCAAGCGATCAAGCCAAGGACCTCGAATCAATGATATTAAGCTCATTCCTCAAAAAGCAAAACCTTCCTTCCTCAAGGGGCTTCGTGAAGATATCCGCCAATTGATCCCTTGTGCCCACATATGATAAGTCAATGTCTCCACGGGCCACATGATCTCTTATGAAATGATGGCGGATCTCAATATGCTTGGTTCTTGAATGTTGCACTGGGTTGTAGGCAATCTTGATGGCACTTTCGTTGTCACATAAAAGAGGCACTTTGTCGCAATCGACTCCGTACTCAAGTTTGCCTCATCCATAGCAACTGAGTGCAACAACTAGCGGCTGCAACATATTCGGCTTCGGCGGTGGAGAGAGATATGCAATTTTGCTTCTTAGAAGACCAACTCACCAAGGACCTCCCAATAAATTGACAAGCACCGGAGGTTGACTTCCTATCATCATGATCTCCCGCCCAATCGGAATCCGTGAATCCACATAATGAGAAATTTGCATCCTTGGGATACCACAATCCATAAGTTGGGGTATAAGCCAAATATCGAAAGATTCTCTTGACCGCCACATCATGGTTTTCTTTAGGAGCCGCTTGATATCTTGCACACACTCCTACGGCTAGCACTATATCCGGTCTAGATGCACAAAGGTAGAGGAGAGATCCAATCATGGAGCGGTATACCTTTTGATCCACATCCTTACCCTTCGGGTTGAGCTCAAGGTGGCATTTGGTTTGCATTGGAGTAGAGGCACCCTTGAGATCAAGCAACTCGTACTTTTTGAGCATGTCTTGAATGTACTTTGCTTGGTTGATGAACGTTCCTTCCCTCAATTGTTTGATCTCAAATCCGAGGAAGAACTTCATCTCGCCCATCATAGACATCTCAAACCTGTCAGTCATAAGCTTAGAGAATTCTTCGTTAAATGCTTTGTTAGTCGATCCAAATATAATGTCATCCACATATAATTGACAAATGAAAAGCTCTCCATTAACTTTCTTAGTGAAAAGTGTGGGGTCGATTTCCCCAACTTGGAATCCACGGTCTACAAGTAGTTCTCTAAGGTGCTCGTACCACGCTCGTGGGGCTTGTTTAAGGCCATAGAGTGCCTTATCCAACTTGTAGACATGGTTCGGATACTTGAGGTCCTCGAACCCCGGTGGTTGCTTAACATAAACAAGTTCATTTAGTGGACCATTTAGAAAAGCGGATTTAACATCCATTTGTTGCAACTTAAAGTTATGGTGAGAGGCATAGGCAAGAAGAATACGGATTGACTCAAGTCGAGCCACGGGCGCGTAGGTTTCTCCAAAGTCAATGCCTTCAATTTGAGAGTAACCTTGAGCCACCAATCTTGCCTTGTTCCTCACCACCATGCCATGTTCATCTTGCTTGTTCTTGAATATCCACTTGGTGCCGATAACATTGCGGCAATCTTTGGGTCTTTCCACCAACTTTCACACTTTGTTGCGCTCGAAGTTGTTGAGCTCTTCATGCATGGCATCAAGCCAATCTTTATCTTCAAGAGCTTCAAAGACCTTCTTGGGTTCCACCATGGAGATGTGAGCTTGATGTTCACTAAAGCTTGCGAGTTGTCTTCGGGTAGAGACCTTGCTTCTCACATCACCAAGCACCTTGTCAAGAGATAGAACTCTTAATTCTTGTGAGGTGCCAACCCTATTCAAGCGGCGGATCTCGATTTCCCTCCGAGTGGTGGGAGGAATCGCTTGATCATCTTTATCATTCATGTCTCCGCCTTGACTGAATTGATGGCCTTGATCAACCATTGGAGTGGTGTCCATTGGTGAGGGAGAGGGTTGATCTTGGCCTTGCGAACTGCCATCGGAAATGTCAGCATGACCGGATATTCCGGGTTCAGGAACCGGAAATTCCGGACCACCGGACTTTCCGAGTACATCTTGACCCGGATTTTCCAGTCCTCCGGACATTCCAGGAGCAGCTGTAGAAACTTGTTCTTCTTCTTGGCTAGGTGCATTGGGCACGGTGTTGTCGATGTGTGTTTCTTGTGTTGGGGTGGTCACCACTTGTGAAGAACTTGGTCCTTGTTGATCAACCTCATAATAGAGTTCAACGGGGCGGTGGACTCCCAACCCCATTCTTCGGATAGCATCTTGAGGTTCATCATCACCTACACCGGAAACACCACTTTGCTCCACGAGGGAGCCGTCATTCTCCTCGAACACCACACTACAAGTTTCTATGATTATGCGCGAGGCCTTATCATAGACTCTATAAGTGTGGGATTCGGATCCGTAGCCCACAAATGTCCCTTCAAGAGACTTAGAATCAAACTTGCCCAAACGAACACCTTTGATGAGATAAAAACACTTACAACCAAATACTCGGAAGTAGGAGATATTGGGTTTGTTCCCGGTGAGCACTTCATAAGGTGTCTTCATGAGTCCTTTGCGAAAGAAGAGCCGGTTGGATGAATGGCAAGCGGTGTTGACGGCTTCGGCCCAAAAGTTATGAGGGGACTTGAACTCGGCCATCATCGACCTTGCCATCTCAATAAGTGTGTGGTTCTTCCTTTCGGCTACACCATTTTGTTGGGGAGTATAAGCAGCGGAATATTGATGACGAATCCCTTCTTCACTAAGGAACTCGTTTAAGGTGTAGTTCTTGAACTCGGACCCATTGTCACTTCGTATCAGCAAGATAGGGACATTGTGTTGACGTTGAGCTTCATTGGAGAAGTCGATGATAGTTTGTTGAGTCTCCATCTTCGTCTTGAAGAAGAAAACCCATGTGTATCTTGAATAGTCATCAACAATCACCAAGCAATATTTCTTGCCACCAAGACTAGCTTCCGGAATGGGACCAAAGAGGTCAACATGGAGAAGCTCCAAAACCCTCTTTGAAGAAATGATGGTCTTGCTTGGATGGTAGATGTCATGCATTTTTTCTTCAACACACGCCCTACACATTCGATCCTTCGAGAAAGAAACATGGTCTTTTAGTCCTAGGATATGGCCACCCTTGTGGAGACTTTGCAAAGTCCTCATGTTGACATGGGCTAGTCGGCGATGCCATAGCCAACCCAAGTCCGCCTTTGCGAATAGGCATATTGTATGGGAAGTGGTGACTCCGGAGAAGTCAACCACATAGAGCCCATTCTCAATGTACCCAACGAAAGACACATTGAGAGACTTGCTCCGCAAGAGAATGACCATTTCCTTTTCGAAGACAACGGTATAACCCAAACAAGTTAAGGAATGGACGGAGATCAAGTTGAAACCTAGGGACTCGACAAGCAAGACATTCACAAGTGTGATGTCCGGTGCCACTACCACCTTGCCGAGCCCTATTACCTTAGACTTAGAATTATCACCATATGTAACGGTCATTTGATCATCATTGGGCTTCAACTCCGTTACAATATCCTTGCTTCCGGTCATATGACTAGTGCACCCACTATCAATTATCCATTTCGATCCTCCGGAAGCAAGGCCCTACACACAATCAATTGTTGGGTTTAGGTACCCATTTTGCAATGGGTGCCTTTTGGTTAGCAACAAGGGTCTTTGGTACCCAAATAGCATATTCAATGTAACCATCAAAAGGACCAATGTATCTAGCATAGACATCCCCATAATAATCAACATATAAAGCATAGTTGGGGTTAGATATGCCCGCAAAGTCATTACGAGTGGGAGTGCCCCTTGTGGCATTTCTACTCGCAATGTCAACCTTCTTGGCTTGTGCGGACTTGGTCTTCTTCTTGATCTCCTTCTTCTCCTTAGCAACATAGCCTAGACCTTCCTTACCCTTGTGGGGCACTCGCTCATGAAGAGGAGTAGTGAGTGTCCCCTTACCTTTATCAAGAGAGGTCTTGGGCTTGGTTGCCATAGAAGGAACAAACATAACCCTAGCAATACCCTTCACAACATTTGCATTAGCATTCAAAGGAGTAGAGGTGCTAGGTTTCTCAAGAGTAGATATCCGAGATTGGAGTTGATCACGAGACTTGAGAAGACGTTCGTGATCACTTGTCAACACCTTGTGAGCATTGTCAAGTGACTCGAAGTCTTCGCAAAGTCTAGCATGAGCAACTACAAGCTCGGACTTTTCATTTTGCACAATTTTACATTTAGCAAAGTAGAGATCACGATCCTTAGTGATCTTAGCAAGTTGCTCCTCGAGGAGAGCATGAGCTTCTTGTTCATCTTCGAGAGAGGATTGGAGAGACACCTTAGCGTGTGCATCCTCTCTCTCAATCTCACCTTTTAGTTCAAACTCATCCTCAAGCTCACCTATACGACTCATGATTGAGCCAAAGTGTTTTTTTCCTTCTCCTTGCAAGTTAGTCATGAATTTATCAAAAGCAATGATTTCTTCCTTGACTTCTAAGCTCATAGCATCATCAATGTCATGTGATATGGAGTTGGGGGATAATTGTACCTCGGATGTCTTTGCCATAAGACATCTTGCATTCTTGACGATGGGGCTCTCGTTTGGTGAGGAGAAGAGTGATGGAGGTGTGGAAGACATGGCTAGTGCGGCCACTTGCGTTGGAGTATCCTCCTTGTCACTATCTTCATCATCGGTGGGATATTGCTCTTGAGTCACCAAGACAATCTTTTGGTTCTTCTTGAAGAAAGCCTTCTTCATGGGCATGGGCCCCTTGCCCTTCGTCTTGGCCACGAGCCTCCCACCATGATCCTCTCTTCTCTCCCATGGGCAATCGGCAACAAAGTGACTCTTGTCATCGCAGTTATAGCAAAGCCTCACTTTGTTGAATGGCTTTCCTCCGTTGGGGGGAAACTTCTTGTCAATCCTTGCTTTGGCCCTTCCGGGGTTCTTCCAAAAGGTTCTTGCCGCAAGACCCATGTGTTGAGTGAGAGTGCTTGAGAGAGCTTCACTAGATGGCTCGACTTGATCATCACACTCCTCTTCATCCTCTTCTTCAACGGTGGCCTTCAAAGCAATTGAGGCATGCTTGTGCATCCCTATGGCTCTAGCTCTTGCATCTTGCGCAATCTTGGAGGCCACCTTGTATGCGGTCATCTCTTGCATAACTTCATTGGATGTCATCTTTGCAAAGTCATGTCTCCCTTGGAGTGTCTTCAAATACGTGTCCTCAAAGGGCATGAGAGCGGTCACAAACTTCCTCTTGATCCAAGCATCATTGATGTACTCCGCCCCGAGGTTCTTGAAGGAGTTGGCAACCAACACCAACCTCCGGTACATGTCCTCGTGGCTTTCTCCATCCAACTTGTAGAACCCTTCCACCTCATTGCATAAGGCATCATACCGGTTCTTCTTCATGCTCTCATTCCCAACGAAGATGTCGGAAAGAGCATTCCAAACTTCCTTGGCGGTGGAGAATTGTTGAATGAGCGCCATGTCCTTCTCTCCAACGGCCATTTGGAGTTGATGAAGAGCGGTGGCGTTGAGTTGGCTATCAACCACCTCTCTTCTCGTCAAGTTGGTTGGATCATGGGGCTTGTATCCTTCTTCAATGATGCGCCAAAGCTCAATGGAGGCACTACATAGATGAGACTTCATTAGAAATACCCATTGAGAGAAATGAGTAGGTTTAAGCTTAGGAGGATCACTTCTAAAGTTTACATGAGGGTGAGGGATAGGAGGGTTAGGAGAGTAATTATGGTTGACATTATGAAATTCCTCTCCTTTGGGGGTGTTAGAGGAGCTAGGTGGTTCATCCTTTTCCGCCATCCCGGGAACACTTGAGGTAACATGTTTGGACCCATCCGAAGATGACTCCTTAGAGTTCCCCGCATGTTCCTTAGGAGGAGGAGAGGGAGAAGTAGCCTCAGGCTCCTTAGACTTCAAGAGTGCCATGAGCATCTCATTCATCTTTAGGAGTTGGGCCTCCAACGACGATCTCATATCAATAAGATCGGCCATGGTTGCCCCTTTGGCTAACGCCTCCTTCTCCGCCTCTAATTTTTCACGGGCGGCCCTCTCGGCATCGGATTCCGTCATCGTTGAACTTAAGCGGTTAAGCCCTTAAAAGTGAACAAGGCTCTGATACCAATTGAACGGGAATCCGTCACCTAGAGGGGGGGGGTGAATAGGTGCTATTACAAATTTTAGGTCTTTTCAAATTTAGGCTCAACACAAAGATAAATTCTCTAGATATGCAACTACGGTGAATTTACCTAAATGAGAAACTAAACAATAATAAGATAAGCAAGTAAGGGAGCAAAGGTAAAGGGAACCAAGTGAAGCACGCGGAGACGAAGATGTAATCCCGAGTTCCACCCAAGGGTGTACGTCTCGTTTGGAGAGGTGTGCGCTACCGCAACAGGTTAGCCGCAACGCCACAAAGGCTCACCTTCTTCTCCGATGAACTCAACCACAAAGGTTTCGAGTCCACCTTCCACTATTGATCCCCTTTTAGGGCGGAGATCGAATCCCTTACAAACGCTTGAGGCACACACCCACAACTGAATTGGGGGCTCCCAAGAAGACCACAAAAGGTCAAGGACCACAAAAGGTCAAGGTAACACCAAGAGTACAACAATGGTGAACTAGGTTTTCCCACCGGAAACCCTAGCCATGAAATCCCCAAGTGAATGGGGGAGAAATGCAAATCCCTTGAGGATGTAGATCCGGGCTTTCTCCTCCAATCCTCCAAAGATCAATGAATTTGGGTAGGGGGATTGGGAGATCTTGATGATTTGAGCTTTCAAGAATGGTAGGAGAGAGAAAATCTGAGAGCTAACTGTTCTTGAGTGAGTGAGGGGGTATTTATACTCCCCCTCAAAATCTGGCCGTTGGCTATCTTGGGCACCCGGAAATTCCGGTTTAAGTAACACCGGAAATTCCTGTCACCCGGAATATCCGGGCCTTTGAAAATATCCGAGCTGAATTTCCGGTTGAGATCAGAACCAATTCTGAACTTGACTTAGCCGATTTTCTGAGGTTGACTCGGAATATCCGAGTCCTTGAAATTTCCGAGCTGAATTTCCGATTGGAGTCAGTGCCACTTCTGAATCTTGACTTAGCCAATTTTCCTGGGGTTGACTCGGAATATCCGGGTCCTTGAAATTTCCAAGCTGATTTTCCGATTGGAGTCAGTACCACTTCTGAATCTTGACTTAGCCAATTTTCCTGAGGTTGACTCGGAATATCTGGGTTGGGAACCGGAATATCCGAGTCCTTGAAATTTCTGACCTGATTTTCCGTTTGAAGTCAGTAGTACTTCTGAACTTGACTTAGCCAATTTTCTGGGGATGACCCGGAATATCCGAGTTGGGGAACCGGAATATCCGGGTCTGGGAAGAATTCCAGAAACTCTTTTTCTCTACAATTTGGCTTTAGGATTTGTGATATGAGTTTCACCCAAACTGAAATACTTAGCAATAGGATTAGTATATCATTGGTATTGTTAACTAACACACAAAACACTAGGGATTAAGAAATGTTCTTTCACATGTGTCTTCTGAGTTACAGTTAGTGGATTTATTCACGAAGACGACCCGGACTAGAGCACAACATGTGTTTTTGCCCTCCAAACTCTGTTTTTTGAAACTTTAAGGGGGCAAAAGTTTTGCCCCAATCAATTAAATAAGAGAGAGTAATACAACATACACATCCAAAGTTACAACGTGACTACTCTCCCGACATTATTTGTCCCAACTTTTTTTGCGCCGGCAACAACCCTAAGGCGACACTCACGCTTAATCTTATCTAACAAAACTTGAATGGGGGCGTGTTTGTGTTGGAACACGCGAGCGTTTCTTTCATTCCAAAATCCAAACTTCCCAAGAGACAAGAAGGGCAAGAGAAGCCCATGATTTTCTCCGAGAGATTTGAAGCCACCAATCATGGATGCTAATTGTTGGCCAATTGTTGATATGGAGGTCATGTAGGCCAAGCCAATGTTGGATGTTCTCCCAAATGCACATGGTGTGCCGACAATTGACAAGTAGGTGGTTTGTAGACTCCAGCGCTCTCTTACAAAGGGGGCAATCACCACAATTTGCCCACCAGCACGTAGCCAAGCGGTCCGCCTTCCAAAGCCTATTGTGTGAGGCAAGCCAAGCGAAGAACTTAACTTTGGGAGGTGCCCAAATCTTCCAAATCTTCGTAGTGATCTCATTAGAAGTTGCCCCAAGGAATTGTGCGCCGATGACGTCATATATTTTCCACTAGCCGTAAGCTTCCAAGTGATCTCATCGTGGGTTCCTCATCAAGTTGCACGTTGGAGAGGCATAACTAAAGCTTGACGTATTGGGCAATGTGTTGGAGGGAAAGCTCCTCAATTAGGGTGATTTTGTGCACCCAATTATTGTTTTCTAACTCTTTCTTGGTGCTCCATTTTTTGTATGTGGATGTGTCGTAGATGAGAGGGGTGATGTCTTTTGGCTTCTTGCCATCGAGCCAAGGGGCTTACCAAAACGAAGTCTGGCTCTATCTCCCACCGAGATGGTGGTGGCGGCGTAGAAAAGGCCAATATCTTCTTTGGTGCAAGGGTTTCCGGTGCCAATCCAAATTTTTGAGTCATCCGTCCACTCTAGCCATGGCCACCGTAGTCGGAGAGCTCTTGCAAATTTCTCGGTGTTGAGAACCCCAAGTCCCCCAAGGTTTTTGGGGGCGGTACACAAGTTTCCAATTCACCTTGCACTTTGCCCGGGTAGTTTCGTCTTTACCCGCCCATAAGAAGGCTCGTTCTATGTTGTTGTGGAAGGTTGATGATCCGGTGGGCATAATGAGAGGGATCAAGCAATATATGGCTTGCGAGGTGAGCACGGACTTGATGAGAGCCACATGGCCAGCTGTGGTGATGAGGTTGCCATTCCAAGAGGGGAGCTTCCCGGCAATCTTGTCCTCTAAGGGTTGGAAATCCGCCCTTTTAAGCCTCCAAACTAAAAGGGGTAGCCCAAGGTATCGCAAAGGAAAAGAATGCGGGCCGCCGGGATGCTCTCAAGCACGTCATCAAGGTCAACGTTCCCACACCTAATTGGCACAAAGGAGCTCTTTTGGAAATAGGCACAACTTAGTTCGAGTGGGGGAGGAGGGGTGTTAATGTATATCTGGGTATAATCCATTGTATAAGTGGTTTCCTGCACTTTGCCACACATGTACGTATATTGGCTTTTGGCCCCGTGTGATTGTGGTTCATTGTTTAATAATAACTACTGAACGTACAACTATCTTGGGCACCATAATTTTTAATATTAGTGACTTCTTCCCCTCCAGACAGATTTGGATAATGTTGATGTCTCTTGAAAGCGCAGCCTCAGGGTTGACATGATATGTAAATAAGAACACCTGATAATTCATTTCTCTATTTAATGCTTCCATTAGGATTGCGTGCTCGGCTTTGTGATTGGTGTGGTACATGGAAAGGTGAAAAGCCTTGCAACCGCTGTAGGAAAGCAAGCTATTGTTCTGAGAAGCACCAGGTATATATTCATTAATCAGACAATCGTCATGTTTATTTTTCTTTATCTTTTAGTTTTTGCTGCTTTGATCGTTAGATATTACTATTTTTGGGTGAATCATATTGTGGTGTTATTATTCAGGAAAGCCATTGGCGCGCTAGACACCAGAATGATTGCTGTCAAGTAGCAGGTTCATCCGATGGCTCTATTCTGCCAGGTCAACGAAAAGGTTGTTTCCTTAGTGCTCTTTGATTTCTTAAATGTGTCTCCAATGTAATTTATTTTTAGTTTCAACTATTTACAGTATTGACTGGCATTGCATGGCCTGAATATGTGCTGGATTATTATGAGGAGACCTCTTGTTCCTCTAGTTGTGACGGAAATAGTTCAGAACAGTCAGTGGTGGAAGGACAAAACGAACCAGATGACATAACATTGGCATTGATGGATCAATTTGAGGTTTGTTATTTGCCTGTTATGCTTTGTCATGTCTTTACTTCATTGCCAGTGTTTTTTAGTACCATAATACAAATGCTTATGTAGGCTGATGAAGATAATACATGTTGGGCATCCTATGAGGACCGTACCTCAGGACATCCACGAAATCGAGGTCAAGTGTTGAGGTGATTGTGAACCAGAGTCATGAATTTGTTTTGTTTTCACCCTTTCGTGTATGCAACGTGTATGCAAATTAGTGTTAGGTCCTACTAGATAATCATGTACTTTATCAACTTTAATCATTAACTTGTAGAATATCAAAGGCTATACTCATCGTCTTGGCTAAATACAACAAAATAAAACCGTATGAGTACTAGAATTGTGTGTTTGACATGGGAAAAACCACTTCGGAAAAGGGGGAGGTATGTTTTCATGCGCCAAGGGATATGGATGTGCCCGTGTACAATAGTACATAAAGAAAATAGATGAAGAAACAATATTATGTAATCTCATGGATAACAAATACAGTTGCTGATGTTTTCCCTCCAAGGTCTACTTGACCGGCTAGGGCGACTGTGCCAATGTGGTCTCCTCGTTCCTAAGACCTCGGAAGACTCCCAGTTAATTTTACTTTCACAGGTTGAATCGAGAGACACCTGCGATTCAGTCTTGTGATCGTCTTAATCATCTTTGCTTCACTTCTCCATGCATCATGATGGTGGAGTTTGTATGTGGGCTGTATTTCCTTGTCGATACTTTGCACGGTTTAGTGGTTCTGGAAGCACCTCAACGCGGTCATCTTCAATGCCGCACAGCCTGATGTCTACCTCTGCGGGGTATCACGAGGAGGCCCAGGATTGGTCAACGGTGGGAGCGAAGGGGCTTGCGGAGCTGCTCTCTGCGGGGCCTAGTTGTTAGAGGCGTCGTGTTTTATTACCCCGTCGAGGACAAAAAACGTTTTAGCTGAAACTCTAGCAAATCCTCGATAGCTGTTTCAGGGGTCTCTTTGCATAACTAAGCATAGTTTTAATTAATCTGCAGGTACTGTGGGAAGGAGAATGCAGAACCTCTCTGGGCGGTATCATCTGGGTCTCTAAAAAGTGTTGATACTCCATCGTGCATCTATTGCAATGGTCCACTTGGCTATGAATTTCAGGTACATAAGTTTCAGTCTTCAATAAACTATTGAAAATGGAAATGTATATGTTTCAAAGCACTATGTGGGAATCACAACTCTTGACTGAGACCAACTGATGTGTTTTTCTTGGTAGAGGTGATCTCTAAACATCGGCATATATTCACTGGCAACACAAACATTTTTTTCTTCAATGCACTATTCTCTGGCACAAGCCCATGCACACTCACATCACCTTTTGTCAACAAAAAAAAATCATCTGATCTCATTCCAAAAAAATGTATTAAAATGTGAGGCTCTGAACCAATGCAAATTTGAGTTCTTTGTCTTACATTCTTGTGCACAAGCTACTCCCGGATGAGAGATTTATCATTTCTCTCTGTGAGGCCACTCCTCCATTTTAGTAATAATACTCTAAGTGGCAATATTGGAAAGAGCTAACACCACACTATTGTTGACTTGTTCAGCATGTCCTAAGAGAGCACTGCATTAGCAATTTAGCATACATCGGATCTGTTTTGTATAAATTTAGTGCATTTTCTTATTCCACATATAATCTAGATGTTTTAATATTTAAATCTGGTCACCGCAGATGCTAGTTATGATCTGTTTAACACCATAAGAAGTTGCATATATCATAAGTAAATGCATTTGCAATATATACTTTTACAGATTCCCCGTATCACATAATGGAACAATAGTTATCTCAAGAGTTTGTGATAGGATAACCGATTGATAGCAGGGACAGAAGGTTCGGGTACATGTCTGCGGATTGCTGATTTCTCGATACCCACTTCTCTTTTGCCAGAAGAGGTGCAAATAGACCCCAAATGGGAACTTATATTTGTTAAAAAAATTGGAACTTATTAAGCCTTCATATAACAAAGAAAATATTGTTGGTGAAATACGGCAGTAAAATTATTGGTGAATAAAAATTATCACATATAGCATAAGCCTTTAATTTAGTGCATTCTCTTATTCCACATTCTATGTTGTGTTTTGGGATCACTGTATTTTTTTTTCACAATGCATGCAGGTAATGTCACAACTGCTCTATTTCTTCCACGTTGAAAATGAACCAAACTCTCTTGATTGGACAACAATTATTGTGTACACATGTCGAGGATCGTGTGATACAAATGACAGCTACAAGGAAGAATTTGTATGGGTTCAGTTAACGCCGCCGATGACAAGAACATACCGCACCACTTAAAGCCCAGCTTGTTTGTAACACTTCTGAATACATATTTCTCATTCGGTTATCAGTTTTCTTCATTTTCATGCTAAAGATGGTGATGATATCCTGTGATTAAAACTAAAGGTCGCTATTCCTAAAGAACTTATGATCTACTTGCTTTCATATTCTGAAAGTATTTGCAATTGGAATATTTATTCTTCTGAAGTATTTCAGATGATGGGTATACTTGAAGCAAATGCACATTCATATGATAGAGAACAAATGACACGATTTTCTTTTGTTTACCGTTTCTGCTTGGAAACCTGTCTGATGTGATGTTCTCATGCAGACAGTTAAATTTTTCTTGGTTGATTTGGTGTAATCCAGTCATGGATATTTTTGTATTGACTTATGTCTATACATTTGGAACGATCGGATGACGCATCTTTTCCTTTTGGCACATCTGTTCGATGCGATGATTTATGAAAAGTATAAAGCAATAGTAAATATACAGCGCACTGGCATCATACAAATAAAAAAAACAGGTAGAAATAATTCCTGACTAGTCTAGGTCCCCGAATAATTCTTTGAAGTTCCTCCGCTCAAAGAGGTGTTAAACCGTCCACCACCTATGGGAAACAACACACGGAAATCAACGAGCTCTCTCTATATGCTGTACATAAAAGGTGAAGCTGACACCGTAAGTGACCATACCATAAGGACATAACCCACAAACTTACACTCTCCATACTTTCCAGGATGGCTTCACCATTCACAGTTGCCTCATCTTTTTTATGTAAGACTAAGTACCGTGCTTTAATATACTAATCTAGTAACATCACCCATGCGTGTATGTGTATTTGTGCATATTCGTCATGTTGGCAGCACGTCTTCTTTAAACTTACCCTCCTACTCAATCACCTTCAGAGGGAACCATCGTTGTCATCCCCGAGGATTGACAGGGAGAACGGTGCGATAGCGATATTGAATGTCGAGGATCCAACCTTGTCGATGTGCTTCATCTCAAAATCACCTTCCTGCAATTTTAGAACATGTTCTGGTTAGGCTTAACATTGCAGGTATGCTCCAAGACGTAAACATCTATATGCAACAAAGAGCTCGGACCAACTGCGTCGAAGTTGATAAAGTGCCATCCCAAATGTCTTATTTAACAATGCAAAATGGATAGATGTGAAAAAAATGCATAGAAAAGAAGCATGTGTCCCATTACCATTCTCCCATTTGGAGTGTTCAGCGGGCATGCGGACGAGTACTCAAAACCGGTCTTTGGGAATATCACAGGTTGCTCTCCCACTACGCCCACACCCCTGACAAGATGGAGCAAATACTATTAGTATTCACTTACAATAATTACGATAAGATGCCATACCACAAGTACTAACCAAACATTCTCTGTCCTTCCATTTGCATCGGTGACAATCCAGTGTCGTCTCAGAAGCTGAACAGCACGCTGAGAATTATTTGTAATTCTGATTCTATAGGCAAAAAAGAACTTTCCCTTCAAAGGTTGGCTCCGGCTTTCAATATACACACTCCTGACTTGAACTCTTATCCCCTACAATTTTACATTCCAAGTACCAAAGTATGTTACAAGTCAAATCGAGCTAGATCAAAGGTACGGAAAAAATACTTATTCATATCGTTAAAATATAGTACTACCTCTGTTACACAATGTAAGTCTTTTTAGCTAGCTAGTTTAGCTTGCTATAAAGGCTTACAGTGTGGAACAGAGGAAGTATTAGTTCAAACATTATGAGAAAACAGTTACTCTGATCAATCTTAGGTAAGCACCAGTGATCTGGGGTTTCTAGGTCGATTCAGCTTTTTCTTAACAGCAGAACTTCCAAAACATATCATTATAGCCATCTCAAGTTGTACATGTGCAATAGCATTGCACAACCACATCCACATCTTTACATGTAAATAGTTCCATCCAATAAAATGCAAGTTGCAATCAATAAAAATGCATGGCTTGATGCAATGCATATCAACCAGAGCGCATGCAAATTAAACATGCATGCTAGAACATGTACAAAAATATGGGTAATGGACCCAGCACCAGTAAAGATTTAGATTTTTTTGAAAAGGAAATAGTGCCAGAACATGTGGATTGACCAAGCAGTGGAAAACGCATACAGTTTGACCAAACTAGGTACAAGAAAAAACTATAGATCCTGACCCCGCTTTCCCATTAGTTTCATGTTTCTTTCCCTATCATACTCGCTCCGTTTCTCAAAAGAAGTCCTATAATTTTTCAAAACTAAAACTATGTAACGTTTGACCAAGCTTTTAGAAAAATTATAGTCGTTTAAATTAATTTTGTTAGATACATCTTGAAACATCGTTTAAAAAACTTGGTCAGCCTTTATATCGTTTGACTTTTCAGAAAAGTTATAAGCCTTGTTCAGCACTTAGCTTAAGTTTTCTAGTGAATTCTTGCTCACATGACAAGCTGGTATTTTGCAACTCTCCACTAATGTCATAGAAATTGATAGTACATTTTAAGGCTGAAGTTCAAACAGTCAGATGATTATCTACAAATCAGTACTTTACTTACTGAAAGGGAGATGTCAGAATTCATTTTTAGGTAAAGAGTTACAACATCAGTAGAACATTTAACTAAAGCAAATACCAGAGTTGTAGCATCACTAGAACATTTGAGGAGGGAGTGCGGAGCCAGAATCATCAATTCGTCTCTATACTTGGCAGCATCCTGGAAAGCATGAGTGCAGAAAAATTATAAACCGTGTAAATGCTAAGAAACGAACATAACATGTTTGTTTGAATTTCGACCAGCAAGACAAAGAATCTACGCATGAACCAAAAAAAATAACTCATGTTTTTAACAGTAGAGTGAGACAAACTGATCACTAAGTATCGGTCATATCCGAAGTCCAAACCATGAGATTGGAGTCCAAACGTAGCAATTTGAACGACACGAATGGAATATAGGAGAAAGACTATGACCAGCTGACCAGATGCTAGTTGAAATTACAGCCTAAGACTTCATCTCCTTTGCAATAGACTCATCAAGCACGAGGGAGAAAAATAATAAGATCTACAACTAAACTGTTGAATCAGTAATCAGCAGAGGAGCATATCAGTCATCATCATAAGCCGCTGTCAGAACTTAAGACAGAAGCGGTGCAGCATATCATACTTCCATACTGAGCCGCCACGTTGTTTTGGTTTAATCAACAATTCTTACCGAGGCTGGTTTGTAAGATCCAGCTTTGTGTATTCCTAAAGGAGATTCTACAGGTTCTTGTATGGATATGTAGCAACTAGAAACTAAAGTAGCAAAATTGGCATGAAGAATGGGGATGGGTGAGTGCAATACCGCAAACCTCTCCTCCTCGACCGCCTTCTTGAGCGAGCGGCGGAGGCGGAGGACGGGCTCCTCCTCCTCAAACGACTTCAGCGAGTCTCTCAACCTCGCCGCTTCCTTGTAATCCTATAAGAAATCCCAACTTGCAGTCAGCAAGCAGCCCCTTTTTGGATAAGTTGGTTGCAATTTCTGCATCCTGCGAACTGTATTGGCTCTCTCCCTACTGTACCTCGAGCTGGGCGGCCACGGCGAGCTGCTGCTTGAGCATGGCGTACTTCTGGCTCCGCAACAAGAAGGCCGCCGCCGTCTTCTCGCCCTCCTCCCTCCGCGCGGTCTCATCCGTCTCCTCGTCACTACCCGGCGAATTCGAGCTCGAGTTGGCATCCGACGAGGGCGGCGACGAGGACGCGGCCGCTACGACCGCCCTCCGCGCGGCGGACGAGCGCCTCTGTGGGCACATCGCGGTTCTTGGCCGCCGCCGCCGCATCCACACCGCTGTTGGAGCCGTCGCCGGCGAGCTCAGGCCCACCCACTGCATACTCTCGCAGCACCCAAGAAACCAAATCGAATTGGTTATCGGAACCAGACAAGCGGCAGATCGCCGCGGCTTCTTGGTTGCAGGAGGGCGAGCGGCTGCCCGTTCTGCTGGCTAAATTTAGCCGCTGTTCTCGGCCCCCATTTCTGTGGCTCCGCCCGTCGGGAAACCCCAGCCCTGATATTCTTGCGGCTAATTCGTGCGGATTAGCTACGAGCACATCATCATTGGATGGAGCAATGTGTTGCAATCGGGGAAGGGAAAGATCCCCTCTTGATGAAAGATCCGTCGCCGTCAGTCACTCGCGTCGCCGTCCGTCACTGCAATTATTTACATCGCCGGCGCCAGAAATAGGAAATGAAAGATAAAAATGTCATCCACTTGGTGATCTTATCGCAGAGCCAGCTACTATAGATTATTTTCAAAGAAAATAAGCATAAGGAATACCATTCTTAAATTCTACTCCGTTTTAAGATATAAGATGTTTAAACAGTTAAACATGTTGTATAGACGCATGAGTAAACATAAAAATAAAACGTATCTAGATATATTTGTGTATATATGAATCTGATCAAAGCTGAACACATCTTATATTAAAATTGGAGGGGGTAAGTAACTATTATTAAGCTATTTACTCATTAAATAGTATTGATTCTATTACTATAATATAATTAAATAACTATTATAAGAGAGGAATGAATAAAATGTTGCAATTAATGATGAAATCAAAGTGAAAGTTAAATGTGGGCTTTGGGAATTCAAAACACAAAATTATATCTTCATATGCATAACAACTTGAAATTATACTTTAAACATTACATTTACCGCACTTATCGGACAAAGATGCCAATTCGGAGAACCCAATAAGTCATGAGAGTTTTAAATTACATTATTTCCTAGTCTCTAAGGCAAGTTTAACATCTCTCATGCCCACTGTCTATTTATACAACATTAGATGACTCCAACGGGGCGACCCAGACAGACAGATTTTTTGTCTGTTTTTATCCGTTTGGGTCGTCCAAGAGATAGGGGTATGGTCGATGTCCGCTCCTCTATGGCCACTACACCCAACGGGCAAACACATCGACTCTGCCCAGTCAGGGTTTTGGCCATTTGATCATTTTTTAATCCCGGCCAGGGTTTTGGCCATTCCGAACTCATACATAACAATATAATTCAAATAGTTAGTTCAAACAAATAGTTAGTTTAATCAAAGAGTTATTTAGTTCAACCAAATAGTTATTATTACAGTCCAAATAGTATAGGTAGAATAAAATGGTACACAAACAGTTTTACGAACAAAATAATTATTACTATAATCCAAAGATAATTAAATGTATCAAAGAGAAATATTGTTCCCGTAGTGCTTCCACGGATGCTCAACCAAATCATTTTAGAGCTGAGCATGAGTCGTACTCTCATGCATATCACAGTGAAAGTCGAGAAACTGAGCAAAAGTTGAGGGGCCTTGGGGCTCAAGCAACTCACCCTAAAACTGTCATGCTTGATCAGGCAAAGTGTCATCAAGGTGTCATCACCTCCCACGTGGTCTGTGTGCTCCATGTTCTAGCAAGATGACGAACAATAGCCCATCGTGTTTGGAGCGCACCAAATGCTTGCTCCACATCCTTTCTAGCACTCTCTTGTTCCCGGGCAAACTATTTCCCTTCTCACCTTGTGGATTAGAGATGGTCTTCATAAATGTAGTCCACGTATGATAGATGTCATCGGCTAGGTAATATGGCTTGTTGTATGTGTGATCATTGATCTCATAGGACACATCGGGGGCACTGCCATTGGAGGGCCTGTTAAACACCGGAGACCGTTGGAGCACATTGATATCATTCTGCGAGTCGACCTTGCCAAAGTCATTTTCCTCCTTAAGTGTTTTTGGGTGTTTGTTAATAACATAAGTGATAATTACTATGTGATAACGTATTTTAAGTATAATTGATGAAATGCACAAGGGCCTAAAAAGAATAAAATATCGAAAGAAGACGGTGCGCACATATTTTATTGTTTCTTCTGAAATCTGAGCGGTAGGTAAACCGTACTATCAAGAGGGGCACATACCATATTTGCACCCACATCCTTCCTATGAACAATGTTCAGAGAAAGCTATTTGTCTAGTGTCGGTTGGAATACAACCCGAAGACTCAGAGGTTTCCAGCCGGGAGACGGGAGTGCCTATTTGACGACCTTGGCATGCGCTAATAGCACACGACCCCCCCCCCCCCCCCCCCCCCCCCAAATGGGCCGGCCCAATAACACTTCTCCTTTTCTTTTCAGTTTTTACAGGAAAAAAACATGATCTGAAAGATATTTGTATATGATTTTTTTTCAATTTTGAACAATTTTAAATTTGAACAGTTTTTTTTAATTCGAACAATTTTTTTAATATGAACAATTTTCCAAAATCTAAAACTTTTTAATTTGAATAATTTTTAAATGTGAATAATTTTCGTGTTTGAACAATTTTTCAAATCTAAAACTTTTCTAAATTTGAATAATTTTCGTGTTAGAATAATTTTACAAATCTAAAACCTTTATAAATTTATATAATTTTTATATGTGAACAATTTTCGTGTTTGAACAATTTTTTAAATCTAAAACCTTTAAAAATTTGAATAATTTTTATATGTGAACAATTTTCGAATTTGAACAATTTTTGCATTTGAACAATTTTAAATTTATATTTTTTATGTCAACACAAAAAAACCCATGAACAGAAAAAATCTATGAACATAAAAATAATAGAGGAAAGAAAAAAACATAAAAATAATTATAGTTGATTTTTTAGAAAAATAGGAAATATTTTAAAACTAAAAAACAGGAAAGAAAACGAAAAAAGAAACATCCTAAAAATAATAAAACGAAAAAGAAAATAAAACAGAAAAAAGAAAAAAACAGGAAAAAAGAAAAAAATACTAGGCCGTGCGCTATTGGGCCGGCCCACTCGCCCCAAAGGGGGTGGTCGTGCGCTAATAGCGCACGACCTGGTCGTCAAATAGGTACAGCCCCGGAAGACTCCCATGTGCAAACACCGGAGATTCTGGACTCGGGACATCAAGAGAATCCGACTTATCTTATTTCTGGGCTTGGTCAAAGTGGTGTGCGCCTCTTATTCTATATCTGTAATATGGCCGGAGTTAGTCCGAAGACTTAGTAAGTCTCCGTCCTGGATAGAATATCCGGTCCCAAGTGGAATAGAGATTATGTGTCAGGCAGGAGTCTCCGGGGTTAAATTCCTACAACGACTAGGTTTTGAGACCACCTATGTAAACCCTCATTCCTCGAAAACGACACCACTATCAGAATATCTTCCCCACCATTGTTGCAAGCTCCAAATTCATAGGTCTCCCTCTCCCACTTGAAACATCTTTTCCTTCTAGTACTTGAGAGAGTTGACCTTGATCTACACTTTCACCCAAGGAAATTTATCCTCCTACATTCCATTAAGAAACTTGTTACTTTTAGGTTCATTGGAACCCTAGATGGAAGTGGTCGTCCCCGAATCTTTGGGAGCTCGTCAACTTTGTTTGGAGCCTCCAATTAAACCGTGTAGTGTGGCTCAACCTTGTTCGTAAAGGTTTGGTCGTGACCTTTAAGGGAAACATATACGAGCCGTGGCACTCCACAATGGTGAGGGCACAAAGTAGATATTATGTGCCATGGAAGGCTATTTAGAGATCCTTGTGACTCCACACAGCTTTAACTGAGTCGAGCTTCCATTGAAAGTGAACTTCTAAATAAAACTCTATGTCATTGTGTGGTTACCTCTACTAGTATGCCTTTTTGATTCGTTATCGTGTTGATAGGTTATATATTGCTCATTATATTGGTTGTTCACCTAGTTGCATTATGTAGAGAATTTATATTTGAGAAATTCCTAATGAGAATAAAATAAAATTAGTAGTCGTCTATTCACCCCCTCCCTCACCCTCTCTAGTCAAGCTCTTCAATCCTTTTAGCAAAGATTCATAATTAGTTTCATGACAGAGTTTGAGAAAAAATGGAGAGGCCAAAAGGCTTATTAAGCCATTTAACAACTATCATGACACTTAATCCTCGTTAGTTTAGTCTTAAGTACACTACTAATTACAAAATTGCACAAAATGCGAGGTTGGTCCCCATAAAGCTCTGCCACTGTTTCATCTGTCACAATTTTGGAAGTGTTTGTAACTAGGGGGAGGCTTTGTCATAACTATACAATGAAAAATTACATACCACATTTATTTAAGAATCAATATCCATATTTGTAATCTTTGTAATAAATATATTCAGATTTTAACACATTAAGTTACCTTTTGTTTTCATTTACAATAAATATATTCAAATTTTAACGCCAACCACATTTATTGAAGAATCAATATCCATATCTGTAATCATTTGTAATAAATATATTCAGATTTAAAGACATTAAATTACCTTTTGTATTCACTTGCAGTAAATATATTCAAATTTTAACGCATCAAACTATCCGTTTAGCTTGGTAGGAGTGATTCTTGGAATCATCGGAGTTTATCAATCATCGAGTATCCTATTTGGTATACCCGAGTGTTCCAATAACCTTTTTCTAAAAAAAATCAGTACTTTGCTGACCTAGGTAATGAGCTTATCGTGTTTGCCCATGTAGGAAGTGTGATGCGACCGAGTTCTCTCTTGTCGCATTGCTGTCTGAAAAGGAGGAGGAGTGAAGAGGGGGATCGTTGCTACCAGTAAACTAGCTCGACCACCGCCACCACCCTCTTTGTCGCCTATCATGTTCATAATTCGGGAACCGCTTACGGACATCGACTGAATCGTCGTTTTCTGCCACATGTGTACCACCCCGTCCGTACAAAACGGATTCCTTTGTTGGCCCCTTCCGCTCCAGCCATCCCTCCAAGTACAGATGGCACATGATCCACTTTGACGTTTGCTACCCTCACCCAACGCACTCTAAGTTTCATGCTGCCCTCCACTCGCGCGGCCGCGTTGACCCCATCACTGGCTCGCTCGAGTCTCGCTATCGTCAGCACCATCACATATGACTTGTCCCGTTTTGGGAGGGGGAGGAGAGGCGAGAAGGGACTCCAACTAGATGAGGTGGAGAGTAGAGACGGTCACGTCGACACCAATGGTGCAGCACGAGCATTGTTAGATGATAAGACATGAGAGACTACTAGGGTTGTGGATGCCATAAGAGCGCGAAGTACCACCCAAGGTAACAAAAAGAAAAGACAAATAAAGCTTTTAAGCCAGTAAGTAAACTCTTAGTAATCCACCTAACAGTTAGCACCAGGAAAGCCAACTTACTTTGAACCATATTTGTATTGGCTATTTCCAAGTTTCCATTCTGGATATTTGAATCAGGTCGAAGTTTTGAAAACAATCACCCTGTGAAGTCAGAAACCAAGCTCCACGGGACGCCTGCCATGAACCACCAGATTTGGGTTTTCCCACAAGGAACCACACCGTCAAGAAATTCCAAGAGAACCCCGTCGTCATCAGAGCAGCGGTTGCCAGAAAAACCGAGCGTGCCGTTTAATTTTCGCTTTGTTTCACGAAAGAAAACGCTGCTGCTCGGCGAGTGCCGCACACGAGGAAGATGGCGGCGGGTCTCGTCTTTACTCCGCCGCTTCCTTCCAGCAGCTTCTCTCGTACCGAGAGGAGGGCGGCGTCCGCGTCACCTCTCCCCTCTCCATAAATAGCGCCGGCGTGCAGTCGCCTGGCTGCCTGCATTTGTAGCATCGCCTCGCCTGCCTCCTGTAATTTTCCAAGAACAGCCCGGTGTGTGTGATTCAGTAGCGCGGCGCGTTTGAATCCAAGAACCGGCGGAGTCGGCCCGCAAGATGCAGAGCATGGCGGCCACGGCGGCAGCGGCGTCCTCCTCCTCCTCCTCCTGCCCCGCTTCGAGAGGCTGGGCGGCGCTGCAAAGGTGCCCCTCTCCTTCCCTTGCCTTGCGGCATGTCGCGTTCTCCTCCTCTTCGTCCTGCCCGGTGGCGGGCGCCGGCGCGCCCGTGCTGCCGCTCGGCATTCGCGGGGGCGGCCTGTTGCTCCCCTGTCCCCTGCTCCCGGACGGCGGCAAGACCGGCGCTTCGACGAGGAAGACGACGGCTGCCGCCGCGGCGGCGTCGCCGTCGGTCGAGGGAGGCGGGAAGCCGGAGGCCGCCGGCATTCCGCGGACGCTGCAGCTCGGCGCCATGATCCTCGTCTGGTACCTCCTCAACATCTACTTCAACATCTATAACAAGCTGGTCCGTTCCCAATCACCATTTCCCCTTTCTTCTAAAGGATCGCAGATCGTTTCTTGTTTGGTCCTAATAATCCAATCTTCGTTTGCATGTGATTGATGATTCTGCCACACAGGTTCTTAAAGCAGTGCCCTTCCCTTACACCATCACCACCTTCCAGTTCGCGTCCGGCTCCTTCTTCATCACTCTCATGTGGCTGCTAAATCTGCATCCAAAGCCAAGGCTATCCCTTCAACAGGTAAGACACAAAAAGATCAACCTGATCCTGTCCATTTACCTGATCGTGTACAAACAAAAGTGTTTCCTTTTCGATAAAGCATTCATGATTCCTATGCAAAGTTGTAAATTAATACGGAGTACAATTTTACTATGAATTAATTTCTCTTTTAACTGTCGATGCAGTATGCTATGATCCTGCCTTTGGCCATAATACATATGATGGGCAATGTCTTCACCAACATGAGTTTGGGCAAGGTTGCTGTCTCCTTCACGCACACCATCAAGGCTATGGAGCCCTTCTTCTCTGTTATACTCTCTGCGCTGTTCCTCGGCCAGGTATTCGTTTTAGGCTTTCTTAAATGGCATGTCCTGATGAATGGAATGCATATAAAGAGATGAATATGTTGTTCTCAATTGTTCTGTACTTGCAGACTCCTTCTTTACTGGTAGTGGGTTCTCTCGTGCCAGTTGTTGGTGGAGTTGTATTGGCATCTATGACTGAAGTTTCTTTTAACTGGTTAGTTGTATCTACCATTTCTAAATTTCCAATTTCAAAGGATTGGGAATTATCTTTGTAGTTACCTTTTTTATATCTTTGTAAGTTAAAGTAAATATGGAATTTCCATTAATCCAGCTTATTCACTGCCATACTTGAAAAAGCGAAACCACTAGTTCACATTATTAGCAATTGAGTATCTTGTATGTTTGAGTAGCTACTGCAGAAGCAGAAACCTGAAAGTCATCTTCAGAGTAAACATGTACATTGCTTACCACTGAAAAGTCGTGTTTGTGTACCAATTGAGAAGTCATCTTCAGAGTAAAACATGTAAATTACTGTATGTTAAGTTCAAGCTGCATACATTGGCGAAAATGCAAATAACAAATAATAATATATTTTCCACTTTGCCTAGCTAACATAATGTAGCTTTTGGTTGCAACTGGTGCATTTCTTCAATCCTGTGGCCTTTTTCAGCATGTATACTAACTGTAACAGTACTTTGGGAAAACAGGATAGGATTTTGGAGTGCCATGGCTTCCAATCTTACAAATCAATCACGAAATGTTATCAGCAAGAAACTTCTTGCTGACAAAGAGGTGATTTTACCACCGTGCTTTTTCTCATTGTAAACCACATCGTAGAGGCATGATAAATATCGTTCCCCTTACACATTGTTTCCTTATTACAGGAAACACTGGACGACATAAATCTCTTTTCAATTATGACTGTCATGTCATTTTTGTTGTCGGTCCCATTAATGCTATATTTAGAGGGCATCAAGTTTAGCCCATCGTACCTACAGAGTACTGTGAGTATTGCCAGCTTGCAAAACTAGATATGGATCACTTATCTCTTCTTTTGGCTAATGAACTTTCTGAACACTGTACTTTTTATGTAGGGAGTAAATCTTCAAGAACTATGCTTGAAAGCGGCAATTGCTGGTACTTGTTTCCATTTTTACCAACAGGTGTGATAATCTTCACTAAAACTTGTGCACTCTATTTGTTTTTTAAATTTTGATGGCTCTACAAATTATGAAGGTTCTTAGGAGTCGCGATTATCCATTAGTAGATTTAGGGTTTGATGTTTCCTATTTTGTACTTCATGTTGATGTCCTTCCAAAAATAAGTTTGTCGTATCTTCAGATGTGTTGGACCAGTTGTCGTACATAATAAGTTTCATGGCCTGAAATTTAAGTTTTACCACTTCTTTGTTTTTTCTCGTTTATTATTTACCATTAACTCTATTTAATTTTTCTTTAATTACGTGTAACGAAATTTCTGTATGTTTCTAAGGCAGGTTTCATATAGTTTATTGGCCAGAATATCACCTGTGACCCATTCTGTTGCGAACTCTGTCAAACGGGTGGTTGTCATCGTGTCATCCGTTCTTTTCTTCAGGACTCCTATTTCGCCTATAAATGCCCTTGGTAAGTCCATCTCCAATCCATCCTATCTTAACAGCAAGTTCTAATAATTCACACCCTGATTTTTGTGTCCTATGTTCTTTCGCTGACTGCAGGAACTGCTGTGGCTCTACTTGGAGTCTTTCTGTACTCTCAATTCAAGAAAGCAAAACCAAAGGCGAAGGCTGCATAAAGATAGCTTGCATAGCAAAATTAACTGTAGAAGGATCTGGGTCAGGGAATCAACTGCTTTCACTGGTAGCATACACTTGGCTTTCCCCCATTTGTCTCCACCATGTTCTCTAATCTTCTTATTTGGCTGTTACTGCCTTGTAGAGAAGATTTTTTTCTCAATGTTGTGGTGGACCGACACATAAATAGCACTGTCAAACCTTTTTTCAGGAGAACAATAATTTTGGCAGATACTTCTGAATAAAATGTTGACCTGTTAACATTGATTCTCGTAAATCTGAACATGTGGATGAAACTAGTACTTCGGTGCACCTGTTGTTTTCCAGGCAAGTGCATCCAGATGCATTAGTGGTCAGCTTCTAATTTTTTCCTCATTAGATGACCTCCTGTAAATAATATTCTTTTTAGCACCTCAGTGCTACTGACGACAAAGATTATAACTTCCATAGTCAAAAGGAAATTCTAAAATTTCAACAAGAAGCGGTGGTATCATTGAAACAAAGAACATATCTAGTTTCTGAACTTGCTAATTTTGTCCCAAAGATCATGATGTTTTACTCAATGGAATATAAGATTTAAGTGCCAAACAGTTTTGGTGTATGGTGCCAAGAGTATGATCTAATGACTGCATATATTGTTATGCACTTGAAGTTTCAAGATATATCAATGATTTATACATATTTAGTGGGTTTACTGTAGCAAAATAGACATTCTAAAGTTAGTGTCTCATATAGTGAAACTTAGATTTCGTTCAAGATTTATTTTTTGTTTTTAAGGGAAAGTTTCTTCACTACACTAAAAATAATTCCCCAGACGATTTACTTTGAAAATATCCAGGCAAGTCGGTTCCTCTCAAAATGGATGAGTAATAAATATAAAAATAAGCATAAGTCTGTTCACTTATGTTCTTGTTTGCTTGAAGGATGGAACATTTTAGAAATATACGTACTGGGTGAAACTGATGGTTTATAGGTGACGATTGACAGCCATAATAACTTGTCTATAGTTCCGTAAAATTGTTGTCGCCTTTGTGGACGAAAAGTTAACATATGTACCATAAGAATTAAGAGAAATTTGACAGTCTCTGTATCGATGTCGCCTTTGTGGTTGAGAAGTTAAGAACACAAGCACCATAAAATATGCGATAAAGTTTGACAGTAACACAATAAGATGTGGATTTAGAGAAGCTCTTGGGGGAAAAAATCAGAGTGAGAACCATAGAAAACTCTGTACAGCTCTTTCCAGAACTTCATGTTCCAGGTGTGGTGGGAAAGAACGTCAAATGGATTAGCTCATACTCCAACCATCCAATGAAACCTACTTTACACCACATATAACTGTGAGAAGGAAAAAGGTACGACATGAAGTCTGAAAAAACTGGTGACAGTGAATCTATAGACTAGTTAAAACGTATGGTAGCCGTAGCTTTAGTAGTAGCAGAGTATTACTAGCTGGTAATTCTCCATCTTCTCTGGGTTTATTAACAAGGTTAACCAGACGAGCAGTAACACAAACACCAAGAAGTGTAATAAAGTAATCAGACAACGATGCATGAATTAAATTAAGTTACTTCATACTGCACAATGCAAAAAAAGATAACAAAAAAGATATCCTACAATAGCAATGACTCCATAATCACAGTCATCATGCACAATGCTAGTACAATGTGTTCGTGCATTTCTTATCCTCATAAAAGAATCCATATACATAGTCTAGTGTTGTTCTTATTCAGAAATTATGAAGAAACGCCAAATCTTCGGAGCAAAACCGAAAAGAACATTTTGATCTACAAAACACGGAGAACGAAGAAACTGATCAGTGTTGTGTGCAGGCTGATGTGTTGAGACGACATACTGCTGACAGTCAGTGCTTCTATGTGGTAAGTATGGGCGGGAGGTAGTCGGACTTTGCGCCGAGGATCCGCGCCTCCGTGTCCGGGAAGAACTCCACCCCGGGCAGCTGCGTCACCGCGCCGTCGCTGTTGACGCCGACGGGGTAGGTGAGCAGGTGGCCGGGGAGGTCGTGCTCGGGCCCGTCGCCGGCGTAGAGGTTCCAGTACCTGTCAGCCATGGCGTTCACCTTGCGCACGCACTCGACGCTCTCCGGCCTCTGGAACGCGTCGTCGACCATGCCGAGGTGCTCGTACCACAGCGCCATCCTGAACCCGTGCACCTGCCCCCTCGCCGGCCGGCTCGCCGCCAGGTGGTACGGCTGGTACGCGCCCATGGCAATCTCCGAGTCCCGCGCCCCGTCCATGGACCTCTGGTTGATGTTTGCCGACCCCACGATGATGTACTCGTCGTCCACTGAAACCAAGCACAGAAACAATCCGGACAATTCATTTTTAGTTATAGAGATGAACTGATACAAAATCCACCAAATGCAGAAAGAAAACACATTAAGATTTTGGAAATTCGAACGTGCCCTACCGATCATCATCTTGGTGTGGACGTAGATCATGAATCGGCGATTCTGCTGCGCCTTGAGGTAATCGCTATCAGGGTCTGCCGGCTCCGGTGGCTCGTACTCGCCGGCCTTCTTGGCCTCTCGGTTGCCGAGGCAGAAGAAGGTGAGGTAGTCCTTGGGGTTGGCGTCGATCCCCTTGGCCTGGATCGCCTGCGCGATGTCGGTGTACATCATCTCCATGGTCCTCCTCTGCCAGTCCAGGATCGCCTGCACGGACCCGCTCGCCGGGATGCCCTCCGGCCACATGGGCATCACGACGTAGACGGTGAACCGCTCGCCGGCCTCGATCTTGCTTACGACCTTCATGGAGAGCTCCTTGGGGATGAGGTGGAGCGCGCCGACGTCGTCGGGGTTGATGCCGTCGGGCTTCCAGCAGTAGGAACTCCCCAGGAAATACTGGTTCTCGATGTAGATGAAGCTCTTGGCCCTCCGGATGGCGCAGATGTACGCGTCCTGGATGCTCCGGTCGATGATCTGGTCCTTGCCGCTCACGAGCCCCGCCCTGGCCGCGTCCTCCGGGGTGTCCGGGAACCCGAATGCCGCGCCACCGTCGATGGACCGGAACAGCTGCACGTTCCACGTCTCCCTGTCCTCCGCGTAGACGACGGGCGACGGCGGGATGATCTCGTCGGCGAGGTCCCGGAGCTGGACCAGCAGGTCCTTGCCGCCCTGCTTGCGCCACCGCTGCTCGAAGTTGTAGAGCACGTCCCACGCCACGGGGCCCTCCAGGCGGCAGTGGATGTCGTGCCACGGCTCCCTCGGCCCGCCCTTGCCGATGGCCGCCGGGGTGGCGAAGTTGGGCTGGTGAAAGTCGTCGTGGTGGGCGCCGTCCAGCGTCCCGAACAGGGAGTGGAACGGTGTGTCGTAGCGGCCGTCGCAGAGGTCGAGCCCGCCCACGAAGCTCATGAGCCGCCGCCGCCTCGATGAGTTCTGGGGCATGTCGTGGTCTACGACGACGATCTTCTGGTGGTGCGTGAACATGGTGGAGATCTGCAGGTCCTGCACGAGGCTGCCAGAGTCGTCGGGGTCGCGGGGGCAGAGCACGCAGTTCACGTCCGTGCCCTGGAAGTAGTTCATGGTGTCCTCGTCGTGCGTCCCCATGAGGCCGTCCTTCTTGAGCGCTCCGACCGAGGTCCGGTCGTCCCAGACCAGCATGAGCACCCTGACACCCTCGCTGGCCTTCTTCTTGAGCAGCTCGCCGAGAGTCACGCCGCTGCCGGCCGGCTTGGGCCGGTTCGCGTCCCTGAGCAGCGTGATCTCCGTGTACACCGACCACCCCGTGACGTAGATGAGGTGCTTGGCATTGCTAATGGCGGCGAAGATGTCCTCCCAGCAGCGGTGCGGCTCGTAGTAGCGGCCGTCGTCGAGCGGGATCCTGGGGATGAAGCCGTCGGGGACGTGCGCGTCCTGGTAGAGCGTGACCTTGCACCCCTGCCGCTGCGAGAAGAAGGTGTAGGGCACGCCGGGGTTCTTCGGGGAGCGGATGCCGCGGCCCCAGCTGTGGTCCTTGGAGATGTCGAAGTACTGGAGCTTGACGTGGACCTTGCCGCCGCCCTCGACGGGGTTGCGGGTGTCGGCGTCGCAGAGCGGGAGCCAGCGGTCGACCTCCTCGCCGCCGAAGATGTCGCGGACGGGGAGGTAGCCGGTGCCGATGACGGAGGCGCCGATGGGGTTCTTGGCCTTGATGGTGAAGAGCACGTCGGAGGCGAGGTGCGCGCAGTAGATGTGGAAGGACTCGTACCAGCGCGGGGTCGCCGACTCGTCGGTGATGGTGCGGGTGCGGCCGATGCGGGCCTTGCCGAGGCCCACCGTGGCGTACAGCTTGCTCGCGCCTTTGCCCACGCCCACCGTGTCCTCGATCCCCTCCACCAGCTGGAGTTCCAGCAAAATTCAAATGAGATGAACTCACGTACATGATCGATCAATGCACACTATCGTGCAAAATCATAAAAAAACATTAGACTGAAATATGTTGCACGTCAAAATCTTGGAGTTAATTCGAACTTAATTCAAATAAAAAAAATTGGATCAAGATTCATCACCGTTCTAGGAATTTTGGTCAAAATAATGCAAAATAATTTCAAAAATTCCACATCGACATTCCCCCATCCCTATCAGGCATCCATCTAAACCTAAAGGTCGTGAATGTATTTCTCGTCTAATGTTGGTTAGTTTGTCGGGGGTGGCTGGCCAGTGCCAAGGTTAGACGTCCCCTCCTTCGCTCTTCTCTCCATTCTTCTCTCCCTTGTTCATCCTTTTTTCTCCTTCAGTTCTCCCCACTTTGTTAAAAAAAGTGCTCCCCCCTCCTCCCGCCATTGATCCTAGTGATTGATGGCGCCCGATCAGTCAATCTCTAACATAAACCTATGATTGTTTTATGTACATAGGCTTATCATAGTGTCATAACATTTTGACAATATCATTTTTTGTAAGAATGGTTATTTTAACGACTGGATTAAAATTCAACAACTGTACCCTCCAATTCTATATCTTCCTCTTTCTCCAACATGGTCAACACATTGCATGCCCCTTCCCATCTGAAGTTGCGGTCTCTCTCTTTGCCCTAAATTTTTCCTATTTACCTCCTCGATCTATGGCCTCCTAACCACTAGGTTAATTGGTCATTTATTCCTCTTTCTCGCATTGAATCGGTCAAAACCTTAGTTAAAACAATCGTGCAACAAAAACATTGGTTTTTTTTGGTGAAGTTGATTTAGGTTTAAAGCAAACACAATATGTGATGAAAAGTCTAGCTAGGTCCTTATATTTAAAGTGTGCATTTGTCTCACTTGATAGAGAATTAAATAATCCTTTGTAGATCCATAAAAAAGTAACCCTTGGTAGATTTCATGAACACTTTATCTAGATTTACGAAAATTCTCATCATGTTGCAACGGTCCGCCCATCTATTGTTAGAAAATACAATATTCATGAATTCTTTGTTGATTTTATAAAAAGATCATACAGATTTAATAACTGTTCACATCGTTATAAAAATGTGTTCACTGGTGTTCAAAATTGCAGTGTTCAAAATTTCTTATAATTCGAACAAAAATGAAATATTGCACCTATCTCAAAGTTGAATTGAGAGTTGTTGATGTTAACCGAGAATGTGCAAATTGAGGAGATCAAATCTTTAGTAAACAATGCTAGTCATTTTTTTAAATAAAAGTGGACCATTCACAAAATAGGGCTAGTCACTGCCTCGCAAATTTTGGGAGGACAGAGTTACCCAAGGTTACTTTTTTCTAGATTGGGTCAGGACTAGGGGTGAAAACGGTACGGATTATTTCCGACCGACCGACCGACCGGACGCTCATGGAAGGTAAATACAGATTCGGTCGAATAGTTGACGGATACGGCCACGGATACGGATAGTAATCCACGGATATGGAAAAGGATGTGGTTTTACTAATATCCGTAAGATATACCATATTTCACGGTTATATCCGACGATTATCCGGTGAAATATCCGACAACTAATACCACGAACCTCATGTGACCGAGTTTTAGGCAAGATCAAACTTATGTACTTATATAACTCCACACAAATCTTGTCAAGCCGTTACCATGTTTGTGAATCACATTTGTTGGAGGCACCTTTAGACCATTCAAGGTCAAACTTAAGTAGTCACTTGGAAAAGATAAGTATGAGTTACTAAAACATTCTTTATCACAATATATAAATTTAATTTGGAGTAAGTTGGTTGATACTATTTGATAAATGTTAGTCATATTTTCCGTTCCACATCCGACAAAATGTATATCCGTACCCGAACCATATTCGCCCCGTATTCGATCCATATTCGTAACCGACATGATCCGGTTCCGTATTCGTATCCGCACACTGTCCGCTCTGACTCCGTATCCGAAAAAATATGGTCACAGATATGGTTTCATTACTATTCGACCGTATCCGCTCCGTTTTCACCCCTAGTCAGGACCGGAGGTTTTGTCTCCGATTCTCGATCATGACCTGCTTGTAAGGCCTATTGATTAATATAAAACAACTTTTCGCCGCAAAAAACCGAGAATGTGCAAATTAAACTGATATGATGAGAGGCAATGTAGGCTGCAAGGTCGAACAGAAAAATGAATAAAGCACAATTATAAGCCACGAATTACCAAAACAGAATTACGAAATATACAGGACGACAGACAGGTTAATTTGTGGCAAGAGTGGTATTTCCGACGGATCGGCAAGCAGAGACGGAACGGAGAGATGGACACATACGTACCTTGCGGAGGAACTGCGGCGCTTGGCTGCTTGGCCTGCTGGTGTTGGAGAGCCCCTCGGCCTCGAACACGGTGACATGAATCGTCCCATGCAGCAGGATCTTCGCCATTGCCCCTCGCTGGCTAGCTCCGAGACGAGTTTAATTTCGTTTTGTTGATCAGATGGATATGCATGGGTTAAGAGAGGAGACGATCGAGAATGATGTGTCGGCGTTAGCTTGTGGTGGTGGCAAGGAGGAAATTAAGGAGGGAGATGTGGAGCCGGTCAGAAATAGAAAGGGAGAGAGGAAGAGCAGGGGAACGGGCGGAGGGAGGGCGCCGCGCCGCCGTGTACGTCGGAGCAGAGCAAGCTGAGTTGAGGCTGAGCAGCCCGGACATCATGCAGGGCATGCAGCTCCATGCCCGTGCATATGGGGCCGATCGAGCGTACCGTGATGCTGCGTATAAATTAAGAAGGTTGTGCACGAAAACAATTCAAAATCTCCGTTTGAAAGTAAAAAAAATGTAAACTAGATGTAGATTATGTCGAACTCTACCAGTGTGAGCAAAACAAGACGAAATAACGTGTATTCCAGACTAGAAAAAACATGAAAAACCTGCCAAATTTCAAACTTTGCATTGTTCACCACGCCCATATCCACACTTTTATCACTTTTTCTTTAAAATATAAATCATTTCGCCTTGGTATTTGCACACTAGTACAGTTCATTATCTGCGTCTAGGATTTTGAGCTCCAAAACGACACACTCATAATATCTTGCTCTTTTTTCTTTACATAAAAAGTATATATTAATATCACGGAGATACCAATTACATCTAGCCTCTGCAACAACGCATTGCCCTTACGACACTACGAATGCACACAACCGTACAAAAGAAACAAGAATTATAAAAAAGAAAAGTTCCACTACAATGGTCTATTTCTTAAAACAGCAGTACTAATGATACCTTATTCTTCTATCAGGTTGCTATTCTAAGTCATGCAAGATTCGCCTGTTGCACATTCCCATACTTGATGTTGCACAAAATAATTTTGTGCAACTTTAGTTTTTGAAATGTTCAGCTTCCCGCGTTCTCCAACATAATAACTAACTACGGCAGAACTCCTCCAACATAGAAACATGTCGACGACTAGTGCATTTATGCCATGTGAAGCTAGGTTTCTTGGCATCACTCGGGGCTCTCTTAATTACCTGATGCATCTGGGCATTGGTGGAGGATCATATTGTTTACACAAATGAGTCAAGTGCTAGGAGCTGTTTTTTTTTTGGAAGGAAAGCGGTGGGGAAACCCCCACAACGACTTCTTTTTTGTAAATAATAAGAACCCAAATTCACGCCGGTGAGGACTTAAACCTAGGTGGCTGGGTTGTACATCCACTCCACTAGCCAAGTGAGTCGGGCTCACTTCTTTAAGAGCTGGTTTATTATTATTATCCAGGAGTCATAATCACATGTGGAGTTTGTCAAGGTTTTGGTCACAATGTGGGCAATCTAGACACTTCGAGGGAAGTCGATTCATGAAGGACAGTTTTAAGGCCCATATTTACTCATTGCTTCGTTCGAAACTAGTGGATGATCTCAAAGTATTCCAAAACCCGATAGCTGCACCTAGCTCAAGCACGGTCAAGTGTACCCTATTCCCTCAATGGATTTCGCCTCTTGTTGATACAATCAAGAAAATGTGGATGGTGGATGCTCCAGAAATGAAAAATAGGAGCGGCAGTAGACTGATCATGCGAAACCATGAAGGCACATATATTGTCTCTTCGGACATTGTTTTCTTAAGTGTGGTTGATCCACCAACACTTTAAGCTCTAGATTGCAAGAAACCCTCACTTTAGCAGATGATAGGTCAATACAGAAGTGCGTATAGCATCTGATTGTAAGAGTGTAATTAGGGCATAAAAGATGGAACTTGAGGCATCGTAAACCATCATCAAGCACATTAAGGCGCACTCTACAAGGTTCACCAACACAACCTTTGTTCTTGAAATAAAAACAATGAAGTGGACACGATGTTTTGACTCACAAGAGTATCTAGTCTATTGTTCTAAAAAAATATAAAAATGTGCATCCCAACATTGTGTATTCATTACAAAAGGTGGGCGAAACAATATTGTGAGGTTCGCGTAAAAATGATATTTTTGGTGTTTTGAAATGACTTTTCAAGATACATTTTTTGTCATTTTAAAAGAAGTCACAAAAAATCTTTTTTTTTTCACGAAGCTTTTGTGCTGGCATTAAATATTTGAACGTACACCCTAAATTTCTTTTCGGATTTTTTTTATATTTCTATGTTTCTGCACAAGTGTAGCATCTAGTCCCACTAGCCGAAATGGATTTCCGTAATAAAGCACGTAACTTAGCTCGTCATTCTCTTTGTTTAGGCTTGGGGCACCATCTTTGGGTACTAGAATCCAAAGATCCTGTATTGATTGATATATCTTTGGCCTTTGATCAATAAAACGAGAGTTATTATTTAAAGTAAATGAGAGATATGAAATGAAAGTAAATACATAAATTAGTGCAATAGAAAAGTGAACATTCTTGCTTGTCAAAATTGGTTCACATCAATCACGAAAGTATTCCACTTGAATAAATATCTCCACTTAAATGGTTGACGTAGTCGGCCGAGTATTTAGTGAGAGGTGATCCATGTACAAGTCCTCAATTAGCTCGTCTAACGACCAATAATAATCATATAATATACTATTTTACATAAGGAAATCCGCAATGCTCTAGATCTCAAGCAAATTTACCTATAGTGTTTTTATGTAGACAATATACGGAGAGTGGTTTGCATTTGGCACTACCGTGTATTATGATAATCTCCTTGTCATAGCAGCATATGACTAACCAAAATTTCATGCATATGTTTGAAGGAAAATTATATAATGGATTCAAAATAGGCCTTCACAATTTAGCAACAGCCTGAAAAAACAAGTGTGTAGCAGTAGAATCGGAAAAGACTGACAATTTATAGTCTTAAGTATGTGTTTAGACATCCAAGGGCAATTGGTCTAGTGGTATGATTCTCGCTTAGGGTGCGAGAGGTCCCGAGTTCAATTCTCGGATTGCCCCCAATTTTTCATTTTAACTTGAATCTACCTTAATTTTCTCAACTCGTATTTCCAGGACCAGGAGCATGCCAACTTGTTGCCTCTCACTCATTTTTCTCCCACACCACCAAACATTGTCTCTCTGCGCGCGTGTACCCGGCGCTGGATGCTTCTGCCCGTCGACCAGCGGACCACATCAGCACCGAGCAAGACGACGACACACGCTAATCTCGTGTCCGGCAGCGACCGAATTGGCGTTACGACGCTAGCCCACTCGGCTGCAGGCCTGCAGCCATGTGCCAGACCGCATCTCATCCATATCCCCGAGCCCTGACACGCCATCCTGCCCTGCCGTGCCATTATTACCGCTCTCGCCTCGCTGCACTGCGCAGTCCATCCACTTTTCACGCTCCCATCCGGCCTGTTCATCGCCGGCAATGGCGAATTCCGGCGCCATTGCGGCCGCTTCTCGCATGTCCCTGCTCCTGCTGTTGCTCGTTGCCCTCTTCGCGGGGTCCTCCCTCACGCAGGCTCCGGACAACCGCACCGTGAGTTCTTCTTGCACACACGCACGCTCACTCATTGCACTCTAAAGCTGGCACCCAACGACTGTTCTGTATGCAGGAGGCGGCGGCGGCGGCGGCGCGGACGTGCACGTACACGGTGAAGGTGAAGACGAGCTGCGCGTCCCCCGCGCGGACGTCGGACGCGGTGAGCGTGGCGTTCGGGGACGCCTACCGCAACGAGGCCTACGGCGCGCGCCTTCCGGGCGGCGGGAATGCGTTCGAGCGCTGCGGCGCCGACACCTTCCACGTCTCCGGCGCCTGCGGCTACGGCGTCTGCTACCTCTACCTCCGCCGCGCCGGCCGCGACGGCTGGGCGCCGCAGTGGGTCCAGGTCGCCGAGCCGGGGCCCAGCGACAGGCCCGCCACATTCTACTTCGACGCGCCGCTGCCGGACGGCGTATGGTACGGCCACAACCGATGCCCCAAGGCCGCGGTGGACCGGACGAACGCCTCCTCTGCGAATGCTGCTGCTTCGCCTCGTGGCTAGGGCGAGCTGATTCCCTCTGTTTAATTAGGCACATCGATCCCCTCCTTCCTGTATGTAATTTGGAGTCCGCCAAGAATAAGAAGATTTGACATGTCTCATGGTTTCACCGGTTTGGCCCAGTTCATTTTTTTTACACTATGTCTAAATTTTCGATTCAGCTTGTGAAGGAAAATAAATTAGCCAGGTTCCACGGTTTTAGATGTGCCCACTTCTATCTCTATGCATAAGAATTCAGAAAATGAAAAGTAATGAAAATCAGAAAATTATGAGCGCACATAACTATCCCTCCTGAGTTCCGAATCCAGAGTGATTTTTATGATGACCTTGGAATGTTCTCTATTGGGACGATAAAACTTGTAGTTTTGAAGACATGAAGGGGAAAGCATACTTAATCCTGTCGATAACTGTTTCAGAAATATACTCCTAGCCTATATTTCCAGACATTAAACTCTCTGTAGTAATAAAACCGGAACTCAGGTGATAATCCTTCAAAGAAGGAATTATAGCATCTTGAAAATGGAAGATATGGGGGTGAAATATCCTGCACCCAGAAAAAATATTCCAGGTCGGAAGTTTTCCCGATATATGAGCCGATTTTTTTTGTCACGGACCCGAAAAATCCAATTACTTTTCGGACCAGGGCTTATTCGCTATCTGCTAGAGATGCTCTTAAAATGTTTAATGTTCTCAAAAGAAAATAAAGCAACTCACAAAAAATTTGTTCTTGTGCATTAATGGGGATATCTAAAGTATTTCAAGTAAATTGTAGTTTCTAATGTAATATGGTGCTACATATGTTGAGTTATTTGGTTTACCAACAATTGTATTTTTAGAAACTTTGATATATCAAGGAAACTACATTAATTTTGATCTCCTTCTCCATAACCGATGTATTTATTTGCTAGACATGATATACTTTTGTTTTCCAATACTTTACTATCAAAACACATTCCAAGTAGGCCTAAAACTTTCGGTACATATACTTTTGGTGATTGCAATAGCATATTTAACATTTACGTGGCAATCATAAATTTTCAAGAAACATCGTTTTGCTTGTTCGGATCGGCCCATGATCAAATATAATCCAATAAGTTTAGCGCAATCCCAATTCTATCTTGACAGATTAAATTCGTCTGATTCTAGGCAAAGTGGCGACCCGTTTATTAGGGAGTATTGATTAAGGAGTGAATGCTTTAGGTGTAATCTTAATTGTACATGACAATCACGATTTTCTAAATATTTCCTTGTTGAAAGCGTAAATTCGTCTCATTCTAAGCAAAGTGGCGACCCGTTTATTAGGGAGTATTGATTCTGGAGTGATTTTTTAGGTGTAATCTTAATTGTACATGACAGTAACGATTTTCTAAATAGTTCCTTGTTGAAAGCGTTGTCGGTGGTAAATCATACTTTATTCAGGGTTAAAATTCATGATCTGTCTTTTGTTTATTAGACTGGGAGGGCGTACCTCTCCTTTCTTGAGAAGTCGATGTTGGAGAACCTCTCTCGTAGTCTGGGTGTTGCCAATAATGGTTGTTGTTATCTTCCGCTGAGAGTTGTGGTGCACTTTGGCGAGTCCTTATTTTTTTCGAAAAAAGAGACCGGGTGTATTAATATAATTCTTTATCGAAAAAAGAGAGGGCAACAACAAGGGAAAAAAGGAAACACAAAGAAGTAAAAAAAATGATGGTAGAAATCAATGTTGAAAAAAGAACGGTTTTGCTAATTCTCAGGCGCCTGAGAATTAGCAAAACCGAAAAAAGAATCGACCTAGATCGTTCTGGTAAGTAAAAACAAAAAACATGACATGTAAAGAAGAATGAACAAATATAATGAGATAGACCAACGTGATCGCTGACCGCACTTGACATGTTTCACCAAGGACCGAAACAGGTGGCGTCCATCGCTTTCAAATAACTCGAGCAGCCTCTCGAAGAGGAAAGCATCCTACCACAAATTCAGTAAAACATTCGGCAATGCTCAAGAAGAAGTAACGAAATCCATATGCAGATGAGGTCCGTCTATGGCCGTCAAGGCACACACGAATCTTTGAGTACTAAAGTGGTCAGTGAGCTGGTTTTTGGCATAGTGACACGAAGCTTTGAGTAGGAATGGCGTGGCTCTACCTCCATTAATGGGCGAGCAAGTGCAGCGTCGGCCTAGTGTGTTGGATGGAGGAAAAGGAGAAGTTGGACGGAGGAAAGATACGACGCGAGACGAAACGGCAGCCTTGTCCGTTTGCCTCTTGAGTCTCTTCCTGACGGTGGACCGGCCGCACCCCTCATTCCACCTTCCTCTTCCCCGGCGGTGGCGGCGGCGGACAAGGGACAGAGGCGAGAGCAAAAATAATGCGTCTCGGAGGTAATTGCTCTCATCCCGGTATCAAATCACGCCGTGTAGAAAGGGGCTCCGAATCTTTAATTATTGATTTCCTGTCCCATGCAGATCCTTTGACTGCTCCAGCGCCGCCATCCCTGGAGGAGTGAGTTGATCCGGGAAGCCGCTAAAAATCGCAACTTTCACCCGGCCGTCCCCAAGATTCCCCTCCTCCGCGTCTTTCCCACGCCACGCCTGTTGAATCCCCCTGATATCCGTCTCCATCCATTTTATTCCTTTGGGAGATTGTGATTCCTCGCCTGTCTTTTTGGTTCTTGGAGTTGTTGAGGAGGGCCGGAAACCTACCCTGCCGATGAGCAACAGGAGCGCCGGCGTCCGGGTGCAATGCGCGGAGGCGACGGCGGCAGATTGGAGCTCCTGCTTCCTCTCCCTGCCGCCACCTGAATTGCCCGGTGACGTCGACATCAATGGTGGGTGTGGGTTCAACCTGGCATGGACCCTCCACCAGTCCTTCCACCCACCCGCCGGCCTCTTCGCCAGCGTCGGCTTCCAGGCCTCCTCTGGAGCCACATCGCCGGCGAATCCCCGTGATCCATGCCTGAAGTACGTCTCCCAGGAGGTCGGGCACCATGCTGTCGAGACACCTCTGTTGGGTGAAGGGCTGGGGTTGATGGAGCAGGGGAAGAAGAAAGCAGTGAAGATCAAGTTCAAGGTTGGGAATTCTAACCTGAAGAGGCTGATTAGCGGGGGCATCGCGGGGGCGGTGTCCAGGACAGTAGTTGCACCTTTGGAGACGATTAGGACACATTTGATGGTCGGGAGTAATGGGAATTCTTCTACGGAGGTGTTTGAGTCTATCATGAAGCATGAAGGATGGACTGGGCTGTTCCGTGGTAACTTCGTTAATGTCATTCGTGTAGCCCCGAGCAAAGCAATTGAGGTAATTAACTACCCCGTGGCTGTCATGTGTTTTTCATTCTGCACTGTGGTTTCCTTGATAATGATGATTATATATTGTGCTGTGTTGGTGAGGTACATGCAGTCCAGTCCAGGAAATTGTTAACCATAATGTGAAGAATTTTTACCTATGGATTTTTCCTTTGATTAACACCCGCAAACACAGCTAGACGTTACTCAGGTGTAAATCAGTGTTCATTTCTGTCCTAGGTATTGCTTAAATAAGTTTAACCCAAGACCAATCAGCTACCTTTTTCTTTTCTGCAGCTTATCGATAACTACGCTGGTATTAAATCTCACAGAGTAGTCCAATTGCTTATAAGCTGACTTTCTGTAAATATCTGTATAGGGTTTTCCCAAGCTAGGCCATTTTTAGCTTAGCCATAATAAAACATTAAAACCACAGCTTGTATGTTGTAAGAATTACTTTCAGTAGATCCATGATATAGTATTGTTTTCATTTTGTTGTTGGTGAACTTGTTTATCAGACCCGAATTTAGTACAATTATATTCATCATTTGAAGATTTTATTGCAAGAAGTGTTGGCTGGATGAGACCAAAGGATTTAATCTTCCATCATGCCATCCAATCCATTTTATTTTTTTATTTAATTACAATGTTCTATAACATTTTGAGTCGGCTACAGAGCCATGGTGCTGCACCTTTGCTTAACTCAATGCGAATGCTCTGTAGCCTTTAACGTCTCCAATGGATATTAGATTGAGAACATTGCGTTGATTGAGTGCTGAGTTGTTTCATGTGATTTATGCTACCTTTTCCTTTTGTGCCTAGTTTATATACATTCTATATGGGCTGATTACTTCCAGTATAAAGATCATCAGATGCTATTATAATCTGGTAATATCATTGTACGAAGATGATATATGACATAAATGAAAGTTGTGTGATGGGAATAACGTGTGTTCATTAATTGTTGCAAAGAGATTGAAGTATCTTAATGCTTGTATTTTGACCTTTTTTCTTTTCTTGCAGCTTTCTGCATTTGATACTGCTAAGAAGTTCTTAACCCCCAAATCTGGTGAAGAGCAGAAAATCCCGATCCCTCCTTCACTAGTGGCAGGGGCATTTGCTGGTGTCAGCTCAACTCTGTGCACATACCCTCTGGAGCTAATTAAGACTCGATTAACTATACAGGTTAGTGTTATGCCGCAAGAGTCCTCTGGATGCCAGAAATTATTTGAGATCTATGACCTTCTGATATATAACACATGAAATGCATATAATGATTGTGCAGAGAGGTGTGTATCGTAACTTCCTCCATGCGTTTGTCAAAATCATCCATGAAGAAGGCCCCAGTGAGTTGTACAGAGGCTTAACCCCAAGTCTAATAGGAGTGGTGCCGTATGCCGCAACCAACTACTTTGCCTATGATACCCTCAAGAAGGTGTACAAGAAGATGTTCAAGATCAATGAGATAGGCAATATTCCAACCCTGCTTATTGGGTCTGCTGCAGGAGCTATCTCAAGCACGGCCACGTTCCCTCTCGAGATTGCTCGCAAGCAAATGCAAGTCGGAGCTGTTGGTGGCAGGAAGGTTTACAAGAGCATGCTTCATGCTCCGCTGACGATTCTCGAGGATGAAGGGGTCGGGGGCCTCTACAGAGGACTGGGGCCGAGTTGCATGAAGCTGGTGCCTGCTGCTGGGATATCGTTCATGTGCTATGAAGCCTGCAAGAAGATACTTATCGAGGAAGACATTGAGTGAAGCAAATGCTTACTGTACTGCAATTAATGCCCCAATCGTGTTGCTTAATGGATTGTGTTTGCTCACTCTATGTTGGATTTGAGCCCACAGCTTGCCCCCGCCCTGGCAGAGCTCAATTTCACATGTGACAGCGGCTTGATTTTTCGGTCTACGATCTGGATTACCTAACCAAGCTCAATAACTACAGAATTTCAGACCTTTTCTGTACTGATAGCTTGACATGGTTAAAAGCTACCGCGGTTTTGCTTTTCATATTATATGATGCGTCTGTGAAGGGATCATGTCTTTCAAAACCTGGTTGGGAGGTATGAAATCCGCCCATGAGCAATCATAATCCACAAGCAGTGGAGCCCTTTGCATCAACCGCATGAGTAGCGACATCAAGATTTATCTGTTCAGACCAGTGTGTTCTTTGCTTCTGATCTTTTTTATGCCAACTCAAGACAATACCAACAAGTCTTACAGGTAAAAACATTCTCAGTTATGTCAGCAAATGTGCAACTCTGAATAAAATTACCAACATTTGTAAAAGCCGCCGTACACATTTTAAAATAAATAAAATATACGTATGTCATAGTAGATTCTAGAAGGTCACATTGGTCAATAACTGAATGTGCTAAACACATTTCATACCAATTTTTACCTAGGCTAACAAAAGAAAACAAAAAACAGCTTGTCTATATGACTATACATCTAGTTATGCTCCTCATCTGCTGCGTCTACTTCTGCAGCAGCTGTGACCATCAACTCGTCAAACTTCAACTTAGTGTACATCTAGTGATATAGGTTACCACTCTCAACGAAGCCTCTTGTGGTTGTTGTAGACGTAGGAGCTGGCAAGGAACATGTAGAGCGCGAGATCGGCGGCGCTAAGGCTGGTGAGTACCCAGTAGAAGTAGTCAAGGTGTGCGCGGTTGAGATTGTCTGCAAACCAGCTATCACTGTCGCCACTCTTGGTTATGCGGTCGATTAGGGCAATAAGGGTACCACTGATGAAGCTGCCAATGCCCATCACGCCGAAGTAGAGCGCTAGCCCCAAGCTGCGTAGCTCATCGGGCATCTGGTCATAGAAAAACTCCTGCATCCCAACTTCTGCGAACACGCATGCCATTCCAGTCAACACGTACTGCGGCACCAGCCATACCCAGCTCATTGGCACCGTTGCACCGGCGACGTCCACCAGGCCATGCTCATGTGCTATCTCTAAGCGCCGAGTCTCCACCAGCGCTGCCGTCAACACCGCGCCCAATGACAATGCCAAGCCTGTTCCCAAGCGTTGCAACAATGTCAGTCCTGATGGGTTGCCGGTAACACATCGCAGTGCAGGCACCAGCACACATTCATAGAAAGGCACGAATAGCAGGACCGTTGCCGGCCCGAACATCTGCAGCGCGGCTGGCGGCAACTCCAGACCATCAGCTATGTGGCGGTCAAGGGTGCGACCTTGCTTGTTGAAGAGTGTCATGGCTTGCGCCAGCACGACACCGTATGATAGGCACGCTGACCAGATCAACAACATTTGCAGCACGCAGCGCGCGTCGTCCTGCTTGGCTACACCATCTTCGTCTCCCGGCTGGTATTGTATGTTCTTGTCAAGTAATGGCATCGTGGTGGCATCCTTATTCCCAACAAGCGTGAAAAGGCTTCGGGCGAGGAGGGTGAATGGGTTCTCGGAGCCTGGGGCGAGCTCGTATAGGCGATAGGTAGGGGTGCCGATGAAGAAGATGACCAAAGCGCATAGCATGATGGTGCACAACATCCCAAATCCGAACCCCCAACCAAGGTTCTCCTGGATATAGCTTACTCCACCGACCGCGATGGCGGCACCGATTGCTAAGCAGAAGTACCACCAATTAAAGAAAGAGCTGCGGGCAGCATACTCCCTAGGGTGGTTCGGATCAAACTGATCGGCACCGAAGGCCAGGGCACATGAACCGTCAGGACCCTGTGCAAGGGCGATGAGGTAGAGAGAGGCGTAAAAGAAAGCCACCTGTGACCATGAAGGGCAGGGAGTGGAGTCGGCGAATGGGGATGTGTGTTCTACCGGAAGCGTGGACGCTAGAGTTATCATGCCATACCCCTGCATAGATACACATGGTTTTTGCACGTCTCAGTTCGGTAATCCCGTGTAAGTAAATGACATGATAAACTGGAATAAAACCTCATTCTACATATATCTTGATTAGAAAAAGGTATTGAATTCATATTTGCAACCAGATAGGTGACACAATTCCAACTAGCTATTTTACTTTAAGACAACAATAGTGCATACACGCTTTCTTCTTTTACCCGTAGAACACGTTCTCAACATTGATAGCCTAGAATTATCTGATTTAAGGAAAATTGCCTCATTCTTATTAATTTATCCAACGATTTCTAAACCAAACAAGTCCTCATTCTTGTATATGTTCCTAAGAGAACTAATTTTTCCTGATGTTTCGTGGCCTAGAAAAAAGAGGTGCGGAAACAGATAGAAGAATTTAGATGTCAGGCTATTTTAGGCAGTGTGTTCTGCTTGTATTCTTTGTTCTGTAGGTGGGGTTAAGACATGTATGTAAAAGAATAGTACTGTACTATGTATTACCATGACGTAGAGTGTGCAGGCAAGTATGATGGATCGGTAGCGGCCGAGCCAGGAGTCAGCGACGAAGGCGCCCAACAGCGGCGTGAGGGTCGCCGTCCCCGACCAGGCGTTGACGGCGACGGCGGCGGCAGCGTTGGAATGTGCCAGAGGCCCTGTGAGGTAAGTGATGAGGTTCGCCGCCACGCCGTAGTATGCGAAGACGCTGGCGACCTCAACCACTGCATTAACATAGTACGTGTACTGTCTATTCATCTCATCTCTGCTCGACGGTTTAGATCTCGAATACTTGGAACATAGTAATACATACCGACGACGAAGATGGCGGAGCGCCACCCGCCGGAGGTTCTTCGGTAGACGGGGCGGCCGAGGTAGTCGGAGACCCCGGCGAGCGGGCCATCATCTTCATCTGTGCCGACGCGAGCAAGGAAGGGGACATGATCGGTGTCCGCCATTGCTATCTTGCTCTACCTCCCGAGTGATTGGGTTGGGTCTTGGGTGGGTGGCTGCGTATGGGTCCTCACTCCTCAATAGATTTGTGCCAGCTCAAGAGAGCTCGCGCGCCAGTGCTTGGATTACGATGTTGGTTGTGCGCTGAAGAGTTGGTCCCATTCGCCGTGAGTCCGTCAAGAGTGCCACGAGAGATAAATTCAACAAACTTGAAATTTTTTGTAACTAGTTCCTCTGTTCCACTTTTTTTTAACGGACACTGTGTCATTTTCCATTAAGAGAAGCCGGGGCAAATGTCGGTAGTTAACAAGTACTCCCTCCGTTCCGAATTAATTGACTCAGATTTAGTGCAACTTGTACTAAATGTGAGTCAACTAATTACGAACGGAGGGAGTATATGGTTAAGGTTTTTTGTGTTTCGCATCGACAGTGTTAAGGTTAGCAGGTTAAGTTCTAAGCTAAGCTAAGCTAAGCTAAGTTACAATAGGAAATTGTGTTCCACTTTATAAGATGTCTTAGCATTTTTTCATATTCATATGTACATAAATATATTTACACATGTTTTAGTGTACATATACACTTATTTTAATAATTAATATGAATCTAAACAATAGATGTTATACCTAAGACATCTTATATTATGAAATGGAGGGAGTAGAACTTTTCGGACCAACCATCCGAATCAACGAGCTTTTACTCTGCTGGCTGCATTGGAATATACAACTTCGAGCTGTGTATGACGCTGAGTTTTGAGACACCAAATCAAAATAAGAGTAGTTTAGGTCCAGAAGCTGGCAGCCACCAACATCGATGTTAGCATGCAGCACTACAAACAAACTGCTCTATAAAAAGTCATATGGTTCTGCTATGGTTCTGCACACCTGCACCTTTTTGCTTAACTCTCAATGCTAATTCTCTGTAGTCTTTAATGCCTCCAATAGATATTAGATTCAGAATTCGATTGCCCAATTATTTCATATGGTTTATACTTCCTTTCATTTGTCTGCCTGAGTCATATACATTCTATATGTGGCAATGATTTATAGTATAAAGATCATCATACGCTAATATATGGGGCAATCAGCACACAAAGAACCGATCAATTGAGTCAGACACTTGAACAACAACTTTTAAAAATCCCTCCTTCACTCTGATGACCCGTGCCGCCCCCACGGTGACCCCGTCGTGCCTCCGCTCCCCCCAACATCTTCCTCCCCTCCTCTCTTCTGCCATCGCCAGTGTGCATCCCTGGACCTAGGTTGGGTGACGTCTGTGGCAGAGGACCCCCGGCAATTCTAAAAGTGCATTATATGTACTCCCAAGTTTTGGTGACTAATGACAACACAAAAAGTATTCTAATGTTTGTGATGAAGCATGCAGGCTACTTTACAGGTTGACTGTCAAAGAGAAATACTTTAGTTGCCTAAATATCATTTCAATTGCATCTGGTAATTGTTCAGAAATTCTGTCAGGAGATTTCCGGGGCCCGGAAATTTCCGGTCCACAGACCGGAGATTTCCGAGCCAAACTCATTTTTCGCTAAGTCTGAACTCAAATTGCGTACTGACTCCAAATCATTTTTAGCCGGAAATCCTCCCGGAGATTTCCGGCGCTCGGAGATTTCCGAGCCCCAATCCGGAGATCTCCGAGTGTCAGAGGAATTTCGACCAAGTCAAGAAATCCAACCAGTACTGATCCGAGGTCAAGTTCTACCGGAATTTCACCCGGAAATTTCCGGTCCTCAACCCGGAGATTTCCGAGCTGGCGGCTGTGCAACGGGCAGATTTTGAGGAGGGGTATAAATACCCCTCCACCTACCTCCAGCTCCTTAGCTTCCAGATTTTCTCTCTCCTCCATTGGTGCTGAAGCTCGTTTCTCCCGGATCTCTCAATCCAGCCACTCAAATCCGTTGATACTTGGGGATCTGAGGGAGAAGCCACCGATCTACATCTCCACCGAAGCGATTTGACTTTCCCCCTCTATTTCTTGAGGGGCAACGAATCTAGGGTTCCTTTGTGGATAGCTAGGTTCATCTTTGTGTAGTTTGATCCTTTGTGGATTTCTTTGTGGAAGTGACATGTTGTGGTCGTTGTGAGAGCCCCCAATTCAGTTGTGGGTGTGTGCCTCACGAATTTGTACGGGACTTTCTCCGCCCTTAAAGGAGTCCTTAGTGGAAGTGTGGATTCGCACCTTTGTGGTCGAATTCACAGGAGAATAGGGTGAGGCCTTTGTGGCGTTGAGCAAACCTTTGTGGTAGCTCACACCTCTCCAACGAGACGTACACCTATGTGGTGAAACTCGGGATAAAACCTCGGTCTTCGAGTCCCTACGGTTGTTTCGTTCCACTCTCCTTTACCGCATCTTTATTTCCTGTACTTGCCTAGTTTCCTTGTAGGTTGTCACTTGAATCATCTAGTTGCACATCTAGACAATTTACTTTCTGCTAGCCTAAAAACTGAAAAAGAGATAAAAATTGGTCACCACCTATTCACCCCCCCTCTAGGTGGTCAACTGCGTTCAATTGGTATCAGAGCCAGGTTGTCTCTTATAAGCTTCACCGCTTGAGACCAACCTTGGACAATGCAAGTTGACCCAAAAGAGGGTTCCGAAACGGACGCCGCGACTTTGGCGGCAATGCAAGAGAAAGGTGCCACTATGGCCGATATCAACTCTTTGGAAACAAAGTTGACATCGTCTATACAAACCGAGTTCAAGAAGTTTCATGATATGCTTGAGTCTCTCAAGACATCTAAAGAAACCTCTCTTGCATTGCCCACAAAGCCTCCGGTGCTTCCGGGCATTACTCTTGATGTGGACCCCGAATTGATAAAGGGAAAGCAATTGCCTTTGGATGGGAAGGGTGATGTTAGTAGTTCCTCAACCCATCAAAACACTCCATCATCCAATGATGAAGTGCCTAAAGGCTACAACGCCACTCCTCCCCCATCCCAATACCATACCCCCGATCCCATTATTCCTCATCCGCAAGTTTCTCATAGGGGTGATCCCCCATTGCTTAAAGATTATACCTTTTCTCAATGGCAATACATGATGAAGTCTCATGTTTGCAGCTCTTCAATCGAGTTGTGGCGCATCATTCAAGTTGGATACAAGCCGCATGATCCGACCAACCTAACAAGAAGAGAAGTGGTGGAGGCTCAACTTGATGCCACCGCTCTCTACATGATCCAAAAGGCGGTTGGGAACAAGGACATGGCTCGCATTCAACATCTCACCACCGCCAAGGAGACATGGGATGGTCTATCCGAGTTGTTTGTTGGAAATGATAGCATGAGAAGGAACCGCTATGACTCTTTGAGCAATGAAGCCGAGGGCTTTTTCAAGCTTGATGGTGAAGACCATGAGATGATGTATCAAAGATTGGTGACCATAGCCACAAACTTTCGAGAAGTGGGTGCCTCTCACATTGATGATGCTTGGATCAAAAGGAAGTATGTTAGCTCTATGATGGCTTGTGAGCCTACCGACGTCAAGAGTCTTCAAGGAAGACACAACTATCATCTCATGACATCTAATGAGGTTATGCAAGAGATGGCCGCATACAAGGTGGCCACTAAGAATGCTCAAGATGCAAGGGCAAGGGCTTTTGGAATGCAAAGAGGCACAACCAACCTTGCTTTGAAGGCTACCGTTGAGGAAGACAACGATGATGATGATCTTGGAAGCTTTGCCGCCATGTCCGAAGAAGCACTCAAGATTGCTTACAATGACCATCTCGCACTTGCGGCTCGCACCTTTTGGAACAATCCCTCAAGAGGCAAGATGCATTTTGACAAGAATGCACCTCAAGCCGATAGGGTCTCACCCTCCAAGTCAAGGACATGTTACAATTGTCAAGACAAGTTCCATTTCGTTGCCGAGTGCCCTTATAAGAAAAGAGAAGAGCATGGTGGACGTCTAGTGCTCAAGGACAAAACCAAGATGCCTCCCAAGAAGGCCTATGGAAAGAAGAGGCCTTTTAACAAGAAGCCTCGCATCATGTTGTTGACTCAAGAGGAGTATCCCACCGATGATGAAGAGTCGGAGGAAGAAACCCCAAATGAAGTGGCGGCCCTTGCCACCACCTCGACAACTATCATCTCTCCATCAACGACAAGAACTCCTTCGACTACGACAAGCTCTTCATCGTCTCTATTTACATCGCCTAATGAGAACTCCATCACCAAGAGCTCAAAGTGTCTTATGGCAAAGGCGTCGGAGGTACCTTCATCCTCCTCCTCTCTCATGAATGAAATGAATGAGCTTGATGATGCCTCTAGCTTTCAAATCAAGCAAGAGCTTGTGGCATTCGACTCCTTTATCACTAACTTGCAAGGTGATAGCAAGAAACATGTTGGTGCCCTCATGGTTCGAATTGGTGAGCTAGAGCATCTCAATGAAGAGAAGGGTAAGATAGAAAGAGAAGACGCTATTTCTCTATCTTATTTGAAGTCCTCTCTTGAGGAGATTGAAGAGTCTCATGCTCGTCTTGAGGAGCAACTTGAAACTATTGAGGAAACTCATAACTCCTCACATGCTAAGCTCATTAAGGATCGTGATATGTACTTTGCTAAATTCAAGGTGGCTCAACAAGATAAAGCCGAATTTGCGGTTGGGCATGTTCGACTCATTGAGGACATGGAAAAGCTCGTCATAGCTCACAAAGCTTTGGAGAGTGAACATGCTCTTCTAAAAGAGTCGTATGCCCAACTTCAAACTCGGCTAACTAACCTTGATTCTCTTAGCATCTCTACCTCTAAGTGTTCTTGTGATAATGTTAATCTTGTGAAGGAGAATGCTAGGTTGAAGAGTGAGATGACTAAGGCCGCCACATCCAAGATCATCCTTCTTAAAGGTAAACAAGTTGTTGAGACTCCCATCGTGGAGCCTCACACTCGACAAGGAAAGGAAGGTCTTGGATATGTGCCTCCCATCAAGATGAATGCCAAGAAGGGCATTCCCAAGAGCATCAACCCCATCCAAGCCAAGAAGGCCGACTCCATTCAATCCAAGGAAGGTCTTGCCACTAGGAATGTCACAAGGGGCAAGCCTACTCGTAAAGATCACGCCGGGGACAACAACCCTAACTATGCTTTATATGTCGATTATTATGGGAATGTTTGTGCTCGTTACATTGGACCCTACTATGGTTTTATTTCATATGCTATTTGGGTTCCTAAATCTCTTGTCGCTAACCATAAAGCACCCATTGTGAAGCAATGGGTTGCTAAATGCAAGAATTAATCTCTTGTAGGATCTTACTCCCGGTGGTTCAAAATGGATAATTGATAGTGGATGTACAAGTCATATGACCGGGAGCAAAGAACTTGTTACGGAGTTGAAACCTAATGAAGATCAAGTAACCATAACTTTTGGTGACTTATTAAGGTCTAAGGTAACCGAGTTTGGCAAAGTGGTAGTTGCCCCCGCCATTTCTCTTGTCAATGTCATGCTTGTTGAATCTCTTGGCTATAATTTGTTATCGGTTCGTGCCTTAACAAAGATGGGGATCTCTCCCTTCTTTGATAAGGACATTGTGGTCCTCTTGTGGAGCAAGTCGCTAAGAGTGGCTTTCGTGGGACACGTGGAGCATGAGCTCTATGTGGTGGACTTCTCCTGAGCCACCACTTCTCAAGCCATGTGTCTCTTCGGAAAAGCCGACGTGGGTTGGCTTTGGCATCGCCGACTAGCTCACGTAAACATGCGTACTTTGCAAAGTCTTCACAAGGGTGGCCACATTCTTGGACTAAAAGATCATGTTTCCTTCTCAAGGGATCGAATTTGTAGAGCTTGTGTGGAAGGCAAGATGCATGACATTCCTCATCCAAGCAAGACCATCATATCGTCATCCCGGATTTTGGAACTCCTTCATGTTGATCTATTTGGACCAATTCCGGAGATAAGTCTTGGTGGCAAGAAATATTGCCTCGTGATTGTTGATGACTATTCAAGATATACTTGGGTCTATTTCTTCAAGACCAAGGATGAAACTCAACAAGTCTTCATCGACTTCTCAAAGGAAGTTCAACGCCAATATGACCTTCCCATTTTGGTTATTCGTAGTGACAATGGGTCGGAATTCAAGAACTACACTCTTAACGACTTTCTTAGTGAAGAAGGCATTCGTCATCTATATTCCACTGCTTACACTCCTCAACAAAATGGCGTTGCCGAAAGAAAGAATCGGACTCTCATCGATATGGCGAGATCTATGTTGGCGGAGTTCAAGTCTCCCATCAACTTTTGGGCGGAGGCTATTTCCACCGCTTGTTACTCATCTAATCGCCTCTACTTCCGCAAAGGTTTGAAGAAGACTCCATATGAGATCCTCACCAGCAATAAACCCAACATTGGCTACTTCCGAGTGTTTGGATGTAAGTGCTATTATCTAGTAAAGGGTGTCCGGTTGGGTAAGTTTCACTCTAAGTCTCTTGAGGGGATCTTTGTCGGTTATGGTAGCGAGTCCCACACTTATAGAGTCTTTGATAAATCCTCCCGGATTATCATAGAGCCTTGTAGTGTGGAATTCGATGAAAATGATGGCTCCCAAGTGGAGCAAGTTGGTGTTTGTGATGTAGGTGATGAACAACCTTTTGATGCTATTAAGAAGATGGGGGTGGGCTTTCTACGCCCAATTGAAGTCCATGAAGAAGTTGTTCAAGATGATTCAAGTTCTCCCATCAAGGAAACCTCACCATCACAAGAAGCACAAGGTGGCTCACCCACAGAAAATGATGATTCCCCTCAAGAACAATCTCAAGATCCTCCTCAACAAGGGCATGCTATTTCCTCTCAAGATGAAGCTCATGATGAACCTCAACAAGATCTTCATCAACAAAAAGATCATGCCTCCTCCACCAAGATTATTGAAGCCAACTCCGCTTCTCCAAGTTCTACTCAAGGGCAAGATCATCCTTCTCCACCTCATGAAAAGACTTCTCATGATGATCAAGTCCCACAAGAAGGTCAAGACGAGGATCCAAAGGATCAAGATGGTCAAGAAATTGTCCCCACCACAAGGGCGGCAATTGAAACTCGTCGTCAAGCTCGTTTTGCAAAGTCTTTGGAACTTAGAGCATTATCTCTCGACAAGGTCATTGGTGATATTCGAGCAAGGGTCTCCACACGAAGTCAATTAGCTCACTTTAGTGAGCATCAAACACACATTTCCATGGTCGAGCCCAAGAAAGTCTTTGATGCTCTTGAAGATCCCGATTGGCTAGGGGCTATGCATGAAGAACTTAACAACTTCGAGCGCAACAAAGTGTGGCGTCTAGTTGAGAAGCCTAAAGATTGCCGCAACGTTATCGGCACTAAGTGGATCTTCAAGAACAAGCAAGATGAACATGGTATCGTTGTGAGGAACAAGGCGCGGTTGGTGGCTCAAGGATTCTCTCAAGTCGAAGGCATCGATTTTGGAGAAACTTTCGCGCCGGTCGCAAGACTCGAATCGATACGTATTCTCATCGCTTTTGCTTCTCACCATGGTTTCAAATTGCAACAAATGGATGTAAAATCTGCTTTTCTTAATGGTCCATTGCAAGAACTTGTTTATGTTAAACAACCCCCGGGTTTTGAAAACCCCAACCATCCTCACCACGTCTATGTCTTGGACAAAGCTCTCTATGGCCTTAAACAAGCCCCCCGTGCATGGTACGAGCACTTGAGAGAGTTCTTGGTAGACCGTGGATTTGAGGTTGGGGTAATCGATCCCACTCTTTTCACTAAAAAGTTTAATGGTGAACTCTTCATTTGTCAACTATATGTCGATGACATTATCTTCGGTTCTACTAACCGTGTGTTCAATGATGAGTTTTCCAAGCTAATGACCGACAAGTTCGAGATGTCCATGATGGGTGAACTCAAGTTCTTTCTTGGCTTTGAGATAAAGCAATTGAGGGAAGGAACTTTCATTTGTCAAGCCAAGTATATTCAAGAGATGATCAAGAAATTCAAATTGCTTGGACTTAACGGTGTGACGACTCCTATGCAAACCAAGTGCCACCTCCAACTCAACCCCGACGGTAAAGAGGTAGACCAAAAGGAGTATCGTTCTATGATTGGGTCTCTTCTTTATTTGTGTGCCTCTAGGCCTGATATCGTTTTAAGCGTGAGAGTGTGTGCTCGTTATCAAGCCGCGCCTAAGGAAAGTCACTTGATGGTCGTAAAGAGAATCTTCAGATATTTGGTTCATACCCCTTGCTTTGGGTTGTGGTATCCCAAAGATGGCACATTGTCTCTTTGTGGATATACGGACTCCGATTGGGCGGGCGACATTGATGATAGGAAGTCCATATCCGGAACGTGTCAATTTCTTGGAAGATCTTTGGTGAGTTGGTCCTCGAAGAACAAAATTGTATCTTATTATCCACGGCGGAGGCCGAGTATGTTTCTGCCGCAAGCGGATGTACTCAACTTATTTGGATGCGGCAAACTTTAAAGGATTACGGTGTCCTCTTGGACAAAGTGCCGCTTTTATGTGACAATGAGAGTGCCATCAAAATTGCGTACAATCCGGTGCAACATTCAAGGACCAAGCACATTGAGATTCGTCATCACTTCATCCGCGATCACGTGGCACGAGGAGATATTGATCTATCATATGTTGGTACAAGGGATCAATTGGCGGATATCTTCACGAAACCCCTTGATGAAGGCCGTTTTTGCTACTTGAGGAATGAACTCAATATCATAGATTCTCGGGCCTTGGCTTGAGCTTCGTACACACACTCCAACGTTTAAGGTGTTATAAGACCTAGAGGTACGCATGGACTTAGGGGGAGTGTTTTCCTAATACATTGGACTCTTCCTCCCCCTATTATGCATATAGTGACATATCATTGCTAAAACTTCAAATTGAATCTAATTTGTGAGCTTCAATGTTGAGATGTAGTTATGGACTCAAGATATATCTTCGCGGTACCATGCTACAACTCATACACGGTGGCCTCGGCCACCAACTCTTTTTCTCTTTGGATTCCATTTGGTTTTATTTTTCTTATTCTCACTTGCATTGTCTTTGGTTCTTTTGGGAAAACACATTGTTGTTGGTCTTCTCTTGTGTTTTATGGTTTTTGCAACTTGAGTGTGTCTTCTTTTCAGTTTGAGTATCTATCCTAAGCCTTTCACTATCCTGTAAACATGCTTTTCCCCACTCATGTCCCTTTTTGGTATCTTGTTCCTGGAGTTTTTGGGTTTGAACGGAAATCTCCGAGCCTTACTCGGAAATCTCCGGGCTACCAGAAAATTTCGAGACTAAGTCCCTTCAAAAAATCAGCATTGACCTGTGTTGATTTTTGACAGGAAATAGTCCCGGAAATTTCCGGCGTCCGGAAATTTCCGAGCTGAGACTCGGAAATCTCCGGCCCCTGCGATATCTGGCACCTAAGTCTTTTTCAATTTCGGCACTGACCTCAGGCGAAACTGAATCGGATTTAGAGCCGGAAATCTCCGGGGTCCGGAAATCTCCGGCCCGATGTCCGGAAATCTCCGAGTGTGCCAAAAGTTTTCTAGGGCTAAGTCCTATCCGGAAATAGCCCCGGAAATCTCCGGCACCCGGAAATTTCCGAGCCTCAGTCCGGAAATTTCTGGTTCAAATTTTCCTATCTATATAAGGGCACGGGTGGACCGGCCGGTTCGGCCAGTTCATCCACCCCGTGCCCTAATCCTCTCTCTCCTCCGAAAATCTCCAAATCTTCCTTTCCTCGCTGCGGGTGGATCGTTCGAGGGTTTCTTGCGTGCTTCGGGGATCTGCTTCTCCTCGTCAAGGGCTTCGTTTCCATCCGCACGCTTTTCGCAATGTCCTTCGGTAACTCCTCTTATTTCAAATCTAGGACGAAACTTGTTTTCGTTTAACCTAGCAGTTTTAGGAGGTTGTTGGTTGTTTCCTTTGGTAGAATTGCTCCCCTAGGCATGCTCTACCTTCCATATGCACAGATCTGTTTTTCATCCATAGATTTTGTTCAAATCTGTCAAAATTTCGTGCAGACCGGAAATCTCCGAGTCTGACCCGAAAATCTCCGGACCCCGGAGATCTCCGAGTCAGACCCGGAAATCTCCGGCCTGCGCAGAATCAAAACAGCTAAGTCCAGAAACTGTGTTTGTCAAAACTTTTCTAGTATGTTCCTTTTTCAATCTTGGACATGAGTGCTTACCCCATATGCTTTCCATCCACTCTATGATGTGTACCTGCAGGTTCCAATCCTCGTGGCCGCTTTAAGCAAATATCTACTCGCGGAAGAGCCAAACCTGTTCACTCACGCCCTCCCAGTGGGTCCTCCAGTGAAGACAACTCACAAACTGAGCACTCAGCCTTCCTCAGGAGACCTATTGGTGCTAATAAGAAGAAGAAGACCGAGCTCCGCCTTGAAGACTTCAACAAAGGAAGTTTTCGCAAGTGGCGAAGTGAACTATCCTATGATGTGGAGTCTGATGATCCCACTTACTTTTGCACTGAGATGGCATGGATCTAGAGGGAAGTCTATCAGAAGTTCTCCATTGACAAGCCAATCTGCCCCATGAAGTGGATTGACTTTGACAAGTTAATGAAGAAGGCAGATTATTTTGGTGGTGCTGTGAAGGTGTGTGGTCTTTTGGGTTTGGAGCCTTTGATGAGAACTGAGTGCAACTACAGCGTCTCTCTTATACATCAGTTCTATGCCACTATGGTGTTTGACTCCTCAGAGGATATTGGGATGACTTGGATGTCTGGCAGGCAGCGCTTGACTTCTTCCTTCAGAGAGTTTGCTCAGATTCTTGGTTGCCCGTTCCGTGGTCTTACTACTGCAGCTGGTGCCCGCATGCATGTGCATGGCGTGTCCTACAACAAACACGTCATGACTGATCTATACCAGCCTGGAGGGAGGATTGGCTCTCAGAATGGCCTTCTACCCACTTATGATATCCTACTGCGCATGTTCCGGTGGACCATTGCTCCCATTGCCGGCAATGCAGATAATATTGCCGGGGCTCTAGTAAACTTGATGCGGAAAGCTCATGATGCCTATCTTGGGGAGTATGCAGTTGAGCAGGAGGTCTATAAGGTGGATGTCATGGACTTTATTTTCCAGGAGATGTCCCTAGCAGTCTTTGAGAGGAAAGTTCCTCCATATGCTCCTTATATAATGTTGCTCATCAAGAGCCTCTACCAGCTGTCTGAGCAAGACGGTGATGACTTTGATGCAGCTTTTGCCACTCAGCCTCACAAGCCAGCCCTGCTTGTCCAGAAATCTGCTCACTTGGTTCAACAACAAGCCACCATGCATGATATCAATGAGGATGACATTTTTGGTGGTCCATCTCGGGTTCCCTCCGATCCCAACATCAAGAAAGCTGCCAAGAAAAGTCGCCCCTGGGTAGTTCGAGCAATTGAGAAAATCATGAACATGAACTGTTGCATTCACAGTGAGAACTACTCCATCTACTCTCAGAACCATCGCATTATGCAGCGCCAAGAAGCAATGATGGCTCACATGAAGATGCCTGCTCCGAAGCAACCTTTGAAGCCTCGGGTTCCCTTCAAGGACTGGAATGCAGATGGTCTCACTTTTGATTGGGATGATGCTGTGCCAGAGGACAGCGATCTTGAGAATGCTGACACGGAGGAGGAAGAGGAAGATGATCAGGACGCGGGTTCCGACTCTTGAGTCATGGGACGTTAGTGGAACCTCCTCCCTTTTTGGTATCTTGATGCCAAAGGGGGAGAAGTATCTCTAGGACTCTCGGGATTTGCATGGGCTGAGAGCACTTCTTTCTTTTCGCTTTGCTTTCTTCAGTGCTCTCTTATTTCGTGACTATGTTTGTTTCGTCATGTGTGTGAGACATGAGTACTGTTAAATTCTCTATTGTAATAACTATTTATCTAAGTTTGTTGCTTCTATTGTTTTTGTGTGTGCTTTGTAAAATCTAGGGGGAGTGTTGATCATAAGGAATGTGCACTTTGTATTCCAAAGACATTCTTAATTAGTGCACTCACCTAGGGGGAGCTCCGTCTATATTTTGCAAATCCACTCTTTTTTTTGTGTTTTCATCATTCGCCAAAAAGGGGGAGATTGAAAGTGCATTATATATACTCCCAAGTTTTGGTGACTAATGACAACACAAAAAGTATTCTAATGTTTGTGATGAAGCATGCAGGCTACTTTACAGGTTGACTGTCAAAGAGAAATACTTAAGTTGCCTAAATATCATTTCAATTGCATCTGGTAATTGTTCAGAAATTCTGTCAGGAGATTTCCGGGGCCCGGAAATTTCCGGTCCACAGACCGGAGATTTCCGAGCCAAACTCATTTTTCGCTAAGTCTGAACTCAAATTGCGTACTGACTCCAAATCATTTTTAGCCGGAAATCCTCCCGGAGATTTCCGGCGCTCGGAGATTTCCGAGCCCCAATCCGGAGATCTCCGAGTGTCAGAGGAATTTCGACCAAGTCAAGAAATCCAACCAGTACTGATCCGAGGTCAAGTTCTACCGGAATTTCACCCGGAAATTTCCGGAGTCCGGAATTTTCCGGTCCTCAACCCGGAGATTTCCGAGCTGGCGGCTGTGCAACGGGCAGATTTTGAGGAGGGGTATAAATACCCCTCCACCTACCTCCAGCTCCTTAGCTTCCAGATTTTCTCTCTCCTCCATTGGTGCTGAAGCTCGTTTCTCCCGGATCTCTCAATCCAGCCACTCAAATCCGTTGATACTTGGGGATCTGAGGGAGAAGCCACCGATCTACATCTCCACCGAAGCGATTTGACTTTCCCCCTCTATTTCTTGAGGGGCAACGAATCTAGGGTTCCTTTGTGGATAGATAGGTTCATCTTTGTGTAGTTTGATCCTTTGTGGATTCCTTTGTGGAATTGACCTGTTGTGGTCGTTGTGAGAGCCCCCAATTCAGTTGTGGGTGTGTGCCTCACGAATTTGTACGGGACTTTCTCCGCCCTTAAAGGAGTCCTTAGTGGAAGTGTGGATTCGCACCTTTGTGGTCGAATTCACAGGAGAATAGGGTGAGGCCTTTGTGGCGTTGAGCAAACCTTTGTGGTAGCTCACACCTCTCCAACGAGACGTACACCTATGTGGTGGAACTCGGGATAAAACCTTGGTCTTCGAGTCCCTACGGTTGTTTCGTTCCAGTCTCCTTTACCGCATCTTTATTTCCTGTACTTGCCTAGTTTCCTTGTAGGTTGTCACTTGAATCATCTAGTTGCACATCTAGACAATTTACTTTCCGCTAGCCTAAAAACTGAAAAAGAGATAAAAATTGGTCACCACCTATTCACCCCCCCCCCCCCCCCCCTCTAGGTGGTCAACTGCCGTTCACATTCCCCTCCTGGAATTCAATGGCGGCGGGGCAGCCTTGGCCTAGGAGGGACTTTAATGTCTCTAGTGGATAATAGATCGGCAATTTCAGTGATGGATTGCCCAATTGTGTCATATATGGTTTATACTTCCTTTTCCTTTGCCTTAGTTATATACATTCTATATGGAGAAATGATTTCTAGTATAAAGATCATCAGATGCTAATATATGGGGCAATGAGCATGCAAGAACCGATCAATTGAGTCACACACTCGAACAACAACTTCGAAAAAACCCTCTTTCATTCCCGCGACCCGTGCCGCCCCCGCGGCGACTGGACCACGCCTCCCGTCCTCCTAGTCTGTGTGGTGTTTGTCCGCTGCGGCTTCCGGCGGACCCGATGAGGGGCGTCTGGAGGACCTCTGCCCACATTCCGGCGGTGGTTTGCGTCTCTTGGCGCGACTTCACGTGATCTTGTGAGCTGCTGCAGTGTCGGGTGGGGTGACTGCCGGTGAAAACACGCCTGGTGTCGGTCATGGCGGACAATAGCAACGTCTTTGACGTCGTTTCCTTTTCAAGGCATCATCATTGTACTTTGCATCACCTAGCTCGGGCAGCCCCGGGGGAAACCCTCCCATATCAGATTATGGTGGTGCCTTTGGTGTCGCTCCCCCTTAGGGCATCATTTTGGAGCATATGTTGGTTGGAAGGACTTCGAGGTGGAGCGGCGTTTCATGTACTTCATCGACAACGGCGAGTCCTGGCTGCACGGTGCAGCAGTGTCTCGGTGATGGACGGGTGCAGGATGGTGTTGTTGTTTGGCAATGTGACATCATCGACGACAGGTCGAACAAGGCTAACTTGTTGATCTCTCCTAAAAATGGGATGGTGGAAGACGGCATTAACGCATTCTAAACGTATGCATGTGGTGCGCTAAGGGTCTGGTGAACCGGTTTGTACTCACGATTCGCTCTTGGGCCGCTTGGTTAAAGCCTCCAAATTTAGATGATGTGCGTTGGTGTGTGAGGTCTGAGCACTTGACTCTGATCGGTCCACCCCTTCATCAAGCTTGCAGGTGTAGGAAATTTGTGCCTGGACGTGGCTTCGGGTTGATCGATGTAACTTTTATAAGGTGTGTTGGTTTCTGTTTTCTATTATTACTAAAAAAAATGTTGTATGCATCCTTTGAATGCATGATGGGGCAACAACCTCCCTTTCGAAAAGCAGACAAGTGTGTTCTTTGCTTTTGATATTTTTCTCCTATAACTTAAGGCAATACCAACAAGTCTTATAGGTAAAACAACTTTCTCAGTTATGTGAACAAATGTGCAACTCTTAATAACATTACCAAAAATTTCAGAAGCTGCCACGCACATTTTAAATAAATCAAAATACTTGTTTCATAGATTCTAGAAGTTAACATTGTTGGTAACTGAACACCGTAAACACATTTTCATCCTCAGCTCCCAATTTAACCAAGACTAATAAGAGAAAAGAAAACAAAAAACAGCCTGCCTATATGACTATGACATCTAGTCCTGCTCCTCCCCATCTTCTTCTTCTGCCTCAGCTGTAGCCATCAATTCGTCAAAATTTTCAGTCTTCGTCAGCACTATTTCAATCTGCATAGCATACAAGGATGTTGAGTCAGATGAACAAATTAATAGAAGTAGCATTCGGGTGATATCAATGTTTATTGTGAACCAACCTTAGCCTTTTGGATTGGTCGTCCTCTCATCTCATCCTTGATTTCCACAGTGGATGTCCTTATCTCTGCACAGGTTAAGTTGGGATAACATATTAGAAAACCTTTCTACCATAAAGACCCGAAAAAGGCAGTTTCTCAATACAGCGATATCATCTTTTGGTACAAGTATATATTGTCCGGTGAAGGATAAAGTTCTTACTCGTCTCGACGGCGAAACCATTGTTCTTCAGAATTTCTGCTACGGTCACAACAGTCGATATGGCTGCAAGTAAAGTAAAACGTTGTTAACGCCCCAGAAAACAGAAAGATAAACGAATATACAAACCTCGCTGAATTTCTTTGTGAACTTAAGTTTGCAAATTCACAATGCACAGAAACGAGAGACAGGCGGACACGGAATACATGTCTAAGAAATATATGCTGAAGAACAGTGAAGAGTGCCTGTAGGCTGTAGCCTGTAACTGTCAACAGAATATGATCTGACAATACACAGTACACACCACAGCGTGATCAGGCTAAAAACAGCCCGAAATCCGCAATAAATATACCCTTTGGTTAGCACTTGGGGTTAATCTTTACATAATACAACTGGGTTGGAACTACATAACTCCTCGTTTCAAAATTCAAAGTAGATAGATATCATGCAAGGCGCGGTTACCATAAACCAACCTTCCACATATTTAGTTGCAATTTGGGATTTGCAGGCCAATGGATTAATCAAAAGAAAGGCGAAGGCAAGGAGGAGCACACATACCCATGCCGAGCGCGGAGAGCTCGACGTCGCCGTGCTGCTGCATGTACCTCTGCACACATCGCAATGAGGATTAGCATCCACCACACCAATGTCGAAATTGACCCGAAGCAGGCAATGAACCGATCGATCGACGCGTAGTAGTATATAGATAGAAAGAAAATACCTTGGCGAGGTTGACGTAGAAGAAGAGCGGTCTCTTGGTGTTGGACACCTGAATCCGGTTGGTGCTGCTGCCGGCCATCGTCGTCTGCGCCTCGCCGCCTGCCTGATCCGCCGCGTTGCCGGACATGGTGACGATGCTGCTATTCTCGATCGTGCGATGGATTCGAGGTTCGTGGATTCTTTCAGGCAGTACTGCTTTCAGGTCGGACGTAGGGAGGAACAGGGGACGAAGGTGGTGATATTAATGGCGACGATCGTTGGGAAGACGAGTTCGGATCGGGAGCGGGTCCTTCGTCGGGTTCGATACCGAGTCCCTGCCCGTGCACGGCTCCTACTCGAGCAATTTCCAGCTGTTGGGCTCGTATTCGTGTCGATCACGACAACGTCTCCAGCTTGTGGGCTTTCTCTGTCCCGATGAGTTGCTAATTTGATCGTTTCTTCTTTTTTTTTTTCTCTCTCTAACGACCACGTCCCCTTTCCATATTTGGCCTCGTCTGATGACACTGTACTGAGCCCATGAAGGCGCGTCAGGTTCCCAAGCTAACTTTTTGTGAGAGATGACATTTGTTTTTGAGAAACACAAGTACAACGTAACAACTCATACATGTGCATACACCCACCCTTATGAATGCACACATGTACACCCTATATGTGGAGGATATACTAAACGGGTATGCCGACCACGTGGGTTAAACCAGCTTATCAGGTTGGCCCAAGAGGTGATAAGGTATTCGGTTTATCGGACGGCCTAGTGGGCTGAAGCGTAAGAGTAAGCCTACAAGCTGATCAGGATCTATACAAACCGACGTTCGCCTTAGAGATCAAGTTAGGGTTTATCTCGTGTTAGTCTAGTACTACTAATATAGGTCGGTTAGCCTTTCCTTGTAGAGAAGGCACGTAGTCTATATAAGACTGCCTCATGTTCCCCTCAAGGGACACGTCTCACAACTTACATTGTAACCTGTACACATATTTGCATCTAGTGCATTATAGCAGCACGTAGGATCTTGCCACCGGTGCAAGGTCTGAAGCTGGGTAAATCCTTGTATGCAATCCCGCTCCTAGAAGCCGCCATGCCTTCCCCCTCTCTACATCGTTGGAGTATGGCACCTCCTTACGTGCCTAAGAATCCAATAACCCGACACTATCTCCTACTAGTAAACGTGCACGTGCGTTACAACGGGAGAGACAAAACTTGGTCATTGTTCGTCCGCTGCTTTTGGCAAGCCACTAAGTACACATGAGCAAGCATCAGCATTGTCATGTGTCGCCATCGCACCATCACCTCCACTCCGCGAGGCCTTCGACTCCCTCTCGTCGGGTGTAGAGAAAGCATAGGAAAACGGAATAATCGTTGATGAGGATTTAGGAAGCGGACGTGCCTTAATTGTCCGTTTGATTATTTGCTTACTCTAATACCTACTGATCCTAGGGAAAAAGTATGTTCATTCCAATTGGTCCAATATAATAGGGATCTACTAAAAAGTCTTTAAATTTTTTGGATGAAAATTACTTATTTTGGAATCAAATTCCTTTTAAAAATATTCTTGATTTTAGTTATATATAGAAAAATATACCAATTCGGTGCTGGTAATATTTATTATCTTGTGACCATGAACCAGGGACCCCCTATGATTTCCGCTATTATATGTTGGTTTTGAACCTCCAAATATTCAGATATATGATAGGTTGATTTGAAAGAAAAAATAAAAACGAGACCAAGAATTACCTGTTTGGTCCAAAAGTGCCGCCCAACCAGTCTGCAGCCGAGGCCAACAGCCTTATCTGTCATTTCTTCTTCCCCAAAGCAACTCCTTCTCTAGCGCAGAGCAAGGCGACACCCGTCCAACATCGCTCCTGTCATTCTCGGTTGACTCCCGCTCCAAGATTGATCCATATGAAGTTGTTCGTCATGGTTGGAAAGATCGAACAAACCAATATGTTTTGCCCTCTTTGCACTGTGCGCACCAAATTCGTCAGTTTCGGTCGCCATGCCTTCCCCCTCTCTACATCATTGGAGTATGGCACCTCCTTACGTGCCTAAGAATCCAATAACCCGACAGTTGGCGCCCACCGTGGGGCCTAAGGCGTTATGCGTCACCTTCAAGGCGGGAGCTCTGGGCGAGATCAGAAGATCTATTGCGGTAGGCCGCGCCAATCTGGATGGCGATGTCGGCTTCGTGGGGGCAGATTCATGGACTCTGGCAGACGACGACCTCGTCTCCAGCTTCATCATCCCCATCGGCGACATCAACATCTTCACCGGCTTTACGGTCGCCGCGTACGGATTCCCCAGGGGATATGGAAAATTCTTCCCCACCCATCGCCGAGAAGACGGATCACATTCGGCATCGCCTAAGGGCTTTGCAGCTTACGATCTAGATTCACAAAGCGAAACTGGCTCCAGCTTCTCAGAAGGCTACATGGAGTCCGACTTTCACTTTGTAGGAACAATCGCAAACACCGGCGATCAGCCAGCAGGTTCCGATCCTGAGTCCATTATACCAGCTCTGTTAGTTGGTCTAGACTCGAAAGCCGGATATGAGAACACAACCCCAATGGCGGAAAACTCAGAAACCGAAAGCACAAACATCGACTTCGCAAGAAAAGTCGCCTCTTTCAACATAGGAGGTCCCAAATAAGTCATGATGGCAGGACCAACCCCTATGGAAACAGATGCACCTGGTAAGCATGTAGATGGGTCGAAGTCGCCTTCCAAATCTGCTAGCTTAGAGTCACACGTTAAGGTCCATACAATAAAGGCGTCCAGAAGCAAGCCAAAAGACAATTCCCCCTTTGAAGCAAACCATGATAAAGATCTGGAGGCTGAGCTAACGTCCGAAGCGCGCAAGAAAGCACTTGACATACTGACGCCGCTCGGTCCCAATGCAACCCCAGAGGAACTCGAAGAAAGGCGCCAGTACCTCCTTCGTGAGTCAGAGTTAGGCATTCGCCATAACTTGGTTCTGCAAAACAGGGAAAAATCCCTCAAGGCTACTGCTCAGGACAAATAAGATCTTCGCCGCCACATGGAAAGAGAAAAATTCCGGCGCGTGAAGGACACTCATGACCCTCTCCTCCATAGAGATCTCACGAAGAACTTTGATCGACCGTCTGCCCAAAAGAAGAAGGCGTGACAAATATACCCTTACACCGTAGACAGACGGTTTGATATACTTCTCCACCCCTGCAAAGAACATGGAAGCCGCACGTGAGATCATGGAAGACGAAGAGATCCCAACTGACGAGAAAATGTTGTATTGCACTACTCAAAAAGGCGGAAGAGCTACAGGAGGTAGCTACCTCAAGCTGTCGCCTTGCTGACAACACCATCCTATGCAAAGCCGGAGCCGGCGCAGGACCACCCAATGATCCATCTGAATCTAACAGCCACGACAAAGGCAAACAACCTGAAAAGCCGGCTCGACGACGCGATGATGTATCAGGCACGGGATCTAACCGGCACAGGGTGGAACGTCAAAAGGACAAGGCAGACAAGGCCGCCAGGAAGCAAAGAAGGCGTGAGAAGAGCCGCGATAAGAATCTTGACAAAGAAGCTGCCCCAGCACATAATGGTGATCGGCTTAACATGCCTCGACTTCCTCACAGGAGAGACGACGAGAATGCCGAAAAGACCGCCAACGCAGGCGCTCAAGATCTCGATCACCACATCGTCAAGACGGAAGCCGGCATCAACAAGGCGACGCCGCAAAGGAAAAGACCAAAGTGTCAGATGCCCGCACTCGCCTAGATGAAATCAGAGCCGCAAGGGAAGAAACCTATCTAGGTCCCAAGTGCTTTGACCCGGCAATCCGCAAGGTGCAACTCCTAGAGGCGCTTGGCAATGTCAAGAAGATAGTGAACAAGTACAACGGCGTGAATAATCCCGAGACATGGCTACCTAACTATCTCAACACAGTGGGAATTTACAACAGAGACTATGACGCCGCAGTCCGTTTCTTACGCCTGATGTTAGAAGGTACTGCATGCCTCTGGATCGACACCCTACCGGAAAAAACTATCCACAATTGGCAAGACATGAATCGCTGCTTCACACAACACTTCTCCTGCACGTACAAACGTCCAAAGGCTTATCCAGAGCTTTTACGTTGCACTCAGGAGACGAATGAGTCCAGTCGCGATTTCATCGCACGATGGAAGGAGATAAAAAACAGTTGCGAAGGTGTCTCCGAGCCGCAAGATATCCATGCTTTCATGCACAGCTTGAAGAAAGAAAATATGATGCCTTACATCTTGTCAAGCCAAAGAATCACCACCCTTGGAGATCTGCTTAATGACGCAAACAACCTCGCAATTGCAGAAGACGACGCTCGTGCTGACGATGGAGATGCAAAGCTTGATATCTCCATCAACAACAACGAAAGGTGGGGCAAGTCGACAAAGAAAAAAGCACAACCCAATGACAATGCAGGACCCTTCAATGAAGTAGTCTTTGCTTACAGCAAAGGCGGACAGAACAAAAGAGGAGGCCCGTGGAAGCCGAACAATGATAGCCAAGGCGGGAAGAACATATTAGCCCGTTGACCCACCTCAAGTTGTATTAGATAGTAGAGATCATTTAAGAATATATCAGATTTCTAGAAGAAGATGCTAGCTATTCGTTTGATGAGTAATAAAAAGGACAATTGTACCAAGAAAAATTTAGTACATTGTACACAGTACACACATGGTGTTCTATTTGTTCCGTCAGCGGTGTAGACGCTCCCATGATGTAAGAAACAATTCTTTATACTAAATGGAACAAAAATTTATGAAAAAATAAAATGGTTTTAAAAGGAGAAATATAATGTAAAAACAAAAAGAAAATGGAAAACAAACCCTAGTCTTGGCCCAATCAGCAGCAAGACGTTTCCGTTCCGAAATATCGGCTGATGGTCTTGGTATTTCGATCTGTAAGGTCTTGGCCCAATCAGCAACGTTCTGTTTCGGACCAGGATCAAACCTTTTCCTCCCAAAGAAAAAGGTAGAGAATGACACTCAAAACTGTCGGCAAATCCAATTTCAAAACGGAGCGGAAAAGAACACGATTCGGAAACGGCAATGTACAACAAACAATTGCAAGAGTCCCAAACGGACACGAGCATGCGCTAATTGTGAGATGATTATATACCATCCGGAGACGTTAAATATAACGATGGGTCTCGGCTTCTGGCCATAACCTACCTGCCGCAACTGTACTGTGATAGAAGAAGTGTGGAGGCTTTGCATAGTACCTTGCAACTGTACTGTGAGGGGTCTGGACAAAAAATTAACCTGGACAAGTCCTCGGTTTTCTTTGGTGCTCATTGCCAAACTGATGTAAAAAATGAGGTGATGCAAAAGCTTGGTGTCTCTTCGGAGGCTTTACAAGATACATACCTTGGGATGCCAATTGAAGTGGGACGATCACCCGTAAACACTTTCAAGTACTTGTTCAACCGTATGTGGCGAGCGATGAATGGATGGTCTGATAGGCCCATGTCTCGGGCTGGTAAGGAAGAGATGCTTAAATCTATTATCCAGGCCATTCCAACTTTTGTGATGAGTTGTTTTCAGTTGCCGATCTCAATCTGTGAGTCAATGAGAAAAGCTATTGCCAACCATTGGTGGGGGATAGAAAATGGAAAGAGGAAACTACATTGGCGATCATGGGAATGGTTAACAACTCCTAAATCTCTTGGAGGGATGGGATTCCGCGACTTCTCGCTGTTTAACCAGGCTATGCTAGGGAAACAGTGCTGGCGTCTTCTCACGGATCCATCATCTCTATGTGCCAAGGTACTGAAGGCACGGTACTTTCCCAACTGCGACTTCTGGAATGCTTCGACGCCCCGTTCCTCGTCTTTCACTTGGCGTAGCATTCAGTTCGGCATGCAGCTAGTGAAAAAAGGTGTAAGGTGGGGAATTGGCAATGGCACGACCACAAACATTGTCTCAGATCACTGGATACCGGGTTGTCCTGCTGGTACTGTCCGTACTCTGGTGAGCCTCCCCCCGGATCAAACGGTGGATATGTTGATTGATGAGACCACAAGGGTTTGGGATGGTGAACTGGTTCGATCACTGTTTGTGGAAGACGTTGCCAATAGAATTCTACAGATTCCCATCAGCCGTTTCAGCGAGGGTGACTTTGTTTCTTGGCCACATGCCCGCTTTGGTCAGTACACTGTTCGGTCCGCGTACAATCTTGCCCGGCATGAACGCTTCTTCACCAACCGTTGCAGTGCTGGACATGGATCCACTTCAGCCACTGATGAGGAGGCCAACTTATGGAAAAAACTCTGGGCTACAATAGCACCGGGGAAGATGAAAATCACGGTCTGGAGATTTGTACACGACTGCTTACCTTCAGGTCATCAGCTTAGAAAGAGAAGTATCCCTGCTTCTCCATTATGCACCTTCTGCAACCGGTATGAAACCATTGAACACTCTCTTTTGTTCTGCCCGTTTGCCAATGGGGTTTGGCAAGAAGTGAAATCTGAGTATGGCATCCAACTCAAACGAAAAGAGTTTCGAACCACAAGGAGTTGGACTTTTGATCTCCTGCAACGGTGCTCATATATTCAAGCTACTGCTGTTATGGTAACGATGTGGCATGTTTGGGATGCACGGAACAAGACGCGTGAGGGTGAACCTATGAGGCATCCAGGCTCTGTTGCTACAAAGATAAAGGCTTATGTTGAAATGATACTCTTACATTTGTTCAAGCCAACCTCCAACCATAGATGCGAGTCCTCTTCTTCTCCGGCCAAATGGACTCCGCCGCCGGTTGGGACTGTGCTTCTGAACGTGGACGCTGCCATCTTCTATGAGTCAAAGCGGATGGGGGCAGGTGTGATAGGTCGAGATCACACTGGAAGTTTCGTTGCTGCCCTTGCTGATTGTGAAAATAATGTGCTGGAACCTGAGCTGGCCGAGGCTATAGCTACTGGACAAGCCATCTCATTTGCTCAGGTTGAAGGTTTCAGCAAGATCATCATTGCGTCGGATTGTTTGTCAGTGACCCAGCGCCTTCTTTCGTCTGAGACAGACCGGTCATCTGTAGGGCCGGTGATACAAGATATTAAGTCTATGTCTAGGGCTTTTTCTTCCTGTGTTTTTCGTCATGTTCCTCGTTTGCTAAATGTTGCTGCTCATCAACTAGCTAGGAGTTGTAACTCTGTTGGTAGTGGTGTGTGGCGTGGGTCCACTGGCGGAGCTCCGTCTAGGCCGAAGAGGGCCACGGCCCGCCCAGGATTTTTGGCAAAAAAAAATGACTACTAGTAATCACTGCGGCCCAGCCCATCAACTACACAGGTCATTTTCCTCTCTGCGCCTCGTCCTCTTCTCTCACGCACACACGCACGGTCAGCTGGTCAACCTGCACTGCACGGCCATGGACAGAGTCACAAGCTAGGTCTAGCGATTTAGACAGAGAAAAGGGGATCCGTGGAGCCGTGGAGGGCCAGCAGTAGCAGCGCCGCCGGCCGGCGGCCTCTAATTGGAATAACCAGGTACTGCATGATCCATCCTCTCTGTCCTTCAATTCTCTTCTGCGTAGAGCACACCAGCGTTGATCCATCCATGATCCATCCATGCCCAGCTTCTTCATGGAAAGAGAATTTGGCACAATTAAAGCAACTTAACATGAAGATATATTCTCCTCTTGATGCCCTTCTTCTCCTTTCTTTCCCCAATTTTTTGGTTATCAATTTGATGGCACGGTGACGGTTGATTCCTTACCGATTTGTTGTTTTGCACAGCCATGGGAAAGGCAACTCAGAGAAGGATTGATTTTGTTTTGAAAAGGAAAAGAGATGAAACAACAGCACTACAGCAGCAACAAATGATCCTTTGCCCTTGCTTGAATTGGAACAACAACACCAGAACCATGCCGAAGGTCGCACGGATGAACCGGTTATTTTTCGAGGTGTCGAGTTCTTGCAGCGAGACCCAGGATTACGCCCCCAAATTTGGGAATATCCACCAGAACAAAGAGATAGTGTGAGAAGAGCATATATGTTGTTAGGCCCTATGCAGCCGCGTCTAACAACTTATAAACTTTCGGGTGAAGAAGGGCATCAACGGCGCTTTCAGTTTAGTTGGTTTGGTCTTTTTCCATCATGGCTTGAGTACTCGGAGGACAAAGATTGTGCATATTGTCTATTTTGCTTTCTGGCCAACAACAAGGAGACTGTACGAGGTGGTTCGCATGTCTTCACGGTAGATGGATTTAACCGTTGGAAGAGGATAAGTGGGAGAAATTGTGCATTCTTGACTCACATTGGTTCTGGACCATGCTCACCACACAACAATGCAGCAAGTAGTTGTCATGCTTTAATGCATCAACCGTGCCACATAGAAAATGTAATAGCTGTCAAGGACAAGGAGAAAGTAGAAAGAAACCGCTTGCGGTTAAGAGTCTCTGTTGCTAGTGTCAAGTGGCTTGCATCTCAAGCTTGTGCTTTTAGAGGGCATGATGAAAGTGATCAGTCAAAGAATAAAGGCAACTTCCTTGAAATGGTGGATCTTCTTGCAGAATTCAACCCCGAGATTGCTAAAGTTGTGAGGGGGAATGCTCCATACCATTCAAAGTACACATCTCCTGAGATTCAAAAAGAGATCTTGAGTATATATGCATTCAAAATCCGGAAGCATATCCGTGAGGAAATTGGGGATTCTAAATTCTCTATTTTAGTAGATGAAACATGTGATGTGGCAAAGAGAGAGCAAATGGCGTTGATTCTGAGATTTGTTGATAAAAATGGTATTTTACAAGAGAGATTCTTTGATTTGATACATGTGGCGAACACAAGGTCTTTGACACTTAAAGATGAGTTGACCGCTGTTTTATCAACTCATGGTTTTGACATTCAGAACCTTCGAGGACAGGGTTATGATGGCGCTAGTAACATGAGAGGTGAGTTGAATGGACTCCAAGCTCTTTTTCTGAGAGAATGTCCATATGCTTATTATGTCCATTGCTATGCACATCGCTTGCAACTTGCTCTAGTTGATGCATCCAAAGAAGTGGTTCCTATTTCACAGTTCTTTCAAAAATTGATCTTTGTCATAAACACGGCTGACTCTTCTTCAAAGCGCCACGATGAGCTTCATCTTGCCCAAGTAGTTGAACTAGAAAATGGAATCTCTAATGGTAGCATCGAGACAGGCCAAGGGGCAAATCAGATCCTCGCACTTAAGCGACCAGGAGACACGAGATGGGGCTCTCATTTTGCTGCAGTTCACAGCCTTATGAACTTATTTGGTGTTGTTTATTCTCATATCCAAGATATTGCTGCCGATGGATCAACACTTGGATCAATACGTGCTGATGCAGACACTTCCTTTGGCCACTTATCATCCTTTGAGTTCATATTTATCTTATGTTTGATGAAGGAAACATTTGAGATAACTGAGATACTTGGCCAAGCTGTTCAGAAGAAGTCACAAGATATTGTAAATGCTGTCCGCCTAGTTTCCTCAACAAAACAGTGTCTTCAAGAGCTAAGATCAGATGATGGGTACCAGCAATTTATGGACACGGTTATTGAATTTTGTGTAAACCACTCCATTGAAATTCCTGACTTTGACCAAACATACATTCTGCGTGGTGGTCGTGCACGTCATCAGCCTGATAAGCTCACAAAGGAGCATTACTTTCGAGTGGAAATTTTCCGTGCAACATTGGACACTCAACTATTTGAATTAAATCGAAGGTTCAATGAGAAGGTAATGGATCTTTTATCTACTTGTGCCACTTTGATTCCTAAATACAAATTCAAAGGATTCAAAGCTAGTGATATATGTGAGGTGGTGAAAAAGTACTATCCAGCTGATTTTGCCCAAGATATTTATGGACTGCAACAACAACTAAAACATTTTGTTGCGGATGCTTCCAAAGATGAAGAGTTGAAGAATATATCAACATTGATTGATCTTTGTCGATGCCTTGTGGAGACAGGAAGACATACTATTTACAATTTGATTGACAGGCTACTCCGCTTGCTTATTACCCTTCCGGTTTCTACGGCGACTGCTGAACGCGCATTCTCTAGTATGAAGATTATTAAAACAAGGTTGCGCAATAAGATGGAAGATGAAAATCTTACAAACCAGATGTTAATTAACATAGAGGGTGGAATTCTGGAGAACTACAGCTACGATGATGTCATTGAATATTTTAGAAAGACCAAGAATCGAAGTGCTGATTTGTAGTATGTATCTGAGTAAGTGTATCTCCCTGCGTACACATCTCTTGACTGAATATTGCTGTGTAGCTTCTTTTGGTATAGCTTCTTTTGTTTAGTAGAAATTATATATATATATATGATGTATGCATGTGTTTATGAACAAAATGGTGTTGGTTTAGAGTAATTTTTTGTGCTTTCTTATAGTCTGGCCCGCCCAGCAATTATTTTTGAGCTCCGCCACTGCGTGGGTCTCCTCCAGGTTTTCTCCTGGAGGCTATTTGTAATGACTGTTTGATTATGGATCAATAAAGAGTATGCTTTCCCGTAAAAAAAAAACCTACCTGCCGCGATGGAATCGAACTCCGCGGCGCTTACCCGTCAACAGAGTTTGGGGGCGCTTACGTTAGACGCGCTCGGTCCGGCGGCCAAGAAGGTCCGTCTCTTCCTGAACGACGACTACCTCACGTACGCGTCGACGCTGCTCGGGCTCGATGTGGTGGAGGAGCAGCTCCGCGTTCTCCCGCTCGATCAACTCGATCGGTACCTTGTTGACCGCAGCCGCATGCCGGTCGACGTGTCCGTGCTCGTTGCCGGCGACGAGTGGATGAACCGGCTGGACCTGGCCACGGACGCGCTAGAGGAGCTCGTGGAGGAGATGGAGGCCGTGGCCGCGGCCAGTCCTCTGCGCTGGTGGATGTGCACGGCGCCGGGCGACGCCGTGGCGGCGTGGCTGGGCTCCGACGACGAGAACATGACCAGGATGGAGATCGTCGTCGGGAGGCTCGCGAGCATTTACCTGGAAGGTGGAGAGATATTTGACGCGCCGCTCACGGGAGTTGAGTCTTCGTCGACCAGCAGATGCGCCATCGCACGCTCAGGTGCCCGGCTAATAATTAAATAGGTCGGCGTTGCATACCTGGACTTTCGAGTAGGAGATAATCAGCAAAAGTATCAAGATTGTGCATGCGATCATTTTGTATATCAAAACTTCTCCCAGTTCCTGTCAAAAGAGACCTCGTGCTGGAGTTGGTGTCGGCCTGAGGCAGCCACGCAAGATTGTGCATGAGATCATTTTGTACATCAAAACTTCTCTCAGTTCATGTCAAAAGATACCTCGTGCTGGCTCGGGTTTGGATTTGGATTGGTTTCAATCTGTTTTGACGTACCATCGCCAACCATTACCAACTCAAACCGTATTAGATAGTAGAGATGAGCACATCTGATAGACCGAGTCGACGGATAAGGTCTTGATATTGACAAAGTCACGGTGCCTCGCTGTCAACGGGAACATTGCCTCCCACTGAATAATATTCCGCCTAAATAAGAAACAACAGCGTTTGAAACTTCCTGACGCTAGACTTTTCTAAACCAACATTCCACATACCTAAATATTTAAAATAATTTTGTATAAATAAAGGAAGAAAAGGAATAATTATATCGGTGCTTCTTCACTTTCCAGTCGAGTCATGGTAATTGGTGCTCATTTTGCGAGCAACCAATGAGATTGAAAAATGGATTGGTCACTACTCAGTTAATTCCGTTTGCATGTATCACGAAATTTGCGGTTAAAATAATAAATATGTATTATTAATATATTTTAATCAGTATAAATATTTGGTTCCCTGTTAGCTGAGCGAAGATGTGTTTTTTGTTGCACAAAGAAAGACAAGAACACTACTATTGCACAAAATAAGGCATCATAAGCTGATAAACGATATTATGCAATTATGCATATGGAATCTTTTAGGGCGTGTTCTTTTATTTATTTGTTCATTCATGAAACTACGCAGAATATTCTAGCTAAAAAATACATTTCGCCCAAATATATAGTAAACACATAAACTTCACAATTTATAGGGATGTTTTAGTTGTGAGGGTTTTCCTCCTAAAATGAAGATAATCTTATAGTGACACATGACGCATTGCCTCAAGATAGATCGCGACTCATCCAGATCGCATTCATTATGAGTTGCTTAAAGGCAAGAAGCCCACAACAATGTCACATCACTAGCAGAAGTGGGTGTGCCCAACCCGCATTTGCTACCGTGTAGACTCGAACACGGGTATGAATCCTAGATATCTAGGCGAAGACTCGGTCCACATTTATTTACATTCATTGTCTCTACAGCCTCTTGGCATTTTTCATTCTGATCAATGGTCATCATCCTTCCGTTTGATCGTTGTATTAAGTTCACATATACATAATAGATTATTGTGTTTGTATATTTTGTTTTGAGAGGTTCCTAACCAGGTTTGTCATGCGGGTTGTGATGATTACTGAAAAACAAGATTTTGTACCTTTGTAGGTGCTTCACGATGTATAGAAGATTTCACATGCACTTGGCAAAATAAGTTTTTTTGTCATGTGCATGTAAATTGAATTATGGACTATTTGTTTTTGCGGTAATTATACACAACGTCGCATAAAAGAAGTCGGAATGGGGGAGGGTCCTTCGACGGGTCGGGTACCGAGTCCCCGTGCACGGCTCCTACTCGAGAAATTTCCAGTTGTTGGGCTCATATTCACGTTGATCACGACACCGTTACCGGCCCGTGGGCTACCTCTGTGTAGCGGGATGGCCCGTTTTCCAGTTGAAGAAACATGTAGGCACAACGGCGCGTCTGGTTTCCAGGCCCACATTTTCTGAGTGACAATTTCTTAACTTCTTGTAGCTAGAATTTTTTGTACCGACATTTCACATTGTCGGGACCTAAAGATGAAAAAAAATTTCTATAGAATAGAAAAAACAAGAATTATACCATTGTTTATTCACGTTCAAGCAGTGGCGAAGCTACAAAATTATGCCATTGGGTTCAATGCCTTTTTAATGATGTAGTCTTTCACTAATAACGAGTAGAAAAGACTAGATGTAAGAAGGGTTTACAAATTCCATTGGGTTCATTTGAACCCAACGCTTTGTAACATCTCAAAATTTTGGAAAGTTTAAAAATCACTAAAATTTAAAAACTTTATTTATTATTAAAATAAAATCTTCAATATCCAATAAAGACAAAAAAAAAAGATTAATATGACTTATTTAAAAGTATTATGATATTATTTCAATCAAGAAAACTTTATTTTCAAACTTGAGTGTTGAGCTATAAATAAATATTCTAAACATTTATTGAACCCTAAGACAATATTTATTATAGTCACAAAACTATTTGGAATATCCTCTAATTTTAAAATATAGATTTGATTTTAAAAATGGGTTTAGAATGATTTCTTTTGAACATATGTATTTGTGATATTTTCCTTGATTTTGTGAAGACATAAATTATCCTAATGAAACTCTAGTCTAAATTTGCCAAAACAAGTTAAATTTCATAATTTGCAAAAAACTAAATTTGAAATGTTCTATAACAGGAGTTTGATTGTTTTAAAAGAAATTTATGAATTTTACAAATTTATTGAAATTTGTTTGAGGCTATTTGGATAAATAAAACAAAAGATATAAAAGAAACAATGAAATATGAAAAAGAAAAGGAAAAGAAAAATAAAATAACTGGGCCAGCCCGAGCCGGCCCAGCATTTTCCTTCTGTGCGAGCAGACGGAGCAAGCCCAGCAGCGGCCCGTGCGACCTCCTCTCCCCTCCCTCGCTGACAGCGTGGGCCCGCTTGTCAGCGCCCCGATCGTCTCCTACCTCCAACCGCTCCCCACGACCGAAGCGCAGCGCACGATCCCGCCCTCGCCCCACTCCCTCCCGAGCTCGAACGGCCCCACCCTCGGCCTCCTTAAGATCGCCACGCCCCCTTCTCCATTTTCCCCTTTTCCCCTCCTAAGAATCGTGCCCCGTTTCCCCACAAACGCTCGCCGAAATAGCTTGAGCCGCCGGCCGTTTCCTTCCAAATCTGGCAAGTGGCGCAACACTCCGGGCCCGAGACCCCTCCCATACACTCCGCCGTGACGCTACGCACCATACCATTCCTTTCTCGAGGCCTGGGAAGCCGCGAAACAGCCGCACCATCCACACCCGAGGCCGCCACCGTCCTCCTTCAACTCCGGCGGATGCTCCACACCGCCCGAGGACACGCCGTGGGACAACATCGTCCCCATCGCCTCCCCCACATCGTGCCGCATCTCGTCGTCACCTCCGCTTGTCCGGGGGGGCTGCGCATCATCGACGCCGTCCACGACCGAGCCGCCGGCCGCCGCCTCGCCATTCTCCGGCGACCAAATTGCGTCGCTCGGTGAGCATCTCACCATAGCCGTCCGATCTCGCATCAACGGTCTAGGTTAGATCATTTAACCAAAGCGGTATCGACCAATAAGATACGGCCACGTAGCCTATAGTTTTCTGAGAATTATTTAAAAGGACAGAAATTGAACCAAAATTCAACAAATCATAACTTTCAAAGCACATATCCAAATTTAGCAAATTTTATGTCCCTGGAAAGGTCTTGTCATGTAGTTTATTTTGAAATCATTATTTTTCCATTTTTCATAAGTTAAATTGTATCAAAATACAGAGAGACATTTCGTCCATATAATCCATATCTTATTTTCCAAAAATATTTTTTAAAAGTGAAACCTTCTGATAAATGTTTCTAAAATTACCCTCTGTCCAGAAGAACTAAAACACAATTTTTATGAATAATATTTACACAAGAGCAATTGTTTTGTGTAAAACCGATTTAAATCAAATGATTTTCAAATACAAATTCATTTAAAATTGACTCATGCCATCAAACATATATTTAGCAAACAGAGAACTATTAGAGTGGTCTACACTTTTAATAATGTGGTTTTCATCCATAGTTGCTAAACATTGTTTTTGATTGTGTATGTGATTGATTAGTGTGTTGATTGAGCGTTATTTATTTATTTAGATTGTGCGGAGTGTTTCCGTTGCTGTGGTAGTTACGCGTGTTCCCCCTGTGACCAAGGAAAGTGATACTCACTCATAAATGTCCTACTATTTTTTATTTATTGCATTTAGTGTTTTCTGTAGTATGCATGTTAGGAGTTGTGTGTGGTTACTTTATTATGCTATGCTCCTATGTAGTGTTTAGCTATCCCCACCCTGAGCATAGAAGCAAGAACACTTAGTAGGATGCTTAGCCAAGCAATGAAAAATGTTTTGACTAGTTGGATAGTGAAAAATTAATGAAGTTAAATAATGAACTACCTGGGTGCTGGTTGGAGAACCATGGTGGGTGGCTACTCAGGGGGTCCATGTCTATGGTTCATGTCTATGTTAATTACCCTTGGTGGAAGCGCACAAATGTGGAAAGTCACCCAGGCTTAAAGAGATTGTAGATGCACCTTGTTTAGTGGCTTCTAGTGTAACCACTTGTCAAATGGGCTCTGTCTTGACCATACATGTTGTGAGACCCCGATCCGTCGTGACCAGCAGATGTAGGGGGATGATAGGTTGGTTCGGGTCACGCGTTGTGACTCGGGGAACTAATTCGGAAAGGTCTCGTCTCGGTCTTCTCTTTTCCATTTCATAAATGGTTGACATGGACGAGGGAATGATTGGGTCTTGTGGTGAAAGTGCACACCCTCTCGAGAGTTTAAAACTAAGTATACTTAGCCGTGTCCCCGGTTATGGACATTTGAGCAACTAGACAGGGCAGATGTTGAAGATCTCCTCATCCCAATTTCTATAATAAAATTTGATGGGTGAACAAGGGTTTGGGAGAGCTCACCGCTTTCTATGGGTGGTGCTCGTTGTGAGTAGTTTTCAAAGTTGTTCACCGTTTGCTATCGGTGGTACTCTTTATTGTCAAAGGTGTTCACTGTTTTCTATCAGTGGTACTCTTTGTCTAAGATGAAAAGTTGTTTTATAAATGATAGGACAAAACTGGCTTTATGCAAATCAGCCCGAAACTCCACCGAGCCAAATATGCATGTAGATATAGTCTTAGTAATTTCAATTACAAAGTGTCATCTTGCCACCACAATTCAGTTGTGCTGACCCAATATAGTTTGGGCTGCAACTCACCATTGCAGGACCCTCAGACGAGGAGTAAGGATTGTTAGGGTCGCGAGTCTTCAACCAACATGCCCACATGATGAAGATGGAGCTCACTTATCCATTTGCTTTCCGCTGTGTGTTTATTTCGGTTTGAGCTAGCCATGAGCTATGCACCTTGTGTCGAACCCCTTTTATTTCTGGATCATCGTGTAATGAATATTGATGCAATGTTATGGTATTTTATCTTAAACTGTGTGTGCTAGCAAGTCGATCCAGTGACTAGCACTATACACAGGAGGTCGCTACCTTATAATAAGGAGGGCCTTTACACGCTTGTGCTGCAGCTCCGCCACTGCGTTCAAGTCATAACATTTAGTACTTGATGTGCGGCGGACCAATGAGATTGAAATAAGGAATTGCACACAACTCATTCAAGTCGTACCGTAAATTTGCGGATAAAGTAATAAATCTCGTATTATTATTTATTTATTGTAGAAATAACAGGTTCCTAATGTGCTAGGAAGATAAGTGTTTTTAGGGCACAAAGAAAAACAAAACACTACCATCACACACAAAAATAAGTGAATAATCAGTTGATAAACAACATTAGGCAATCATGCATACGGGAAGAAAAAAATCCAGTGTGTTTTCTTTAATTTGTTCATTCATGAAACTGCTTTGAATATTCATGCTAAAAACTGATGAAATTTCTGCACAAGTAATGTCTATGTGGACATATCTACTACTAGAACATTTATATTCTAATATGGATGGAGTAGTAAACACATAAACACCACAATTTATAAGGGATGTTCTGGTTCTGGGATTTTCTGGTTTAAACTGAGTTCCATTTTATAATGGTTGTGACACATGAAGCTTCGCATCAAGTGTAGGTCGCAACTCATCGAACTTGCATTCACTATGTGTTGCTTTAATGGGAAGAACCGAAGAAGCATGCAAGACTCTCATATATGTAGCAGAAAGTGGGTGTGCACAATCCTCATTAACTACCACTTAGGATGTGAAGTGAGCCTATCTCAACTGGTTTGGTTCCTTGTGGTGGAACCAACCCACCCAGGTTCAAGTCCCAGATTTGGCATGGGTTCTCGCATTTTTCTGAATTTTTCAGGATTTAACCTGCGTTATGCTTTCAGTGGTAAGTGATGTGCCCGTTAACAGCGAGACGCCCGCCCGTGGTGACTTCGTCAACCTCAAGATTGCCAGACCAGTCTCTCGGAGGTGCTCATAGGGGTAGGGTTTGCGTGTGAGCGTCTGTGTCTGTACTGTGTATCTCAAAAAAAACTACCACTTAGGATTGAACACGTGCATGCGTTGACATGTCGACCCGCCCTAGACATCTGGGCTAAGACTCGATCCACATTTTTTTACATTCATTGTGTCCTTATCCTCCTGATGTTTATCATTTTTTCAATGGTCCTCATCCTCCCCTTTGATCGTAGTGGTAAGTTCATATATACATACTAGATGCTTGTGTTTGTATATTTTGGTTTGAGAGAGGTTCCTAACCAAGTTTGGGCGTTCTCACTAGATGGATGTGATGATTATCCAAAAACAATATTTTGTACCATTATAGGTGCTTCACGATGTATAGAAGATTGCAGATGCACTTGGCAAAATAAGCTTGTTTTACCGTGTGCATACAAAAATTAAGTCACGCACTATTTGTTTGTGCAGTAATTATGCAGAAAATTCCATTAAAAGTCCATAGTCAAAAAAAAATCCATTAAAAGTCATGGGGATACCCCCTTTTTGGTTTTTCTTAACTATATATGCCCACGGGAATCAGCTGCACCACCTTTGTGCAGCAAGTTCACCCACTGTTTTGAATATTCTAGCTAAATACAAAATTAAAAGTTAGAATGAAAGAGGCACATACAAAAGATCACATAAGATATCTAGTCGTGCGTTGTCATGTATTCAACAAACTGATACAACGTGTCCAACATGTCAATTTTTTATATTGCCATATCACTCCATCGTTCCTCATAGTAGTTATCATCGTGGTCACCATCTTTCTCTTTTCTTAATTTAGCCGACCTTTGCTTTATCTGATTATAGTGTTGAGTGTGGCTCTCTTATTGATTTATATATATGAACCAATCAACTGAACTCACATAGAAGAAGAGATGCTCATAACGATCTGTTATATAAACACGCACACAGTAAACATGTTACCCGCTCAAAAACCATACACACGGGAAACATGCATGTTTATCAAATATCTGCATTATGTTCTATGAGTTCTGGATTGAATATTATACTACCTAGAAACAAGAAAACGACATTCTCCACAAAAACAAAAAATAAACACGGAAATATGTGATATTTAGTTGTACGGTGTACGTGGAGGGTGATGCTATATGCTAGAGAGGCATGTGATACATCGACTCCCTTGTAGTTATCATCCCGGTCACCATGTTCCCATTGACAAAAAACTAAGCTTCGTTCATTTGGTGTTAAGTGTGGTTCTCGCATTAAATCATATGCACCAATCAACTGAACTCGCTAACGACTGAATAGAGAATTGCGCTTTTGGACATATGCAAATGTGGCGTTTCGACTTTGCTACCAAATCTTATAAAAACACTTCCTATTGTTGGAGGGTGTAGCTTGGGACAGCACTACAAACAATATATGCGTACATACATTGAGAAAGATCATACTCGACTTCATTTTGGTGGTTGAGGAACATGTCATATATACCTTGCCATCCCCTTTCTCGTCATCCGAATTGACGGCCATGGTTATCTCCCCATAGTCTAATGGGGTTAATTGGCCTTTGTGCTAAGCAAAGGAGCATGCTTATGTTACTTTGCACCACTTGACAGTGAGTTGATTAAACTTGGCTGCTGATCAGTGATAAGATACTCACATGAAGAGTCACCTCTTCACCGTTAGGAAAACTACATCGGGGTGGTACACAGTAAGAGACAAGAACACGAGTAAAGGTTAATCAAGTGACATTAATCTTCTCCCCTTTTTGCTTCTAGTGGGGATACCTAACTAGATCATGCATCCATACCCATCCATGTGCAGCTACCTAGGTGTCCTCCAACACACGATCAAAACCACTTGTTTTTTTGTATGATCTGTGGGTTCATCGACAGGTTGATCAGTCGGCAGAACACATTCTGACATGATGTGCACTAAAGCTTAGAGTTGAGACTGGCCTGAATGATTAGGGATGCATATGCTTGTTGGGGGGCAGATAGACGTGTCTTAGGCAATGTTTTGGTTACCGGTCGGGATTTCGACTTACCGGGCGGTAACCGGGTTTCCCGAGCAGCCCCGGGAAACATGCTTGCTGATCAAAAAAATTCGAGAATTTTTAAATTTGAACTCCTTAAACACTGATAAATAGTGTGTATCCTCTAAAGATATACAAATCCAACGATGGTCGCGGTGGTTGCAACCTTCACTACTCCACGGTAGGTCTTGGGTTCGACTTCTTCCATTGCATGTTTTTTTGAGAATTATTTTTCCGGTTGTAAATAATAATAATGAAAAAATGTTGGCACTATGGATCGAACCTGCTACCTCTGTTACGAACGGGACAAAGCAATTCCACTGAGCCACGCTCAGAATTATGGCTATATTGAGTTTAGTTTATATATAACCCTTCCGAGAAAATTTGAATTCAAAATTTGGATTTTAAATTCATTCGGTAACCATCCGGGATTTCTCGGTTACCGCGGTAACCGGGAATCCCGAGCCCCCTCGGGATTTTTTTTTGTCCGGGAACCAAAACCTTGGTCTTAGGGACTTAGGGTTGTTATGCATGGCGTGCGAGGCAGGAATCGACAGGGTCTCATATTTTTGTGGCATCCATCTTGTCCTCATGCATCACGGATGAGTATGCCACCAAGACGGAAGATGGACGAGCAGGATAACCCTTTTTATTTTGATAAACGATTCGATTTCAGCATATACCAGATAAATGCATAACTACTACAAGGTTATGCTCACAGTAACAAATAATATCCATCTGTCTAGAATTCTACCTTCAAACTTTGTAATGTAAAGTTTTACCAAACATATAGGAAAATATATCAATGCAGTATTTCCATGGTGTATGCATTTTATATTATAGATGTCGATGTTTCTCTATATGCTTTGTCAAACTTTGAAATTTTGACCTTAAAATCTAGAGCGCATGGTACAGAGAGACTATAGACCAGTAATAATATGCATATGCCACTAGAATATGGCACTAGGGTGAAGACTCAAACTGTGTTGACATATATAATGTTATGATGTTACCACACCCTCTCCCTATTCATTATTTATTTGTCACGCCATATGTTTTTCCTACATGAAATGAAGTCAACACATGCCCATTAGGCAACGGTCTATGCATCAACCTCATGTTGAGTAGAGTTTAATTTTTTTGACTAGCTATAGGGCATGTACAATGATTGATAAGACAGTCTATCTTATTCTTGCCACATAATTTAGATATGGTAATAAAACATGACATACAATGGGATATTCTTAGTCTTTTCTTTATTCATCAGATCTCCTAAAATTATGGTGAGACTAATTGTGCTAAGAGATCATCTCTTATCTAAGATAAGACAAGACTCTTTTTTCCATTTCTCTCTCCTCCATCTCAGCAATCATCTTACTTGTCAACGCTAAGATATAACAATTGTACATTTTCTTAAGATGTGTGGATCATAAGATCGAGACAAGATTGCGTCAATAATTAGTGTTGCCTCATTGTTTCCTTGTTTCCTTGTGATTGTGGATCTTCCTTTTTCCTGAAAATCCATGATCTTGACACGAACGATCCAATACCCTCATGTTGCACCGGCTAAGTAATGCCCTCTAGTCCAAATGTGGTGCTCCAGCCCTTGTGCTTGATTTACCCTAGCTAGTTACGTTAAACCATCAAATATTGCCTCGTCCAAGTGGTCAAGCCAAAATATTAACATAACCACGAACTTCTCTTGGTTTTATTTCTCTTATTGTAAGTTCAAGGAAAGAAGATCAACTTGAAGTGTAGTTTTATAGGAATTTGTATTCCTTGCAATGTTTTTATTTATTTTATGTAGAACTCCAATATAATAAATATTGTAATAAATATTATGATTTCAGTGAATACTCCTTTGAGAAAGTTGTGTTTTATTCATTTTTCATGAATTATTTATTCATGTCTAAATTCTGGGATTATCCATGTAAACATAAATATGGTGAATATTCCACTTGTATGGAATTTGAATTCGAATGTTTAAATAGAGTAGAGTTTAGATGATTGTGCCAATATATACGAAATTTTCATATTCGTAATTGTGATTTCAAATAAAATAATACGCGATGGTCAGGTCGAAACTTATAACACTTTTATCAAAGGTCTAAATCTACATCACTGACAAAAGCGAAAACTTTGAAATCTTTGTACTTTTATATAAAAAAATCAAAATAAATCCAAATTTCATATACATGCATGCCAAATACACACATATATTTTCTACCCTCACGAAACCTAACACTACGGGTTTAATTTCTCATGGAGCTAGGATTTAGAGATGCTAATGACGTGAAGAAGATGCTTCTCCGAAGCTTAAAGAAATGGACGAGCATGGTGGCCAGACCGACAATGGTGTTAATCTTGGGCAGAGCTACACTGTAATGGCCGGTGTCAAATGATACCGATGCCCCGGACACAACCCTGTGTAGATATAGTGCATAAGAAAAAATGACCCCATTAAAAAACAGTTGTAAATATTTTTAGACCCTTTTTTGACCCCAACGACACATTATTCTGGCTTCGCCCTATCAATCAATATGGGGTGGGGTGGGGGAGAACCGGTGGGTGAATTAGCCGGCAGTTCATGTAGTGTCATCCAAAGAGCGCCCAAAACGCGGGGGAGGAGAGGGAAGCGACACTATTGCAGTGTAGGGAGTATATTAGTTTTATGTAGAATTTTAAAAGCCAATAGATAGATAGCAATTGATGCAAGGCAATCATCTATCTTAGTGACTCTACCACCAATTGAAATGGTGTCACTCATCCTGAAATTTTCCTCAACAAAATTCATCTCAACTACTTTATTCTTCTAGGAGTGCCCAGATATTTGATTGGCCAAACCCCTTTCTGAGAGTTGAACAGATCAGAGTAAGCATGCATGCACTTCTTCATCATCTTCCATAACCAGAAGTACCTCCGTTTTTATCTATAAAAAAAAGTATCTCCGTTTTTCAAAATTAATCTTGAGACCTGACATCGCTTCAAATATATATAGTAGAAGCTTGAGATTACTAGCACGTCATCTTTAATAAGCAAGATGGTATCATTGAAGATCCTACTAGTGTGTATTTGATATTTTTGCGGGTATTTAATATTTACGTATATATGTTTGTGAACTGAAGACTGAATGTATCTACGAAGAGATGGAAGCCTCTTGGGGAAAACCATAGACATGTTCCGTGTAGTGAGTCTCAGTTTAAGAAGTGACAACATAACCTGAAGAAAGTATTTACGCACCGACGGTCCGACGCGACAAGAGCTCACTCACATACACGCAGTACGTTGCTGAAATCGTGATAGATCTTTCTCCCCCAACCGTCTAGCCTTGCCAACCTCTCTGGAGATGTGTGGAACTTGGAGCTACTGACAACAGGCATACGCCATGAGAGTAGGCGGTAACAAGAAGCTAGAGAGAGAGCGCCGACTAGCGCGCGCGGCCAAAACAGCCTAAGTTTTTATTTTGGCGCCATGTGCTTCTCTCTAATTCTCCAAATCGTAAGGCTAGGTAGGACTTAGGAGATGAAAGACGAGGCGTGTAAGAACGATCTCGATGAGGATGACGTGGAGCGACGTGTCAGGATGTTTCCACTCCCCTGCAGCTATTTAACAGAGCAAACTCCACCTCACCTCCCCATCATTCATTCATCAGTACAGCAGCAGCCATTCCTGACGATAGTGAAGTGTAAGGAGCTATCTCAGTTCGAGTTTGCTTTTTCTTTCCTCGCTTCGCTGGGTCGATCGATCAGTGCTTCGATCCGTCGGCAGAGGTACTTACACATAATTCGGCGACGAGTTCTCCGGCCACCGGCGACAATCGGAAGCTTGTCAGTGACAGGATGGTGAACACAACGGCGGCTATGGTGAGCGGCGGGCTTCCGCTGGCGTCGCTGAACCACATCAGCATCGTGTGCAGGTCCGTGGAGGAGTCGCTCGACTTCTACATGAACGTCTTGGGCTTCTTCCCCGTCCGCCGCCCCGGGTCTTTCAACTTCGACGGCGCATGGTAATTACCTCTTTCTCAATCTTGCTCTTGCAACACATGGCACTGACGGCCTAATTTGGTGAAGGAACTTGATACTTGTATATGTAGCATCGTCAGTATTCACTATAACAGCTCCGATGCTGAATTTTTGTTTCGAATGAAGGTTGTTCAACTACGGGATCGGCATCCACCTGCTACAATCGGAGAACCCCCAGAGTTTACCGGAGAAGACAGAGATTAATCCCAAGGATAACCACATCTCTTTTCAGGTAACACACACCACTGAATTACTGAATACTGATGCTGCTCATTTGTTTTTGCGCATGACCAAGATTTGAGTTTGCTGACAGAGCTTAGCCGCTCTGTTCTACTGATGCTGCTCATTTGTTTTTGCGCATGACCAAGATTTGAGTTTGCTGACAGAGCTTAGCCGCTCTGTTCTACTGATGCTGCTCATTGATATCATTGAAAATGACCACACGGTCGAGCCGATACATCCCCTAAACCCTAAAAACGGTAACTGATGTCTATCCACGGCGGGAATCAATTTGTGTCGTACACGGTAGCTGCTTCTTTTTCTCCGTCACGTTTATCCCAACCGCCTGTTAATTTAGCTGTCTGCACATCACATGCGAGAGTTGCTTTCAGAATAGCTGCCATAGCTGTTTTTGTCTGCTTGGTTAATCTTGTTCGAGTTGGAGTAGGAAACATGGTTTCTTCTATTTACCCTGCCTGCCAAGAGAAAAATGACTGATCAAGTGTACCAAGATTTCACCCATGTTGTTGTCGGCAGTGACGAAGATGGATAGGCATGGAGAAAATGGAGTGAAAGTAGGTTTAAATTGATTCCATGGTGAACATGCATGCCTCCCGGCCTGTCCCTAGCTTGGACCCGTAATTTAGTTGGGCACGTTCGCTCTCCAACACAAGCAGGAGGGAAGGGAACATTTCTCTTCTGCTGGAGAGGCTATATATATGCCTACTCATGCATACTACTCCCTCAATTTGAAGAAGGATGTCGTTAAAATGAATATATTTAGAACTAAAATATGTTCAGATTTTTTTGGACGGAGGGAACAGATGTCATGTGATGATGTGGTCAATTCCGTCTATCAACGAGCATGTTAAGATAGGAAAATTCACTTTGACACATGAGGGTCCTGTTATTTGCAAAAAAAACATTTAAATGTGTCATTTTTTTTGAAATAATGTGTTTGAAAGGTTAGAAAGTTTCATTAAAAATCATCATTATTTGTGGTGTGTGTAAAAAGAAAAAAAAAAGTCTGGTGAAAAGTCTTTTTTCAATGTCTAATCTTCCTTTTTTTTTTACAAATGTCCAGTTTTTTCGTGAAACAATTTTGTGAGCATATCGAATATTAAGACGATTTTTTGACATTTCAATCTATAACACATTTTCGAAAACCATGAGTATATGCTTCCGGTGCCAAAACGCAACTCCCGTTAAGATACAACTTTTTCCTCTGAGAAACACCTCTCTTGTGATCAGAAACACTAAATAGCAGTATCTCCTTTTTTTTCCAAATGAGCTAGGATGCTCTGTGGAACTCTCTAGAAGGCCAACGTAATAGCACCTCTCATGCTCTTGTCCCTAGCAAAAAATTGTTAGGTCATCTCCATGAACAGGACAAGCAGAGAGGAGCTGGCCCCGGTTGCTTTCCAAAAGCCTTTTGCCTTGTGCAGGCACCGGCCGGCCGGTGCCCTAGGATCCAAAACCTGTCTGCAGCAAGTCACGGACTAACAGTGCCGTTAAGTGCGATCGATCCATCGGTTCTATTCTTTTTTGCGACATTCCATCGGTTCTATTCTATGGATCAATCATGCGTTTGATACCTCATTTCCTACTGGTACTGGTACGTCCCTTAATTTAATTAGTTCCGCGTGATGCACGCACGGGTTCTTCAGGTTCAGGCATGCATGCATGGTCACCACGCACCGAACGACCGAACGAGGTGGATGCGGAGTCACATCACAACTTCACCATGTCGGCATGTCGTGACTCACATGCATCGATACTATCTAGTTCGAGGTGAGATTAATGGCGCGAGTACGTCTGTGCATATTTGCAGTGCGAGAGCATGGCGGCGGTGGAGCGGCGGCTGAAGGAGCTGAGCATCCCGTACATCAAGCGGTGCGTGGAGGAGGGCGGCATCTACGTGGACCAGATCTTCTTCCACGACCCCGACGGCTTCATGATCGAGATCTGCAACTGCGACAACCTCCCCGTCATCCCGCTCGGCGACCACACGGCGGCCTTCGCCGCCATGGCCTCCTGCAAGAGGGCCGTCGTCGTCAAGCAGACGCTGCCGGCGCCTGTGCAAGCTGCTCCTCCAGCGACGGCGGCGGCGACAGCGGCAACCCAGTGCGTGCCGACGGCTAACAAGGCGATGACGCGCGTCGCCGGCGAAGAGGCAGCGACGGCGCACATCTCGTGCGCGTGAGCTGCAACGACTGTCATCCCACCCGGCCCTGTCGTGCTTCTGCACCGCCACCCATGGTGTCCGGCCGCGGCAACCGATCGGACGGCGCAGTCGCGCAGAGTATGGTCGATCGCGTAGCAGACCATTACACTGCAGTAGGATTTTACGTACGGAGATGGGATGATGCAGCGTACGTATCTGGGGTAAAGCGTGGATCACTGGTGGCTTATTCGATATCGTGGCGTTTGTATAGTGAGTAGTGAGCAATGGAGTCGAGCAGTACTTCTTTTCGTGCACGTCCGAATAATTGCGAGGTGGAAAGAGTCAAGATCTTCACAATGCTCATGACTCATCCTTTCGTCTTGCTTTATGAATTAAAATGATCTAGATCGAACTGAACGATGAGGGAACCCTCTTATATTAATCAGAACAAGGTAAACAAAATAAAATCAGGAGTGGCAACACCCTTACTACGCACCCCAAGGCAACTAACCACAGGTGCAACAACAGCCGACTCGAGGCTGGGACTGCCCCTTTTCTAAAAAATAAATTGTCATACCACACCAAAAAAGTTGTCGTGAAGAGGTGCTACAAAGATAGCACGAAAACGATTAAAGATCAAACTAAACGGGGATATGAGACTTTAACGTGGAAAACCACTTCAAATAATGGAGAGAAAAAACCATGGGCGTCTGCAAGCAACTACACTATTATCGGGTGAGGTTACATACGCCGTATGTTTACAATGTATGGCTTACCCTAAGCGGCGGCTTACAAGATGTATTTAAAGTGAGTCGGTTGCTATCCGACTTGGACACGATCTGCAAACAACTCGTACCGTACATGCCTCAACAAACAACTCTGGGACGCTCCGCTCTCATACGTCACAAGTTGGTTTTTGTCAGGATGTATGAATTTGGATCACCAGAAAACAACAAGAGGGTCGCCTGCCCTCTCACTCTGAGCCATGGCAGCATACAACGAGTGCAGACGGGCAAAGGCAAATTAATTCACGTGTATAGAATAGGAGGATGTCAAGAGCGCCCCAAGCTAGTGCCGAAAGAACTCTAAGCATAATCCGAACTAGGCCATTGATGCGACCAGAACGAGACAGTATGTACCAGAGCTCCACGACGACGCCCTCAAGAGGGTGAGGATGCAACATGCCGCCATCATCGAGACCAAAACAGTTTAGGGTTTTCACCCGCAGATAGGCGTGAGTAAGGAATTCACCCGCAGATAGGCGCAATTAAGGAAACCTCAGCGACGCCCCCTAGAGGGTGACGACCCCTGCGGGCATCACCATTGTTTGCGCTAAAGCGCTGAGCTTTCGCTCGGATCATCCTTCGCACCATGCCTTGTCACCAAGGTCCGCCAGCCAGCATCAAGATAGACCTCTAAGACATGATCTGGGAGCTGCCACCGCCGAAGCGCCGCGCGCCAGGATCCCTACCGCCCATTGGTCGCCACCCACATGGCCAAAGAGATAAGTCATCACCATCGTCACACCGCTCGTCGTAGAGCCAAACGCGCAGTCCACCTTCCTCGCCAAATTGAAACCCAGCCCTTACAATTTGCATAAAAGACCTTAGAAATAAAATGGGGAACGCCAATGGGTCCAGCTCCTTCTCCAGTGCGACACAGACGAAGCTCAATGCAGCTATCCTCAGCGCCGCCGGAGACGAAACCACTTGAGGCAAAGAGGGAACCAGCTACACCGGAGCTGCAGGGCCTCCAAAACGGCATAACAGCCAGGAGGTTGATTAAATCCTTGGAACGCCGGCCGGAGGAAGCCGAAGCCGACAACGAAGGCGGGAGCGGTTGCCATTCGACCATCTTGAACAGCGACGACAGAAACGCCGCCATGAGGAAGCTCCCCGGAGAAGCAAAACCCCTCCCCTGGTGCGCGTCTAGTAGCAGAAGTACATGGCCTCGGGGATTCTCCTTGCTCTCATTACCAAAATGAGGAGCAGCGAAAAAGCTCCAATCCACATCACCACCACTAGAGTTGCGATTTACAGACCTTATTGGAGAGGTCGCCGAGATGTTGCTGCAGCTCGCCGCCTCCATCCTCTGGAGCAAGCCGGACTGCACACACAGCTCCGCCGCACGCCGGAAACGGTCTCGAATCCCCGGCGACGATGACCTGCATATTCTTGTCAGCAGGCCACTATCCCTCTTACCCTTGCCACCAAGGCAGGCCAAGAGAAGAGCAGCACACAGCAGCACAAGAACACCACGACGCTTATTGAAGAAGGTTGTCGCCGATATGCAGACTCCACCCCTCCCCCACCTTGGGGATTCGACGGAGCTCCACACGACAACATGGTCGACGCCGCGTTGGGACGCCGGACCACCGGACTTTCGAGATGGGGGAGACGGCATAGAGCCATACGCCACAGGGGACAACTCACCCAGCTCCAAACCTAGACCTAGACTACTGTTGTACGGATCAGGCCGGCACCCTAGAACATCTTCACCCCAGCCAGCGCAAGCGCCGACAGCAGAAGCGGCCGGAACTGGCGGAGGCGGCTGACTCTCAAAGCCACGGGAGCGAGGGGAAAAGAAACCAGTCTTGGACCCCACATAGTCGTTAATCATCCGAGGGAGATGCGAAGGATGCGAGAATCAACCAGCAAACGGTCCTTGATTTGGTGATTTAATCGCTTAGAAAATTATACATTATACGCATTTTTTTTAAAGGAATTACTCCCTTCGATACATAAAAAGTGTCGCCTATTTTGTACTAATCTAGTACAAAGTTTGTACTAGAGGAGCGACACTTTTTGTGGATCGGAGAGAGTATATGCAAAATAGACCTTCTATTTTCTTAGTAGGGGGTTTTCTTCAAACTTGAGACATCACGTGCGCCGCGCGTGACCAGTTTTGGCGGAAAACCATTACACATACCGAAATGTGACCTCGCGTGCACTAGCCTGGTGAGATGGGTTACGGTTTTTTTCCGTTTCTTCAAACTGTTGTTTTCATTTATCAATTGTGTTTGTATCTCGATTCGTCATCTTTTAGTGACATTCTCCAATCTTGCTAATGTACGTCGTAGTTGTGTCGCAAAATAGGAGAGAGACATGGTGTGTGTGTTTTTTTTACCTGGAGAGACATGGTGTTGATGGCGATAAATTGCGGTGACAAGATCGAACGGTTCAGTACGGAGTCATTGGCTAAGACCAAAACCGGCACGTCCTAAATATAGATTTTCCGAAAAAGTATGTACCTCATGCCGCATCTGAATTTGCTCCGAAGAATTAGGACCCCTTGCTCGTTCGTTTGTTCGTCCCAAGTTCACCGACACCATCGCATGTCCTCTATAAATAAATGCAGAGAGAGCTCATGGGCACAAATCCAACATTCGGGGCAGGGACGATCTCATCACATCCTCACGCATCCGCATGCATGTCCATGCATGCTGGACGATGCGCCGATCGCACCTATAGATTCGTCGCCCAGCAACGACGACCGGATTTGAGGTGCTAGCTTAGTGATCGGCGCCCGTGAGGATGGTGAACACGGCGGCGGCGTCGATGACGAGCGGCGGAATGCTGCCGCTAGCGTCTCTGAACCACATCAGCATCGTGTGCAGGTCCGTCGAGGAGTCGCTCGACTTCTACATGAACGTCCTGGGCTTCGTCCCCATCCGCCGCCCCGGATCTTTCAACTTCAACGGCGCATGGTAACTAAACCTGCAGATTGCCTCTTCTTTCATGAACACAAAATAACCGGGTAAAATTCAGTGTCCAGCTACGTCAGAAATGTTAAACCGGGTGGCTGATGTTTTTATCTTTTGGCGGGCGAGTTATTAGGCTGTTCAATTACGGGATTGGCATCCACCTGTTGCAATCTGAGGACCCCAAAAGTTTGCACGAGAAGACGGAGATCAACCCCAAGGGTAACCACATCTCTTTCCAGGTACATACTTGGATAATCACAAAATTGACTAGTCTCTACAACATGACTGAGATTGCCATGACACATCGTTTAATTGGTTTCAGATAGAAGAGTACTAACAATTAAATCATCATCCATGTATTTTTATACTGGCTTCCAAAATGTTGCAACATACAAATGGCCCAGATTAAAAGTACAGAAAATTTAAGTCATCAAACATTTTCTGAAGTTAATTTGTTTGTGGAACTCTCTAGAACGCCCACATATGCATGTCCTTGCAACTGGGTGCCACTGGCTTGCAAAAGCTGTTAGGTTATCTCCAACACACGGACGCCAACATCAAAGGAGGGCCGGGTTGCTTTCCACCTATTTCCCATTCCAAAACTTTTCCCCGAAAACAGTCACACGAAAGAGCAAGATAGTCTCAATGAAGGTGACGTCCCTGCCGGCACGAAACTTCTACGTACATGTGTCATACATGCGAGTAATGGATCAGCTCTATGACTCTATCAATCAACATCAAGTACATGTGATGTGTGAGACCTAATTTTCCACGGCTAGTGATCTTTAAAGATAGGGAAATTCTATGAGTGTAGCCGACTGCGACCGGTAGATTTTTTCTTCACGCAGTGGTACGTGGCGTCTCACGTGTAACACATGGGTTGTTATCCATATGCATATGATCCATATTCGGCATATCTAAGGTTCGGTTTTGGCATTGCAGTGGATTGTGATAATCCATCTAGCTTTTTATACTTTCCTTTGTTTCCCCGGTTTTTATCTTCTATCGTGACTATTTTGACGACAGCTTATAATATCTAAGCACAACAGAAATCAGTTCAACAACAGCGAACTAAGCTAATTAGGTTATCACACACAACATTGTAAATGCCGATTGCTGAATCAAGTCACAATGTAATTCACAATATGTGATGTTTTTCGCCAGTCACAATATGAATTTGGGGAATGATATTGATATATCTAGTTGGAGGCCGAACGAAATTGTGCTTGTGTTTGCTTTTTGCAGTGCGAGAGTATGGTCATGGTGGAGCGGCGTCTAAAGGAGCTAGGGATCACATACATCCAGCGGTGCGTGGAGGAGGGTGGCATCTACGTGGACCAGATCTTCTTCCATGACCCAGACGGCTTCATGATCGAGATCTGCAACTGTGACAACCTTCCAGTTGTCCCGCTCGCCGACCACACGTTCACCATGGCCACATGCAAGAGGGCTGCAACAACGGCGTTACAGGCTCCTCCTCCTAAGGCAACGGTAACAGCGCCGACATCGCAGTGCGTGTCGTCGGTCAGCAAGACGATGCAGCGCGTCGGCGGCGAGGAGGTAGCGCATATCTCTTGCGCGTGACATGGAAGATGTAGCGTGTGAGTGTCCATGGGTAGCTAGCTTTACCGAAATGATGATGTAAATGGTGCTTGTTGATCCATCTGGCGTTTGTATCTTAGCGTGTGTTGGTCGTGTGGGGCCGTGGGGTGCCTCACGTGCTATGACACTATCTAAAAAAATACATTTTTTGGTCTAAGTATATTCACATGATCAGCGACTACATTCTATGGGTGCAAAAGTAGGGTGTGTGACGCCCTAAAATCGGTACTATGTAGATTTAAGCGTTCCCGCCGAAATCCGCATAATAACGTCCACCAGACATAATGTGCACGTCGAAACATGCGCATTATGTGGGTGGAATTATGATAACATTACAACAGTTCCGATACATCCACAAATACAACAGAAGATATAATACAACAACGACTCGAACGAGTCAAGATACAAATAATACAATACAAAGATACAAATGTCAGCGGAAGCAAAAATAGTATCCGAATACGGATAAGATGCAAATTGGACTAAGAGTCCTGAAGATAAGCGATGGCGCCATATCCCTGTCCAGCCAAGCCGGAGTGATTCCCAAGCTAACGTCGTCAGACTTTAAACCTGTTGACTGCACATAAAGCACATCCCAAAAGAGGGTCAGGGCACTCCCTGACAAGCAAAACCGGCTTGCCTACTTTCTACACCATCTCCCAAAATATAGGGGAGGTGGACTTAGCGGCAGCAGCACTAGCAACCTAGAGAGACACGCTACAACTTCCGTCTAATCAGAGAGGGATAAGAGAGGGCATAAGATAAACATCTACAACTAAACCAAACATAGCCCATTCTCAAATTAACCCCCTCAACCAAATATGAGGAAGCAATTCGGGAAACTCACACATTGAACAATTTTTAATTATAATTTATTATGGAAGTAATTCTATATTACTAATCAATTTAATTAACATTAATTAGGTGTAAGTTGTCTAAATCTTATTAGCCAGCATCATCACCAAAGTCGTTCATAACCGTGGACACGGCTCATCGATGAGATTATACCCTGCAGGGGTGCACTACTGTACCCATACTCGCATGATCAACCCAAGCAAGCATCAGGGCTTCTCAACACGACTTATTCCTTCACTAAAGCAAGTCCAAGTGCCACCCATATGAGTTGATACCCGCGTCAGGAGTCCGGCCGAATCTCAATTGCGGACTCATTAGTTTGCGACTACGCCACCATGCGGCTCAAACCACGGTAGGAACTGTCCGCTTCGTGTCGTACCGCACCTATATGACCCCCCCGTATCACATAACCTCTCATCATCATCATGCACATGGATATGAGCAAATGGAAAACCTGAACTACTTGCGGCACATGGACAAGCTGTAGATCCGTTCAAAGTCGAGGGGGGCTCCATAGGGCCTCCCACAAGTGGTTAGTGCGCTCAAAATTGGTTCCGAGGACAAAATCTCAGTTCCTAGGTCGACACTGAGCAGAACAAAGCACCTCGCAAGGCCTTCCGCCTGGTGCCTTATCTTTTAATTATAATACCCCAATATAAGACAACATTTTATTAAGGTAGAATAATCTATCATACTAAGCAGATGAAACATAAGACCAACAGACGACTCGCACAATCAACTCTAAGCATGCGCTACGACTCGCAAGGCCAACAGATAAACAAACAACAGGTGATGGGATGTGGGGATAAAGCTTTATGGGCTGCAGGATAAACATGTGATGGGATCGCGATAAAGAATTGAATAATAGGGTAGCATAGATCAACGGCAGGAATGAAAGACAATGTATAGGTAAACAAGCAAACTTTGCTTGCCTGGAATCCCGCATGGAAGCAGATCTTGTCGTTGCTCACACATCTCAACGTCGTATCCGCGAAGAAGCAACAAACACTGGAAAACGTAAAAGATGCATTTTACAACTACGGCAAAAGATCCAGCATGATCATATGAGAATGATGTATGACATGGCAAGATGCACTGCGAGATGCACTTAATCCGAATTAAGCGGAACCGGGATTCCAACAATTAATGTTTAGGTGCAAGTTATTTATTTACCCGCAATATTAAATGTTGGTTAGCATGGAAACACATGGCATGGGTGACCTAATTAAATTAAATGGGATAGGGCATTATATATTTATTACCCCACACATTCCATATTGTTATTTAGGTGAATTTCTACACCCGCAAACCCAAGAGATGCAACACATGTAGTTATGATGCGAATCGCACAAGATGGATGACATTTAATAAAATAGGCGTAGGGTTAGGGTTTTGGGTCCGTACGTCGGATCGGGTGAACTAGGGTTCGAAACCGACGTCTTCGGTCCGTAGAGGAAGTAGTCGACGTCGGGGAAGTAGCCGTCGCGGAACCGGGGCATCGTCGTTTGTTGGTGTCGTGGAAGTGGGCGGGAAGTAGTCGTACTCGGTCATCCTCTTTGACGGGCGCGGGCACGTAGGAGCACGGCAACGGACACCGGAAGGAGGCGCACACGGGGCGTGCACCGCGACACGGGCGGTCACGGAAACGCGGGACCGGAAGAGGACGCGCACGCGCATGTAGCAACACCTCGAAGGGTGGACAACTCGGACACAAAAAATGACGCCGAAGTTCTTTCGGGCATTGCGTCGAACACCTGGCGGGCGGCGACGGCGGCGTGCACGCGGTCGGAAAGAGGAGGCAGCGGGTGCGGTGGCGCGACGCGGACGAACGCACGAGGGGCGGCGGGCGGCGACACGGCGGCGGAGGAGCCCGGGCAGGAGGCAAAGGAGGCCGGGGCACAGGGTACGTGGGGCGGCGCTCGGGGAGGCGGCGGCGACCGACGGCGCAGGGAGGCGCGAGCAGGGCGGAGGCGCGCGCGGGGAGGCGCGGGCGCGCGCTGGCGGCGGGCGGAGCGCGGCGCCGGCGGAGCAGGGGAGGCGCAGAGGCGCGGGTGCTGGCGACGCGCATGTCGCGGGCGGCCGGAGCTCGGGAGCGAGTCGGGCCGGCTGGGGCGCTGCGGGCGGCGGCGCGCGCGGCGCGGCGCGCGGCGAGCTGGCGGCGGCCGGTGGCGCGGTGGTGGCGCAGGCGGCGGCGGGAGCCGGCCAGCGCGCGCGGCGGCACGGGGTGGAGCTCGGGCTCCGGAGCGGCGGCGGGCCGGAGAGAGGAGGAGCGGGGCGCTCGACGACAGGGGAGGAGAGAGGTGCGGCGGGCGCGGCGGGCGCGGCGGCCGGAGGCGCGACGGTCGGGGAGGGGAGGCGCGGCGCTGGGTGCGGGGAGCGGGGAGCGGGCGCGGTGGGAGCACGAGCTCGGGCGTTGCTTCTCCCGTGCGGGTTGGAGAAGGAAGAAAGAGAAAACGAAGGAAAGAAGAAAAGAAAAAAAAAGGAGAAAAAGGAAAAGAAAAGAAAGGAAGGGGAGAAAAGGAAAAAGGGAGGTGGAAGGAATCTTTTGCAAATTCCAGAAAAGAGAGGTGGGTGGCTACAAAAATTGCAGGGGGTGGGAAGAAATTTCTGGGGGAAATCTAGGGTTTGGTTAGATGGGCTTGGGCTTTATTTCTCACCCTTTTATTCTTTTCGGTTTTATATTTTTAAAACAAAATAGAAAAAGAATTTGAATACGAAAACTATACAAAATATTTTTAGTTTTGGATAGACAATTTAATAAACTAGTTTTTTAAAAATTTATAAAATATTTGAAAATAACACATTTTTAATTAATTTGAAATGCATTTAAATTTAATCGTGGAAAAATGATTTAAATGCAACAAATTAAATTAATGTGATGCAATGCCATGTCGATGCAAAAAAGAAAACTCACAAATCAAAAGGGGATAAATCCCGGAGCGTTACAGGGTGCCCTTCGGATTTCTAACTATTATAAACGATAGGCAGTAAAACGGTAAAAAACAAAAGATCGACATAACGGGGACACAAGATTTAACGTGGAAAAGGCTTCCAACAACGGAAGAGAAACACGGGCGTCAGCGAACAAATCTTAATTATGATCGAGTAAGGTTACAAACGTACTTCAGCGGCTTACAAGATGTATATATGGTGACATAACCTCAAGTCAGTCACAGTCTGACCCAGAAATGACTCGTACCATGCCTCGGAGGATGACGCCCCCCGCACCCCCCTCTATGCAGGGACAAACATGACGGGCCTCACTTTACTCGTCCGAAGTTAGCTTTATATATATATATATATATATATTCATACTACACCCGGGTGTGTATATATATATATATATATATATATATAGGTTAAATGCTTTCTACTCCCGGGTGTAACTACACCCACGTCTCATATAACACCTTACGGAAGTATTTGTGATACTTTATCGATTTGAGTATGTTCATATACTATATCTAAGATACATCAAAACAAGTTTCATGAAAAAATTGCAACTGTGATAATATTTTACACTATATACACAAAATACCGTCATATATGCATATAAAAGAGAAGTATGTACAATTTTTGTACATACTACCTAAAAGGAAGTATCTATAGTATTAAAATAGCATTATATACTCCATACTACATATTACATACCTCCCGGTATGATAGATACTACATATATGTGTGAAACACACATGGGTGTAGCTACACCCGGGTGTAGTATGAATATGTCCTATATATATATATAGGACATATTCATACTACCCTCGAAGGTAACTACCCCACGTGTGTTTCACACAATGTATGGAGTATCTATCATAACATGAGGTATGTATCATGTAGTATGGAGTATATAATGCTATTTCAGTACTATAGATACTTTTTTTAGTAGTATGTAGAAAACTTCTACATACTTCTCTTTTATATGCATATATGACGATATTTCGAGTATATAGTGTAAAATATTAGGCCATTTGCAATTTTTTCATTAAAGTTATTTTTGGGTATCTTAGATATAGTATACGAACATACTCAAACCGATAAATTATGACAAAGTACTTCCGTAAGTTGGTATATGAGACGTGGGGTAGTTACCTTTGAGGGTAAAAACTATTTTACCTATATATATATATATATATATATATATATCTGAATTTAGATCACCACAAAACAACACTAACTCATAATGAACAAAGAAAAATTGTGGCCATAGTAAATTTGCAATTATTCCAGTGGGTGGGGGTCTAAACGGTGTCATCCAAGGTTCAAATTCATTGAACAATAGAGCATATATATCTACCACACCTCACGTGATACCAGTCCAAAAAATTCAAATTTACAAGTTTCAAAAGGTAAAAAAGTAGTGGGTATTTATAGATGTGTGCTTACAATCTCTAGAATTTTGTAGCCGAATTCCAAATGCATGGAGAAACAAAAAGAAATCCAGCACAAATAGTGTCAAAAAAAGGTAAAACACAAAATAATACTATCTATTTACATACCAATTTGTCTATTTTGTTTCTCTTTGTGTAGCTCGGATTTGGTTTTGAAAATTCTAGTGAATGTAAAATACATCTTGTGACACCCATAATATTCGTTTTGGAATTTTTTGGCGCTTGTAAATTTTAATTTTAAACTGTGGTATTATGATAGCATGTGAGGTGTGGTGTCACTAGACATTTTCTCCAACTACCAAAGTACTACCTCCATTCCAATAAATAAGACGTATAAATTTAGTCAAAAATCAAACCTTACTAAGTTTCACCAAATATTTGGAATACATATAAACATATGTAATATTAAATATATTGATTTATCATAAATGTTCATTTACATTGGTCAAACTTATATTTAATTGATTTTTGTACTAAATTTGCATGTCTTATTCATTTGGAGGGAGGGAGTAACGGTTACCAGTGTCACAAGACACAGTTGTGCTGACTCTAACTCTTCATTTTTCTTCTGTTATACGTACGGGGATCACTTCCTCAGTTCTAGTGTGTTTAATATCCGAAGAGACTGATCAAGATTTAAGACCAGCTGCGCAGCTCCAAAGAGAGGCGTGGAAGAAAATAACTCTGCTAAATTTGCCTCATTCATGAATCATGACTTCATGAGGCGGTTGGATGCACCGGAAAGGTGAGAAAGAAAAACTGGTGTACAATTATTATCATCGGAAGAGCATACCAATATAACCCGCTGTTTAAAGAATATAAATCAGCCCCCGTTTCTGTGATATCTGAACCTCCGCTGCTTTCCTACCCATGCTACCTTGGTCACGACAAGTCCAACTCTGCATTTATCATGAGTTTTGAGTTGCTTCTCTTCTGTTTCGGCTCCACTGTTTGGGGAACTCGTCTCTGAACCTGGGCTGAATAAGTTTCTTTCAGCTTATCCGTTGCCTCGCGGCACTTCGTGGACGCACTTATCTGAAGAGGGTGGTCAAACATTCAAGAGTCCCCAAAGAAAGGCGTGGAAGAAACCCAGGAAACTCCGAAGAAGAGAAACCTGTCCCATTGCATGATACGGATGCGTAATGGCTAGGTGAACTGTAACGGAGCAGCACTTGGCACGTGAGAGTCTATCCACTGAAATATCTAGTGGCACACACTCTCTTCCAAAGAATTACGTCTGATTGCTGTTCGTTTGACCCAACACCTTCTCATTTGCTCTCGGCCACAGATAGCAAGCGATCCGTCTCACTTATCTCCGTTGTCGTCGCTTGCAATCGTTCTAGAGATGTCGGATCTTGCTTTCCTTTTCTTTCACCCTTTGTCCCTTTCTATTTCAGACAGCAATTTCAGTCTCACACACCGGCACAACATTGATTCAGCCATCCAACTCGATCCAATGTTTAATCCAGATGACCATCATCATGAAGTACCAGATCGAGTGATGACCGAGTGTATGTATACCGGTGCTGATAGACTGGCACTGCTATCACGCTAACCTTATGATATATACTCCCTCCGATCCGCAATTTGTGTTATGAGATGTCTATAAATTTGTTCGCAAGTTTGTATGCCAATTATATCGGACCAGAGGGGGTATCTTTTTTATGATCCGTACCAGTGTCTACATATGGGAACATACATGGGTGTTACCGTGCACCCATGTATGTTCCCATATGTAAAACTTTGTAGAGGTTTTGAAAATTGTTGATAGTACTAGCTACTCCCTCCGTTCCAAATATAAAAGACTTTCTAATCTTTATGCCTTTGTCCTGATTCATATATATACATAGAAACGTTTTAGTGTGTTGATTCACTCATTTAGGACGAACGAAGATAAAACAAAAAAGGTTAGAAAGTTTTATATTTACAAATGGAGGGAGTAGTAGAAGGTACAATATGTATCTGTTATGCTCTGCTGTATCACAAAATATCAAGTGCACACTCAACTCGTATAGCTCAAGGTTCAGCGCTTGTTATATCACAAAACCAAGATGTCTTTATTCCACTATTCATAACCAGGTTTGTTATGTGTGTTTGGAGTTGTGTTCCCAATTTGGAATCTGGGATATTGTGAAATGATTAATGTAAGTTGTATGCATATCATAGTTTTTTATTAAAAATATCACGACTTTTACATTGTGGTTTTTGAACTTGAGAACGAAGCTCTCATTAGAGAGGTAGTAGATAGTAATCCTTTTGTTAGTTAGCAGCACATAATCGGATGGTAGCTCATGATACGGCTAATTTTAATTAAAATTATTTGGTACCCCCTCTATATTGATATTCTCCCGCGCCACTTCGAGTTGGTAGCCACCCCCAACACCTTTTTGGGAGTGGGGTGGCCGGCGCCACTGTGGCGCGCATGCCGACGCAATTGCGGGGAGGAGGTTGTACATGAAGGGGTGATGAGCCACCCTTCCCTATTTAAAAAAATGGCACGAGTGATTGATATAGCAATCGCACCGGATGCTCCTATTCTGACGTGCACCGTAGAGTGGAGATCTTTCTTCTTGTGGATTTATTTGTTTTTGCCTTTTCCTGCACATGTACTTTAAAAAATAACTTACAACCTGGCATACTTCTATATTAAGATGCCATATTGTGAACGTACAAAGACCGGTACAAATTCTGTATATGGATGGGAAACAGCTGATTTAACATAGCCCAATGGCTTTGCTAGGTGTTTTCTGGGTGCAATGTACAAAAGTTGTGTTATTGCTCTCCATGGTCATATGCTATGTTCAGGCTGCACAGCAGCACAGGCACAATACCAGGTGGCAGTCCCAGCAGCAGCAGTTGATTCATCCAAGTAGCATCATTTCACATTTTCAGTGAATTTGGAAAACAATTCCGACATCTAATTAATCAACCAACACAGAAAGAAGCGGTGGGACTCATACTCAAGCACAATAGCACTGACAAAGAGTTGATGCAACATCAGCCTTATATAAATAGTTGATCTGTATAAATATGTTCTCGTTGAATAATATACTCTAAGCAACAAACAACAGGTATCACAAACGGGAAAAAAGAATTCACAATGTACGCTGCAGGTTTCGTAGGCAGTCGGGGAGGCTTCACAGTTTGTGGTTCTCTCAGCAGCAGGGCGACAAGGATACTAACATACAGAGGCATAATTTCAGATAAAACTCCGTCTTCATCTACAATCAAAAAAATCACATCTAACCCCCTCCGGTATTTACACGAGGGGGGCAGACGTCGAGTGAATCTCTCCAATATGCCGATCAGCAGTTGACTCCGCACTGCCCCAAGGCGACGGCCTTCTGGGTGTCGGATATGAAAGGGTCGATCTTCACCCACAGGAGGGAGAAGATGGACGCTAGCAGGATGGACCAAACGATGACGATGGTGGGCGTGCGGTTCTGCTTTCCCATGAGACCCTTGAGGAAGGGGTAGAGATGGAGGATCACCCAGATGGAGAAGAAGAGCTTTCCGAAGAGCGGACCCCAAGATTGGTAACCGCTGTTAATGGCGTATGATATGCCCGCCACCATGCCCACCAGGTTGATCACAAGCACGGTGGTGGGAGGGATGAGGAGACTGGTCCACTTGAACACGTATAGCTCCGCGAAGTCGCCGTCCTCATCGTTTGCCTTTGAGGTAACCGTGAAGTTGGTGTCAATCCCGGCTAACACCTTCAGCAGACCCTGGAACACTGCGAAAAGATGGGCAGATGTGCCACCAATAACCCAGAACTGCTCGTTTCTCCACCAGTCTTCAATACCAACACCACTCCATCGGAGCTCCAATATACCCGTGGCAAAGATGGACGCAAACATGAGAATAAAGAACATCCCAGCATAGTTACTAATCTGCGTAACAGAAAAAGGATAAGAATGTCAGAGAAATTATCTGATACGAGGACAGCTGACAAAAGGAGGGTTCTAAAGTGCAGAGATCTAAATAGAAGAGCAGAGCTATGCCCCTAATTACTAGAAATCATTATCAACAAAACATTGTTCGCACGCAGTCAGTCAGAATATATCACGTGACATAATGCAAGTAACAATAATGCGAAAAGGTTTCTTGTGACTAACCTCAGGAATGATAAATTTGTTGGTGAGGAGACAGACAGCGGGAAGCACACAGTATGCGATAAGTGGAAGGGATGTTATTGGATAAACAATGGTGTTGATGTAAGCCATCCTCTCCAGAAGTTTCAACCGCCCACCGTGATTGTACCAAATAGGACAAT